>JAGSMZ010000043.1:0-2400000 GCA_029286645.1 Papilio protenor
GACAAGCCAAGCTGAATTCAATGCTCTATCAACGAATCCCATATTATCTGTGAAAGCTCTGCCAAAGAATGGTGTAACCGAGTAAGGTGCAGGACTTCCTGACATACTGGCAGGACCGGAGTAAAAGCCAACTGTGTTGATGTACATGAAGGGGACTTTAAGTCGATAGACCACGCCCAACGCGCATTCCGGATACGCGCCGTCGAGTATGATAAGATCATAGGTTCTTCCAGAACGAAGGAAGGATCTTGTCTCGAAGTCGTCTAGGAACGCCTCACAAGCCTGATGAAGGTAAAAAATCCATTACATTTGAGAACTGTATGCTATTCTTCATGTTTTTGTCTTGTTTTGCACACGTTTATTTTAGCAACCATGTTTTAAGTAGGAACTGTTTTGAACCAAGTTCATTAATCAAATTAAATGTTACTTTACATAGTGAAGTTTTCGATTTCATCTTTGAGTTAGACAAATTTATATAGAAGTCCATAATATTGTAATACTATGAATGTTACAAGTGTTCGAGACCTTTTACCTCATATCCATATCTGAGTATATCGTACAGTGGTAGTGGTTCCTCCCCCCTCATACGGGCTCCCACCAGATCGAAGGTCATGTATCCGCGGACGTAAGACGCCAGCCCTTCCGGTGCTATCTCCTCTAGACCCGGGATGTGGAAGTCAGGAGAGAACGCACTCATTAACGTTATGTTGTGTCCTCTAGAACAAAAACTTGTGATAATCGAGTAACAAGAAGTTTATAATCAATAAGCGCCAATAGCCTAATGGTTTGGGGTACGGACTACCGATCTTGAGGTCGAGGGTTCGAATCCCGCCATTCGACTATTGTCGTTAACCATATCCTAGCACAAGCCTAGAGCTTAGTTGGAATGGTTAAAGGAAATATTAGTAAATTAACAAAAATCTACCAATATTTAAAAAAAAAACAAAAAACTAAAATAGGAATTTCCAATATTCCCTATGGGAGTAGAATAAGGTAGGGGAGATGATGAATATTCCAACAGTGCTCAATGGAATTGACTTTTACATTGTTTGTTAATATCTTTAAAATCTGTACCTTCTAATCATTCCTCTAGCGAGTTCCCAAAAGGGCATTTTATGTGATTTGGTGCCACCCATTGTGATCATTAGTATGTCACTGCCGCACACCGACGCTGCCAGCAGTATTGGCAGCCAAAACACCGGCCACCGCGACCCCTGATGGCAAAAAACACACATTTATTAATGAAAAAAAAAATGGGTTACACAGGCAACTAAAATAGCTTGTTTAGTTTTTTACACTGTTACCTTTACGTTCATGATTAAAATAAAAGAAATAAATCGTGAAATTATTTTTTTATATCGATTTTGGTACATAAGTGTGCAAAATTTCAAATCAATTTGATGCATTGTGGCAATTCAATTTCCATTAGACCTTTATACAGGTGATAACAATGTTCATAGTGGACTTTACAATTTTAAAATTTACGTAGACAATGTCGAAGCAAACACCGTGTATAAAAAAATGTACGTTTCTTTTGTTTTGATCATTTTATAAACAACACAATACGCTTCCCACGCTAAAGAAAGAAGTATTTCACTAATCACACTCGTACTTGTTGTATTGTCTAAGAATTGTAGTTTTTTTATAAGAATATTCGCTATTAGATTCGCTTTTAGACATAGGTATGGTTCTCTAAGTACACAACAACTTTATTATCTTTCTTGTCGTTATGCTTTTCTCATTTATTTAGTCTTGAAAAAGCCATGACTCATTCTTCCTTTGGTTAATATCGCGCCTTGATAACTTAAGATCTACCCAGACATCCTAATCGTAGCACATCACAGGCGTAACACTTATTTTAAAACTTAATGTTGTCTATTTTTCATAGAGAATGAGCTGGTTGTTTTTTTTATAAAAACCTAGCTTTTGCCTGAGAACTTAGTACGTAGCCGATCTCTTGTTCCTGATTATGTTCTAAATGTGCCTAATTAAATCGAGACCCGCTAAACCCTTCTGAATATAACTTCTAACATCCATCCATACAAATATACATTTGCATTAAAGTATAAGAAAGCAAGATATGATATAAAATTAGATGATTTTGTTTCTGTTTTTCATAGAGAATGAGCTGGTTGTTTTTTTATAAAAGATAACATAATGTCTATTCAAAGATAATAATTATATTAAATAACACAGTAACTCATTTTTACTTACTTAATCATAGAACGCGCAATTGGAAATTATAATTTAAAAACTATCGTAATATTATTGCGAAGTTTAACCTCACTTACGAAAGAAATGTAAAGTTATACTGATTGCAATAAATACATTTATTTTAATAATAAAGGATAACGCTGTATTAATAATGTATTTTCAGATAAAGAAATACGAAGTAAAAATAAGTAGAAATATCTAACGCCTGATTTAATTAACATATTGCAAATATTGTGTAGATCTTATTTACATCGCAAAGGAATTAATACCATCCATTTCTATTAAGTAACGAAATACGAAGATGGTGTCATCGATTGTCATTGATTACATCGATTATTTTAAAGTCCTTTCTTTACAAAGATATTTAATTCTTGTCCTTCCTTCAGTATTCAAAGATATCTAAACAAGTTTGCAATAGTTAGTTCATTAAATTTCTCGATAAACTGCATTTTGTCGGGCAACTACACGGTCCGCTAGAGACGAGTGTGTCGTAACATTCGATCGTTCGATCTTTTCATCGAGTCATTTCGTTAAATTCCATGAACATTCGCAATCGAGAGTTATCGGTGACGTTGGAAAGTTCAATGAATCTTGAAATGTTTACATGTAACTACATTATATGTGAAAAATACTCGTTTGTAGATAATCTTAATCAAGTCAATTTTAAGATAAACCTTTTTTTATCATAGTAATATTCTAAATGAGAAAGTTTAGATGGATGTTTGTTAGAGTTTGTAGTCTAAAGGGCTGAACTGATTTCAATGAAATTTGGTATAGATGTAGAGGATAGACTGGAAGAACACACACACATAGGCTACTCACTTTTGTTTTTTTTTAATCCCACGCGGACGGAGTCGCGGGCAAAAGCTAGTTTATCATAAATAAACCATCGCTTGACCACGATTCCACCTAAACTGAACTATGTGAAGACGAAGGTCGAAGGATGGTACGCCTTGGCTCAGTAAGTCCCGATTCACCCTGCATATTATTCGCCTTTCAATATTATATAGAAAATTATTAACTATCAGTATTTAGTTAGAATGTTAGAAAATATAATGATACTCGATCATCTGTCTACTCCTGTAGTAAAAGATTACGCAATAATTTCTAAAAATAACCAATTTCTTATAACAGTAAAACCAACTATACCTTACATTATTCTAGCGTAAAAATCTCAGCAAATATTTACCCAGGAGAATGTTACATAGCGAAAATTTAACGAGTGACATCGAGTGTAATGCGATAGGACAGGCTGTGCAAAGATAAGGCCCCTAACCAAAGGTCAACACTGACCTTCACATTCTGACCCTTTTCACTGCGATATTTGTACTGAACTATTTATTTTATTCCAAACTAAGACTAATAAACGTGCGAATTAGTACAAACAACAAGAAATATAATTAAAGTTACTTACTACAAAATATGCATGTTGTATAAAACTGAAAGATAAAAGATGTGCTAGGATGACAAATAAAGTCTATAGTCTCTGCTCCACTGGATTGTAACCCAGAGTTGTCTATAACTGTGTAATAGATTTATACTGATAACACGAAATTATTAAAAACCTTTAACAAATGAGTTTAAATGACAAAGTATTTTATTTTATAACTATTTTCACACATAAGCTTCAAAAGCTTGTGTCAAATGTAAATAGTAATTAACAGCAGTATGATATTCTTCACAATTTGTAATATAACATTATTTGTTGTTTACATTATATTAAGAAATAAGGATATAATAAAAAGCGTGGATATAATAGAAGTATTCAAACGTCATATTTTACCCGACATTCTTACGGTAAAGGAAAACATCGTGATGCAACCTGCACATATCGGTGAAGAAATTCAAAGATATGTGTGAAGTCAACCAACCCGCAGTGGGTCAGCGTGGTTGACTAAGGCCTAGTCATCCTAACTTAGGGTAGGCTCCGAGACCTTCAGTGGGGACATATAGTGAGCTGGTGATGATTATGTGTTCAACCAAAGTAGACAATGTTTGAAAATGTTTATGTACAATAGTCATTTTACGCCACCAAGTGGCCGCTAGCTCGTTTGCACATTTCTAGTATAAAATTTATATCAAAGTTGATCACAAACTTATTACGAGTCGTACGTTTAATAGACATAATATTGAATAGGCAAGCCAGTGAAGCCTTAATGGCTTGGTAATAATCATTTAAATGTACGACCTCCAATTCTGTTCAAACATGTTAACTATTATAGTGGAGTTCGATGAACTTGCAAATAGGTATAATTAAAATTCTTCTAACACGTTTTGATGGGTTTTGTATACAAATAGTGAAAATGTAAAGAAATTGAACATATATAAAATTTATATCATCTATCAATTTCATTTATTAAAATCTTAATAAAATACCTCGCGGAAAACAGTTTCCTAAAAACAAGGATTAGCATAACTCTATTACTTTTAGATAGAACTAGCTCTTGCCCCAGTCTTCCTCAACACGGAATTAAAAAAGAAACTTAGTTGTTAAGTAGGGAATCTTTTATTCCAGCCTGTTCTATATCTGTGCAAAATAACAGTTCAAAAGGTCAGCTTGAATTTTTGAATGTCTACTAACAATCATGTCAAAACTCGCCCTAAACTTTTTATGCAAGGAAAACGTTGCTACTATGCCCCCAGAGTCCACGTTTTAACAATCCTCTCATTAAACCAAAACCACGTGATCCCAGAACTCGACAAACAATTCACTTTTGGTTTCCATTGACCGTGACACGTGACAAGGAATTGTGAATTCCGACCGCACACGTGATCTTGTACGTGCCGATGGTGGTCCGTACCGAAAATGAATACCGATTATCGGAATAGGTACACACCTATTACAGAGCCGGACTCGAGCCATTTATTATGTAAATTAATTGTTTACAAATATTAAACCGATCGTTACGGTCCAATACGGTTGTATGACTGTGTGATCGCACAATGAAATCTGCAATACTTAAATGGTTGTAATATTAATTTCAATGTTAAAAGCATCCTTTATATAGTCTATTGATTAATAAATAATAAGATAATGAGTGTTTAGAATACATATAATAACTTGTGCAGAAATAATGACGCACAACGGTAATGAATTGAAATAATAAATTAATTTAACACATAGTTTTAATGAACTCTCATTGAAAATAATGTAATACAATTATGTTATAACTAAATATGAGTAAGTAACTTAGTTTTAGTAATATTAAATCAACTGTCTTTAATTAAGAAGAAATAAGCCCTAACGCAAGGGCGCTTAAACAATAGCGTTATAACTTATACGGGAGCTTTTTGATGGTTTAGACTGTTCAGATAGTCACCAAAAGCTTGTCTTTTATTACTTTAATATTATGCTTATAGCAAATACATTGCAAAACATAGCTACATTACTAACAAGAAACACTACAAGGAAAACACGAACTATGTTGTTTATTTTTATTGCACGCTTGTATTCGAGTAGGACGCAGGAGTAAAATAAAATTGCAAAATGTACAAAACTACCTTGGAATAGGAAGTATATGCGTCATTTGGGAGTATTTACTAAAAAGAATGTCATTCCTATTTGTGTGAATCTCGAATGAGATCCTTAAAATACAGCATGGGTTATTATTACGTTGAATATTTTAAAGGTATTTTCAATACTTCTATAATAATATTATAAAGAGAAAAGAATTGTATTTTTCTATGTATCGATAACTCAAAAACTAGTGAACCGATTTCAAATATTCTTGTACAATTAATAAGCTACGTTATCACCGAGTAACGTAGGCTATACTTTTACATTTTTTTTAAAATTCACGCGGAAGAAGTCGCGAGCAACAGCTAGTTTAATATAGGGCTAGCTCTTTCCCATCTTGCGACCCATCTTTGTTATTTTTTGTACTAAGTAGTTACAAATAATTGACTTATTACATGGTAATTAACCGCATGACATTGAGTTTGGGCGAGTGAATGTTGAAATTCAATGATATCTTACCTTAGGAAACTTACTCAGGACAACAGCTCAAGGGCAACCGACAAAATATTATAAATAATATGTGGTTACATTCATTTCCTTAACCTTATTTACCTGACGTGTGTTAGGTATATATACCTCATGAATACTAATTATGATTTAAAAATTAAGGAAATCTTTAAGCTCTACTTCGTAATTAAATAAGGTTTTGAATTTAGGACACTAGATGGCGTTATTTTCAATTTAAAGTTAGTTGTTACTTTAGTGTTATCATAGATTTTTAACATTAAAACCAACTAAAATTGCACCACTAATATTTAAGTGAATTTCTCATAAAAACGTGTCTACCAAGCTTCATATTAATTTCACTTCAAAGTTCAACAGACGGGAATAGCAATCATAACCGTCTATAAACCATAGACATCCATCAATGAAAGTTCACGTCACGATCCGTTGCATTACCCACTTCCCGTTGTTAAACGATTCCGTCTGTGCATCAATACGGAAATAATCGAATCTGTTATTGCCACAGTGGTATCATTTCTCTCACAATATGAGTGTCCACCTATGACGTAATACAAGTTTTAGATCACGTAACCATAGTAACCGTTCGTGGAAGATAGCGTCAGATGCAGGAAGTGTTTGATCGTTTTTGATAAAATACTTTCGCAATTATGTTCGCGTGACCTAGCGAGATTTATGCGCTCCTGGTAGATACAATCTTGTAACCACGCATTGGAGATACAAAAATACGTGTAATTAAATTTAAAACTGTACTAGATACCTAACTAATATCACAAACTAGCTTTCGCCCGCTACTTCGTCCGCGTAAAATTTAAAAAAACAAAAGTAAGTAGTCTATGTGTTCTTCCATACTATCCTTTACGTCTATGCCAAATTTCATCGAGATCCGTTGAGCCGTTTAGGCTAAGCTGTAACAAATTATTTATTTCTTTATTTAAACATCCATCTAAACTTACGCATTTATAATATTAGTAAGATATGAAAGTTTAGATGGATAGATGTTTGTTAGAGTTTGTAGCCTAAACGGCTGAACGGATCTCAATAAAATTTGGCGTAAATGCAGAGGATACTCTGGAAGAACACATGAGCTACTCTTACTTTTGTTTTTATTAATTCCACGCAGACGGAGTCGTGGGCGAAAGCTAGTATTATATATTTGTCTACATAAAAATGACAGTATTAGCAGCTTAATGTAAAAAAGACATATCATTATGCTCACGTTGTTAAAATTGATAATTCCCGTATAAGTTACTCTGAACATCTGTACAAAAGTATCTGATTATGCATTTTTGTGTCACTAATTTTTATTATTAAATCGATTAAAAATCTGCAAGTAAACTGGAACGAAAGGGAGAGTATATAACAAACTCGATCAAAACCAGTCGCACGAAGGCCGACTGGGAAGGTTACGTGGTACCCATATTTGCGCATATTGTTTACATTCAATACAACTATTTAAACTGGAAATAGCGTAAAAAACTTAATAAAAAAGTCGTTGCCAACCGAAATGTTTTACATCTGTGTCGAATATAACGATCCGTTAAGCCGTTTTGAGCATACGTAGTAACAAATATTTGGCATTTTAAGTACTAGCGACTAGCGGCTGCGCACGGGTCCAATGCTGATACGAAAATGTGTTTATTAACATCACATTACCTCTGAAATTATCAGTAATACTTCTCTACATATTATAGTAATACACCTCTTGAATCATTCTATGTATTGAAATAAACTGCATCAAAATCCGTTGCATAGTTTTAAAGATCTAAGCATACAAGTGGACAGACAGCGGCAAGCGACTTTATTTTATACTAGCTGTTGCTCGCGATTTCGCCCGCGTGAATTTAAAAAAATAATAAAAAGTATAGCCTATGTTACTCACAGATAAATTACCTTTTTAACGGTGAAAGAATTGTTGAAATAGGCTTAGTAGTTTTAGACAATAATTACACCTATTACTAAACAAATTATTGAAATAAAACTTAACCTCACTTTAATAAGATGATAGTGTAAAAATGTTTTAAAATATTGTTTTAAATCCAAAATCTACAACGGTCGACCTTTTAGATTACCGACCTGTCATCGGTACATCACTATTATATCGATTATAATTACTCGATACAACTGACATTTATGAATAATCGAAGAATGCTATCGAAAAATCAGAAGTAACGCAATATTAACCACGTAATATGGCGTATTTTAAGGTTGTAACGGAACTCCGCTTCCGCATCCGCAAGTGCGGAACTTCAGCAAGAAATGATAACTCCGCATCCGCTTCCGTTAACCTTCGCTTCTGCAGGGGTGAAGCCCTTCGCTTCCGCATCCGCATCCGCTTCCGCTTCCAGTATTTCTTATGCGGAGTTATAACGGAGGTTAATTTACGTCTAACGCGAGTAGGGTTATTAGGTATTGTTTATGCGGCCCCCGCGGGCGTGATATGTCAACTAACTATAATTGTTATACATAATATTTGCATAATAAACTGTATCTTGTAATTATTTACTAATCTGTATTTTGAATTAACGTAGTTTTAGTTTTTATTTCTTTAATAAATAGCAATTAACATTTTATTATTGACCTCCGCTTCCGCTTCCGTTAACCTTCGCTTCTGCAGGGGTGAAGCCCTTCGCCTTTGCATCCGCATCCGCTTCCGTTAAAATGGCATCCGTTACAACCCTAGCGTATTGATTCAAAAACGTTAAATGTTGTGACATTAATCTTCTTACCTCATGAACTTGTTATAGTGTACTTTAAATATAATTTATCACAATTATTAAGTTGTCAGCTGTGAAGAGCTGTGTCCATCAGTTTTAAAAGTATGACATATGTCTCATTTCAATCGAAGCGTCCAGAAATTTAATAAACAAAACGTCTTTACATACACAGAGGTCATTTATACGAATTTAATGGAAATGAAAAATTATAACAAATCTATCTAAACATTTTTATTAGTCTGTAATTACAGAATTATTATTGACTAGCTGTTCCCTTGCGGCTTCATCCGCATGAAACTATAAAAACTTTATTTTATTGTTTACATTTGTCAATTATGCCTTTGACATTGGATACCAATTACCGTACCATGGCAATTTTGCTTCCTTGATGTTGGCAGCTTGTAGTTTATGGTCCCTCTCACACATGAAGGTTTTTTTCTAATTTATTTACCCCTTAAGTGTAATAGAGTGAAAATAGATAGCCTAAAGCGTGTCGAAGTGTAGGGTGTTTTTACTAAAGAAGAATTATTAAAAAATATGCGGTGATTGCCGACATCCTACGCCACAAAGTAGTGTGTGTTTACGCTTTATTATATTAGTATATAGATTAAGTTAGTAGTAAGAAATGAAAATGTATTTTAGTGGGAATATTAAAAAAAAATACTTTTTTAGTGTAATGTATAATCTTTAAACTGTTGAACGGTCCCTATGAAATTAAGCATATATGTAGAGCATAGTCTGGAAGAACACATAGGCTACTTACTTTTTATTTATTAATTCCGTGCGGACAGAAAGCAATTTTATAATATAGGTGTGTATGATATTTAGGACCTGTCCCACCAAATTGTAAATTGTCTGATAACAAACTTGTAAAATATGTGATGGAAATATCGGATTTCGTTACCTTATCTGACAGAGACGTCATTTTTAAGCTATCTGAGCCTCTATCAGCCAGTGGTAGGACAGCCGCTAGTGTTTATACTAGTTTTAATAATTTTCAAGTTAACTATATAGTAATACAGTCACACTAGTGACCCACACAGGTAGGCAGAGATTGTAAACTTTTGACTTTGATATTTCAGTTGATGTTTTATAATATAACGAAGAGTACTTAATAAATATCAATATAAGCATCTCTTGACGACAAAATGTGAGGGAAAAACGACACAGACAAATTGTCTTGACCTTTCACTAATGAGATTCAGAAAATTCGTTTTTAACTTAACAACTTGCAAATAAAGTTAATCAGATATGTGACAGAACAAATTTAAAGTTAAATTGAAATACGTTTTGTTTTGAAATATATAGATTCATATGAAACTTTCTTCTTAAAGTTCTTCAGAATAATACATACTAAATTAAATCTGTTGCACTTTTCATTTTTAATTTAACCCATCCTTAATTCCCCCCATTTTTACCCTACTCCACCAGCTGTTCGACTTCTACCTTCTGTCATCTCATGGATTCCATACCATCCATCGCTATCTAGGTCTACCTCTACCGGTGTATCTCTCCATACTATTTCCATTCAACATTTAACCTTCAATCTAAACACGCATACGCAAAATATATGCATGCATATGCAAAACATATACCTATTTTCTTTGTTAGGGATCTACTAATTGCTCATAAATCAATATTGAACGCATAAATCTTATCATGTTATATCCTGTTGTGGATTTTTTGCATCTTTGACCATATGACCTAGTTTAGGAACGACTAGATGTTCCCATGCGACTTCATCCGCATGAAATTATAAAAATTTCATTTTATTGTTTACATCTGTCAAATTATCAATTGCAAACGTCAAAATGACATGACATGATGTCAAACCATGGCAACCTTCATTCCTTGATGTTGGCAACAACTTATGGTCTCTTTCCCACATTAGGGTTTTTATCCAAAATATTTATCCCTAAGTTTAATAGCGTGAAAATATATAGCCTAAACCGTAAGGTAAGTAGTAAATAGTAAGGTAAGTAGTGTAGGTCTTTTTATTAAAAAAAGAGTTATTCTAAAATATGCTGTAATTGCTGACATCTTAGGCAACAAAGAAGTGTGTGTTTACGCTTTATTATAATAGTATAAGTATACAAGTATACATATACAAACGAAACCCTTGGTTTTCGTAAACAATAGACCTTGTAAAAGTTAATCATATTTTAACACATTATTTATTTTTAAAGCGTCAACATGTATATTGAAAACATTTTAAATGTCCAATACAATGGAACGTTTATTGACATGCTAAATTCATAAATATTTTGTATACGTGTGAAAATTCTTTAATCCTTTGTATTGTTGCAATAAAACATTTTGACACATTCGCTTTAAAATACGGGGTTATTTTGTCAAGGACGTGTGATATAATATTTTGCAACAACTTGTTAGTAACGAATAATTAAAATTGGGAAATTTATATGCTTCAATGATTTGAGCATGCTGAAGGAATAAATAAGGAAAATGCGTTGAAAATATAACGGATACTAAAATAACAATCAAATATAACACAAATACAATTAAACTGTTCAATATGTTGTGAAATCTAGTATTTTTTTTATAATTTAAGGTGGCAAACGAGCAAGCGGCCACCTGAATCCACCGAAATGGAAAGCGACCGCTGCCCATAGACATCCGCAATTGCAGACGCGTTGCCTACCCTTAATTGACGTAGAAGGAGACGCACATAAAGAGGACATTTCCCCTTCCTATGCGTCTCCTCCACCGTCGAATCCACTTTTCCTTCCCATCCTTTCCTCTTAAGAAAAGGGTGGAAAGGGAAAGGGACTAAAATTAGGCCTCCGGCACCACACTCATCAGACGAAACGCGGAATGGCTTCCACTTCACGCCTGTCTTCTGTATGGTCGTGGTATTGCACCGGGCGAGCCGACCCATTCGTGCGAAGATGTTAAAGCGGGCTCTACCACTGTTAAATCAATCAATAGCCAATAATGCACATCTCTCTCACTTAGTCTACACTAAGGAATGCTCTTAGGCGCCAATACGACCCATAGTAAAATCGTTCCCCTATTTTGTAAGCCTGTTAATACTAAGAAAACTTTCTTTAAATATTACGAATGTATTTTAAACAGTTACAACTTCAAGCCTCGCAACGTAAAAGTATGACCTAGAGGTAATCTTTCATCGCAATCTTGAGACGTGTTCCTTATCTCTTTAAGAGATTTGCGTTGCTAATCCTTTAGTTTTACGGTTTACGTAATGGCTATCCTTACCGGACAGTATTGTTGTGTAATATTATATGCCAGCATTTTCTTTTTCTACTCTACAACCTTAATACTAACCTATAACATTTCTATTCTACTGCTTGAAGTTCGTCTATCTCACTATTTAATGGAAACAAAAGATTAAGTTCTGTCAGAAAATTATGTATTTACTAGCTTTTGCCCGCAGATCCGTCCATGTCGAATTAAAAAAACAAATGTAAGTAGTCTATGTATTCTTTCAGACTATGCGAATGCGAATGCGAATCGAGATCCGTTCAGCGTTAGGCTACAAACTCTAACAAACATCCATTGATCTAAATAAAACTTTCGAATGTATAATATTAGTAAGATTACAGTATAACTTGAAAATACCAAATCTAGTTCTTATTTAAACCCACGAAACAGGGCTGGCACAATAAATATCGTCACAGGCCCGCAATATGTTTGTTTCTTTCCAGCTATTGCCCGTTAAATGAGGCCCTATATCGCTATAAAAGTGATAGATGTTCACTGAATGAAAGGAGATAACGCGGTTATATTATTATATGTATTCTTTTATTTTAGATCCAAAGAATAGAGGATAAAGTACCCCTATTGGGTAATAAGTGGTCGTAATTTAAATTTTCTTAATGGGCCTGCTGGCCTCTACTCAGCCATATGACGCCCACAGCTGGGCATAGGCCTCCCCCAAAGATCGCCGCGATCATCGGTCCTGTGCCTCTCGCATCCAGGATACTCCCGCAACCTTGACCTGATCATCGGTCCATCTTGCAGGAGGCCTACCCACGCTGCGTCGACCTGTCCGTGGCCGCCATTCTAGGACTTTGCGGCCCCATCGGCCGTCTGTTCTGCGGGCGATATGGCCGGACAATCGCCACTTGAGGTTTGCAATTCTTCCTGGTTCTGCTGGCCTCACTCTGGGTTATTTTAAACATTTCTTAAACTAATTCTACTCTAAAGTACTAAAGTAAAGTAACTACTCTAAAGTACTCTACGTTGTGGTTGCTACAGCCAGTTGTCAAAAGAATAAATTCTTTACTATAACTATTACTAAGGTAATATTATATGTTTACTTTGAAAAAGATATATCTATGTGATTATGCATAAAAAAAAATAATAAAAAATCCTTTTTCACATATCCTTGAATGTCTTTAAATAGGTAACAGATCAACAAATTACCACTTATTTACGTAAATACATTTGTAAGGGACAGGATTGTTATTTAAGGCAATAAACACGCTGTCCCGCCAAAGATCTCCGTAAATCTCTAGGTATACGGAACAATACGAGCGAGGTTGCCATAAATATTGAGAACGTACGAAAGTTCCCTTTGACCTAGTCAGGACGAAATGGAAGTAAATTAGACTGCCGGAACAGTTCTCGCAAATTGTTTGGAATGGACTGTTCATTTCCTTATGTCTATTTTTTTAACTTTTTTACTTGATTAGTTTGCATACATACTTATACAAAAAATCGTGAGTTATTTCATCGACACTTAGAATTAATCAACGCACGTCAAACTAATTTAATTTGCAATTTATGATTTACCTCAAACGTAGTATTAAATTGAAAATTAAATTATGATTTTGTCAATTTGATAGGATAATGAAATTGATGTTTTGTATAAACTTAATTGAAGTATGTGTTTGTTGAAGAAAATTGTTTTTAAAAGTTGTCCATAAAAGTTTCGGTGCGGGGCAACCCTAATTAACTGTCAACGCTTTTACTCTGTATGAGTCGTTGACAGAAGACTTGAGATTTTAGACATAAAATAAAATAACTATTTTGATCTGTCTTCTGTTCTTGACTAATTACGAGTATATCATACTAATATTATAAATGTGAAAGTTTAGATGGATGGATGGATGGATGGATGTTTATTAGAGTTTATAGCCTAAACGGCTAATGGATTTCGATGAAATTTGGCATAGATATAGAGGATAGTCTGAAAGAACACATAGGCTACTTGCATTTGTTTTTTTTAATTCCTCGCGGACGGAGTCGCGAGCGAAAGCTAGTGATCAAATAAATATTTATTATCTTTCTCAAGTTACTTGCTTATTTCATTTATTAGTAAAAAATACAAATACTACTATAGATAACAAATTAATCGCTTAGTCGGTAATCATTACTAAAAAATAAGTTTCAATCATTATAAATATTTCAAAATCTTTTACCATAACTACACAATTCTAACATGTCAGCTTTTTTAATTTTCCATATCTTGACGTCCGAAGACAAGGGAAACGGAACATCCTGACGTTTGTAATCCGGTGCCCATTTCCCGGGTCCCTTCGATTCCGCGCAATCATCAATTGATATTCTTCCTGAAGCCTATGCAAATAACAAACCAGCGTCGTACGCGTTACAATTCTTACGTTTCCTGTTGATTTTTAAGCAAATATTTTTCTTGTTAGTAAGGAAATGCTTCATACAATCAAACGAAAAGGTGTTACAGAAAATACCTAATGCAATTTTTTTTTTTAATTTGGAATTTGGTGCATTTTCATAATATTCAGATTAAATTAATTCAGCTAAATATGATATCATCATCACCAGCTCACTATACATATGTCCCCACTGAGGGGCTACCCTAAGTAAGGGGTGACTAGGCCATAGTCAACCATGCTGGCCCACTGGTTGGTTTACTTCACATATATCTTTGAATTTCTTTGCTGATATATGCGGGTTTCATCACAATGCTTTCCTTCTCCGTAAGAAGAATAGAACGCAAAAAGAAGAATAGAAATATGATATGCAACATCAATATTTTGTCTTAATATTCGAACTTATGATCCCTAGCTTAAAAAGGTAACTAATAGTTTAATAGACATGTCACATGTTACATTACTCACAAGCTAAAAGTTATCTCACGAATTAAGTTACTTCCGCCACTTAAGTCGTAAGTTACTTTATAACTTTTTACACTTAGCTTATAAGTTAATGCAAGTATCAAATATAAACTTGCTTAACGATACTACGTGCAAATGTGACCCAGTAAAAACTAACATATTGGCCTTAATTCATAAGATATAAGCTCGTATGTATTTCTTGCGACAGTGTAATTACTGCTTATATACTTTATCTTCACATATGAGACTTCATATAACGGCTCCTACTACTATCATGAGTCAAATTTTGTGTATTATCTTTTTTTTAAAATTAACTTGATAAATACTAAATTCTGTGGTGAAGTAACGTTTGGATTATTTATTTGATGCGTCGTTAATAATCGTTTATTAATGTTTAAAATTGTGCCTTGCATTTGTTTTTCAAACATACGATTATTTACGAACTATCGACGTGTAAAACATAATGAATCCTAATGAATTGTTTGAGACATTTTATTTAAAAAAAGCCTTTTACTAATGGTTATCCCATATCTTGTATCTTTAATTATTGTTGTTTCTTCTGATTTCTAAAACAAAATGACAGATGTTTTTACAAAACCAGACATAATAATAACAAAATTATATTTCGATTCGTTAACTCGCGTGCTCTCTGACACAAAAGCCACAAATTCTTCGCAGATAATTTATAGAATAAATGAAAATATGAATTAATCATAAAGTCTACAAGAATTACCATTTTAACTGTACCTTGATAACCGAATTTGCCTTGTATTTTCTGTAATCTTTGTCAATTGTTTTTAGCATCTATACTAATATAATAAAGCGTAAACACACACTTCTTTGTTGCCTAAGATGTCAGCAATTATAGCATATTTTTGAATAATATTTTTTTTAATAAAAACATCTACTCTTACGTCACGCTTTAGGCTATATGTTTTCACGCTATTAAACTTAGGGGGTAAATAAATTGGATAAAAACCCTAATGCGGGAAAGAGACCATAAACTGCTGCCAACATCAAGGAAGCAAGGTAATTGGTATTTTGACATTTGCAATTGAGAATTTGACAAATGTTAACAATAAAATAAAGTTTTCATAATTTCATGCGGATGAAGCCGCATGGGAACAGCTAGTTTATACTAAAGGTAAAGAATTACTGGTTTATTTCAAATGTTTGAGATAATTAACATTACAAAGGCTTAGTAGATAGCATTTCCGGGTATCTTAGGGGCTTTAATCGGATCTTGTAAATAGGGCGATCCTACTTAATTGGGCCCATTTAAATTAATTCACCTCGTATCAAATTAATCGTAATTAACTTTTTGTTATTGTACTAAGGAAATTCAGAGTAAAGCAGTTAAAAACACACTTTGAGTGGCACTACCGTTTACACTCACTTTCTAGATTAAAAATTAAATTTATCAATACTTATTGGAGCTTAATAAAAGGTTATTTTTGTTTATAACACTGAGTTTTGAGGCGACCAGACATTTTAGTAGTAGATTAATGATACCCAGCTAAATTTAACCACTCGTTAGTGTTTTTGGTTCGATAACTTCATAAAATTCGTTTCCGAACTACCTAACTTGAGTTTTACTCCTTTGAAACATAGTTAAACTTGTCACTAATTAATCACTATTTAATACTAAATTAATGAAAACTTCAGAAACCCAGCATAAGTAGATTAAATACTTAGCGTTCATGACTGCACATCAACTTTATTTGAAAAAAATTTTTGCTCTGTGTTTGAAATGCTTTTCTTTTTTCTGCTTTTAAATATAATGATAATATCTGAGATGAATTGGATGATTGTCTCTTAACTAAAATTAATCTACGACAAATGCAGGCGTTTAAATCCAGAACTTGAAATTTATATGTGTCTGTCGCTTCATATTCTATGTCTATACCATAATTCGTAAAGATCCGTTCAACCGTTTACGAAATATCTAACAAACATCCATCCAAATAAATAAAATTTCACATTAATATTAGTAAGAAGCAAGATTATCTTATACTTGTTTGTAAATTCTTACATTTAACGTAATAAATGTAACTTATTACAACCGTTTTACACATTCTGTGCAATGTGATAATATTACTCTCCCGTACATTATATAACTCGAGCAACTAGAACGGAACCTAAGAATAAACCTAATATTAAGTAACCAACGTTATTCCACTCACAATATATTATATTACACAAGTTTATATGTCACTGACCGATTTTCAAATTTGTCAGATCTTTATCTGCCCATACTTTGAACTGATGGTAACATAAAAACTATAGTCATTCAACTATATGAAACATACTTGCCTGTCCCACCAAATTGTAAATTGTCTGATAACGTTTAAAATATGTGATGGAAATATCGGATTTTGTTACCTTATCTGACAGTGACGTCATTTTTAAGCTATCTGTGCAGAGGCACTGATAGAGATCAGCCAGCGGGACAGGCCCTTAATCTATTTATATTTGCTAAATATAGAGCCTAAAAACGTAACATATTGTATAATAAACATTACTGTAAACAAATAATATCTGCCTATAATTTAAAGATTTATTTTGAGAGTCTATGAACTATTTACTACATGCTAAATTGCTGTTGTATGATATAGTATAGTCAGATATTAAACTGCCCAAGTTTAGATTCTGTCAGTGTCCATACTCTGAAATTCCTATGTGAACTGTCAATTGTTTTTCCTTATAAGTACAACGAAAAGGGCTTTATTTCCTTTAAGATAAAATTTACTTTGGAATATTGTGAATTAACATCCTGTTTATGGTGTAAATATTTTGGCAATTAGCCAAAATGTACGGAATGCATTGTCACTTAAAAATGATAATGTTATTCCCTGTGATTGTTTACAGTACTTTTTAATACAAGTAAAAAAACATATAACCATTATCTAATGATATACCGAGTCAACTTTCACTGTGAATTACAATACCATATTTGCTTTGTATCTTGTAATATTTAAGATGTGCTATACGATCAAAAATCGACCATGACCGCCATGAAAAGTGAGAGTAAAATGTAGGGCGTTCACTTTCGCCAATTGCTTAACTTTGCACTTCAATATTAATCAAAACAGAACTCTATTTTCTAACAACAAAGCTGCATTCTAACTTCCCGTTGTACGCGGATCTATCAATCAATTGAAAATCAATCTAATCACTAATAACTAAGGTTGATTTTCAAACAATTATTTCTCGTACTATTGCATAACGCGATCCAATTTTCTTACGATCAATAATATGCATATAAAGTATGTATTTCTTACAATGATATAACACATAGCCCCACATCAGCTTTTACTTATGTCAAACATAATAATTATCATTTCACACATATAACTAGAAATAAAACAGTATTGTATTAACTGTCATTATATAAATTTAAATTAATCTAAAATATTATCTACTAGCTTTCGCCCGCGACTCCGTCCGCGTGGAAATAAAAAGTAAGTAGCCTATGTCTTCTTCCAGACTATCATCTATATGTATGCCAAGTTTTATCGACATACGTTCAGCCGTTTTGGCTACAAACTCAAACAAACATCCATCTAAACTTTCGTATTTATAATATTAGTATGATTAGCTTTTGCTTGCAACTTCGTCTATGTTGAATTGAAAAATCAAAAGTAAATGACCTATTTTTTCTTCCAAACTTGTAAATGACAATGTATCTAATATCTACCAATATCATCTACCTACACGATACGATACGCATCGCCCGTACGTGATCGACAAATCGCATGATAAAAAAATGTAGATCATTGATGCTAAATTTTATCGAGATTCATTCAGCCGTATAGGCGGTGAACTCTAAACATCCATCCATCTAAATTTTTGTATTTGTAATATTAGTAAGATAATAATGTGTATGTATATCGGCTACAATACAACGTACATTCCTATCTGTACACTAGAAAAACCATACTCCCATGTTTGTATAAAATGTTTAATAAAAATGTCCTACAACAATTATTTTGGATAACAAATTTTAAAAGAAAGTAAGTGAAAGCCGACGATATCCTTTTAAATAATTAAGCCGGAGTCACGTAATGGAATCCCCATTGTATTATACAAAACACATTCGTATTGTTCAAAGTTAAATCATCACATTGCTTCATACTTTCTAATAAATATTAAAATCAAGTATTTTTAGTTACAAAAAAATACCACAAATCCTTTAGCTGGTGGTACTACTAATTACATACTCCGAACTTTTTTCTTCTAATTAAAAAAAAAAACCAAAAAAAATATTATCAAACAACAAAGTTATTCAACAAAGAATCTGCAACTCTTGTTGCGCGCTTCACAAAAATGGCGGAATTCTTGACCCAAAGGTAAATGTCAAGGACGCAAATTTGTCTCATTTTCATTTCCGCGCGCGTAACTACGAGCGTACAAGATGCAATTAAAGTTCCGGCCACAGACCGCCACGTAATTGTTGCACTTGAATATAAAGTCGTTGTACGAAATACAAAATTATTTGAAAAAAAAAAATAAAAAAAAACATACAGACGAATTGAGTACCTCCTTCTTTTGGGACGTCGGTCAAAAAGTGTATTAGTATGAAGAAATCAAAAATGCCTTTCTAATCTATGGTGTAAATAAATGTTATTTTTACTATAAGCTACCTATGTAATTAACATACTAACATTGCGGCTTCGACTATATTAATGCTCCTTTTTAGAGAAGTTTTTTATCACAGCTGTTTTATATTCGATTTATTATTCTAGTTATCGTATATACTAAATGGCAACAGATATTTCAAAAGTACTTGGGTAAGAGTTGGTCAGATTAAATTCCGTCTAAAATTTCTAAAACCTTGTTTAGAGCTCGTGTTTCTGCGTTTATTAATTATGTTGCTTATTTTAACAATGATGACCTTCAATGTTTTACAATTGACCTTCAGTATTATTATCTTCCTTATTTCTCCGTCCATTGTTTTGATTATCTTCAAAATGTATAAGGGGTATTAAGTATCTATTGTGATGGAACAATTGTTAGCAAGTATTAAAAGTAATATTAAGATAAAGGAAGAACGGATATTACTTGAGGCTTGAGTCACTTGATATTGGCATTGCTTAGAACTTATTTCGTTTGTAAAACATTAGATATTGTCTATAAAATGTATACTCATATAAGAAAAGCTGTTCCCTTGCGGCTTCATCCGCATGAAACTATAAAAAATTTATTTTATTGTTTACATTTGTCAAATGATCAATAGCAAATGTCAAATTGCTGACATCTTAGGCAACAAAGAAGTGTGTGTTTACGCTTTATTATAATAGTATAGATGTAAAAAGAAACACGTTACTTCATTTTTCTTTTTCAAAACTTTGTCCCTCATTATGTAAATTTGTTTTACTTCCCTGTGTTCTAAAAAAATCGCATCAAAGTTATAATATTAATCCCGAATTAAAACAGAAACTCCCAAGACATGAATTCTGATTTCTGGCAGAATGTTTATGCGACCCCAATATGGCGGTCTTTTCATTTTGTCATTTCACTTGCGCGGCAAAAAGATGGCCTGTCAGATTTTTATTTTCTCAGCTTCCCGTCACTTCCGGGTGGGTTGTGAATTTTTCATAAAAATCTATTCCTTTACTTTATCATTTGGTAGCAACGTTTTTCCTTCATTTTCTCTTTACTATGCTAACCTATTGTTTTGTATATTTTTATCGAAGTAACAAATAAGAAATGAAATTGGATTAGAGAAATCTACTTTCCGTTCTATTATTTTTTTTTATAGCAAGAATACTTTTTTAAAGTCAGAGGAAAATGACCAAAACATTTGGGTATGACTACAACTATGTAGAATTGGCGGGAAACTAAAATTTTCTTCTAGTTTACGTTATCAATATTCTAATTAAAAATATATTGCAGTGAGATAATTTATTTCATCTACTCAAAATAATAAATAAAATTGCTTACCATTTTGACAGTTATTTTTTAAAATATTACAACACCATAGACAATTCACTAATCAAGAGCACAGACACAAAAGTCGATCACTTTATTCCACAGCACTGCGCTTCGAATGCACCGACAGCCACTTCCTCTGCTTCTCCGAATCTGTAAGATGAAAAAAAAAACATTGACTTAGTGAAAGTGAGAGCGGTTCGGTCGCGCCTTGTTGAGATGATTTCGACAATGTTATTCGCTTTTTAGAATTGTTGGCAAATAATTAATGCTACGGTGTGATTGTAACTTTATGCACCGATTAGTTTTTGCGCAGTCCGAGTAACTTTTTTCGTTAGTTTGGCGGCAAAAAAATTGTCAGTGCCATAGATTTTCTCTTTTTTATTTTACATTACTTTGAAATATTAATAAATCTATACTAATATTATAAAGAGGAAAGATTTATATTTTTGTATGTATTGAAAGAACTCAAAAACTACTGGGCCGATTTTAAAAATTCTTTCACCGTTAGAAAGGTAATTTATCTGTGAGTAACATAGGCTATATTTTTTAATTACACGCGGGATAAGTCGCGAGCAACAGCTAGTTGATAATAAAACAATAGATTTTGGCGTTTAAAACATTAATTTGTGGCTTCGTTTCGGTCGATCCTAAATCCTAAAATCAAGCCAGTCTAAACCTTTCGTTAAGTGGATTATATTTAAAAAATGTAATTCATCAATAACATTAATTAAAAACTTCGTATTATTCAATATTCATAACATTCGCAACGCACATAACCATGAACGAACGACCCAATAAATGCGTTTTCGGTGGCTGAATACAATTTTACCTTCATTTAAAATTCGTATTAAATGGCTTGGGATAACACGTTGATCTCAGCCCCACAACTTTCGACTTTTAACTAAATTATGTAATGTTACAGGCGTGATAATATATCACACCAATTACGCGTCTTTTATTAAAAAGGCTATCATTACATTTACGAAAACATGTAAACGATTACAAAATAAGCGGTTAACTTACTGATATTTTTGTTAACAATTAATCTATACTTCTATACTCGATACTCTATACTCTATACTAATATAATAAAGCGTAAACACACTACTTCGTGGCATAGGATGTCAGCAACCACAGCATATTTTTGAATAATAATTTCTTTAATAAAAAGCCTTACACTTACGACACGCTTTAGGCTATACATTTTCACGCTATTAAACTTAGGGAGTAAAAACATTGGAAAAAACCTCTATGTGGGAAAGGGACCATAAACTACAAGCTGCCAACATTAAGGAAGCAAGATTATTATGGTAATGGTATTTGACATTTGCAATTGAGAATTTGACAAATGTAAACAGTAAACGGGAACAGCTAGTTAGTTTATATTACTCACTATTATACCCAGAGTAATTGGTACTTAGGGTATGTTTTTCATATTAAAAGAACAACTAACTTAGTACCATGAGGAAATACTTTGTAGAACTTTGACTGTCAATAAAATTGAAGTCTAACAAGTAAAAAGAAATTCAGAGCATATTTAATTACTTATTCTTGCGTAATAAGTTGTTTTGTGTAATATTGCTAATTGTTTCCAAACAACAGTTGATAATTATCTACGTTGAATAAACTTTCTAAGCAAATTAACAAATTGAGGGCAGTTTGACACAGATTTTCACTCGCGTGTCGGCCGCGGCCAGGTGCGCCCGTGATACCCAACACTTATTTACGTTCGACTTTTAATCACTAACAAATGTAATCAACTACGACTTCACATTGCAAATGATTCAAATTCCCGCGCGATTCCAAATCCATTTTCTTATTTTTTTTTTCTAGATTAAATGTGGAATATTCTTATCGGCCAGTTTTTGTTAAGCAAACCAAAGAGCAATACATGTTTGGCGACTGAATCGTTTTAATGTTATGTGCTTATTAGAAAATGCGTGAAGTACGCATAAAACATACAATTCCTTGAATCAATGAAACGCATGTAAAATATTTGTACAAATATTGACAATTCATACGTACGTGAGATAACGTTTTTCGAGTGACTTGCTATTTTGTTACAAAAATACAATTTTAGGTTATGCAATTGTAAGAATACTTCCGGTTTAAAGAAAATTAAAAATGTTAATATGATGAAACAGATTTCTACGCATCGAAACACATACAGGACTGTGTTATTTTTTATGTAATTCTTAATTAAACTAGTTTTCATAACCTATTAGTGAAAAAAAATCATAACTACTAGTCCAATAATCTCGTGTCACCGAAATGCTTAAACAAAACTGAAATTTTAAATTATAATTTTACTTATCATCTATCAATAAATCTTTGAAATTCACAAAAAGTTCCATAACAATGTAAACCATTTTCTGTTTAAAACCATCGAGAGTAAAAATAGCGCATTTCACGGTGCACGATGTCAGCGCAGTTCACTTTATCTAAATGACTTTCCCGCACTCCGCACAAGCTCCTCGAACCGTGACTTTAAATCCGTTTTACGGTTGCACGGGATTCTTATATGATCTTACAAAATCACACTGCGAGAAAGGGACAAAAATTACACATCAATATCAGCAAAGAACCAAGGTTGCCATGGTTTAATCATCAGTCAATGGCGAGGGCTTTCATTTGAACATTTGAATTTAGACATCTTACTAATTTTATAGATGCGAAAGTTTACAAGGATGGATGGATGTTTGTTAGAGTTTGTAGCCTAAACAGCTGAACGGATAACGATGAAATCAGGCATAGATTTAGAGGATAGTCCGGAAGAACACATAGACTACTCACTTTTGTTGTTTTTAATTCCACGCGAACGGAGTCGCGGGCGAAAGCTAGTAAACAATAAAATAACGTTTGTATAATGTCAAGCGGATGAAGCCCCACGAGATAGTATTTATAGATATCTGTTTATCTCCAGCAGAGCACCGCATGATATAGGATTTGCATAATAAAATATTTCACGTCACTTTCATTTTGAACCTCGATGCGGTAATGCGTTGCGGTAAAATTGGGACGCGAATCGAAAACACGTGCTTCATAAATAGTAGGATATCTAAGTCCTCTTGTATCATAAATCACATCTGTTGAATACTCTCTGAAACTACTACGCTATAGTATGCAAGATAAATTGGAGTCAGGAAATTACATGTCGAATAAATTCATTTACAGGGGCATTTGCTTCAACAATATACAGTGTAGAGAACACTATATCTGTACTTGACTTAAATTACAATTTCGTGACACAAGAATAAAATGTACAGCTAAATATATATAGCTTAGCTATAGCTATTGATTGATTTATAGGACTTTACTCTAGCTCCTACTATATCTATACTAACATAATAAAGCGTAAACACACACTACTTTGTGACGTAGGATGTCAGCAATCACAGCATATTTTTAAATAATCCTTTCTTTAATAAAATGTCCTACACATACTATACGCTTTAGGCTATATACTTTCACGCTATTAAATTTAGGGGGTAAATAAATTGAAAAAAAAAACCTTCATGTGGGAGCGGGAACATAAACTACAAGCTGCTAACATTAAGGAAGCAAGGTTATTATGGTTACGGTAATTATTATCCAATGTCAAAGGCCTTCGTTGTCATTTGTGCATTTCAATTTTGACATTTACAATTGAGAATTTGACAAATTTAAACAATAAATAACGTTTTTATAATTTCCAGCGGATGAAGCCGCACGGGAACAGCTTGTATCTGATAAAGTTCATGTCTCCGATTTATAACATACGAAGTATAAATGACCCAGAAATAATCAGGCATCGCGCTCTCCTAACCCAGTTCCAAAGTTGTAATATATAACGTGCCTAACTTCAGGAATTCCTTCCGAAACGACATCGGAGCAATTATTAGGGATCAGTTGGCGCGGCGCAGTACCCTAATGGAGCTTTAAAGCTAAAAGATAATCGGCTCAATGCGGTTCGTAGGTTAAACGTAATCCTTCTTAATTTATTTTATTTCCATATGATAGCTAAAGCAATTAATTTAATCGTCTATGTTATTAAAAATGTCAACAGATTATTGGTTTGCTTTTTAATCTCCGATAGGAAAAATATGTAAAAAAAAACAAACAGAATCAATGACATCTTTTTTGGAAATAATTTAAAAAGATAATAAAAACTAAAGGCGTTTTTTAATGTCTAATATTGCTATTCTTAACAGCAATAAATAATATTAATAGAAACATGTAATCCTTATAGTAATAAATGACTTTACATTAATATTACACCGTTTTTTTTCAAGTTAGTTCTTAAGTGGTTTCTTCGAACGAGGCAAAAAAAATCTATTATGTTGTTTCAAGATTCCAAAGCTATCTTTAGCTACGCGTGAGAAGGTAAAGTGCTTTTAGTGTCACGTTAAACCAGAAACAGACAGAAAAATAATCAAAATCAATCTGGTAATTTCCCTACAATGTTCAACATAGTCTCATATTACGACCGAACGAAATAACTGTAGGCACAATAAATGTGGAAACTGTGATCAGTCCGTTTTCCCGCGCTTCGGTTTCTATGTCTAGGATAATGTCTAATTTTAACAGTGGTAGAGTTCACAACTTTAGCTGTACTAATGCCCGATCGAGTAAAATAACTACCACAGAAGACAGAAGGGACAGGACAGTCCACGTTTCGTGTCATGATTATTTATTACTAGCTTATGACCGCGACTCCGTCCGCGCATAATTTAAAAAAGAAAAACAAAAACAAATGACTTCTTCTAACTATCCTCTACATCTATGCCAAATTTCATCGTATTACGTTCGGTAATTTTGGCTACAAACTGTAACAAACATCCATCCAACTAAAATTTCGCATTTATAATATTAGTAACATAGTAAGAGTACTGTTTTATAAATATCAGCTATAATTTTATGCGTTTAATAAATGACAATAGACTTTCTGTTATCTTTAGTATTGTAAACGGAAGTGGAACTGACTTCCCAATTATCGATACGTTAAAGAACTGCAATCTCACTCTTAAACGTTTTCAATACGATTTATTGCGCGGTAATACGTAACCGAGAGCGTAAGTCAGGGGTGACGAACCTCTGGCACGCGTGCTATATATGGCACACGACATAACATTTTGGGCACCTCTCTAATAATAAAAACACTACGATAAAAATTAATAATTGAAATAGGTGTACCAAGGAAATGATGTAATGATCGCAGTCTAAATTATTCGACGGCACGTCTAAGACCGCATTAAACATTTATTTAAAAAAATGCCAGTTTAATACATAAATGTTCGCCACCCCTGGCGTAAGTTGTGTCAGTGTGCCGAAGCGGAGTTACGACTTACGTCTGTTTACACATTATTAACAACCTTTCACACGATCTTTATGACGTCGTTCCAGAAATGTTAGTACACTAACATAATAAGCTCTAGTAATAAGTTGTAGAGTAAATGCGAGTTTAAAATTACGAAGGAAAACTTTTCTTGATATTTTCAAATTGAATTTCTTTCTAATTATTATTAACTAGCTGTTCCTGTGCGACTTCATCCGCATGAAATTATGAAAATTTTATTTTATTGTTTACATTTGTCAAATTATCAATAGCAAATGTCAAAATGACATGACATGACAAACCTTGGCAATCTTACTTTCTTGATGTTGGCAGCAACTTATGGTATCTTTCCCACATTAGGGTTTTTATCCAAAATATTGGTAATGGTAATGTTTTCAATTTCTTACTCCTTCTGGTGTGTGGATGAAAATAAATGGTTATTTTAAAAACTGATAATTATCAATACACGAGCAGGTTTTAAATATCGTAAGTTACGATCCAAAGAATCGATTACAATGACGTAATAACGTTTTTTCGGTCCCCAATACGATGCGATTTTCGTAAGATGTGCATTTATATGCGAAAGAAATCATTTCATCGGAACTGAATGAACTCATCAAGAAATCTCTTCATTAACGGACCATTAGCGCTATCTTGTTGGCATTACCGTTTTTTACCACTAGATGTCGGAATTACGTAATGTCAGGCTTTATCCTTATTTTTTTCTCTGGTAAATTATAGGACATTTAAAATATTTATAGAGAAAATAAATACTTTAAGCCTGTTTTCGAAACTTACGTTATGTTTAACTACAAATAAAAATGAGGATAAATTAATGTTTAATTTCACAGATGAATAATTTTAAGACTTTTATTTGGGAAGACCAAATTTTCAAATTTTTACAAAGTACGTGTAACCGACGCGATGTAACATGTCACACTACGTTCACTCATGCAGTCAGTACATAGTGTTATAAGAAAACCAACGAGATTAAGCCGCTTGTTGCGAACTTTAGACCCAGAATATACATCGTAGTAGCACACTTGCATGCTAGGTACTGGTACGGAGACAGCTAGGTGGATGTTAGTAGAGGGTGAGGTAAGAGCCTGGTTATATTCTCGAAGCTAGACTAGACTGACACGTCTCGTTTCCTACGCTCTCGTGAAACGCATTGTACCAGTAGCAAGCAAACTACTACTCTGTTTTATTAGCTTGTGTATTTCCTTCCTTTACCTCGTAACATTATACCGCGTAACGTCGATAAGTTAAAACTAATTGATATTATTACGGTTAAAGGCGGTTCAATGAACAGTTAGTCGACCTCAGAAGTTCGCTGTTACAGGATGTTGCAATTAAATGGAAACTAACTGCCGGCCATGAAACTATTGCTCTCGATATCGCATGTTTATGCAATTGCCTGCTAATTGAAATTGATATAACTGATACCAATCTATACTAATATAATAAGGCGTAAACGCACATTACTTCGTGGCCTAGGATGTCGGCAATCACAGCATATTTTGGAACAATTCTTTCTTTAATAAAAAGCTCTACACTTACGACACGCTATAGGCTATATTTTCACGCTATTGAACATAGGGGGTAAATAAATCGGAAAAAACCTTCATGTGGAAAAGGAACCATAAACTACAAGCTGCCAGCATTAAGGTCATTATGGTAACGGTAATTTTGAGATTTGGAATTAAGAGTTTGACAAAGGTAAAGAATAATAAAGTTTTTATAATTTCATGCGGATGGAGCCGCACGGGAACAGCTAGTTTTTAATAAACGTTTTGATTATATTGATAAAAAAAATACCTTACTGAAAACAAAGAAAAGATAAGATAGGATAGGTTACTTAGTATATCGTAAAACAATGCTATGGATTTTTGATATAATCAAATCTGTAGGCATAATGGTCATAAATTTTGCTTTTTAAGGCATATTTTTTTTTAGAAATAATCTCGTGAAAAGGAACGTAATAAGTTGCACTTTCTCAATTTCATTCTAGAAACTAACATATAGAGAAATAAATAGAGTTTTTAATGAATCTCAAAATGATGCAATAATTCTAAGATACTTAAATTAGGAATGTAGGAGTATAAACCTGTACAAACATACACACCCACGTACAAATAGATCTTTCACGTTACGTAATACTTAGTCTTTATAAAATTCCTTTACTTTACTTGTATTTTACATTGCTAAACATATATTTATTGGCCTCTCACTCATTCTCTTTGAAAAAAAACGCTTGCTTTTGTTTCTAAGGGAATAAATGATGTCAATAACCAGAAACAAATGAAATGTTACAATCTATACTAATATAAAGACGAAGGATTTATATTTTTGTATGTCTTGAAATAAAAACTACTAAACTCAAAAACTACTGGGCCGATTTTAAAAATTCTTTCATCATTAGAAAGAAAATTTATCTGTGAGTAACATAGGCAGATTTTTTAATATTTTTTAATTTCAGGTGAAGTTGCGAGCAACAGCTAGTGTTGAAATAAAAATAATAATAAATCAAGAGTATCGTTTTTAATGAGAAACATTTAGAAAAACCAGATGACAGATGATTGGAAGATATTTTTTTCATATTCGAATATTCATACTTTTTAAAAGTAAACATCCCCAATTAAAGTATTAAATAAACAGTCATTATGCATTTAATTAAAAGTTTAAGCTTTAATTACGTTACGTTATAAATTACATCCCTTCGGTATTCAAACAATAATTTCAGAACAAAGTTTAATTAAACGATTCGTTCACAGAAAATGTTATAGAAAGCTCAATAAAATGCATCCCCTGGGACACAGATGTAGGGAAGCGTTGAGCGATCCTACTAATCCTACTAATATTATAAATGCGAAAGTTTAGATGAATAGATGGATGGATGTATGTTAGAGTTTGTAGCCTAAACTTCTTAACATATGTATCTCGATGAAATTTGGTACAGATGTAGACGATAGTCTGGAAGAACACATAGGCTACTTATTTTTATTTTTTTTCCACGCAAACGGAGTCGCGTACAAAAGCTATATAAAAAATAACCGTCCATTTATACAGATCAGTGGTAGAAAACCACAGTATGATATAATTATTCTACGCACTTATAAATTCAAGTTGTTTTGCTCCGATTAAAAAGATTTTGTTTTGATCATTTTAAAGGTGAAGGTAATTCTGTTGCAATACGATATGCATTTTAAATTGAAAATTTTCCATTATTCATTTAGAGTACCGCTTAAGTAGTTCGTTTTTAAATTAGTGACGCAAAAGTACTTGGGATTGCCCAGATGTTAGTCCAAAGCTTCGATCGGAAGAACTTATCGCTTATCTACATTTGCTTAGATCCTAGATTATTATTAGGGGAACTCATTAAATTACTATTACGGTAATAATTTTAGGTACCTAATTTTTACTAATGGCGCTGAAATTATTTTCAACCGACCCCCAAAATGGAGGTTATTTTTATTGCGTCTTTTTTATTATTATACAGATATCACGTATATGTTTTTTAGTTTAGTTAAAATAAAGACAAACCTTTGATTTTTATATTATTCCTCTACTTTGTTTATTGTTAACATTTTAATATTATTAATATTAAAAGGTCAATTGTGATTTATTTCCCACCGCATATCTAGTCATTATTTGACATTTAATGTAATCAATGCAATATTGCAATAAGAAAAACATCGAATAAAATGTTAATAAAACTACCAAATTATTAATTGAGTTACTAAAAACGAAGTATCTAGGCATCCGACTTTAGAACTGAACGATCCTGGTTACTATTTCGTATGTACTTACCTTTCCAAGCTGCTGTTTATACGAAGAATTGCATATTTCACAATGTAATGGAAATTGATATAACTGATACCAATCTATACTAATATAAAGACGAAGGATTTATATTTTGTATGTCTTGAAATAAAAACTACTAAACTCAAAAACTACTGGGCCGATTTTAAAAATTCTTTCATCATTAGAAAGAAAATTTATCTGTGAGTAACATAGGCATTTTTTAATATTTTTTAATTTCAGGTGAAGTTGCGAGCAACAGCTATATAAAAAATAACCGTCCATTTATACAGATCAGTGGTAGAAAACCACAGTATGATATAATTATTCTACGCACTTATAAATTCAAGTTGTTTTGCTCCGATTAAAAAGATTTTGTTTTGATCATTTTAAAGGTGAAGGTAATTCTGTTGCAATACGATATGCATTTTAAATTGAAAATTTTCCATTATTCATTTAGAGTACCGCTTAAGTAGTTCGTTTTTAAATTAGTGATGCAAAAGTACTAGTGATTTTTTTGTTGTCGCGGGGAATGCATTTACGCACTGCACCATCCGTGCAGCGGGGGCAGCAAGGACAGTTTCGTGTGGGACTCCCAGCCTTATATTTCGGTCGGACTACCCACTAAACCCCGCGGTGTTCTCCTTCGCCCAACCGGGCCGTGGCACCTACGTTAGTTTATCTACGACCCGGCTAGGGGGAGCCCCTTGGTAAGGGCTCGACACGTGTAGGGAGGGGTCAGATGTTAAACCCCTCCCATCACCCTATGATGATGGCCCCCTCGGAACAAAAAGTACTTGGGATTGCCCAGATTGTTGGTCGAAAGCTTCGATCGGAACAGCTTATCGCTTATCTACATTTGCTTAGATCCTAGATTATTATTAGGGGAACTCATTAAATTACTATTACGGTAATAATTTTAGGTACCTAATTTTTACTAATGGCGCTGAAATTATTTTCAACCGACCCCCAAAATGGAGGTTATTTTCATTGCGTCTTTTTTTATTATTATACAGATATCACGTATATGTTTTTTAGTTTAGTTAAAATAAAGACAAACCTTTGATTTTTATATTATTCCTCTACTTTGTTTATTGTTAACATTTTAATATTATTAATATTAAAAGGTCAATTGTGATTTATTTCCCACCGCATATCTAGTCATTATTTGACATTTAATGTAATCAATGCAATATTGCAATAAGAAAAACATCGAATAAAATGTTAATAAAACTACCAAATTATTAATTGAGTTACTAAAAACGAAGTATCTAGGCATCCGACTTTAGAACTGAACGATCCTGGTTACTATTTCGTATGTACTTACCTTTCCAAGCTGCTGTTTATACGAAGAATTGCATATTTCACAATGTAAATGGAAATTGAGCATAGAAATAATAGTAGGGAGCTAGTCGCTTAGTGGAAAAGGAGCTTTAAGCACATTTTCACCAACCTCTTAAATATTAGATGGTTGTCTTTTTGGTTAAGGCTCTCCCGAAGTCGCAAAATTATGAATTTAAATACCCAACCGTTGGTGATCACGAAATTCTTACTAAGGGCCACCTAAATGATGCCTGAAGGACCACTAAATGTAAGTTATGGTTAATGAACCTTACTACTAAACAAAGTAAACCTTAAAGCTGCTAATAAGGTTCTAGCAAATAATATCGGTAATAGAAAAATAAATTAAAAATATGAGTGTAGTACACAGTCAAAGCGTAAAACTTTGCATACGTTTAAAAAAAATTAAATTCTCTATGCAATACATATATTTATGTGGCTCTAGAGATTATTGAATTTAATTAGCGCAGCAAAATGCTAACAAAATTACCCGAAATGTTTTATTACTAAGACTTGCTTTCATTTCGTATAATCTAACTTTCTTTCGACATTTAAAATGTTCTCTTTGCGTAATTTCGACATTTTAAAACTTTCAGTTGTAACATAAAAAATCTACAACGAATTTTAGTTATGTAAATGCAGTTATTTTTTATTGTCGAGCGAAATTTTTTTTTTTTTAATTTCGATACATTTCTAATGACCCAAAATAATTCCTTGACAAAATCATCATATGAAAGTTAATGTTTTGTTAATTATTTCATTTAGAATAGAGATATCTACAAAAAGTTTATATAGAGTAATTTTTTTTATTATTTTAATTAGGTACGATATTAATATTTCTTAGTTTTAACAAAAATCGATAAATATCTCGACGACTAATTAAACTTTTTGATGTCTAATTAAAATAAAACCATATAAATAAAAGTAAAGTACTTACTTTTATTATAAAATCCGTATTCATGCACGACAGAACAAAATTCGAAAACTAAATCAAAAACGAATCGATACCGGCCTCTAACTTTTTAAATCAAGATGGCGTGCGCGTGCGTTTCGCGCGCTTATTCGCGACGTTTTGCGTCCCTACCACACGCCTTCACTTACCACTAAACCATTCCACATGCCGGGGAAACTTACCATTTTATATTTCAAACTTAAACAATTATTTCAACGTGCAAATTAATTTTCCTGTCCTGATAGAGCCCGACCTCTATACGAATGGGTCATTTGATCATTAAATCGGCTTGTATTGTTCCCGCCAAAATTATATTTAAGACTAGCTGTTCCCGTGCGGTTTCATCCGCATGAAATTATAAAAAAATATTTTATTGTTTACATTTATCAAATTCTCAATTGCAAATGACAAAATACCAATTACCGTACTATGGCAATTTTGCTTCCTTGATGTTGGCAGCAACTTAAGGTCTCTTTCCCACATTAGGGTTTTTATCCCAAATATATACTTCCTAAGTTTAATGGCGTGAAATATAGCCTAAAGCGTGACGTAAGTGTAGGGCTTTTTATTAAAAAAAGAATTATTCAAAAATATGCTGTAATTGCTGACATCTTAGGCAACAAAGTGTGTGTTTACGCTTTATTATAATAGTATAGAATAGAAGTATAGAAGTATAGATAGATAATTAAATACTGTATTATATTTAGGATATAATAAAATATTGTATAGTTATTTGATTCAATTAACACAATTTTATTGTAGCTTTACATTTTTGCCAGATAATGTTGCTTTTTATCTTTCACTTATTGTTATTTTCCATAGAGGTTGTTTATTGCGTAATCCGTATGTAAACACTCTTTTAGATAAAAAGGTAAAAATAAAAACATAATTCATATAAATCATTTATTAAATTGTAACATTTTATTTATATCAAAATAAATGTTTCAGTTAACCTTTTATCACAAAAACCTTTATATTACAAAACAAACTAAGACCAACTCCATTTATAATTCGGTAGAAAAAACTTAAAAGATCAAGTCAACGGGTTATTTCCCGGCCAGTATAAACTCTAACATTCATGTTTAAAAAACTAACAAATTATTTAAATCTTAATAATATAATACCTTATAGAACCTCATTTAGCACCTTTAAATTTCTGTAGGTTTACAAACACATTGACCATACCTGTCTTTAAAAAAAGAATAGCGGGAAAAATGTTTTGTACATGTATAACCGCTGTTTAAAACTTCCACAACCTTTCAATGATCTTACGGCAGCATACCGAAACGACATTTCAATTTGTATCAACATCTTAAAAGATAATCCCGCGTTTAAACTCCAAATTCCATATATTTTGACATCTGTCAAATTTTAAAAGGCACTTACGAAGCGAAGTTTCAGATTCGTTTCAATATTCGGCCAACAGTCTCAAAACTCGATTTAAAACTTACCATATCCATAATTATAATATTTCATAGATTTTTTTCCAACCTAACCCCCTCCCCCATACTTTAAGCCACTCCCCTTTGACAATGTCCCCTTTGTCAATGTTAACATTACAATTAAAATAAAAGTAAAGTAAACCACAAAATGCTCCTAATACCATAAAGTACAATTTATATTCAAACAAACTTATTTGGCCCAATGAAAAAATTCTGAAAACAATGTAGCGACTTTATTATTAATATTACCTAGCCAAATAAATTCGTCCCATTAATGTTAATAAACGATTACAGCGGGCGCACACCTTTGACTAAACTATCGCACAACTGTTGTGCTATTGTCGATTGTTTCGCAGCCAATTCAACTGTTTAGTTGCTCAACTAAAATTCGAGTAGCCACCTCCATATAAGCTCATAGGAATCAAAGCGAGACTAAACAGTTGTGCGATAGTTTACTCAAAGGTGTGCGCATGCTCTTAAGTAACTGTTTATATCAAGTATTATTTTGTGTTTGACTCATATCAATGACAGCGGTGTACTGATTTGAAATAACTGGTACTTCTGTATGAGATTCCGTATTTGTGTCCATTTGGTCTCTTTTCTCCAGATATCTGGTGATATAATGTTGAGATAAATGTTGACGCAATTCAGTTTGCAAACGGAAACTCTCATTGCATTGATTACATCTGAAAAGTAAATAAAAACAATATAATTCTAGAAGTTAAGTAAATAGAAGAAACAACAAATTCTAAAATACAAGAATCGTATGGTATTTTTTGACATTAATAGGGTTACCAGTACAAAAAATTCCCAAACTCTTTTTTGTCTCATGTTAAAAACAAAACTATGCTAATTTTATTCAAAATCCAATCTCTTGTTAATCAAAATATGATTTCAAGACATTAGTTATTGTTACTTCACAAAATTTCCAATTGTCATAAGTAAGCCTTGTAAGTCTAGACATGGCTACAATTATCAAGTCAGAAACGGACAAAAACTACAAGCCAATAGCAGCAAAGCAATTACCATGGTAACGGTAATTATTAGCCAATGAAAACACCTTCATTTAAGCATTTGGATTTTGACATTTGCAATAGTAAGTTGTACGGAAAAATTAAAATAAAGCTTGTATAATATGTAGATACGAGAACAGCTAGTCCATACTAATATTAAAATATAAAAAGGAAAGATTTGTATTTCAATAATAACTCAAAAACTACTGGGCCAATTTTAAAAATCCTTACACCATTAAAAAGGGATAAATTAAACCATGGGGATTAAGTCACAAGCAACAGCTAGTTATAAATAAATGTACAGGTAAGAAGAAACAGATGGATTTAACCGTCTCTTTGACTTATTTGATGGTAATAATGCTTAATCTGAATAAAAATACTTACTTATATAATTTATCACCCAAATGTGCTCGTCTGTGCTTCACCAAGTCATTGCTCTGTGTAAATGCTCTGCTACAAAACTCACAACGGTAAGGTTTTTCTCCCGTATGTATACGGTAGTGTCGTTTTAAATGATCTTTACTTGTAAACCTGAAATAAAATATTAAATATACAACAATCGTTAAATAACAATCAATCGATTTTATTATATCATAAGTTGCGAATGATCAAGCGGCCAACTGATTTCGCCGAAACACCGAACTCCCTAGACCTCCGCATTTGTTCCGTACTGAGTTTTGCCCTTATCTAAATATTTTTTTATTAAAAACTGGCAACACTGTGTACTTACTTCATAGGACAGACGTCACATTTATGAGGTTTCAGACCTAGATGGCGCTGTTTGTGTTTAACAAGAGAACTTTGCTTAGTGAACTTTCCATTGCATTGATCACATGCAAATGATCTTTCACCAGTATGAGTTTTGGCGTGAGACATCATTTCACCTGGAAAATAGAAGAAAAACCATAACTTAAAGCCCAGCATTCTATTTCTCTTTGACTTTACACTCTTTTCTTATAAAGGAAGGGAAGTGAATTTAAAAGGGGAGGGGACATGAAAAGGAAATACTACCTTTCTGTATGTTCTCTCATTAGACCATTTAATGTAGGTATATCTTTGACAATTTGTTGGTAATTTATATGAGGAGTGGTCACTTTTCCATTTTAACGAAATTAAGTGACCGCTGGCTCATTTGCCACTATTTTACTAAATAATATTATACAAATACTATAAAATGCGAATGCTTTGATAAATGAATGTACTATACAACTCCAAAACTAAATAGATCTTAATGAAATTTGACACAGATGTAGAATAGTCTGGTAGAACATGCTATTTACTAAGTTTTTTAATCAGGTCAGACAAAGTTGTGGACATAAGTTATAATATAGTATACTATAAAAAATAGCTTGGGCTTTTAAGAGTACAGACAATAGACATTAAACTAGCATGTACCATATTTCAGCCACAAAACAGATTTCGTTCTAGCCATCATCATCACCAGGTCACCATATCCCCACTGAGGGACTCGGAGCTTCCCTAAATTAATTTTAGTCAAGTGCTACATTACTAGAAAAATTAAAAAGTTACACTTACCTTTACTTATAAAGAGTTTAGGACAGAAGTGACAAGCGAATGTTTTATGCCCAATATGCCTCTTCATATGTTGATTAAGATTAGTACTAGAGTTAAACTTTTTCCCACATGTCGGGCACAAAAATACTTTATCCGTACTATGTATTTTTATATGGTTTGTTAACGTTGATAATTGTGAAAAAGATTTATGACACAGCGGACATGCATGTGGTTTTATTCCATTATGTTTGTTCATATGTTCGTTTAAACAACTTTCTGTTACAAATGTTTTCGGACAGATCGTACATTTAAACGGTCGATTATCACTATGACATTGTTCATGTCTTTTCAAATGGCTTATTTTATTAAACTTTTTGGCACACACATTACAAGATAGTATCCTACCTTTTTTTACATGTTTTCTCATATGAGCGGACAATGAATGCATAGATTTATATATAGATGAGCAAATGTCACATTTAAAAATCTCATTGGTGTCTCTTTGGATTTCATTTTGGTCTATTCTATTATTATTTTCTTGGCTATGTGTAACTAAATGGTTGATAAGTTTAATTTGGTGCTTAAAACTCTGTGAACATATATCACATACATATAAATTATCTAATGAATAATGTTTTTCTTTATGCTGATTTAGTTTGGAAATCTTTTTGAACTTCTTTTCACAAATATCACATTTTAATTTAATTTTAACATCAGTTTGTTGAGCATCCTCGGTTTTTATGAATGGTAGATCTTTGTATATTGTAGAATTCTTATTTTCATCAAGATTGGGTCCGATTTCTATTTTTATTTCTGTTATTTGATCACTAAGTGCATCAATATTATCGTCTGATTCAATCTTAATATCCGCCAGTATATCTTTTTGTGATATTGAGTTGTCATTGGTATCAAAGTTAATTTGACTTCTTAGATGTGAATCAATACTCCTTGCAACTAAACAGAAATTGTAAAAACTGACCAGGTTATTGTAACAACTATTGCATACAGTTTTTGGAAGACAGTCCTCAGCATTTGCCTGAAGAATGAAAGTTATCACTTAATTGAAATGCCAATACTACGGAAAAAAAATATCAATAACACTAAGTGAATTATAGTTAAAAAAAACTCACCGCTATACCTGTACAGGTCAATATCATATGAGCGATATTAATGGAATCTTTTTTACAATCAAAAATATTATAATGTTGCGTAGATGAGCCGTTTAAGCAAGTTCTACAACTATTGACAAAACTTTGGCAACTTGTTTCTGAAGCCATTATAAAAGAATTGGAACGTATATTCACATGTTCAATGATCCCATTTTCATAATTCAACTTGATCAAGATGTAAATTAAAACAATTACTCCTTTGCTATTACTAAGAACAATTCATTATTTTTCGACAAACGAAAAAAAAATCGGCCGATCGCTTGTTGATATTATGACACATGACATTGACAGTTCATGTCAGTCAACAGATTACATACAAGAAAACGTTAGCACAGAATTTAGGATTATTTCTAATAAAAAAATAGTTTTCTAACTGTATAATAATGCTCTTGTTGTACAGATTTTATATAAGTTTATTATCACTGCAAAATTTTTATTATTTTGCAGCGGTGTTAAGAATGACGGTCACGGTGTTGCCGTTTTCGCTTTGCTAATATAAGAAATTGCGATTTTTATTTTCCATCAACCATCAATCAAATATCAAAATCAAATCAATTCCACTTCTCCACGAAAAAGTGAACTTGTGTGCTAAGCTTTAGTTATAGGAAGTTTTCTTTACAGTATTTTACAAAATAAAAGGTAAAGAATATTTAATTAACTTTATTTTTCATATTGTTATCTTGCAAATGTTGACTTATGTCACAATGTTTCTTTTTAATTCGCCTCTGTTTTAAAATAAGAACAGCGTAGTTTTGTTTTCTGCTATTTTTTAAGTTATATAAGAACTGGGTAATTATAATTATTCAGAATTAATTAATTTAATTTCTATGATTAAAATAGTGTTTCGTAACATTATTCTTACAAACCTATTCATTTAAAATATGTACTGCGTGTATTTTTTGTGTTATAAAAATAATTGGCAATTGGTTTTTATTACTTTTAAAATAAATTTCTGGTTCGTGTTTCTATTTCTAATTAATTCAAATACCCTTAAGTATTATAACATTTATGACTAAGAACTAGTTTTTAATAATGTTGTAAAAAAATAAACAGTAAATAAAAATTACGAATACACAAACCAATATAATTCAAGTAAAGCAATTAGTCTCACATGCTACTAAATAATTGAATTTCATTTTATTCATGTACTAAAAACGTTATTTAATTTTTAACTTCAGTTTTAACATTTAAGTTCACAATTAAAGTTTAATGTAAATTAAATTATTTACAGTTAGTAGCTATTACTATTTTTATCATAAAAAAATTCACACATAAGTTCTAATGATTCATTTATTGAACTAATTTGTACCAACCATGTATGAGTGTATAATTAAATAGACTCTGAGAGTAGATCAAGGCGCTCGTGTTTGCATTTGATAATATACTAAGTCAAGTAATAAGGCATTTTTCCATGTATTATTTAACAATCTCAAGGTCGAAAGGTCAAAGTCCAGTTACTAGAATCCTGAAATATATTTAAATTAATGGAATATTGTGGAACTAATATTTATAATATACTAAAAAATATAAGTAAACAACAATTAGGGAGTGGCATAACTTTTATGAAGGAATGAACTTTATATGATTTGATATCTTTCATATTCTTATCTTAGATATAAAACATCCTGGTAAATAAAATATCAGACTTTTTAATGATAACTTTTATTAAAAAAAAAAAGTTTATTGGAAATGCACTGGCAGTAAATGTAGTCTTGCAGCTTAATAAAAATAAACAAAAATTAATAAATGCTTCATTTAATCTGTTTCAACCGGTTTTGCACATGTTTTTAATATCAGGAATTTGTAATTAATTATGTAACGAAGCTCAAATATGCACCCATACCACATTATGGTCTTTAAGAAAACGAATCACTGATAGTACCAATGGTAACACGCAATTGCCATTGAACTCTCTGATAAGCTTAGAGGTCGCTATGACCCGTTTACACGTCTATTAGATACATAAATAGTATCGCTTTAACCGTCGCGTTGTGTGGACGTGTTTGCTCTGTTAATATTTAAAGGTAAATTTTATTAATCTATAAACGAAGTATTTAACGCTTAATGTATCGGTGATTTTCATTGTTGTTAGAAGAATTTTCTTATTAGATTTTTCTACGCTGATTAGTATACTTAGGTATAATTTGGACATTATATTTGTGTACATAAAAATAAATTAAAAGGTAAATTCGCTTTTATTCCTTTTGGATCAAATTAAACAAGTTCTTGTACATTTTGATACTGTACTGTCTCATGACCTGCGTATAAAGGGCTCATTTCTTAATATCGGATGTACAATGTACACATGTAGACTAACAACAGTATTATTGCCCTCTAAATCGTTAAGGGAAACCCTTAGTGTAGATTCATAAAGATAAGTGATCATTAAACGAGTCTTAGCGCGGTAATCATTCGTGTTGTCATTAAACGGAAAACTATTACGCAGTCACGAAAAGCAATAAGCGAGGAACGCGTTTTGATAATTTAACATGCTTTATGCTTCTCTAAAGATAGTCAATAATAGCGTCATTTGTGTCTAGACAATAGTATATAATTCAGTCACAATAAGTCACTTCTAACCGCAATGAATTGATTTAATATTCGTAGCGTAAGTGGTAGTAATAGGAGCTCAGATTAAATATCGATGGCTCCTACGTAGACAATCGTAAGTCATAATTTTGTGATTTACATCTTGTACATTTTTTAAATTAACTTTTTATAAAGTTTTTTATAATATATCATACTTCATACTAATATTATAAATGCAAAAGTTTAGATGGATGGATGGATGTTTGTTAGAGTTTGTAGCCTAAACGACTGAAAGAATTTGGATAAAATTTAGTATAGATGTAGAGGATAGTCTGGAAGAACACATAGGCTACTCACTTTTGTTTTTTTTTAATTCCACGCGGACGGAGTCGCGGGCGAAAGCTAGTTAAGTATAAAGTTTAGTATTTATATACTAATTTCTGTGTGAATATGAAAATAAGCCGAAATAACCGTAGATTTTGGTCATATATCGTATGTTCATGTTTGCAACGTAATTATTTGTAATGTTCAAATATCTGTGTTGCATTTGCCTTTAAAAATATACGTTAGTTATCATAGGAGCCATAGATTTGAATGACATCGAAAATTTTTAAAAAGTGATTTCGACGATCGAATCCCAAAAGCCAAAATACCTAGCGAAAGGGAAATTAATAACCACTATCCACCCCTTAGTTATAACAAGCGCGTTCATCATCATCAACTTGCCCTTATCCCTTATGGAGGGTCGGCACAGTATGTGCTGCTCTTCCATACATCTCTATCAGCCGTCATATCTGAATCCACTCCTTTCTTAAGCATATCCTCTTTCACACAATCCATCCATACTTTCTTCGGTCTTCCTCTTCCTTTGTAGCCATCCACATTCATTCTTAATACTTTCTGGTTTATGTCCCCATCGTCTCGTCGCATAACATGAGTTATTAGAACTAATTGGCGTGTACAGTAATTTTTTATTAATCCAGTACTTGAATTAAGCGTTATTAATTAGACATAGTACAGTTAATTGAAAAATTCCTCAGTGGAACGAAGCGAAAAATATCTTTACGAGCGTAAAATAACGGGATGGTAATATTTAACCATTGCGCGAATTGTAAAACAGTTATTATTGCAATATATTGCACATCTTAATAATCATACTAATATTATAAATGCGAAAGTTTAGATGGATGGATGGATGGATGGATGTTTGTTAGAGTTTAGCCTAAACGGTTGAACGGGTTTCGATGAAATTTGGTATAGCTGTAGTCGTAATAGTGTATAGTAGTAGTAGTCTGGAACAACACATAGGCTCATTTTGTTTTTTTTTATTAATTCCACGCGGACGGAGTCGCGAGCGAAAGCTAGTTCCACATAATCTTGATTGCATTTAAATACAAATTCATATAACTAATCTTTAAAGCTATGTAAGATTATGAAGGAGCGTCGGTGGCTCAGTGGTTTAAACACTCGACTTGTAATATACAGGTTTTGGGTTCGAATCCCGCCATGTACCAATGAGATTTTCGATTTTTCGAATTTCCAAATGTACACCGACGTTCTTACGGTGAAGGAAAACATCGTGATGCAACCTGCACATATCGGCGAAGAAATTCAAGGATATGGGTGAATTCAACCAACCCACACTTGGCCAGCGTGGTTGATTATGGCCCAGTCACCCTAACTTAGGGTAGGCTCCGAGCCCCTCGGTGGGGGCATACAGTGAGGTGGTGGTGAAGTGCTTAAAGTTGTACTTCATACTAATATTCTATTGTAATTCGAAAGTTTGAATGGATGGATGTTTTATTACTACGTAACTACAAAACGAATAAACAGGCACAGAATATAGAATGTAGAATGTAGTCTACAAGAACACGTACGCCTACTAAGTTTTTATTTTAATTCATTGCGGTCGCAGTCGCTGGCAGTAAAGAAATAAACTGCGTAAAATAGTAAAGTTTTTAAAAATAAAGCAAAACAGTATCAAAACGACATAATTGACTAGATTCAGGGATTTCCCAGCTCGTACCGGTTCATAGCAGTGCAAACTTTGCGTGTGCAGAAATTATTTAAATGTCGCTTATTTCATTTGGCTCACACAAACCGCAACATAATTAACGATATCAGTTTTAGTCGTTTTAAATGTGGGAAATTCCTAATGAGAATGTTAAACGCATTTGACAAGAGAATTCGTGATTCATTTCTTTTGAAGAATGCTTTGTTATTGTTGAGTGTTTAATGCATATGTAGGCTTATTTTTCGAAAAGTGCGTATAGTATTATGTGGCATTTGCAGTTCCTTGCCTACCTTTATGCTGTGGAGGGGAGATATAAAAATTCTCCCCTACCTTTGCGTCTCCTCCATCAAATACACTTCTCCTTCCCATCCTTTCAGAGATAAAATTAGGGTATTTATTAAAGAAATTGAATTAAATATGATTCGTTTAGTCTAGCGAGGTCAAAATTTTGTTTATCGTTTATTATAGAAAACAAAATGAAGGTTTAGGTATGTAATATTTCCTGTTTTGTATGTTTCGTATGTTAGACTTACTCAATCGCTTGTTTGTGTTTACCTTGATAACAGAGAGTTACCTTGACCGATAATGTATACGATTATAAGAATTAACATTTAAAGATAAAAAATAAGTGCATTGTTTTAAAAAGATTAAATCGGTATGTAGGGTTAACTTTTTATTGAATTAATATTAACTAGCAGTTGCTCGCGACTTCGTCCATGTGTAATTAAAATATAAAAGATATAGCCTTTGTTACGGGAGTAATAATACATTACGGGAGTATCAGGGATGATAACGTAGCTTTTTAATGGTGAAAGAATTTTTGAAATCGACCTTGAAGTTTTTGAGTTATTTCAATACAAATGAAAATACAAATATTTCCTCATAGTATTAGTATAGATTAAATTTGTCCAAGAATAATCAAACCTGGTCTTTGGGGAGCTTCAATCGCTTCCATTGCCTTACTTTTTAATGTACGCAGAGGAATTAGTTTTCTTTAATATGGTAAGGGTTTTTATAATCCTGGTAATATATTTTTAACATAGTATTATCTCAGTTTTATTCATAGAAAATGAGAAGGACGACAATATGATTTTGTATTTATTTTGACATTGTACACCTATGATTATATAATCTGTGTTCAGTCTTCATACATCAATTAAAACTTTTTAAGATAAATATTCAATCAGTGAGGTCAACAGTCCGTCGATGCTAGCATCTGAGTAAAACTGGTAAACGGTCAATGACCGGCATTGGCACCAAACTAACTGTCAACCGGAGTGTCATGGCCGATCACTTTCATAGTTTCTGCGATAAATATTAGATTTACCTCGAAGACAAGTTGCTACAATTTCTAACAAATACATTTATATTATCTCCCCTTTGCTTTATTATACAGCGTTTTCTCGCGACCTTGTCCCTACAAAATTTAAAAACAAAAGTACTAAGTAGTCTATGTGTATTTCCAGGTTATGTTCTATATCTGTGCCAAACATCATGATCAGTTAAACGTTTTGCGTAGTAAAAAACATCTAACCAAACATTCGCATTTTTATATTAGTATATCATCATCATCATCATCATCATCATCATCATCATCATCATCATCATCATCATCATCATCATCATCATCATCATCATCATCATCATCATCATCATCATCATCATCATCATCATCATCATCATCATCATCATCATCATCATCATCATCATCATCATCATCATCATCATCATCATCATCATCATCATCATCATCATCATCATCATCATCATCATCATCATCATCATCATCATCATCATCATCATCATCATCATCATCATCATCATCATCATCATCATCATCATCATCATCATCATCATCATCATCATCATCATCATCATCATCATCATCATCATCATCATCATCATCATCATCATCATCATCATCATCATCATCATCATCATCATCATCATCATCATCATCATCATCATCATCATCATCATCATCATCATCATCATCATCATCATCATCATCATCATCATCATCATCATCATCATCATCATCATCATCATCATCATCATCATCATCATCATCATCATCATCATCATCATCATCATCATCATCATCATCATCATCATCATCATCATCATCATCATCATCATCATCATCATCATCATCATCATCATCATCATCATCATCATCATCATCATCATCATCATCATCATCATCATCATCATCATCATCATCATCATCATCATCATCATCATCATCATCATCATCATCATCATCATCATCATCATCATCATCATCATCATCATCATCATCATCATCATCATCATCATCATCATCATCATCATCATCATCATCATCATCATCATCATCATCATCATCATCATCATCATCATCATCATCATCATCATCATCATCATCATCATCATCATCATCATCATCATCATCATCATCATCATCATCATCATCATCATCATCATCATCATCATCATCATCATCATCATCATCATCATCATCATCATCATCATCATCATCATCATCATCATCATCATCATCATCATCATCATCATCATCATCATCATCATCATCATCATCATCATCATCATCATCATCATCATCATCATCATCATCATCATCATCATCATCATCATCATCATCATCATCATCATCATCATCATCATCATCATCATCATCATCATCATCATCATCATCATCATCATCATCATCATCATCATCATCATCATCATCATCATCATCATCATCATCATCATCATCATCATCATCATCATCATCATCATCATCATCATCATCATCATCATCATCATCATCATCATCATCATCATCATCATCATCATCATCATCATCATCATCATCATCATCATCATCATCATCATCATCATCATCATCATCATCATCATCATCATCATCATCATCATCATCATCATCATCATCATCATCATCATCATCATCATCATCATCATCATCATCATCATCATCATCATCATCATCATCATCATCATCATCATCATCATCATCATCATCATCATCATCATCATCATCATCATCATCATCATCATCATCATCATCATCATCATCATCATCATCATCATCATCATCATCATCATCATCATCATCATCATCATCATCATCATCATCATCATCATCATCATCATCATCATCATCATCATCATCATCATCATCATCATCATCATCATCATCATCATCATCATCATCATCATCATCATCATCATCATCATCATCATCATCATCATCATCATCATCATCATCATCATCATCATCATCATCATCATCATCATCATCATCATCATCATCATCATCATCATCATCATCATCATCATCATCATCATCATCATCATCATCATCATCATCATCATCATCATCATCATCATCATCATCATCATCATCATCATCATCATCATCATCATCATCATCATCATCATCATCATCATCATCATCATCATCATCATCATCATCATCATCATCATCATGAAGTTTGATATGTTTTGAGTTTACGAACGATATTTCAATCGTCAATGATGATTACGAGTTCTTAAATAATGTTTTCAATACATTAGTTATCGCGTGCTCGTCTTTGAAATATTAAAAACAGAAGTTGGGATGCATGTATGCACGTTTGTTATCATATAACACTAGAAATGATCTACACAAGTAACAGCGATAGTTTTAAATTTGGAATAGACCATAAACTAGCAACTTAGTTTTTTTTGTAGCTGCCAGCTTGCATATAATATTTGATATCACGTGATTCCACTTACCTGATTTGATTCAGTGACTTTATAATCTTCCAGCTAACATTGTAAACAAAAAACCGAGTAAAGTAATAATTTGTCCACTCAAAATGTAATAGAGTTTAAAAGTTACATTGGAGTCACTTTTTTGACATATTTAAAAATACCAATTGGATGCTTGCCAAAAAAGATATTTCGTTGCAGTTATGCGTTATATCTACGACTTTGTTGAAATCGATTATTAGGTAAGGTCACCTTCCAAGAATGGATACACAAAGTCTGTTTGATAAATATATGAAAGTCTAGCTTTCGCTCGCGACTCCGACCGCGTGGAATTAAAAAAACACAAAGTAGTCTATACGTTCTTCCGGATTATGGTCTACATCTATGCCAAAACTTCATCGAGATGGCGTTTAGGCCACAAACTCAAACTGAAGCATTTATATTAGTAAAATATAGTGTCGAAAGAAGTTATTAAATCTAATTGCAAAACTAACGGTAACTACGAGGGCTTTAATTCCTCGTTTATGATTAACAATTAGATAAACTACATTGTGCATTTCTTTACATATGCCTACAATGTCATTCAGGTCATCCTATCATATATTAAGTAGTCATGTTCATACTAAAATCTTTTTCTTTTTCTTCCCAGGCACAAATCGAGCGAGGCGACACGAAATCGACATACGATATCATCTAGTCATATTTTTTATTCAAAATGAAATAAATCATAGAAATAATATTTAATCTGTGAGAATTAAGCCTGTACTTATTAGTTGTTTAATAGTTTTAACGTAGTTAATAAATAAAGATGCAAATACTAAACGCTAGATATGCCCTAAGGGCGTCAGCGTCTCAGCTGCAAGCATGGTCTTCACTTCGATATCGAACAGCGACTACTGTAAGTAATGCTTAAATTTTATTACTCTTTCTCTCTCACACACGAAAATTTAGAAAAGGACAGAGGGATAAAGTAACACGTTCTTAATCATATGAAAAACAAACGTCTTAATACATATTTAATAGCTGTGAAGATTGCCATTATTATGCAATCTACGCTCCGACACAACACCTTGATAACACTTACACGTTATAAAATTAACGCATAATATAATACAAGAATTGTAAATATTTGCATGGCGTGAACTTAGCTACAAATATTGCACGCAATGCACTCGATGTAAGTGAGACAAATATATACAAATGTCAATGACAGGACAGAGAGAGAAACATGACTCCGCGCTGTCATTGCTAACTTCACACATGTTAACATTGAAGGAGCTATACTTGGATAGATAATTATTGTAATAAATGTTAATTCATTATAATTATTATCGTGGACAATTGATCGTTTTTCATCTCTAGATAACTTCCGATAGACGTTATCTAAGCTTCCAATTTTATGATTTAATAATTCCTTATATTTACGTATAAAATATGTTAAGTACCCATAAATTAGGCTGATGAAACAAGAGACGCTTGAAGTAAGATAATACAAAGCTTAATTCTGACATAATACACCATTAAAAATTAATTTAGTAACTGTCGTTACCACAAGAGACAGTAATGATAACAAAAAGTCTATATATATCCTAATTTTTATTTACAAGTTGAGAAGGTCAATGTTCAATGTTCAGCTACGCAAAGGCTTAATATAATCACAAATGATTAAATACCTAGATAATTTATCTTTCGTAATTGACTATTTGAATTTCGATGCAAATTATTAAAACGGCTGCACACCTTTGACTAAACTATCGCACAACTGTTATGCGATTATCGATTGTTTCTCAGCTAATTCAACTGTTTCTTTGCATAATAAAAATCGAGTATTGTTCCCACCTCCATATAAGCTCGTAGGAATCAAAGTACGACTAAACAGTTGTGAGATAGTTTAATCAAAGGTGCGCACTCTTATACTATGTCTCATACATCACGTGTTAGCGATCTTATTGGATTGTTACAAGCTTCCGTTCACACGCAGTAGACCACCGACCTATGTAAGGGGCCAAGTCACGTGCTCAATAAGGTTGTCGCATGTTCCAAATGAACTCACCTTTTTGAAACCGAGTGAATGACAGTCCTTTGTTTTATTTAATTACAATCAAAACAACGACCAGTAGCTTGATTATCCTCTGCTTTATTTCTAACAGAGTCGTTACGTCGCTTAGTGTAGATTTAACTGTAGAAAATATATTAGGACTAGACTAGACCTAGATTTATTAAATACTAGCTGTTGCCCTTGACTTCGTCCACGGAATATTAAGATAAAAAAGTAGCCTATAATATAATATGCCCGTCTACGTCCGCTACCCTTTAGTGAAAGTCCGTTCGAAATCGGCCCAGCCGTTTCGGAGATTACCAAGAACAAACGCGGCTTGCGGACAGACAGACAGACAGACAGACAAAAAAAATTTAAATGCGATTTTCGTTATCAGCAACTCAAATACTCTTTCCGAAATATGTAAATTTTCTTATGATATTACAAATAGACACTCCAATTTTATTACATGTATAGATATAGGCTAGGTCTTGAAACTTGCATGAGCTCTATTAAATTGGTGATTGTAACTCGATCGTGATTCATTAAGGAGTTGTTCGAGTTACGTTTATTATACGAGTTATAAATAGAAAAGCGATCTAGTATGCACCAATTCAGCTCGTTAGAGCTTCCAATGTCAGTGTTAAACGATCCCGGTTACGCGACTTGTTTGTGAGGGATCATAATCAATTGTTTGTCCGTTTATCCATTAAGGTATTACAACGGGAAGTTCTATGTAACTGGAGTATCCTTATTTTTGCGGTTGATTTACGACCCATTTACCTTAACCAATCTCTTGATTTAAATACACCAATAGCTAGGACATACTTCATATTGTTAGGGTCCTTTAAGAACTGGCTAGGGTTAGTGAGAAATTCGTTTCCAAATAGACCCCTAACCAAAGAGACTATCTAAGAATTCTTTAAAGGTTGGTAAAAACGGGCATTAGTACGGTAGCAAACATACCATCTGTTTAAATTAGATAGGCGAATGGAATCCAGTTTCGTTGTGAAATAACCAGACAATTAGTAACGGTATTTACACCTATCAGGCAAGTTATCAACATGTATGCACTAAAGATAACTTATCTCGACACGGGAATACGTTAAATTATTGAGATAAGACGCAAATCCCATTAGTACGGTTATCTAGTGAAGTTTACGCTTCTAAATGGAACCACAGTAAACAGATTCTAAAAGTTTAAAGTACTCGTAAGTACACACATCTTACTTCTTACTAATATTATAAATGCGAAAGTTTAGATGGATGGATGGATGTTTGTTAGCGTTTGTAGCCTAAACGGCTGAACGGATCTCCATGAAATTTGGCACAGGTTTAGAGCATAGTCTGGAAGAACACATAGGCTACTCTTTATCTCGGGAATAGTTACGGTTCCCGTGGGATTCATTAATTTAGTTTTTTAATGTTTACTCGATCATTCTGCAACGGTTCAACATATCTTATTGAAATTTGGCACAGATATAAAACAAAGTCTGGAGTACACATGGGATAAGGTTCATCCCCGAGAAATGTCCGGTTCCCGAGGGTTACGTAGCTTTTGTTATTTATATAGTTCGTATGTTTTCTAATACCACGCGGACGAAGTCGCGGGCAACAGCTCGTTTTATATAATTCCTTTTGTATGATAATCTATGAGATTATTGGTACTGTAATACATTTTATTACATAGCAACTCATGCCCGTGATGTAGAGTGATAGGATTTTCTATTTGGCACGGTTCGAGGTATACCTTACTATCCTTGGAACGCATATTGGTTTCATAACGTTTAATGCAATTATTTTCACAGCCTCGTTGTGGCATGGTCTCTCTTCTGTATTTCCAAACTGTTACGACTTAGGGTTCTTCAAGAAGCAAGCATATCATCTCAAATGCTGGCAATATGCAGTTCATTCATATCATATTCAGTCTTCTTGGTTAGGGTGAACATTCTTGCATCAAAGTGTCAATTTCTTAAAGAATGTTTGATACGGTCTTAGACGTGCTATCGAATAATTTCGACTGCGATTATTACGTCAATTCCGTGGTACAGCTAGTTCATAATTTTTTCGTAGTGTTTTTATGATTTATCGACGAGCCCAAAATATTATGTCGTGTGCCATTTATGGCCAGTGGTTCGCTACCTGTGATCTAGGCGTCCCCACTGCTTTTTTACCCCTTTTAAAACAAAATGCTTTGTTCCAGGATAAGACAGTAGAATACAAGCCTATAAGAAGTGTCCTAGTTGCTAACCGTGGTGAGATTGCTATCCGTGTGTTCCGAGCATGTACGGAGTTGGGTATCCGTTCTGTCGCTATATACAGCGAGCAGGATCGACTTCAGATGCACAGGTGAGGCATTTGGAAAATTCATAATCTTCACGTCAATAAGTGAGAGTAACATTACCTAGTTAGATAGGGGCCTGTCCTACCAAATTGTAAATGGTCTGATAACAATCCAACGTGTAAAATATCGGATTTTGTTCCCTTATCTGACAGTGACGTAATTTTTAATCTATCTGAGCCTCTATCAGCTAATGGTGGGACAGGCCCTAGGATTTTTAAACCAACGTGGACAAGAGAATCAAAAGATTAAAAAGTTCTTGATAAAGATACTTAAACAGAATATTAAATTAATAATAGAAATGCGAAAGTTTAGATGGATGAATGTTTATTAGAGTTTGTACCCTACACTGCTAAACGGACCTCGTTTAAATTTGGAATAGATGTAGTGGTAGTCTGGAAGAACACAAAGGCTACTTACTTTTGTTTTTTAATCCACACATACAGAGTCGCGGGCCAAAGCTAGTTTATCATATTTGTAAACTGGTTTATAACAACAAAGTTTTATTTGTAAGGTTATCTGACCCATACGTCCTTCAGAGGACGTTATACAATCTTGTTCTCGTTATTGTTTATTTTTTGTTTATCTTAAATATTATTTTTCAACGTTAAAATTGTTAATTCTGTTGACATTTTGGATATTACATTGTATGTTTTTAGATAAAGAATTTGTTTAAGTTAAGCTGCTATAAATTTTCAATAAATAAATAAATTGTCTTTATTACTGGGCTTATTGATGTTTTATTAATGCGCTATTGCAGTATTGAAATGATATTATAAAAGTATGAGTAAATTTGAGTTTATTATGTGTTTTCCTTATAACTTTGTAGCGTAATTGTTATAGAAATTAAAAGCGCGCGCACACTTTTGGCTAAACTATCTCTTTTTGTCTCGCTTTGATTCCTATGACCTTATATGGAGGTTCACACTAATCGATTTTTAGTTGTGCAACTAAACAGTTGAATTGGCTGGGAAACAATCGACAATCGCACAACAGTTGTGCGATTGTCGATTGTTTCTCCCTACTAAAACTATCCCAAGTAAAATATTCGGCATCCAATTTCCCGAATAACTACTAAATAAAACATGTCTCAAAGAGGTTGTAATTTTCTTCTTTTCGATTACAGACAAAAAGCCGACGAGTCATACTTAGTTGGCAAAGGACTCCCTCCAGTCGAGGCATATTTAAACATTCCTGAGATAATCCGAGTGGCAAAGGAGAATGACGTCGACGCGGTACACCCAGGATATGGTTTACTCTCAGAAAGGTAAGAAAGATATCTTTAAAAAAAAGTAAATGTAAAAGGAAAAGAAAAAGTTTATCTTACAGTGGTAGAGCCCTCTTTAATATCTTTGCAATCGTCCGGTGCAATACCACGATCACACAGAAGACAGGCGTGAAGTGGGAGCAATTCCGCGTTTCGTCTAATGAGTGTGGTGCTGGAGGCCTAATTTTATTCCCTTTCCCTTTCCACCCTTGTCTTATAAAGAAAGGATGGGAAAAGAAAGTGGATTTTTGGCGGAGGAGACGCATAGGAAGGGGAAATATCCTCTTTATGTGCGTCTCCTCCGTCAATTAAGGGTAGGCAACGCATCTGCAATTGCGGATGTTTATGGGCAGCGGTCGCTTTCCATTTTAACGGATTAAGGTGGCCGCTTGCTCGTTTGCCTCCTTATGATACAAAAAATATTAGTCTATTTTAGGTATAAACAATATGCACTATAACTGTATACAAAATGTTTCTATAATTCAGGTCGGATTTCGCTCACGCCATCATCGACGCGGGTCTACGATTCATCGGACCTTCCCCGAAGGTTGTACAGCAAATGGGTGACAAGGTCGCCGCAAGAAAAGCTGCGATCGAAGCTAGTATGTTATTAAAAATTATATTAAATATAGCCTATGTCACTTAGGGATAATGTACCTTTCTAATGGTGAAAGAATTTTTGAAATCTGTTCAGTAAGTTTTGTGTTTATTCGTTACAAAGTTTTCATTTTTTATTTATAGAGGTACCAATTGTCCCCGGTACTGATGGTCCTGTTACAACAAAGGAAGAAGCGGTTGAATTTTGTAAACAACACGGTCTTCCAGTTATATTTAAGGTTAGTTTTTGCATATAATATTATTCTATTGGTCTTTTATCTATATTTGTTAACGTGGATAGTGTAATAGTAAAATCTTAGGCTACCATTTCATTCAAATAAAGAACTTTTAAAAATAAACTATTTTTAACCAACTCCAAAAAGTAGAAGGTTCTTTTCGATTGGTTTTTCTTTTAATGTATTTACATCGATTTACGTTATTACTTTTTAATGCGAAATAGCTCACATTTTTTCTAAATTAAAAACTATTCTATTAAGATTTTTTTTATTATCAAAAGTCTGTTAAAAATAGAACACATTATTTTCTCTCTTTCTCTAATGTAAGGGCCTGTCCCACCAAATTGTAAATTGTCTGATAATCCAACGTGTAAAATATGTGATGGAAATATCGGATTATTTTACGTCATTTTTAAGCTATTTGAGCCTCTATCGACCAGTGGTGGGACAGGCCTTGTCAAATGATCGTTATGTAATAGGAATAATGTATATATTCGCGTGTCAGGCCGCGTACGGCGGCGGGGGGCGCGGCATGCGGGTAGTTCGGGAAATGAGCGAAGTTGGCTCCGCATTCGAGCGCGCGTCGTCTGAGGCGCTGGGCGCGTTCGGAAACGGATCTATGTTCATTGAAAGATTTATCGAAAGGCCTAGACATATTGAAGTACAATTACTAGGTGAGATATTTTAATTTAACACTATGTATTCTATAATATATCATACATACAACTATATAAATATTAGTTTTCGCCCGACGTCGCCACCCTCATATAGAATTAAAAAAAATATTAAGTAGCCTTTGTGTTCTTCCAGAGTATCCTTTACATCTACGCCAAATTTTATCGAGATCCGTTCAGCAGTTTAGGCTACAAACTCTAACAAACATCCATCCATTCAAACTTTTGCATTCATAATAATATCAGTAAGATATATGGTCACTATTTGATGTTTAGATGTTCTTATAGCCTAAAAAAAACTATTTTTTATTTACTTTTCTCCAAAAAAGCAATCTTATCACCATAAGGGTCGTTTTTATCTTTATTTTAAGACTTAACAATGTTACTTGATTTTACATATCTTTTCTAAGTCCATCAGTGGGCAGATAAAAGCTAATGATGATGATATCTCAAAGATATAAGTAAAAAGGAAATGAATTTAGATATGATAGATATATTTTTATTTAGTATTGTTATATTTTTATTATAATTTTATATACAATTTGTTTTAAATACAGGTGACAAAGCTGGTAATGTAGTCCATCTATATGAAAGAGACTGCTCAGTACAAAGACGGCACCAGAAAGTTGTTGAAATTGCACCCGCACCCAGACTCGATCCTGAGGTAAGTTTTTAAATTACAAGCTAAATTATTATAATTAATAATTGATAAAAAACAAAGTTAAAAAGCAAGACAGTACATATAAAACTATGTTTCTGTATTATTATATTTTTTAAAGAATTTATTTAGCTTCAATATAAAACAATTTAAAATTCACAAGCAGCGTTTGATTTTAAAGTAATTGATAGAAATAAACGTTTAAGTTATCTTTAATTCATCTCAGTCTCACTTAATATTCAATCACACATTATTATAATATAGTTTAATTTGATTGTTTTTGTTCAGGTTCGTCAGAAAATGGTGGACTGTGCGGTACATTTGGCGAGACACGTGGGCTATGAGAACGCGGGAACTGTTGAATTTTTACTCGACGATAAAGGGAATTTCTACTTTATAGAAGTTAACGCTAGGTATGTGTATTCCATCATCCATTTATCAATGTAACTACAAAATCAATTTCAATATTTTTCATTAAACATTAAATTGATTAAATTATTCCATTTCATGAAAATGTTTACTCATTATAATATTTAATGTTTAATTTTAATGACAAGTTTTAATGGAAACCTTTTACTCAATATATTTGTTCTCGAAATATTTCGTACTGTAGGGCGAAATTTAGTCCACTTTCCATTTCCACACTTACAAGGAAATGATGGGAAGGGTAAGTGAATTTGATAATGGACATATCTTTCTGAGCGTTCCCTCTTCCGCATTATAAAGGCAACGCAGCTGTAATTGCAGATGTTTAAGGGCAGTAGCTGCGATATGTCGGCGAATAACCATTGCTCGTTGCTACCATATAATAAAAAAAATGCGTTTAAAATCATAAATAATCCATTACCATCCGTTACCATTTGAACAGATTACAAGTAGAACACACCATAACAGAAGAGGTGACAGGTATAGACCTCGTGCAGTCTCAGATCCGAGTGGCGGAGGGTCTGACGCTACCTGAGTTAGGACTAACTCAGGACAAGATCAAGACCCAAGGGTACGCGATACAATGCCGGGTCACCACTGAGGACCCCGCTAATAACTTCCAGCCTAGCACAGGCAGGATTGAAGTTTTCAGGTATATTCACTCTATTATTTAAAAAACAAAGTATATTTATTTATATATAAATAGTAAACACTTCTTTGTTATTTAGTATGTGGAACCATGGAAACAATATTACCGTGGTAACGCTAATTGTTAGCCAATGGAAATCGCCTTTGTTGTTATTTGTCTATTAGAATTACGGCATTTTAAAATTTTATTAAAAATGCAAACAATAAATAAAAGAAATTATAATTTAATGCGTATGAAAACGCACGGGTACAGCTAGTCATACATACTATTTTCAAATTTGTCTTAGCTACGTTACATTTTCATTAATTATTGATTTACTGACTATAATGATATTAGTAAATATTATAACTTTCTATTATATATTTTAACAGATCCGGAGAAGGTATGGGTATTCGCCTCGACTCTGCTTCGACATACGCGGGCGCTATCATCTCACCTTACTACGATTCATTACTTGTTAAGGTAATTTTTTGATGATTTACTAATAATTTTACCATTCTAATTAAACTCAACTTGTGCTAGGAACTATTTACTACAATTTATACAGGGTTCGAATCCTCGACACATAATCGTAAATCTGTATACTTGATCATTAGGCTATTGGTTTTTTATCAAGAATCTATATACATATTTTATTTCCCAGGTAATCTCTCACGCACAAGATTTATCAGCATCGGCTGCTAAGATGAACCGCGCGCTCCGCGAGTTCCGTATCCGAGGTGTTAAAACTAACATACCCTTCCTGCTCAACGTGTTGGAGAATCAGAAATTCTTAAATGGTAAGATTAATATCAATTCTAATAGTTAATCAGGGTTCTTAACTAATATTATATCGAAACAAACACATTATAATATCGTTTTATTTGGTACTAGTAGTTTCTTTAAGCGTGCAACGGGAATTATTTTATTAATAATTTATTAGTATAGAAAGTACTGCAGGTTTATTTAGCAAGTGTGCCTCTTTATTTTGTTTAACTTATTAATTAAAGAGTCGTACTATACGATCTACTATTTATAATTGCAAAGTGACCAGTTAATATTCTAATTTCACGATTTCAATACATTAAAATCAACCTTTTCAGGTGCGGTGGACACATACTTCATCGACGAGCATCCTCAGCTGTTCATGTTCAAGGTGTCGCAGAACAGAGCGCAGAAGATCCTGAACTACCTTGGCTACGTGCTGGTGAACGGGCCCGCCACGCCCCTCGCTACCAATATACCACCTTCTGACGTCAAGCCATACGTACCTCCTATACCACTCGGTAAGTACACTAGGGAACTATAATGGTAACTATTTTAATGAACGTCGCAATTTTAATGAAGGTAACTATTTTAATGAAGGTACCATTTTAATGATGATAAAATTTAATGATTATAAATTAGTTGAGTGTTTTGGACATCTAAACATTAAATTATAATTCGTTTTAAATTCATTAAATTACAAACATGATGTACTTGTGTCGGGTTTTGTTTTTAAAACAACAACAAAAAATATATTGCAAAATGTAGTCGTTGGAATGAAAATCCTGTATATTTTATCGTGACTAAAAAAAACTAAAGATCACATACATTTCATCAAGAGATATATTTCTTTCAGTCCGCTCTGGTTATGGTATGTGCAAAAATATATGTTTGTTGTTTCCCTTAACAAATACTTTTATGTTAATTTGGGTATTTTCTTTTTAATATGCTGGTATTAACATAATGTTTTTGTTCTTAGCTGTTATGGTTTTGGTTCAATAATACTTTAAAACGCCATGCTTCATTAAAGCAGTAACGAAAATAATATTCTGCCAGAAATTTTCATGTAATTCTTAAAACAAGACTCAATTATTTCATTTTTTAAATCTAACATCTGTTTCCACTATCCGAAACTCACGTGAAATTACACAGAACATTATTTAAACGTTCCCACATTATTTACTTTTTTTTTTGGTTTTCTTCTCGAAAGTCTTAATATAGTAAGCCAAAACGATATGTCAAAATTAACCTCATCTAGTATCAATTTCGTCAAACAGTCTATAAAGCTTTGTTTTGTAAATTCTTATAAAATTTAATTTACTGCTTCTTGACCTATTGATTTAACTTATTTTAATTTAAAACTCCTTTTATTTCGGATTATTTTCGTTTTGCAATTGGTTTTTAATCCGTGCACGCCATAGACATTACGGCACATTTTCATTTTATTTTACTAATAATGTTTTTCAGACCTTTCCCCCGAGGCCATAAAAAGACAGGAATTGACTGGGGAGAACACAGGTGAGGAAAGAAAGTAACAATAATATCATTATTAAAAATCATTTATTACATCATTGCCATTTCTTATTTTTCTTTTTAATCTTAACTAATATAATGTTGAAGGGAACTCTAACGATTAACATAATTTATTTTTATGGCTATTAAATCAAGAAAAATAATTTAAATTACATTTCTAGAAATATATTACTATAGGTTATGATAAAAAAATAATGGTTTACATAAACCAAACATTTAAATAAAAAGTAGGTTTCTATCTCGGTACTTTTATACAATTGTAATATTTTCATTCCTATCAATCTTTAAAAAACTACAATATGTATTAGTTGACTAAGGCCTAGTCAACACTTAGAGTAGGCTCCGAGACACAGTTTGGGCGTACATTGAGCTAGTGATGATGATGTATATTTATACTACATGTATTTGTAGATAACAAAATTTGTATTATCTACACTTCAATCCCCACGTAACATAGACAATTTGTCTCTATCCCCAGCCGTTGAACCTCCAAAAGGCTTCAAGCAGATACTAAATGAAGGTGGTCCTGAGGCCTTCGCTCGTGCGGTCAGAGAACATAAGGGTCTGCTCCTCATGGACACCACCTTCAGGGACGCTCACCAGTCTCTGCTAGCTACACGAGTTAGAACACATGATCTGCTCGCTGTATCGCCATACGTCGCACATAACTTTAGTAATCTATATGCCCTCGAGAACTGGGGAGGAGCCACCTTTGATGTCGCCTTAAGGTATATTTTCTCATAGAACTACACTATAATTTAATCATAAAGTAAAAAGGTTACCGTAACACCGTAAAACTAATCAGATTTTTAATAACAAAACCAACTATTAGAACAGTGAGTTCCCATTAATTAATTAGAAATATAAAACAGTTACCAAAACAGCAAGATTTATATCAGATAAAGGAAATAGATGAAAAAAATAAAAAAGAAAGCACTATCACAGTAAACGAAGACTTAAATAATTTTTAATGATGTATATACATACTAATTATTTCTATATAATATGTTTGTTTTCAGGTTCCTGCACGAGTGTCCATGGGAACGGTTAGAGGATATGCGGCGGTTGATCCCCAACGTTCCCTTCCAGATGCTTCTACGAGGAGCTAACGCAGTCGGATATACCAACTATCCAGATAACGCTGTCTACAAGTTCTGTGATATGGCTGTTAGTATTTAATTATACAGTTAAACAATGTTTATAATTTTAATGAAAAAGTTTTTCTTTTTAATGGATAAGTTTACATTTTTAATGGATACGATATCATTTTAATGAAAAAGGTTTTCATTTTAATGACAAAATATCTACATTGTGTGCGATAAAAACATTTAAATCCCCCCCCCCCCCTCTATTTTACTATATTTTACTTAAGGATACATATTTTTTTTATCATATTTACATTTTTTTTTTTTTAAAACTACAGTATAACGAAAACATTTGTTTTTTTTAATTATTACTAAAATTACCGATTTCATGTGATTGTTGACTCTACGGTTTTGATTTATTTTTAGGTTAAATCCGGTATGGATATCTTCAGAGTGTTTGATTCCCTCAACTATTTGCCTAATTTAATCCTCGGTATGGACGCTGCGGGCAAAGCCGGGGGCGTGGTCGAAGCTGCGATATCGTATACTGGAGACGTATCAGACCCTAATAAGAAGAAATACGACCTGAAATATTATTTGAATTTAGCAGACGAGTTAGTAAAAGCGGGAACACATGTGTTGGCGATTAAAGATATGGCTGGTCTGTTGAAACCACGTGCTGCTGAGTGAGTATATTTCAGTCTATACTAATATTATAATAAGACTTGTTTATTTAACGGGACTCCAAAACGACTGGATCATATTCGAATATCCTTTCACTATTTTTTTTTTTTTTTTTTTTTTTTTAATTATCTTTATTTCCTGCTGCTGTAGTTCTTGCAGCAACCTTGTTGTCTTTGTTTTTTTTTATATATATCTAATGATAAATATTTATGTTTCTACTTAATACTAGTTTTTTTTTTTTTTTTTATTTATTTTTTTTTTTTGCTCGTTTATTAGAATTTAGGGATTCTATGAGCTCATGCAGCCGTGGAGCCATTAGCTTTGGCTGCAAAGCGCATTATAGCTAACCCGTACTCTAGAAACATAATTCTTAGTTTATCATTTTCCATAATTGTGACTATGTTGTTTTTTGTTATAGCGTGGTCCATCATTCTTTCATAGTCATATCGTTGTTTGGCATATCTGGGACAGCTTAGTATAATGTGTTCTATTGTTTCAGCAGTAATGTTGTCACATACACAAGCTGGATCAGTTGCCAGCTTAAACCTATATAAGTATGACCTTACGCCACCATGGCCTGTGAGAAGCTGAGTACGTATGTTGGCATGATTGTCATTTTTGAAAATTCGATAAGCTACTTGAACATCGTTGAAAAACATTTTTAGGGAACTATTGGGATTATATTCCTCGTAACGTTTCTGCCATACTCGCGTGGTGGAATCCCTTATTGCGCGCTTTGCATATGAGATGGGGAATTTATCGTATGCTGGCGACTTTTTAGATGTTAATGCAGCGTTTTTAGCTAACTCATCTGCTCGCTCATTACCGCAGAGGCCATGATGAGCTTTGATCCAGGCAATTTCTATTCTTATACCTTTGTGTTCCACGGCGGCTAACAACTCGCGTATTTCTGCAGCTAGGGGATGCAAAGAACTGGGGTCACTTATGGTTTGTAACGCAGAACGAGAATCACTCAGTAATGTCACTGCTTCATAACTTTTTTGTTTTTGGGAAATGATTTGCAGGGCCTGTCTAATAGCTGCGAGCTCTGCTTGGAAAACACTGCAAAAGTTAGATAGCCTTATTTTAGAATAATGTTTCTCCATACCCTCCTTCCAAAATGAAACCGCAGCTCCGACCCTCCCGTCCATTTACTTCCGTCAGTAAAGACGTGCCATCTAGTTTCAGTTAACTGAGCTAGGTCATCTGCTGTAGATATAATCTTAAATTCTCTGTGGCGTCGCAATGCGGGATGCGGAAGTCGAGATGGGTCGATGTCTCTTTCCACTTCACACCCTGGCAGTTCAGGGAGCTCATTCCCTCTTTTGATTTCGTACAAGGTGGCACGTTCTTCTGCTCTGAGATCTAGCGGAAGAATTCCAGCCAATCCTATCACTATTAGAAAGCTACTTAGTGATTTTTTTTCCGAGCAGACGATTGTGGCAAAACCTTGTTTTTTATTCTACTATAATTGAATAACGAGTTTTTTTAGTTCTTTTGACGCCAAAAAACGCAGAACTAATCTGTAACTGAGATTATACTATTTTGTTACTTTAATTAATAGCTTTTGCCTGCTATTTCATCCATACGGGATTAAAAAAAATTAAGAAGCTTGTGTTCTTCTACACAATGTTCTACATTTTTGTATAATTTCAATAACAAACTTTCGGTTATAATAGTGTGGTTATTACATGAAACTAATGTATCCAATATTTAAAATTTCTTCATGTCTTGGGTTCGAATCCCGCCATGTACCAATGTGATTTTCAAATTTCATATGTACATAATTTACCCGACGTTCTTACGGTGAAGGAAAGCATCGTGGTACTGTACAATTCTGCGAAATTCAAAGATATTTGTGAAGTCAACCGACCTGCACTTGGCCAGTGTTGACTATGGCCTAGTCACTTTAACTTAAGGTAGGCTTCGAGCCCTTCAGTGGAGACGCATAGTGAGCTGGTGATGATGATTTAAGCTAAAGTATAAGAAATCCCGTATTCCAGGTTACTTATAAAAGCGATCCGCGACAAGCACCCGTCAGTGCCGATCCACGTGCACACGCACGACACGTCGGGCGCGGGCGTGGCGGCCATGCTGGCGAGCGCGCGCGCCGGCGCCGACGCGGTGGACGTGGCGGTGGACGCCATGTCCGGCCTCACCAGCCAGCCCAGCATGGGCGCGCTCGTCGCCTCGCTGCAGGGAGACGCGCTCGATACTGGTCAGTCACTAGCCTTCGCCCGCGACTCCGTCTGCCTGGAGTTAAAGAAACAAAAGTGTGCCTATGTGTTCTTCCAGACTCTCTCTGTGGCTTTCATCGAGATCCGTTCATCTAAACTATCACATCTATATCTATGCTAATATAATAAATCGCACTCTTTTTTGTTGTGTAGAATGCCAGTAATCACAGTATATTTTTGAATTATTATTTTTTAATAATAAGCCCTATATTTACGACACGCTTTAGGCTATATTTTTCACGGTTTTGAACTCAGGGATTAAATAAATTAGAAAAAACCGTCATGCGGGAAAGGGACAAAAATTACAAGTTAATAGCAGCAAAAATAATGGTTGCCATGGTAACGGTAATTGTTAGCCAATGGAGAACACCGTTGTAAGTTAAGCATTTAAATTTAGATATTTGCAAATAAAAGTTTTAATAATTGTAGAAAATAAATGGAGTAATGAGAGTCTTATCTTATTAATATTATAAATACGATGAATGTGTGTTAAAATTTGTAGCCTAAACTATTAAACGGATCTCGATGCAACTTGGTATAGATGTAGTACATAGTATGTAGGAATACATTCTACTTAACTTTTTAATTCTACACGGATGAAATCGCGGCAAATCTAGTAATCTGTTTATACATGAATTTCCAGGTATTGGTCTACAAAAGGTATCCGAGTATTCCGCATACTGGGAACAAGCACGCACTTTGTACGGGCCTTTCGAATGCACGGCGACTATGAAGTCGGGTAACGCGGACGTCTATATTAACGAGATCCCTGGCGGACAATACACTAATTTGCAGTTCCAGGCATTCTCACTAGGACTGGGCAGTCAGTTTGAACAAGTTAAAAAGGCATACAGGTAATTTTTAATAATAATTTCCCTTGTAAATAAGTTTCAATTCATTGTAATCACCTAGAGCTTAAATAACTAAACCGATTTTTACCAGTAACGTGTCATTAAATTGGTCTCCTTTGTATCACAGTGGGGTAAACACATTATTTTGGGCGTACAGTCAAGTCGGAAATCTGATTTTTCCGATTTTTTTTTTTACAAAAAATTAAATATCTTTAAAACTATAGAAAATCAGGCAACAAACTTTGCGTTTAAATCATAGCTATTGAGGTCCTCTACTTCCACAAAACCGTGAATCTGTTCGTTAAGAATCACCCTGTATATAAGAATAAGTTGTTTTATTAAAAAAAAAAAATCTTAAAAAAAATGAATATTACCAGCATTTTTCCTTTAACAAAGTGTAATTTTCCAGGGAAGCGAATCTGTTACTAGGCGATATAATCAAGGTGACTCCATCATCGAAGGTGGTTGGTGACTTGGCTCAGTTCATGGTGCAGAACAAACTGTCAGCTCAGGACATACAGGAGCGGGCAGAGGAACTCTCCTTCCCTAAATCTGTGGTGGAATACCTGCAGGGAGCCATCGGTATACCTTATGGAGGATTCCCTGAACCTTTGAGGTTATATTCCAATAAAAAACTTATTAAACTTTTGTAGAAAGTCTAAGCCCGGTTCACACTTGGCCAGTACAGTAAAACAGTGTAACGGTATACTTTGTATGGACCACACTGTGCTGATTGACAGTCCTTTTATTGCTACTGACCAACTGTACTGGTCAAGGGTAAACTGCATAAAAGGCGGTATATTGACTCTAAAATATTGAATTCTCACATCCTTGAATATATCAATAAATGCATGAATAATTACCCAAATCATGGTTTTAAATCACACTTTTCTAGCTATTTTTGATTTATTGATGCACAGATATGAAAGTTATAAAAAACAGAGATTTTGTTTATACTACCTCATATTAGTTATATATAGTTAATAATTAAAATAAATCTACTAGGTCTAAAGTACTAAAGGACATGCCGCGGATAGAGGGCCGACCAGGACAGGAACTTCCCCCACTGGACTTCGACAAACTCAAGGCTGAATTACTGGAATCATTCCCTGATGTGAGTCAATTTTTTTTTTTAATAAAAATATTAGTAGATTTTTGTTAATTTACTAATATTTCCTTTAACCATTCCAACTAAGCTTTAGGCTTGTGCTAGGATATGGTTCACGACAATAGTCGAATGGCGGGATTCGAACCCTCGACCTCAAGATCGGTAGTCCGTACCCCAAACCATTAGGCTATTGGCGCTTATAGTTATCAGTTTACATTCCAGTACCGCGATCTAATCCAGCCCTGGATAAAAATCGATAACTATAAAATCCAATTGTAATCCAGTGCTGGTTTGTAATAATGTATACTGGATGTATCTTGTTATCTATGTATTATTAAAAATAATAACTAGTAAGGCAAAAAAATTGTATCACAGTGGGGTAATATTTTTCTATGCGTTTTATTTATGTTAATATTTCCTAGTATATCATAAGTTAGTTGGTTTTATTTGATATTTTCAAATGTACAAGTTATTAACTAGAAATATATATAACGTTAAAAATTATGCAAATCAATATCGGAATATTATCCTTCAAAAAACTAATTATTGATATTCTATTACCTGTTTATTCTAGTAAAAATAACATCTAGTAATAATAATTCTTATAGTCAAAACTCACAATACGATAATAATTAGATTTAATTCGTCCCAGGTGACAGACAAGGATGTGATGTCGGCGGCGATGTACCCGCAAGTGGCGAACGATTTCTTCCGCATCAGAGACAAATATGGACCCGTGAAGCATCTGGACACCAAGACGTTCCTCGTTGGACCTACTGTAAGAATATATCTATATTATAAAGAGGACAGATTTGTATTGTTGTATATTGAAATAACTCAAAAACTACTGCGCCGATTTGAACAATTCTTTCACCAATAAAAACCTAGGTTATCACTGAGTAACATAGGCTATACTTTTTACATTTTTTTAAATTCCACTCTTACGAAATCGCGAACAAGTTAGTACTAGAAAAACTAGCTAAACTCTAAAAGGAAATGATCTATCAGACAGGGACCACCCTAGTTTGGATAACCCCTGCCCAAAGGGGAAATGAATAAAGTTTTGATTTTTCAATAACAAGGTCAAAGGTCAAGGTCAAACTAAGGTCAATTGTTTGCAGAAATAAAAATTAATAATAATCAAGTTTCTTTTTTTATATACTTATAGCCAAATACTGAAACGAAAGGGCCGTTTACAATCTGATAGCCGTCGATATTTCTAAAGAATTTGCATCGCCTTATAATTTAAGAAATTGTTACATATCTTTTACGTTTCAATATTCGGCCGAGAGTAATGTTTATTTCTGTCTACCCCATATATAAGAATATGTGATATATAGGTGGGTGAGACGATAGAGGTGAAGATCGAGCGCGGCAAGACGCTGGACATCAAGACGCTGGCGGTGTCGGAGGAGATGACGTCGGCGGGCGAGCGCGAGGTCTTCTTCGAGCTGAACGGCCAGCTGCGCTCCGTCTTCATACGAGATGACAACGCCAGCAAGGTATACTCGTCAACAACCACAAACATAACACAATATCTATGGTTAACCCTTAAATGATGATGCATTTATACGTTAGTCTTACCCAATAGAATGATATAAAAATATAATATATATAAATTAACAAAAATCTACTAATATTTTTTAAAATAAAAAAAAATAAAAAATAGACTATTTTGAAAAAAAAAAACTTTTTTGACTTCATTTTCCCTTAATCTATATTCAATTTACTATTCGTTTCAAGAAAAAAATCATGCATTTAAGGGTTAAGTTATCTAATGGCCGGTTTCTGTCATTAACAACCATAAACATCATCTTCCTCCTTATCCTACTCTCGGAGGGTTGGTTAGATTATTTTATAAATATATGTTTTCTACTTGTAGGAAATGAAAATCCATCCGAAAGCGGTAAAAGGTGATAAGGATCAAGTTGGAGCGCCAATGCCGGGCACTGTTCTTAGTAAGTTTTTTTTTTAAATAAAGAAAACAATAAAATTATACTTATCCTCGTTAAAAAACTGAGAAAACATAATTTTATAATATGCCCAGAAATATAAATCCTGACCATATAGAGCCGATCGAAACGCCCTCAAGATTTTTACTTACTTACTAGCTTTCGCCCGCGTCTCCGTCCACTCAGAATTATAAAAAAGTAAATAGCCTGTGTACTAGACTATCCTCTACATCTATGCCAAATGTCATCGAGTTTCGTTCAGCAGTTTAGGCTACAAACTAATAAACATCCATCCATCTAAACTTTCACATCTAAGATCTCTGCGAACGGATCTCGACGAAATTTGGCATAGACATAGAGGATAGTCTGGAAGAACACATAGACTACTCACTTTTGATTTTTTTTAATTCCACGTGAACGGAGTCGTGTGCGAAAGCTGGTTTATAATATTAGTAAGATATTCATATACTGTTTGTAGAAATACCATTATTCTATTTTTTTTTATTTAACCGGCTTCCAAATAGGTAGTGAATTCTTTTATATATATTTTTTTTTAATTTCCTTTAGCTATCAAAGTAAAGGAGGGAGATAACGTGGAGAAAGGCCAGCCTATAGCTGTACTCTCCGCTATGAAGATGGAGATGATAGTACAAGCGCCCAGAGCTGGTACTATCAAAACTATATCCATTACTAACGGACAGAAGTTGGAGGGAGACGATCTGATCTGCACCATTGAATAGGTATTTATAGTCGAGGAATTAAATTACCTTCCCATTTAGCGAAAATACAGCATGTCTTTTCAAATATCTTGATGGTTCTAGAATCGTGTTAAGAATAAGATATTTGACTGTAGCTATAATTTTGAATTTCGTTTTCGATTTTTGTAATCGTCTATTTTTCTCTGTAATGGATAGGAAATATATGTCCTCGACTGCATTTTGTTATCTTTTTTTGTTTTTTTTTTAATACGGCTCAAAACGCACAAAGGTTTCAAATAGCTGTGATAAATGTTGTTTCCTTTGGTTTTAATGCAATTGAATGAGTTTGTTTTAAATCAAGAGTAAAAATATTATTTCCAATATATAAATATCACATCAAACCAGTTTTTAACATTCAAAATGATGACGTATTTTGAGGTTAGGATTTTTTTCATGTTTGGCGAGAATACTTACCTATTAATTTATTTCGGTAAACAGTGTATTCTAGGACTAAAACATTTTTTCATATAAATGATTATTCTGTTGCAAACTACGTCCGTATTTTTTTTATTTTTTTATAATCTGGCGTCCTATATAAAAAATGACATGTGTAAGAGTGGCAGGGGTGTCGTAAGCCGAATCAGCCAAAGAAAAACAACACAGGTGCAAAAACAGTCGTTTATTGGTTTTACATAACCAATGCGTTCGATCTGCGTGCGGACCCCAGGTTGGGAACCACACGCAGATACAAAAAATGTTACATATTTACAATATCGGATAGCCGTCACAACAGCAAGCGGCTATCTGCCGGATTAGGCCGTCACTACCGCAAGCAACCTAATCAAGCTACACTACTGTGCAAGTTCTGAGTAAATTAGTCACAAGACAGCAAGCTAATATACTCAGAATCGCGTCGTAGGAACTAATTCGAGAAGACAATATTTGTTTCCCTCTAATTTGCGTAATGTACATAAAAATGACTTAAGCTAAGGCGCATGCAAAACAACATCGTGTTTGAAAATACAGGTGGCGCCATCTATTATGTACGTTAAACTACTGGTCTCCAGTGAATGTTTGTTACAATCTCCCCTCAGTTTCTGAAGTCGTCCCGACGATGAAACTGGAAGATTCATCTTTCTGTTCACGTTGTCGTCTTCATCCTCCCCCTGGATTGGAACAGCTTCTGTGTTGGTCGCCAGATTTGTAGTGGAGTACTTTGACTGGCTACTCGTTGTTTATGAAAATGTTTACTATGGATAACCGTCACATCCAGCAAGCGGTTATTAGGTTGTCACTGTCCCGCAAGCAACCTGACTTCAATGTCACTACACAAAAATGTCAATTGTGGATAACCGTCACAATCCAGCAAGCGGTTATCTACTGCATTAGGTCGTCACTATCCCGCAAGCAACCTAAATGCTGTGTCATCTCACAAAAATGTCAATAATGGATAACCGTCACAATCCAGCAAGCGGTTATCTACTGAGTTAGGTCGTCACTGTCCCGCAAGCAACCTAAGTTCAGTGTTACTACAAAAATGTCAATTGTGGATAACCGTCACAATCCAGCAAGCGGTTATCTACTGCATTAGGTCGTCACTATCCCGCAAGCAACCTAAATTCAGTGTCACTATACAATTATGGATAACCGTCACAATCCAGCAAGCGGTTATCTACTGAAATTAGGTCGTCACTGTCCCGCAAGCAACCTAAATTCAGTGTCACTATACAATTATGGATAACCGTCACAATCCAGCAAGCGGTTATCTACTGAAATTAGGTCGTCACTGTCCCGCAAGCAACCTAAATTCAGTGTCACTATACAATTATGGATAACCGTCACAATCCAGCAAGCGGTTATCTACTGAAATTAGGTCGTCACTGTCCCGCAGCAACCTAAATTCAGTGTCACTATTAGTGCCATTGTCCTCTGATCTTCTGTCGTTTCTCGGCTGATTCGTCCTGGTCTTGTGTTGTTTCTCGGCTGACTCGTCCTTTGCTGATTCGCCCTGCCCCACGTTGGGCGCCAGATTGTAAGCGAGCAGGGGTAACCGTCACAATACAGCAAGCGGTCATCTGCTGATTCGCCCTGCCCCACGTTGGGCGCCAGATTGTAAGCGAGCAGGGGTAACCGTCACAATACAGCAAGCGGTCATCTGCTGATTCGCCCTGCCCCACGTTGGGCGCCAGATTGTAAGCGAGCAGGGGTAACCGTCACAATCCAGCAAGCGGTTATCTACTGAAATTAGGTCGTCACTGTCCCGCAAGCAACCTAAATTCAGTGTCACTATACAATTATGGATAACCGTCACAATCCAGCAAGCGGTTATCTACTGAAATTAGGTCGTCACTGTCCCGCAAGCAACCTAAATTCAGTGTCACTATACAATTATGGATAACCGTCACAATCCAGCAAGCGGTTATCTACTGAAATTAGGTCGTCACTGTCCCGCAAGCAACCTAAATTCAGTGTCACTATACAATTATGGATAACCGTCACAATCCAGCAAGCGGTTATCTACTGAAATTAGGTCGTCACTGTCCCGCAAGCAACCTAAATTCAGTGTCACTATACAATTATGGATAACCGTCACAATCCAGCAAGCGGTTATCTACTGAAATTAGGTCGTCACTGTCCCGCAAGCAACCTAAATTCAGTGTCACTATACAATTATGGATAACCGTCACAATCCAGCAAGCGGTTATCTACTGAAATTAGGTCGTCACTGTCCCGCAAGCAACCTAAATTCAGTGTCACTATACAATTATGGATAACCGTCACAATCCAGCAAGCGGTTATCTACTGAAATTAGGTCGTCACTGTCCCGCAAGCAACCTAAATTCAGTGTCACTATACAATTATGGATAACCGTCACAATCCAGCAAGCGGTTATCTACTGAAATTAGGTCGTCACTGTCCCGCAAGCAACCTAAATTCAGTGTCACTATACAATTATGGATAACCGTCACAATCCAGCAAGCGGTTATCTACTGAAATTAGGTCGTCACTGTCCCGCAAGCAACCTAAATTCAGTGTCACTATACAATTATGGATAACCGTCACAATCCAGCAAGCGGTTATCTACTGAAATTAGGTCGTCACTGTCCCGCAAGCAACCTAAATTCAGTGTCACTATACAATTATGGATAACCGTCACAATCCAGCAAGCGGTTATCTACTGAAATTAGGTCGTCACTGTCCCGCAAGCAACCTAAATTCAGTGTCACTATACAATTATGGATAACCGTCACAATCCAGCAAGCGGTTATCTACTGAAATTAGGTCGTCACTGTCCCGCAAGCAACCTAAATTCAGTGTCACTATACAATTATGGATAACCGTCACAATCCAGCAAGCGGTTATCTACTGAAATTAGGTCGTCACTGTCCCGCAAGCAACCTAAATTCAGTGTCACTATACAATTATGGATAACCGTCACAATCCAGCAAGCGGTTATCTACTGAAATTAGGTCGTCACTGTCCCGCAAGCAACCTAAATTCAGTGTCACTATACAATTATGGATAACCGTCACAATCCAGCAAGCGGTTATCTACTGAAATTAGGTCGTCACTGTCCCGCAAGCAACCTAAATTCAGTGTCACTATACAATTATGGATAACCGTCACAATCCAGCAAGCGGTTATCTACTGAAATTAGGTCGTCACTGTCCCGCAAGCAACCTAAATTCAGTGTCACTATACAATTATGGATAACCGTCACAATCCAGCAAGCGGTTATCTACTGAAATTAGGTCGTCACTGTCCCGCAAGCAACCTAAATTCAGTGTCACTATACAATTATGGATAACCGTCACAATCCAGCAAGCGGTTATCTACTGAAATTAGGTCGTCACTGTCCCGCAAGCAACCTAAATTCAGTGTCACTATACAATTATGGATAACCGTCACAATCCAGCAAGCGGTTATACTAGAAGAATAGTTTTTTTTTTCAGGTGCTCACTGTTTTTATATTTCATTGTTATTTTTTTTATGTTTGTATAATGATCGAAAATAAATTAATTATCACAATTGTTTTTTTTTTCAATTCGAAAAACAAACATTTTTTCCTATACTTTAAATGTAAATAGGTTAATTAAAAACTGTTTATTTTTTGCAATAAAATACTTTTCGTAGTAATAATGGTTTATTTATATACAATTACATATTTCATGCATCTATACCTTTTATAAAGTTTTCTTGCTTATTTTTAATAAATGTTTAACTGAATTATTTTTATTGAAATGTAATTTTTATATGTTCAATATATTTAAGATTTCCTGTTTTTAAGAATTATTACATCTTTTATTTAACATCAAAAAACTATGTAACAAACTTTAGCATTTTATAAATATAATTTTAAACTCTGATATTAACCGCAATTAGCTATATAAATATAATCCAATGTAAACAATGCTTATGTATCTACTAATTCAATTATTATAGACAAGAACATATTGTAAACAACGGTATAAAATTTTGACTAAAATTTGGCCCTAAATGGCAAGTATATAAGGAAGATACATGATTCGGAAATTTTTACATCTATATTCAATAGTTTTAGAATTACACTTCAGACTTTTAAAACATAGAAATTAAAGACCACAAAAAGTCAAATTACAAAACATGATTATATACAAAACCATCTCTATAAAATATTTACGGCCGAGTAGTAAAACGACATTTAAATATGTAACAGGGTCTTATAAGGCTACCACTGACCTCTATAAATGGATAGTGGTAATTTCTGCCTAATTGATTTTCGCCATCTTGGCGCTAAGCAGTGGTGAAGATTCGATCTAATGTTAGAAAGAGAATTATCTCTCATTAATATCATGTAAGTCTAATTGGAACTAAGCATAAAATTGTCATATCCAAGCAAATACCTATCCATTTTTACAGATCAGTGTAAGATTGTAAGCGCTTACGAAGAATGTAAGATTCGTTTCAGTATTCGGCCGTTAACAAATTCTTAAACTATTGATATTCAAAACATTGTTTTAAATTGCTCAGCTTATGAAACAAGAGTGAAACAACGCATTTCAATTATTTCATCTTAAAAACCTATATATTTTAACTAGTGTTAGGGCGGAAAAACACTTTCCAGTATAATGGAGTATAACTTGCATGCCAGTTACTGGCAGAATGACAACACATTTTTTTTTTATATAAGGTGGCAAATGAGCAAGCGGCCACCTGAATCCACCGAAATAGAAAGCGACCGCTGCACATAGACATCCGCAATTGCAGATGCGTTGCCTACCCTTAATTGACGGAGGAGGAGATGCACATAAAGAGGACATTTTCCCTTCCTATGCGTCTCCTCCACCGTCTAATCCACTTTTCCTTCCCATCCTTTCCTCTTTAAGAAAAGGGTGGAAAGGGAAAGGGACTAAAATTAGGCCTCCAGTAAAATGTAAGCTTGAATGGCAGAGTTTAAATATTCCTGTAACATGCATGTAGCTTGCTTTCAAGTGTGTACTAGCAAGTTTATGATAGTACAATTTCACTGTTAAATACAAAATTGTACAAAAGTAAGGTAGACAAAGTTCAAGAATTCAATCAACATCGCCTGGATCTAGAAGAGAAGTATCTACTAAAGTTCTTGAGAAGTTATCCGCTAGTTTTTCTTCCGCGTCCAATTTATGGTCCTCCGAAGCCGGATATTGTACGTCATCTAAATCATTAGCAGAAGTGACAGAGTTCTGATCGCTCAAACTCAAACTGGAATCATTATCTTCGCCGTAACATCTACGTTTGTGATCTGACGGAAAATTGTGACAGGAATGTTCCACACGTATCGCTTGCATTGTGTTGCTGAATAAAAAAACACAATTTAAAATTTTAACAATGAAAAACAGTTGCGAGTGAGATTTTAACTATTTTTTTTTCTATTTCTCATATATACTATATGTGTTTTGTGCTAATGTAAACCCTGTGACACTCGGAGAAAGAAGACAAATTGAATGATCCGTCACTTATCAAAATTGGCTTAGTTGAGTATCTAAGCTGTTACAATGGTATTTACATAAAAAAACTTACATAAGCACGAAAAACAACACCCTCTTTGAAAGTCAGGAAACCTTGCATATATATATGCTTTACAATGAGTTTGTTAGAAGTAAATTACATATATGTTGAATGAAATTACAGTAGTCTTAAAATTAAAGAAAATAGATACCTTGTTTTCCTCAGTACAGGTCGATCCATCTCCATTTCAAGCTCCAAAGAGTACAGTTTAGCTAAAGATTCTAATTTCTCCTTTTCCTCGGGATCTTGCAGACTTGGTAGCTTCAGCTCAATTTGACAAGAGTCCTGAAGGAATTTAGACAACTGTTCATTAGCCGCACTCAATATAAGAAACCCGGGCCGTTCCTCTCTTATTCTCCTACATCCGGCCCTAATTTCCCTTATCTCTGCAACCGGTATATTACCCATAGAATGTTCACTGCAGTAATGATCACTTTGTGGTGATTTTTCACTTAAATTCAAATCGCTCGATGACGTCTTCTGTAGCGTAAAATTCGTCCGCGGCGTTTGATTGAAAGCCTCCTCGTTTTGCTCAGATTTCTCCACGAAAACCTGAAAGGACTGAAAAAAAGTCTCGTCCGCATTCTTTCCTGAAACCCCAGCATTCTTTATATCACTGAAACTAGAAAACGACGAATGTGGTTGCAAAATATCCCTATTCTCCTTTGACACTGTTTCATCTTCTAAATCGATTATAGTTTTAGAATCTGACATCATATCGTCATCATTACCGGAATCGACTTTAGCTCTTTTCTTTTTGAATCGATTCTTACAATTATTCCAACCACTTTTGCCACTTATATTTTCCTTCTTCAACCGTTTAGGAGGTGGCATACTACCAACTGTTTTTGTGCAGTTATTATTGACTTTAGACGATTTGAAAGTTAGACTCTTGTTGAACACTTTTAATTCTTCAATTCCAGGCCAATCTGTTAGTTCATCATCACCTTCTCTATCGCTGTCATTGGTGACCACTCCATCAGACTCACTACTGCTGAGTGAGCTACTTTCATTACCAGTGCAATCCATTCCGCTGTTAGAATCATCAAATTGTAACGGATTCCTTAGAGAATTTGGTGGATATGATTTATTTAACATTTTCATCTTCCTCTGATATTTTCCATCTAAACAATTTTTACCAGTTGTATTAAAGAAAGGCGGTAGATCAGTTGCTATCCGATAGCCGGTCATTTTTGATAGTACTGGTGTACCATTTTTCGATGGATTTTTGTATACAAAGTTAAAACTTGAACTGCCAGGCAATGAAGGTGTATTTGTGAACGTTGAACATTTCAGATCTTCTGTATTTTGAGATTTAAGAACAATTTTACCTGGTTGTAGGATAGAATCTCTCCGTTTCTTTTCTAAGTCATGTCTTTTGGATTTGAAGTCGTTTTTGAAGAAAGCTGACTTTGATGAGCATCCTCCACTGAATGATCTTTCTCTCATTTCGCAAACATCGCCTTTATCTCTGTGAGACCATTTTCTTTTACCGCAGAATGCATTCCTACATATCAAAGAACAAAAGTATTAATTTTGATTCATCTTTAAGAAATCATAATCCAACATATTTTTTATACCAAATTTTAAGAACTAAACATAATATTGAATTTTTTACTAAATTATTAAATTTTGACTTGTCTTTCACTTATGATAATAGTATTTGAAGCCAATATGCAAAACAGGCATATTGATGCTATCTATTTCATATTATTTTATTAAAATTTATATCTCATGATAGAAAAAGTATAATTATGTACTCACATTTCTGCTGAAGTTTTTATTTTCCATAGCAGAACCATGAAAATGCATTCAGGTGGAAGAACCATTTCATATTAAAAAGATTTAAATGTATTTATTCTAATTAATAGTATTAATACTTTATTGGTGAGCACATTTATAATCATTATAATTTATACCAAATGGTAATAAAAATAAGAAGAAATAAAGACTGGTAATATTAATAAAAATGTGACTATAATATACCTTTCTTGTTTATGTTTTCCAATGTGCATCACCGAAGATAATCCTGGTGTTTGTAATATTATTGTGGTTGGAGACGTGCTCAACTGAAAAATGTACTCACAATTACTGTAAATAACAATACTATGTACTTAAAGCTGAGAGAAAATTGAAATTTTTAGTTCAACAGCAAATAACAGTATGGCTCTAACCTCAGTCGTGACACTCAATATTTCAATAGGCGGAGACCTCTTCCCATCAATATACTCCACTGGCATCTTCTTATACTTTCTTTTCCTTCTAGCATTGGCAGGACGAGTGGGAGAGAAGTTTTCATTGAATGAGTCCGATTCAAAGTTGCCGATTTGGCAGTACTGTCTAGATTTCAGGTTTGCAGATTTATGTAGATTAAGATGAGGGTCATCAGAGTCAGACAGCGGTTGTGTGATAAGAGGCGCTTGTGGTGGGCTGCTAGAACTTCCATCTTCAACTAAACTCACAGTCACCGTGGCCGCTATAAATAAATAAACAAAATATTATATTTTTGGTTGCATGGTTGACATTTTTTTTATCAAGTTAAACTTCTAACATTCCTAAACCACTCCCCTTACATTTATTTTAATAAAAAAAAATATATGACCAGAAATTGGCAACAAAACAGTATTATGTTTAAAAATTGAAAAAAAATAAGTTGAAAACTAACGCAAATTCCCGGCGGATCTGGTGCGCCGTCGTAGCCCCAGCTTCCGCCGCTCTTGCCGGCCACAGTCACTTTCTTCGAGTGCCAGGTTTAGGTCATGAGACAATCTTTCCATGATACGCTAAACACCAAAACCCAATACAAAGCCCATCGTCCGGGCAAAATTACAGCTCAACTAATCTAGAACTTACGATATATCAGTGCGTAATGCTTTTGTTTACCACTTAATTGGCCTACTTCCCACCTGCACTTCTCATCCGAATTACTCCACAATGTACTTTATTTGTTATAAAGGAATGATTGTATTAAATAACATAACACTTTTTTGCTACTTTCGTATTGATATTAAGAAAACGAACGAGAAAGGTCACTTTTTTTAAAACCATAAAAATCCACATACAAAAATGTTCTAGTGCACAATCAGTTTGCCCATACTTGTAATAAATAATACAAATGACGATTATTAATGGTTAAACTGAATATTATAGCACATTCAAGGCAATATTTAGTAAAAATTAAAAATAAGACTCAACTTTGTTCAATTTCAACTTACAGTACAGCACAGATTACATACAAACATACAGATAAGCTGAAATGTCATAACAAAAATTGACCATTTCCATAGGTGTTAATTATTCCATGCCTTGTTTACATTGTGTCAGTAAAATAGGACAGTAGCTTATCACTGGCGTACAACAAGCAAAATATAAACTCAAACTGGCGCCAGTGATCAGCGATCCCATGTAGTTCATGCCCGGCCACAGAGTACTTTGTAACATACTGAAATAGAGACCAATCTTCGGCCTATAATTGGGTAACACGAAGAAAAGCGCCATCTCTATTTCATAGTTGACAACTTTCTGTCTTTCGTCTTCTGTTTCTTTCTGTTTTTTTTTTTTGGTAATGAAATGGGGCAAACGAGCGGTATTTGAAATTTTAAATGTAGGTATATAAAAATATCTAAATATCCATATACCATTATGAAAAGATTTATATATCCATCCACAGAGGATACTGTTGGACGGTTACTTTCTGCCGTCCCGGGCTCTGGAGGTGTAGGGCTATTGAAACACTGTCTTCACATAGTTAACAAGTATATTATAAGCATCAACAATCACATTTTATACAATCTCATATTTCATATATCATAAAAAATAATAGTTGAGAAAAGGCAAAATGATTTTATCTTCGTTTAGTGCATTTTTTGATTTTTTGCAAAACATCGTCTCCATCATCAATTTGGAAACCCGTGTAGTACTTGATGCATACCTTAAATAGCACATCTTATATAATATTATTTTACGCATTAAAGGCATGCTTTAATGTACAAAGAAGTATCAGAGAGATTAGTGCAACAATTTACTACTTTTACTTTACTGCTATAAATATGGTTGTGAAAGAACCAAATACATGTTAAAGACAAAACACTACAAACAAATATTAAGTAGTCCGGCAATGTACAGGGGCACTAGGCCAAAGAAGTGGACTATGGCTATAAATTCTCATTATACGACGTCTTACTGCTGGATAGAGACAGTGTTATAAAGTCTGTAATGGTCTAAAGTAAGTAGACATAGAATCAGACATACCTCCGCTTTCTTTACAACCAGGAACGCAACAATGCTTGTCAGATGACATATTTACCTAAATACTGTTGAGGATTTTCAAATTAAACGATAATACAGCGTACTTTAACGATAATTCAATGTAATAGACAGTAATAGATATTTTATTTATTGAGAGACTGACATCGAATTACAAGTGACAATAAAAAGGAGTAAATCAGAGTTGAGTATATTGTATAAAACTAAAAAGGTTTGATTCAACAAATACACTAAAAAAACACTACAAAAAGAGCTACTAAATAGCGGCATCTATCGTACATTAATTGAACTAGTAATTTTATTCGTAAAACTGCCATCTGTTACTGGTAGTTGGCATATATAGCAAATATAATACTACTAAAAACAAAGTTAGTCTCTTTCCTTTTATCAAAATAGATCTAAGGTCCTCCGTTATATTGCAATATTTTATCTTCGGGTTTCCAAGTTAAATGTACTGAGATTGTGCCGCATGTGCCCAGCGTAGACGCAATATTGGTAGGAGTCCTTATCCTGTACCTTAGATTCAATTTTATTTTTCTTAAATTTATAAATTGCAAGTTACTGAAAGATTGGCTTTTTACTATTTGTGTGTGGTGAGCAGGTGAGACAATTGTTTTGCAACTGCAGCTGCATTGGTTGCAGCTGCAAGAACCGTAAACAATTTTAAACCTACTAGGTATCTGACTAGGCGGACAAAATAGAAACTAAATTATGATAGCTCGCTAGCGCCCTTCTTACGTATTATTTTTCTATGTCCATGAAGGTTTTAAATATTTTCTGGCAGTATTAGCCGATAGCAGCGCCTCTGTCACCGTTTGATGAAACAGTTGCAGACAGCATGCAGTTGATTTGTCTTTGATCTTTGTCAGTCATTTTGGATTTTGAGGTCAACTGTCAATTTGTGCGCGAATAACGTTTGTTGTAAAACTTTAACGATTTGTTTTGATTTTTAATTGCTCTGGTAAGTCATGGTAAAATGATTTAAATCTATAAACCATGTTCAATCTGATTGTTCACGGACTTTTATGATTTGATTTCCTTAAGCTAAAATGTTAGTTTTGTATAAATACCGTAATGCGCATCCTAATTTAGGCGGGAAAGTATACTTCACTTTTTGTCAACATGTCTTATCTATTTGTAACTTTACCCCTTAAGATGTGATACTTCACATTATATCACTGAGTATTAGCATACATTAAACGTTTGCTATCGAATTTTTCAGCAGTGATTTTGAAAATGGAGGGCGCGGCGACGCCTGAGACGGGGCGTCGCACCCGGGCCGCTCTCGCCGAGATCCCGACGCGCTTGGACCGTCTCCGAGTCACTCCGCTGCAGCCAGTTACCAACTTACGTGAGCTGTCGCCGGCGCTGCCCCCCAGCTACCTCAGCCCGGCGCCTTCGCCCGACGAACTGTGTATACAGCAGCGAGGTAAGTATCGAAACATGTACATTGTAAGTTCAATTTACAGGTTTCTACACTTATGTTTCTCTAGTACATGATTTTAGTCCATATTCAACATCTCAAAAGTTTCACTCCCTTCTGGATGTGGTAAGTTCAGGACAAAAAGCCCAGATACTAGAAGGTATAATATTGTATGTGACAACTCGAAATATACTTAAAAACTACAATATTTTAAATAAACGATGAAGAATAGGTCACTGTAGCCTATGAATACAGAATCAGAGAAGCAAAATTCTTTGTTTAGCCAATATTTAAAAAGCAGTCTGAAAAGGCCTAAGTATGGTTTCAGTAAAGTAAATCAATAATAATTAAAGTATTATGTTATATAGCCATTTTTATTGTCCTTATTCAAGTAGACATGGTTTTTAATATAAATAAAAATATTCTTGATAAAACAAATTCAAAGAAAATCCTTGTTATTCATTTCTATTATGATTAACTTGATTATTATTCTGACAACATTTTTAATCAATAACAGGTAGAAAACGACAACCAGTAACATGGTCTCCCGATATAGACACCAAACGGAACTCTACATTCCACTCTACTATTCGTACTCCACCAAAGAACACTCCAGGTCGCACATCACCTCCAAAACTCGGAGTGACACTACGTTCGACGCCGAGAAAGCGTCTTTTACTCGGCGAAATCGAACGCGTACCTTTAACACCTGAAAAGATCGACTTCAGTGACCTCAGTACACCTCAGAAATTTCAAATAAACAGTCCCATTAAAGGTACACCTCCAATAAAAAGATTCAGACTAGACAAAACCATCGAAGAGTTCAGAGGTCCGATCGATGTCGCTCTAAAAGGTCTTAGTCCGACTCAACTTGTTAATATGATCAAACGCATAACCCAACACCATCCAGAAATAGAACAGGAAATAAGAAGGGAGATGCCAACACCTGATCTCGCACCACTAGAAGAGAAATTAATGTATTTGAAATCAAACATCTTTAAAAGTCTACCAACATCAAGACTTACTTCGAAAACAGATTCTCCAGCTTTCTCAAGAGCATCAACACATTTGGCTGCATTCAAGAAGTGCTTAATAGATCAAGGGAAGACATTGATTGAATCACAGCAATGGGAATCTGTTGTTAAATATGTTTTTCTTGCTTGGAGTTACATACGTGCGACACCAGTATGGGACAACCAGCCACATAATGTTCATAGGAAGCAGTGTTTTAAGGCTTTGACCAATTTCACTATGACCTCATTGAAAAAAGGTTCATTTAGTAAGGATATATTAATTGACACTCAAGACAAGCTGCAGGATTTAGTAGCTGATAGCGAAGATGTACACTCATGCATAAAATTAATACAAGGACGGCTTCAAGATTATCTTTAAATGTTAGATAATTGACAACAGTAATTTTATATCCAAAATCATTTCATACTCAGTGAAAATTTCTAAATCATAAGGGCCCATCCCACCAAATTGTAAATTGTCTGATAACGATCCAATGTGTAAAATATGTGATGGAGATATCGGATTTTGCGACCTTATCTGACAGTGACGTCATTTTTAAGCTATCTGAGCTTTTATCAGCCAGTGGTGGGACAGACCATAATACTTTTTAATTTACAAATTAACAAAATTAATTACAATTAATTGAATAAAAAAAACTTTTGATTTTTAACAATCACTAATTTTAGGACAAGATAATGTAAAATAAAATGTCTTAAATCAACTTCAAGATGCTTTTAATTTCTTCATTATAGTCTGTTGTCATAATTTTCTGCATTAAGAAATTAAAGCTTAGAAAATGTAAGTAGAAAATTCTTTTCTTTTTATTTTTTTTTTCATTAATTCACTTTTTCTAGGTAATTATACTATTAGAAGTAAGTTAAACAACCCATATTTTGATTCTATGTACTGATTTGCATGTCCATCTAATTTCAAAATGTCTATCGATTTATTGACTTTAGAATTTGTTACATAACCAATAGTTTTGTATAATGTATGGTTCTTTTATTGTAAACATAGATTTCAAATAAACATTGAATATTTTTGTATGAAATCATAGGCAGTGGAAACCGACCCTAATATTCCTCCAGTTAGAAAACGACATTTCCGAAGCACTTTTTTCGCCAAAGAACTGACAATTATTATACACAGACAATGATTTTTTTTATATAAATTTCTGACTATTGAATAAACAATTAGTAATAATTTTATGTCTCCAGACAGCATTTTCAAATACATTTGGTTATTAATAATTTAATTTAGTTTCTCTAACATGCTTTCTGGTCTTTTTTTACGTTTGTTAAGCTAGTGCTTGACCTCGATCCCATCTGAAGAATGTGATGATGCAGTCGAAAGATGGTACTTGCTAGCTTAATAAGCTGACTTTATGACTACTTAAGTCTCACTGCCATACTTCGTTTATTCACTTATAGAGTACGTACTAAGGGATTCCTTAAGTAATCATTGAGTGCTTTATTTAAAGAAACTTAGTTCAATGCCAATTTTACTATTATTAATGCGAAAGTTTGAATGGATTAGAGTTTGTAGCCCAAACCGCTGAACGGATCTCGATGAAATTTGGCATAGATGTAGGGAATAGTCTGGAAGAACACAAAGGCTACTTTTTTTTAAATTCCACGCGAACGGAGTCGCGGGCAAAATATAGTACAATCATCAATAAATAAATGTTTTTCTATTTTTGATGTTTTACACTTTGTATCTTATAAGAGTTTTGTGCCTTAAATATATCGTATTGCCTTAGGTGTATTTTCAAAAACTTTACTTGATGTCCTCCATTGTGTTTTTAACGTGTAATTTGAAATAAATCATTGTTTAAATAAATGTTGTTTATTTACCTTCCCTTCAATCAATTTTAGTAATAATGGATTACACAAATAACACACTAAAATACAGACAAAACAACATTCTTACTCTGAAATCTATACTATCTATCTATACTATTATAATAAAGCGTAAACACACACTTCTTTGTTGCCTAAGATGACAGCAATTACAGCATATTTTTGAATAATTCTTTTTTTAATAAAAAGCCCTACTCGTCATGCTTTAGGCTATATATTTTCACGCCATTAAACTTAGGGGATAAATATTTTGGATAAAAACCCTAATGTGGGAACGAGACCAAAAGTTGCTGCCAACATCAAGAAAGAAAACATGACATTTGCTATTGATAATTTGACAAATGTAAACAATAAAATAAAATTTTCATAATTTCATGCGGATGAAGCCGCACGGGAACAGCTAGTCAAGTATAAGAACGAAAAAAAGCAAAATTCGTGCAGCGCACGCTACGAGTTGGATAACTAAGAAAATATTTTTTTTGTACATAAATAATTACAATTTCATCAAAAAAGGTGACATCACAATAAAATGAAAATTAGTAATCTATTTGTTTGGTAATTAAATTAATTACCACTAATTAGGACTGTTTGAGACAAAATAAACTCATTAACAAATTAAATCGTAATAAATATGAAAGGCTTTAATGACGTTATTTACTATAACAATTTAATTAATGATTAATCACTTAATTGAGAAAAATCGGTATTTAAATAGTGGTCGTGATATTTTTGTCATCATTCCATCTTCGATCTTCAAACAGTACTTTAGTACTTTAGTACGCTTTGCATTTTAGTTATTTTAACCAAATTATTTAAAAAATGAATAGAAAGTCGGCAAGTCGCAAACTTTTGTATCGTTTAATCGATAACCCAGTAATATGTTCAAAACGGCCAAAAGGTGAGATAATTTTTAATACTTATAAAATATTTTTTTTTTACTTAATGTAATTTTTTAATACATAAATTGACGCATTTAAATTGAAATGCGTATAGCATTAAATTTCCCTAATTTTCCTATTATTTTCTGTACATAATATAATGATAAATTATTTCGGATTAGGATATTTTTAAAGCCAAAATGAAATTAGTGATAGAAATAATCAAATTTAACCATTTATTGGGAAGTTAGTAGTAAATAATCTTAAAATAAAACTGTTTTAAATTACAATATTTAATTAAATTCTTTTCCAGGTACGCCACAAAAACCAAAAGTACCAAAAACCGAATGTTATTCTACGCCAAAAAATATATACAACGAAGATGATTTTGTAGAAACTCCTAACGGAACAGAGTGTAACTTATCACCAACGATATTCTTAACACCGAAGAAAAGACGAGGTCAAAAACGATTTGTCATCTCCAATATGAAGAGATTGCATTTTGAAGATGAAGAATAAATTCTTATTTTAAAATGCCAACGGAAAAAAACCCTGACCACTATAAACAATGCAAGGTCTATGGCGATATACGCATTTTTAGTGAGAAACTGGCAATTTATCGCAAATTATATAAATAGTTTAGTATTCACATAGATATAAACTATTTGAATATATTACCACCCCGTTACAAAATTGCGATCTCAAAGGACTATAAAAATTATATTTTAAATGTAGGTTAATCTATTTATTTAATTATTATAAGAGTTAGTAATATTAAGATTAAAAAATTGTTTATTTTGTTACATATTTTTAAATAAAATGCTATTTAGATACAAATTTTCTTTTATTGCAATTACATTTTTATCACAAACATTTTTTAAACTTCACTTCTCTTTTTAAAAATGTCACTCCATACGATATTTGGTCGACTTTTTGCTTATATCCTCATGTGTATTGCAAGTTAGAAGGAATTCATTTAATTTCACATCTAGAGCCTTTAATATTGACTCTGTATTGTATGGGTGAGCTGAAAATAAGTGTTTTATTAATATTTTAGGCTTTATCTTCCGCATTTAATACTTTATTACTTACCTATATTGATCCACTCTTTAGGATCATAGCCTGAATCTTTTCGTGATTCATAAATGCATTTCCTTAAAGCGTGTGTAACTCCATGCGCTGTGCAAATGCCCATCTCCCCAACCGCTGAAATAAAAAAAAAATTGACAAAGGGCCCATCATTATTTTTTATAGATAAAGTTACAAAGATGCTTACTTTTAGATCCTAAAACCCCTTTGGGATTCCTCGCGTTATATTTGAACTTTATTCTAAAGTCTATAGGAATGTCTTTCGCTAGAGGTACATCATAGTTGAGACTATCGTTTGTCAACAATTTCCCTGTCGTTTTATCATAAACGAAGTCCTCTGTCAGGAAGTAACCAATTCCTTGAACGTAAGCACCTTCCAACTAAAATAAATAATACAGTTAAATTATTTATTGGTAAATGTGATATCATTTATTTTAATGTAGGACATACTTGACCAACATCTACCGCAGGATTAGTACTCAGACCGACATCTTCTAACATATCTGCTCTCAGCAATTGATATCGTCCAGTCAACACGTCTAATTGCACTTCTAAAATAACCACCGAAAACGCGCTGTACCTTTGAAGCTCAGGTTCTTTATCCGTCATCATATATTTAGCTGACAATTCTATTTGTTCAGCGCCAGCCGCTTGCACGATTTGCAACCACGTTGGGTTCTGCAATCTCCTTACTATAGGTTCCAATCTCTTCTTTATTATCTTACACGCTTTTATAATCGAAAAACATACACTCTCACTAGTTATACTCGATCCGGAGAACACATTGTTTGCTGCCACGAAAGAATAGTTAGGTATAACTGTGACGCATTCTACAGGAATTGATAGTTCGTATGCACAAACTTGTGCAGCTTTCGTATTTAAACCTTGTCCCATTTCTATACCTCCTGTGGTGACAGTAACGGTACCATCTCCTCTATAAATCGATACCATAGCTGTGTAGTTTCCATAAAATTGAACTGGGAATAGCATCACACTGATTTGTATCGCTCGTTTCATCCAACGATTCTCTTTGTTGAATTTATCCACTTCTAAAACTCTTTTGTCGTAATCCGCTTCTATCTTCAATTCTTCTATAAGTTGAGGGATATCGTTGTCTTCAGTCCTCATGTTCGCGAGTCGTACGGATGTTGAATCTCTTTGTACCGCGTATGAGATATGCTCCATTATATGCTCTATGCAGGCTATACCCTCTGATGTACCTATAAAATGCAAAGTTTGATTATATGAATGATTGTATGTTGTCAAAGTACAAATTGTAATATTTACCTGGAGCTCGAGCGAAAGTATTTGAAGGTAGATCAGTGAGTACACTGCCCGTGCTCAATTTCCAGGTATCCGTGACGTAACAGTTGGGGAAACCTTCCGCTGTGTAACTCAGTATATTCTCATTATGGGAACAACCATCATCTTCCACTATAACAGCGTCTAAGTATTGAATTTCGCCATTATCGTCAACTCCGACCTAAAAAATAATCACGATTAGTTACTTTTAAGTATAATTTCCTACTATTTTTGTATAATTACCTCATATTCACATTGGCAGGGAAGTCTTCTCCCTGCGATGGTTAGATTAGTTTCGATGGGTAAAATAAATCTACACGGCAAATCCATCTTTTTAGCGACCAATGCGCATGCAGTAGAAATTTGAACATTGCGACTGATTTTACCACCAAAACCACCACCAATTCGACGAATTTTCAAATGCACACTGGAAATATGCGTATACTTTAATGATTTGAAAGTAGTATTGTATTTGAATTTTATTCTAATTATTACAAAATACTAACTCGCTTTCTTTTATACCTAAACACTGAGCTATTGCAATCTGTGATAAATCCATCCATTGTGATGAATCGTATACATCTAAACCTTTATCTACTGCGATGACCACACAAGTTATGGGTTCCATGTAATAGTGATATTGAGCTCCAATTTCATAGACACCTTTTATTACTTTTGTTACATTAGTACCTCTACTCTTTGGTGTTAAACCAGAATCTCCAGCCATGTATCTTTCAGGATCGGTCTTCGCAGCGTCTATGGTTAGCACAGGAGCTGTATTAGGAACATTTTTATAAGTGACCTTTACTTCCCTAGCAGCCCTAACTGCTAATGCTTCACTACATGCTACTAATATCGCTATAGGTTGTCCGCAGAACTTTATACATGAACTGGCGAGGATTTCTTCTTCTTCATATTGTAGTTGTATTCCAGGAAAACCGAAGGAATTCTTCCCGGGGATATCATTTGCAGTATATAAAGCAAGCACGCCATCGATCGCCTAAAAGAGGTTAAACAAGTATGAAAAAAATTTAGATATAGAGAATAATCTATAGTTTTTTATTGTTTACTTTTAATCCTAAGTTTCGAAAAGTGGGTAGCATCAGTAATACATAAAACTATATTTATTTCTTCTTAAGATGTCTCTCTGAATAGCGTAGATTGGGGAATATTTATTAACAGTTTCTAATTTTCTTCTATAAAATATCTAATCCTTACCAAAACATCGTGTGCATCAATGACATCGATTTCGCCAGCATGTACTGTAGATAGTACAAACGCTGCAAACACTTCTCTTTTCTTCGGCGGTATATCATTAGCGTATTGAGCTTCTCCCGATGCTTGGATAATCGCTTCTAGTTTCTGTAACGGCTCATTCAGAGGGTACAGTAATGGATTTGTCTGGAAATTTTGCTTCCCACTGGATAGCGGACGCTTTATCAACAACCCACCCGAACAATACTTCGGACATGGTAATCCGATCGGGCTTATGTTTAAGATAAACTGTGAAACAAAACGTATGACTTACTGCCAAAATACTTCTATAAAAATCAATGCTATCCTCTTCGACAATAAAAATCTCCTATCAGTCCAGGAATTCATTGATCGTTTTTAATTTCTTATCAATTCGCTACGAATGAAATTGATTGATGTTGATTTTACGATTCCGATCAGATTGGATGAAGCGTGGACTTCATTATTATATTGATACAAGCTTCCGTCCTCGTGGAATTAAAAAAAAAAGACTATGTAGCTTGTGTGTTTTTTCAGACTATCCTCTACATCTATGCTAAATTTCAACGACATCCCTTCAGCAGTTTAGGCTACAAACTCTAATAAACATCCATCTAAACTTTCGCATTAATATTAATAAGGTTAGTAAGATTTATGTGAAACATTTTAAGGACATTGCCTGTGAGTTCCTGAACCCACCAGCACAGTGTCAACAATATTTTGTAGAGTTCGTTTTTCAACTAACCTTATAAAACAAACCTATTGCTAATTTCTTTCTACATTCTGGTGATGGTTTTGGTGGACAGTATTGTGGTATGATTTCTGCATTCAACAATTGTATCGCTTCTTGAAGATTATCGTTGCAAAATATATTCTTTCCTAATAAATATTGCTCCGTGTGATGTGCATGTATGAAATCCGGCGATATATTGCCGTACACAATCCTTGCTTCTGTAATTACGTTATGCGCGTTTATATTCAGAAGGAATCCAGCATTGACAATTGCTAAAGCGTTCTGGTTACGTGGTAGTATCTGAAACAATGTAGGTAGATATTAATAAAATTCGGCTACGAAAAATAACGGCGTTATATGTTGAGTTTTTTGCTTTTATGTGAAACAAAACGATAAATCCGTGATACATAAAATGTAAATAAATAGTTTAATATCACGACTACATGTTAAAATCAAAGAGATTCTATAACTAACACTACATTTCCCATAATATTACGAAAACCATACCTTATAAGTTTTAACAATATAATTTTCGCCTAATGGTGGGAGTTCAACGTTCAACATCAGCTGACCTCGCATGTTGTGGCTCAAGAAGTCTATCATAGACAACGTCACTTTTACGTTACGGGAATTTCCTGAAAACCGTTTATCTACATTATTGGGAGAAGATACCAGCCATGTTATTTTAATGATATTTCCAAAATTATTAATAACTAGCTGATGCTCGCGATTTCTTCCGCGTAGAATTTTTAAAAAGTAGTCTATGTTACTCAGTGGTTACGTAGCTTTTTGGTACAATTTTTGAAATCGGCGCAGTAGTTTTTAAGTTATTTCGATACGTACAAAAATACCAATCTTTCCTCTATATAATATTAGTATAGATTAAAAAAAAATAGTTTAAACTTACTCAACGTCACATAAGCGCCTACCGTTTCTAATAGCAAAAATATATCCGATTGAAAATCTGGTCTCATATGTTTAAGCATTAAATTACCAGCTATGGAGCCGATCTGAAAAATATATAAAAAACAATACTAAATGAGTTTGATTAGTTTTTTTTATAGAAGACGAGAAAACTTGGTTAGCGTAGAATTAAAAAAAAATCGTCTATAATATGCCCGTATGTCAGCTACTCTCCAGTGAAAGTCCCGTCAAAATCGGCCCAACTGTTTCGGAGATTGCGGACAGACAGACAAAAATTTTTTTAAAGCCATTATATACATATACCTTTGAGAAATCTGGATTTTTTTCGCTATTATATACAGACACTCCAATTTTTATTACATGTCTTAGAGCGAAGTAGAGGAAATTGACAAGGAAAGCTGAGCCAATACCATATGGGATACAGACTTGGAAGAGAGAGAGAGAGAGAAAGAGTATACAGATGGTGGTATTACCTTTCTAACAGGTATATGCGCCACAAGTTTAATATGTTTAGCTAATTCCGCCAAATATGCGAATCCATACGTTGTTTTTGCTGTTTCTGTGAATATCGTGATGCAATCTTCAAGACTAACATTAGCTCCTAGGACGAGATTCTGACTGAATACATACGTCTTCAGTGATCTGACGTCACTTATATCGATCAGTATTCTAGGATATTCGTAGGTTTTATAAACACCTACAAAATTAGAACAACCGTTACAAATTTTATCGTTAGCTGTATATTATCGTGTTTTTTTCTAATACAAATAACATATCACAATATGTATAAAAATAAGTAGGTTGTAGAGATAACGTATAATAAACAACCGTTATTAAATCTTAGGAGATTTACAAATATTGTCATGTGAATGTTTTCTTATCTACATACCTTTTGCTGTATTCCCATCAACAAGCATATAAGAATCATCACCGCAATGCGAAAGAACATGAAAAATCTCTTCTTCAGTGAATGTTTTGTAAAATTTAGTAACACCAAAATTTAAAGATATAATCGAATCGTTTATTTTTAATTTATCTATTATACACCAGTCACTTTCGCTGATATTGGAGCATTTCCTTTTGCATTCCTTTTTGCATGTGTGCGTATCCTCTATGTCGTTGATTTTAGCGCATAGATCTGAACTTGCGTCTATTGCTAAGGACTTTGCGGTATCCAGTATAGGTCTGTAGCCGGTGCATCGACACGTGTTACTGCCTAAAGAGTCCTCCATCTGCTTCATTGTGAGATGCTTGTTTAGCAGGCTGATTGAATAATATAATTAATACATATAAATGAGTGTAAATCAGCTAGGAACAGGTTCAAAACATCAGCTCGTAACCTTTGAGTTGAGCTGTGTCTCAACAACTAAATTAGCTCACGGATGAGCTGAGAAACCGCGATTTAGTAACTCGCCAATCACGCATATCACACCTCTATGCAGGTACAAATTGAGTGGCTCTGCGAGCCGGTTCACTGATCTCCTTAACTCATGCGAACCGTGAGCTGATCTGCAGGTCATTAGTTTCAGTGGTGCACCCATGGCTACTTTAATTCGTTATTTGAGTTAGTGATTATTATTATGTTCGAATCATACTAATATTATAAATGCGAAAGTTTAGATCGATGGATGTTAGAGTTTGTAGCCTAAACTGCTGAACGGATATCAATATTTGGCATAGATGTGATGAATAGTCTGGAAGAACACATAGGCTATATACTTTTATTTTTTTAATCCACGTGGACGGAGTCGCGGGTAAAGCTAGTGTTAATTAATTGGATTTACTTTAAAAAGTCATTTAGGGAGTCTATATTGATTTAATATGAAAAGTACAGCAAGGTTAACCATTCTGAGTGCGGTATAGAAAAGTACGTTTAGTTACATAAAGGTTTGTTAGACATACCTAAAGATTTGCATAACCCAGCCTGGTGTGCAGTACCCACATTGTGTTCCATTGAACGCCGCAATCCTCTTCTGTACCTCGCTGTAGCCGCACAGTCTGTTGCCAACACCTTCGATAGTCGTGATCTCCCAGCCATGGCATGAAAATACGAGAACTAGGCACTATAAAGTAAAAGCGAAATCAGTAGGGTAGGGCGAGTTGAGCCCACCGTCAAGAGCGCCGGAGGTAAACGGCTATAGACGCATAGAGGGGCGCCACGTGCGTTATTTTGTATGGGTTTGCATGCGCCGTAGATCACGTCCAACGCGCAGATAATGTGAAAACCGTCTCTAAGTTAAATCGTCTTGAAATAATGCATTAGCGTTTATTTTCGATGAGAACTCGAAATTAGGATGACATTTTATTTATTTTTCAACTTTAAAAAATATATTCTCTTCTCTTTTATTTCAAAGAAATTGATGTTGCGAGGGTTGCTTGTTAATCATAACAAATAAAGCTATGCAACTAGTAAATAATTACTTCTAATATAATGTTAGGGAAATTTAATTACCAGCTAATTCTAGGTTAGACCCGCATTTAACGCCATGTAGTTTCACAAATTATACGCAATACATAATTGTATTTAATAGACGAGGCAAATTATTCTTAAATACAGTGAGTATTTAACTATTTTAAGTAAATGGCAAATTGCACTTTATCTCTGATGGCGTCGCGTAATTGAATTCAATTCTGAACGCAAACGGTGTTACTAAGCAGAAGATATTTTGGTAAAGGTGCTATAATGTTTAACTAGTAATCATTGGTTCTAATGACGAAGTGTACCAATTAATCAACCTTTAGAGCGGGCGCACACCTTTGACTATACTATCGCATAACTGTTGTGCGATTGTCGATTGTTTAGTATCCCATTCAACTGTTTAGCTGCACAACTAAAAATCGAGTAGTGTGCGCACCTCGATAAAAGCTCATAGGAATCAAAGCGCGACTAAACAGTCGTGTGATAGTTTAGTTTTAGGTGTGCGCGGTCACAAATTGCTTTGATACAAGTCTGTATGTAAATTAATTCCTTCGATGCTCGGTGACGAGTGGCGTAAAAGTTTACCGTTGAATTGAGTACCACAAAGTTTTCTGTTGACTCCTCTTTTATCACTGGAAAAGATCTTTTCTTTATGAGAATTATGAAGTTTTCCTTTTTACATACAGAGTTAACAGAGAATGTCTCTATCGCGCCGGATGTGGGCCGCTCCGCGCGTACTACCACGATGCAAGCGCCGCAGCCGCCTTGGTGGCACATCGCCTTGGTACCCGGGAGGGATAGGTAATATCGAAGGTAGGCATTTAAAGATGTCTCCCGTGGTATTGTCTCGTTTACTGGAAATAAGGGAAATCAACTAAACTATGACCTGAAATAAACGAAGAAGTACGCGCCTTAAGTGTAGCTATTTAAATCTATAGACCAATAAGGTTATCTGATCCAGTGGGTATAAGTCGAACTAAATTATGACAGCTCACTAGCGCCACTGTAAATCTCAAAATATCAGGAGGTCATTTTCTATGCCTATCTAGGTTTATCTTATTTTCTGCACTAGCCGCGATAGCAGCGCCACTAATCAGGACAGATAACCTTGTTTGACTATATTTCTAAAATAGTTTGATTGTTATCATTGTCAGCGAGAGAGAGACAGATAGATATCGTCATCCTTTTTATACACAAATTGAATACATCTTGAACAAACATCATTTAAATATTAGTGCCCCTTAGGTACATGTACCATTTAAGTAAACAAGCAAGCAGATAAAATATAACCTTGAGTTTGTCGAGCCTATTGTTAGATATTAGTTATTGAAAGCGTGTAATTGCTTTTAAACGATATGCTAAATAATTGTTTCTCAACAAGTGAATTTATGTAAATTTTTAAGAGAAATATATGCGTGATATTTTATTTAATTATCAAATATATATTTCAGTATAGGTTTTGAGTCACAGATTAAGGGGGAAATGTCCTCTTTATGTGCGTCTCCTCCGTCAATTAAGGGTAGGCAACGCATCTGCAATTGCGGATGTTTATGGGCAGCGGTCGCTTTCCATTTCGGTGGATTCAGGTGGCCTCTTGCTCGTTTGCCACCTTTTATTATAAAAAAAAATCTTGGTTTCAATAAAAACTAACTATACTTTTGTTTGTAGACTTTTGGCAACAATATGCATTTAAGGGTTAAACCGCAAACTATTGTCAAAGTTATGCTATTGAAGTAAATACGCATTAGTTGACTTGTAATTCTTTGTAAAATTACGACCTGACCAAGTTCCCGACAGTAGTATTAGACAGCAAATTGCAAATTTCATTCCATACTAGTTGTCGCCCGCTACTCCGTCGCGCGGAATTAAAAATAAACATTATCCTATGTATTCTTCCAGACTATGCTCTACATCTATGCTTTTCAGCAAGATCCGTTAAGCCGTTCTAGAGATACGCAACAAACATCTATACATTTAAACTTTCGCATTTATTATTAAGAAATAACATTTTTTCTATATACTTATTTAAAAATACATACTTAGGTATATCTCGACGGAAGTAAACATCCATATAATTGACTTAAAATGACCACAGAGTAACAGAGTAACAGAAAATTACAGTAATTTATTTTAAAGGCCACGTGAATAATTTTTTTCGAGTCCATTCATATTTTAATGTTACTCGGTAAGATCGTTTATCTGTATTTATAAATAACTTATGGTTTATCTTCCAAGGTCTTTTATTTTTATTATAGCTTGATACTTTGGTAAAAGACATGAGGCCCTTGGTTCACTTCGTAATAATTGTTCATTTTATAAAAACCTTCCATATAAAGAAAAGCAAACAAAAAGTACACTCAAATTGTTGTGCCTAGCAATAGGGACTATGCGTGTATTTTTTTTTTCATTTTTAAACGATTCTACTTGTTATAAGATAACAAGAAAAAAAATATTGACTCGAAAAAATTCAACCATTAACTTAAAAAAAAATTACGATCATTTTCGTGCGACTCAAACGTGACCGGAGTTGGCTTGAGACACGTGACGTCAATCGTCACATTTTATTCATTTCGTTCATCACATTCACTCAGATGTCACTTCTATGTAAAAAAACAACAAAGTATCTTATTGGTTCTCAGAATTATCACAAGCCAAAAATCGATTCATTTTCATTATTTCTGGTACAAATAAGTGGTAATTAATGATTATTTTCATTAATTTTTTATTTTAAAGTTAGTTTTGATATCGTGTTTATACTAAAATACTTCAAAAGTGAATTTCTATAAAAACTAACGTAAATGAACTGTGTAGACAACATAGCGACGCCATAATAGATAAGTCACTTGATTCGACCAATAGCGTTGCGTTTTAGAACTTAGCGAGGGGATTTTAAAAAAGACACTTTTTAATGAATTTTCGCCACTAAATCACATTAAATAATAAAGTATACTTAAAAAAAGTTTGGTCTAATTTGGCGTCATATGCATATTGCCTATTAGAAAATTTACACAGGTCTCTAAAACGTAAGCGAGCATCAAGAGATTTTCAAATTCCGATTTTCATCTGCCTCGAGTAGAATTACTTGAAAACTGACAATATCATACTAATATTATAAATGTGAAAGTTTAGATGGATGGATGGATAGATGTTTGTTAAAGTTTGTAGCCTAAACGGCTGAACGGATCTCAATGAAATTTGGCATAGATGTAGAGAATAGTTTGGAATGACACATAGGCTACTTGGTTTTGTTTTTTTTAATACCACACGGACGGAGTCGCGAGCGAAAGGTAGTATTTAAATATTTTGAAGTTCATGGAAAATCAACCTCGGTAAATAATAAAAAGTCCGTAATGTATGAAAGTTTTACAAATCCCCGTGTATGATATCGCTAGCAATAGATACTATAAAATAGAATAAAAAAATTGAAATATAAACTTGATAATTAAATAAAAAATGAAAACAGGAATAACCTGTTATACAAGTTTTCCTTATAATCAATTATAACATGAAAGGAAAAAGTGTTACCTCCGACTTTAGGCGTTAACACGAGTTTTTACTAACGTCTATTAACTACTTGAAAACGGAAATTAGCAGTAACTTTGACAATTAAAGTGTTCTTTTATCGTTTATTTATAATTTTGTAAAAAAAATTGTAGTCGAGGCAATCGGTTTCAAGCTAGGTTTCGAAATTTTCTTGTAAACTTTTCATTTTATTATAACTAATGTCTTTTGCGTCTTGTGTGGGGTACACCGGTAGAGGTAGACCTAGAAAGGGATGGATTGCATGATGATGATGATGAATGTCTTTATCACAAATTATGCTTTCACATTTAGTTAACAGCTCGAACACTGTGTTCCTTCGACTTTACTGCGAAAAATTTAAATAAATAATAAAAAAGTTATCACACTAATCATAATAAAATTTTATAAAAATCCATTACGACATAAATAAAAAAAAATAGTTTATTAATTTTCCCCTTGGGCAGGGGACTGGTGTCCAAGCTAGGGTGGTGCCCTGTGTAATGGGTCACCATAAATAGTAGAGGAAAATTATCGATGAAATATTATTTAAAACGAAAATTAAAACGGCTTAACTCACGTATTTATTATCCGGTGTCGGCACCGACTAGTTTCAGACCCTTCGGGGTCCTTCTTCAAATTTTAACAACAATAGCAACACCTCAATATTTCTGAGCCCGTCGACATCTCCGTCGCCGAAGCACGAAGCGGCCACAACGCTCCCTGCGCCCCCTCCGCGCCCTGGCCCGCAGTGCGAGGCGCGACGTGACCGCGAACAAAAGCTAACTAATACTCGCCCTGAAGAAGGACCCCCGAAGGGTCTGAAACTAGTCGGTGCCGACACCGGATAATAAATACGTGAGTTAAGCCGTTTTAATTTTCGTTTTAAAGTAATGTCTCACGATAGTTTAAACAATTTAAATATTATTTAATTTAAATTAACGATATAAATAAATCGATTACCTGAACATTTTACTCCATTGACAGTAAATTCAATACAGGACATATTGTTGAAATCAAATTAAATATTGTAAAAAAAATTGAATGATTTAAACAGTTGTTACCTCACATTCAGTTAACTTTATACTGACGATCCACAGTAATTGTTTCCAGACGAGTGTCGACATTTTAGGGTTCCTTAATAAATATAAAAATCCATAAATATAAGTCTGTTTTGCATATTTGTATAAAAACTACTAAATACTGATTGTATTTAAAACTAGCTGTTGCCAGCGACTTCGTCCGCGCATTATTAATAAAAAGTAGCCTATAATATGCCCGTCTATGTTAGCTACACTTCAGTGAAAGTCCGGTCGAAATCGGCCCAACCGTTTCGGAGATTACCCGGAACAAACGGGGCTTGCGGACAGACAGACAAATTTTTTAAATGCGATTTTCGTTATCAGCAACGTAAATACATCTTCCCGAAATCTAGATTTTTTTTTATATTACAGACACTCCAATTTTATTATATGTATAGATATAGAAAATTTTAAATATATAATTACTATTGTTTGATACTTTTTTTATTTCGTAAGTTTTAATAAAGTTATAAATAAAAAGTTACGTTAAAACGTACTGAGAGTAAAAGGTTCCGTACTTGATTAATAGAAATTTTAAATTGCAGAACCACATTACTTGGGATATTTAAATTTATGAGGTGGTTTACGCCTAAATATCTAATGGCCCTTTGCTATGGATAACTGTCAGAGCCACTAGCGCCCTGGGCGAGTGAGAGTCAAAATGGCGGGTGTACCATAGCGAATTAAATTATACCACTTACTAAAAAAATGTACCTAAAATGTACTATTTAGTACCTCGCTCAAAAAAAAAAGTACCTCCTCCAGAACGAAATTATAACGAAATTAAGTTACACTCGCCATATTGACGTCAATATGGCGAGTGTACTATTTTTTATTTTTATTTTAGCCATTACTTATAACATATGATTATACCAAATAAAATGTACCTAAATAGTACCTCAATTAAAAAAATATACACACTTAATAAAGTAGATAGTTTCCGAGAAATAAAACAATCAAATCTTGCTTAGTAACCTCTATTTATATTATACTAACTGTTGCTCGCGACTTCGACCGCGTGAAATTAGAAAACATAGTCTATGTTGCTCACAGATAAATTACCTTTCTAATAGTAAAAGAATTTTTTAAAATCGGCCCAGTACTTTTGTGTTATTTCATTACAATCAAACAAACAAAGTTTTCCTCTTTATAATATTAGTATAGTAGACAATTGTTCTATTATAAAAATCTCCAAGTTCAACCACCACCCCATCAGTACTACAATACTTATTGTACCAATGTGCAAAAGTACATACAACAATCAGTAACTATAATACTCTACAAAAACTTTTATATAAAATTGCAATAAAAGAAAAATAATGAGAAAATGGTAATACTTGTCGGACGACATCCATCGGCATTGACAACAACAAGTACCAGTTATTTTGTGAAGGTAAGTTACAAATAGAAATATAAGTTTGTTTTGGCTATGTGGCAAAAATTATATTTGTCATTTGTTTGGTAATATCGATAAATTGTTTTCTACTAACTAATACTAGAAGGAAGTAAAAAAATATTTTTTTTTAAAGTTGCTGTTGCCCGCGACTTCGTCCGCGTGGAGTTTAAAAGTTCAATTTTTAAAGTATGTAAATTCGTCCGTTAAAAAAAATCATTAAATTCGTTCCGTTAAAACATTAAATTCTCCTGACAATAGATGCATTTATTTGGATAAGGATTAATATTCAAACCAATAACACTCCGCCGCAAAGAGCATGCGGGTTTTAATTGCATTTTTTGAACATGAAAGTGGTATTTGTAAGAAAACCGTTAAAGATAGATATAAGCCATCGTGTACTTTTCTGTGCAACTTTTTGAGATCTATAATTCTTTCATAAATCATTTATTTGTACCTCTAACGGTTTAGGCAGTGTAAGCCGAGAAAAGAAAAACATTAGTAGATTTTTAACACCAAGGTCCAGAAATATGTTGTTTATTAATGGTTCCTAAACATTGGTAGTAATAAAGTATAGCCTATGTTACACACAGATGAATTACCTTTCTAATAGTAAAAGAATTTTTTAAATCGGCCCAGTAGTTTTAACGTAAATCAAATACATAGAAAAATACAAATCTTTCCTCTTATAGTGTGTCTAAATAAGATAGATTAGTTTGATAAATGACGCATATGAAGTATCGAATTCAATTTGTATGAAGTCAAATGCCATACTTAATAAATTTTAACAGTGACAAATCACTACGATACCTGTTTATTAAGTACTCACAATAGACTTTACAAACTCACATAGCGAACAATTTTGAACTATCGATATTCGGTTTAAATAATTATCGAACTCGACTAAAATTATTATTTTCTTATTCACTAATTTAGAGGATAATTCTAGTATTGATTACAGTGTAGATTACATAATTTAGCGATGACAGAAATAATAGCGAAATCCAATTCGATTACGTACGGCTGTAGTAGTAATAAACATTTATTTACTCTCATTATTTGTTATGATCATTATTAATTTGTGAAAAAAGTGTTTTTTTTTTTTTTTTTTTTATTTCATAAGTTATAACTATAAATCTATCGATTCCAACTTCTATAAGAATTAAAATCGAAAATCGATAAGAGTCATGTCTGATTTTACACAACCCATCCCTACTAAATTTGAAATGAATTGTCAAACTAATCTAAATTATTTAGACAAACTATAATAATATTAGTAAATTAATAGACATAGATTAACTATTTTTTTTATTAATTAACATCGCCACCAGATTCCTCTGTATATCTTTTTTGCTTTTTGCAGTAGTTTATTTAGTATCAGTTTAAGTACTGGCACTTGGTTGTTGGCGAGCAAGCAAACTAGCAGGTTTAAACATCCTTACTTGCGATACTCAGTATATTATACTCGTATATCATTTTCTATGTCGTTTTAAAGCAAAAAAAAAAAAAAAAAAAAATGTCAATAATAATTATAAACATTTATTTACTCTCATTATTTGTTATGATCATTATTAATTTGTGAAAAAAGTGTTTTTTTTTTTTTTTTTTTTTTTTTTTTTTTTATTTCATAAGTTATAACTATAAATCTATCGATTCCAACTTCTATAAGAATTAAAATCGAAAATCGATAAGAGTCATGTCTGATTTTACACAACCCATCCCTACTAAATTTGAAATGAATTGTCAAACTAATCTAAATTATTTAGACAAACTATAATAATATTAGTAAATTAATAGACATAGATTAACTATTTTTTTTATTAATTAACATCGCCACCAGATTCCTCTGTATATCTTTTTTGCTTTTTGCAGTAGTTTATTTAGTATCAGTTTAAGTACTGGCACTTGGTTGTTGGCGAGCAAGCAAACTAGCAGGTTTAAACATTTATTTACTCTCATTATTTGTTATGATCATTATTAATTTGTGAAAAAAGTGTTTTTTTTTTATTTCATAAGTTATAACTATAAATCTATCGATTCCAACTTCTATAAGAATTAAAATCGAAAATCGATAAGAGTCATGTCTGATTTTACACAACCCATCCCTACTAAATTTGAAATGAATTGTCAAACTAATCTAAATTATTTAGACAAACTATAATAATATTAGTAAATTAATAGACATAGATTAACTATTTTTTTTATTAATTAACATCGCCACCAGATTCCTCTGTATATCTTTTTTGCTTTTTGCAGTAGTTTATTTAGTATCAGTTTAAGTACTGGCACTTGGTTGTTGGCGAGCAAGCAAACTAGCAGGTTTAAACATCCTTACTTGCGATACTCAGTATATTATACTCGTATATCATTTTCTATGTCGTTTTAAAGCAAAAAAAAAATGTCAATAATAATTATAAACAATTTACCGATATTACCAAAACAAATGACAAATATAATTTTTGCCACATAGCCAAAACCAACTTTTATATTTATTAGAATTTACCTTCACAAAATAACTGGTACTTGTTGTTGTCAATGCCGATGGATGTCGTCCGACAAGTATTAACCATTTTCTCATTATTTTTCTTTTATTGCAATTTTATATAAAAGTTTTTGTAGAGTATTATAGTTACTGATTGTTGTATGTACTTTTGCACATTGGTACAATAAGTATTGTAGTACTGATGGGGTGGTGGTTGAACTTGGAGATTTTTATAATAGAACAATTGTCTACTATAAATCTATCGATTCCAACTTCTATAAGAATTAAAATCGAAAATCGATAAGAGTCATGTCTGATTTTACACAACCCATCCCTACTAAATTTGAAATGAATTGTCAAACTAATCTAAATTATTTAGACAAACTATAATAATATTAGTAAATTAATAGACATAGATTAACTATTTTTTTTTTATTTCATAAGTTATAACTATAAATCTATCGATTCCAACTTCTATAAGAATTAAAATCGAAAATCGATAAGAGTCATGTCTGATTTTACACAACCCATCCCTACTAAATTTGAAATGAATTGTCAAACTAATCTAAATTATTTAGACAAACTATAATAATATTAGTAAATTAATAGACATAGATTAACTATTTTTTTTATTAATTAACATCGCCACCAGATTCCTCTGTATATCTTTTTTGCTTTTTGCAGTAGTTTATTTAGTATCAGTTTAAGTACTGGCACTTGGTTGTTGGCGAGCAAGCAAACTAGCAGGTTTAAACATTTATTTACTCTCATTATTTTCTTATTCACTAATTTAGAGGATAATTCTAGTATTGATTACAGTGTAGATTACATAATTTAGCGATGACAGAAATAATAGCGAAATCCAATTCGATTACGTACGGCTGTAGTAGTAATAAACATTTATTTACTCTCATTATTTGTTATGATCATTATTAATTTGTGAAAAAAGTGTTTTTTTTTTATTTCATAAGTTATAACTATAAATCTATCGATTCCAACTTCTATAAGAATTAAAATCGAAAATCGATAAGAGTCATGTCTGATTTTACACAACCCATCCCTACTAAATTTGAAATGAATTGTCAAACTAATCTAAATTATTTAGACAAACTATAATAATATTAGTAAATTAATAGACATAGATTAACTATTTTTTTTATTAATTAACATCGCCACCAGATTCCTCTGTATATCTTTTTTGCTTTTTGCAGTAGTTTATTTAGTATCAGTTTAAGTACTGGCACTTGGTTGTTGGCGAGCAAGCAAACTAGCAGGTTTAAACATCCTTACTTGCGATACTCAGTATATTATACTCGTATATCAGTTTCTATGTCGTTTTAAAGCAAAAAAAAAATGTCAATAATAATTATAAACAATTTACCGATATTACCAAAACAAATGACAAATATAATTTTTGCCACATAGCCAAAACCAACTTTTATATTTATTAGAATTTACCTTCACAAAATAACTGGTACTTGTTGTTGTCAATGCCGATGGATGTCGTCCGACAAGTATTAACCATTTTCTCATTATTTTTCTTTTATTGCAATTTTATATAAAAGTTTTTGTAGAGTATTATAGTTACTGATTGTTGTATGTACTTTTGCACATTGGTACAATAAGTATTGTAGTACTGATGGGGTGGTGGTTGAACTTGGAGATTTTTATAATAGAACAATTGTCTACTATACTAATATTATAAAGAGGAAAACTTTGTTTGTTTGATTGTAATGAAATAACACAAAAGTACTGGGCCGATTCTAAAAATTCTTTCACCTTTAGAAAGGTAATTTATCTGTGAGCAACATAGACTATGTTTTCTAATTTCACGCGGTCGAAGTCGCGAGCAACAGTTAGTATAATATAAATAGAGGTTACTAAGCAAGACTTGATTGTTTTATTTCTCGGAAACTATCTACTTTATTAAGTGTGTATATTTTTTTAATTGAGGTACTATTTAGGTACATTTTATTTGGTATAATTACTTTACGTAACAAACGAAAATGGTAATTATCTCAAGGATAGGGTTGTCACTTGCTATTTGGACGTTAAATGAAATCAATAAATATTAAAAAAATATCGAAATCGATTATTACAATTTGGCTTTTGTTTTCAAAGCGGCGAAAAATACCAATCATGTTACAGAACACATTTAGTAGAAAATTAAAACCCTATCGCCACAAAGTATAATGGTCACTTAAACAGTCGCTTAGGGTAGATAGTTTTTATGTACACTGACAAATTCTGAAACGAATCTCAAACACTCCACTTCGTAATTGCCTCTTACAATATGTCTGACGTCATAATTTTAATGCAATTTGAATTTTAACCGTTGCCTTATTACTTAAGATTGAGATATTTAATGTTTCAGTATTTGGCCGTAATAGTTTTTATGTACACTGACAAATTCTGAAACGAATCTCACACACTCCACTTCGTAATTGCCTCTTACAAACTGACGTCATAATTTTAATGCAATTTGAATTTTAACCGTTGCCTTATTACTTAAGATTGAGATATTTAATGTTTCAGTATTTGGCCGTAATAGTTTTTATGTACACTGACAAATTCTGAAACGAATCTCACACACTCCACTTCGTAATTGCCTCTTACAAACTGACGTCATAATTTTAATGCAATTTGAATTTTAACCGTTGCCTTATTACTTAAGATTGAGATATTTAATGTTTCAGTATTTGGCCGTAATAGTTTTTATGTACACTGACAAATTCTGAAACGAATCTCACACACTCCACTTCGTAATTGCCTCTTACAAACTGACGTCATAATTTTAATGCAATTTGAATTTTAACCGTTGCCTTATTACTTAAGATTGAGATATTTAATGTTTCAGTATTTGGCCGTAATAGTTTTTATGTACACTGACAAATTCTGAAACATGGAACTAATCAGCCATGGAAGCGTCTCGTTAAAACATTGTCAATGAAAGTCCAGTTTACATTATTCCAGTCCAGCGATATTTAGCGCTGGATTAAAACTTGAAACATGTAACCACAAAATCCATTCCAATGTGTTAAAACGTATTCCAGTTTGAATCCAGTGTTATCGTTCGCTGGACTGGAATAGTGTAAACCGGAACATTAAGGTAAGCCGATATACATAATAACAGCTCAAAATGTCGGCTCAATATTTAAGGCATTTTTTCAGTTTATTTCTAAACAAAAAATATATTTCCATTTGGAATTTATATCAGTTACTTAAATATTAATGATTTACATAAAAAAAATACATTAATATCAGAATTAACATAATTTATCAATTATTATATATGCAAATGTGCACAGTACGAACGGTAACGCATGTCTTTGATGTAGGTACTACGCGTGTATGATAACATGATTGGTCAATGACGTCACCTTGAGGAGTATCAAATTTCAAACGACACGAATTTATATGCCATCGAAATAATCTGTTTTTTTTTTTAATTACTTTACGTAACAAACGAAAATGGTAGTTATCTCAAGGATAGGGTTGTCACTTGCTATTTGGACGTTAAATGAAATAAATAAATATTAAAAAAATATCGAAATCGATTATTACAATTTGGCTTTTGTTTTCAAAGCGGCGAAAAATACCAATCATGTTACAGAACACATTTAGTAGGAAATTAAAACCCTATCGCCACAAAGTATAATGGTCACTTAAACAGTCGCTTAGGGTAGATAGTTTTTATGTACACTAACAGAAAAATTCTGAAACGAATCTCAAACACTCCACTTTGTAATTGCCTCTTACAATCTGTCTGACGTCATAATTTTAATGCAATTTGAATTTTAACCGTTGCCTTATTACTTAAGATTGAGATATTTAATGTTTCAGTATTTGGCCGTAATAGTTTTAAGGGCCTGTCCCACCAAATTGTAAATTGTCTGATAACAATCCAACGTGTAAAATATGCGATGGAAATATCAGATTATGTTACCTTCTCTGACAGCGACGTCATTTTTAAGCTATCTGAGCTTCTATCAGCTAGTGGTGGGACAGACCCTTAGTCACGAATAACCACGATAGTGGCAGTTAGTGTAGATTTTTATAAGGGCACCTTTAGACGAAAATACGATGTATTATAAAAATTAGATCTGTTCTAGAGATTTCCATTCAGTTTAAGACTAGAAATTATATCAGCTTGGAAGCTCCTAATGTCAATAACGTAAGAAATATTCCACGAAAACAGCTACATATCTTGTAATCTTGTAACAGAAACTCTTTTCGTCGAATAAATCGTAAATGATATTAAAAATGTTATGTCTATACATTATTTACAATCAGTATATTATGCCCCGATTACATTCATCCAGTCCAGTGGCCACCACACTGGATTGCATGTGGATTTATATTTTTCACTGGACTGGAATAATGTGAACCGGGCTTTATATAAAATGCCCGAAACAGCTAAAGTACTAAAGTTTGCTTACAATTTTTGTATAACTCTAAATATACACGTTGTTAAGAAAATGCACCTTTTTGACATTTACATATTAAATAGATAATTTTCAATGTGTTCATATTTTAATTTTGTGCAAGAAATCCCAAACAGAAAATTTAAATGCGTAATAAAAAAGATGAGATCAAAAAGTGAAATAATTATAGATCTATTCATTTTTTAAATTATTATATATAAAGAATAAAATGTAGTTAGTCATTTTATCATTAAACGAGTTGAGATTCTTCAAAGACCTATTGATAATTACAGAAATGTAATATTTAATTTAGTATGGTTTATTCCAGTACAGCGATCGAAACCAGCGATTAATTACAACTGGACTCATATAAACCTACACAGGAAACACTTTTCATACTATTTCCATTTATTTTCCATTTGTAAACGCTGACTTCGATCGCTGGAATGGAATTGTGTAAACCGGGCATAAAATCACGAATTTATTATACATGGAAAATATTAGAATAAATTTCATGAATTTGTAAATAAATATTAAACATAAATACAACTGTGTTTAAATAAAAATCAAAATATACTAAAAACTTACAGATCAGGTTGAATTTCATTTAAAATAAATAATAACAAATTATTACAATAAACACATATTAATTAATTAAATTTTCAAACATTACAGATGGTTTGTGATTAATGTTTTCATTACTAAAATGGACAAAGTTCATTTCATTCTAATGGAAAAAGAAAATAATTCTACATATTACGTCAGTGTAAACTAGGGTTGTAACGGAATTCCGCGTCCGCATCCGCAAGTGCGGAACTTCCGTAAGAAATAACTCCGCATCCGCTTCCGTTAAAATGACCTCCGTTACAACCCTAGTGTAAACCGACCGTAAGTCAGAAATACTTAGTGACGTCATCAAGTTACAGTATAAGCATAAAAAGTGCTACATCTATATAGCATATTACCCTGCACTGTGACACACGATGATATTTTATGTGACTGCTTTAGAAATAAGAAAAAAAAATAAAAAAAATACGATAGACAGTGCAGTTTTTAAAATTGTCTATCCTTCTATGTTGCCATTAAAAAGACTTTGTTTAAAGGTTTAAATAAAACAAATATGTGTTATCCTTTTTTGAGGTACGATTTTTGTTATTTTTTAAATTTCGTTTTAAATAAAAAAAATTTCAGAAACATTGTTTATGATTTGCATCTGTGTTGCCATTGTTTAGTGCAAAATTGAGATTTACTTTCTTTTTAAAAATTCGTTGTTTATTTTTAATTCATATAATCATTGTTGAAAGTAGATATAAGATCAAAAAAACCAAACTTATAAATAAGATTCGTCATTTAAAATATCAACGTGTCCACGCTACATATATCTAAATTTGTTTTTTTTGTAAATAAATACACTGTTAGAGGCAGTACAAGCGAGCTATTGGCAACTAAATTGCAGTCTAACAAAGATAAAGGGCTCTTGCATTAGTTCCACATCCACATTCCTGTCTAAAAAGGCATACTAAATGAGGTATATATCACAATGTATAGAATCACGCAACCCCACTATCTTGTGTGTGGATACGTTTTTTTTCATTTCTATGATGATCTGGCGTTGATTTTAATATATCTGGTTGTCCGTGCGACACGCGAGTGTCGTGTGCGAAGGAGGCGTGTGAACTTAGTGTGAGTGTTGCGTTCCTTTCCGAGCCTAACGTCATGGTGGTGGCGTGTGAGTTGAGTGTGTTGTGTGTGTGCGTGTTGAGCGTGTTGTGTGTGTTGTGTGTGTGTGTCTGTGTGTGGTGCGGGGTGTGTGTGTGCGGCAGGGTGGCGGGGCTGCAGGGCTTGCGCACGGAGCGGTGCGAGCCGTGCCGCGTGAGGGAGTTGAGGGGCGTGGCGGTGCCCGCGCGGATCGCGTTCTTGTAGTCTGCGATTAGATGCGTTAATTCTACCATCTGGAAATTAAATATAATTGCATGAAATCAGATTCAAAAATATATAGAACAGTTCACTTGGAACATTTTTCACATAATCTCACTAACGCTATTTATTTTTAGACCCTTAAACATGTCAATAGAATTATATTGTATTTAAATTAATTGACTATATGTGTCACTAAATCATGTTTATATTTTACTAGCTTTCGCCTGCGATTCCGTCCGCGTAGAATTAAAGAAAAAAAAAGTGAGTAGATTAACTTACTTTAGGCTTGTTGAGGCTGACTAACATCTTATGCACAGGACTTGTTGCATCTTCTGCGTCTATTAACATCATCAAGTCATCCTGTGAAAAAGAAAAAACAAATTTTATACACATAAATCTTAGACAAAGAATTTTTTGTTTCAGATTATTTAGAACTGTTGCTCGCGATTTCGTCCACGTGAAATAAAGAAAAATAGTAAAAATAGCCTATGTTACTTACTGATAACATACCTCTTTAATTGTGAAAGATGTTTTGAAATCGACCCAGTAGTTTTTGAGTTATTTGAATACATACAAAAATTCAAAAATACAATTTTTTCCTCTTTATATTAATATAGACTAATAGTCGTCCACGACTACGTCTGTGCGGAAAGCTAATTATTCATATAATTACATATTAATCTATGTTTTCTTTCAATTTGTTCTTCATCTATACGAAAAAGCTAGATTTGTTAAGCCTTTTTGGATATTTTTTTTTTTAATATTAGTAGATTTTTGTTAATTTACTAATATTTCCTTTAACCATTCCAATTAAGCTCTAAGCTTGTGCTAGGATATGGTTCACAATAGTCGAATGGCAGGATTCGAACCCTCGACCTCAAGATCGGTAGTCCGTACCCCAAACCATTAGACTATTGTCGCTTATCAACAAACATCCATCCATACATCCATCTAGACTTTCGTAATACTTATCGTAACTTTATAAGATTAGCAAAATATAGTAGTAACACATACTTGTAGTCCACCGAATAATCCAATGGAATTCAGCGCGTATCTGCCGATGACACTCATGGAGGCCAACTCTAACACCGTGACACCCTCCTCTGACACCGCCAGCCATACTAAAGATAGATCTGGCTGCTTTATCTGGAATAGTTAAAAAGTATTTTAAATAGGACAAGTTACGACCAATAACTCCTATATTTTAACTAATTTCTATCATAATATAATATAGTATAATATTATCATAGAATTCAGTATTATTTATTTAATATAATATTACTAGCTAGTCTATTTATTTTATTGTTTAAGTTTCTATTGAAAATATCAAATTTCAATTGCTAAAATGACAAGGAAACCTTTGCCATTGGCTAACAATAGACTTACCATGGTAATCTTAATTCTTTGCTGCTATTGGCTTGTAATTTTTGTCTATTTATTGTATGACAGATTTTCCCATTTATTTACTCCCTAAGTATAGCATGAAAATAGCCTATAGTCATAAGCGTATGGCTTTGTATTGAAATAATAATTATTCAAAATAATCTGTGATTGACATCCTACATAATATAATGTGTTTTATTATATTAGTGTACATGTATTTTATTGATATTCTAGAGGTTAAAAATAATAATCTCACCCGAGCTTGGAACAGCGTGGCGCCGAAGAAGGGCCATTTCCTGGTACAATTGAGGTAGATGCGGACGCAGTCGGCGGTGCTTCGCCCTTTCAGTGCTATCCACTTTGATCGCAGCTTTTCTTCTATATCCCTGTTAATTAAACGCTGTATTTGTATTATAACGATAAAGTAGGTCTTACTATGGTGTAAATTATTTCAAAAATCTTCGCAGAAAGTTCGCCTTTGTTAAACCTTCATAGTTCTGGTAGAATTTTTACTATGGTCGAAATACGAAGATCAATGTTAATGATAAATTATAATAAAAATTAGACAATCGTTTGTCCGACCGAAACTGGTTTTTCAGCCGAAAACAAAACCAAATGTTCGACTTTACTTCCTGTTTTGGCTAAATTTACCAGTGAGGGACACACAAAAATCACGACCACTCGAGTTTCGAAAGGGACGAAAGTTTCGGCTGTATTTTGACCGAAATCAAAACTATGCCGAAACTAACATTTGTTGAAGTAATTTCGCGGTATAATAGTGTGACATACCATACCTAGGAGTAAAAGGTTAGAGTGGTATGGGCATGTTATGAGAAGGGATGAATCGCATGTAACAAGACGGACGTTAGTTATGAATGTGGAGGGGTACACCGGTAGAGGTAGACTTAGAAAGAGATGGATGGATTGCGTGAAAGGTGACATGATCAAGAAGGGAGTGATGACTGAGATGACGGATGATAGAGTGCTTTGGAGGACGAAAACCTGGTGCGCCGACCCTACGGTAGGGGAGATGATGATGAATAGTGTGACATACCTCAGTTCGTCATTAGTGAGTCCGGCGCGGTATCTGTAGGGGTAGAAGCGGACGGCGAGCGGCTGCGCGTGGTGCGCGCTGGCGGGCGCGTGGTCGCCCATGTCCAGCTGCGCCATCAGCGCGCCCAGCTCCGCCGCCAGCTCGCGCGTCACCGGGAACCGCCCGCCCACCACTGACACAATATATTATTTACTGAACGACCTGTCACCCGCATACATATAGATAGATTAAAAATATATGTTATTGCAAATTTTGTTCTACATCTATACATATAATAAAATCGGAGTGTCTGATTGTAATATTTCGGGAAGATCATGTATTTGCGTTGCTGATAACGAAAGTCACAATTAAAAAAATTTTGTCTGTCTGCCCGCAAGCCGCGTTTGTGCGGGTAATCTCCAAAACGGCTGGGCCGATTTCGACTGGACTTTCACTGGAGGGTAGCTGACATAGACGGGCATATTATAGGCTACTTTTTTAATTCCGCGTTGTCAAAATGGCGACCGGGCCGCTATCTCTGGAACGGGTGGACCAATTTGGACGGGACTTTGACTGGAAGGTAGCTGGTAAAAGGTAGATGCACGCGGGAACGTGATAGATGACTTTTTTTTTAAATCCGCGCAAACGAAGTTTAGGCGACAGCTCGTATTTACTACGAGATGTCGCCCGTTTCGGAGATTACCCGGAACAAACGCGGCTAGCGGACAAACAGACAGATAGACAATTTTTTTTTAATGCGAATTTCGTTATCAGCAACGCAAATACATCATGTTCCCGAAATGTGAAATTTTTCTTTTGATATTACAAACAGACACTCCAATTTTATTATATGTATAGATAGATATAGTGATGTGTTGCCGTGTACCTTGGTGGTTGACCTGGTAGCAGAGCAGCAGGCGCTCCTTGTCGGTCTCTGCGCGCACGGCGCTGCGGAAGTACAGGCGGTTGCGGTACGTGAGCCGCACCACGCGCGAGTTCTCGAACTTTCCAGACCCCTTCTCGCGCAGCGCCGTCTCCCACTTAGAGATCACGTCGCACAACTGCACAAACAAACAATTAAATTATAAGACATTTTTGTTATGGGGGGGGGGGGGGATTGTCGAAAGATTCCCTGCTTCCTGAACAAAGACAGAGTTATGAGAGATTTCACTCATGAAAACCTTTCGGTGGTCATCTTCAAGTACTGTAAAGTCCCGGGATCTCCAAAATATATGGAGTTATTATAAAATGATCCCCAACATGTCCCAAGTTGACTCCTTCAGCGTTCTCAGTTCAGGGCCTCGATCGTTAGAAACAGATCTGGGTAACCACGAAAATTTAATCTGATTTCAAACTTGAAAATCATAAAAATAAAACATTAGAATTATCTCTGCAAGCGAAGTAAACGAGAATCCTTTGAAAGGGTCTACGAAAGTTTGGGAACCTCTGTTCTAGAAGATTATATGTACCTTTTTATCAGGTTTAATGTGATGTTCTAGATCTTTCTCTATGGGGTCGTCAGAGAACAACGCGAAGCCCGAAGCGGCGGCCTCGCGGCAACCCAGCTCCGAGCTCAGCGTCGACAGGAACTCCTCCACCGTCGTCGAACCATCGAAACTTATCACCTACAAACAAAACATGAAAAATAACATTGTTTAGAATGTCTACTAAAATCAAGAAATTAGAATTGTCTTTAAAGATAAGAGTTTAAACAACGCCTTCATTCAATTATACAATAAACTGGACGGTATATATTGATATTGCGCTATACATGTAGCGTATACGTGTCTCACTCTTACACCATCACTTTCATATCTCCCTTCTCTCTCATGTAACGAAATGTGACTAACATGTGCGTAACTAGTCCTATATCATTCCGAATTGATACAAATATACAATTTTCTCTGTTCAAATACCTGCATCATGTTGGCATGTAACTTTTTGAAAGAACGAGACAACATGTTCCTTCTTACCAATATTATAAACGGGAAAATTAAGATTGATGGATGTTTGTTAGAGTTTGTAGCCTAAACTACTGAACGGATCTCGACGAAATTTGGCATAGATGTAGAACATAGTCTGAAAGAACACATAAGCTACTTACTAATTATTTTTTAATTTCTCACAGACGAAGCCGTGGGCAAAACTTACTATGTTAAAACAAATATAACTAGCAGATAAGATTACCTGGTATGTATTATTGAGCATATGTACAGGTATTGCGTGCGGCAGACAGTGGTGGTAGGGGTTTTTCAGTAGTATAGAAAGGACCTCCATACGAGAGGGCTTGTCCTCCCTCCCTCCGTTACGTATCGTACGCTCAAGTGCGCGTGCGCAGTACGCCGCGTACTTGCCGCACTCCGTCCTGTTAATTGAAAACTTAGGATTTAGACAGTCAAACAAAGATTTAAAAATATATAGAGAAGGCATGGATACTTCACATGAGACATTTTTAACATAATTACCTACTACTACTAACTGTAATTATTAACTAATAGATAGCTATTTATAGCTTTAAAACCACATCAATTGTATTTAATTTAATTAATTTTGTAACACTGTTTAGTTTATTTTATAACAAAAGATGGAGCTTATCATAATTTTGTAAAATGTTTTATTAATACACGAGATGGTACTAAACTTGACAACTTTCAGGGAAAGTACCAGTGAAAAATTATTTTTCTTTGTAAAGGATAAATACTGTTAACCTATCTTATATTCACGATATTCACAAATAATTACTTTGGAGAAATCTTGTTTTTTCATTTTCAAGCAGTCCCGTAAACTCTAGGAGGTTTACCCGAAACTATTGGAATATGTTTTAAAGTAATAATTGATCAGTCTTGAATAAAACTTACTTAGAATCAGCGTGTCTACTGAGATGCAGCTTCAAGTACCATAGTAACCTATTGTTTCTTGGCACAAAGAGGCTGACGGCGAGCGCGAGTAGTTGCCAGCCTTGAACGAAGCTGTACGTAGGCGGGTTACTTTTGCAGTCCACTGACAGTAGAGGAGCCTGCAATATATCAAGTATTTTAAACTACCTACATTTAAATGTGGGTAGTCGAACAATTTACTAACAATTTGGTTGACTTTCCTTCATATTACACAAAAACCTGAGACTGCTTTATATCAACTCAAACAAATGTTCCGCTACTTTTCTCATATGACATGATTTGAATGCAAAATATCATTAATAAAACAAAAGAAATTCGTATTGGCTTTCGAAATTATGATCACGATTTAAGAAAAAAACATTTTAGACTGTCGCAAGGTTTAACAAACTTACAGTTAGTAGCAGTTTTTAAAACCTGGTCAAGAATTTATTTAAAACAATATAAGATTATTTCAAAACCATGGTCGACTTGATTCAAGTACTGATGTACTCGAACGATTTTTGAATCTTTATCTTCATACAAGATCTAAGAAAAAAAACCGAATAACGACGGAGTTCAACGCTTGCGTGAGTTTACACCATACAGCGCCATCTAGTCCACCTTTCAGAATTACATAATTAGTACTTTACTATTTCCACAATAGTGTGTATTGTAAATCAATTTATGAGTCAACCTGAGGTCATACAGACTCCTAAAGCCTTTTATAAGTCAACCTGGGGTCATACACACTCCTAAATCCATTTATAAGTCAACCTGGGGTCATACACACTCCTTAAGCCATTTATAAGTCAACCTGGGATCATACACACTCCTAAATCCATGTATAAGTCAACCTGGGGTCATACAGACTCCTAAAGCCTTTTATAAGTCAACCTGGGGTCATACACACTCCTTAAGCCATTTATAAGTCAACCTGGGGTCAAGTGAAGTACTGTTGCCTAGGTAACATTATCCTATTACCTGTATCGAGCTGGGCGAGCCGGCGGCGTGCGGCGGCAGGTCGCCGCTCTTAGCGTCGCCCACAGACGACCCGCCCGTGTCGCAAGTGAACAACGACTGAGTCGCGCACAGCAGCAGTTGCTGTGCAAATGAAATGTTGGTGTTCGTACGAGGGGGGAATATACATATATATACTAATGACTTGTCTTTATGGGGTAAATTATATCCATAGTTAACCATGCTCTGTTTTGGGCTTATAGTTTTCTTTAAGGGATCGGGCGTATGTTTCCGACCTTTCAGACTACTATTTTTATAGGTTTCATTGTTAAGTAATGCAAATTATTGATGTTTCCTAGAATATAAAGCACTGTTTAAATGCAAATTTTAACCTACATATTTAATTGAATTTATAATTAAGAAAAAAATTAATATCTATTGGGATAGAGTGTATTTTCAGTTTTCATCTATTCAGGATATAAAGTATTAAAATTAATAATTTTTTTATAGTATTTTTTGCATGTTAGTTGCAGTGCTATGCCAATGAATGCGTTAAAATTGAATTATAGTTACCAATAAAATTTGTCCCATCCCATTTCTATGTACGTGTCTATAATACATAGTGCTTTAATATAGTAAGTATAACTGCAATATATCTAATCTATATACAATACAAAATAATCTAGTGAACTGTACACAATAAAAATACAGTTAAAAAAGTAACCTCACGATAAAAGTCAAAAGATTAATTTTCTAGGTTCTATTCTGGAAAAAAAACTTTCTTAATATTCATTTGTGTAAATTTTAATTATAAGGAATATGTACTTCTTATTTAAATTCATTATAGAGATATAATCTATACTAATATTATAAAGAGGTAAGGTTTGTATTTTTGGATTTTTGTATTTATTGAAAAGACTCAAAAACTATTGGGCCGATTTTAAAAATTCTTTCACCGTTAGAGAGATATTTTTTTTTATTATATTTTAATTGCACGCGGACGAAGTCGCGAGCAACAGCTAGTTCTAAAACCATTAAATTATTTAACAATAAAAATGTAAAATGTTGCTAAATTATATTCAAGTTTAAAGTTTTGTCTAATCACATGTGTATATTTCTAAACAAACTTAACATGTAAATTATTTACAAAACTAGATATATGCAGTTATAAGACCTTAAACCTATAACTTACCTTTAACAGAAGTAATAACTGAGTCATAAATCAGACTAATACAAACTTGCAACATCAATCCGTATTAAATAAGAGGTACCAACAGTGCGAGGAAACTAGCTATGAGTATGAATGATATGTATACGATAAATAAATAAAAAAAATATTCATTCCCTACAACTATGGGTAAGGGTAACATTCAGGGATAAAAATAGATAAAAATATGGGGAAAAATTTACACCAACATTCCATTTGAAAGTGCGACGAATTACAATATGCTTGTTTTTTCGTTATGGCAACATTATCTTACAGTTGCAAAATTGTTTTGCCGCGCAAAATAGTATGACAGTTGACGTTCGCGTGGTAATGTTGCCAGAACCGTACGATCAATGTGGAATAAAAACTATTCCATAGACAAAAACGTACAATACAAATTTTATAGTTATAAAATACGATATATCATTTTTCAAAAGCCAATAAAATCACAAACACTATTCCAAATTGATCAACCACTTGACAGAAGCGAATTACATATTTCATGTAACAGCGCGAAGCGTTAATCGAAAATAATGGTTTGTTAGTGTATATTTAATTTAATCGCATAAAATTACACCAAGCCTTTACACGTGTCTTCAGAGCACTAGACTTAGCTTAACTTAAAGCACTAAAACATTCTAGATTTTCACATTAACGGAAAGCCACTTTAGTATTATTCTAAAATATAGATTTTTCTACTATTTACAAAGTGATTACAAACGGATTTAGTGATGACTGACGTAATAATGGCATATGAGAAAAGCATTGAAGCGTTGCTCGAGCGTAGGCAGAGAATATAAAGCGTGTTTTATTTAATTTGTTACTATTTATTTATTTACAATCAGGTTTCATATTCAAAATTGATATCAACGAAAAATAAATAAAATAAACTAATAAAACGACATAAGGGGATTAACTTTGACAGCTGTCAATTTGAACAACATATAAAAAAATAGGAAGCCTTTTACGATGAAATGGAAAACATTTAAGAAAATGGCAACATTATAAATTAACACACGATTAATAATTAAAAAGACGCGATTAAAGGAACTGTTCAATAAAAAATATGTGAGAAATATGAAGTCTGATTAATTATTTTTTTAGGCATAATTTGCATTATTTAGTTTTTTTCTATTAAATTATTATTGATTAAAAATACTTTAACATTTATATTTAGACAGTTTTTCTGCTTAATAGCAAAGTAAAAAACAAAAAGGATTGCTCCTATGTCTACAGTAAACAATATAGATTTTCTTAGCCATATATAGTGTAGATCATTAATACATATTATTTCATAAATAAAGGGTTAGTAAGACATAGGAACATTCTTTTAATTAGTGATTTTGCGAAAGATGCGCTTTCTTATTCATCCTCTTCAATTCTAAAAACATTTTTTAAAGTTATTCCCAAAGATAATTGTTTTACAGAGATATGAAATTATTTCTTGTAAGACAAGGCTTGAGAAATCACCACTTTTTTTAGGGTAATTCATTTTTTTTCAAAAAAGGACAATTGTTATGTCTAGTTCACATTTGGCTAGTACAGTTGGACGTTCAAAAGTGAACATTAACTGGTGCCAGTGAGTCCAGCCTGGCTTGCACTGTCCAACTATACTGGTCAAGTGTGAACCACACATTCTAAATAAAAAAGGGCATCTTTAAAAAAACAAAAAACTTACGCTTTTAAGCTTAGCCTTGTGCGGTGCGATCTTCGTGCGGACGAGCCGAGCCGACCTGTCGGGCCTGTTAGACCTGTCGGTCTTGTCGGCCCTGTCGGGCCTGTCGGTGTCGGGCCTGTCGGTGCGGGTTACCTGCACGCCGTGCTTGGAGTGCGTGTGCGGCGCAGTCTGCTTGGCGAGGCAGGCCGCCAGCTCCGCCTGCAGCTCGCCCACCTCCAGGCACTGCTGCAGCGCGTTCTGCGCCAGCACCACGTGGTAGTCGATGCCGGCCTGCTCCACCGCCACCGACATGAACAGCTGCACGCACTGTACACAAACTGACGTCAGTCGGGGAAACTGTTGTTCTACAATAAAAGCTAATCGTTTGAACATTTAACACGACGCGGAACAAAAATCGATACCTTAGAGATGCTCAATAGCTTATAGCTATACGAAAAAAGTCGGTTAGTTTCTTTTAATATTATCCCTTCGTTTGCACTCACTGCTATCTAATTAGTTATTTGTAGGAAGAGGCGGAGTTTGTGACGTTGCAATGGATAAGGCAATTTTTCCTAAAATGGTACACCGCAGATTTTTTCGATTGTGCCAAAAGTCGAATAAACTTAGCGATTTGTAATCACCCTATACGTAAAATGACGTAATGGTATGTGGAAAATGTATGTTCCACTGTTATCGCCATAAATTGTATGCACTATCATATTAATCCTCTTTAGTTGTTTAAAAGAAAAAAGTTTAATCAACTAAAGAGTAGTTGATTAAACTTTTTCAATTTGAACCTGGCAACTTATAAACGCCATATTTAAAAGAGGCAACAGTTTGTTACCGCCGGCACGTAAGGGTATTATTGCAGTTTTCTTGACAGGGCTATAATTTTTAGGGATTCTCATTGGTTTAAATATGTCGCTGTCAAGAATTTAGTTAACATATTTTCCGACTGGCATAAGATCCTTGTCGAGACAAAGATATTAAAAGTCGTGCGGAAGCATTTTTTAAAGTTAATTTAACGCCTTAGTTGTGCAATTTGCGATAACTAGTGAGACAGAGAGAGAGAGAGAGAGAGAGAGAGAGAGAGAGAGAGAGAGAGAGATAGTGAGAGAGAGAGAGATATTGGCATCAAAACTATGTCGACGAAAAGGAAAATTGTCTTCTAATAATTATATTGTAATAAGTTTGGATGAAATGTTTTCTTTAATTTAACACTATCATTATATTCAAGCAGCCATTTTTATGTACATACTTTGAACAGCTTTAAAGCCTCCGCCTGCAGCGCCTCGGAGTTGAGTGACGTCAGCGGTGACGTAATATTCTCCTTTGAGTACAACAACGTAGGATGTCGCCAGAGCACGCAATCTGAAAAACATTAACATACTATATAAATATTGGATACATAATGTATGTTCAACGAGAAGTGACATTAAAAGGGCAGGGGTGCGTCGAAAGACTTATATTAAACTAATATCTTCACGCTGTTTTCTTTTTTTAAATCTAAGTTTAAGAAAACATATAAATATTATTTATTTCATTTCACACGCTTCATTGTTGTTGGATTTTACAGCATATTCTGGAATAACTATTTTTTGAACAGAAAGTTATACATTTCGTCACGCTATAGGCTATATATTTTAACGCTGTTAAACTTAGAGGGTGAATTAATTGAAAAAAAAAATGTCTTGAGATAAATTGACAAAAACTATCGCATTTGAATTTTTTTTTGTTCATCTGTCTGTCTGCAGGCCGCGTTTATTCCGGACAATCTCCGTAGCAGCTGGGCCGATTTAGACGGGACTTTGACTGGAAGAGCTGGTAGAAGGTAGGCACATGGGACTGTTATAGACGACTTTTTTTTAAATTCTGGGTTAACGAAATTTGCAGGCAACAGAGATATAAATGTTTTCGTAAATTACATTAAGATGACTTCGCTTAAGTGAAATTAAAAAAAACAGTAAAAACCAAATCCTATTTTACTCTCTGATAACGTAGCTGAATGGTTAAAGAATTTTTGGATTCGGCTCAGTTATTTTTGAGATATCTCAATACATACAAAAAATTCAAATTTTTCCTTTTTAATAGTATAGATAACAATATCGAATTATTACTGACTGGGGTCTCCGTCGGTCTCCATGAGCTTGTGCACGAGGTGCTCGAAGTGCGTGCCCTGGCTGAGCGCGCCGCCGCTCACCACCGTCAGCTGGTACAGCCACGCGTCCTTGTCCGCCTTGCTCTCGAACAGCAGGTACGTGGGGCCCTGCGCACGCCGCATGCTCAGAGGGTCGGCAGACTGCACTGCTCTTATAATTCACACAATTCTAACAGACATTATATTAATGTTGTTAATGCTAAAATTAAATTTGCGGGAGTAGTTATATAATACTTTAACTTAGACATATCAGGATATAATGAAAATGTCGATATCTAAAATTAAAGTGATAAAATTCGTAAAGAAAATAAAATCTTAATGTATATGTATAAATATTTATAAACTAACTGGACTATTGGTGTAAAAGGTGATTAGTTAATATAATATATGCGAATCCGTCTGCTCGAAATTAATAACTTTTTGGTGAATATTTCTACTTATCTCTAAAATAGAGCAACAAAAGTCAATGAAATTTTTCACAGAGGTGGAACATAGTCTTGAAAATCACAGGTTACTTATTAAGTTAGTTCGAAAATTTAGATGAATGGATGATTTTTTTACTGTATATCTTCGAAACAGAATGACTAATGACTATGAAATTTATCACATATAGCGTGGAAAATGATTTTATTAGTTGCAATGACTGACTGCGGGCAGCTGGTGCTGCGGGTAGATGGCGACGGTGAGGTGGCTGCGAGCGTCGTCGTTCTTCTCCTCGGAGTCAGAGTCGGAGGTATGCTCTACATCCTCCACGCGCGCGTCTCGCATGTTGATCTGCCCGGTAGGGTTCTGAAACATTTATTAATACTATTAATTCATCTTACCAATATTAGTAGCTATTACTCGCGACTTCATCTGCGTGAAATTAAAAAAAAATCGCAATTTCATACAAAAGCAAATACACTTTAGTAATTTTTAGTTTTCAAAATAAGCATATCAAATAGTAATACATTTAATGCTACAAAATATAAGCTAAAAAAGTGGACTGAGGCATATTTGATATTACCCTAGGACCTACACCCTTTCAGACACTAGGAAACCCCCTTCAGACACTAGGAAACCCCCTTCAGACACTAGGAAACCCCCTTCAGACACTAGGAAACCCCCTTCAGACACTAGGAAACCCCCTTCAGACACTAGGAAACCCCCTTCAGACACTAGGAAACCCCCTTCAGACACTAGGAAACCCCCTTCAGACACTAGGAAACCCCCTTCAGACACTAGGAAACCCCCTTCAGACACTAGGAAACCCCCTTCAGACACTAGGAAACCCCCTTCAGACACTAGGAAACCCCCTTCAGACACTAGGAAACCCCCTTCAGACACTAGGAAACCCCCTTCAGACACTAGGAAACCCCCTTCAGACACTAGGAAACCCCCTTCAGACACTAGGAAACCCCCTTCAGACACTAGGAAACCCCCTTCAGACACTAGGAAACCCCCTTCAGACACTAGGAAACCCCCTTCAGACACTAGGAAACCCCCTTCAGACACTAGGAAACCCCCTTCAGACACTAGGAAACCCCCTTCAGACACTAGGAAACCCCCTTCAGACACTAGGAAACCCCCTTCAGACACTAGGAAACCCCCTTCAGACACTAGGAAACCCCCTTCAGACACTAGGAAACCCCCTTCAGACACTAGGAAACCCCCTTCAGACACTAGGAAACCCCCTTCAGACACTAGGAAACCCCCTTCAGACACTAGGAAACCCCCTTCAGACACTAGGAAACCCCCTTCAGACACTAGGAAACCCCCTTCAGACACTAGGAAACCCCCTTCAGACACTAGGAAACCCCCTTCAGACACTAGGAAACCCCCTTCAGACACTAGGAAACCCCCTTCAGACACTAGGAAACCCCCTTCAGACACTAGGAAACCCCCTTCAGACACTAGGAAACCCCCTTCAGACACTAGGAAACCCCCTTAAAACCAAAAAAACAGTGAAAAAAAGGCTTTCTATGGGAAATTACAAAAAAAATCGCAATTTTCATACATATTTTATGTCAAAATTGAGAGCAAAAGCAAATATAATTTGGTACTTTTTAGTTTTCAAACTAAGCATACCAAATAATAATACATTTAATGCTACAATAAGCTAAAAAAGGGGGCTGAGGCATATTTGATATTACCCTAGGAAATCCCTTCAGACACTAGGAACCCGCTTCAGACACTAGGAAACCCCTTTCAGACACTAGGAAACCCTCTTCAGACACTAGGAAACCCTCTTCAAACACTAGGAAACCCTCTTCAGACACTAGGAATCCCCCTTCAGACACTAGGAAACCCCCTTCAGACACTAGGAAACTCTGGGATCCCCTTGCGAACACCCCGGAATCCTCCGGATTTTGCCCCCTTACATGTTTCTTTTTTAATATGATACCTGTAGCACTCGAATCCAGTCTTCCATAGTGGCGATGCTGTCCGCGGTGAGGTAGTACGTGCGGCTGCCCGTGTATATCTCGAAGGTGGCCGCGCCCTCGTTGCGCGAGATCTTGCACGCCTCGCCCAGCCCGATCTGGCCCTGAGGCTTCCTGCTCACCTCCGATTGAGACTTCCAGTACGATAGTGTGCCGTTTTTCAACACGAACCTAGAATTCGTGGAGGAGAAATGATATAAAATACGACAAGAGAATATATTTGGAGTTTTTGTTTTTTTTTGGCGTCATATACTTATTTTTTGGGTGTTCTTACTTTTAATTATAATAGGTAAAATTTAAAATTTAAAATTGTAATTTTCAGTGTTTTCTAGTATGTGTATGTGTTGTAATGTTTTGAATAGATTAAATGATTATTATTACAATTACTTAAAAAAGTAATAAAATGTGTATTGCTCAACTTTTTTACAGACTAGCTTTCCGTCTACGCGACGAAATTAAAAAAAATAAACTTAATAACCTTGTTCATCTAGACTATATTCTACATCTGTAACAAATTTAATCTAGAACTGATAATCCATTTTGAAGATAGGTAGTACCAAACATACATCCATGTAAATATCATTTTTAGACAGATGTAGGTTTTTAGTCTGTCTGGGGATTATTTGATCGAGATCCGTTTAGCCCTTGTGAATATACGTAACAATATTATTGACCAATTATTTGCTTATAATTAATTTTTTAGTGCCACTAACCATCTTTTTCTCCAAGTCTTCAATTTCCCGCCCAATTTAGCAAGATGTCCGCTCTTCTCCAAGGCGTCGTGTCGTCGTGGGGAGTCTGCGAGCCCGCCCGCGCCCCCCGCACCCCCCAGCACGAGGGGCGCGGCGGGCAGCGCGGCGGGCGCGGGGGGCGCGGCGTGTGGTGCGGGGGGCGGGGCGCAGGGCGCGGGGGGCGCGCGGCACGCCCCCTCGCACGACCCCGCGTCAGGCGGGATCGCGTAGTCGTCAGACATGCCCGACTCAAATGACGTGTCTGACGGAATTGAAAATAGTCAACATTAAAAAATTATATAATAGTAATCTTTTATACATATAGATTAAAAATGCATGTATGAGTAAGCTTTCAAGAATATGTCTACTAATTAAAAAAGGTAGGACAAAGTCAATAAAAATGTCTTTTGTCTAGATTTGAATGGACAAAAGAAAAATGTGCTCAAAGTTTTTTCTAAGTCTAAGTCTAATTTAACACTTTTAGTATAACGAAAAACGAACCGCTTACGTAGAAATTAAAACATAAATAGAAACCTGAGCCATTCATCAAAGAACATAATTTTATACTACTAGAGTAGGAGTAAAATGTTTTTATGTATATTATAAAATTGGTTACCTCTCGTTTTGCTCTGCTTACTGGGGGAGCCACTACTGGACCTCTTGGCGGGGCTGAGGCTAGAGCTGGTTTTCACACTCTTGGAGGGGCTGCTGGCGCTGAGGCTGGTGTCGGAGGAGCTACACTGGCCGTTGGTGTTGGCCAGCAAGCCATGACTGGACTGCTGGATGCTCGGCAGCATGGTCGGCAACATGCTCGTCATCGTCACATTGTTCATTGGCATCTGGTTTGATGAGTGGCCACCTGAAAATATTTTTATTTATTTATTACACAGGATATTTCTCCTTTCTAAGCGTCTCCTTTTCGTCAAATCCACTTTTCCTTCCCATCCTGTCCTTAAGACAAGGGTGGATAGAAAAAGGGACTAAAACTAGGCCTTGGACTCCTCACTCATCAGAATGTACGCGGAATTATATTCACTCCATTCTGTGTGGTCGTGGTATTTCACTGAGCGAGCTGGCCCTAACGTGAGATGTTAAAACGGGTTCCTGGGACAAGCAAATAAACTAAACCGAGTATATTAATAATTCGACAAACTCTCCACGCCTTCTTGAGTCCCTACAAGTAATATTAATAGTACTATTATTAATTTACTTACCATAGTTGTGATGCGGCGTGTTGTGCGCGGTGACGCCCATCGACTCCTCCCCGTCCGAGGAGTCGTCGGACGAGTCGCCAGTGAACGGCATCGACCTGATCTGACTGGCGCGCTGACACACACATATATATATATACAACATTACCATTCAAAAATACTTCCAAAATAATGTTTTGTTAATCATATAAACAACTAGACAAATATTTATTGTTTTTACTATTTGTTTTAAGAAAGGTTTTGAATGTGTTTAGAAGATTTTTAGGCTTGTAAATAAAAAGACAGTGAAGGTGATTTTATCTTAAGAATATTCGATTCTTAAGCGATTTAGGATTCATCGAATTTCATCATACTATTATAATATTATAAATGCGAAAGTTTAGATGGATGGATGTTTGTTAGAGTTTGTAGCCTAAACTGGTGAACGGATTACGATGAAATTTGGTATTGATGTAAAGGATAGTCTAAAAACACACATAGGCTACTCACATTTGTTTTTTTTTAGAGTCGCGGGCGAAAGCTAGTATATACATAATTTACCCGACGTTTGTACGGTGAAGGAAAACATCGTGATGTACATATTAGCAAAGAATTTCAAAGATATGTGTGAAATCAAGACCTAGTTACCCCTTAGGGTAGGCTCTGACTCCTTAGTGGGGATATTAAAGTGTTTTGATTAAACTACTTTAATTGTAATAACTTACTCCTTTAACCGTAGCATAAACGGGTACAGATATATCTTGATAACTGGTAGATTCGTGCATAGGACGCGGACAGGGTGGGGGACTCAGTTCCTCTTCCACTGACTGTTGGAGACCGTCGTCTGCCACCTGAAAAATTAAAAAAATAACCAAATAAGATTAACATACAAATTGACTAGTACTGTGAAGTTTATCAAAGAGATTCAAATATATAGAGGAGGCTTAGGCACTTTACTTGAAATATTTTTTACATAATAATCATTAATACTATCTGTTGATACATTAAAACCACATATCAATATATTTCATTGTCTTTAAATTAATTGCCAATAGATGTCATTAAATAATATATGGCTACTTATTTTATTTTTTAGCGTTTATTTGGTTAGGATATAATGTGCTGTAGACATTGAGAATTTTGTGAAACATTTGATCTTGTTAGAGACAAAGTGTACTAAACTTGTCAACTAATATGTAATATGAAGTAGCAATAAAAAAGTTCACAATGTCTCGTCTATATGATATTTAATGTCTATGTATTCAATTAAGGAATGCAATGTTAGAGGGTGCGCACACTTTTGACTAAACTATCGCACAACTGTTTAGTATCGCTTCTATTCCTATGACCTTATATGGAGGTTCACACTTGATATTTAGTTGTGCAACTAAACAGTTGAATTAGCTGAAACAATTGACAATCGCACAACAGTTGTGCGATTATTTAGTCAAAATTATCTGCTTTTAACTACAGTAATAGTTAAAAAAAATAGGTTATACCTGGTATATCTTGGCTTCCCAGCTGGGGAAGCGGTGCAGGGGGGGTGTGGGCGGGCGAGGGTTGTCGGAGGCGGAGCTGTCCGCGGTGGAGCCACGGCTATGGCCTTGCACCACAACGTTTACTGCGCCTTGCCACGCCGGCGTGCGCTCTGATACGGCAAACAAAATACACGATAATAAAAGAAAAGTGAAAAACAATTATTAAATCATACTAAAAATACTATAAATTATAAAGATAATAATGCTGCAAAAGCAGCAGAAAAAGAAATAATAAAAAAAAATCTAATCGCAGTTTTCATACTAAATCTATTTTGACAACTATAAAGACATTATTGTAATCATAAACACTAGAAAGAATATTAATATTTTTACTGATACAGAAACACAATGAACTTATTAGACGTTTATCTTATAAATAACTTTATTGAATCAATCTTACTAATGCGAAAATTGGGATGGATAGATGTTTGTAGCATAAACTGCTGAACAGATCTCGATGAAATTTGTCATGAATGTACAACAGTCTGGAAGAAGAAGGTCAGTTCATAGGCTACTTACTAAATTATCCTTTAATTCCACGCGGACGAAGTCGCGGACGAAACTAGTAATAATAAAAAGACAACTATAAACTGTAGAAACTATGTATTTATTAACTTTTTAAATGTAAAATTTCATACCTCTGCTTGGTGTATAAATCTCAGCGTAATCGTGTGTCGTATCACCATCAGTCGATGTGTTAGGGGTAGTTGGCAGTACTACTAAATTTTCTACTGCAGCCTGTAGCAAAAAACATTGTGATATTTAGCCAAGAACTGTGAGTATTTTTTTATTTCTGTTCTATTTAATTTAGTTGATGTTTTGTAAATTTTGTGTTTGCTTTTAGTTAATAAATGGTATTTTAGTTATTTTATTATTATTATTTACCTAAAATAAAGACAAGTATTGTGTACAAAATACTATAATTATGTTATAATTAAGTACGGTCGGCTATCTATTTATGTACAGAATTCCTAATTTTACTGAATAAGGGTATTTTGTTATTCGACAATCTGGGTAAGGAATACCTCTCCAATATCTTTCAAAATATTAAAGTTTAAGGTTTTTTTTAATATTCAATACAACATGGCACCTTGTTTTCACCCCAAAAACATTACTAGCAAAGTATTAAAGATATAAATAATATTTTACCGCTAAATCATCATCAAGCAAGCTGGCTGTGGTCCTCTCATCCATTGTCCTGTTCATAGTATTTAGTGCCTGATTGGCAACACTGGTACTCTGCATTAAATTCGTCGCACCAATAGATAGGTTCCTTCGATGTCTTGCTGGCGTACTGTAGTGGGGCTCCGAGTTGGGTAGCTGCGGATTATGACGTCATTAGTCACATGTAATGTTTTTTACAATAGTCTAATGCAAAGTAAGGAAACCAAGCATCAAATGCGTGTATAATGTGTGAGAAGATTAAAAATTAGCTGTTATGTAAATGTAACATTTTAACACTATTTCATAGGACTTTCTTCTGTGTTCTTGTAATCTAATAGAAAAGATTTTAATTATAATACAAAGATTCTTTTAGTTTTTGTACTATTTTTCTGATTAAATTATTTTACATTATTACCTAATTTAGCTTCATAATGGTAAACAGAGAAAACAATATTAATTTAGAGTTTCTAAATAATATAGTTAGCAAAATTTTTAAAATGTTAATTTAAATCTATTTACAGGAAATCTAAAGTAACAACTACCTAATACTCCAACATAAAAGTGCAAATTTAATTTTAAAGCAAATCTAGAAAAGTGCATGTTTTTTAACTCTATTAAAATAGTTTTATTAATATCCTCTCAATACACCAGGTATACTGTGAACAACCAATTATTAATGTTACTGTTCCTCCGAACAATTGCCAATGTTAGACAGACCAGAAGGTTACCAAACATGTATTAACAGATTACAAATAAATTAAAGATCCAACCCAATAACTGCCACATGAGGTCTCTTGATAGTTACTAAGGAATTCCCTTAGCAAGAAAATTAACAATACAAAAGTCTAACATATATATTTTATGTGCGATTTAAACAAATGTTAAAACTGCTGGCAACAAAATTATATAGCTTCCTAATATTACAACTGCTACCTGGGGCCCTTCCAGGCTCTCTGATCGTCGTCTGTTCGCGGCCAAAAGGCTCGTAGACGTTCTGGAACTTTCCTCACTCCTCACCTCGAGAGATAGACTCGCTCGAGTTGTTAGCTGAGAAGTCAATGTTTATAATCACCTATTGACGTTTCTTACCATTTTCCTTAAGTTTTAAACATTTGAATTTATTTAACATTACTGCCTAATATATTTTTTTTATTATTTAATATGTAAACATCTTTATATTGATGATATAATAAATATAATTTTTTATTATTTAATATGTAAACATCTTTATATTGATGATATAATAAACATAATTTTTACCAAAATGTATATAACTTAATAAATCGAAATCTTGCAGTTTTTGTAGTACATATAACCTACAAAATTTTTTAAATATATGGATATTAGAATATAATATTTATGTTAATGTTATGCATTGTATGTTTGCTAAAATTTGTAGATTAAATGAGTAAAAGCACTGCACAAAATAACATATCAAGCTAAAGCTGAATATGCATACTCAATAGGAACATAAATTTTATAATCTTTAAAATCCAATTTTTCATTCATCTCTCATTTTTACTTTTGAAAAAGTTTTCTTCCAAACAGCCATAATTCAGCTTTTATATTTTGTTTGTAACATTAAAAGTGTTAAAGCAACTTACTGCACAATTCCTGGTGCCCTGAGCAGCAATATGATTCCTAAGGAGTTCCAGTTGTTGATTGCAGCGATCGTTCTGCTCCCGCAGTAGCTGGTTTTGTTGCTCCAGTTCCCGCAGCTTATTGGTCACCCACTCCTTGATCCTGGCGGCTTTAGCTTCCACCTGTTTCGCGTCTTGGAGTCGCAGCTGCTTCTGGAAAAAATAAACGTGTTGTAACAAAATAAAATATGTTACAAACTACAATAAGTCATTTGTAACAAAATTTAACATAAACTGTATGTTTTAAAGCTTAACTGAGCTGATGACTTTGTATACGTTTTGTAAATTATTTCGAAAAAGAAATAAACTAATGTTTAAATAGAAAAACTTTCGCATCACCTTGTAAACAGAATGGATATTAAAGTCGAAGTAAAAGTTTTAATAACTTTATAATCATTACTAGATATAATTCAAGTGTATAACTTTTAATTCAAATGAACCTTATCATAATTTATTGTAATTTGTCATAAATAAAATCAAATTGGATAAACACAGAGGTAGTAAAATCGATCGTACACAAAAGCTTTACCTGCATTTTGTTTTACTTTGTTTCACATTATTTAAATTAACCAACACTTAAAAAATACTTTGATAGTGAAATGAAATATGTTTTAATTCATAATTTTACAGAAAAATACATTTTTAAAACACAAACAAACCCAAACATTTAATACGTCTGAGTGACGTATAATACATTGTGACGTCAAATGTCCGTTGACAGCAAAACCCGCGTGAATGTGACGCCTTAAAGAAGTTTAGAAACAATAAATTAATTGCATTTTATTTGATTTGGAAGCATACTTATTTATCTAATTAATATATTTTTTATGTTGTTAAAAGAACAAGTATTAAATAGTTACCTGTTCTTCAATTTGCCCTTCTAGCCGCGAGATGGCTCTCGGAGCGCCCTCAGCACCCGCCGGCCACTCGCAGAGCCGCTGCTCCATGGCGCGGACCTGAAATTATTTAAGACATTCCTTTCAATGTAATACTAAAAAGGATTTCATTCTTAAATTGCAATACAGCAGCGTAAAGTAGTCTAAAACAATGTAAGACCGCTCTTGCATTATTCTGTATATGATATCAGAGAATTTGTAACAATATAGCAAGATTTGGAGCAGGCGAGCACAAAACCACTAGAATTACATCCACTTGCGATATATTGCTCCATTTAGATAGGAATCAGTAGTCTGCGGTGACAAGTTTCAAACCTTGGTTAACCGCAGCGTCTATACTATGCAATGCAATAGACACTGCACATAATATATTTGAGTAATATACGGAAGTATTATAACTTGATAACGTTATATTTAATTGCCAGTAACATTTTTATCGTTAAAGATTAAAAGACAAAAATGTTTATTGTTTAAATTAATGTTTTTTGTTAAAATTGTGTTTCCAGTGATGAAACACGTGTAAACATGTTATAAATTGCTTTTTTAAATTAATTTTGTATGTATTTAATGTTTTAGACCATATCAACATATTCGTATAATTGACCGTTAGGGAGTGGTAACATAAGGGATGTTTCAAAGCGATCCGCTTAAGGATTCAGACGAAGGGATTAAATTAAGCACATTGAAACAGCATTGGATTACCTGCGAAATAAATTGAAAGGGAATTCCCGGGACCAATTTAGACGGGATTGTAGACATGCGTTAACTGACTAATAAAACAATGTTGCCAATATAACGAAGTGAATTGATAAAAAGTGGTTAGAATAAAACAAATTAAAGGGTAATGTTTTCAAAAAAGAAAATTGCTGATTAGAAGTAATTCTGAAAGTCTTGTTTTTAAAATAGGACATTGTAAAAGGTTTTATAAAACCGCAGTCTTACAAAGTTACTAATTAAAATGCCTAGTTTGTAGATTGTAGATACCTTTCGAGTTTTAAAACAAAGTTTAATTAAATCGCATACTTTATCCTTGTAGAAAAAGAAATTACGAAATGGAATTAAAAGGTTAATTTAAAGGTTTCTTATACCCCCAACAACTTATATACGGCTTCTATTTGAACAGAACTGTCTAGCCTACAGTTTCCCCCCAACGCTTAAAACGTTCTCCCATCAATAGCAAAGTAATTTATATAGTACAGAACAAAATATATTGTCCAATGTTGAAAGTAGTGATGTTAACCCTGAATTAGGACTTAGACAACAAACGTGATTTGTTAGATCATTTCATGAATGCATGTTTAAGATTGGTCGATCCCAACTCCCAACACAATCCGTACAATCGATTTTTATACTTAAGGTGCACGTAGAGTTGAGAAACCACTATTCCGCAAACCTTCCTCTATCTTCAATGAATGTACAAACTCACTACAACTCTATCGTTCATTCACTTTTTGCTTATTTCTTATCACTATACAGTGTCCTTATGCATATTTAATTCGTCTAGATATATTATCAGTTTATCAAAATTCAGAACTACTATTGAAAAAATAATTAAACCATTTTAAAGAACAATTTGAACCATAAACAAAGGGCAGGGATGAAGCGACCAGAGAGAATACAGGAATAGATGTCATTAATCACAAACGCGGTAATTTGCCTGAGTCACAGCGCGCCGCGGCGACGGCGACGGCGACGGGGAGCCGCGGATGGCAGACAGATTTCTAAATGTGGCAACACTTCGCCCCACAACACAAATAAGCAATAGTCATGGAGATCATCTGAAGATACAAGCCTTTAAGACTCAACTAGAGAGATATAAGTTCCTATTACCTATAGAAGGTAGACCGAGCTTAGATTTGCAACGAAATTAGTTTTCTGCAGTGGAAATTAGCGTTTTAAGTCTAAGACATGTAGATTTCAAAATAAAAACATTAACTAGATACATGAGTACTTATTATGATGTCTGTATTTATAATATTAAAAGCACATTTGTATAATAAATGCATATGCTTGTATCGCTTTCAAGTGTTAACGACTAACACAGGACTTGGTTCATTACTAAGCTCCGCCTAATTAAACTGTTACCAGCTAACTGCGATGAATCGTTGATTTACTAACTTCCTTATTTAGTCTGTGGTTACGAGCTGTTAATTTCTGAACGCATCCAACGGAAGTTGTAAAGAATAGATAGTTATATTCGCTGTTGTTTATGACTCACGCCTCTCACACTCATATTTTAGACATGTATGATATTATTAAAAAGTTTTTCGTCTAACATTTTAAATTATTATTAATATACAGTAGTTAACTCGAAGTTAAGTTCTATAACTTTTTAAAATAAAAAGGAACTTTTTAAAACGGATGTTGGAGTTTCGTGTCGTTCTTAATTTAAAAAGTTCCTATATCTGGTTCCATTTTTAAATTTTATGGCGCGTTTTCCCGATACGGGTTTGTTATTTTGTTAATTTAAGGGATAAAGTGCTATCAATCTATGTTTACAAGTGATGGGCACCATTTGCTGCTTTAAATAGATCAAAGCCCCTTTTAGTTTGCAATTGGAAGTGTCTCGGATGTGAGACATCCGGTGTTGTTTTATCGAAGTGTTATCCAACACCGGTCACGTTTGTTAGACAATGGAGATCAGTTACTTGGATAAATATGAAGCTTACGGTGAGAAGAGATTCTTTTACCATGATCACCGCATCATTCCATCCTTATCATTTTCCTTGAGACAACTGAGAAATGAATATGTTTTAGTACGCGATGCTAGTGGATATAATACTGATTCTAATGTCTATAATCTCTTGAATTTCAATGATAGATATAGATTCTAATATCTATATACTCTTCTATTCTATCTGAATGGTGGAAACGACAGAGATGTCAGGACAGCGCAAAAAGTCCGTGGTCTCAGCCCGTCCGAGTTACGGGCGAAGTTATGTTGTTTTCTATATTTGCATACGATGAACACATGAAAAGCTAGAATTCGCAGTATTTTAGATATTGTATGCCTTCAATACCTGAATGCGAATTGTCGAAATTCATGTATCCCGCATTATGACAATGCTTTGCATATCACTAAAATATTTGTATATAGCACTCCGCACTGCAGTCAACGACCTATATTTTATGCTTCCCTAGTAATGCTTTTACAACAATAACCGTAGCAGATATAAAAGGTTTTCCGTGTAAGAATTAAGAGGGGATAATTAACTCTTACCGAAATAAAACGTGAGACTGTTAGTTCATTTGTTTCATTTTCTTTGTTTTATTTTTTTATTCAGAGGCGTTGTCTTCTAAAATAATAAAACGGGAATCTCCAATATGTATAGAACTAAACTATACAAATTTATAAATCTTACTAATATAAATGCGAAAGTTTAGATCGATGGATGGATGGATGTTTGTTAGAGTTTGTATTTTGGCTTGTAGCGTGTAACATTTGAACGTCTTTCGATGAAATTTGGCATAGATGTAGAGGATAGTCTCGAAGAACACATAGGCTACTTAGTTTTTTTTATTCCACGCGGACGGAGTCGCGGGCGAAAACTAGTGTATTTATAAAAATCAATATGAAATTTATGCCTATGAAGATTTTTAAAATAATTTAACTGATGAGCTAAAAATAATTTCATACAAAAATATTACGGACAGATTAAAAATGTATATAATAAAAAAAGATGGCAGTCTATTGTATTGACGAGCATTTTCTATCCTGTGGCTTTTTCCCCTATCCTCGCCTTTAATGAGATGCCTTTCAAGTCAAGGGGACTTGTTGACCTAAAAGGTTCGATGCAGTCCTTCAATATCGAATAGAGGTTTTTCCAAGAGACTGCTCAGTTATTGACGAAACATATTTTGAAATAAAACTTGAAATACGTGAATATTTTATTTGGTATCAGTATTGCGAATCATACTAATATTATAAATGCGAAAGTTTAGATGGATGGATGGATGTTTATTAGAGTTTGTAGCCCAAACGGTTTAATGGATTTCGATGAATTTTGGCATAGATGTAGAGGATAGTCTGGCAGACCACATAGGCTACTTGCATTTGTTTTTTTTAATTCCGAGCGGACGGATTCGCGGGCGAAAGCTAGTAAATTTATATTTCTACAATTGTGTTGATTAATTTTTACTTTCTTTACATGTTTTAAAATAATGTGAATTATAACATCACACTTCTCTTCTAATTAAATTAACACAAGACCGCAGTCCCTAATCCCACAGACTATAAATTAAAGGCCACTGAAGCTGCTGTTTCTTTAGGGGATAGATTAAAGTGGTAAAGTTACGCTAAATATGTTTGCTAAGCAAATTTACGAGTCTTTGGTGAGTTTGCTAAAATGTGCTCATTAGTTAATGAATTGCAAGAATTTCCTTCCAAATTTAACCAAAAACGTCCAGCCAGATATTTAAGACGGAATATTTAACAATTCTTAACGGTTTTTCGACATTAGACCACATACACGTTGTTAAACAACTTATTGAAAAAAGTAATGAATACGACATTCCCTTCTATTGTTGTTTTGTTGATTACTCCAAAGCATTTGACTGTCTTGAACATGCAAAAATCTGGGAAGCCCTAAGCAACCAAGGTATAGAGAAAAAGTACATTAGGTTAATACAAAATATCTATAAAAAACACCTCGGCAAAAATAAAATTAGAACGAGAAGGACCAGACATCGCAATAAAAAGAGGAGTACGACAGGGAGATCCGTTGTCGCCCAAACTCTTTTCTGCAGTTTTAGAAGATATATTTAGATTATTAGATTGGGAAAACTTCGGACTTAACATCAATGGCGAAAAATTGACTCATTTAAGATTTGCGGACGATTTAATTATATTCTCATCCTCTCCACTAGAACTAGCAATAATGCTTCAAGATCTCGACAAAAAAAGTCGCAACGTAGGTTTAGACATGAATACACTTAAAACGAAAGCAATGACGAACAGCATTGAAGAACCTATCATAGTAAATGGAAACCCTATAGAATACGTCCAGGAATACATATACCTCGGACAAGTTATATCACCAACAGGCCAAAACTCAAAAGAGATAGAAACAAGAATCGGTAATGCTTGGAAGAGGTATTGGATGCTAAAAGAGATTATGAAAAGCAAAGAAATGAGTGTAGAAATAAAGCGGAAACTCTTTAAAGCATGTGTGCTCCCTGTTTTAACTTATGGGTGTCAAACCTGGGCTCCAACTAAAGATCACTATAGAAGACTCCAAGTTTGCCAAAGATCCATGGAGAGAAGTATGCTAAATATCAGAAAGTCAGACAAAATAAAAAGTACAACTATTACAAAAACAACAAGACTAACAAACATCAACACCATCGTTAAACAATTAAAATGGAGATGGACAGGACACACTGTACGCGGCCCCGACAAATGGAGTAAAGCAATCAATTTTTGGTATCCTAAAAGTGGCAAAAGAAAGCGTGGAAGACCAATCAAAAGATGGGTAGATGAAATTAAGACAATAGCGGGACACACTTGGACCAAGACAGCAACAGATAGAAGGGAATGGAAGAAGTTGGAAGAGGCCTATGTCGGCAACGGACAAACAGATAATAATTAATGACATTTAATACTTGCAACTTAATAATTAAAATTAACATTGTAAAATTATCTGAATAAAGGCTATTATTATTATTATTCCATATATCTTTAATTTCTTATTTTTATATATAATATATTTTACATGATTTGTTATAAAAAATAAATAAAACATATTATATAAAAAAATATTATAGAACACCACCGGCTGCGGAATCCGATGACTCGAGCAACCAGTGGTCAGGGCTGCAGAGACAGGAACCTCCTCACAATACGTGCGGTTTCCAAAATAACCGCCTTTTGTATCGGGCCCTTAATCCAACCGTCTAGCGAGAGCTTCTTGAGATGTTGGTCGAAGCTCTTCGCTATTAGCCCGTGCACCGAAACGACTATCGGAATAATGGTAGTCGATTTCATACGCCACATGGCGGTAACCTCGTGAGCCAGATCCAAATATTTTAATAATTTTTCTTTTCGGCTTTCACGAGATTCTCGTCATGTGGGATAGTGATATCAACTAACATTACACAACTCTCAGACCGATCTATTATTACTATATCAGGTCTATTGGCAACAATAGTCCTGTCCGTAATAATAGATCGATCCCAGTAGAGCGTGATACGGCTATTTTCCAGAACTGGTGAAGGCTGATATTGGTAATATGGTACCTCAGATTCCACAAGAGCATATTTAAGGGCAAGTTGCTGATGGATAATCTTGGCCACTTGGTTATGTCTATGCAAGTATGCACCGTCCGCAAGGCGAGAACAACCGGAAACGATATGTCTAATAGACTCACCGGGCCGACGACATGCCCGACAAATGTCAGTCGTACCATCCTTTAGGATATGTTTCCGGTAGTTATTCGTTACGATGACTTCGTCCATGATTGCAAAGACAAAACCTTCAGTCTCCCCAAAGAGGTTACTGAAGCGTAGCCAAGCCACGGAGGATAATTGGTCCACATCAGGACCAGTTAAGGCCCGATGGAACCTACCGTGTAGCTCCTTACTCTTCCATACACTTATGCGGTCTGAGACACTTAAAACCTCCAACCTCCGCCAGTTCGTGGTAGCCAGGGAAAGCGGCGTGAGTCCTTTGTCTATGGCTACAACATCCTGATACATCTCCACGTTAACCTTAAGGAAATATTCCCTAAGATTGTACACCTCGCGGTTATGGAGAGTCTTGGCATTTAAGTAGCCACGACCCCCATGTTTCCGCGGGATGTACAACCGCATTACAGATGAACGTGGATGATGCATCCGGTATGCTGTCAGCAATCGACGGACTTGTCTATCCAAGGCATCCAGCTCTGTTTGAGACCATCTCAGTATGCCGAAAGAATAGGTTAAGACTGGCATGACCCAACTGTTAAAAGCACGGCATTTGTTGCCGCCTGATAAAAGGCTTTTCAGTACTTTTTTCAGGCGACCAAAGAACCGTTCTTTTAGCAGCTGTTTCATGCTTTTGTCATTAATGCCTAATGCTTCCGACATACCGAGATATTTGTAGTTTTCATTCTCGGAGAGAGACACAAGAGACACATCCTGAGTAAGCTGTAAATTCTCTGAATTTACAACCCTCCCCCTTTGTACATTGATGACCGCACACTTGTCAACTCCAAACGCCATCCCAATGGCTCTGCTAAAATCGTCGGTAATTTTAAGCAAAGTCATTAGGTCAACCTTGTTGGATGCGTACAATTTGAGATCATCCATGTACAAAAGGTGCGATATGACCTCGCCCCCTCTCCGTAAACGATAACCTAGCTCTGAACTCTTTAGCAATGTGCTTAAGGATTCAGAGCTAAGCAAAACCACAATGGACTCAGGCTGTCACCTTGGAAGATGCCACGCCGAATTCCAATTCGGTCAGAGGAGGCAGAAAGGCTTCCCTGACCTAGATTGGGAAAGCCTGTGTTCCACTGCCCCATGCATGTGTCAAGAAAAGAGCGTAGAGTAGGATGTATTTTATACAACTCTAACACCCTCCTTAACCACCCATGGGGCACCGAATCATAAGCTTTCTTGTAATCAATCCAGGCCATAGAAATGTTCTTTTTACCTCGTCTGACCTGCTGGCAAATAGCCATATCAATGAGGAGACAATCTTTAGTACCACGGGACCCAGCCTTACATCCATTCTGAGTTGTTGCCAAAATGTTATTTGCACAAATATGTGCTTCAATTTTGCTTCTCAGAATGGATGTTAGGAGCTTGTAGATGGTAGGCAAGCAAGTAATTGGTCGATAATTCTTAGGATCCGTAGTACATCCAGATTTATAGATCAGGTGTGTGATACCTGATGTCATGAAATCTGGGAGCGTACCCAATTCAATTGCAGTTTGGAATTGGGCTGCCAGCCGCTCATGCGAACTGCGGAACCACTTAAGCCAAAAGTTCTGCAGTCCGTCCGGTCCTGGGCTTTTCCAATTAGGGACCGAACAAACTGCACCACTTATGTCGGCGCCGGTGATAGTTACAGGTTCCATTTCAGTGACCGATTCGCATGCGCGACTGACAACATTAAACCACTCACCTTCACTGTGCTCAATTGGCACCGACCAAATACCGCTCCAAAACGTAGTAGTCGCGGCAGAATCTGGTCGGTGCAAATCGACCACCTGGCTTCGTGGTTGCTCCCAGCTACGGTAGACACACCTCTGATCTCTCTGAAACATACGATTTTGAAGAAATCTCTCAGATCTTTCTCTGTACCTTCTTATGCGATTAGCCCATGCGTAAACTTTTTGTTTCCAGAAATCTATGCGTTCCGTGACTCTAGACATAAATTCACTGGGTCTAATGCTAGTTCCAGCAAACGCTTGAGTCACGAAACGCATAACCCTTGGTCTGCTATTCCCCGCCTGGAAACAAAGAAGTTTCGCTATGAGTCTTCTAGCTACATTTATGCGCCGCTCAATCCTGCACTGCCAGACCGGGCTAGTTACTCCACGTCGAGGATCTGGATTGGGATTTAAAAACCCCACTCCAGCCACTCGACATGCAGTCAGTGCCCCGCAGTACAAAATTGAATGGGTATCGCATAAATCTAGACTAGAATCCACATATGGTGATAACAAGCGGTCTACAGCATTTATAATGCAAATATTCCGCTTGTTAACAGGCAATCGCGGTAAGCGAGGACGTTCACTGATTGATAAGGATCTATACTTCAAAATCATATCCTCCAAAGTGCTCCTCAAACGCTCAATATCCTGATCACTAACACATACCTCTTCACAAGGTTGTTCCGTTAGCACGTCTGCGGACGCAGGGACCACAGGTGCAACACTACGTACTTCAACATCATTGTGAAGGAGTCGCGCTTCGTGACGGAGTTGCTCAAGTGCAGAGTCATCCAACAGATGGCTCCGTTGTATGACCCGCACCTGATCCGACAAGCGTTGGGCAGTCACAGACACAGTTGGGTTAAGGGTCTGAAACAAGGCAAGCATTTTAGACCGATACGCCGTGAGGTTGGTTCCCCCCTCTGTCGCCCCGAAGTAGGCCCGCATGACACTTTCATTTAAATTTTTCCATCTCATGCGGCGCACTACACCACTGGTTGCGGGAGTCATCGACGGGGGGTTAATCCCCGCAGACCCCAAGCGAGCCGGTGGTGGGCGTCGTCCCCCGTAGGTCTTGGTGAGGTGGACGACGAAGGCGACCCGTCGTTGGCTGCGTCACTAGATGTCAGCAGGGGCGGGGGCATACCCACAGCCCCCGCTGGTGCCTCGTCCCCCGACGTGGCGCAGACTGATGCAGGTCGAGAAGGTGTATGGCGTGCGTATGTGTCATTGCCAACGCGACATTTTCTTATTGGGTTCTGACGGCGACTCATTGTTTATTTATTTATTTACATTTTTGTTTTACATTCTTATTAATAAATTTTGTAGTATACATTTTCCAGACCATTTTTCATTTAACTGTTTCACTTTTTGAACCAAAAACATTAATTTATACCATTTTCTGAAAATTTTAAATAAATTCACAGTGTCACTGTCAATGTCTCGTTGACTTTTTTTTTTTATTATTATTATTTTTTTAAGTTATTTTGTCTCCATCTGGCTGGCTTTTATAAATAAATAAAATAAACATATTTTTATATATATACTTATATAAAATACTTATATAATAATAAAACATACTTAAATAATAAAATACATAAATAATACCAGCCAGACGGGATTCCCTCGGCAGGGGTGACCAGACGGCCGAGGGTTAGGGTGAAAGGGAGAGAACCGGCGGACAATTCGGGCGGTGTCCAGAAGCACCGCTTTCTGCATCTGAGCTGAGAGCACACCGTCCCGGAGTCCCAGTCGCCTCAGATACCCGGATAGGCTGACTGGGATTAGCCCATTCGCAGAAACGACTACCGGGATAATCTCAGTCGACAAACCACCCCACATGTCGGAAACCTCATGAGCCAAGTCCAGGTATTTCCTTTTCTTTTCTGTTTCGGCATTCACGAGGTTCTCGTCATGGGGATGGTTATGTCGATCAAGAATATCCCTGATTGTGCCCGGTCCATCAGCACGATGTCAGGCTTATTCGCATGAATAGTCCTGTCTGTGATGATGGACCGGTCCCAGTAGAGCCTGCGCGGTTATTTTCGAGCACGGCTTCCGGCACGTACTTGTAGTAAGGCAGTCTTACATCCAGGAGACCATACTTCAGACCGAGCTCCTGATGGACAATCCTGGCTACTAGGTTGTGTCTGTGCAGATACTCAGTGTTAGAAAGCGCCGAACAACCGGAGATAACATGCCTAAGGGATTCACCGGGACGACGACAAGCCCGACAAATGTCAGCGGTGCCATCCTTTAGGATGTATTTCCGATAGTTGTTGGTCTTAATAACCTGATCCTGTATCGCACAGACAAAACCCTCGGTTTCTCCAAAGAGATCTCCGAAACGTAGCCAGTGTAGGGATGTTTTGGTATCTACAAAAGGTCCATGAAGAGCCTTGTAGTACCTCCCGTGGAGTTATTATTATTATTATTATTATTATTATTATTATTATTTAACAATTCTTATTTATTTTTAAAAGTTTCTTTTAATCTCATAGTCATATACTAATGATATATGATAAAAAGGTAAAGGTTTTAATACCGCTAAAAACATTACATTAAATTAATTCTTTTAAAAAAGGAAAACAACTTTATCAATCGATATGTCGTTTAAAAAACCCAATAGCGTAAACTCATCCACACTAAGGGTTACCCTTAGGATGCAATTAACGATTACGAGCGCGATTGAAAGTTATTTTTGACCGACTTCCCAAAAGAAGGAGGTACTCATTCGTCTGTATGTTTTTTTAACACTACTTCCCGTTACATTCTCAACTAACAAATGCCATATTTGTTATCACTTTGAACTATTCCCTAAGATCATTTTCAGACTTATATTACAGTGAACGATATAAAATTATTCTATCATTTTTGCTCACACGTGTACAGCACATTAATTGTTGCTTTTATATATTTCATTTATTTATTATCTGTGATAAAAATATAATATAACATTCCTTGTATTACCTGACATGATTGACGATTGGCGATGTTCTGTTCCGTTCTTGAATAAGATTTTAATTACATTAAAGTACTTTTTAAATCACTTTATTCACTTTTTTTTGCAATATTATTAATTATTATTGCCTTAAAATGTTATAAAGTACACAATACAACACAGTAATAAGGATTAAGTACGCTTATGCAATGCTAGTGCATTTTAATATTTAAATACCAAGATAAAAGAACTATTAAATATTCCAATAAGAAAGTGCAGTCGAAAATGTCAATTTTCACTATAATCACTGTCATAAAATAATGAAATCACTTTCAAAATGTTAACTTCACAAACACTTTAACTCGTGTGCGTAAAATTGAAAACCAGCCACCCTAAAAGGTGCAGGGAATTTTAAATTTGTAACCCGGGAAGAGAGAACCGACGTACGCGTTCGCCGCGCGGAAACGAACTAACACAGGCGACGATATCCTACAGGACTAGGGATACCATATAGATATGGGAAAAAGGATAATTAGAGAACTGTTAAAGATTGTAAATTTTAATTTGAGATACTAAAAGAGATGTCTAGCTCTAACTAATATTAACATAATTTATTTCACTTGATTAATCGAGATATTTCGCGAAGACTTCCAGAGACCGAAGTTTAATTATAAAACAATATTGGTACAAAATTGCGACCTCTTTTAGGAAATGTCTTTAATTAGCGCGAAAATCAACACATATTCAGAAAAGAGCTACACCTTAAAACTCAAAAGAGATCTGATAAGACGTATATTCAAGGTTAGAAATATCCGCCGAATACAGAGTAAATATGGTAACCCTTTTCAGGACGTGGGGTATACTATGGATCGATATTTACATAGTGCTTTTAATATGCCACCGCCAACTTGTTTATTTTTATATTTTAATGAATGCGATCGGGATCTCCTTAAGGATAAGGAGCGGTGAACTTAATAGATCCATTAATGAAAACGTCACAGACAACAAATCATTTATTTCACAGATTATAAAAGCTCCTTTCAGATGTTATGGTTTTTATTTGATTTTGGTTACAGAGATTCTATAGTACTATTGTTATAGCTGATAACCATTGTGAGTTTATGAGTTTTTTTTATATTTTTTTCTATATTTCATACATTATTTTACTATCTGTATCTAAAATACTTAACGAAAACTGTTTTTTTTTGTTTTTCTACGCAATGTAAAATTATTTTGTTAATTTATAAAAAGACTAGCTTTCGCCCGCGACTCCGTCCGCGTGGAATTAAAAAAAACAAAACTGAGTAGCCTATGTGTTATTCCAGACTATCCTCTACATCTACACCAAATTTCATCGAAATCCGTTCAGCCGTTTAGGCTACAAACTCTAACAAATATCCATCCATCCATCCATCTAAACTTTCGCATTTATAATATTAGTATGATTAGTATGAAGTATGAAGTATGATAAAAACACGTATAAATGTTTGTTAGTTTGATTTAAAACATTTGCGTGCTTCCTTGATGAAAAATTCCACCTATTTTCTATTACCGCCTCGCCCGGGGATTGTGGGCACTCGCATTTAGAATGGTTTTTGTGGGAAATTTAAATGAAGTGAAATAACTTTGTATATGAAAATTCTAACCTAAAATGTAAGGAAAATTAGGCAAATTCAAATGTGTTTCAATTAACTAAAAACGTCAATATATAGTTTAACAAATAGTTTACTTAATTGGATGCAGTTTAGTCTCTCGTCATTTAAAATCTTTCCATCAAAATTATTGTAACTGTAATATTTATAGCTAACACATTTGAAATATATTGTTGTATGTTTCTGAACGCACCATTCACGTATAGTCGCGTACAGTATTTGCGACATAAAATCGCATTAATATTCATATCCGAACGCTCAAACGTTGTATTACCTTATTTATGTAAATAGAGAATTATGCATGTAAACAACGTCATTTTAGATACGCCTGCCGCGCCGAGTGGCTTTAAATGTATTTTCAAACTAGCTGTTGCTCGCGACTTCGTCCACGCAATGTCAAGATAAAAAGTAGCCTGTAATATACCCGTCTATGTCAGCTACCCTTTAGGGAAAATCCGGTCGAAATGGGCTTAGCCGTTTTGGAGATTACCCGGAACAATCGCCGCTTGCGGACAGACAGACAAAAAAATTTTCATTATCAGCAACGCAAATACATCATCTTCCCGAAATTTGGAATTTTTCTTTTGATATTAGAAACAGACACTCCAATTTTATTTTATGTATATACGTGCCGTATTTCTGTCGGTATGATTTACTAGCCGTCTGTTACAGATAAACTAGACACTGGTCTTATTAGCACTCTATAAAAAAAAATAAAACGATTTTCCCCAATTAAACCTATTGTGTTTTATTTAGAGCACAACTGTTGTGCGAATGTCGATTGTTTCGCAGCAAATTCAACTGTTTAGTTGCACAACTAAATATCGAGTAGTGTGCGTACCTCTGTATTGTCATAGTAATCAAAGTGAAACTAAACAGTTGTGCGATTGTTTAGTCAAAGGTGCACGCGCTCTATATAAAGGAATATTAAAGTGAATTGTTGTCACGGCAAAAATCATACTAATATTATAAATGCGAAGGTTTAGATGGATGGATGGATGTTTGTTAGAGTTTGTAGTCTAAACGGCTGAACGGATCTCGATGAAATTTGGCATAGACGTAGAGGATAGTTTGGAAGAACACATAGGCTACTCGCTTTTGTTTTTCTTTAATTCCACGCGGACGAAGTCGCGGGCGAAAGCTAGTATACTAATAAAACATTTACGTGAAGTTCAGGGGAATTATTTTTCTTTAGCAAAAATGAAATAGCAGTCTTTAAATTAAAAGCGAAAGCTGAAGTATCATATTTATCACTGAATTCTAAAATAAACAATAATATTTGAATAAAATGCACATTATAAGCGAGCAAAAGTACAATCGCCACCAAAAATGAGTCGTACATTTGTTGAGTTTTATTGCAAAAATGAGTTGGACATTTGTTGTGTTTTATTGCGTCGCGTCGGTCGTGTCGTTCCAGTGTCGTGTTCGTATAACTGGTGATGTATGAGTGTGACTGTATTTTGGACTTGCTCCAAAATGTTACTGAAGGACTTTCAAGACTAGACTCGCCTTAAAACACGGCAACACTAACGCGATACGATTTTATACCCGACATGGAAATTCAGATTTATTCTACAGAATTTTCTAGCTTGGGTATGACGTCATTGCTTTCTTTCGGATAAACAAAAGAAAGTTACCTTCCATATTATACGTTTGGTATGGTTAAATTTATTTATTACAAGATTTCACCCGCGACTCCGTCCGTGTGGAGGTAAAAAGAAACAAAAGTGAGTGGCCTCTGCTCTTCCAGACTATCCTCTACATCTATGCCAAAATTCTTCGTAATCCATTCAGCCGTTTAGGCTACAAACTCTAACAAACATCCATCTAAACTTTCGCATTTTTAATACTAGCTTTCGCCCGCGACTCCGTCCGCGTGGAATTAAAAAAAAACAAATGTGAGAAGCCTATGTGTTCTTCCAGATTATCCTCTACATCTTTACCGAATTTCATCGAAATCCGTTCAGCCGTTTAGGCTACAAACTCTAACAAACATCCATCCATCTATCCATCCATCTAAACCTTCGCATTTATAATATTAGTATGAAGTATGATATGATAGTATGATTTATATGATGGAGTTGAGGTAATGGCAACAATACATAAAAGCAGTTAAAAAACATTATTATACTAGTACAAAACAAATTTAGAACTTAACTATAAAGATCTGAAGTTTTAACAGAAACCAGGAAAGTGTTAAAACAAAATATGCACATATAAAAGCATTTTTCCACTTTAATGTAAAACCATTCAGTTTTACGAACCAAGATAATGCACACTGTGTTCGAGTTTCGCCTTAGCGATAATGTTTCTTGGTCAAATAACAGTTATCAAGCGAAGAATATTCTAGATTGTATTCCTCTGTGTTAAAACAGTTCGGTGTAGAGTACTGACTACGTAAGGCGTAATAACATTTAGAAGTAATTACGTGTTTGAAGTTAATGAGTCCACCTAATCAATACCAAAAGAATTGATAATCAAAACTTAAAGCGTACACCTGAAAAACTATCACACAGCTGTTTAGTCTCGCTTTGAACTCTATGAGCTTATATGGAGGTGCGCACACTACTCGATTTTTAGTTGTGCAACTAAACAGTTGGCTGCGAATAGACAATCGCATAACAGTTGTGCGATAGTTACAGGAGTGCTCGCGCTCTTATTGTACATCATTCAACAACCTGACTTAGTAGGAATCTTAGTAGTATGGAGCATTATGCTGCCCGATTGGTTCCCTAACCTCGTACCACAGTCAGACCACAGGAGACGGTTGTGAAGTGGAATTACTTCCGCATCTCGTTTGATGAGTATGTTGCTAAGGCTTTTGAAATAATAATTTAAATTTTAAAGATTTATGTCTACTTTATACCTGACTAGCTTTCGCCCGCGACTCCGTCCGCATGGTATTAAAAAAAAAAACAAAACCAAGTAGTCTATGTGTTCTTCCAGACTATCCTCTATATCTATGCCAAATTTCATTGAGATCCGTTCAGCAGTTTAGGCTACAAACTCTAACAAACATCCATCCATCCATCTAAACTTTCACATATATAATATTAGTATGAAGTATGATTATATTTTTTTACAGAGAAATTGAATTTTTGTTTTGCTGATCCAAGAATTGGCAAGAAATAACCCTGGCATACAGCCATAAGGCTGCCAGAAAAAGATATATAAGACACTTTCTAATCAAGGCGAAAGCAAAATATTTATATAGGACGTTGTTAATCTATTGGATATCGATTTCACGTTGGAAAGAATCCAGAAGGGATGTTCTGGAAAATTCCATCAATGCGGTAGACGAGGATAATAGATCTCGATCCCATTGCATTCAGACTTCTATATAGCTATTCAATATGGCTTGCGAATTATTTAATTTTATACAATACGAATTAAATGTTTATTTATTGTTTAGTAACCCTAAAACAATAACTATTTTTGGTCCACTAGCCTAAAGTATCCTGAGGTACTAGGATATCATAAATAGAAATAATGAGTACTTAAATTTTGCACGAAACATTTGAAAACTAAACTAGACCTAATTTAAAAAAAAAATAAAAACTTTCCTGTGATAAGCCAGTACCTCTTTCGACTTAACTTTATAACTAATGTTTAAGTACAGATTGTACGCGACCTATTTTATAAGACTTCCCTTGTCTCATTACAATATTTAGGGTAAAAATATCGATCAAAGAGACGAGCATCAACCCTAAAAGAAACAATGGATAACACAACCCTACGTATAATGCCTCACTGACTGATATACTATTTTAAACCTTATTCCATTGTTTTAAGGATTATGTGATCGTTCGTGGTAAAAGCTCTATTTGTGGATGCATTCTCTATCGGACGGCGAAACATCGTCAAATATTTGACCATTAAACTGATGGGAAATACTCTGCAATGTGATGAAATTGAATCCAGTATACGGTCTAAATATCTTGCTATATTTGGATTTATGAAAATCCATAGTCTACGTCACACTTCACTACAATCCTTTTTAATTCCAAGTAATGTATACATACATATTTTTAAGCATATAACATACTTATTGGTATGAGTATGGGCCTTTTCATATAGAACGGCTAGGGACTGGCGAGGGAGCGTACTATGACACTAGGCGATGTCGCGACTATAGAGCTATAACCAGGAACCATTTAGGGCTGCCACAAATGAATATAATATATATTTTAAGTAACAAAAGATAATATTGAATACTGAGCTCGAGGATATTTACATACATTATAACGTCTATATTGAATGGAAGTATATATAAGTCCTGAAACAGTTCGGAGTTCTTTTGGACACGCTGGTTTTACTAATCTTACTAATATTATAAATTCAAAAGTATAGATGGATAGATGTTTGTTAGAGTTTGTAGCCTAAAATGCTGAACGGATTTTGATGAAATTTGGCATAGATGTAGAACATCACCTGTTAAAGCTTGAATTTTATTTTGTAATAATTGTAGTGTTCTTAAAATTAATATCTAAATTAAAAAACATATCTTAAGTAAACCTACAACCCTGAATTCAGTCACGGCTCACGCGGCGCCGTCTCGGCGCACTAGAAAACTATCAAGTAAAATTAATATGTAGTTTAAACATAGAAAAAGAAAGATTAGAAATGGGTAGCACGTTGAACCTAACGTTTTAATATATTTTCGCATCATCATGACACAATTTGTTATTGAGAAAAATTCCTAATGAAATCGGTTCTCACATGACATTTGTGAATAAAAAATCACTCGCATGCGGCTAACGATTGTCATCATCACCAGGTCACTATACGTCCCCACTGAGGGGCTCGGAGCCTATCCTAAGTAAGGGGTGACTAGGCCATAGTCAACCATGCTGGCCCGCTGGTTGGTTGACTTAACACATATCTTAGAATTTCTTCGCTGATATGTGCAGGTTGCATCACGATGTTTTCCTTCACCGTGAGAACGTCGGGTAAATTATGTACCTACATATGAGATTCTAAAAATCAAAAATCAACGATTAACTAAACTGCTCCTTTACTATTGGTAACATCTTGTATTATTTTACCAAACAAAAATGACTTGTAACACAAATACATGAACTTTATGAATGATTCAACTTCACACACCTAATTATACACGGCAGTAAAACACGTCAGTGCGTTGAGGGTTAACAAGGGGAGGTTATGAGTAATGTACATTTTTGTACTTTCAAGGTAACACTAAGTAACCATGAGGACATTTCATGGCCGGGTGACCGCCGAGAGGGTTAATTTTCTTTACACCACTCGGTGACAGATTAAAAATGTTAATGAGAACATATTGGTGTAATATATAACCAGGAGGAAGATATACTTTTGTAATATTTTAATTGGACGTTTCCCTTTTTTGGTTGAACTGGAACGAATTATGTTTGATAGGTTTAAATGTTATTTGTATTTGAAATAAAAAAAACTTTTATAAGAAAAAAATACTTGTAAATGTTTGTGATCGAATTATAATCAGTTTGTTAATTAATTAGTCTATTAACATTTTATAAAAAATGTCGAAACCATACTAATATTATAAATGCGAAAGTTTAGATGGATGGATGTTTGTTAGAGTTTGTAGCCTAAGCGGCTGAACGGATTTCAGTGAAATTGGGTACAGATCTAGAGGATAGTCTGGAAGACCACATAGGCTACTCACTTTGTTTTTTTTTTAATTCCACGCAGACGAAGTCGCGAGCGAAAGCTAGTTTTTTATAAAAGTTTTTTATAAAAAACTAGGTTATCAGTGACAAATACTCTACGGGCCAACGGACTTTCCTAGATATACAAAGCAAAATATCGATAGTCTACTCTAATACTAAAAATATCTCGCGTAAAACGAGATGCAGTTAGAATATAAAGCGCAACAACCACACCTCCAGTCGTAAATAATATAGCGAGAACGGGAATAAAATGATCAATAAACGGTGAAGATAAACAAAAGACGAACGAGAGCTCAGCCGAGGCGTTTACGAGGTATTGTATACGGATTTCATTACTCACAGAATATTAAATTTACTTCAAGTTTATGATTTCATCTGTACGTATATGTTAATATTTGCTTTAGGTCGCGAGTACTGACTACCTTGCTACTATAAAACATGACGACAAGGCATAAATTGGATCGGCAGAGCAACAAATCGTTCATCAGTAGAACAACGAAGGCAAAACGAACAGGAAACACGGTCTGGCAGCGCGCCAATACCAGCATCAAATTGTCATACGAAAAAAGTGTCCGTAATGACTTAATGGCATGCTACTTGGAAATGACACTCTTCACTTGGAAGATAATATGAAATTTATCCTAACCTAAAACATTAAAGTTTAGAGTAAACTATTGTACGAGTATGTACAGTGAGTATAGTAGATAACGTCTAGACATAATATTTTCGTATTTTTTCTAACTATAATGATTGTTAATAAATATAATTTCTATTCATATTGTAACGCGAATTACAGAACACCTGTTTAGTAATTACTATAGAATCGTTAATAGACATGCCACGAATATAGATAGGTTAAAAAGGAAACGACGGCGGAGTGTTTCCTGTGACACTTTTGAACGTGATTTCCTGCCGCTAGACATCTTATAAATGTTTAAAAATAGTCACAAAGTGTATTTAACAAGAAAGAAAAGTAACATAGGAGTTATTTTTTTCTAAACTTTTCTACTGCTGTATTATTTGAATCAAAACATTAAAAATTCGATAACTAGAAAAGTCTCTTTGTTTTCATTACTCTACATTATATTTAAAACACAAAAATAATTTAAACACAGATAAATGTCTGTACACATACGGCAGAAAATCACGCATATCCTTTTTATAATAATTTTTGATATTTGTGGACGAAATATTTAAAAATTTATTACTACAACACGTGCGGCCAACGACCTGCGTTTACGTTCGGAAATGTGTAATGCCTCACTACAGACGACCTCATGAATTATGGATTTTTGTATGTGTACTGCGGGATTTTATTTATAAAAGCTAAAAATATTCTTATGCAATTTTATTATAATCACCACCGAAACGAGTTTCAGATAGGCAGATCCTGTGAGAGATCACGCCAAGACTTGCGATCATATCAAATCGTAAAAAACGTAATAGCTTTGAGTATAGGCGTCATCAGGGGGCTACTGCCCCCCACTTTATAGGATTCAAACATGTAAAACGGAATATAAAACAACTTCAAATAAACGTATATAATAGTAGCTACCTTTTTTTGTGACTGAATGGCCACTTTTGCCTTGAAGAGGCATTTACAGATGCGCAGATGGCGCTTAGCCTAAACCTCGTTTATGAGTAACTAAGGTCGAGGGCTGGCTCAGGAGCCTCGGCACGAGCCGTTACTTCGTTATTATTACCGGATTGGGAGTAGCTACCAGCCCCAGGGAGTGGGAAGCCAGCTAATTCTGATATCTATATAAACATGTTACACTCTATCGAAGCGTATTTAAAATGTCTTCATAATGTAATGTAATGATTATACGCCTCATATCACAAAGTGCTCAGAGGTGAACTAATATGCTTTGCTCAGTGACCCGAGAGCAATCCCATGCGACGCGAATTACGCAACGGAAAAATAACAGATCCAATGTTTTCATCTGCAATAAATACATATTTATATGAAGGTGTAAAACTTTACATTGACCTTAACCATGGAGAACTAGCTACTTATTTTAATATTATAAATAGCAAAAGATTGTTAGAGTTTGTAGACTAAATGTGTTGTGATGTTGATGATGTTGATGTTGTGATGAACGGATCTAGATGAATGGAATTTGGCACAGATGTAAAACATAGTCTAAAACGTATAGGCTATTTACTAAGGTTTTTTTTTAATTCCGCGCGGACGGAATTGCGGGCGAAAGCCAGTCCAAAAAAAAAAAAGCGCGTGTAATTTTATTGAATGTCAATAGGGATCTACCTGTCTTGATTTATACATGCAACCCCACACACAGGGATTCCCCAGGTTTGAAGATGATTCACCACTATTAACTACTCCACTTAGAGACGTCAAGTGATCACCAAAGGAGTCCCTAAGAGTTTGACATTAGAAATCTCCATTGCCACTGTTTGAAAGATGATTGTCTTAAACAGACAATCATCTTTCAAACCTGTTAAACACAGGAAAATAAATTGATTCAATATTTATAGAAATAAAAGTCGTAATGTCAATGAAAGTGATTGCCAAATTTTCTTCCGCAGTGTTATGTATTTTTGGTTTAAAGCCAATTCGATGACTTTAACGGATGAAAGTGTTGTATTGCAGGTGTGATAAATATTATTATTACGTAAATAAGTCATTAAAATTAAAATGTCCCCTCTATCAAGATGGTATACTCTACCAGAGAGAGACAAATCAAGATTGTGGTTAAACACAATGTTTTTTATTACTCAATATTACCATTCTTGTTCAATCATTTCAATCATCAGTTCAATCATCTCTTGCTTTAGTCATTCTAAAAAGATTTTGTAAGTCTCATCTGCAAATAATATTAATCTTTGTAAAGACCTCGAAAGTTCTTTACAATTGTAAACAAGAGATCATCAAAGCATTACAATGGACAGCAATTTGCGATATTGGTACTAGGTCGACTAATCGGGCGACTGGTCACGCGATCCAGTACGCCATCTGTCTCGCTGTGAGGTTATTGCACTGTGACTCACTTCAGAGTACTACATCGATTCGTAGTTACGCTAAGTGCTTTGTACCGTACTGAAAACATTACATGGGTTAAAACTTTAAGGCAAAATAGTGAACTGGAAAGACTTTTAAAGACATCTTCGAAATCAATGTTAGTTTCAACTAGCTGTTGCTCGCGACTTAGTCTGCGTGATATTGCAAATTAAAAATCCTACACTCAGTGAAAACATAGCTTTTTAATGGTGAAAGAATTTTTGAAATCTGCCCAGTAGTTTTTCAATAAACACAAAACTACAAATCTTTCCTCTTTATAATATTAGTATTGATCCAATAAAAAACTTGAATATTTAGTTGAAAACTTAACTAAAATTATTGTCCTAATTTTTTCTTTTAAAAAGTTATAAAAAACACAGATTCGATGCTCTATGAATGCCAGTTCTAAAAGCAAGAAAATCTTAAAATAATGCCTAAACTACACTTGCAAACTCCCTATTTTATATTTCGTGTAAAACTGTTCTTAGTTCATGATTTCATTCAAACAGTACTATAATTACGGCCGTCATAGTAAGTAGTATAGATATAGCATCGTTTAAAATAGTAGTTTTCAAGTGTTACGTACGCTACGCTGTCAAAGATGGAGGGAAAGCATCGCGCGTGCGTACGAACAGCTGTACGCGGCGGCCATGTTGGAATGACATGACATGTGTTGGCCATTGTTATTACGATGAACTTTCTGAAGGTCTTGGTAATTACAATAACATAGAAATATGAAGATTGTAATTGTAAATTAGAATGTATTTTTAAATATAACTTTGGCTACAGTTTTAGTTCTTTTACGAAATCAAGTGCAATAAAATTTACACAAACTTTATAATCAAAGTCATCACATTTTTCTAAATAATCTCTCGACTGCTGTTTTAATTGAATCGCAATAAAAAACTTAGTTTAGAAAATCAAGTACCAGACTGAACTTATAAAATGCACATGTTAAAAATAGTTTCGCGTTACAAATTTACTACGAGCATCAGAAATAAAATAGATCGTAGAGATCGTTGTGTTGACTAACGTTAACGTATTTTAGCGTAGATTGGGTTAAATTGTGTTATATCAGGTTAAAGGAAGTAGAAGTTAGTGCCGCAGTTCCGGTTTACTGGCGTGATAGTATGATACAATAACACAATTTGACAGCTCTAAACAATGGAACACAAAAACTCTATGGTACTTAAGATTGTTTTAAAAATTAGATTAACGATTAATTTAGAGTGTACCATTTAAGAAAGAATTAAATATATTTATGCTAGTATGTAGAAATAGAGTTAGATTTTTAATTGAACGAGAAATTAAGTAGTCATTTCTGTAAGAGATTAAAAAAAATACTAAAACAAATATAAGATTTGTTTTTTTAATCAGTTGGAATAACTAAATAACTAAGGATGGTTTACAATAAAAACAAAGATTTTCATAGGCGTCTTAAGGAAGAATACTTTAGTGAACGTTATAGCTTTACTTACTGGTGATTGCTATGTGTTCGAAGGGTCCGTTTTCTTCATAAGAGCTCGTTTCTCAGCGAACTCAGCGCTCAGTCTGTGAGCCTTCAATGTATTGGGTTTCGACATATCAACACACACTGTTCCTAGGACGGCAATCAGATATACTATAATGTTACATAAAATTCGTTGCTTTTTAGGCCTGAACACTGTAAAAGCGTTTAAACACAAATAATTAATAAGATATACTATTGATCACTTTTATATCAGACGTACAACGCGTCCCATCACAAGCTGCTTTATGTAAAACTAAAATGATTCTGAACTTAAAACGTAGCGCGAACGTTACACGTTTGAAGACGGATATCGAGGATGTTTCGTTTTATTATTTTACAATTAAAATAACACGAGAAATTTGTTATGTATATACAGTTTAGGTGTGAAGTTAGTTCGGACGGTGGCTTGGCGTATTGCTCTGAAGTTACAACGTTCAATGCGCATGCGTGAAAGGGTGGCCCCCTATCCGGGGTGACTATTGTTGCCAGTGCGAGATTTTTTTAATATAAAACAGCTAGATGATTAATTTAAATGAAAATAGTTTTTATTAATTCAATGATATACAGTTGATTATCGTTTGAAAAGATTTATCTGTACTTTATATTGGGGGTAAGGCTAGGGAATATTATAAGGGTTGAGGTTATTATGTCATCGATTATGTTATACGATAAGAATGTCCGTTTAATATTGCGACCACAAAAAGTACAAATTTTATGCTCGTTACAAATATATCCTAACAGAAAACTTGGTTGGTAGAAATAAAGATATGCTGACCTTGACCTAAATTCAAATCGTAGCGAATTAATTTCAATGTATATATATATTTTTTTTTACCACATAACCTGGTAATTTATGAATGATTTTCGTAACTCAATTTTTTTTCTAGAAATTACTGTTAAAAATGTACGTATTGCATATTGAGATTACTCCAAGTAATATTGTGATGTTATTTTTGTTCTTATTATTATTTTTTATTTATTTATGTAATCGTTGATATTAAAAGTTCTACTTAGAATTAATACTTACTAATATTAAAAATTAGATAGATGGGTGGATGTTAGAGTTTGTGTTAAAAGCTGAACGATTTAGATGAAATTTTGGTATAGACGTAAAAGATAGTCTGGACGAAAACATATTCGCGGGCGAAAGCTAGTAGTTATTATTAAAAGATAAAATGACACAGTATTCCCAGTTTGTATAGTTTGTATCAAAAGTCACGTAAATGCATTCCGTAGTCCAACATCCCACACGTGGGAATGACTCATAGTTCTGCAACACCTAAAATCAATAAACGGTATCCCGAGGATCGGCGTCGCTGTGCAATCGTGTGCAGTACGTGCTGTGAAGTACCGTTAGCAAATAAAACATTTATTTAGTTACTTAACTCTATTATGTTACCATATTTATATTAATTAAAAGATTATTAAGCGTAACTTTGCCTTTGAACTTCAATTCTATGTTTTCTTGACTGAATAAATCACAGTACTAACATAAAGAGATTGTGTTCAGTTGTAGGTTTTTTTGAAGTGGTAACTGGTATTTGGATTATAAAATTTGCAATGGTTTCTTGATAAAATAATACAACATCCAGTTTGAGAGTTCAAGGGGTTCTTTTAATGTATGAAGAGATCGTTAAAATGAGATTATAAATTTATTCTAAAAAACTGTTTTGTTAACGGTACCTTCGCCCCTTGCGAAATCCCCTGAGCTGTGTTCCCCCACTTCGCAGTTGTAGCGCACTTTAACAAATGTGCCACAATAAAGGGCCCTTTACGATGTTCTAACTCGACACCTTAAAAGTCTGGTTGTGATGATTGAATGTTAATATAATTCTTTATACGTAGAACTCGTGAATTCAACATACCATAGAGCATTCTTCTTCTTCGAGTGCCATCTCCAAATACAAATATTTTATTGGTAAGCGAATTACAAGTCATAATGTTACAAAATAAAAAGCTTTACAGATATTCTGAATAAAAATTATATACATAAAACAATCATGGTCGGAAAAATTCGTCGACACTATAGAGGGCTTTTTGTTTTATTTTGAAATGACGCGAGGCTGGTCCTATCGGAGGTTGGCAACCATTATGGCAACTTGAACCTTTGACACTACTGCTCTATATCTATCTACACGAGTATAAATTGCTACTATTAATTGATATTAGCTGTCGCTCGCTACTCCGTTCGCGAGGAATTAAAAAACAAAGTAAAAAGTAGCCTATGTGTTTCTCCAGACTGTGTTCGTCATCTATGCCAAATTTAATCAAAATCCGTTCAGCAGTTTAGGCTACAAACTCTAACAAACATCTATCCATCGAAACTTTCACATTTATAACATTAGATGTCGCTTAAAGTTACTTAACCAAGCCTCTAATGCACATTTCTCATACTTTTATACTGATTCAGTCCTTAAATCACTCTTGAATGTCATCAACTGATATTCATTTAATTCTACTGAAATTCCATTGGAAAATTAATCAATTTATTGGCAATCGAAATTTGTTAATAAACGTTGACAGTTTTATTGGTCCGATCTGGTAATAAACGACGTTGGTGGATTTACGTCGTTTAATCGGATCGTAAATTGAGCCTACCAAGTAATTAAAAATGTTTCTGACTTAGTGAAGTTACGAGATAATTTAAAGTAATTATATTGATCCATTGATATTCTTAGTTCAACTTGTTTCATGCATAAAAACTATATGGAGGCAAAAAATCAGAGAGCAATACCAATTTTCTACAAGCGCTCGATCGCTTTTTGTTAGAGTCGCGGCTGCGCTAGTGGAAATGGTATAAACAATAGCAAACGCGCGCTCAAAGTTGCGGAGCTTATGCTGGGTTTCTAAAGTTTACATTTATTTTTTACCTACTGATTCATTAGTGTCGGGTTGAACTGAGTTTCAATGGAGTAAAACTCAAGTTACGAAGTTCGGAAACGCATTTCATGAAGTTATTGAACCAAAAACAGTCACGAATGGTTAAAAGTAGCTGTGAAACCGGCCATTAGTGGAAAAATGTTCTATAAAACCGTTTACACACCAGAGCATGTACCAGAGCAGATTTTTATTGCAAATAAATTCGAGCTATATATGATTGAAACAGGGTTTCGTTTTTCTTTACAAATCTTTATGCTATTGAAGAAAGTGCAAAGTGAAATTAAACCATATTTCAATGCAGTAAAGCTCAATTTTAAGTGTGATAAAATCTGCTCTGCTTTCCGCTTTGGTGTGTGAACGGACCCTAAGTTTGTGTATACAGTTATAGCCAGCCGTTGTGAGCGTAGTTATATTTTCATACAAAAAGCTCCGCCGCCCGGGGCTGGGGCCCGGAGAGGATTAATGATCGTGTTTTGTTCCCTTTTTTGTTGATTCTGACTTGCACGTCTCGTAGGATGCTGTTTTTGGACAGTGACGTGTTAAGTTATTAAAGATTATTTAATAAAAAAAAAGATACTTTGAACCTATTTTGCTTCTTTAGAGTATTATGTCAACAAATTGCTTTGACTGAATATAATCACACTAATATTATAATTGCGAAAGTTTAGATGGATGGATGGATGTTAGAGTTTGTAGCCTAAACGGCTGGACTGATTTCGATGAAATTTGGTACAGATGTAGAGGATAGTCTGGAAGAACACATAAGCTACCCACTTGTTTAATTCGAAAGCTAGTACTTTTAATAAAATATTAAACTGAAATTCAGCATTGTTAAGCGTTTTTTAAAGACTTGATATCTTAGTTTATTAATTGCCGATATCTAGACCAATTCCAGGTATAAACGTCTTGAGAGTAGAATGTAATTTTTATACATTTTTAACATCATGTCGTTTGCTCCAGAGTTGGCTCTAGTTAGTTCATGTAAGAACAAAGTCGAGTACCAAACTGTTCATGCTGCTGCACTTACAAGTACGTTAGTATTTCATCCGTAGTGTGAAATTTTATGCTCACTTAAACTTAACTTGTGAACTTCACTTTGAAATTAAACTTAAATATGTTCTTTGCCAGTTTAACACGAAAGTGCACTATAGAAACCTTTCAACCGAAAAGTTAGGAAGAAATTTAGTAAGTTTTAAATGCAATTAATTGATAAGAATGGCAATTATCACTTAAACGAGAGGCAAGAGCTGATGTTAAACTAAATAACTTTTTAATTTTCCCTTTAGTCCGATGAGAAAAAGGTTTGTAATTAAGGTTTTTAATCTATAAAATAAAATAAAAAACTATCGCACCTTGTCCTCCGCTTCCTCCGCTCTGCCCTCGGCTTCCAGAACCCTCTGCTCCAGCTCTGAAAGCTGCAACAAAAACAGTTCACATTAATATTCAACATTTATATCACCTAACGCCATCTATTATAAAGAAGACAACACCAGAACCACACACCAACATTTAGAGAAACCCGTTTCAGTTAACGAAACAATTCGTCCACCACCCGATAGATGGCGCTGTTCTTAAACTCATATCTTATTGAACCACGTGGCATTTGAGTGTTGTACGGATTTGTATATTTATGTATCACAGCTATTTATCAGGGAGGCTGTAGAAAGGGTATTATTGTTATGTAAGAGCGAGTATTCGTGCGGTTTCTAAGGCATGAGGGAGGGGGCGGCGCGGTGAAAAGGGTGGTTGCTTGCAAATGTAACACTGATATACGCGTACACGTGTTGGAAAAGGAATTAGATTGTATTTGAAAAGTTTATTTCATCAGTCGAAAAAGCATTTTCGTCACTGCTTTATTTCTGATTTATTGCTACGGTCTTGCGTAAAAGTTTATATAAAATGTGATACAATTTGAAAGCATAATTTAGATTTTTGTTTAGTGTAATTAGAGAAGTACTAATAAACTGTTTATTTAATAATTATTTTCCGACAAGAGTTAAATTATTGTGTTGTTATTTAATAAAAAAAATGTAGACATAGCGACTTTTAAGTCTTAATAAAACTGAATGCATTATCATATTTCCAAAAAAAAAATTGGTTATCTCTACTTTATAATTTTTTTAATCATAATTATTGTGCTCAGTCGTCGCAGTACAATTTAAGCATAAAGGCAGGCTCTTTACGGCACATTAACCTCAAATGTGTCTCATTTACATAAAAACATATTTTATCGATACGTCGTTTTATTCACCGTTCATTATACATTTTAAGCGACGAAACTCAATTAAGCTTACTTAGTACAAGCCAATTCAAATATTTAGGGCCAGTCCCACCACTGACTGATATAGGCTCAGAAAGCTTAAAAATGCCACTGTCAGAGAAGGTAACAAAATCGGATATTTCCATCACATGTTTTACACGTTGGATTGTTATCAGACAATTTACAATTTGGTGGGACAGGCCTTTAGTCTTCTGAATCTTTAGAATTTCTTTCCATTGGAATTAAATAAATCATTAAATTACTAATGGCTACTTAAAGCACCATCTCTGCGTGATTCAGTAAATCTTTTTAAAAATAAAAATCCACTCGCTCATCATACTAATCATACTAATACTAATATTATAAATGCGAAAGTTTAGATGGATGGATGGATGTTTGTTAGAGTTTGTAGCCTAAACGGCTGAACGGATTTCGATGAAATTTGGTATAGACATAGAGGATAGTCTGGAAGAACACATAGGCTACTCACTTTTGTTTTTTTTTAATTGCACGCGGACGGAGTCGCGGGCGAAAGCTAGTAGTCTAATATTCTTATTAATCTACGGTCTTTGAAGACATGATTGTATTTAATATCTAGGCTCTAAGTTCACTTCCACGTTCTTTAAGCTGGTACGTACGCACATATAACGTTTGCTCCGAATCCAGTAAAGCTTACACTGTAAGCTTTCAGGTTTGAGGTTGGTTTAATCTGTTACATTATCAACTGCCGGGTTTCAGCATCGACTTTATTCGTTTCCTTCATATTTATCGTAGTGAATTAAAAAGGGAATGTTGTTCTCAGCAATTTAACTTTTTTATACTATCGGTTTAATGTATGAGCGACAGAGGTGTATATCTTACTAATCTTGCTTCTTACTAATATTATAAATGCGAAAGTTTAGATGGATGGATGGATGTTTGTTAGAGTTTGTAGCCTAAACGGATGAACGGATCTCGATGAAATTTGGTATAAATGTAGAGGATAGTCTGGAAGAACACATAGGCTACTCAGTATTTTTTAAATTCCACGCGAACGGAGTCGCGGGCGAAAGATAGTAGTCTAATATTCTTATTAATCTACGGTCTTTGAAGACATGATTGTATTTAATATCTAGGCTCTAAGTTCACTTCCACGTTCTTTAAGCTGGTAACGTACGCAATATAAAAAAAAAAAAAAAAAAAAAACAAAAAAAATCGTCAGACAAAAGCTGTTAGTTACAAAGTTTGACGATAATAAACATAATAAAAATGTCCATTGCCTTGTACTGTAAATTATTCGATTAATATGGTAATGAAAACTCCTTTACAAAATGTCTCCTACGTTATTATCTGTGCAAAGTTTAATTTAAGGATAGACATGTCGGCGGCCTCTCGGGGATCGGTACAGATTCGAACGTCCGTTGTCTATGAACAGAGAATGGAATATAACGATATAGTAAATGGAACTTCTATGTCCATTTAATAAATTATTTACTTTGATATGAATTAAAATAGTTAAAGATATATAGATTTGAAGTAATTGTAAAGTTGTTTAAAGACATTATAGTTCATAGTTTTTTTAGATATCGCAGAATTTTTAGTTAAAAAAAGTTGAAGAATTTTTATCTCAGCGCCAGGATGTTGCCTATTATTAGATGATTCATTAATAAATTATTTACTTTGATATGAATTAAAATAGTTAAAGATTTTCAGATTTGAAGTAATTGTAAAGTTGTTTAAAGACATTATAGTTCATAGTTTTTTTAGATATCGCAGAATTTTTAGTTAAAAAAAGTTGAAGAATTTTTATCTCAGCGCCAGGATGTTGCCTATTATTAGATGATTCATTAATAAATTATTTACTTTGATATGAATTAAAATAGTTAAAGATTTTCAGATTTGAAGTAATTGTAAAGTTGTTTAAAGACATTATAGTTCATAGTTTTTTTAGATATCGCAGAATTTTTAGTTAAAAAAAGTTGAAGAATTTTTATCTCAGCGCCAGGATGTTGCCTATTATTAGATGATTCATTAATAAATTATTTACTTTGATATGAATTAAAATAGTTAAAGATTTTCAGATTTGAAGTAATTGTAAAGTTGTTTAAAGACATTATAGTTCATAGTTTTTTTAGATATCGCAGAATTTTTAGTTAAAAAAAGTTGAAGAATTTTTATCTCAGCGCCAGGATGTTGCCTATTATTAGATGATTCATTAATAAATTATTTACTTTGATATGAATTAAAATAGTTAAAGATATTCAGATTTGAAGTAATTGTAAAGTTGTTTAAAGACATTATAGTTCATAGTTTTTTTAGATATCGCAGAATTTTTAGTTAAAAAAAGTTGAAGAATTTTTATCTCAGCGCCAGGATGTTGCCTATTATTAGATGATTCATTAATAAATTAGTAATTACAAATGTTTAATTACTTCAGCCTTAGGCTATAAAATAAATTATTAGATGAACAGAGAATGATGCCTCAAGAGACACCTAATTTAGTCGATAAGTTTCAAAAGACATGCATAACTTCTATTGTTCTCATTGCTGTAGACCTCATTGTATTCATCAAGATCTTATCTGAAGTCCAGTTCTCGAGAGTGAAAGTTCAGATCGTTCCGCATAACTTATCCTCTTGAATTTAATTTGAGTTGAACAATTCCCATTTAATTAAGTCAGAGGCGTAAGATCGCCGAGCATTCCGTCAACTCGGGAACGTGGCGACGGCATGTTACGACACTCACACGACTTATAGAAACTGTCCGGCTCACATGTCGCCTTTAGACTAGTGGACTAGTGTGACCATGTCATTTTAATTAGAGGGAAAATTATATAAACGGTTCCGAGTTCAAAATAATCTAAATTATGTGATCAATATGTAAATTTAAAACATATTGCAGACTTCAAGATAACACGGACTATAAAAGCACGTAAGAGTAAATGAAATTTTTTGCACTTAACACTTTGAATGCCTGCAATGATTGCCCCTTAAGCGAAATGGTAAAGTAAGTGGGTAGCATTAAACATGTTAATTGGACCAACAAAACAGCTGGTAATCTATATCAATACTATAAAGAGGTTTTTTGTATGTATTGAAATAACTCAAAAATTACTGGACCGATTTAAAAAGTTCTTGCACCATTAAAAAGCTATATTATCACTGAGTAACATAGGCTATTTTTTAAATTTCACGTGGGCGAAGTCGCGAGCAACAGCTAGTCTGTAACAATTCACGATTAGTACAGTAATGTAGCACACAAATGGGAAGTCTCACGATTTTTGGTTTCACTACTAAAATTGTATAGGAATCACACTTTCAAATACTGGATACATCCGAAGTTATATCCAGCAGTATACTTATGACATGAATACAACTCAATAACACGACTGATACATTCGGGTCAGAGTGTCACAGAGAGGCCGTCAATTTTATTGACATTTGTTGTGCAAACTGCCGACGGCGGGTGTTTATGAGAGATCCGACATTTGCCACTATATGTTGCGATGTTTTAGTATTTGTTTATAGGTTGTCTACAAACTAAGTGGATTGAAAGGGCGGATATATAAAACAAGGAATACGTAGTAAGTTATGTATGTAAAGATTTTAATGACTCCAATAAGGTTTAGACGGTCTATTTGGAAAATACGTGAGAACGTTTTCGTAACGCCTTCGACAGAAAAAAATGAGATTTTTGGACATTACGTCTGCAAAAATCTAATGCAAATTTTGTCGATAAAATATTTGTGATAAGCCCACTGTTGGATAAATGAATGCACATATCTCTGTTCTATCTTCAACTTTTTTTTCTATGCTTTTTATTTATTTTCTGAACTAGATGAATCATTTTAAAGAACGATGTCATTCAATTCGATCATAAAATATTGGACAAACATACGTGTAGTAAAGTAAATAAAAACACTAACATCAACACATAGACCGAGTCATCGTAATGTTTCAATGTAAATACCAGCTGGTGCAAAGGTACAGGGCTGGTTATATACGTGGCTACGTCGCACCGCAACAGCGACAGTGGTGCCATCCCTGCATGATTGATGCAAACTAACTGGCCTAGGGTTGACCCTATGCTGTAACAGTGTTAGAATCATTTTAATAAAATAACTGTATTTAAGGAACGACTGCTATTGCAAAACCTGTAGATCAGCTTTATTAGGGAAAGTGACAGAACTAGTCTAATGTAGTTTTTTCCATATTTTAATAACAAAAATTTAGTCCAAAGTCATTTGATAGGGATAACGAGCTCAATACGAGTATAATACAAATTATTCATGTCTAAAGTTCCGATTCACAATTTTTTAACATTGAAATTCAGGCTAAGATAGAATAAAACCATTTGCGACCCGGTATTGCGGCAGCCCTGAACAAAGGCAACGGGCTTTTAATAAATAATTCTGCAGTAGCCACTTGCAGCCTTCAGAGCGGCCCCGAGCGAGTCCGGCCCTGTAACCGTTTGTTCTAGAACGTTATTCTATTCTATAGCACGGATTTGTTGCAAACGAGCGAATTGATTTTTGTTCTAATACGCTAACATTTATATTTCTAGATCCTGTTTAGATAAAAATGTCTATATTACAGAATATAAAATGAAAAAGCCTAACAGGCTCTTTGTAAAAGATACAACTTGTTATAAAATGACAAGTCATTCAATATCTCATCTCACTCCGAGAATAGACATGCCCGTTGCTAGTACATTTGTATGCAATGTACTAGCATGTCTGAAAGGTAACTTGAATAGTAGTAGCTGGCAAGGAGCTAGAACGATACTGGATTTTGTGACAGTTGCATGTAAAAGGAGACGAAGGTTGACACTGACACGTCTCCTCTCATATGATTTTTATGACATTTCACCGTCATGTGTATACGGATTCCGCCACTAGCTTGCACGAGGTGTTATTGGTGTGTCTATGCCTTTACGTACAGTAGGGAAAACTAACGGTGTTCCACCTTAAAAGCTACAATCATTTGAACATTTTGAAATGAGACGTGTAACAAAAATCAATACAACGTAGCTTATAAATGAATCTATACAATTTTTTTCTAATTATCCCTTCGTTTGCACCACTCACTGCTATTTAATTTGTTATTTGTAAGAAGAGGTTAGATTGTCTCGTTGCAATGAACAAGACATTTTATCCTGGAATGGAACACCGCGGATTTAAGCGACTGTATATCACCTTCAGTATAACAAAGTAAATGACACACGATCATGGCAAAGCTTCCATTAGGCGGCATTCCTCCGACATAACAGCCTATTACACCGTTACGAACATTCTAAAGTTCGTGGAATCACCTCAGTCGGTGTCACACCTGCGTCCAATGAAACCACCTGTGAAGTTGGGACCGTTAAAATTTTCTAAAAGCAATTCTTTTCAATGCCAACTTCTAAACTTTTATCGACTTGGCTTCGCTTCTCGTTTTTAAATGTGAATAATAAAGGTAAGAGAAAAGTATAAGATTTGAAATCATTAATATTAATTGCTTTTTCAAAATACACATGGATTTCCACTTATACTACTCTCCAGCAAAATATTAAATGAATAAGTAATTCTAATTTAACGACACAAATATTTTTGACTGTACTATTTTACGTATTTGAAATAGAATATCAAACATTATTTTATCCTTAAACCGGGCATACGATCAGCAAACACTAAGAAGTCATGAGCCGCAATAAACTGCTACATTTGAATCGGTAACGTGGGTAGTTTGTTAATATTTAAACGCGCTCGTCGCTTCCCTGCGTCTCGGTCATTTATCGCCCGACCGCCGCGCAAAACGGACGTCTACTGTAAACATTTATGGCTACAAAACAAGACTTAGAGGCTACGTGAAGTAGAACGGCGTGGGAAGTAAATGTAAGGTTACAACAGATTTTATCTCTTACAGCCTTACAATTATTAGTACAAATTTTGCTTATACTCAGTTTATTCCTAAGTTTAACTTTATTTAGAGTATCATGAAAATGTTATTAGTTGACACGTATAGTTTAAGCTACTACAGACGATATTTAAATGAGGTAGTTTGTTCTTTTGTCCTATACAAATTATTTAATACAGTACAAACTTCTCCGCCCATCTACTAAAAGGGTAAGTAGATAAAGCCTATTATACCTTTTTAATGTTAATACAGACCTTTTCTAACACGTAATCTAACGACTTAAACGCTCCCCACTGACCCACTCAGCTGAAACTTTGCATCTTTAAAATAGTTAGGTATTGAGATGGTTGTTCATAATCTTATTCCACTCCTGGGACGGAGACCAGACGAGGAATCTTTTTTAACTTAGATCGTATAAGGCTTTGTAAATGTTTTTATTGCCGTCCCTTTATGTACTTCATTATAATAAAAACTTCAGATTTATGTCTGAATATAATAAGACGAAGTTAAAATTCAAACGACTTTAAGTTCTTGTGAGATTTTACTTACAATTTAGTCTTTCATCTGATATTGTTATTTTGATGAAGTCGTAATAAAAAATATAAAATGTTTAACGAAATGGTTTTTAATTTACATCTTAGAACAACTTGTTTTAACTCTATTAATATTTATTCAAACCTTGTCAAGCCAGTGATCACCGATTACTCCCGAGGTGGACCTTCAAAGGTACAAGCGTCCAAAGCTGAACCAATTTAGTTTCGGTCCGCTAAGACAGGTCCACTAGTTATTTACGTGCGAAGGGACCGACTCAAAGTCTCAAGTCCAGTGGAAAATTCGACGAGTCACAACTCCAATCTTCGGCCGCGATGCAGAAAATTGAAACGGATTTCGGCCGAACCCCGCCCGCGAGCGCCTTCGCTTCAAATATTTTACTCGATATTATATTTTTGTATCGTACACTCGATTCACATTTTTGCTATTCTTGTATATGACATTTCAATATCTCCATTCTTTGTACGTTTCAAAGCCAATGGTGGAATATTTCTGAAGAAATTTCAAATATTCAAAAGCTTTTACTGTTGAGATTCAGTATAGACTGTCTAGCTGTCTTGTCATATATTAAAAAGGCGTAATAAATCTTTCATATTTACATTCATATTAGTTAGAGTTTTAAATATTCTGGTTAAATCAATAAAACCGATGTGAAATTGTCCGAATACTTTAAATAAAAACGTAGAAAAAGCACAATTTGACATTGCCATGCCACAGGCAGGTGGAGTAGGAATTAAAAAAAAAACATTCGTCCGCCAATCAACGGAGTGGGTACCAATCCATCAACATGTCGGGACGGTGGTTTTCCAATTTTCATGGGAACTTTTCATCATCTGCGAAAAGCAATTAAGTACAATATAACTGGAACGGTCGACCGCTCATACATCATTCTAACTTGATGCTGTTACTTTTGATAGAATCATTTATAACAATAATAATTTCACCCCTCTTTTATCCCGGCTGGTATGATTAGAGTCCAATATCAAAAACAAAAGAGAAATATATTGTATATTGGAACGTATAAATATTTTAAGACTAGCTGTTGCCCTCGACTTCGTCATCGCAATATTAAGATAAAAAGTAGCCTATAATATGCCCGTCTATGTTAGCTAACCTTCAGTGAAAGTCCGGTCGAAATCGGCCAAGCCATTTCGGAGGTTACCCGGAACAAACGCGGCTTGCGGACAGACAGTCAGACAGACAGACAAAAAAAATTAAATGCGATTTTCGTTATCAGCAACGCAAATACATCATCTTCCCGAAATTTGGAATTTTTCTTTTGATATTACAAACAGACACTCCAATTTTATTATATGTAGGTATAGATTTAGCTTGGATGTCGAACTGGAACCTTTACAAAAGCATACTTTTACCGTGTACAGCAATTTTATCAGTTGAACTTTTAAAAACTTGTTTTAAATACATTCTTCACTCCGGTCATATCACAGTAAATTAAAATTCTCTCAAATAACGTTTCATTTTTCCACTAATAAATTGTGCATATTCAGAATATATGCGAGGAAAATTTCCATATTCGAAAGCGGAACATTATGACCATAACTTAGAGAATATAGCTCAAGGATTGCTAATAACCGAAGCTAAAGTCGAGACACGAGCTGTTGAGCCCGCCGAGAGCGGAGCGGCCATCGCTGAGATACGCGCGCCCAACGACGCTTGAAGTTAAGTAAGCTCATATGATGTGCTTTAACGTTGCCTCACATGGGAACTTCCGTCCGGTACTACGTTTGGCGCAAGTTGAAAGCGACCATTTACGAATAATGAAGTGCAATATAAATTTTATTACGGTGTATCTATTTTAGATGTTAACCAGCCAGATACAGTAGTTATAAATATAAAAGATTGTTCCGAGAAATAAACAGCCATCCTCAAGCTAATTGATCTCCCTTTTGTAGATTAGTGTGAGAATTCTGCGCTAAGGGATGCTATAGATATTACGACTTTGAACAGTCTTTAAAGTGGAAACAACTAATCTAGATTTGACCATCATTTAAGTTGAAAAAGATTAAAAACATATTTAATAAAGCAATCAAAAATAAGATAATAAATAATTTAATTAACCGCAGCGGCAGCGAAGAAGGCAAAGGTGCAGGAATACGGAAAGTTAAAAAAGTAAAAGAATCTAGTTTAAATAGCGATGTGGTCGTTTGGCGAACTCGCGATAAAGAATTAACTGCAGTAATAAAATAAATTCCTACGCTGATGTGGCGAAAGAACGAATACCGACTTGCATTTTAAATTTATCTTTGCTTTTAAAAGTGTTTAATTACTTAACAATTATTTTTTCTTAAACTTAAAAGTACAATTAAATAATAATGCTAATATTATGAAAGCGAAAGATTTCGCCTCAGAGGGTTTGCGTAGTATGTACCACACTTCCAAACATCACTATCAATCACACACATCACACATCACTATCAATTCTCATATCTGAATTCTTCCTTCATACGCAAGGCAATTTACACATTCCATCCTTAATGATTACTTATTATTGTATTAACCTTAACCTGCAGAATATCAGTTAAGATTATTTGTTAATTTACAATGTGTAAGATTGGGATAATATGTACTTTCCTTCATCTGTGCGACTTTAAACTCGAGACTACTAACTACATCTAGTTACTAAACTAACAAAGACATGTAACAATTCATCGCATTCAAATGCCTACACTCAGCCACATAACGTGCGGGATTTTTGCAATATTTTTTCTGTTTCGACTTCAGCCCCGGCGACGATTTATTCACTCAGACAGATAACGCGTTCCCTTTTTTGCCCTCAAGCGATGTTTAAATAATTCCCGTCGCCCTTTGTTCCTGTTCCGTATTGCTGTTTGTAAGTTGTGATCTCCGCTTGTTTGTTTTATTTTGATGTACAAACTTATAACACTTGTATGAACATAACTGGGATTTGTTCATCATGAATTTGCTTGAATGTGGAAAATCTGATATAGAGGTTGGAACAGTCTTGTAATGTATGAAACGGTTTGATGATAATCCTGTTTATGAGGATAATTTACCCAGTAATAATTACGATCGTTAACAAAGTTTTTACCTAAAATAATTTCTTTAATGCTCTTTATTTTCATATTAAGTGAATTTTGATGTAGACGGAAGTTTTAATTAGTATACTAAGGTTTTTCATTACGTTTCATTTAATATATTTTACGCAAAAGTACATATTGTTAGTTAATTATAAAACACTAGCTGTTGCTCGCGACTTCGCCCGCGTTAAATTAAAAAAAAATATATATAGCCTATGTTACTTACAGATAAATCACCTTTCTAACAGTGGAAGAACTTTTAAAATCATCCCAGTAGTTTTTGAGTTATTTCAATACATACAAAAATACAAAAAAAAACAAATCTTTCCACTTTATAATAATAGTATAGATTATTTATGATCGGTTTCCCTGCTACGTTTAACCATTCGTTAGTGTTTTTGGTTCGATACCTTCATATAATGCGTTTCCGAACTATATAATTTGAGTTTTACTAACAAACACTAAAAAAAAGGATTGGCTAGATATTGACAAAATAACTGGAAACTTCATAAACCTAGCATTACTGATATAATATTTAACAACTTTTAGTTAGGTTGAATCTCTCCGTAGATTCAACCAAAAACTGAATATTCTAATATTTCTTTCAAAAAACCTTCATTATGTTTCTCAAAAATTCTTCCATGATAAAAATAACACACCACAAATCCACGTTCAAACACTTGAAGCACCCGGCGCGTTCGCAATGACACTTTAACAAAGTATTTGAGAGCCTTATTTTTCAGAGGATTCCAACCCTCTCCCTTACAGAGCGAATTGCGTAAAAACTGGGTCAAAGAGTGACATTTACGTAGACAAGTTATGTGTACATGTTAACGCATGCCTTGTTAAATGTTTAATGAAAATTTAAACAGAGTGCACGTGACTGAAGGGTTAATATGTAAAAGTAACATTGCAGGTTGTGATTACGAAGTCAATGCAGATTAAAAATATTTGGCCGACGAGGCCGACCGTGCCTCTCTATCGCTTGTTCCATGCTTTCGTTTGCTCGCTTGGCTCAGTCAGACAAAGAGCCATACTTCAGTGCGTCCAGCCAGTGTTTAACTTCTTTAGATATTTATAATTAGATTGAGCAAGGGATTCTATCTATTATGTGGTCACATTTTTAGTTTGTTTTGTACTTAGGTTATGAATGTAAAATATATAAAAAAATATGTATATGAATATGTAAAAATACTTTGTAGCTACTGAATATTTGATTCCGACATAAGCTTTTCTGGCTCCTGTCTTCCCTCGCAGTCTTGAGGTATTCATTTTATTATGTGGCATTTTTATGTGTAAAAATTAAAACCAAATGATGTAACCTGATTTAACTACGTCATAGACGCACACTAAGGTAACATGACGGGTAACAAGCGGTGTGTCGTCGCAAATTGTGAGCGACGCAAATGGGCCCCGGACCGTCACCACACCTGCGTCTGTCAGTAATATATCCACGTCCGGAAACGGACTCTTACTTACATGCTCATGAAAAATGTACGGAACAGGCCCGGACATACCGAGCTTTGTTAATGGCTTTGCAAATGGTTTTTGTTGAAATACTCGTACGTATACAGTAAAAATTCTCCCGCCGAAATAATATTATAATTGCTTCTGTTTTTTCGAAGAGAATAGATGACATGTCTCCATACAAATAATGTTTTTTTTTAATCAATAAAATTATGCACTAAATATGTTTGGGTTATAAAAAACGCGTTTTGCGAGTAAATAAGAAAAATCGAAGCCTGCTTATCGACGCGGTCACTATCCATAGAGTTTTTAATGCGAAAATGTTTGCATTCCTCACATAAAACGATACAAGCCTTTCAACGCTCGCAATTTTACAAATACGAAATTTATTGCCGATTTTATATGCGTATTGGTAAAATTAACTATTAAAACTTTTTTAAGACAAATTCCTACATTAACTTCCTCAAAGATATTTAGGGGAACGACAATACATATATTTTTGTACAATTATTTCATTAATTAAAACCTACGGCTAATCTGTCTGTACTAAGGGAATATTTAAGTAAAAATTAAAGGACTCTGAATCTTGTATTAAGTCTGCTTACACCTAAAGCAACGTGTAACGCCTAAGTTACCGCATATAGGATTAACGTACGCTGTTGGGTTAAATGAACCCTAGATATGATATAGAGCAATAGAGCCTAGTGACATGTATTATGGTGATTTATTTAGCTGCACAACGGGCGGTCATTCCACGCACAAGGTACGGCCAAATGTCTTCCTATATGCATATCATACATGTAGGGTAATTGTATATTACAGTAGCTGTTCCCATGCGACTTCATTCGCATAAAATTATAAAAATTTCATTTCATTGTTCACATTTGTCAAAATATTAATTGCAAATGTCAAAATGACATGACATGACAAACTTAGCAATCTTTCTTTCTTGATGTTGGCAACAACTTATGGTCTCTTTCCCACATTAGGGTTTTTATCCAAAATATTTACCCCCTAAGTTTAATGGCGTGAAAATATATAGCTTAAAGCGTGACGTATTTTTTATTAAAAAGGACTAATTCAAAAATATGCTGTAATTGCCGACATCTTAGGCAACAAAGAAGTGTGTGTTTACGCTTTATTATAATAGTATAGATCTATTTGAAAGTTCGTACGGTATTTAAACGGAATTGTTGCTTTAAGTTGCGTTAACTTTTTACGTATTTCTGTAAAAAAAAATAGCAGTTTAAGTCTACAAAATGATTTTTACTCTTTTCTTTTAATTATTTTTTTTTTAATAAGAAAAGGGGGCAAACAAGCGGCGGGAACACCGAGGTGGTCAACGACGCCCATGGACATCCGCAACACCAGAGGAACTACAGCTGCGTTGCCGGCCTTTGATTAAATTGTAGGCTCGCTTCTTGAAGGACCCTTAGTCGTATTGGTTTGGAAATACCGCCGAGGACAGACTATACCACAACGCGGCTGTTATTCTGTAATCTTATTTCTTACTAATATTGTATATGCGAAAGTTTAGATGGATGGGTGCAAGTTTCCTATATCGTATCTCCAGAACGGTTCATTGAATATTGCTGACATTTGATAAATATGTAGAATATAGTCTGGAAGATGACAAAGGGCAAAAGCTAGAATTTTTTAAAACTCGAATAAAGACTCATAATTTACATTAAAACAATACGCAGAATTGTTTTAAAGTCTTTTTAAACAGGAAAAGGACCAAAATACACCAGCATTTTTATAAAATATTTTCGTTTAATCATTTAAGTTCACCCCAGTTTGTTAAAAAATAAAGGAAACGAAATAAAATTTCGTCTAACTCGAATACAGGGGGATCATCCCTCCTTTGATGAGATGATTGGGTTTATTTTGGATAATGATAACTGAAATATGTATCTCAACTCACCCTCTAGATTGAGAATCGGTGTCGTACTTCAAAGCGATATTTGACAGAGAATTTTACTCGAATAAAACTGTATATTGCGTATAAAACATGTTCAAAGTGTAATAATGTTAGATATGAGATTTACCAGTCCTCTAAAGAAAAACACTTTAGTATATGTGTTTAAACATTTATGTATTTACTAAATTTATTATTAACTAGCTGTTACTCGCGACTTTGGCCGGGTGAAATTAAAAAAATATTCCCTATGGTTACTTAAATGATATTGTAGCTGTTTAATTATAAACGAATTTCAAATCTTTTCTCTTTATAACATTAGTGAAGATATATGCGACATATTCAAATTTAGTTTATAACACGAGTGCTATAGGTAATGAAGCCAGACAGTATTCACATACTGTCTGGCATCATAAGTTAAAAAATATTTTTCCTGCAATTTAGTGTTACACACATACACGTATAATTCGGACGTGTGTGTGTGACCTGGTTTGAGTCATTATCGGTCGTAAATCTGTCCATAAATCTCCGTGTCGGGATCATTCTGATTGCGTAACCCATTTTAGCTCAATTCCCACTTATTTTTCACCGAACTTCGGGAATCTCTCGCATTAATACAATATTGAGGTTCGTTGAACTTTTATTGATAAATGAACGTCTATAGAACAAGTTTTGATATAAGGTTTGGTCCTATTTAGTTGCAAAAATGTTTTTTTTTGTTCGGGAATTCTTTTTAAAATAGAAAACATTAAAGTGGTATTACTAAAGTAATGTTAGTTATTTTAAATGTTTTTAATAATATATATTTAAAACTAAAATTAGTCTTTGAATATTATTGTGCTCTTAGATCTATACTACTCGTAATATTATAAAGAGTAAAGGTTTATATTTTTTTTGTATTTAAATAACTCAAAAACTACTGGGCCGATTTAAAAAATCTCTTACCATTAAAAAGCTACGTTATCAGTGAGTAACATAGGCTAAACTTTATATTGTTTTTTAATTTCCCGCGGGCGAAGTCGCGAGCAACAGCTAGTCATTACACAAATTGCCAAATACATAAAAGTATGTCACTTAAGGGTCATACAAATTTACATGTACATTATTTTAATTTGAATTATTTATTGCGTTTATTAAAGTTCGTAACTTTCCTGCAAAAATAAATTATAAAGACAGTTTGAAATATTCCCGTTTCCGTCATGAGTGAATTTATATTAACATAATCCAAGGCGCGCCTGGTACTGTGACGGTCACGTAAATCGTTAACATGTAGTAGTTGGGCGCGCAATGAAAAATTCACAAGTCACTAAGCCCGTCGGGCGGGTCTCGTATGCTGAGCTCGTTCCTGGTTTTAATTCAGTTTAAACTCGGTTATAAAGCGAGCGTCTGTCGCCTATCGGACATTGTGCAGTCGTGGGCTATTAAAAAAGTAACATACAAGATAGATAAATTGTATATATTTAAAAGTTTATCAAAGGTTCATGTCATGAATACCCTTTTCCCACTTTTGTAGTTGCATTGAAAATACAATTTGAAATAGATGTTGAATTACTAGCATTTGCCTGCGACTTCATCGGCTTGAAATAAAACAGCTTAGAGTAAACTATGTAGGCTATGTATTCCTACAGACTATGTACTATATCTGTGCCAAATTTCATCGAGATGCGTTAAGCTGTTTTGGAAATACATATACGTATGTGGTAACAAACATCCAAATTTTCGTGTTTAATTTGTTTAGTGTAAATTCTATTAATAATAATAATAAAATTAGTGTTAATTACATTTGAATTTAATTTTGATCAACTTCTCTCCCATGTAAAAACAGAAAATTGAATAAAAGATCGGTTACCGTATCATCAACATATGGTAGATATAGATATATAAAGTCCGCGACACACGTTCAGTTTTGTCTGAACACTCGGATCGTTAAGATAAATCTAACGTGTGTAAAACTAAGGACTGAACAGTTCCCAGTTTTGATAGATTCATCTGAACTGTTCAGATAAAACAGAGCGTGTGTTGCAGGCTTTATAAAACATGCAGACGATCGTAATCTGATTACACTCCGGTCAGTTCATCGCGTTTCCCCGAAGGCGAGAAAAATCATATTTTTTTCACTCTCCTGTACTCCCGCACGCAATATGAAGAGGTTTACTGACGGTTTTTACTGTGGCCCGTTTATTATAAACTTTATGAAGGTATAAAACATAAAATAATGGCCGTATTTTTACAACCCGATACTATAAAACACCTTTTATGATTGCGATAACATCGCTTGTGAGTTTTGGCATGCAGTGTACGGAACTCAGGTGATATGTGTTGGAATTATATCTAAGGAGATTCATGTATTATTACAGTAGTTTTTAACGGTTATTATTGTACCGTATACCGAATCTTTTAAACCTTTAAGCATAAAAACGAATCCATAATTTGACAATTTATGATGCAATCGAATTAAACGACGAACTTAAACACGAATCTCAAAAATAAAATATTGTTCACCCGGTTTTTCTCAGAAAGAAAGAAAGAGATGTTTCCAGAGTATAGACATACGGAAACAGTTAAGTATTTAAATAAAATAAAATAATGTCAAACAATTAAATAATGGCGGAGGATACGCATAGGAAAGGGAAATGTCCTCTTTATGTGCGTCTCCTCCTCCGTCAATTAAGGGTAGGCAACGCATCTGCAATTGCGGATGTTTATAGACAGCGGTCGCTTTCCATTTCGGTGGATTCAGGTGGCCGCTTGCTCGTTTGCCACCTTATTTTATAAAAAAAATATAGAGTTTTCATTATCTATCTTTGAATAAATCCTTTCAATTAAATTGAAATAATACCATAAAATGTATACCATTCAATCTTAGTTATCTATAAAGACCGATCCGGATAAATCCGGTTAAAACTACATTAGTCTGGCAATACATTAGACAAGTCTGCGTCGAAGACGTCCAGATTGGTCTCTGATTGCGTTAGAGCTTTAAAAGCAATGTCTAAAGCTGATTATTGTTTGTTAATACGCAGTTTTGCAATGAAACAACTTGATTATTTGCTTTGCTTTTAGTATTTACACATTTAATTTTAGAAGTGATTTAAGGAATAAATGTGTTAATTTTATTATGGCCTGTGTATATCTATCTATAGATAGATAGATGGATTACACTAAGGTGGATCTCTGAGTGAGACAGTGACGGCGAAGGACAGATGTCTATTGAAATTTAATTTCGCTTTGTATTTATCAGCCGGTTAATTGTAATTTATATCTCAATTTTAGTAACAATACACACAAAAAGATACGTTAAACTTTACATCCGGATATCATTAAGAAAAAAACTTTTACCTCAATCACATAAATGGCATTGGCTTGAACAATTTCATTTCCGTGATAAATTTCCTCTTTGACGGACGACACGGAAAATTCGTTCAGAACCAGTTATAAGTAAAATATAACGAGCAAATAAAATAAAACCAAAAAGACTGCATTCATTCTTCAAAGGTTTTTAAACTATTTTTTACGTTTTTGTTAGTATATAAATAGAGTGCATTTGCAATTGAGTTATTATGGAGAATTTAAAGTAAATGCATACGCTGTAAGATAGATGAAAAGAGATTACTTTTATCTACAGATATTTTATAAAAACTAATTAATGATGTATTAAATTGTCTTAACTTTGATATTTGTATTTATTTTTATAGTTTATTTTACACAACTAAGGTAATATTTCTCTAAACTTTGCGTTAGAAATCTACTATAATAAAGAGGAAAGATTTGTATTTTTGTATGAATTGAAATAACTCAAAAACTATTGGCCGATTTTAAAAATTCTTTTACTATTAAAAAGCTACATTATCAGTGAGTAAAATAGACTATTTTTTTATTTCACGTGGGCGAAGTCGCGAGCAACAGCTAGTTAAATATATTTTTATACAGAACAATCCAGTTATGACCACCATGATTATGTTTACATTATTTATAGATAAAAACTATAGAGTAAGTGACATGACAAAAACTTGAGGAAAATGAGATAATAATGGATTTAGGCGCAGTTGTCCGCACTCAGAAACAACCGGCTTTGTTATACTTTTATAATAAAACTCGACACACTTTTGCGTTCGCTGTTTTTGTTGATATCACGAAAACATTTTGATGGTATTTGAATTGACCAACAAAGTTTCATACTAAAATTAATTCTGTTAAAATTGATTTTTTTTTAACGTAAATAAACCATCGCTTGACCTCGACTCCACCTAAGTTAAGTGAAGACGCTGCCGAAGGATAGAGTTGATTTTTTTTATTTCTGGTTATCATATGAGTGAGCAGTCAATCATATTTTTGTAGAGATCTATAAACCCACTTTTATAATACAATTCTAAAGATATATCACTTAAAATCGATTCAATTCAATAAAATCAACTCCCTAACACTAGCTAGAATTGTATATTCAGCTCACACAACAATAGCGGTTGGAAATTTTCGCCTATTTTCTAGAATAGAATAGATTTTTTGGAGCTGCGGCGAAGACAAATAGCGTCGGACTATTCTGTGTGATTCGTTTGGTCCGAGCTCAGTTCCGTAATTGACAGATATATACGTAATTGACAATCTTACTAATATTATAAATGCGAAATTTTAGATGGATGGATGTTTGTTAGAGTTTGTAACCTAAACGGCTCTCGATGAAATTTGGCATAGACGTATATGGTAGTCTGGAAGAATAGATTGGCTACTTATTTTTGTAATTTTTGATTTTACGCGGACGGAGTCGCGGGCGAAAGCTAGTCTTCTACAATTTAAGTTCAAATTTATTAATAGTTCAGATAGCAGATTTGATTAACTTTAAATATGTTTATTAAAGTCTATAAAGTTGACAAAGTAATTTTACCTATTAATAGATCAAAGTCTTTTCATACTTGACCGACTTCCCAAAAGAAGGAGGCACTCAATTCGTCTGTATGTTTTTTTTTATGTGTGTTATTTATTACATTTTCTACCAGTCCCTTAGAAGAGATACGTGATCATCTATTTTCTTCTTCTTCGCTTTTACAGCAAAGTAAATTTATTTTAATGGATGAATTTTATATGGTACGCGAGGTAACATGATTACAGCACGTGAGGTTCACTCAAAAAGCCCATTCACCTAACACAAAACACAATTTGTGTCACCCATTGAATGCTTCGAGAACTCGATCGCGAATCACAAAAGCACTCGATATTTCAGTAAGAGCCTTAAATAAACGTAATAGGAAAGGTATGTACTCAATGTGGAGGAAATTTGATAGATTTATTTGCAGCATCACGTATATTATATTAGAACTTGAAAAAGACCATATCTCGTTGGTAAATTGCCAGAAAAATACTCATCTTTATTGTATGAATTATTTTTACCTTCAAATGCAGTTTTACTTAACTTTTATTTATGCCTCTTACCGCATTGTCGAGCAATTTCGATCCTGCCATAATCCATTCGAATGCGTCCATACCTGAAATGAAAAAAAAAACCATTCAGATTTTTAAATTCAGAATTCGAACGTAACGTTAAAATTGATTTAACAGTTTCCGATTGGGCGTGACGCGTAATTGAATGCCCTCTGATTGGCTAGTTCGCGTCACGTCCAATGGTGGCACATCCGGTGCAGTCACGTGGTCAATTTCCGAGTCCATTTCCGACGGCGTTAGTTACTCGGTTATTTCAAGTGGGGAATAATTTAAATGGTAATGATAGACGTTTCTTAACATCTTAACGAGTTCTTTTGAACGTATTTCTTAATACAAATGTGGCCAGTAAATCACATCAACGAAAACTCCACTGTGACGTCATTGAATTTAAATTTTCAGTATCTTACTAATATTATAAATGCGAAATTTTAGATGGATGGATGTTTGTTAGAGTTTGTAACCTAAACGGCTCTCGATGAAATTTGGCATAGACGTATATGGTAGTCTGGAAGAATAGATTGGCTACTTATTTTTGTAATTTTTGATTTTACGCGGACGGAGTCGCGGGCGAAAGCTAGTCTTCTACAATTTAAGTTCAAATTTATTAATAGTTCAGATAGCAGATTTGATTAACTTTAAATATGTTTATTAAAGTCTATAAAGTTGACAAAGTAATTTTACCTATTAATAGATCAAAGTCTTTTCATACTTGACCGACTTCCCAAAAGAAGGAGGCACTCAATTCGTCTGTATGTTTTTTTCTATATGTGTTATTTATTACATTTTCTACCAGTCCCTTAGAAGAGATACGTGATCATCTATTTTCTTCTTCTTCGCTTTTACAGCAAAGTAAATTTATTTTAATGGATGAATTTTATATGGTACGCGAGGTAACATGATTACAGCACGTGAGGTTCACTCAAAAAGCCCATTCACCTAACACAAAACACAATTTGTGTCACCCATTGAATGCTTCGAGAACTCGATCGCGAATCACAAAAGCACTCGATATTTCAGTAAGAGCCTTAAATAAACGTAATAGGAAAGGTACGTACTCAATGTGGAGGAAATTTGATAGATTTATTTGCAGCACCACGTATATTATATTAGAACTTGAAAAAGACCATATCTTGTCGGTAAATTGGCAGAAAAATACTCATCTTTATTGTATGAATTATTTTTACCTTCAAATGCAGTTTTACTTAACTTTTATTTATGCCTCTTACCGCATTGTCGAGCAATTTCGATCCTGCCATAATCCATTCGAATGCGTCCATACCTGAAATGAAAAGAAAAAACCATTCAGATTTTTAAATTCAGAATTCGAACGTAACGTTAAAATTGATTTAACAGTTTCCGATTGGGCGTGACGCGTAATTGAATGCCCTCTGATTGGCTAGTTCGCGTCACGTCCAATGGTGGCACATCCGGTGCAGTCACGTGGTCAATTTCCGAGTCCATTTCCGACGGCGTTAGTTACTCGGTTATTTCAAGTGGGGAATAATTTAAATGGTAATGATAGACGTTTCTTAACATCTTAACGAGTTCTTTTGAACGTATTTCTTAATACAAATGTGGCCAGTAAATCACATCAACGAAAACTCCACTGTGACGTCATTGAATTTAAATTTTCAGTATCTTACTAATATTATAAATGCGAAATTTTAGATGGATGGATGGATGTTTGTTAGAGTTTGTAGCCTGAACGGATATCGATGAAATTTGGCATAGACGTATATGGTAGTCTGGAAGAATAGATTGGCTACTTATTTTTGTAATTTTTGATTTTACGCGGACGGAGTCGCGGGCGAAAGCTAGTCTTCTACAATTTAAGTTCAAATTTATTAATAGTTCAGATAGCAGATTTGATTAACTTTAAATATGTTTATTAAAGTTTTATTAAAGTCTATAAAGTTGACAAAGTAATTTTACCTATTAATAGATCAAAGTCTTTTCATACTTGACCGACTTCCCAAAAGAAGGAGGCACTCAATTCGTCTGTATGTTTTTTTCTATATGTGTTATTTATTACATTTTCTACCAGTCCCTTAGAAGAGATACGTGATCATCTATTTTCTTCTTCTTCGCTTTTACAGCAAAGTAAATTTATTTTAATGGATGAATTTTATATGGTACGCGAGGTAACATGATTACAGCACGTGAGGTTCACTCAAAAAGCCCATTCACCTAACACAAAACACAATTTGTGTCACCCATTGAATGCTTCGAGAACTCGATCGCGAATCACAAAAGCACTCGATATTTCAGTAAGAGCCTTAAATAAACGTAATAGGAAAGGTATGTACTCAATGTGGAGGAAATTTGATAGATTTATTTGCAGCATCACGTATATTATATTAGAACTTGAAAAAGACCATATCTCGTTGGTAAATTGCCAGAAAAATACTCATCTTTATTGTATGAATTATTTTTACCTTCAAATGCAGTTTTACTTAACTTTTATTTATGCCTCTTACCGCATTTTCGAGCAATTTCGATCCTGCCATAATCCATTCGAATGCGTCCATACCTGAAATGAAAAGAAAAAACCCATTCAGATTTTTAAATTCAGAATTCGAACGTAACGTTAAAATTGATTTAACAGTTTCCGATTGGGCGTGACGCGTAATTGAATGCCCTCTGATTGGCTAGTTCGCGTCACGTCCAATGGTGGCACATCCGGTGCAGTCACGTGGTCAATTTCCGAGTCCATTTCCGACGGCGTTAGTTACTCGGTTATTTCAAGTGGGGAATAATTTAAATGGTAATGATAGACGTTTGTTAACATCTTAACGAGTTCTTTTGAACGTATTTCTTAATACAAATGTGGCCAGTAAATCACATCAACGAAAACTCCACTGTGACGTCATTGAATTTAAATTTTCAGTATCTTACTAATATTATAAATGGGAGAGTTTAGATGGATGGATGGATGTTTGTTAGAGTTTGTAGCCTTAATTGCTGAACGGATATCGATGAAATTTGGCATTGATGTAGAGGATAGTCTGGAAGAACACATAGGTTACCTGGTTTTGTTATTTTTAATTCCACGCGGACAAAGTCGCGGGGAAAGCTAGTTTTACATAAATAGTAATAAATCTACCACCTGTCTTCAAACATTGACTTAGATAGACAGTTCGTTTGATGTTATAATAAGAGGATGTTTGCAAAATTAATGTTTTAAGCGAAATTTAGGTTTAAACAAGTACAAAGTGGATTAACGTCTGCCATTTTCACAATTTCAGTTGAGTTGAGACAAGTTCTCTGAGATTACGAAGTTTGTTGGGCGCCGGCGTCAGCGCTCCGACCGCCATGATTGATGGCTGTAATTAACCTAACCGGTTTCGTAATCTCCTTTGCATAGTCATGATAAATATTAAATAGGATAAGTTACATCACACCTACGCACGTGTAAATATCTATACCTGCGTGTAGTCAACAATATATAAGAACCGTGACTTCCTCTTACCACAGCAGAAGAAGGATAAGCATTTCTATGATTGTTTCGGTTAAAGGTGTAGACGTCGAAATTATCGCGGTTCCTTAGTATTATTATCAGTCTATACTAATAATATTATAAACAGAAAAGATTTGTATTTATGTATCTTTCTAAGTATTGAAATAACTCAAAAAGTACTGGGCCGATTTTAAAAATTCTTTCTCCTTTAGAAAGGTAATTTATCTGTGAGTAACATAGGTATATTTTTAATGTGACACGGACGAAGTCGCGAGCAACATCTAGTTGATTATAACAAACAACAAAGGAATAATCTTTATAGATTACCACATCGAGCGACAAAATTCATGTGTTTGTTTATTATTAAATGTTCTATGTACATACATGTTATTTTTTCAAATAATGATACTTTAAGGCCCTTCGTACACAAGGCAACGTAAATCTTTGAATATCTGGGTTGTGAATACCGCGTAGCGCGCGCTTCACAGAAAGATAAATCGTCAACGCGAATTGTCTCGACGATCTTAACAAGCAAGTTGTGAGCGACTGGTTTTAGCAACTCCTCGATGTTGCAAAGTCTAAAATCAGTTAGTATCGAAAATGTACATCGTGGTTACGAAGGGCCTTCAGAAGGTGTCAATTACAAAGTAGGGTAATTACTGTTATATTTTAAATAAATTATTTACGTGTACGATAATTTCGCTTACCAGCACATTCATCATATTAAGATTGTTACGTTAGTGCATCTGCGAAACAGAAGCGACGTAAATAATAATGGTTCCAATTATGTACCTAAGCCACGGAGTTATTACATTATGTGATATGAGAGTAATGTGGACATGAAAGGAAAATACGAAAAAAAGGTTACAAAATGAAAATATGAAAACAATTTATCTAAATAACAGTTTTATAGACGAAAATCCTCTACAAATACATTTAAAATTATTGTATTTAATATGTACATTTTGGTAGAAACTCGTTTTTCAAGGAAGATATTATAACAAGGCAAATACTGTTACATTTATCTTAAAACTAGCTGTTCGCGTGCGGATTCATCCGCGTGAAATTATAAAAACTTTATTTTATGGTTTACATTTGTCAAATGATCAATAACAAATGTCAAAATGACATAACATGACATGACAAACCTTAGCAATCTTTCTTTTTTGATGTTGGCAACAACTTATAGTCTCTTTCCCACATTAGGGTTTTTATCCAAAATATTTATCACCTAAGTTTAGTGGCGTGAAAATATATAGCCTAAAGCGTGACGTAAGTGTAGGGCTTTTTATAAAAAAAAAGAATTATTAAAAAATATGCTGTAATTGCTGACATCTTAGGCAACAAAGAAGTGTGTGTTTACGCTTTATTATAATAGTACAGATAGTATAGATAAAATAGTACAAGAAGTACAAAGGAGCTAATTGGTAAAAAAATCCAAAAGCCTTTTGCTTAAATAATATGATTTTGAATAACTTTTGTATAACAGCTATAAATTCTAAAGCGACCATTATATTACCTCGAGGTTAACGACCTAGTTTTCGTCGGATTAAACTGCCATTTGGCGGAATCGCGGCGCGGCTTACGTCGAATAAAATTATGCTTTGTATTGAGACGTGGGGTAGATGAGGTGCTATCGTTAAGCCTTTGTCTTACGACGAGACAATCACCTTTGAATTACAAATTTTAGATATCCTGTTCATAGGAAATTCTATCTTATGACTAATATACTGACGGCGCATAATCGTATTTATTATTTAATATAAGTAAACTTTTAAGATATATCTTTTAGAAAACTTTCATCACCGTTACGTAATTTATTTAACAACCGCTTTTGTCCAAATTTACACTAAGCGAGTTATTAAGCTTTAGACGTCTATGAGTGTGAAATTAAGCATGACCTTTATTGGACTCAATAAAGATGAATGTTCCCAGCTAATAGGAGCTAAATGTTAATAAATCAATACATGCGCCGAACCGTTTGTACTGCGGCCTGATCAAAGGGCCGGGTCTTACCCGGGCACACGGGTACGGTACCCGGGTATAACAACCCGGATATCCGTCTCGTCATACATAAACATAAAACATGAATGCCTAATGAGAACTGATGTTAGCCTCTATTTGCTAAGGTCCTATCCATATTAGAACAACGTAAAGGTAAATTATTTTCCTTTTAAAATATTTACACACTTCGATATGATATGACAAATGTAATAATAGTCTTTAAAATTAAATACTTAAAGTATCCTTTCGTATAAAAGTAACCGTAGTAAAAAAGCTATCGTCGATTTACAAATCGATTCTATTTTACAATATCAAAGTCTCAAATAGTATTAAAAGTTTCAATCTAACTTGAAAAAATAAACGAAACGGAGAGAAAAAGTTAGACGATTAAACTTTATTTATTCAATATGTTCGGAAACTGTGGAAGCGAACTAGAAACTGCGAGTTTAATCCTGACCGTTTAAAATCAAACGCGATCTCGGTTAATTTAGTAACTCGGATACGTATTTCTGTTTGCACTGAGAATACATTCGACATCCTAATTAGAGAAAACACGACTCCTAGAGGAATATATCTTGTTGTGTAATGGAAATACGAATCAACAACAAAATCTACTAATATACAGGATGATTGGTAATTCTCGTTCGGAGGTGATAGAGCTGACAAATTCTGATAATTTTAACCCTGTATAAAATAAAAAAAAATGAATAATAAAATAACATTTAATCTTATCAACACTACAACACAATTAGGAATTAGAAAAAAAAACAAAGTAATTAAATAAGGAAAACTAATAATGTATAAGACTACACGACACTCCATCCGTGTGAAATAAAAAAAAAAACAAAAGTGAGTATGTATTCTTCCAGACTTTACTCTTTATATAGGGTCAAATTACATCGAGATCCTTTCAGCCGTGCTGAGAAACATCAATGTATCTAAACTTTTTAAATAATATTAGTAAAAAGTAAAATCGTTAAAGTTAGTATAGAAGTATGTACAGTCTTTTTTGTTTCTGAAAATAGAAAATAACTGTATTTAACTTAACAACATAATAGACCCTATTCAACGATTTCATTTCCTTCATGGATTCCTTTGATAGACCGTGTGGAAAATTAGACATTTGTGATTGATCAAAGATTAACATTTGGGGTGGATGGGAGCCTTAGGAATGAATGTAAAAAGATTTATTTGATGTCATACAAACAAGATTTTAAAACATACACGGTTATGATAGGAATAGTTTTAATAATATTTTAAAACATAAGCGTCTGCATTTTTGTTGATCATTTTCAGATTTTTCCGAAGTTTTTTTTTTCTTATTAATTATTTGCTTGGAATTAAATTAGAGACTTTTTGCCTTTCTTATATTTTATCAAAATTTCTGTAAATTAACTTGTCCGTCTATAATATTCTACAACTTTAACAACAGTGGAATTACACGTTAAAATTAGGACATCTTGAAACGTGTTGTAATACGTATTTTGTTCACAGTTCACGTTGGAATCACATCGCCGCCTTCACTAAATCGAGTTCCAGCGAAATGACTCCTATAAAGTGAACTGTTAGTTTGGTCACGTCGATATTTCAAGATTTTTAAACACGGAAAACTTTGAAATGAAATGAAATTCATTTTTTTAAAACAAACATTGTGATATGAAGCTTATTTTTATAAAATCAACTACAGTAAATAGTTACTGTAAAATCTATTCTTATTAGTAACATTATGTATCTGTAACATCATAAAAATCATAATTCCCGAACATGACGTATTTGGGCTGTTTGTAAAGAAAAAGTCCGCAATTCCGCGATTCTTCCAGGTAATATCTATTTTTTTTTAATTTTTAATGGTCAATTGGTTCAAGATATCTGATGTGTGTGGGTATATTATGGACGTTTTTTGTTTTAATTACGCGGACAGCAAAATGCCTTACTTAAAGCAATGTGCGAGTTTTCCAACGTTAGAGATGCTTGCATTTCAGTGATTTAAAAATCTGATATACTGCAACAGAATAAAGTAAAGCCATTGAAAGTTTTCTTGAAAGCATACGAAGTTGGGAAGCACGAAATATCCATTAAAGAAGTTACGCTTGTTACACAGTGAAAGCGATGCTAGGCTACAACTTTAACTTGTAGTTAAGTATGGGAATCAACAATTCAAACGCCGTCATTTTGCCTGATTTGCATTTCAACCACAGTACCTACGTTTATGTAGTTTCAAATGCAAATGGTTGGCAAATTCATGTCTGTTAAACTTTATCTATTTCACCTCTTTTACGGCTTAATTCTGAAACGAAAAAAACTTCGCTTCGTAAACGTCACTTACAATCTGGACAACATCATTTATTCTCATATTTTAAGACATTGTATATTTAAATGTCGTTTTAGTATTCGGCCGTTAGTCTCGGGAAAGCGTATCCAGAGATCCATTACGTGGTAATACCGCGTCTCTATAATTAAAATGTTTTTAAAATGTCAAGAAAATAAATGACTACCGATTTTAACGAAACAAAGACATCATTGTCTAACAACTTTGTATCGAATTTCGTACCGAGCGTAAACAAATGTATACGGCGTGCTCCTCTCGTAAAGCCACTCGCACTTTATACCCGATCATAAACCATTCTATCATCAAAGTACACCCTTTGTGCTTAGATGTATTAATACATAAAAAATCGAAGCTAGCCCGAGGCAAACATTTTATTAAGGCGTTCCTTTGATCGCGACAATGGCGTATGTAATAAAATTTGAAAAAAGGAACGTAGAGCCATTGTTCGAAACGCCCCCTGGCGGCGAAATTACAAACTGCATTTTTACCGTAAACAGGAACGCGGCGCAACGTAAAAGTGACATAAATTGAAACGTCTATTAAGTTTTTATTGTCGCGAGTAATTCTTTCGGGAAATCGTATAACGCCCCGGACGGCTAGATTCGGCGTTTAATCGGTCCAACGAACGAATGTTATAGGATATTTGATCGGATAAAGTTTTATTGTTAACCGATAACATATTAATGGTTACGATTGGATTTTTCATGCGCCAACGGTTACGGTTTTATACGTTGTGAGTGTAACATCTTTTTGGTCGTATTAGGAAATGTATTTTTGACAACGATGAATAGTCTAGTAATAAGATTGCCTAATTAGAGCGTGCAATACAGAGTTTCTTAAACTTATGTTGTTTAGCGTCAAATTGAAAAATCATCTATTTCGTAGCGACCCCTTATTTATTTACCTTAAAAACCTCAATAACATATAAGTCTTGTCTAGAGTTTAATTAAAGCTATATTCTAAACGAGACCCTACTTACTAGAGAGATCAATTTTTGGGCCCCTCAACATCCCCCTCTAGGTAATTCGCTAATACTTGAATTCCGAACAAAAGAGGTATATTTAAAGCTACAAAGCGATATTATTTGATAAAACAAAACACAATTCTAATCTCTATTGTTTTTACTTAATGAAAAAGCTAAAACTACACACGATCTAATCGTATAACCTAAATAAAGTAGAATTCAATTTGGCCGAATGGACTAAGAAAGTTCCAGGCCATTACCCAAACGTTATCGAGGTATATTGAAACAATTGTTAATAATTTTCGTTGTTATCTCGATATCGATAATTTGGATCGCGTCCAGACGTGCGTTATACTAGTTTCACACGTGGGAAAAATTAAGACAGAGCAGTAGGACAAAGCAGCACAACTATTGTTTGACTTTAAAACAATATCAGTGTTGTGTTATACTACTGCTCTACCTTCCTGTTTTACCCTCGTGTGTAACTAGCATTACTATACTTTACGACGGCTGCTATTGCGCCGATAAGGCTTTATTACACGTGAACAATTTCACGCAATTACTCCTGTCTATTGCTGAGGGGCTGTATGTGAACCATTTGTCATATATCGGAATAAATAAACAGTTCAATCTTTGTTCTTTGAGGTTATAATAAAGATAACATCTATAATTAATTTTAATTACGAAACACAGTAAACAGAAGAACATCAAATAGTATACGTCGCGGCCATTGGGTTCTTTATTCCCCGATTTTAATTTTTTTTTGTGAAAATTGTGCGAAAAAGTGAAGTGATATTGTAAAACGAAGGCAGCTGAAAAAGTGAAGTGATATTATATAACGAAGGCAGCTGTTATTTAGTAATTACTTAATCATCTACTCTTTTCCCTTAGGGTCTCACTACGTACTTTTCTTCCATACATTTAATTCTGAATTATCTGCCTTTTTAAGTTTATCCTTATCCACAACCCATCCATACTTCTGTCTTCCACTGCTTTTACAACCTTCTAGAATCTAGTAGTTAGTAATATCTTTATTGATAGTAAGAGTGTGCTCACCTAAATTATCGCACAACTGTTTAGTCGCGCTTTGATTCCTAGGAGCTTATATGGAGGTTCGCATACTACTCGATTTTTAGTTGTGCAACTATACAGTTGAATTGGCAGCGAGACAATCTACAATCACACAGCATTTGTGCGATAGTTTAGTCAAAAGTGCGCGCCCGCTCTAAATTAATTGTAATAATCCAGCGAATTAGTAACCAATATAAAGTAATCAGTGCGAGTTATATTGTTTATTCTACTATTTTTTCAGTATCTGCATTGCAGCCCAAAAGCTTAAATATATCGGCACAGAACGCGGCGTCGGCCAAAGCCGATTAATGTCCCTTCCACACGCAACTGTGCAGTTAGAGGAAAAATGTACAACAATACAAACTCCTCACGTAGTTTCAACTCATTTCAAACAATTATTACATAGGGTAATTTTACAAGTTGCTGATTGTAGTGTTTTTTAGCTAGTGATTAACTTTAATTGGCTTTGCTTTACGATATAAAATTGCTTAACCTAGAACTTTAGATGTAGTTTAACTTCTTTTAGTAGAAGAAACACAGTTTTTTATGTAAGGTATGTTAGTGGAATATTGTGTCACATTTTTTTTTATAATATAAGGTGGCAAACGAGCAAGCGGGCACCTGAATCCACCAAAATGGAAATTGTCCGCTGCCCATAGACATCCGCATTTGCAGATGCGTTGCCTACCCTTAATGACGGAGGAGACGCACATAAAGAGGACATTTCCCCTTCCTATGCGTCTCCTCCACCGTCAAATCCACTTTTCCTTCCCATCCTTTCCTCTTAAGAAAAGGGTGGAAAGGAAAAGGGACTAAAGTTGGGCCTCCGGCACCACACTCATCAGACGAAACGCGGAATTGCTCCCACTTCACGCCTGTCTTCTGTGTGGTCGTGGTATTACACCGGGCGAGCCGACCCATTCGTGCGAAGATGTTAAAGCGGGCTCTACCACTGTTAAATTGTGACATTTAATTAGTTTGGGAAGCAGTTATTTAGAATTACTTTCGTTAAAAGTTTTACACTACAATATGAAAGGTCTAGACTTTGTTAGTTTTAAAGTATAATCTAAAGAAAATTACAAAAAATACTTCTGGATTCTTTCCAAAAGCGTGCATATTTTGCATGAAAAATACTTTCTGGTGGTAATGGAACGTTTATTGTGCATTTAAGAGAAAGATGTGTATAAATTTCGATAAAACCTTTGCAGTATTTTTTAAAGAAACGTTCGTTTTAAAATTTCAAAACACGGGTTGAAGAAAACACAACTTGAGTTGGTAACAACAAAATATGTACCCTAAAGTGTGTTTAGCTGTTGAATTACTTTGTGATATCTATACATATAATAAAATTGGAGTGTCTGTTTGTAATATCAAAAGAAAAATCCTAGGTTTCGGGAAGATGATGTATTTGCGTTGCTGATAACGAAAACCGCATTTTTTTGTCTGTTTGTGTGTCTGTCTGTCTGTCCGCAAGGCGCATTTGTTCCGGGTAATCTCCGAAACGGCTGGACCGATTTCGACCGTACTTTCACTGAAGGGTAGCTGACATAGACGAGCATATTATTTGCTACTTTTATATCTTAACTAGCTATTCGCGTGGGGATTCATCCGCGTGAAATTATAACAACTTTATTTTATTGTTAACATTTGTCAAATTATCAATAGCAAATGTCAAAATGACATGACATGACAAACCTTAGCAATCTTTCTTTCTTGATGTTGGCAGCAACTTATGGTCTCTTTCCCACATTAGGGTTTTTATCCAAAATATTTACCCCCTAAGTTAAATGGCGTGAAAATATATAGCCTAAAGCGTGACGTAAGTGTAGGGTTTTTTATTTAAAAAAGAATTATTCAAAAATATGCTGTAATTGCTGACATCTTAGGCAACAAAGAAGTGTGTGTTTACGCTTTATTATAATAGTATAAGTATAGAAGTATAGATATAGCGTGGACGAAGTCGCGGGCAACAGCTAGTAATATTAATAAGAACAGTCCGACTAACAAGTCTTAATCGTGGAAAACGTGATTGTTCTAACTGGAAACCGCTGCGAAATGAATAAATAATCGAGTTTTCGAATTTAGGCCAAATCTTCGCATAACGAGTTGGAAACAAATAAGGGTGGTTGGAACTTATTATGCCGGGCAATAAATAATAAAGCGCATTGAGGTGCGGGCCGCGTGGCGGTAACTTTTAATACAAATGTGTTGCTATGGCGACAGCGCTGTTATGAATTTAGCAGCGATTTATGCTGTACGGGTTAACAAGGGGCTAAGAAAACAGCGGATAACCTAAAAGTGGAAGAATGCCGTTAGTAACTACTAAAATATTTATTGCTGCATACGCATTTGGCGTTAAAATCTTGTAATACAACCGTTGACTAAACTATCGCACAACTGTTTAGTCTCGCTTTGATTCCTATGAGCTTATATGGAGGTACGCACACTGCTCGATTTTTAGTTGTGCAACTAAACAGTTGAATTGGCTGCGAAACAATCGACAATCGCACAACAGTTGCGCGATAGTTTAGTCAAAGGTGTGCTCCCGGTATTAGTTCGATTGATCTTTTAAAAAAGTTCAGTCAAAACACGACTAAACTCCAGTTAAGCGTTGTTCATATATTTTTTAGTATACAGTATACGTCAGACGTACAGTATATCAAACCGCAGTGGGCCAGCGTGGTTGACTATGGCCTAGTCACTCTAACTTAGGGTAGGCTCCGAGCCCCTCGGTGGAGACGTATAGTGAGCTGGTGATTATGATAGTCAGAACTACACACTTTAAAGAATTCACTATGTGATAATCTACTTACTCTCTTTATTGAATCGGGTGCTACTTTACTATGCATATGTATTGTTAAGTGCATTCAGTTACTCAAACAAAGGGATTTTCTTACTGCAAAATTCTATACAAAACACTTTGCATCTACTTATCGACAACAAAGGAGGAATTTTATATCACAAATCGCATTTTGAATGAAGACAGACGTCTTTGATGGTAAATCGGATTTTCATAAGTTATAGAAGAAAATAATTTGTTTATTACAAGTTTAGTATAGTACTATAAATATTGAATGAATGTTGTTATAATGTATGAATCGTTAACTTAACTTTGATGACAAAGTTATGTTCACAAAAAGATGTAATTTAACAATTGAAAACTATGATTTCATTATGGATTAAAGAATTTTCGAGATATTTGAATAAACGTAAAATAATTAGCAAACTTTAGAGCCCTCTGGCGCCCAAACGAAGCAGCTTTGGATAGAGGTAAGTTGGATCAAATTGTTATGCTTTCGACCAAGGAATCTGTTCGTAGTCTATTGTACATGTTGCCGGACACCCTGTTTAACTTACTGCCGAATTCTGAAAACAATCTTTTTAGATAACTTTGCTTCGTGAACGCCTTACAATCTGACTGGCGTCAAAACATTATTAGAATTTGGTAAGTGGCATTATCATTTAAAACGCTGTTATATATTTAGATAATGTTTCAGTTTTCAGCCATTAATATTTTTCATTAAATAAAAAATTTAATCAACTTTAAAACTCCCGACAAAGTGAATCGGAAATACATAAAGGATTTTTCAGTTCGACTGGTAGAGTCGGAAGCAAAAAATAGATATGATCTGTGCGAGCGCGTTTCGTCACCATGTGCAATATCGGGAGCTTTTTGCGCCGTAGCGGAACATGTTTCATTTTAACGAGCGAACGCCCGATATTGAAGTGTTGAGACACGTCCCATAACAATAAGCCGGAATCGTCTCGACATATATTAAATTTTTAAGTCGAGATTTAGAGATCCATTTTGGAAGTAGGAACTCTGCGGTGCTTAAAGACGTTAAATGTTGACTAATTATTTGTGTAGAATTAATATGATACATTTTCAATAAGAAGTCTCTTATTGGATAGTCATCCAAGTGCTCATCAAATTACACTTTTAAGAAATGAATGTGAAGTGAAGTTACTAAATATTTCAATCGATCTTACATTTAACTTTCAATCAAAAAGTATTCTAATATTAATCAAAAATAACAGATTTATTTGCAAGCACTAATCTCAGAACTTTGTTTTCAAATTTGAATGATTACTTTTGCATTTAGTACATAAATTATTAACGAATACGAGCTGTCGCCCGTAAATTTGGACCACCCTTTACGCTATTTTTAAAGCGCGGAATTAAAAAAAAAGTAGCCTATAATATACCTATCCATGTCAGCCAACTTTCAATGAAAGTCCCGTTGAAATCGGCCCAGCCGTTTCAGAGATTACCCGGAACAAACGCGGCTTGCGGACAGACAGACAGACAAAAAAAATTTAAATGCGATTTTCGTTATCAGCAACGCAAATACATAATCTTCTCGAAAACTGGAATTTTCTTTGAATATTACAAACAGACACACCAATTTTATTATATGTATAGTTTATTGACTTTAACATACAACATTTTAGCGGGCAGAATATATCAACACAGATCCATAAGTTACAAGTAGTTCTTCTATAAAAATAATAGTAGCTATAAATTAAACCTCTTTTTACTTGAGTACTTGCATTTAATTACATTCATTAAAGAGTAGAGTGCAAGTCATAGTGCAGAGTAAGCTATCTTGGGGCAGATGATTTATACAATGCAGTAACGCCCCCACCCGCTGTGTATTTAAGTGTAACTTACACGTAACTTAGGCCGGAAGCTCAAGCGTTCTAGTTAACATTGTAGGAAATTCATTGTAATTCTTTATGTAGAAATTTAAATTACATCAATCATTATGACAATATTAATACAAAAGTTATTGTAAATATATCAAATAACAATAATAGGATTAATTTATTAAATAAAACATGTAACAGTGTAATTTTAAATTATTAACACTGTTACGCTACAACTCTCAATCAAATGCTTCATCGTTAATGAATTCATTTGATACGCTATTTGCCGTTTAGGCAGATTTCAAACGAGCGACTAACACAATTTGCCGGTGATATAAAATAATCTTTAAAACTACGCAGCGGATATTGATGCTGATTTTTCAATAGATAAAGTTATTCAAGAGGAATGTTACCATGTAATAGATAAATACTTATAATTTTAGAGGTTTTAATGTAATGTAAATGAATATGTTATCGGATCGGCATCGGATCCGTGAAAAGCCGGGGCAGGTCGCTAGTAATACCCATACTCCTAGTAGCGCAATACCAAATATTTTCTAATATTGCCTAGTTAATTTTAAATTGAATTATAGTCTGGTTCAAACGTCGTCACTGACTACCGCAACGCTGGTTTGATTAATAAATAAATACCACAGTTTAATTAATTCGCCTTAGGTGACATAGCTACCGCATATGTGTACAGCGCACCACGATGAAACGTCAGCCACTTAAACATCGTTAACACGAATGTAACATTTATTGTTGATACATAGAGGTTATAATGGCTTATCAAGTTTGAAGTTGTTAGTACTCCTATGTCGCTGATTGTATCTGGCCGTTGTCCCATGATTAATAGTAGACTGTCGGCTATTAATTATTTCGTTGTAACTAGTATAAATTATAAATAATTCGATATTCCATTTGTTTGTACGCAATCTGATACTTGATCAATTACGTGTTATTATGATGTCTAAATTTTATTAATGATTGTATGATATAAACACTGTAATAGCTTTTAAAGTAATTGTGGTGAATTTTATATCTGACCAGTTAATTGAAATGTTTTATCATACTCTTAAATATAAACTACAAATAACCTTAATTAGAAATAAAAATCCCGACTTATTGAGGCTTCAATAAATAGCGCCATCTATTGGCTGCATTTGAAAACAAAGATTTTTTTAAAAACATTACGCTCTTAGTCGGATAAAAAGCGAAAAAAGGGCGTTTAAATTACATTTCTATGCTATGAAAAACAAACGCATGCCGCTTAATTTATGGTTTTGTAACAAACGTTCACTTCAAAACTTATTTTACATTTATCAAAAATCTCACCTTACGGAGCATTTCCTCGAGCGAGTCCATATCGATGGAGGCAGGCATGCCCCGCGCGCTCCCGTTCAGTCCGTTATTATTGTTCGTCATAGGTGAGCCGAACGTCACCGTCTTGTAATCGACGCATGTGATCCTCACACAACACACACATCACATATCACTGTTCGTCATAGGTAAACCCCACTTTTATAATACGAATCATTGTTTACATCGAAGTTATCGCAAAAACACTTGAAACTATAAGAAATAAAGTAAAAATACAGTTTAAAAACATTCCTAAAGTAAAAAAGTAATACCAAAGAGGTTTAATGCCAAGAACCTAGACAAGAGATAAACGACTCAAACATATTTGCGACGAAACAAAGTTCCTGACAGTAATTTGATCCAACGTTTCGTTTCGTACAGTCTAGAACAAAAGGACTTCGAATAAAAGTCTAAGAACTGAGAGAAAACGAAGTGCAGAGATATTACAAAACGAAATAAAACATGGCAACGATTCGCGACTTATTTTTTGTCAAAGAGTTTTAAAGGTAACGTTTTTATATTTGTCTACCCACTGTTTTGAATTCAAACTTCTTTTAAAACTTCATGATTTTTTATGGTTATGAGGCATAATGTCATAAGGTGAAAGGTAAAAATATTAATAATTTCGATAAAAGAGAGCTTAACTCTTTAGTGACAAAATTAAACGTATAAGGTAGCCTGTCACTTCTAGTAGAATCATAACTCTACAATACAGCGTTGCTTGATACGAGCGATTTTTGCGGTCAATTGCCACCTCTATTTTATTACCGACTACATTGTATAGTCTGTGGTAATTGTTAGTACATTCACCATAGAGTATACACAAAATACAATACTAATACGAAAATTAGAGTCATGCTTGCATTATGCCACGAGTTTTTATTAAAAACATTTTAATTATTGTCTTTCTTATCTACAGTTTAAAAAATGACAAAATATAAACAAGAAAGTATTAAGATTGAATGTGCATGGTTATAGAGGTATAGGAAGACCGAACAAAGTATGGATGGATTGTGTGAAAGATATGCTTAAGAAGGGAGTGAATTCAGATATGACGACTGATAGAGATGTATGGAAGAGCTATACATACTGTGCCAACCCTATATAGAGACAAGGGCAAGTTGATGATATACTTCCTTGTGCAAATATGTGTTACAGAGTTTTGGTAAAGCATACACACAGTTATCTAGTTCAATATACTCGCAAAAAATACAGTAAGCTAATAATTTACATTGGAGATTAGAAACAAGCAAAACTTTCCCTGCAGTTCACTGAGTACTGGACAAACGGAGATAAGGCCGGGTGTGACTTTGCATACATTGATGTTACTATTTGTTCAACTCTTAATATAGAGGACTTTGTTCGATGTCGGATTATTAGTATTGATTTTGTAAAATATGTACGAACGTACATATGTTTTAGATTCGCCTATTTAATCATTTTGTTATAATCAATTGTATAAAATATGAATATTAAAGTATTTAGTTTACATTTTTATTTACGTGAAATTAAGAAATAATAAAAATTATGTTACTCACAGATAAATTGCCTTTCTAACGGTGACAGAATTTTGAAAATTGGCCTAGTAGTTTTTAAGTTATTTCAATACATACACAAATACAAATCTTACAAATATTGGTATAGATGACCGCTACAGATGATCAGTTCTGACAGTTTTAACTGAAGAGTCGAATTGTTCAATTAAAACTGTGCTTACAACGCAACAACTGTTAACTGTTTCTCAATTTTTAATTACATTCTCTTTTTGGTGTTACAGAACTCATAGTAACAAAATGAATTTATAAATTCAAGCAAGTACAATTTTTTTTAATAGATGGACAAAAACATTTACAGAATTGCATGCAAATTAAATGTAGCAGTTAATATATCTGCGGTGTCGAATTTGCTGAAAAATAAAATGTACTTTTATTTCCTTTCAGCGCTGCAATGGGGCAGTATTGTTACAAAAATAAGTCCCAGGGGCGGACTTCATTCGCGAGCACAATACCGGAACACTGCAACTCCATACCAATTGAAAATAACCAACAAAAAGTCTACACAGTGCTGTATTTATTATATAGGGTTACTAGTCTGCGACTGGTCCTGGAAATTATAATTTACTAGCTTTCGCCCGCGACTCCGTCCGCGTGGAATTAAAAATAACAAAAGTGAGTAGCCTATGTGTTCTTCCAGACTAACCTCTACATCTATACCAAATTTCATCGAAATCCGTTCAGCCGTTTAGGCTACAAACTCTCCATCCATCTATCCATCTAAACTTTCGCATTTATAATATTAGTATGATTCTTTCTGACTTTGAACCTGAGGTTACTTATCATATTTGGTTCTTTACATAATGGGTTTGGATGTAAATATTTTTAAAGTCTACGCCTTACCTGAGTAATGTTTAAAGAGTCAAAATGAAATCGATAATTTAAGATAATTGGCAAAAGGTTTTTTTACCCTACTTGATAAACACTAGCTAAAAGAAATAGCAATAAAAATAATAAGTGAATCAGTACAAAAATTAAATTATCTGCAAATATCGCTGCTAAATGAAACAAATACTCTAATACTTGTAACTATTTCATGATCTTAATAATAGATTGGTCTACGGATGACGTATGCGGGCTCAGACTGAATTATTTGATATAATTTATCAACAGCTCGAGAAAGGTCTAGTCGTGACTTTGATATGTCGAGCATATTTTTATTACCACATACGTTTATACCACTAAAAGCCTTCATATAAAAAAAAAAGAAAAACTACAAAATCTAACACAAAATGAGTATTTTACTTAGTCCTTATATATAAAAATTGTTTACATCAAAATAAAAAGGCTTACAGAAATATTGGCGAAGGTTGAGTTATGAAAAATCTGCAGCAATTTCTCTGCCTCGAGGCGTTAAATGCGGGCGCTCGAGATTTTCTCAAAGGAAGCAACCTTGTGTACGCAAGATAATTGTATTTACCTGAGCCAACTGACTATGGAAAAGGGTTGTTTGCATATTTCAAAACGTTTCAACGATGTGAATATTTCTCGGATACGAAAACTGATTACGGCCATATGAGGGTACACTTAGGATGTTGGCTAGAAATTCCTTTGAAAATCTTTAAGATAAATATTGCTGTCTTACACTTAAATATGTAAGAATATAGATAAGCATTTAATATTTGCAAGTTCATATATTAACATCATACTAATTTATGGAATGATGTCTGTTATAACGTATCTCCTATAGAAGTTAACGAATCCCGTTATTTCCAAAGATGTAGAACATAGTCTGGTAATACGCGTAATCTACTTACTAAACATTAATAATATGTAGGCAAAAGCTAGTTTTAATATAAATGACACGACTTCAAAAGAAACTGTGGCCTTACCTCTTAAAAACGCATAATAAAAGACCTTCAAATCACTTTTTGTAAAGCAAAGAATAAGAGACGGTAGACGTCTCTCGATTGGTATATACAGTGGCATTGACTCGACGCAAGTGTCCATAACTTTTTGTACGTGACTGTACAACAAATTCAATGAGGAGAGGATTTCGCAGGAGACTTGATTTTGATACACTTTTCTCCGCGAATGTTCGTGAATCGAGTTTTAATTTGGAACGTCTTAGACGATACCAGACATCAATAATCAAATTCTATCATGAAATACCGCACTTTGTTTTTTTACGTTATAAATTTATGTAGATTTTACCACAGAGTTTCTATCAGGTTATTTAGACAAGTCAACCTAAAATAAGTATAAATACAAATAATATAATTTGTAACTAGTTTAAAAAAGAACAAATATTTAAAGCAATCCATCAGCCTTAATGCGACATTTGTATAATTTTCGTATAAATATCGGCGTATGTTACTTTAGCGAATTGGGGGGCGTTCAATTATAGTAATGGGGTCCATTTTTACGGCTGTCGTAGGAGCTGGTGATATTTTCAGGAAATTCATCGTTATTTTTAAACGCGGTCGTAAATAATTCGATGGTCGATTGCTGATTGTGACCTTTGTACTTTTGTTATACGTCACGAGAAAACCGTATTATATGAACTAAAATTATATTACTAAAATTAGTTGTAGAGTGACAAATCAAATTAAAGGCTAGTTGGTGTGCAATAAAGTTTTCTGATAGTCTAAGAACTTTTAAATTTAGTCTGTACCTTTTGTTTGCCATCGAAAACTTATATTAACCTTGTAAAATATAAGTGGCCAATGACAATATATTTTTTACCTACAATTGTGACTAATAAACTGGCATTTTCAAAATGTAGCAACACATATCTTACCAAAACACTGGTATTCATTAAAAAACAACTCGACCAACGTATAGAGGTTGCAAGCTATTCGGTGTACGCAGTTCTCGCATCGCCCACATTCCGACCTGAATTCCCTACGAATGTCAAACGCTAAAAAGGAAACGTGACACTTTAACGGACTATTGTCTCCAACAACGTGTTTCGTTACATCTAACAGTTGTGGTCAAAAGTGTAAAATGGAAGTCGTTTTTTGATAAATTCGGACTAACAAACAGGAGAAGCAAATTTTAATGTGATTCAGTTTAGTTTCGAGTACTTTAAGGTTTTTCTTGTAATAAAACGACAAATAAGTATGACATAATGGTTTGGAATTAAACAAACAAAATAATAAGAACATAATCGTCCAACTCAGTGTGAAAAAGGTCGATTTTTAGAAAGATCAATTTTAAATTACGTCAAAAGTGTAGAAGTATTGACTGATTTTTTACGGGACCTTAAAATAACGGCAATGAACTTGGCTTTTACAGAACAATGGATTCTTGTGTTTAGTGCATGGTAGCGGTGTGACAAATGCATATCTTATTACCATAAACGAGTTGTTTTGTACGTAAAATGTGTCAATGGCCTGTATGTTTTAACTGAGTTTCCACTGAAGAACCAATACTACAAAAACATAGACACTTCGCGTTCTCTTTTACAACACTTTTCTCAAATTAAGCCGCCAATTTTTTGAAAAACAGACACTTCGCGTTCTCTTTTAAAACACTTTTCTCAAATTAAGCCGCCAATTTTTTGAAAATAGAACTTTCAAACTTTTGAAAATGGAACGGATTCATGTTCAAAACATTACGAACAATTGTCAACAAACCGCGTCTTTATCAAAGTTGTGGGCCAACGAACCGGTTAAACATGCAGAGTGAACGACAAACAGGTTCGCTTTGATCCATTCATCAACGCCCACGAACGAGTGAATGAATGAAAGTTCATTCGAGGCCACGCACGCGCCGCATATTTGTGCCGTATGACTATTTATATTTTACACACGTATTTATACTAGACGTTTAACCGAACATGCATTTACATCGTGATTGTACGTGAATTAAAAAAAAAAACAATGAAATTAAATCCAACAGGTGTATTATACTTGTGACGTTGATAGAAACACCTACACAAGTACAGTCAAAAGCAACAATTAATTTTGTCTAGAAATAAAAGATTTTTCTGTTAGGTTATACCATCGAAGCGATGTAATTAACGTAACAATGTTCAATGAGCTAGAAATTAGCAAGCTGAGTCTAACAAACAACCTTAAAATATCGAAAAACCTATGGATTTTCTTACATATTTATGATAGCTTCATCTTAATTTTTGTTAATCGCATGGTGAGTAAATTAAAAATTAAATATGATTTATCTTAACAATGAACAAATATTATGTTACTAGCTGATCGCGTGCGGATTCATCCGCGTGAAATTATAAAAACTTTATTTTATTGTTTACATTTGTCAAATTGTCAAAATGACATGACATGACATGACAAACCTTAGCAATCTTTCTTTCTTGATGTTGGCAGCAACTTATGGTCTCTTTCCCACATTAGGGTTTTTATCCAAAATATTTACCCCCTAAGTTTAATGGTTTGAAAATATATAGCCTAAAGCATGACGTAAGTGTAGGGCTTTTTATTTAAAAAAGAATTATTCAAAAATATGCTGTAATTGCTGACATCTTAGGCAACAAAGAAGTGTATGTTTACACTTTATTATAATAGTATAGAAGTATAGATTTATCTATGATGCTTTATCTTAATTTTTATTAATCGCATCTATGTTTAATCGGTGAGTAAATTATTATAAAAATTAAATATGATTTATCTTAAAAATGAACAAATATTATGTTATAATAGTGTACGAGATTGTACAAATCATGATTATCCGACAGCCGTAGAACAAAATTACATTTGACCTTGAAACAAAAAAGTTTTCTAGAATGATCGAACACGTTCTTCACTGCGAAGCCCACGCAAAAATATAATTTTAGTATTACATTGAAATACAGCTTCCCTTTAATTTTGTCGGGAAATATCTACAGAGAATTATTCTATTTCTGATATTAAATATTGAACTCATAAAAATCTTACTTCATTTTTCCTACAGGGTGATTTTAAAATTATAATTGAAAGAAATGTTGATAGCACACCGCGAAAGAAGCCGACTGTACTTTGCAATTTCGCAATACATAATACTTCAAATAATATGAAAGTTTCAACATTCTCATTTGAACTTAAAATGACGTAGTATTTCTATGATACGATGGTTTATAGATTTCTATTCTGTTTTACAGTTAGTAACGGAGGAACATAATCAAATACTAAACACGGCATTTCATTACGAATGCTGTTCGTAATGGAATAGAAACAACGAGTGACAGTTGGTGCGCGTGGTTTAGACGCGAGTCGAATTCCAATCAGGGATTTATTGTTAATTCCACGTCTGTTACGAGTTTATTCTGTTAAAACGACAGGATGTAATGCATTATAATCGTTCGTAGAAGACCGATGCACTTGGTGCTGCAACGATTTGAAAAAAAAAAAATTGATTATTAAAATCTAAATTCCACAATATTTTTGCGAAATTTTAATCCATATTATCTGTAATTAAAAAACTACTCTATTCGTTAGTAGGCATAGTTTTTTTTTTCATAATTAAAAAACTGACACCAAATAACATTAGTATGATGCGTCAGATCGACAGCAATACCCTGGAGCCTGTCACATGGTGCGTCGATGTTACATGTATTTTAATAAGTAATGGACTTATGCAGTAATATCGTTATAACAAGGATCAGCACTGTAATAATAATTTTTATTTTATATCCCTGGATTCGTATACACATTAAAAAAAATATAGAACATATTGTTTTTCCATTTAGTTTTTTTACTTTACAGTAACTGAGTTTCTACCAAAAATATCTCGCTTAAAACATGGTGTTTTCTAAGTTTTTCAAGTACTTAATATGAAGTAAACTCGAACTCAATCGTAATATCTGAGTGAAATCTATATCTATACTATTATAATAAAGCGTAAACACACCCTTCTTTGTTGCCTAAGATGTCAGCAATTACAGCATATTTATGAATAATTCTATTATTAATAAAAAGCCCTACACTTACATCATGCTTTAGGCTATATATTTTCACACTATTAAACTTAGGGGGTAAATATTTTGGATAAAAACCGTAATGCTGGAAAGAGACCATAAGTTGCTGCCAACATCAAGAAAGAAAGATTGCTAAGGTTTGTCATGTCATGTTATTTTGACATTTGCTATTGATAATTTGACAAATGTAAACAATAAAATAAAGTTTTTATAATTTTACGCGAATGAATCCGCACACGAACGGCTAGTTGAGATATAAAATTATAAAAGTCCATTTACTTAAACATCCACTATTGAAGTCTTTTCGATAATAAAATGGTTATTTTATGAACAAAATCTATCAATACTCAAAATAATGAAACATCAAGTGGCTATAAAATTAATTGATTGGACTTTCCAAGGACTCGAGGTAAGCTCATTATGAAGTTAGAAGAGTCCTCAATAATTTTGTATTACGGTCGAGTTCACAGACTTTCTAATTATAAAAAATGTTTTAGATATCTTATAAATACCTATTTTTATTGGAGTTTTTGTGGCCTGTTTACAAGAAAATCAACCTTATATCGATTATCGATAATAATTAAGAGGTTTCAAATGACTAGAAATTCTAAAGTTAAAAATTATTTAAAACTAGCTTTCGCCCGCGACTCCGTTCGCGTTAAAGAAAACAAAAGTAAGTAGCCTATGTGTTCTTCCAGACTATGCTCTAGCTCTATGCCAAATTTCATCCAGATCCGTGCAGCCGTTTAGGCTACAAACTCTAACAAACATCCATCCATCCATCCATCTAAACTTTCGCATTTATAATATGAGTAAGATTACTATGGGGATATCTAACACTTAAGGTTATTTTTTTGTTGGAGATATCTATGGGAATCTTTCTTTAAACCACATCGAACGATTGTTAGCCGCTTTCTCGAAAAAAAAATGAAAACAGATAATACCAGGTTCTATTAATTAATAAGTTAATTTTTTGCAGTAATTTAATTCAATGACATTATATGTCCGCATGTATAAACAGTTCATTAATTACTACACGCGTTCTCGCAATTAAATGGAGGTACTATTAAGTTGGGTGTCGGTTGCTAACAGAGTCATTACACAACAAAGGACAATCCGCGGGCACGAAGCGAGACTACTAATCGATGTCGTCAATTATTTATGTTTAGTGCGAACACAGGATATGTGACCGCATCCGGAGATCGTATGTCTTGCATTATCGATCGCGGCCTTGTCATATTAATTCATAAACAATACTACTTTGCGTAGATGTATGAATAACTATACACTAGAAATTCATGGATAGATGAATCTTCAATTGACGAAAGAAATGTTTAAATCGGTTCAGATAACATGGTAAAATCAGATAAAAGTATTTGTTATAAATATGTTGTACAATGTACATATAAACGAAGGAGTTTAAAATCAGTCAATATCTGTTTTGGAAAATTCAAGTGACCGCTTGCACGTTTGCTAACTTTTTATAAAAATCTATGTAAATTGCAGCACACTTTTTCCGTAATCAGTACACCGCGAAAGAAGGCGACTGTACCTTGCAATTTCGCAATACATAATATACTTCAAATAACATAAAAGTTTCAACATTCTTTTCAATAAACTATTACTCAAGTTAACATTTCATTTCAATATTAAGTTGGTATTAAGTAACAAACACCTGGAGGTAGGGAAACTTGAGATTCTGTTTCACAGTTCGCGATAAATACAAAGTGAGCTTGTAAAATGCATTTCAAACTTTTCACTGCAATTAATGTTAGCAAGTTTCTCTAAAGTTTCCTGCGAGTTTTCATCTCGCTACTTCACGGTATACGAAATAATACAAAGCCACAGTCACTTTCGTGGTTTAATAAAAAGCAAGTTTATAGCGCGTTTAATACTACCTTAGCTTTATAACAGAGATGAATAGAGTAGAAATGAAGTAAAATATTTTTACGTTTTATATTACAGTAGAAAAATGATAAAAGCATGGAATTTAATAACAATGTAAAAATATAATTTAACGCATATTAAAGCGTGACTTATAAATCAACTAGCTTCCGCCCGCGACTCCGTCCGCGTGGTATTAATAAAAACAAAAGAAAGTAGTCTATGTGTTCTTCCAGACTATCCTCTACATCTATGACAAATATCATCCAGATCCGTTAAGCCTTTTAGGCTACAAACTCTAACAAACATCCATCCATCCATCTATCCATCCATCTAAACTTTCACATTTATAATATTAGTAAGATTACACTCGTTGATTTAATAACTTGATTTCCTTTTATATTCAATTCAAGCTTGTGAAACGTATTGGGAAAGGCCGATCCAACAATGGGCAGATAGAGCTATTGATGATGAAAGTATAATCCTCAAATTAAGGTAAGCATCATTAAAATGTAGTCAAAACATATCACGTACAAAACTCTTAATACTTTCATCCAACATATTGTGAAGGAACTTCAACTTTTACGTAAAAACGGGAGTTTCCAAGGAATCCTTTGTCACCGGGAACTTCGAAAGTTTTAAGTGATTTTTTTCGCCACTCATTATTACAGTCTGCCAACTTCAGCGGCCTTCTGTATAAAAAACAATAATTAATCTGCGTCGAAGCGATTAAAGTTAGGAGTTTGGGTGATAGTTTTTGTTGAGGAAACTTTGTTACGATACAAATGTACCATTTATTTAATCTCTGTCATAAAAAGTTCTTTTAAATTTAATTAAAATAGTAAAATGATTATAAATTTAACCAATAATAAATTTACTAAATAATTCAATTTTACGTCTAATTTAGTTATACTTATATCGTAAATATGAAATTAGTGAGATTCACGCTTTTCTTATTTTTTGTAAATATTTATTATTTACTTCTCTCCAACTTTTACATCAAATAATTCTGAAGTTATATTTCGAATTGTAAAATTAAGGTAATAGCAATCTGTTAAGGCTTTGTCCTACCCTTTGCGAAATCCTTTACAATCGCTTCAGAACACAATTTATTATCAATGAGGAAACCAAAACAATTCAATCATGTTTAAGTCTTAAACAAAAGACAACTATAACAAAGGATTTTGATATACCGCTATTTATGAATAGAAAACGTTTTCATTTGACGAAAATTTTACAAAGAATTGGTCAGACAAAGCCTCATATTTTGAACGTTAAATAAATGTTTAGAAAACGTCTATCTCTAGACTATATTTAAAGAGGGATTCTGGTTTTGTCTTCAATTGTAACTGTGACAGTTTTCATTGGATAAACATATGTGATATAAATATTGATATTTCAAATAAAATTAGAAGAAAAACTAGTTTTTGCATGAATTTCGAACGTAGAAACCCGCGATTTAATATCACAATGGTTAATATGTAAAGGTAGAGAAAATATAGAAATTATTGTGGTTAAAATCTGCAAATTGAATTAATAAAAATCAACTATATGAAGAATTTAGATAACTTACTTTATCGGATGACATAAACAAAACAATTTAACGGTTCACTTGAAGCCATGTCTAGTATAAAAGACGCAGTAGACGAACTAATATGCCTATTTGAAGCGAAGTTTACTGACAACGCTATTGAATGTTTAAAAATACGATTAAACAACGCTATACTTTACATTGTTGTTCCAAACTAACAATACATTTCATAATATTGCGTCATCATAGAACAATATAAACTAGAATCGATAACAATGACAAAAAATATAAACAGACAGTCACAGTTAATATTGATACATATTAGTATTAAATCATAAATGTAAACATCTAAATATAAAACCAAAACAATTTAACTTGTAATAAAGTTGCCACCTTTTTATAATCAACACAACAAACTGACAGATTTCTAGTCAAATTATTTTCACATTAAAATATACCGACCTTAACTTGAAGTGGCCATGATAATAGATTATTTTTTTAATTGTGATAATATTTACTCTTTAATTTATACGAGTACAAGCTCCTTCTAGATATGGTTGATCAATGTAACTAATTAGAGAAAGGAAATCTGATACTACATGTGTTTGATGGAACTCGTAAATACCTCTACTTTATGCCCGTATTTTTCTCGGTCATAGTACTTCTCTGGTCAGTATATTTTCGTCTTTCTGCCTCTACCACTGTTATAAAGATACATGCCATTGGCCGCAGTATACAGTATAAAATCGTTGTTGGAAATTCATTTATGTTGGACATAAAGCAGCTTCCGACCACAGCAATTAAATGCGTCCCTACAATTGTTGTTATTCAGTTTCATTTCCGCGTAATTGTAGATCCGTGTACATGCCTACGTTATAATTAATTTTATCGCTTAAAATTAATATAATTAAACAATAAATAATTACAATTTTTTTTGAATTTCGAATATCAACTTTCATTTATATCTATACTCTATGCTAATAATTATAGAGACGAAAGATTTGTATTTTTGTATGTATAGAAAAAACTCAAAAACTACTTGGACGATTTCAAATATTGTTTCACCATTAAAAAGCTACATTATCAGTGTGTAACATGGGCTATATTTTTTATTGTTCTTTAATTCCATGCTAGCCAAGTTGCTAGCAACAGCTAGTTTGTAATAAAAAAATCAAGAGCAATACAAAAAGACATTAAATTCGAAAATCGTGGTGCGTTTCGTACAATATCTACACACATATCACAATACGTCTTTTAATAACGCCCTCACCTGTCAATCGTGCACAAACGCTTCAATAGGTGTTAAAGATTTAATATCCGCGCTGTGGAGTGTCGTAGGCGTACGTAGGTTGATAATTCAGCCTGAGACACGATAGTACAAGGTTACGTCAAAGGCCCGTACTGTGCAAGCGTTGTGAACGGGGATTAAATTAATTCTATTGAATAGGTAAGGTGAATTGTTGTATATTACTCGTGTTATAAAATAGGTTAATAATATTTTTTATATTGATGCAGTTATTGGTTGTAGATTTGTGTCCATTTCGTCAAAAAAAAAAATTAATATGATTAACATAACAACATTAAATTAAAAATTAGTATTGATGACTGCAGCCATTAACTATGCGATTAGTAATTTTGGTAATTTCTAGTAAATTATGTTGCTTACTTTTTTTTACTTATTTATTAACTCTTACTTTCCAAGATAACTACAAGTTAATTTTGCCTCTAATTGAAAATAGTAATCGACTTGGTTTACTCCGAGTATCGTGTTGTTTAATTTAATAGAGTTACTCACTTTTGCCCGCGACTCTATCCGTGCGGAATTAAAAAGTATCCTATGAGTTCAGATACACTAAGTTTTACACCTATGCCAATTTCAGCGAGATCTGTTAAGCCGTTCTGGATATATAAACATCCATCTATTCATTCGCATTTAATATTAGTAAGTTTATTTAAAGAAAACTGGTTTAGATATCAGATATAAGTAAAACCGTTCGTACAAAGCAGTCGCAAAACGTTAATTCTAAAAGCTTTCTGTTATCAAATCAACTAAACATCTAAACTCATTACTGACATCAAACATGCCTCAGAAGCCAAAGATAAGATTTGAAACGGGTCATCGACCGACAGTCACAATAGAAAATGGCTCACAACGAGATAGGCAGGTGACCGAGATAGCAACTCTATCCTATGGGCTAATTTAGTTTAACTATCAGTAAAACTAAACTACACCAATTCAAATATATACAGAAACTAAAACTCCTTCACAACTCACACGGGACTAATTAAAATATTCTGTAATACGTATTTACAAAATTAAAAACAACCTTCTAACACACACTAACACTCAATTTAAATACACGTAAAAACATGTAAACACTCGAAAAAATTCACGAAACTGTAAAAAGAGCACACAAAGATTTCTTCCACTTTGGCATCAGTCGTCAAAAAACTCTGCACATTAATTAAAACCCGCCTTTTGAATAAAGTAAATAATCAAAAATACGCGCGTCGGTAACAAATACAGCAACGTAGCACACGTCTACGCTCTACGAGACCGCGGCTCAGACTGATCCGTTACTATAGCACCCGCCGTAGTCCGTAGCCGTGTAGCCCGCTACGTCTAGCTACGACGGATATATCGCGGACGTGCGAACTTGTGTTATGTTTTAAATGGATCTCCTTTGAGACATTATTGACAGTTTACTGCTGTTACTTGCAGTTTGAAATGTACCCAACTTGTATAGACTGAAATGTAATTTAAATCTGTATAGAACTGGTATAGGAGTGGTGGTATGTAATAATACAGATTTCATATTTTCATTTGTCTCAAAATAGACAATGTAACAAACTGGATAAGGTAAACATTGGCATGCCTGCTAGCAGCTTGATTTCTACGCTAATTTAAAATCCGTGATGCAGGGCATGACAAACATTACTTTTATAACAGTCACGAAAATCAATTAAGCAAATACAGACAATTACAGAAGCATAATCGAAACGATAACATCGGGATCACTCAATCAATAATCCGCTTATATCATTTATTAAAAGATATTGCAAGTTAATATCTTAATACTGCGATCAGTTATTTATAAGAGGTAACATTTGCGAATCATAATACGACAAGTTCATTCCTTACTAAGCCTGCTACACACGTCCAGTTTTATCTGAACATTCCGATCATCCAGATAAATCTACTGGGAACAGTTCAGTTCAGTTTTGCCTACACAAATTCATCTGAACAATCTCAGTGTTCAGATAAAACAGAGCGTGTGTAGCGGGCTTTAGATCACGTCTGGCTTCATCCGTCACGATTGCCTCAGATGCAGCGGGCGACAAATTGGCCGTGAATTAATCATGAACCTCTAATAAGCCCAAATTATACCGAACATGGCTTGTTACCTATGCATTAAGACGCCTCTAATCTGTTCGTGCAGTGTTCTTAAGGTACAGTTTCACTAATATTCCAAACAAGCTGTTCCCGTGCGGCTTCATCCGCATAAAACTATGAAAATTTTATTTTATTGTTTACATTTGTCAAATTCTCAATTGCAAATGTCTAAATACCAAAAATTACGTTAATATGGCAATTGTGCTTCCTTAATGTTGGCAGCAACTTATGGTCTCTTTCCCACATTAGGGTTTTTATCCAAAATATTTACCCCCTAAATTTTATGGCGTGAAAATATATAGCCTAAAGCGTGACGTAAGTGTAGGGCTTTTTATTAAAAAAAGAGTTATTCAAAAATATGCTGTAATTGCTGACATCTTAGGCAACAAAGAAGTGTGTGTTTACGCTTTATTATAATAGTATAGATAGATAATCGTAAGCTAATCTTTAAAAGAAAATTAGGAATTTCATACACAATGATATTAACAAATTGTTGTTAGTTGTAACCACAACTAAATTGATAATATTGGAATGTTAAATATTCCCTGCTAAAATAATTGTACAATATATCTGACCGTTGGCAGAATAAATGGGTACGCAATACTCTTTAATGTAACATACATAATGGCTCCCAAATGCCGCTAAACCGCGGGCCACATAACGCATGGATGGACTTTGATAGTAAATTTGTGTACGGATTTATGTCGTACTCAATTAATTGTTTAATTCAATAAGTTATTTATTAAATGAATTCCGGTTATTGGCTACGGAATGAATTGTTTTGTTTCGTTCATTCGTTCTTTATGGATACAAAACCTAATAGGAATACATGAAATAAAACATTTGGTTTAATCTACACTTTAATTTGTTATTTTCGTTTAAAAATGGCATTTAACAGAACAATTTATTCCTTTTTTTTTTTTTTTTATAAGAGAGGGGGGCAAACGAGCGGCGAGAACACCGAGGTGGTCAACGACGCCCATGGACATCCGCAACACCAGAGGAACTACAGATGCGTTGCCGGCCTTTGAGAAAATTGTAGGCTCGCTTCTTGAAGGACCCTAAGTCGTATTGGTTTGGAAATGCCGCCGAGGACAGACCGTTCCACAACGCGGCTGTGCGGGGCAGAAAGTTCCGCGAAAACCGCACGGTTGTGGAATGCCAGCCATCGACATGGTGAGGATGGTACCTGGCGGTCTGTCGTGTCGTCCGATGACGAAATTCGGCGGCAGGGATCGTTCCAAACAGCTCCTCGGAACACTCCCCGTGGTAAATACGGTAAAAAATGCAGAGGGAAACTGACGTCCCTCCGCAAGGCCAGAGGATCTAGCCGATCGGTAAGGGCTCGGTCGTTGACGATTCGAGTCGCTCTCCGTTGTATGCGGTCAAATGGAAGAAGCTGGTATTGGGGTGCTCCCGCCCAGAGGTGCGAGCAGTATTCCATATGGGGCCGAACTTGCGCCTTGTATAGTTGAAGGCGGTGGCCCGGCTGGAAGTACTGCTTCGCCCTATTGAGCACACCCAGCTTTTTAGAGGCCAGCTTGGCCTTGTCTTCCAAATGACCGCGAAACTGAACGTCACTCGATATGTCAACGCCGAGAATACCGATACTGGCTGAGGCAACCAGGGGAATGTTCTCAAACCGGAGATTGACGACGAAGGGATCTTTTTTAGCGGTAATGGCGCATACTTGTGTCTTTTTAGGATTGAAATCGACAAGATTTGTCGACCCCAATCCGAGACTTCACCCAAAAGGGTCTCCAGCTCAGACACAAGTTTGTTCCGGTTCTCATCGGCAGTGGCCCGAGAAACATTAGCGCGGGCCATGTACAGTGCATCACCAGTGCTATCATCTGCATAACAATGGATGCTGCGTATTCGCAGCATGTCATTGATATGCAGAAGAAACAGGGTGGGCGACAGTACACAGCCCTGTGGGACCCCAGCATTGATTGGTTTCAGGTCGGAGCATGCACCGTCGACAACGACCTTGATGCTCCGACCCTCCAAGAAGCTGGAAATCCAAGGGCAGAGTTTCTCGGGCAGCCCGTAGGAAGGCAACTTCGAAAGAAGTGCTTTGTGCCACACCCGATCAAAGGCCTTGGCCACGTCCAGACTAACTGCCAGGGCCTATTTATATTTATATTTCAACGATAAACAGTATCACGATGACTCAATATTTTGTTTCTAAAAAAACTACTAAATGACAGTCAAGGAACCAGCACTGCACGAATTATATGAACCATTCTATCGCCCACGAAACCATCTATGCAAACTATAAAGTGACTCTAATCTAACAGATGTATTAAGCAATTATGTCTCCTAACGTATTAGTATTACAGCTTAAATTGTTTCATCACAATATAACACGTAGTACGAATAAAACATTAGAAGAGAAATCACCCACACAGCGGCGAATTGTCAAAGACCTTGAGACTAATCAACTGGATGGTCGACATTGGCTCGGATTCACTTCACTTAGTTACTAAATAGTTGAGAATAGTTACAAGTAATGAAACCATTGTAAATTGTTTAAAGTGAATACTAAAATCAGTTTACAGAAGTAGGTACTTCAGGGTTTCTTATAGTTACACAAAAACATAAATTAAATCAAAGCAAAAAAATGTGCGAAGTGTTAGTTATATCAAGTAGTCTAATTATTATTCTATCAATCTTATTTTTAAATACTAAAAGTTGGCAAACTAACAAGTGCTTATTCGAATTCGCCAAAATATCGAAGAGACCGTTGCCTATAGATATTGCAGCTTTAAAAATAGATTTTGTAAACGAGACTACCTTTAATCGACAGAGGTAGGGACGCACCGGACAACAATATTTCCCCTTCCTATGCGACCTATCCCGTAAATCTTTTTTTTAAAGATTGTTATAAGATACAATACCTTTCTACGTAACTAACTCACTTCAGAAGACCGCATACAATATTTTTTTTAATACCTGAAACAAACATAAAAGATAATCAATAAATATTACATTTTGAGATAAAAGTTGTAGCCACGTATTCATCATCATCATCATCATCTTCTTTCTCCTTATCCTACTCCCGTAGGGTCGGCGCGACAGGTTTTTGTCCTCCACATAACTCTATCATACGTCATCTCAGTCATCACTCCCTTTTTGATCATGTCACCTTTTACGCAATCCATCCATCTCTTTCTAGGACTACCTCTACCGGTGTACCACACTCATAACGTTCTCCTTGTAACGTGCGATTCATCCCTCGTCATAACATGCCCATACCATGCTAATCTTTTAACATGCTAAAACCTAAATGATATTTTAAACTTACGAAACAAACTAAATAACAAAATGACAGTAAACCAAGTAAAACCTAGATATAATTATGGAAAACGCATCTGGTCTCCCACTATAGTCCATTAATTTAATTAATATTAATAATTTGCATGACTATGTATGACAATAAAGACAAAATAAACCAAAGTGAAGTGCAAGCGATTATAGATTTTATGACTCATGAAATAAGAGCTTACAAACATGGGTATGTTTTTACAAGCGCAATGGTTGGCCGCTCACCAAAACCGGAGTAAGCTTTTTACAGTCTATAGCAATTAGTGTGAAAAAGTATCGCAAAACCTCGCAACATCTGTGGCTGTTTGCAAACGGGAAAACGAAGGAAATCACTAAATTGTATACTTTGATATTAAGAGACGAAATCAGATAAACGATATTAAAAATCACCATAAATATCTTACGTCACAAAGTAGTGTGTGTTTACGCTTTATTATATTAGTACTAGCTTTCGCTCGCGACTTCGTCCGCGTGCAATTAAAAAAAACAAAAGTGAGTAGCCTATGTGTTCTTCCAAACTATCTTGCATTATACATCTATGCCAAATTTCATAGAAATCCGTTCAGCCGTTTAGGCTACAAACTCTAACAAACATCCATCCATCCATTTAAACTTACACATGTATAAAATTAGTAAGAAGTGAGATTACTAAGAAGTAAGATAGTTAGATTGTGCATGTATACCTTACAACATAAAATGTTACACGGAAAAGCGGGACTTCCTGTCACAATTACTTATCGGAAACTTAAAAGAAAGTCCCTACATCTGGATAACTTGTATAATCTATTGTTACATCAATAAATCATTTTTTATTCACTTAGCGAAAATTTTATATCGTCATTTAAAAATCATTCTCAGTAAATGTTTAATCGAATTCATTTTAAAAAGTCATTTCACGTCAAAGCTATTTTCAATGAAAACTCATTAAAATATCAATTTTCTTTCGTCAATATTTTAAACTCGCTCCGTGAAGGCTTATTTGGGATTCCGTAATATCTTGACAAAGCGTCGCCTAGCAACGGCACGCTCAGCGAAATTCCTAATTCCACCCTTTGCCACTGCAACGACTAGTCTAACTTGACCTTCAATATAAATGAACGCCGAAGTATAACGTCAAAGGATTTTTGAATTTAATAAACGTCGTCAAGGTCCAAGATATGCTGGTAGTGGGTGTTGTAAATTAAATCCTACTTCGCAATATGCTCAAGGATATTAAGGTCATGGTTTTCAACTTTTGAAAACATGGCAGTGACATTAAAAATAATGTAGATCATTCTGTAAACTGTTAACTGACAAGTCAATTAATGGTTACATTAACCGTCCCATAGGTTTAGGTCTAGATTTAATTTTAATTTCTCTGAGTTCGGGTAAACAGTTACACATTACGATGAGAATGATTTTTAGAAGTTAGCAAAATTAAACGTTAAAATGGCATATTACCATTATTAAATGTTTTACTTGGCCAGAGAGTTTTTTTTTTTTTTATATCATTAGGGGGCAAACGAGCGGCGAGAACACCAAGGTGGTCAACGACGCCCATGGACATCCGCAACACCAGAGAGTTATATAACACTTTGAGCCTAAGAGATAAGGTTGGAAGTGCCCACCGTAATGCATCTAAAATCATAGCTGCCTCTTAAGTTACAAGCGTCCAGCGATCCTCATTTCTGAACAATATGAAAAAATAAACGTAATAATTGAATGTATGTCTCTTGGTTCGGCTTCAAATTAAATATCAATAAACTTAGTTTTAACGAAAATCTGACTTAAAAAAATATTTTGAACATTCTTACTTTATATTCTTTTAGATTTGTTTTAATAAATTACTTTTACTATTACAAAATAAGCGAGTCCTTTAGTGTAGATTTTCATAGTAAATCTGAATAAGAGAGACTTAATAGATCGAGTACGGGATTTAAAACAATACACTAAAAACATCAGTTTTTAACTTATACCACACGGTAAAGTCTTACCATGTCCATATTTCAAGTGGGCGGCTGTAGCGGTGTACTAGAGACCAATTAGCCACTAGAAATGCTATTAAGCCGTTTACTTCATTCGCTTACAGCTTAAATACTATAATAGTATTTTAATTAGTTCAACATGAGCTTTTATTCACGACTTAAATATTTGCGGTGCAGTTCATATTAAGTGAGTGCAAAAAGATTAAAAAATTAAAAAAATTTTTTGCACTCATTTTTAATGATTTAGCTAATTTTATGAAAATGAAGTGTTTAATTTTAAATTGCTTATACGAAATATTCAGTAAGGAATATTTGAATAAAATAAAAAATATATCAAAACATATCAATATATAATCAATTAGTTCAATTATAAAATATTTGGTATAATTATTTACTTTCTAAGATAATTAAAATGTAATAAAGTGTGTTAGAGCAAAATTAATACGTACATTTCAAATTTATCTACAAAAAAATTAAAAAAAAGGTGCCTAGCAGAGCGTGGTTTCGATCCACGGACCTCTGGGTTATGGGCCCAGCACGCTTCCACTGCGCCACTCTGCTCTTGTTCGACACGTTGAAATAAAGTATTATATTAGTAACGACTAAACACTAGATCGCAAAAAAATTACAACATTAAACCAAAAAAACCTCAATTTTAGCCCTGACATTCTCTAAAGAACATTACAGATTTAATATTACGAGATACGATGCTCGCGTGTCCCTTCTATAGGAGAAAATAATAATTCTAGATTCTAAATCTTAATTACAGCGCCATCTACATTTAAATTTATGAAGTAGTAAAAATATAAGCATGAGTAAAGTATTGTATAATAAGATTTTGTAAGATATTTTGTAACTTGTACGTGATATTCCGAATAATAAATTTTTATTTAAAACCAAATCAGTACCGAACATTACAACATTTTTTACCAAAAACGTGTATAATCAACACAATATGTGTTAAAAATTAAACCCTTTTATGAACCCTTACAACTTATACTCACTCCCATCGAACCATAAATCAATGTTACGTTACCAAAATTAAAGAGACCGTCCAATTTCCGGGGCAAAAATAACAACACCTGTCCCTGCTCGCCCCCAGTGGGTAATGGCGTGAAGATTTATCTCCTATCTGAATTTTAATGTTATATTTTCCATCGGACCCAATGGACTAATATGTTGCAGGAATAGGAAAATAAAGGGTTGTAATTAACTTTTGTGTTGATTTTATTATTTTTACTAATTCATAATCATAATGGTAACCTAAGGAGTTAATTAGGGTTAAACTCTACACTAAGGCCTAATTAAGTACTTAATATCATAGATTTAAAGGTTATTTATTTAAATGTTTATCTTTAGATCGCAAAATTTTTATTTCTACCCCAAAATGTTATTGAAGCAATCCAGCCCCGTTTAAAATAGCGAACCATTTTTTATCCGCACATTGGTAAACCACAGGAGCAAATTTACATAACTCTCAATTATACTTGGATTACAAACAGCAGCTGCACGCGCCAAATGTAAATAAAAAACGTTCACATTCGGTTTTACTGGATTATGCGTCAGAATGCGCGAGTTTAAATTATCCATCAAAATAAAAAAAACAATTTTACATTAAAAAATAATCGGGCCACTAAAAGCTGTGTACTTAAATATATTGTACTAGCTTGCGCTCGCGACTCCGTCCGCGTGGAATTAAAAAAAAAGTAAGTAGCCTATAGTTCTTCCAGACTATGTTTTACAACTATGCCAAATTTCATCGAGATCCGTTCAGCTGTTCAGGCTACAAACTCTAACAAACATCCATCCATCCATCCATCCAAACTTTCGCATTTATAATATTAGTAAGTTTAATTTGTATACGAGTAAAGCGAGAGTTGATAAAAAACAAAAATTATTTTTTTTCAACAAAACAAAAGACGACGCTTATAATTTTGCTAAATATCGACTCTAAAACAAATGAATATGGAGCTTTAAATATCAAAAGCCTCGTTCAATAGTATTTTCCTATCAAACATTCAATAGAAACTTTATTCTGTTACTAAAAAACAATGTTATTCTAACGTTCAATTAAAATTGTCAATTCAATTCGGCTATATATCACAAAAACATGAAACGTTATCACCTAAGCTAATTGTGTTGTTACACCTGAGTTATTGTACTGCATGTTGGTAATACATTTAGAACACTGTTTACACAATATTGTATTGGGAGTACAGTTAGAAATATTGTTTAACCAGTCTATTCAAAATTATTTGATACTACGAATATAGTCCGGGTCCATTACACTACGGTAAGAGAAAACCAAATTTAGGTTTGTACCAAATGTTTTAGCATTTGATTAGGAACAGGTAATAAATCTTATTTCTTACTAATACTATTGCGATTGATTAGATGGATGGATGGATCTTTGTTAGAGTTTGACGCTTAAACCGCTGAACGTATCTCAATGAAATTTGGCACAGACGTAGATAATAGTCTGGAAGAACACATAGGTTACTTTGTTTTTTTTTTAAGTCTCACACGGACGGAGTCGTTAAAGCTAGTGTCCAAAATAAGTAACTATACATATGAGAATTAGAAGACTTGAACACTTTCTGTTTTAGAAAATAAACAAGTATTGATTTAAAATAAAACAATATAAAAAAAAAAAAATTATTTAGATTAATTTGAGCCGACCGTTGCAACTGATAGACGCGTTTCCCCCTAACCTATCATTCACGCTACGTTTGTCATGTCATCCACAAGCATAATTGCGAATAAAGCTTGTCCATTTAACACAAAAACACGTTTAAATTGAAAACAAAGCAGGGATAATGATCACCTTAATTACAATTGTGTTCTTTTAAATCATTACAATTAATTAATAATTACAAGAAACACTGTTCGAATTAACATTAATTATGCAACAATCGAATTTATTAATGGCTTTCCGTAAGTGGCTTGCGAACGGTTAATGTACCATGTCAAATCCGTAATTGATTAAGTACTTTGTAACAGGAATATAAATCAACGCATGTATACATTATGATTTAATTTATATATTATTGAAGACTAGCTTTCGCCCGCGACTCCGTTCGCGTGGAATTAAAAAAGTAGCCTATGTGTTCTTCCAGACTATCCTCTACATCTATACCAAATTTCATCGAAATCCGTTCAGTCGTTTAGGCTACAAACTCTAACAAACATCCATCCATCCATCTAAACTTTCGCATTTATAATATTAGTATCTTAATTAATACAAAATACCTATAACTATAAAACAAGCAATAGTTAATTAAATAAACAATAACTCCGACTAATTCTATGATGTTCCGGGAAAGAATCGAACGCAATTTTACACTCCAAAGTTGAACAAGCTGAGGGTCTATCACGTACATTTATGTGATGGTTGCGAAAACGTATTCGATAAAATTTATTTCAAATTTCTTAGTGTACTTTATAATTGGTAGGGACGCTGCACAAATATAATACTAGTGTCGACAGCGAATATCTCACGAATATTCATGATAAGCCCACTGTTTGGATTACAAAAAGTATATGAAACAGACATGAATTACGTCTTAAAATAAAATAAGTTAGGGTTACCAGTATCGAAGAAGTTGTATAAAATTTACTGAGATCCTTTAATATGAAATTTGGTAGAATTTAAATTTAGTGTTTAAATTCCTTTATCAACTGCAGACATTAATAATTATAAATGAAAGTCGTAAATACGTTCACGAAATGCAATAAAAATGATTTACGCTTAGGGGACAGTATGCAATCACCGGGTTAGGTTAACTATTCAAGCCCTAACTACCTATTGTCTAGTGTACACATTAATATTCTAGCTTTGTTAAAAGAATAAATAAATCATAGCAATAAAAATTAAATATTCATGATTAACAACTTGGTCAAAAAACAAAAACGAATCAAAGATAGAATTATTTCTATAGACTTTAGTTTATGTAGTTCTTGTGTTATGTATGACCGTTTCCACTGCGAAAACATTCTGACGAAAATTACTGCTGTCTCTATTTCTTCAACAAGAATAAAAGGGATAAAGGCACTTATTGGTATAACTATTTCATCAGTACGGTAAGCAAGAAATATTAAAGATTGAATGTAGATGACTAGTGGATGACTACAAAGGTATAGGAAGACATAATAAAGTATGGATGAATTGTATGAAAGAGGTGCTTTGGGGAGTGAGTTCCTATATGTGCTGATAATGTGTGAAAGATCAGTATATGTGCTCCTCCGTGACATGGGCAGGTTTATAATCAGTTACGGTAACATAAGGCGACTTTGACCGTTAGCTTTCATATTAAAACGTATGCAACATTAGCGGTCTCTAACCAAGGTTCCGCAGTCTACAATCAATATGGTAATCCGCTAAGAGCCTCAGATAACAGTACGCATAATGTATTTGTTCGCGGCACGCATGCTCCACGCGTTTCTAACAAAAAGAACCTTGTGTTCATTTGAATCACGTTACGGAAAACTTGAAATTTATTACTACGTCAAATATCATTATAATAAAAATATCATTATTGCAAACAGACTCTTAGTAAAACACAAAAATACGAGCTCTGTAGATTTTAGAGTTTAAAAAAATATTCCATATCTATACTAATATTATAAAGAGGAAAGATTTGTATTTGTATATGTATTGAAATAACTCGAAAACTAATGAGCCGATTTCAAAAAAAAATCCACCATTAAAAGCTACGTTATCTGTAACATACGGCATGTTTTTTTTATTTTACGTCGAGCAAGTTGCGATCAACAGCTAGCCTAGGATCAAACGCAGCTTTCGGACAGACAGACAGACAGACAAAAGTTTTTTAAATGCGATTTTCGTTATCAGCAACGCAAATGGAATGGAATTTTTCCTTTGACATTACAAATAGACACTGCAATTTTATTATATGTATAGATAGATATAGAAGATTTGGTTTCCGTTATCTTACGCATGATCGAAACTCAATTAAATTTTAGATTACATACAATAAACTAAGACGATAAATTTAGTAATAGCGTTTGTGGGTTTGATTGTAAGTTATAGTGTTGTTAACAATCATTAGTGCTCCACGCATGCCTAGGTATTCGGTTCATTAATATTCATGTCGGAATGTACCAAAATTAATTCCGGATTTGATTTATCTCGCCGTCCGCACCACTTACCAGTTTACATTACAAGCTATACATATTTCATTAATGTATCAATAGCTTAAATACATGTCATTATAATTGACTAGCTGTTGCTCGCAACTTCGCCCGCATGGAATAAAAGAGCCTATGTTACTCACAGATAAATTACCTTTCTAACGGAGAAAGAATTTTTAAAATCGGCCCAGTAGTTTTTAAGTTATTTCAATACATACAAAAATACAAATCTTTCCTCTTTCTAATATTATTATAGTATAGAATGATGAGCGTAATTGACTTGTCTACAGGTCCTGGGTTTGAATCCCGCCATGTACCATTGTGATTTTCGAATTTCAAATGTACACAATTTACCCGATGTTCTTACGGTGAAGGAAAACATCATGATGCTCCTCATATCGACAAAGAAATTCAAAGATATGTGAGAAGTCAACCAACCCGCAGTGGACCAGCGTGAATGATTATATCCATACTTAGGGTAGGCTCTGAGCTCCCCTAGTCCCCACTAATTATAGTAAGTTGGTTATGATGATGATGTTTACACAGGTTATCACATTTTTTTGTTTTCACGGATTTGTATGAAAACTCCTTGAAAAAACTGTGATGCGATTTTGTTCGTATTCTGGTAAATTAACGTTTAAATATGGAATTTTCTTTGATTAAATTAAAACGATCATTTTTTTGTCTTTGAAACTATGCTAAGTTAGGTCCTGACCTTAATACCTTCTTATTTTAAGTGAGTCAGTCTTAGCTGTTAAAGTGCTTAGCTAAGTTAAAGAACTTACCTCTTGAAGACTTACATTATAATCGGATAAACAGTCAAGTGAATAATTTTTATCTATACCTTTCTATGTTACAGTATCTTTATTTTTTTAATCTGTTTTATTTGTTTTTTTTTGTTATAACAATGCCATATGGTAACACAGTATGGTTTCGTAAAATTACATAAAGTGGTTATTAACATTAATTAAGGTAAATGATTTACGAAAATTTGAGAAAAAAACCATCATTTTCTTTATACAAAAGTGCCATAGATGATTGAAAGAAAAAAACAGAATGTCAAAAGACCGGTACCAGGTGCGAGTCGCGTCGATGGCCCATCAAGGCGATTGACACGTGACAGAGTATTTTATCACATACGGTACTTTTTTCACTTTATTTTGGCACTAGCATTTGCCCGTGGCTTTCATTGCCTATGTGTTCATCCAGACTATGTTCCCCATCTATACTAATATTATAAAGAGCAAAGATTCGTGTTTTTTGTATCTTTGTATGTATTGAAATAACTCAAAAACTACTGAGCCGATTTCAAAAATTCTTTCACCATTAAAAAGCTACGTTATCAGTGAGTAACATTGGTAATTTATAATTCTTTAATTTCACGCGGACGAAGTCTCGAGCAACAGCTAGTCTGCGATAAATTTCATCAAGATACATCAAGTCGTTTTGGAGATAGACAGTAACAAACATCTATCTAAAACCAGATAATTATCTGATGAAACTAGACGTCAATGGTATTGATTTAAAAGTTTCGAAACTTCTGAAGTATGATGAATAAAGGAATATCCCGCAAAGCAACACGGTACATCCATTAAAGACGCAATTTGTAGACGTCTACCACTCAAGGGACTTCCCATCCGCCTTTTAACGCGAAAAGATTTTCTTAGAAAAGACATTTATACGATCCTCATTAGAATCTACTGAGATTTTAATTTTTTAAAGTGTAAATATTTTCTTATCAATTTAGTGTAGATTTAGTATACATATAAATTAATGATATCCCTTAGTGACCAATTGTACTGATTGAGAAATTGCCTTTTATAAACTCGTTTTTATTCCCAATACTAGCTGTTCCCGTGCGGCTTCATCCGCGTGAAATTATAAAAACTTTATTTTATTGTTTACATTTGTCAAATCCTCAATTGCAAATGTCAAAATGACATGACATGACATGACAAACCTTAGCAATCTTTCTTTATCGATGTTGGCAGCAACTTATGGTCTCTTTCCCACATTAGGGTTTTTATCCAAAATATTTATCTCCTAAGTTTAATGGCATGAAAATATATATCCTAAAGCATGACGTAAGAGTAGGACTTTTTATTAAAAAAAGAATTATTCAAAAATATGCTGTAATTGCTGACATCTTAGGCAACAAAGAAGTGTGTGTTTACGCTTTATTATAATAGTATAGTATAGTATAGAAGTATAGATTATTCAAAAAGGGTATGTTTTACAATAACATACTGCATATACTATAAAATATTTAACTGCAGCACGGTCACAGTCAACGTTGCGTTTCTTTATGCGCTACAAATTGCTTTTTTATCACGTGACGTATCCGACACGATTCCGCAAGGATTTCTACATGCAATTTAGATTCTGCTGATAACCAACGTTATTATTACAACCTCTTTTGATCTATAAATGAATTTATCTATTAAATATTGAAAAATGCTCAGTGCTTTATCAACTAGACTAGTAAATTATTGTAAATTAAATTCGTAGACAATAAAATGCTAGCTTCCGCTCGCAATTGCGTCCAAGAGGAATTTAAGAAAACAAGAGTTAGTAGTCTATGTGTTCTTCCAGACTATGTTTTATGTTTTACATGTTTGTCAAATTTCATCTCGGTCCGATCAGCAGTTTAGGTTGTAAACTAACAAACATTCATCCACATATCTAAACTTTCTCAGTTGTAATATCAGTAAGATAATTAAAACGAAAACAGGAAAGCTAAATCAAAGACATTTTAACCAAAGACTCATGTATTGTTTTTTTCTAATATGTCTATTAACAAGTATATTACAATCACTACACTGCGACGAACTAACTCTGTTTAATGAAAAGAAAAGCCACGTCCTATACATTGAAGTGAAGAGAAGCGGTCTCAACTGAATTGGGGATACCTAACTACTAAAACCATTGTAGGTAGACCTTCCCCCTTAAACTTTTAACATTAAATTACAGTCTACTACGTGGCTCTCTCTAAATTGGTTACTCTGACCACTGGTTTGGAAACACAAGATAATGTAACGAAGTTATGTTGCACTCTCGAGTGAACATTCTTAAAATTAATTTCTTTAAATGTACTGAAGATAACGTATAAAGCTGTGTAAATCTGTGCGAGAATCGCTCGTATCGTATTGTTTAGACTTCGTGCAGCACGCGAGGGGTGGTGGAGTTTTGTGCAAGCGATTCTCGCTCTAATGATCTAATAGGATTGCGCTTAAATGGTTGAACATCACTTACAAAGCTCTCGTCTTACTCTCTTAACGATAATATCCGTTAATACTCTACAAAGGAGTGAAGTTTACACGGAATTTTCAACATTAATATATTAAATAGACACGAATTTTTCACAACATACAAATCTTACTAACTACTGGCTTTCGGCCGCGACTCGTCCGCGTGGAATAAAAAAAAGAAAAGCAAGTAGCCTATGTGTTCTTCCAGACTATGTTCTACATCTATGCCAAATTTCATCAAGATCCTTTTAGCCGTTTACAACCGACCATCCATCCAAACTTTCGCATTTATAATATTAAATAAGATGTATAGTCTTACATTTTTATAATGCATTTCAAGAAAACCTTTGCCTAAATATTTTAGTATTAAAGTATTGCTTACTAAAAGTAAATTAAGGGACACTACAAAATTTTCAATTTGCATGTTTTTTTTAATTGTAAATAAATTAGGTATACTCTATATTGCGTTGTCAATTTGCTTAATATCTTTGTTTAATTATTCACAGGCATTTCTGTTTATTGGTACAATATAGAGAAGACAATTATACTCTATGTGAATACGTGTGTATCTGTTTGGCAGCTTGTGGTTATCGATTCAATGTCTCTATTGTTGTCGATATCAGATCTGCTATGATAGCTAAGACGTGAAACTAAATTGGTATGAATTTCAAATATATTTTACAACTAGCTGTTGCTCGCGACATCGCCCGCGTGAAATTAAAAAATATAGCCTATGTTACACACAGATAAATTACCTTTCTAACGATGAAAGAATTTTTAAAATCGGCCCAGTAGTTTTTGAGTTATTTCAATAACTAAAAGAAGTCTTTCCTCTGTATACTATTAGTATATAATATTAGTATTTATATGTCATATTTATATTTAGAGGGTTTTTTCGTTATATTATGTGCTTCATGGACTAAAAGCAGCAAAAATATATTGTAATTTATCGCATAAAAGGAAACGCAACACATGCAATTTCTGTGCAGCGTATTTCAAATCAGAACAAAACGTTATACAGCCAGCAAATAATGTACAATGCAGAATATTACAACACAATAACGGAATGTAATAAGTAACACTATTATCACTCGATTATAAGCTCTATTACAACCAGATTGAGTTTTAATTACCTTTGGTATTGAATTATGTCTTTGTTGATTGTTCGGAAACACGGATGGGCGAGCTTGAATTGATAGCAGAGTTTGTGGTTTGAAGGGTATAGGAATTCGACGTATTCGTTATATGAGCCGAACTCAAACAATTCACTTTGTACTCTATCGATGAATTTGGTTTGTTCAAAATTAATAATGATTTTCCTTACAATATTATCATACTAGTTTCCGCCCGCGACTCCGTCCGCGTGGTATTAATAAAAACTAAAGAAAGTAGCCTATGTGTTCTTCCAGACTATCCTCTACATCTCTAAATTTCATTCAGATCCGTTCAGCCGTTTAGGCTACAAACTCTAACAAACAGCCAGCCATCCATCCAAACTTTCACATTTATAATATTAACTAGCTTTCGCCCGCTACTCCGTCCGCGTTGAATTAGAAAAAACTAAGTCGCCTATATGTTCTTCCAGACTGTATTCTACATCTATGCTAAATTTCATTTAGATCCGTTCAGCCGTTTAGGCTACAAACTCTAACAAACATCCATCCATCCATCTAAACTTTCGCATTTATAATATTAGTAAGATATAGTTTATATAGTATTAGTATGAAGTATGATTAGTAAAATACCACATAAAGAATGTAGACATTAATTCTATAAATGTTAGGTATTTCGTTATTTTTTAAGAAAAACTTTTGTATTACCAATCCTATTTATATAGAACGCACTTAGGACAGATAAATCAATCACCTTGTCATCACTGAGGCTTCACATGGCTCTAAATAAAGTATTAAATATACATTAAGGGTAAACTCTGGAAGCGCCCAACCCCAACTTCCATATAACGCCTACCCGTACTAAAGATAAGCTCTGTGCGTAAACATGAAAACCCTTGAAAAGAACTAACGATCCGTATTCAAGAGTATTGAAAATTTATTCTGAGTACGCAAGTCTCTTGTATGGTTACTTATGGTACTGCTTTACTGCAACAGCCATTTCTTTTTGACCCCTTCTCTCTCAACCACTTCTGATACTTCAATACAAAAGACAAGACAACAAGAGCCAAGGAAGGTCACCTTAAAATGGTAAATTTTAAACACGGTGTGCGGTGTGAACACGCAGGAAAATATGTGGAGTTTGAGGCTGTATTTTTCGGTTTATAAACAAGAGTTTATTTTATAGCGGAGTTAACACGATGTACGTGGAATTCGTGATGGTTTTGGTAAAGTTACCGTAGAAGTCGCGTGTAGTAAAGATAGTACATAGAATTCTATTTATATTTTAAGAAAGTATGTCTTTTTCCACTTGTCTTGGTTAGTTTGAAAAATATTTAGGGCCTGTCCTACTACTGTTAGAGGCTCAGATAGCTTAAAGATGACGTCACTGTCAGGTAAGGTAACATAATCCGATATTTTCATCACATATTTTACACGTTGGATTATCAGACAATTTATAATTTAGTGGGACAGGCCCTTAATATTTTAAATGCGTAAAAATTCCCTCATGCGAACCGTGAACCGATCTGTGGACCAGCAATTTTAGTTGAGTTACATACTAGTCTTTTAGCACCTATAAAACGAATTGTATGTTGATGGTAATTTTTATAAACAAGAGTTTATTTTATAGCGGAGTTAACACGATGTACGTGGAATTCGTGATGGTTTTGGTAAAGTTACCGTAGAAGTCGCGTGTAGTAAAGATAGTACATAGAATTCTATTTATATTTTAAGAAAGTATGTCTTTTTCCACTTGTCTTGGTTAGTTTGAAAAATATTTAGGGCCTGTCCTACTACTGTTAGAGGCTCAGATAGCTTAAAGATGACGTCACTGTCAGGTAAGGTAACATAATCCGATATTTTCATCACATATTTTACACGTTGGATTATCAGACAATTTATAATTTAGTGGGACAGGCCCTTAATATTTTAAATGCGTAAAAATTCCCTCATGCGAACCGTGAACCGATCTGTGGACCAGCAATTTTAGTTGAGTTACATACTAGTCTTTTAGCACCTATAAAACGAATTGTATGTTGATGGTAATTTTTATAACAAGAGATGGCGTTGTATTTAAAAATGTAGTCTTTGTATCCCGATTATGAAACTCAGCGTTTCTACCCGGGGTCATTCTTTGATTTATGACGGACGCCAGTTCCGACCCCCTTTCCACCGTCCGACATATTTTTCGCATTACTCCAGTGAAAGAAAAAGTTGAGCTACGACGGTGTGATGCGATGACGCGTGTTAACTCAGATTCCTGTGGTAATTTACTACGTTATTTTACTGAGATAAATTACTTCCAGTCGTTTACTAGTACTGTAGATTTCTGATAACAATTGTGTATATAAAACTTGCATCTGTTAAAGTTTTTAGTTTGTCTCAATGTGTTTTAACGCTTTAAACTTTACAAACAAACATTCAAATTTTGAAATATGACCGTGTACAAAATGATCTATTTATTACATAAAACTTACGATAAAAGTAAGTTTTTGTGTACGAAAATTGTCTATTACATAAAAGCAAAAAACATTTTAAAATGAAATCATTAAATGAAAGTCGAAGCTTTATTTTCTTGACTTTCTTTGAAAAGTTGTGTTTTCGCAACAGATACAATTTTCCACATCAAAGGAAACTTTCCGTTGCTTTATATTAAAACAGGTTGTTTTAATAATTTAATTGGGAGACCTTTTATCTCTCTTTTGATGATAAAAGGAGCGAAGTAAGACATCAAAGAATTTCATTTTAAAAATATTACTGAAGGAAACAAATTATATTATATCATTTTATTTATTTTTATATTTAAGCTTCAATTAATAAAAATAAAGTATTATAGTAAAGTAAAAAAAGGGTAAATAAGATATCTGTTTAAGTAACTCTTGGTATAAATAACAAAGGGATATTTGAAGTCAAAGTTATAACAAGCGTGGAACGGAAGTCGGTTAGCGCGGGTCCAGCCAAACTTAGTAATGAGATATCCCGTAGCCTGTAGCCAGGATTTACTACCGCTGTTTGTAAATAAACAGAGTATACTTTCGACAAGTATTTGTGTATAAAGGATGTGTTTTGATACATGGAGACTGTGGATATTTAAAAAAAATATTAACTCTAAAGTGCTAAACACAATAAAGTCAGTATACATCTAGATAATAATTATGTATGTATGTGAGCATATTTTTGATGATTTTATTTGCATAAATACGCTAAAAATATGGGAAAACAACAATGTTGCAGCTAAAACTTTTAAATGTTTTATGATTTTGTAATAGAGCAACCATCATAATTAAGTGAATTATATCAATATTTATTACAAAACCAATAAAAATATGACATGGAATTATATAGATTATTATTTTTAATAGTAGTATTTTCAAACATGCTGTATACTGCTAAGTCCCCTCTATGAAGTAAATCTTTCACTTGATTAAGTAAGCTTTTCTTGAAATGCATTAGTTTCTAGGGGAAGGAACTACCAACTTTTGCCGCCGCGTTCCTAATGGAAAATAATTTTGAATTAAATACCCTTTTACTGAAGCATTAATGTTAGAGAAACCATCAAATGTCTTTCTAAACTGGCTGGGGTTTTCTTTCGAAGCCATTCGTTAAGAAACTTAACAGAAGTGAACGTCTTTAATGACCCTTAAAGATATTTAAAGGCCTATTTAGGGCACCGATGCCTTTTGTGTAAACGCCAGGATAATGAATCTAAAAGGGACAATGGAGACAGACGTTGTAGATATAAAGTGCTTTCACTATTTATATAAAGAAAAAAGATTTCAACAATATCAATGCAATACAAAATGTACGGACTATTGAGCTATGTTACTTTAGCCCCCAATAACCGCTCAGTTCTGTCAATATTAATTGAACAGTCGAACTGTCAGTTGTTGAAGTAAAAAAAACACTTGTATTTGTAGTTCATTAAGCGCTTTTCCTAACAGCTTACCGAAGTATCACCTACTTTTGGTTTAGAAATACATTTTAGGCCAAATATTGAAACGACAAAATATTTAACGGGATCTTAAATAAAAAGGCCACGTCTAAAATCTATGTTTCATTAAAAATTGTAAGCGGCTAAGAGTTTAAGATTCATAATTATTCGGTTATATCTCTCTACGTACGGATATACAGCATTTGTCAAGTCAAGCGTGCGTATAGCAAAAACCTAGTATATCGCGATATTATAGTGCATATCGCTTCACTGGTCGTTGAACGTTTCTTACCAGTAACGTTATTAGTTATCGTCGACCCGCGCCAGATATATTGATATACGCCGTGACAAATGATGTTAGCGGACGCACATCGGAAATATCTCGCGCAGCTACGTCAATATTTTGCGCCAAACTCGCCCCATTCGCTTTGATTTATCATACTTTTTGTAACAACTTACAACTTTGTGTTAAGGTATAACTAGCTATTTTCCGCGACTCCGTCCACATGAAATCAGAAATATAGTAAAAGTGTCTTCTACTATATTTCTGATAGTAGATCATATAGTATCAGAAATATAAAATAAAATAAAATAAATAAAATGACATTTAATCCTTAGCAATACAACACAATCAGAAATAATAACAGAAAAACGAACATGACGTAGTAACTAAGTAGGGAAAAAAATGTAATTAACTAAACAAAAGATTATAAATCATTCATTGTGATGCTGACCGGATTGGGTCCACGCTCAGCTTTGAATGCTGGGTGCTACTCAATGAGCAGCACCCAGCATTCAACGCGAGAAGATCTTATAGTAGTAGTAGCTTCTGTTATTCAGCGATAACGTAGCTGTTTAACGGTGAAAGAATTTTTGAAATCGGCCCAGTAGTTTTTGAGTTATTTCAATACATATAAAAATCCAAAAATACTAATCTTTCCTCTTTATATTTGTATAGACGAAACTACGTGATATTAAATTTTACTCGACAGTGGTTTTAACATTTTAACGAAACAACATTAAATATTTGAATAGACATTCAGTTCAGTGTACACAGAAAGTTTCATTAATAACCGAGTCAAAAGGCAGCTACGAGCTTTGCGTACGACTGTTGACTGGATATCAAAGTTGGTCGAATGCGGTCCACTCTCATCTCGCCAACTAGATTCACCAAACTTCGACCAATGTTTGGATATATTTTAGTAACACAATATTTGTATTAATAATTGCACTGGAGACACTACGATTTTTCACAGCGTTTAAAAAATGTGCATTACAAAATTTTTTTTTAATTTGCTGCAGAAAATGACTTTCTACGTAACCATTGAAATACGATAGGATATAAAAATCGGTGTGACTTTCGATTCTAAACATCAGTTTTTGAAATACGTGTCCAATAAAAGACGATATACTCAACTTTAATATTTCACAAACTTGTTGAGTAATTAAATGAAAGGGTAGAATGTGTGAAGCAAAATTATTGAACAACTAGCTTTCGCCCGCGACTCCGTCCGCGTGGAATTAAAAAAAACAAAAGTGAGTAGCCTATGTGTTCTTCCAGACTATCCTCTACATCTATACCAAATTTCATCGAAATCCGTTCAGCCGTTTAGGCTACAAACTCTAACAAACATCCATCCATCCATCTAAACTTTCGCATTTATAATATTAGTATGATGTATTATAAAACATATCGCAACACGGTGACAAATTGCATCTTACATCTAACGGGTATACGTAATAAGGCAATTGCGACACTTAAATAGACATTCACAATAGCAAGCGCAATTCACGCGGGACTCATTACGTATCGATTTGAATTCCATACCGAGGTGTTTCAGCTCGTTCGCAATAAAAAGATGTGTAATAGTGTTGTTACTGCCGCCGGCTGTTTGCAGCTCGTACTCCAGCCATTCCGATATGGCCGTATTAAACTTACCTTGTTACTGTTACCTGTTTTATACAAAGATAACGTGTATGATTTACTAGATGTGGCTAATGAATTTAAACATTTTAACTCTTTCCTGAAGTGTTTTTAAGGACAAGGATTATGTAATTAAATTAAAATTAACATAGAAATATAGCCAGATGTTATATTTCTAGTTAACTGTCATGGAAATTTTCTGCACAACGAATAGACAAGTACGTAAGCAGTCTCGTATCCTCAGTTTAACCTTTAAAAAAAATCACAATTTATTTGCAATGTATTTATTTGGAAAACCGAGTTTTTACGTTTTTTTACGTTTGTTAAGCTAGTGCTTGACCACAATCCCACCTGAAGACAGTGATGATGCAGTCGAAAGATGCAAATTACATGCATACCGATATTGTCTATTCTAGATTATCACTTTTACATCCGTGTTCCGCTATTCCCTAGCCCGTTGCGTTATTTGAGAAGTTCTCCGGTGAGTTCGCATTATTATCTTTTTGCGAGATTCCTTTTAGTCCGCGCTAAACCGAATATAACTTTTGCCTCGTACTCAATTCACTATTTACAATTTTATTAGCCTTGTTGATTGCTGAACAATGTAATTAAGTATTAATTGAAGCGTCATTTTAAATTTACCAGCAAATTACGTTAAGAACATGTTGCTTTTAAATTTCACATTTATTTCTTCTTCTATTAATTAAATTCCAAGAAAATCTTTTTTTAGTACAAAAAAACTGGCAATAAAGCTCCGAGCGACTCTGATTAACAAAATTAATCTCTCTTTACTGAAAAGATATTTTAATGTACGAGAGGAGTTGAATTAAACAGCAGTGACGTATCGACTGATTTAATAATAATCTACCTACTATATACAATATTTTTATAAAACTAAATCTTAATTTCTACATACCTGACATCCCCCTTCTTTTAAACATAAGTGTACACTTGAATACAAATAATAAAAGAAAGCACAAAATAGTAAAAGTTACAAATCGCTACCCATCCCCCACCATAAGTTATTTTTACAATCTATACAAATCTCCTTTTTTTTTTTTTTTTTTATCAATAATTTTTTTTTTTTTTTAGAAAACTATTAATAACTAAAAATAATGAAAACTTAAAATTAAAATGGCATAAAGAGAGAAATAAAAACATTTAAAACATAAAATCATGCAAAGTACAAATACACAACAAGATACACAAAGTTTTAAATAAGTAAATCTTTAAAGTAATAATACTACACAGACATTTCACTTTCGGAACTTTTTTTTTTTTTTTTTTTTTTCAATTTCTCACCAGTTCCTCAGGGGTACCCGTACCGTTCAGGAGGCCTCACTGTCCTGCCAAATTTCGTAACATATAAGTTGTTGCTTTCCCGATTTGTACCCAACAATGATTGGGTGGAGGGATCCTGAACATGGACACGGGCGCGCGGCGATAGTGTTTGGTAATCGACGTTGAAATCATCGCCGTCGTACGGCGACACGTATGACTCATTGCGATATTCGCTGTCTTTTATTATGTGCCTACGATTTCTTCTTATTATACGACCTGTGCACATTTTTGCAAAATGGTTTAGTCTATTACAATTTCTACATATCTTTCCGTATGCCGGGCACTCGTACTGTGAGTGCACGGTGCCACAGCGGCTGCACGCACCGCGCTGCCATTGCGCCGCCGCTCGCGCCGCTTGCGCCGCTCGCGCCGGTCGCGCCACCCGCCGCGATGACGTCACCGCGCGCTCGCCGCCGCCGCCGCCGCCGCCGCCGCCGCCGCCGCCGCCGCCGCCGCCGCCGCCGCCGCCGCCGCCGCCGCCGCCGCCGCCGCCGCCGCCGCCGCCGCCGCCGCCGCCGCCGCCGCCGCCGCCGCCGCCGCCGCCGCCGCCGCCGCCGCCGCCGCCGCCGCCGCCGCCGCCGCCGCCGCCGCCGCCGCCGCCGCCGCCGCCGCCGCCGCCGCCGCCGCCGCCGCCGCCGCCGCCGCCGCCGCCGCCGCCGCCGCCGCCGCCGCCGCCGCCGCCGCCGCCGCCGCCGCCGCCGCCGCCGCCGCCGCCGCCGCCGCCGCCGCCGCCGCCGCCGCCGCCGCCGCCGCCGCCGCCGCCGCCGCCGCCGCCGCCGCCGCCGCCGCCGCCGCCGCCGCCGCCGCCGCCGCCGCCGCCGCCGCCGCCGCCGCCGCCGCCGCCGCCGCCGCCGCCGCCGCCGCCGCCGCCGCCGCCGCCGCCGCCGCCGCCGCCGCCGCCGCCGCCGCCGCCGCCGCCGCCGCCGCCGCCGCCGCCGCCGCCGCCGCCGCCGCCGCCGCCGCCGCCGCCGCCGCCGCCGCCGCCGCCGCCGCCGCCGCCGCCGCCGCCGCCGCCGCCGCCGCCGCCGCCGCCGCCGCCGCCGCCGCCGCCGCCGCCGCCGCCGCCGCCGCCGCCGCCGCCGCCGCCGCCGCCGCCGCCGCCGCCGCCGCCGCCGCCGCCGCCGCCGCCGCCGCCGCCGCCGCCGCCGCCGCCGCCGCCGCCGCCGCCGCCGCCGCCGCCGCCGCCGCCGCCGCCGCCGCCGCCGCCGCCGCCGCCGCCGCCGCCGCCGCCGCCGCCGCCGCCGCCGCCGCCGCCGCCGCCGCCGCCGCCGCCGCCGCCGCCGCCGCCGCCGCCGCCGCCGCCGCCGCCGCCGCCGCCGCCGCCGCCGCCGCCGCCGCCGCCGCCGCCGCCGCCGCCGCCGCCGCCGCCGCCGCCGCCGCCGCCGCCGCCGCCGCCGCCGCCGCCGCCGCCGCCGCCGCCGCCGCCGCCGCCGCCGCCGCCGCCGCCGCCGCCGCCGCCGCCGCCGCCGCCGCCGCCGCCGCCGCCGCCGCCGCCGCCGCCGCCGCCGCCGCCGCCGCCGCCGCCGCCGCCGCCGCCGCCGCCGCCGCCGCCGCCGCCGCCGCCGCCGCCGCCGCCGCCGCCGCCGCCGCCGCCGCCGCCGCCGCCGCCGCCGCCGCCGCCGCCGCCGCCGCCGCCGCCGCCGCCGCCGCCGCCGCCGCCGCCGCCGCCGCCGCCGCCGCCGCCGCCGCCGCCGCCGCCGCCGCCGCCGCCGCCGCCGCCGCCGCCGCCGCCGCCGCCGCCGCCGCCGCCGCCGCCGCCGCCGCCGCCGCCGCCGCCGCCGCCGCCGCCGCCGCCGCCGCCGCCGCCGCCGCCGCCGCCGCCGCCGCCGCCGCCGCCGCCGCCGCCGCCGCCGCCGCCGCCGCCGCCGCCGCCGCCGCCGCCGCCGCCGCCGCCGCCGCCGCCGCCGCCGCCGCCGCCGCCGCCGCCGCCGCCGCCGCCGCCGCCGCCGCCGCCGCCGCCGCCGCCGCCGCCGCCGCCGCCGCCGCCGCCGCCGCCGCCGCCGCCGCCGCCGCCGCCGCCGCCGCCGCCGCCGCCGCCGCTTATCGCCTTCATGTATATTATAAATCTATTTTTCCATCTGCTCCATTCTCGGCTGATATTACCCGTCGTAACGTTTGCTAAGTCATTGTCGAAGCAAAATGGCGGCGGTGGTTGTAATGCGTTATTCATTTTCTTGCACTAATAACACTTTATAGTTGTAAACACTTTTTGTTTTTCACTTTTTACGTTCTATGTGACTATATTACACTAATTATACTAAAAAATTCTGAAATCCTACCGACTGCGCCATGAAAAGATATTTTAATGTACGAGAGGAGTTGAATTAAACAGCAGTGACGTATCGACTGATTTAATAATAATCTACCTACTATATACAATATTTTTATAAAACTAAATCTTAATTTCTACATACCTGACATAGCGTCATACATAGCGTCATAAACACGAAAACTACAAGCCGTGCAAGTCAAACAACTTTTCTACTCATTTGGTAGAAACTTTTTCAGTTGGCAACATTTTTATGCGATACAACTTGGTACTTTCTTTGTATTCGAACCCAAACGGTTTGTTTCCTCGATCGCATGCGTCACGCCACAAACCGAGGTTCAGTTGTAAATTTAAAGGAAATTATTATGTTCACTTTGATGACTTGTTTGATTTAAATGACTATTAAGGATTATTAGTCGGTCTGTAAGTTGCTGAAAAGGGTTAAAAATTCCTTATTTTACTGTACTTAACCGTTATAAATTAGTACGCCATTTTGTGTTAATTTTTAAAGTAACGCAACTAATATTTCTCTAGGATTTTAAATGTTGCCACCACCAATATAAAAAACAAATGACATGCGATTTACATTCTTCCACGGGCCGGTTTTTTATAACTATTTTCTTCTTATATTCTGTTAAAAACCACATAAGCTAAATAACATTTATTATAGTAAGATGTAGGAATTATTTCTAACATAGTTAAAAGCAGTAATAATAAACACGCTGCTCTTTCTAGCGGGACAATAAGAACAAGGAAGTACGACGAAGCGACGCGCCATTGTATAACGAAATTAAAGCCAAGGCGTCGTTGCTATGGTAACGGGACAACGCTCCAACCAACAATACCGCACTACTGCGACAACATTAAGTGGAGTATTGTATGAGGATAGTACAAGCAATGAAGTCTTTGACTTATATAGTTTTGTATGTGTAATTATTAGGAGAAAAAAAAACATATTTCATTGAATTCGTTTTCATTGATGATGCTCGGTTAAATTTAGTATTGAAAAAAAAACTTAAATCATATCGCGGAGACCGGTTAAAGGTAGATTTTGAACTTTCTCTGTGGCTTCCCTCAACATGGAAATTGTCCAAGATCTATTAACGTTTCATGGCGAATTAATATTGCCAAATATCGGTGAAAAAATTACATAAGGTTTTCCCAGTTTCGGAGTTTACTTAGGATGGCTAACAAACAATTTTTCATACGACCAGTTCAGAAATATATACAGTAAGACTCCCCGTGTTTTTAATTAAATCAGCCATTGTTGTCCACCTTTACAGTCTATAACAAATGTCAAACATTACAAGTTGTGAAGAAAGTACAGATGGCAGCGCCCCCTATAATTGCTTTTCCCGCGTGAAAGCCTGTTAATTGAATACACCGGGGAAAGGGAGGGGCTTTGTACCAGAATGTGGGATGCTTAGATAAAGCACGTCAGTCCACAAAGGAGTCTGTTTAGGGAACAAATCATATCTCGTTTGAAGAAATGATGTAGTATTGTGGGGATTGAGTATGAGTGTAATAAATGTTCATTTCATGATAAGGTAACGTTCGTTTTAAAGTATAGCGGTTTAATGAAGTCGTGGCGTTACTATTTTAGAATTACGCCTTTCTCTAAATACTGATAAATTCAATAATATACCTGACCTTATTCTGCTAGTTTTCGTCCTCAAGATTCATGTATATTCGTCGACCAAGTCCACGTCACTTTATAACAATTTCAATATACAAATAGTAACTAAATTACTATATTTTATTACAATCCAGCGTTTGAAGTTTGAATAAAAATACCTAACTTTGCTCTGAATACGTCGGAAATTAGATGACGACGGTACAGACCTTCTAATCTTAGGATTCATCAAAAATGTCCTGTCATTTACATGATTCTCATGACGTCTTTTGATGCCAGTGTATCTCATTGTACGTTATTCATTTATTTTTACTTCAATGCATACGCAAAAAAAATATAGACCTTATGATAAAATATTGCTGATTGGATACCTTATTTCCTTACTGTATTACAAAAATTAGGCACAGTTTAGTTAAACTGTTAGTGTGTAACTGTATCTATACATATAATAAAATTGGAGTGTCTGTTTGTAGTATCAAAAAATCCAAATTTCGGGAAGATGATGTATTTGCGTTGCTGATAACGAAAATCGCAATTATTTTTTTTTTGTCTGTCTGTCTGTCCGCAAGCCGAGTTTGTTCCGGGTAATCTACGAAACGGCTGGGCCGTATTCGACCGGACTTTCACTGATGGGTAGCTGACATAGACTGGCATATTACAGGGTACTTTTTTATCTTAATATTGCGTGGACGAAGTTGCGGGCAACAGCTAGTTATATACTAAAGTTTAATTTCTCCTATTAGTTAGGATAATTGTCTATCGTCAATGTGAATCTCACTGCATGTAGGATCGTTTCATAGCCGCCTCAAATACCTCAATAAAACATTGGCTCGAGCTAACACTGAATCCTCATCGGCAACAATTCACAAACGCAATAATTGCTTTTGTATTAGAATTGTGATCTAAACGCACGTGTGCGTTCATTGCTCCATTAATTTTATATCACAACTAGCTTTCGCCCGCGATTCCGTCTGCGTGGAATTAAATAAAAACAAAAGTGAGTAGCCTATGTGTTCTTCCAGACTGTCCTCTACATCTATACCAATTTTCATCGTAATCCATTCAGCCGTTTAGGTTACAAACTCTAACAAACATCCATCCATCCATCTAAACTTTCACATTTATATTAGCATGATCACTTTAGTTACAACTAAAAAGTAGTCTTTAGATGTGATAAATATCCTAAGAAAGATTGAATGACTGAATCCGAAATTACGCGATAGCCCAAAAGTGTAGTGCTTATGTATATTGAGAGGTAGCTGTTGCTCGCGACTTCGTCCGCGTCAAATTAAAAAAAATGAAGCCTATATTACTCACAGTTAACCTTTCTAACGGTGAAAGAATTTTTAAAATCGATCCATTAGTTGTTGAGTTATTTCAATACATACAAAAATACAAATCTTTCCTCTTTATAATATTATAATAATATAGAAAACACGCTTCAGAAGTTCACTTGTTGAACTCGTGAAATAGAGGCAGAGTAATTAATGAAGAAACAGTAGTATATTAAGAAGTCCTAGCAAATAAACAGCAATGTAAAACGAACTGCGGAAATATCCGTTAGTTGGCAATGTACGCAGGGTAGAGACATTTTGCTATGCTAGTTGCCACATTTCCATTTCAAACGCATAATCGCCGCCGTGCCGGGATGAGACTGCACGTGTGTCCGTATAATTAGTGCGTCGATAAACTACAATTGCAACTGAGCGTTACCACTGATGCTGTTTTAATGCAGATTGTCTATGCCTTTAGATGTATCGATATAGGAGAGATCTTATAAATTTGGTCCTATAATGTGGTAAATTTAGAGATATCTAAACTAAGGTTGTTTGTGGTCAATTCATGACAAGGTTTAATTTTTAAAGTATTAAATACTAGCTGTTGCTCGCGACTTCGTCCATGTGGAATTTAAAAATATAGCCTATGCTACTCAGCGATAACGTAGCTTTTTAATGGCGAAAGAATCTTTAAAATCGGCAGAGTAGTTTTTGAGTTTTTTCAATAAATACAAAAAAAAAGTTTTCCTCTTAATAATATTAGTACAGACTATGCTTGTATGGTGATTTTGCTATAACAATGTGAAAACAATTATTAATAAACAATTTAAATACATTGACTAAATCTTTGATAATATAAGGAGGAACATTTAGAGATCTTTTACCATTACATTCCTTTAAAGTAAAAAAAAAATACAAGTAAAAAAAGTATCTTGAAGGCAAAACCAAACTAAAAGTTTCAAAGCGTATCAATTTCAAAAGTAAAAAAAGCGAATAAAGCCGTAGTTTGCATTTCACAAAGAGTCTTCGTCGAACAAATCCGACCGTTGTTGAAGTTGGCCCACTTACAGTGTGCTCAAAATCTCGTATTCGACTTCTGAACAGGGGAGATCTTAAAACACCGTCCATGCGAAATAAAGAGAAAGATCTCACCGCGATATGTGACTGAAATGTTGGGAATGGTTCGAACCAATGACCCCTACCATCTGTTACAAAATAAAAACAATTTTTTAAGCGAATAAATGTGTATAACTACAAGAATACAAATATAAAATGTTTTAAATGGATAATTTATTAATATAAAGTAATTAAAAAAATAAAAAATGTACCAGCACGTTGTATCTTTACATTACACTGCACAAGAAATACAAGATTCGAGTTCAAATTATTTAGAAGTGAGAATCGATGGTAAGGGTCACAGGCACATATGTTTTAAAGGAAAATTTTTATCTAGGTTATACTGTAGCGGTAACTTCCAAAGCGGTAATATGAAAAGTTTGATAGGAAGTAATACCGAGATTGCATTCCCTAGGAAATATTTCCAGTTCAAGATGATCTATTCGGCTTGGCACAGAATACGAAGACGGATGCTGATAGTCATTTATTAAATGTAGAAGTTTCACTTCATAGAGCTATTTTGGTTAAAAGAATTCTACTTTTCAATTTGGATATCAACGTTACATATTTGTACTCCACTTTGAGTTGCAGGCGACATGTTATGGGACGAGACGATGGGGACATAAACCAGAAAGTAGTAATATTGATTGTGGATAGCTACAAAGGTAGATGAATACCGCAGAAACTATGGATGAATTGAGTGAAAAAGATATGCTTAAGAAGGGAGTGGATTCAGATATAACGGCTGATAGAAATGTACGGAAGAGCAGCAAATACTGTGCCGACCCTCCGTAAAGGATAAAGGCAAGCTGATGATGTGGAGTTGCGGGCGAAGCTAGGTACATAAAGAGGGTAATATTAGCTAGTAATAAATATAATAAAGATATTTATTAAATTTGAAGATCCCAAAAATAGATATTTATAGAACTAATTATATAAATTAAACTGGAATTAGATAAATAGGATTCTGAGCCAAGTTTGTAAACAACAGCGTTATCTTATAAAATATTTCAAGTTAGAGTATAATTTAAATTACTTAATTATAATCGAGGTTTTCAATTTAACTTAAGCATAATTATTTTATTTATACAATATTCATATTCTGTAATTATCTTAAAACAAATTATGAATTTGTATTCTAATACAAAATTGTACAAAATATCTAATTTCATATTAAAATATTCAGGCCATGTCTGAACATTTTAAGGGATAAAATCTCGTTCATTTGAAGATATAATTACATCGATCTTTGGCGTCTAGCAGAGTTTCAAATTTCTTTTAGAAGTAATAGAATTTTCCAGACGATATAAAAACACAAAAGCAATAAATACTAGATAGTGGGCATTATGTTCATTTTAATGTCGCCTCAAAGTCTTCGATAAAATGTGTATTTTAAGTAGAAAGGTTATGACCGAATTGTCCTAGGTATCTTGGGATAATAAATATGTTGAACATAAAATATTATGACTATTATAAATCTATGCCCGAAGGAATAAAGCTTTAAAACAAGATATAGGATTGAGGTTCTGATAAAAGGTTATACAAGAATATATATTGCTACCATTGTAGCACGCCCATTTTCCATCTATAATGGTATCAATAATAGTAATCAAAAGATTTGATTGTTAGTCCCGATATGACTAAAAAACTACTAACCGATACAGGTGTCTTCTTTCAGCTAGTAGTGTATTATACAGGGTGATTCTTAACGGACGGTTCAACGGTTTTGTGGAGTTAAAGGACCTCAATAGCTATCGTTTAAGCGCAAAGTATGTTGCCCGATTCTCTATAATTTTAAAGTCATTTCATTTTTGTAAAAAAATCGGAAAAATCAGATTCACAGAATCATAAAACCGTTGATCCATCCGTTAAGAATCACCCTGTATAGACAATCTATTTATTTATATATTTTTGAGCAAAGCTTCATCATTAACTTGCCTTGACCTTTCGGAGCGTCGGCATAGTATGTGCTGCTCTTCTATACAGTTCTATCAGCCGTCATATCTAAATTCACTCCCTCCTTAAGCACCTCTTTCACTCAATCCATCCATGCTTTGTCTTCCTCTACCTTTGTAGGAGCGAAGCTAATAGTTACTAATTAAATAAAGTAGGGTTATTGGTTAAAATGTTCTCACTTAGACGAGTGTTACAATAACTTCACACATTCAGTGAAGTGGCTAGCTAAGTAAACATTGAAAGGTTGCGTATGCCCGAAAGTTCACCGCAAAAGCTCAGTTAGTTTCTGTGAATAAGTTACTAGTGTAACGCGAGTTGAAATGTTGTTTGCGGATTTCGCTCACGTGTTGCGTCGGACAACTCTTTGTTTTGTATCAATATTGCCTTCAGTCGGATCGCTTACTTCTTCAGACTGAGGGGAACCCGGTATCTTTGTTTATCGTAACAATTTACTGGCTTATACTTTTGTACATTAATTAAGTTATGATTTAAAGATGTATGTTGTAAATCTATTGTTCTAGTCAACTAATATTTGAATTTATTATAAATACGTTTGTCTCTTTTAATCCAATCGGTACAATATTGTACATATATACACTAGCTTTCGCCCGCGACTCCGAATGAATAAAAAAAACAAAAGTAAGTAGCCTTTGTGTTTTTCGAGATTATGCTCTACATCTATGCCAAATTTCATCGAGATCTGTGTAGCAGTGTAGGCTACAAACTTTAACAAACAATCATCCGTCTAAACTTTCGCATTTATAATATCAGTAAGATTGTATTTTCCATTACAAATATACATAACTAAAATGTCACGTTACTCTTCCACAATCTCACTTAATACGTTTAGGAGCCCAATCTCGGGAAGAGACGACGTAACCGTATGTTTGTAACCTCATGAAAATGTATCAGAGAAATCAAGTAGCTACTTCTTATGCGCCTAAGTTGTGGTACAAAGAAGATACGAGTAATTCTATTAAAAAATAAACTATAATTCACTCGTACAATTTACGGATAGAGATTAACCATACATACAGATTAGTATTAGAGATTAAGGATTGATTAAAACGCGATAATTCTAAAGATTTCGATCACAGTTACGCATTTCTGTTTTCGACTTAATATTAAAACCTTTAGTGTTACTAGGGTTACATAAAGTCTAAAGGTACATAAAAAATGACAACAATTAATTACCACAAATTCCTAACACTTGGACCGCACAGGTTATAAATATTCAGTATGGACCGAAGATCTCTTATTAATGAAAAAGGGTCACGAGGTATTTTAATTCAACTACGTGTTAAGGATTTGGGGGGCGTCGCACGTGCTTGGGTCTGTAGACTATGTCACGGGAAAAGGACGTGAGTTCGAAACTGCACAGCTCAAAAAGTACTCTGATTTCCGTGGCAATTGAATGACGCATTTATTTTTTTATTTAAGAAAAAATTTCACACAAAAATCAGAGTTATTAGTTGAAAAGGAATTAACTCTATGATTATTTCTTACTGAACTCAAACGTAAGGGTTCAGAAAGATTTTGTTGATCGTACAAACAAAATCTAATTTAAAAACTAATAATTTATATCTTACTTATAGAACTCAAATACCAAAGGTGAAAATAAACTGATTATTTATTTATTTGTCATTCCCAATTAACCTTGAATTCCCTTCTCAAGAGTAAAGCTAAATAATCTCATAAGATCGAGTCCAGAGAGCCTTTCATTACAGAAGCTTAGGACAAAGAAATAATTTCCTTCGAACACCTAAGTAAGCTGCCGTATTTAAGTGTACTCCCAAGTATAAATACTGCCCCGGTAATTACTGGAAGGATAAGCGTTAAGACCCCAACTTCGTGTTAAACGTCCCTAAGGGATAATGCCGGAGTCGTACATTATCACCTGTTATGTTTGGCCTCTCCGATACAATGGGATCAACCTTCTGTCATAGTCAAGCAAGTAAATCACAAAGTACTATAGAGGTCTTCGTAAATTGGACACTACATGTATCAGGAATCTTATGACATGCGACTTATGTAGAACGTTTGGAAGCTTGTTTCAATTATTAACAGAATTTGTTTTTTTAATATTGATAGGATGATGTCAAAATTGAATTCAACTTCTTTAAAACGCCTAAACAAAGTTTGAATAGCTTGATGATATCTTAAGAACTTTTTAAAATGATTATGTTAACACTAAACTCTGTTTTTGAAGTTGGACCGTGACGGTTCTGAAGTCATTGTCGCCATAGTATTATTATTATACAATAATTCGTTTTTAATAGTCTTATACTTTTTTAATAATTTAACCTTTCCTTTATAATAAAATCGAATACATATTTATATCATAAAATATTTTTAACCTTGCCATAAAAGGTGTCAGCGCTTTCAAGGGTTAATTACATAACTAAACAAGCTTTTATCCTCAGGACAATAATGAAATATTTTATCTTCGTTTATACAAAAAACATAATTTTTTTTTTTTTATAACATTAGTTGGCAAACGAGCAAGCGGCCACTTGAATCCACGGAAATGGAAAGCGACCGCTGCCCATAAACATCCACAATTGCAGATGCGTTGCCTACCCTTAATTGACGGAGTTGGAGACGCACATAAAGAGGATATTTCCCCTTCCTATGCGTCTCCTCCACCGTCAAATCCACTTTTCCTTCCCATCCTTTCCTCTTAAGAAAAGGGTGGAAAGGGGAAGGGACTAAAATTAGGCCTCAATTTTTATCCTACAACTATATTAACCTTTAAGTTTACATTTATTTTACAGAGTAATGAAATTAAATAATATAATTTTGATTTAAAAATTCTAGACAGCAATGTGATCTAAGATTGTACGATTTTAAACCACAACTCGTATGGAGGGAAAATCTTTTCTAACATGTTCTGCACGTGGAATGCTCCCTAGGGAACCCTCCTCAGGATTTAAGGTGATAGGAATTATACGGGAACGCATGTTTATGGATACATTAATGTGCTGAAGTGCAGGGAAAAGATTTTAGTACTTTAATGGACTGTGAAATTAAATTTTAGTTTGGTTAAAGTTAACCCTGGTAAGTTCGAGAATCACAGTATGTAAAGATTTGAATCTAAATTATTTATATTAAATGTAATGTTTTCTGGATTACGATGACATATTTACCGAAATTTTCAAATTAAAGCTGAATTCTGTTAGTAATTTACCGTGTTAATATTATGTGTGAAAACAGAGATTTAAAATAAAAATCGTCTCTCTCTCTCTCTCTGTGATATGTAACCTAAAACAAAATAAAATCTTTAACGATTTAAAACTTTTATTATCTTGTTTAAAAAACTTACTATTTAAATGTTTAAATATGATAAATCTTACTTATACAATATTATAAATGCGATAGTTAGATGGATGGATGTTTGTTAGAGTTTGTGACCTAAACGGCTGAACCGATTTCGATGAAATTTGATATAGATGTAGCGGATAGTCTGCAAAAACAAATAGACTACTCACTTTTATTTTTTTAATTCCACGCAGGAGTCGTGGGCGAAAGCTAGTAAGTTAATAATTCAGAACGCACGAGGTCAGTCGTAAACAGACGGGCATCTGCACCTAACAATAAAAGCAAGTAAATATAGCATGAACACAATCAGATAAGTAGGGGGCAGTCGGCTTTAGGATATTACGCGGACTTTGCTAAGAAAATCTTTATTAATAGCGGCAGACGACAGGCGGCAAATGCAAGGATTTGCCGCCGAGTGGCAGAGACTGAAAGCGGGGGTACGTTTTGATCCTTCAGGATAGACGTAACTTATTACTATCCCTTTACTATGTTGGATACTTTATTCAAGAACATAAACTAAGTAACAATTTTCATTACCCTGAATACCGATTCAAGAAATATTTTGCCATTCCTTTCACTTTTGTTGAAAAATATGAAACGAAATATTTTTGTACAAGTATTCAGACAGTGATAACATATATTTACAGTAACCGTGTCAATTTGCTTAAAGTGTATAAGAAGTGCCTTATAAATAAAGAATTTCTTCTATTACTCTAAAAAGTCAGTTAGAAGATGTTAAGTTAAAAACGTGTTTAACTTTTTGACCGCCCCTGATTGTTATCATGGATATCAAAGCGGTTATAAAAGAGTATATATTTCGCTTAAATATGTACTTTGTTATTTATTTGTCAAGATCGTATTCAGGAAGCCTAAGGAAGACGTTAATATTTTAAGTTGGTTTAAAATTCAAAGATAAGAAATTGATAAGTTACAAGGTCCAAGAAATTGCAAGGTTTTTCTTTGTAAGTGATTCTCATAGGGTAGCTTGTCGGAGAAATTGAATCTAATCCCGCAATAAAATTATACAAATGACCTCACAGTAACATTGGACGATTGTAACAGATTTGCTCTTCACATTTACATATTGTTCTGGATTTTAGTGCTTATTAAAGATATTTCACTATTTAAAACCTATTTCATATACTTTTAATCAATAGTTACAATGAAACATAAATATCATCAATAATTAATTTTGTTTTAAATATTTGGACTTATGCATAGAAAGTTTGTGCTTATTTTAAAAATGTGAAATTAAAAAAAAAAACAATACACGCTTAACGCAGGCACTACGTCACGACTCCGTCTTGTCGACGCTTTCTGAACTAATAATAGCGATAAAATAATTAACCTCGATAAAAGAAAACCCTTTGACGACAAAATATCTTTTATCAAGGCCGCACTATCGCATTCCGTGCTCTGCATCAGAATATATTATTTTAAAAGTCCTCACGCATAAAATCTTAATTACCAATTTAGGCTCGAATTCCCCATCAAAATTAAACAACGTCTACCGTAACATAGTGTAACATGGTGAATGATAAACCGTCGCCAGTCACACTTGTGCGTGTAAAGAAATAATAAATTCGCTGAAAAAAATAGAGGGCAAGTCACCGTGGCAATAATGTATGTCGAATAAAAACAGTTGAAATAGTAAGATCAGGTAGAACATTCACTACGATATTTCGGAAAAATGTGGAAAGTAATCATAAAGTTCTTGACTAACCTAGTAGTCTACGACGTAACTTACGAGGTTACTTATAAAATTAATTACTATACACTACTTCATTCTTACAGGGGTCAAAAATATAATAACTCATAGCTAAGTTAATTATTATTTTTGCTATCTTATCAATATTACTACAGCTCAACAAAGAACCAGACGTAAAGTAGCACAGAGTAAACAAAATAAACAGTACTAAAAGAGACGTAGACTATTGAAATAAACACAGTACAAAGACATTCAAATACTATTGTTGCGCCACGTGAAGAAGAGAGAAAAGTAGGCGATAATGTCTGCGGCAACGTTCTCGAACTGCGAAAACACTTAAAGGGAGCCGACGCAATAACAATGATATATAGAATTTGTACAACGCGAAATATGAATAGAGATGGACTCATTATCTACGCCTCCTGTCTAGACCGCACTAAGTCGTAACTCCTATACAAAAGCGTCGACAGTACCCTCAACAGTAAACAATATTTAATCAAATGCATTAAAAAACGTGTACTTGAATAGGAAATAAGAAACGGTTTTTCTGAAAAAACGTATCAATTTTGTTAAGAAGTAGGTATATTAAAAGTACATAAATAAATCAGATAGAGGATTTCAGAATTGAAAGTTAAGAAATCACTAGTGGCAAGGCAGTTGGGGAGAAGCGGGAAAATTCGAGCCCCTATTAGCATAATGAAGTCGGACGCTATAAAACTCGAGCGGCCCGGTGCCGGCGCGAGGAATGTAATTGACTGGAAACGTCAAATACCGGACTAAGAAAATAGAATGAATAAACTCCTGATAAAATAGTAGGAGCTCTGTTACTAACCTGACTAATGATGAACGGTTTGATTTCAACAGCAAATACACTTCTTGGCACATTCAATAAACTTGCACAAACTTAAGTAAATTTAACATGAAATATGTAAGGATTCAAATACCTCATAGAGAGTAAATGATAACTGTATGTTCTTGCACATTACTCGAGGCATCTAACAACAGTAACGATACCTATATAAAAACAGTTGCTGCAAAAAAACATTGACATATTTCTATGTTTAAACGACGACAATAAACCAATCAAAACACGATCGATCACCTGAAAACATCACTCCATGATATCCTCAACAACATATGACTAAAACACTGACTAACTGCTTAGATTACAGCAAATAATAAATATTTAGAAAGTCCAACAAAACAACAAGCGGAAAGAAAGCATTGTTCAAGTCAAACTCAATACGCAACACAACTTTGTGCCAACATCAGTCATTACTTTCCTCAAGTGTAGCCTATTTCATTAGTTTATTAACTTAAACTCAATAATACCAAACAAGATATCACCTAATGGTTATCACATCTGTATCTATGTTAAATAATTAAAGATATTTCATTTGTATGCCACATCTAGTGAAATAAATTAAATCTTTGTACAAATTGTGCAGTACAAGTTTGATTGGTAAATGACGCCGTCCCTGACAACTTTGATGGCTGGGGAATGGGATTTTTAATGGTGTATCGATAAGGGTACTTTATTTATTTATCGAACGACTATTTAATGGGAAACGATGACAAGTCGATGAGCAAATTTAAATTAAATCTTAGTAACATTATATAGTATATGTACACCCATATATGTATAAAAAAATAAGGTATTTAATTATTGGAAACCAAGCATTACTATTGGATAACCTACTGGATTTTTATACTTAGTCATTTTACTACAATATTTTCCTTAGCAAATATCTCAAATCCATATTTATTACTTACTAGCTGTTGCTCGCGATTTTATCTCGGTAAAATTAAAAAATCATAAAGGATAGCCCATGTTACTCACACATAAATTACCTTTCTAATGGTAAAAGAATTTTTAAAATCGGTCTAGTAGTTTATGAGTTACTAGCTTTTGTCCGCGACTCTGTTCGCGTTGGATTAAATAAATAAAAAAAAAAAAACAAAAATAAGTAGCCTATGTGTTCTTCCATATTATCCCCTACGACTATGCCAAATTTCATCTAGATCCGTTCAGCCGTTTAAGCTACAAACTCTAACAAACATCCATCCATCCATCTAAACTTTCGCATTTATAATATTAGTAAGATCATTAGCGTTCTAGTTTCATCATATTGTGACAACTGACAGATTTCCAAAATATCAAAGCAAATGACTTCAATAATTAAACCATAAGATAAGAGCGTCATCAAGGTTAGGCATGAAGCGCGGTGGCGGCCATCTTAAATATGGCAGTCATAAAACGCAGTGGCGGGGCGGTCGTTAGTACCAGATACGTGTTCTGTGGACCACTGCAATGAAATAATACCCTCTCAAACATTTAGTCGTGGCCTCCACGATAAGGAGAAAATGTTTGTTGTAACCAATTGCAGTTCTATTTCAAATAAACTGAGAAAATATACTTTTGTTCCTCATGATCATAATTTTTATAATAGAAAGAATTAGTAGCTGTGCTTTTGCTTGTTTTATCAGGTTTGCCATACCAAAATATTATATAGTAAGATACTTTAAATGCTATCAATATAGTGAAATAGTGACATTTATTAAGCATACCGTAAACGAAGACTTATGCTTATGTTGAAAATTAACCAACAAAACGTACCTGAAACAAACAATAAACTCTGTTTATAATGATAAAAGGAGCAACAAAAACTGAATCTCGCAACAAAACACACATCATTAATGTAGGATGCAGTAGTAGGGGACGAATGGAAAGTCTAACCACACAACTAGATCTTCGAACTTCGCACAACTTCAGATTATCCTACTTCGCTTATAAAAACCAGAGGTGAAGTAAAATGAATGCTATATGTATGTCGTAACTCACTAAACGTCACGATCTGGAGGCGACGCCACGTTCGCGTCATAAAACATAATAGAATTCGTGTACGTAATAGTGCATGTAAGGCGTCACTCACTGCGACTCGTAAAGGAAATTAAATTTAAATTGACAATTCGGTTTTACGAGCCCAGCCTCGGGCGGGGGAGGGGACACGGGCACGGGGGAGGGGGACACGCAGGAGAGCGGAGAAGGACGCAGGGATGGAATTCACTTAGAATTTCGTCATGTTGCGTAATGAAGGGAATCTACTAACTATTTCTAACATCTAATCCAATAGCTAAAGGCATTTAATATACAATACGCGAATTGTTTAGAGGTCCTGTTGAGTACTCTGGTTTTTCTTCCATCAAAAAATGTTTGCTAACTTCTAAAATTATGGCAGATAATTTGTATAATGCTAAACTGAGAAAATATTACATCATTACGCTTTCATTTTCGAGCACTGTTTTTACTAAAATGTAATTTTTGTCACACCAATATACTAACGAAGAAGAAAATTCCCAGCATAAAACATAAAAACATTCAGTTGACTAAGTTACTAGGGTAACAGAAACATTTCCATGTGTTAGCGCAAGGAAAAATAAACACGAGCGGTAGTTGCAGCGAGTGCTCCCCAGGTGGCGCTGTGTCCTGGCGTGCAAACATACTCGTAAAGTATCGCTCTGGACTACACCAGCTTAATTTAATTAAATGATTACGTTGACTTAGTATTTCAAATGTTCTACTTGTAAGTAACAAATGTTTCTAGCGTCTTAAATAAATAACCTCGTCAATGAATTTGTGGTATGTGGAGACGTCATAGCTCTCTAATCACAATGAAAACTAACTCCACCTATATAAAGGTAAAAAGATTATTAAAAAAGTTCACTTAGCAAGGGTATACCCTACCTATATCTTGATCGAAAGTATCGGGAAAATCCTCCTGCAAAGCATAGCAAAGCTTCTTGCTTTAATAACCAATTTCCAATCATAACAACTCCTTGAAACCTTCAAAGGGAAAACTAAAAAAGAATTTCGGTATAACAATCGCCGGCGGTCTAATGGTGTTTACTTTCAATAAGGCCGCAAATGTTTGTCGGACCGCGTGGGAACTGCCACTGGGCTCTGCTTGCACATCGTATAAATTGACGAGACTTTAAACAACGCTAGCTGAATTGAACTATTCACTTATAACAATGCTTTAGGGAAAGTACTAAGCTCCATACAGATCGCTTTGTTGATGGATTAAATTGACTTTTCTTTTTTACTAATAACAATTGAAGAGATCAGGGTTAACGTTTTTGTTTAGCCATAGCGTTTTCTACGCCACTAATTCTAATGTCAGCGATGATTGGTTGTGAATGTTAAGTAGTCATTTGTTCCAATCTTTTCAACAATATTAAAATGTGCAAGTCTTTCACCACCATTTGTCCTACGTTATTCTACTCCCATAGTGTCGACGCACCGGGTTTTTGTCCTCCAAATAACTCTATCATGCGTCATCTCAGTCATCCCTCCCTTCTTGATCATGTCACCTTTCACGCAATCCATCTCTCAACTCTTTAACTTATTAAGTATTTAACGGTAACATCAGTATAAGTGATTAATCAATACCAAGAATTAAACTTATTCAAACTGTACTGAATCGTAGATTATCGGCCTCTTTTTTCGTCAACGCACACATATTATAAATGGCAAATTGTAGCACGGCAAGTTTAATTTGGAACTGCTGAAGGGTGTACCTATTAGGCCCGAGGGAGGTTTGCTTCGTACGGGAACGGATTTCGTACGATTTATAAACGTAGCTGTAAACTTTACGGTAAGGAGTTTTAAGATTTGCGAGTGAAAATAAAACGGCAAATTTATCGGATTTGGGGTATATCAAAACTCTCGCTTTAAAAGGGTTGAATGAGTTTTGTTTAATAATGCTAACAGTTGCTAACTTATACCTTACTTTGTGACTTCTGTTAGTGCTGTAAAAGAGAGGAAACAAATCAAAGCACGTGTTTTTGTCCTCAAATAACTCAACAATATTCAGAGTGGCAATATTTCTTTACCATATTGTAGTGTAATCTTACTAATCTTACTATCTCACTAATATTATAAATGCGAAAGTTTAGATGGATAGATTGATGGATGTTTGTTAGAGTGTGTAGCCTAAACGGCTGAACGGATCTCGATGAAATTTGGCATAGACGTAGAGGATAGTCTGGAAGAACACATATACTACTAGCTTTTGTTTTTTTCTAACTCCACGCGGACGGAGTCGCGGGCGAAAGCTAGTAGTAGATAAAAAAAAATATCGAAGGGAGTATATTATTTCCTAAACTCATGCACCAGAGAAACATACCTTTGCAGTATTATTTTATGTAGATAGCGTACGCTTAGAATTTCATAAGGAAGCGGGATTAAATTTTCCTCGAAGTGGAATTCAAAGGTAGTTTGTGAGCCGACGAGCCGACGACGAGTCGTATGCATTCCGCCCGACTTGCAATAACCATATAATTGCACCTATTTCATTTTACTAGTGAATTCTACTTACATGTTACATTAAAATTAATCTAAGGTTGAATTATTTAATATTCTTAGAAGACTAGATTTAGTTATTTTTTATTAAGAGTAGACATTTTAAGTAATAAGGTAAATAAAGAAATCCCATAAGGATTACATTGACAAAAGTTTTTCTTAGTTTGTTTAATAATGCTAACAGTTGCTAACTTATACCTTACTTTGTGACCTCTGTTAGTGCTGTAAAAGAGAGGAAACAAATCAAAGCACGTGTTTTTGTCCTCAAATAACTCAACAATATTCAGAGTGGCAATATTTCTTTACCATATTGTAGTATAATCTTACTAATCTTACTATCTCACTAATATTATAAATGGCAAATTGTAGCACGGCAAGTTTAATTTGGAACTGCTGAAGGGTGTACCTATTAGGCCCGAGGGAGGTTTGCTTCGTACGGGAACGGATTTCGTACGATTTATAAACGTAGCTGTAAACTTTACGGTAAGGAGTTTTAAGATTTGCGAGTGAAAATAAAACGGCAAATTTATCGGATTTGGGGTATATCGAAACTCTCGCTTTAGAAGGGTTGAATGAGTTTTGTTTAATAATGCTAACAGTTGCTAACTTATACCTTACTTTGTGACTTCTGTTAGTGCTGTAAAAGAGAGGAAACAAATCAAAGCACGTGTTTTTGTCCTCAAATAACTCAACAATATTCAGAGTGGCAATATTTCTTTACCATATTGTAGTATAATCTTACTAATCTTACTATCTCACTAATATTATAAATGCGAAAGTTTAGATGGATAGATGGATGGATGTTTGTTAGAGTGTATAGCCTAAACGGCTGAACGGATCTCGATGAAATTTGCCATAGACGTAGAGGATAGTCTGGAAGAACACATATACTACTAACTTTTGTTTTTATCGAACTCCACGCGGACAAGGTCGCGGGCGAAAGCTAGTAGTAGATAAAAAAAAATATCGAAGGGAATATATTATTTCCTAAACTCATGCACCAGAGAAACATACCTTTGCAGTATTATTTTATGTAGATAGCGTACGCTTAGAATTTCATAAGGAAGCGGGATTAAATTTTCCTCGAAGTGGAATTCAAAGGTAGTTTGTGAGCCGACGAGCCGACGACGAGTCGTATGCATTCCGCCCGCCTTGCAATAACCATATAATTGCACCTATTTCATTTTACTAATGAATTCTACTTACATGTTACATTAAAATTAATCTAAGGTTGAATTATTTAATATTCTTAGAAGACTAGATTTAGTTATTTTTTATTAAGAGTAGACATTTTAAGTAATAAGGTAAATAAAGAAATCCCATAAGGATTACATTGACAAAAGTTTTTCTTAGCTTAGCTTCTTTGTTTACATGCTATATTCAGCATAGCCTTCTTTTTACACTAAAACTGAACAACGTAGGTAATTTTATTATGAGTTAGAAGTCAAAATATGTTCTAGAAAATGTAAAACTACAAGTCGCTCTATCATACTTATGAAGATGCGTCGCGTTCACGGAAATTGGTACAAGTCAGGGACATAATTTAATTTTTTCATAGCAGCATATTTCTGCTCATAGCCGACATCTTTTGCTATGGAAATGCAAAGGAGATGCGCACCGAAGTACTGCATACGAAATTGTGTGAAAAATTTACATTCAGTACATCCTTTGTGTATGCAAATTAACTTATTTATGTGAGACTCTTTCGTCTTAATTATAAACGTTAAGGGGTTAAGTTCAAGGTGTCGTCAGGGGCAGTAAATAAAAAAAAAATTACAAAAGTTCTTACAATTTTCTTTGGGATAAATCAATTTTTACTATTAACCTCCCCTTGATCTTCGACCTTGAGATAACAATGGGTTGGTTTAATTTTGAACTAAATAAATCTAGTAAATAGGAGAATAATCTTTCACCAACATTAGTGTTATTCAATTGAGAATACAGAAAAAAAATTGAAATAAAATGCACTATTTTGTAGGTAACCGCTACGATATTATTTGTCCTAATGTGTTTGTTTGCGCAAAGGATTTTATAGCTTTATTAAGCTCAAGAAAGACATAAAAGTGATTTATACGAGCTCTCGTAGTGTGGTGCTATTTCAGTACAAATAATATATCCTCCTGTATATCTTATTGTATCTATCTATATCTATATCTATACTATTATAATAAAGCGTAAACACACACTTCTTTGTTGCCTAAGATGTCAGTAATTACAGCATATTTTTGAATAACCCTTTTTTTAATAAAAAGCCCTACACTTACGTTATGCTTTAGGCTATATATTTTCACACCATTAAACTTAGGGGGTAAATATTTTGGATAAAAACCCTAATATGGGAAAGAGACCATAAGTTGCTGCCAACATCAAGAAAGAAAGATTGCTAAGGTTTGTCATGTCATGTCATTTTGACATTTGCAATTGATAATTTGACAAATGTAAACAATAATTTGTTTTTATAATTTCACGCGGATGAATCCGCACGCGAACAGCTAGTTTTATAATAAACAGAAACAAAAAATGAATCATAGTCAAATTAAAATTTGTTATTCTTATGTATACGAAAGAAATTTCTAGAAGTTACGACAATCTCTAGGATATACGAGTACTAGAAATTATTTGTCGTAACTTCTTAACTTCTAGAATATTCTTTTACTTTATACATCAGTTTTGAATCTTAGCCTTCTAAATTAAAAATAAACTCACTTTAATTAAGAGTAAACTATAATAATATTTTACAAAAGTCTTATCAAAACTTAAATCTTTCCAGACACAAAAATGTAATAAATCAAAACTCCTCAGGGTATAGTAAAGATTGTGAACCAATTTAAAGGCATTAATCAAATAGTTTAAATGTCTGCAGACCAATGAAATAGATCCAACTAAATGTTTTGATGAAATCTGTGAAAGCAATTTTCAAACAAATTGAAGCTGAATCCCAAATGGCGAAAATCGTTAATGAAAAACTGATTCAATCCGTGAATAGTGATGGCGTTGATAGCTTCATCCTAAATTTAATTTGTTTAAGCATATTGTGAGCTTTTTTAAAACTTTCATAGTTTGAAAAATGTTTGCAGTTAACTTCTTAACCAATACCTATCAAAATACGCTTTGTAAACAAAACTTATTTTAGCTCTGATAAGATTAGTATATGCAGATTGTGGATTCATTGTGTTCTGTGGATTGACAAAATGTTGTCGGCGATCGAAGAAAAGAGTGCTTCTGATTAACTGAACAATCGAACTGTTGAGTAAAACTTGTGTGAAGGGAATATTTTAACTACTTTTTTTTATAATATAAGGTGGCAAACGAGCAAGCGGCCACCTGAATCCGCCGAAATGGAAAGAGACCGCTGCCCATAAACATCCGCAATTGCAGATGCGTTGCCTACCCTTAATTGATGGAGGAGGAGATGCACATAAAGAGGACATTTCCCCTTCCTATGCGTCTCCTCCACCGTCAAATCCACGTGAGTCGAACACTTAAAGCTTCACATGCACAGTTTAAACTGATCAGTTTGACTATTTAATTAAAAAGTCAGAATTGACTAAGACCAGTCGCACATCTTTGACTAAACTATCGCACAACTGTTGTACGATTGTCGATTGTTTCACAGCCAATTCAACTGTTTAGTTGCACAACTAAAAATCGAATAGTGTGCGCACCTCCATAATGCTCATAGGAATATAAAGCGAGACTAAACAGTTGTGCGATAGTTTATCAAATGTGTGCGCGCTCTAAATAGAGAAACCTAAAATCAATAAGGAACATCTATAGAAAACGTTTTACTATTTGTAGCGATTAACTTTTTACAATTAAATACGCTTACAATAGTTGTATAGTTTGTTGACGCAGTTGCGTTTGAATCACTTGTACGTCGCAGTAAAACACGTCGCGTTCTGCGGAATATATCTCCAGTGCAACGAGAACGGCTAATGGACAATAAAATAAATCGTATATATGTGTCATGGCGGACGTAAACTTCAGCTGGATGAATGTGGAAGGCGCTTTAGGTGGAAAATACCAAATTTCTCTCAGTCAAGGATGTATTTGGGGGAAATAAATTGGAATTACATGTAAGGATTTGTGTAACCAGTGTAGTGGAAATGAGGATTTTTTTAGGCTAAAACGAGTCGTGTACTTTAAGTTGATTTTCCTTTAATTAATTTAATTAATCATTGTATATTACATACATAATTCTCTTTTTTTTCAGATTTATCGACAATATTTTACTTGCATGACCTATAAATTTTATGTTACCAATAAAATTAATAGATTAACTTATTTTTGCTTGAAAAAAGGTAATAATAGTTATGTAAGAATAATTTTAAAATATTCACCTTTACTATTACGAAGGAAGCAAAAATTTTTGCGACAAAAAGTCACTTTCTTCTTCAAATTATGACACTCAATTTGAACCATCATCTGTATGATTAGGTGTGATATGTCAACGTAGAGTAAAGCGATTTGATCCATCAGTTGATACGCGGGCACACCTGCACTCCCCTGCGAGCCCATCGCTCTTCGCAAGTATCTCGCTACGTCTATGGGAATTGCTGTGACGATGTATCAACTTCTTTGTAATTTGTCGAGGGAAACTTGATCGTACTCTGTAGGTATAGTACAGTAATGTTTTATAGAAAGTTTCAGAAATGTTTCAAGCAGTGTTTTGTTTTCTTCGCCAGATGGCTTCGAATGATCTCAATGCTTTCTTGCATTTCATCGATGCGTTTTGTAAATGCTTTATGACCACTTAACATTATTAACATGAACGGTAAATATTATAAAAGATTGTCTTCTATTAAAACAATATGAATGACTTCTTTTATTGAATACAAAAAGGCTCCCTCATGTCATTAAAGTCTACTTAGGGTAACTAAGCAATACCACAACGCATTACTTTATTAGGTGTGCAAGGGTAGATGCATCCGTCAAAGTCAGAGGCACTAGGGGGCCGTGCAAACCATTTTACCGCTGTTTGCAGTTGTCTTGTTTAAACTGTGGTTTGAAACATACGCTGATAGCGATTTAAGGACTGCAAAAATGTAAATAAAACAACAAAAATAACAAATTCTGCAATAACAAAATAAGCCTTGAACAACTAAAAACTTGGTGTTATATTTTGATGTCACTGTCAATTACTATTTCATTTACCAAGACAATTCTCATTGTACCTTACGTTCATTATTCCGTGTCATTTTCTATGCAAGCTCGGGTACGTTTTTTTTTCTTTGTATTTACATGTACGCTTTTAACTTGGACCACAATCCAGTAACAGAACGTAGGGGACACTATGCTCGTATCCCGGGGGACAGGTACCGCAACTCAGTGCGCGGCGCGACGGTGATTCGTCTCTCACCCTCTCGACGATTAAGAAATTGTCTTGACGTTTCTCTAATCTGACGCGGTGGAAAATTTTTGGATACTACTAACGATTAGTACTTTCACTAGAAAACACACTCCGTAATAAAATCGTAGCCCGAAACTATGTTTGTGTTAGGAAGACAAACCACAGCTTTGTATTTGATCATAACTGTGTCAAAAACATCTTTAACGACACAAAAACATAAGTCTTATAGCTTATTTAACACTTTAAATATTCCGCATTTTTTTGGATAATATGTAAAATAAACATCGTCAGTCTCAACACATCACGTTGATGTTACCATTCTTGGCATCCTTCTACAAAAATAAACCATCTTGATACTTCTGCGTAACGAAAATACACCGCAAATGTATCTTTTATCACAGTCTATAAATGCAAGGCGGTTGAAAATTGCATCAGCCATCAATCTAAATGGCGTTACTTAGTTACGCACCCAGTTGTAGGGTGGCTTTAGAAATGTGTGGCAGCACTCACGGCGTTTTTGAGCGCAGTTTTTCGATTTCAGAGACATTCTAACAATATTTCTGTGTGTAACAACATGATTACTACAGTACTATTACAATATCTCTTCAACTGTATTTTGAGAGTCACAGAAATTTATTTAATTTGAAAAAAAAAACTTGATTTTTGCAAGAAACTTCAGGTTAGAAGTTGTTTGAATGTGATAAATATTTATGCAGAAAGGACTAATTGTGAAACGGTTTTCCACGTGCATTTAATTTAATTTGATTGCTATTTCATTTTAATAACAAAATTATGTAACAAATTCTATGCCTCCACGCTGCAACTGTGACCCCACCCCAACGTTCTCCCTTAGCTAAAGACGCTCAGTGTTTACGTTGTTATTTCTCTTCGTTAGACAACGATTTGTCATGAATACTTTAGCGATATTGTTTTTAGATTGAGCCAGTGAATCTGCTTCGTTCAGGAGGGGAAGGGGAAGGACAAACAACGAGATCCATTAGATGATACAATAAATTAGTTCTTCAGTAATAGATAATGACGAGTCATTAATTAAAGGAATCAATAAGAAATTATTTATTGTGTTTCTAATGTTTTGATGACTATAACCTCTATAAACTTTCTATTATAAATAAGCAGAGGATACTTTGTCTAATGAAGACCCCACAAAAGCTCATAGCTGTAACTTTCTGCTGTCCTAGTTCAATCAACAATTACGTTAGTATAACGTTACATAAAACATATCTAGTCATTTTAATCTAGGATAGATAGATTGTATAAACGAGTGAATATGGACTGATAGAGTGGTACGAAAGCGTACATACTGGCGACCTTCGTTAAGAAAAGAATCTGGATAATGAAATTCAAGACATCCCTTTAGACAATTTTGATTTTGCCAGACTGTTTCCTAATAGAGGAAATTCCACCTTCAAAATACATATACTGAATTAATAAAAATACGTATAGATGTATATGCCGTATACAGGGATCCCCACATCACTCACCAAAGTGAGCATTGCATGAAGAGGGTGCTAAACGGCGCACGATCCTAATGCACTTTACTTTTATTGCGGCGTTTATACTCACGTGTAGAGACGGTGTGTTTAAGGGCCATATACATTTTATTGCTAAGTGTTTTAAAGTGTATCGACGGTATGGATTTAAACGCTCTTGAAGTGCGGATAGCAATTTGTTTGATTCCAACACTATGTAAGTTGCAGGTAAATAATTTTAAATAGAGATGAACATTGAGAAACATATAACGTTTATGTAAAGATGCAAACGAATGGGGCCTCCATTCTTTCAGAATTGTACATTAATCCATATATGTTTACTCTGCATATAAAACTTAACCTATAGCGTTTTATTTCATTTGTATTTCACTGATCGTAGAACTAGAAATAATCACAAACCGATAGAAAGCGAGTGCACTTAGGTGCATCGGTGATGATAAATAATTCAGCCTCCGTTGGACGGATGGCCCTAATAAAGGCCATCGCTCACACAACACCACATAAATCGTCTGCAACTTTCGATTGCGCCCCTAAATGTACTTTTCAAGTGATTCATAGCCGAAGAGAATATTCGCAAATATATTGCTATTAAAAATGTTGGAAAAAATTGCGTAAATCCGGAAGTAATTTTATTACTATCGCATAGAATATCAAACTGTGAATTCTAATTAGAATCCTAAGAAGTTCATTTAGGTTATCTTTACTGTAAATTGTTGAATAAAAGAGTAATGACCAAAGAGCTTTGAAAGTTATAGAGTGACTAATGTTATAAAACACATTCTATTCGAAAAAAATATAACGTAAACATAGACTTACTTTGTAACAACATTTAAAATATGTTAAGAATTTCATTAAAATATTTATTTAGACTCCGTAGCGTTAAATTGAATACTTAAATTCCATTCGTTTATTAACCTTTATTGAATTCCACGTGTCTGGCCATGCGTGGTATTCGTATTGCACGTTTTTGAACATCTTTAAATTCGTCTTTGACTGAACAATTCATAAAGCACTTTACTTGTATAACTATTAAACGACAGTATTTTGTTTCATTATTTTTTGGTATTTCTGGATATCTCACTCGAAACCATTCATCTTTTTTTTAAACAACTGTTTTTTCTTTTTTTTTAATAAGTTAATAGTACTAATTAATTAGTAGTTAATAGGGACATTCTGACACAAGTGAATAACTTACTTACAAGAATGTCCCAGCAACGGATATCTACTTGTAAAATATGTATAATTTTAAATAATAAAAAAAACTAATACTTATTCCTAACGTTGATTTCACGACGTTAATGCTTTAAATATTTATTAAATTCAACTGCTTTATTTTTGGAATGAAGACAACTGTTTTTTTTTCTGAATTGACGTTTATAAATATCTAACTTAAAGAAGGTACGAGAAATGAAAACCTCTTAGCCTCTCACCGTAATTGGGATGACAAAAATAGGCTTTTATATAAAGACATTGAATTTTCTGAGGTAGAAATTTGTAAAGCGACGTAAACAAACTCAGGTTGAGTAATTGGGATCAAATTTAATCAATATCCAGTTACGAAAAAGATTAGAAAGAAATGGAATTCAAAATAACGTTCACGGATTAAATTTTTCCTTCCTTTGTGGTCGGCATCATCTTACTTATTACTTGACTTACCGTGGAAATACGGAAAGTAATTTTGTAGTATACAGTAGGAGTTCCTACACAACTTATAATTTGCTAAGACGCACTCCAATTGTTTAAAAAAAATCAAGAATATCATATACATGTTTTTTATTAATTTTCATCATTTCAGTCATATTTACTTTTACAAAATTTTTTTTTGACTTGGATTTTAGGTCCTTAACATACAAAACAGTAAACCTCAGAAACTGAAACTTCGAAACATACCTAACAAGTCTTTGTCAGTTAAGAAACTTATGAAAGGTCATTGATTAACTTATGGCCGGTTTCTCAGTTACATTTAACCATTCGTTAGTGTTTTTGGTTCGATGACTTCATAAAATGTATTTTGAAACTACGTAACTTGAGTTTTACACCGTTGATACTTAGATCAACCTAACATCAATAAGTCACTAGCTTAAGTCTGATAAGACAAAATTTAATCGAAAATCCTTTTAAATTTTAAACTGGTGACTCATACGAAGCATTTCATATCAGAATTATTCTCCCTTCCGTACTCATTAATGCATAGACACATCCGAACAGTTTAAGCAACAATATGGGGCTACGTGCAGTACCGCGTTTGGAACAAAAAGCCGAATTTGAATGTAAAACACATCGAGCGTGAATGAGGAACGCGATGAGGGGAACAAGTTTAAAACTGCCTTTTACATGAATGTTTAATGATTTTTGTTAAGTTTATAATATTTTAATGGATTCGAATAGATAGTTACTAATAGATGAAAATATTTGGTTTTATCTGAATTGCACGATTTTAATGTTGGCTAAAGCAAGCATTTAATCTAAAAATTAAAGGAAAATAATATGTTACGGCGAAATACTGAAACGAATCAACAAAACACTTTGCTTCAAAAGCTTTATCTGACAAGTAAAAAGTCTAATTTGGAGTTTAAACGTGGCGTTATCATTTAAGATGTTGTTACTTAATAAAATGTCGTTTCAATATTCTACCAATAGTGTTACAATAAAACTTTAAGCGTAATACGCTTTTCGTAACTATATCGCCTTTATCACTTATCTTCCGTGATAGTTTATGGTAAGAACGTGTGGAATTCAATTTGGTATGGAAAGCGCCGCGGGCGGGTCTCAGCTTTGATCGGATGTACAAACATTGCGTTTGAAACGTATTGTATACTGAATTTGATATTCTCTTCAAAGTAAAATATTACATCTAGATGTATGTTGTTTAGATTTTACTTATCTAGACTTTTGACTCCATACTACATATAATACCATAAACATATCAATGATTTATCTGATAAATTAAAGTTAGGATATATTTTCAGCTCATTGTTTTTTGCAACATTCACTTACACTCGAAAGGTGTAAATTAAAAAAATAACCATAAACAAATAATGATAACTTAGTTCATAATTCCTTCACACAAAATTGATTTATTTCTCGGAGGTAGAAAAAATTACAACATAAAATGGTAGAGACATATACACCTCTTTCAAACATGTCACTCAACGATTACAAGCTTGAAGCGATGCCTGAAAATTTGAAGCAGGTAAAATCTCTACGCTGTCGCTACGAAATTATTACACTAAGCCAGAAGTGAGCGAAATTCCAAAGCATTCGTTCTAATTGAATCGCAAGGAAATTTCGTTTCGTATTGGCGACCGAGTTTGCGAAGAATTTAAAGTTATTTTTAGATATCGCGATTTAAAAATCGTTGATATAAAACTTATTTAGTTTGTTTTATATAATATTAAAAAAAATCTAAGGTCTCCTTTACAATTTAAATTGTTTAAACTTTCGTGAGACATTATTATAACTAATAATTTAACGGCTATTTCTCTTCACTCACGTCTATTTTTCCTGTGGCGGCACCGACTTATCGAACCCATCGTGGGTGCAAAGTTTCACTTTTATAGCTGTATATATTTCCCTGTCACTAACATCTACGTAGGAAAGCAGTGTAATCTGGCATACAAGTTAGTAATAGTGGTGCAAGTTGCTCGCTATCTTCAGAACGCCGCCGGCCGTGCCGCACTTGACATCCCGACAGATGTCATAAGCTAGCCGATAGCAGTCTGTTGTTACAATTAATGCTCTAACTTACAGCTTCAAAGTTTAACAGTGAACTCTGATCCGCTGTACATATTGTCGTCTTTGATTTTCTAAAGAGATAGAGCGATTAATGTATGTACGTTTTATACAAGGCTATGGAAATGTATTCCTATAATTAAAGGTAAACAAAAAAACATGATTGAAAATAAATAAAGATAATATAAAAATTACTTTCAATCAAAGGTCATTTCAATCTATACTATTATAAAGAGGAAAGATATGTATTTTTGTATGTATTGTAATAACCCCAAAACTACTGGACTGATTTAAAAAAAATGTTGCACCATTAAAAAGCTATGTTATAACTACGAGTATAACATAGGGTATATTTTTACTATTCACGCGGGCGAGGTCGCAAGCAATAGTGAGCGGACTCTAAATATTTTTAGACGTAATACAGAATACTTTTAACGTTTTTTCAAAAACTGCACACTGAGTTTAAGAGTGTGTGGCACTCTGTAAGAAGTGGCTGCCATTAAGCCATCGTAACCACTATTGAGTGCGCCCTTTTTAAGTAAATTTTTGGCTGGAAGCCAACTCAAATGTCACTTTACCTATTGACTGTTTAAATGTTTTGCTTGCAACAATGTACACACGACCTGGTGGTACAAGGGAACCACTTGCACGCAGTTTCGGATCGAAACAGAATTAGCTAATAGGTCCACCAGGGGTGGAGCACATAAAAATGCAGACAAATTGATTGAAGATTGAAGGAGTTTCCTTCTTTGAGGAAAACTATTAAAAACAAATGAAAATCGTTTTACTGTTTAGTGTAACACTATATCTTGCAAAAAGGTATACGTAAAAATTTTATTGGATAACATTTTTAATATTCAGACTAAATTTATTATTAGTATTAAGGCTATTATGTTTTGTTCTATTACATAATATACTATGACATCTAGTCTCCTAACAAAGTGAATACGGTACTCGCAATATCCCTGCGGAGCAATACGACGCAGCAGGGGCGGTTGCGGTATCTTCCAAACCCTTGTATTTAACTTCACAGTAATATACTAAGTTTACAGACCTCAGCTCCTTGCCTTAGGCTTGTCTAGGAAGTAGTGCAAAGCAAATCGCTGTCACATTAAAAAACAACTTAAAAACATTGTATTGAACATTTCAACAGTGGTAGAACCCGCTTTATCGTCTTCGCACGAATGGGTCGGCTCGCCCGGTGAAACACCACACAGAAGGTAGGCGTGAAGTGGGAGCAATTCCATGTTTCGTCTGATGAGGTGGTGCCGGCGGCCCAACTTTAGTCCCTTTTCCTTCGCAACCTTTTGCTCATAAGAATAGGATGGAAAGGGAACGTGGATTTGACAGTGGAAGAGACGCATAGGAAGGGGAAATATCCTCTTTATGTGCCTCCTCCGTCGATTAAGGGTAGGCAACATATCCGCTATTGCGAATGACTATGGGCAGCTGTCGCTTCGGCATTTTGGCGGATTTAGGTGGCCGTTCGTTCGTTTGCCACCTTATAACGTAAAAAATATTAAACTGAGAATCATAAAGAATCACTCAGTTCCCAAAGTATTCGAGAGTTCTTACACGGTTTTAATAGCAATCTTAAACTGTGAGGATCGTGGGGAGAGACGGCTAAAAGGGGACACTCGTGTCGGAATTTTTAATTCAATTATGATAGCGATCTTGTTTAATGACCGGCGCGTAACGGCCGAGGACGCAGTTTTTATATATCCCACTTCCCCCGAACCTCCCCTCTTCATCTCACGTAAACACGAACGTAATTTGTAGATAGGGCAAAATTTTGTTTCTTACTTAAAAGGCAGAATACAAATGAAATATTTGTGATTTTAAAAAAAGCGATAAGAATGGCAAATGCACGCTTTTCTAATGCAAAATAGCTTACCTGTGTTATAAATTCACTTGTAATCATAATATTAGTTCAGGTTACTTTATAATGAAACTAGCTTTCGCCCGCGACTCCGTCCGCGTGGTATAAAAGAACAAAAGGTAGTGGCCTATGTGTTCTTCCAGACTATCCTCTATATCTATACCAAATTTCATCGAAATCGGTTCAGCCGTTTAGGCTACAAACTCTAACAAACATCCATCCGTCTAAACTTTCGCATTTATGATATTAGTAAGATTATGAATATCATAGAATTTCTGATGTACTAAAAAACTAGTTGAAATGTCGAACATTTCATTCGTTTAAGACGGTAATAACTAAGGTATAGAAAGACTAAAAGTGCTTTTTACAATTTATATTATAGTATTTTTTAAATTTCCACAAACCAGAAATTGAACAAATTACACACCAGGATAGGATCAGAACGAACGAAATTAAATTTGGTTTTTTATCTGAACGAAAAATCCATAGCGATAAATTTATCATGCCAGGCCAGAAAGTTTTTATGTTAATTCAATCAAGCGCAGGACTGGCTTATGTTTGATAAAGGGACGATTGGAGAAGGCTTTTTTCAATTGTTAATATCTTACCCACTTCTGTGTCGATATAAACTAATGTTTGAAGGTAATCTTACTTCTTACTAATGTTATAAATGCGAAAGTTTACATGGATGGTTGTTTGTTAGAATTTGTAGCCTAAATGGCTAAACATATCTCGAGGAAATTTGACATAGAAGTAGAGTATAGTCTAGAAGAACATATAGGCTACTTACTTTTGTTTTTTTAATTCCACGCGGACAGCATCGCGGGCGAAAGCTAGTTTACTTTAAATTTAATCCAATTCCTTCTTTAATAATGATCTTTATTTCTACTAAATAACATGAAACCTTTTTGAAAATAAGTCCTTGAACCCTAACGCCATCTATTATATAAAAAAAACACTACTTTTTGACTTCATCAGTGTTAAACATGCAGATAAAATAACACTTTCTTCTGTATATAAAATTCTCGCTAAGGCCTTAACTTATAGTCATATGTCTTATACAAGTTTAACAGAATTTAACTTGCACTGCACGTGATAGTAAAATCTTGTCGTGGCGTTGAGTTATATCATGAACCGCATTGTGGAGCGTAACTTACGAGCACAGACTGTCATTGCCAAACCGCTACAACTTTGTATTAGAGTATTTAGGTGTTCCCATATTTGTTATAGAGTTATAGTTATATGTTTCTGGAGTAGGACAGAAACTCAACATTTAAAGGTTTGCCAGGACTACCCCATATGAAAGTGGTCTCTGTCTACCCCTTTAGATTATATAGACATCATTTACATTGTCATCATCATCATCATCACCAGCTTCACTATACGTCCCCACCGAGGGGCTCGGAGCCTACCCTAAAGTTAGGGTGACTAGGCCATAGTCAACCACGCTGACCAAGTGCGGGTTGGTTGACTACACACTTATCTTTGAATTTCTTCCCTGATATGTGCAGGTTGCATCACGATGTTTCCTTCACCGTAAGAACGTCGGGTAAATTTTGTACATATGAAAATTCGAAAAATTGAAAATCACAGTGGTACATGGCGGCGGGATTCGAACCCAAGACCTGTAGATTACAAGTCAAGTGCTTAAACCACTGAGCCACTGACGCTCTCATTTAATACAACTACAATGTAAATTGTAAACTACCGGAAACTACCGGAAACTCATCTGCAGTTCCTGTGGTATTGCGGATGATAACCTATATACCAGTCGTTTATTTGCCTTATTCTTATAAAAAAAATCTAGACCTAGTTTGAACAAGAGTCAATAAAGGCTAGTCTCGATGACTTTAAGAAAAGCGAAGAAGTGACACTTTAAAAGCAAACACTTAAGAGGTTTAGTCTTTCATCTCTATAATCTTACTAATATTATAAATACGAAAGTTTAGATGGATGGATGTTTGTTAGAGTTTGTTAGCCTAATCGGCTGAACGGATCGCGATGAAATTTGGCATAGATGTAGAGCATAGTCTGGAAGGACACATAGGCTACATACTATTTTTTTAATTGCACGCGGACGGAGTCACGGGACACCTAGTATATTCGTAATTTCATTTCAAATTCAAACGAATTGTTAAGAAAAAAGAAAATAAAACCGTTTACGTTTATTTTTCCTAGCGTCACTCGACTCGATTAAAATCGTCTCTTTTCCTTAATTATTATTGAAAAGAGATAATGGAGGGGTTCTTAGGCACGTTTTTAATTATAAAATGTGAAAACCATTTTTGTAAAATCAATTTAAAATGAGTTTAAAGGGATAAATAAATGGATTTAGTTGGAAAAATTAAACTGGCTTTATCTGAACTGAAATTTAAGATGTTACAGCGATTTCTTAGGATAGTGTTTAATGTTTGCAATTTGTTTTGCTTCAGGAAAGGTATAAGCTGACTGCATCCCCTCGTTATTCAAGGGTAAGTGATCGAGAGGTGGGCTTTTAAAGAAAATTACCAACAGATAAACTGAAAATGGTTCTTTTAAGGTTATACTGAAAGTTTTAAGATTTCGAAAACCTTATATAGATAATTTTCTAACTAAAGTAATACAAACATTTTGTACGTTTTAAATTTCTCTTTTTTCTTCGATTTAACTCTACACAAATCAACTTGAATAAAGTACATTCAAAACGTGAAATGTAAATCAATATTCCCCAAATGACGTCCGTTGGCATTCAATCATACTAATCATACTTCATACTAATATTATAAATGCGAAAGTTTAGATGGATGGATGTTTGTTAGAGTTTGTAGCCTAAACGGCTGAACGGATTACGATGAAATTTGATATAGATGTAGAGGATAGTCTGGAAGAACACATAGGCTACTTGCATTTGTTTTTTAATTCCACGCGGACAGCATCGCGGGCGAAAGCTAGTTTACTTTAAATTTAATCCAATTCCTTCTTTAATAATGATCTTTATTTCTACTAAATAAAATGAAACCTTTTTGAAAATAAGTCCTTGAACCTTAACGCCATCTATTATATAAAAAAAATCTAGACCTAGTTTGAACAAGAGTCAATAAAGGCTAGTCTCGATGACTTTAAGAAAAGCGAAGAAGTGACACTTTAAAAGCAAACACTTAAGAGGTTTAGTCTTTCATCTCTATAATCTTACTAATATTATAAATGCGAAAGTTTAGATGTATGGATGGATGGATGTTTGGTATACTTTGTTGCCTAAACGGCTGAACGGATTAGGATGAAATTTGATATAGATGTAGAGGATAGTCTGGAAGAACACATAGGCTACTTGCATTTGTTTTTTAATTCCACGCGGACAGCATCGCGGGCGAAAGCTAGTTTACTTTAAATTTAATCCAATTCCTTCTTTAATAATGATCTTTATTTCTACTAAATAAAATGAAACCTTTTTGAAAATAAGTCCTTGAACCTTAACGCCATCTATTATATAAAAAAAATCTAGACCTAGTTTGAACAAGAGTCAATAAAGGCTAGTCTCGATGACTTTAAGAAAAGCGAAGAAGTGACACTTTAAAAGCAAACACTTAAGAGGTTTAGTCTTTCATCTCTATAATCTTACTAATATTATAAATGCGAAAGTTTAGATGGATGTTTGTTAGAGTTTGTAGCCTAAACGGCTGAACGGATTACGATGAAATTTGATATAGATGTAGAGGATAGTCTGGAAGAACACATAGGCTACTTGCATTTGTTTTTTAATTCCGCGCGGACGGAGTCGCGAGCGAAAGTTAGTTACACATAAAAACAATTATTAAAACCAAAAACTCTCCGAACTACTGTATAGATGCGTATACTTTCAATTAACAAAATCACAACTCGGAAGTTTTTACGAGAATTCATTAAAATGTTCGAATAAAATATTACAACAGGTGCTGGGATATAATGAAAAAAGCAAAATCCAATCAAATTTACATAAAAGGAAACGACAAGTTAGTTCGTGTGCTAAGTAATTAAAGTGTAAAAAGAACAGAAAGTAATTTAGTTCGGAAAGTAGAATCATAAATTACATTCCGCCGGAGACCTTCAGGTGACCTTGACTGGGGATTTATAAATTATAGGGGAATCCCCTTTTTTTATTAATATTTTGAACGCATTTACAGGTCACTTTGGAAGTTGTGAAAATTAGAACAGAGCAAATACTTTTGCCCGTTAATAAATTAAAAGGTTAGGTTTGTATTAACATCAACTGAACTGAACATTTTATCTCGAAATATAAACAATTACCGTAGGATAGCTTTATTTATGTTTGTCACGAATTACTAAGCAATGATTTTTTTTTAATTTCACGGTAGATAAAATCGCGAACGAGTTGTAACTAGTAATTCTTGAAAAACATTGTATGTGCCAAGAAAATGTTTTAGACGTAGACCAATCTTAGGTCCAGACGAAGTCAAATCAAAAGAACATAATGAACATACGTGGCGGAGTTCCTGCGACATGTTCTGGGAATGTATTGGCTATTGAGAGAAAAACACATTATTTTTCTTAAATATGTAATGTTATAGTCTTGCCTGAAGTTTGGAACGAAATGTCTTCTTTTAATTCATTCATACAGATGAAATAAACCTTATTATCTACACTAATACATGATAAATAGAGTATCTATTTGAAACTAATGTGTTGAAATTTAGAATTCTACGACTACTGTCCAAAAGATGTTAATTTTTTACTACTGCATGAGTTGCGTATTTTTATTAGAAATTATTTTTGTAAAATGTTATTTTTAAATACGTCCCTTATCGCTATTCGTTGTATAATCACGAAAAAGGTGGTTACGCAAAAAAAACGACCAGTTAACGTCTATTTGTCAAATGTAATTATTTTGAACTGCCACGGTTCATACGATTTCAGTTTGATAAACGAAAACACGAAATCACGCAATTTTAAGCCGACTTTAGGATTATGAATTGGGTATTTTTGTAATTAGAAACTTAAAGTATAACATGAGTTAATGCGTACTTTGGCTTAAATCTTTAAATCCCGCACAATACAAATTACATCCGACAATTTTCAACAGTTCTAAATGTGCGTGTGTAGGCAAAAACCTAACAGTTCAACAGACAGGTAATATTTTGCCAACGTATCTACAGTTTTAACTGATCAGTTCGTCTACTCAGTTAAAACTATAAAACTGAACGTCTGTAGCGGGCTTTACTGTGAATTTCTTTGCACACATATTTCCATTTGGTTGACATTCTTGACAGTTACCTACAATCTAACTTCATATATACGTTGCATGGCTTTCTACATTACTAATCGAAACAATTTTCTCCAGATTTCTGAAACTACAGTCTAAAAGCCGTAAGGTCCTTTAGTTCCAATATCTACACTAATGGAGTTCGTGATCGTCTCAGAGTACGGCAGTAAACGCGTGTCTTAATTTGCAAACACATTACGTGATAAGGGCACGTACATGATTCTAATTAGTGCGAGCCCAGCGCACATCGGAAGCGCATTAGCCGCGAGTAATTAAGAGAGCCTGCGCCAACCGCCGCGGTCGCACACCGTATAAATTTGCGTGCCCTGCGGTCAATGGAAACACTCGCCTTTTTCGATGGCCCAAGTTGTAAACTGTTGGCCTTTTATTTTTAGTGACGATAAAGTGAGGGTTACGTCATTTTTGTTATTTATTAAGATATTTAAACTTATACAAATCTTGGATTTTCAGTAAAACGATCCTCGGCCACGGTTATTAAAATATTGACTACGCGTGGGCATAAATTCGAAACATGAATTCAGTAAACATAGAAAAAATTATTTGACTTACTAATTTTACTGCATATTGCGTTAGTAATAATTCTTAAATATAAACTTGCATGTCCTAGAAAAAATCACAAAATCGCTTTCTCCTGTGACCTAAATAATGGCACGATTCATTATACGCTACATATTATAGCATGGTATAAAAAGCCCCACTACATTACTCGACGTTATAGGAAAATAGCTGTACATTTTTTCCTACACATGACAACATGGTCTTTATTAATTCGCCCAAAAAATATTTTAAGTCCAGAGATGTACATAACAACGTTAACACGTGACGTCACAAGGCCACCAAGAGGCAATTTATATCGTCTAGGTACTAGGTACTTGGTTTTAGTAGTTTTCCCCTGAGACTCCGTATGCGCGGAATTATAAAAAAATAAGTAGCCTTTGTGTTTTTCTAGACTATGTTCTACGTCTGTGCTGAATTTCATCGAGATCCTTTCAGCAGTTTAGACTACAAACTCTAACAAACATCCATCCATCTAAACTTTCGCATTTATAATATTAGTATGATAGTATGTAGTATGATAAGATGGTGAAATATTACTATTGCACTTTACTATAGGTACATCTCGGAATGCAACAGAGTATATAAATGCATTGGGTAGTATGTACGCAATGGACATGGTCTCAATTCCATTTGCAGTTTCTCCACGCTACCGACGTGATTTCATACTCCATACCGCTTTATTGCTATGGCACTGAACTGAAAGTATTTCCGAACGTCGACGCTTTCGAAGCGCGAAGTATTCGACTAACGATCAATTTCCTATCAAATAATCTGATAGAAATGTATACGGTAATATGAATATCACTTTGAAATACATTTTGAAATCTTTTTTTCTCTTTGCCTGTGCATGAATCAATACCGACTTAAGCACCAATTAAATAGGACACATTAACTTTGAGTTAATTTGTATGACACAAGCATATTTATATTTCTGTTTTTTCGTAAATAATGACAGAGACAAGTTGTTTCTGAAGATGTTTTATGGCATTAGAAACTCATTGTAAATTTTCATTACTCGTTATTCGTCGATCGTAGAGTCTACTCTATTCACTCAATTACGAGTCAATGTTTAATTACTTGACTACTAATCGAAGTTAATCTACCAAAAAATCCTTCTAAAATCGATATTTATCAATCCATAAATCTAATATATCCCAAACAAATAAATTTGATATGAGAAACGCGTCTCTCCGTACAATATTATCATAACAGTTTGTACAACACAAATCATGCATTTGACACACAATATCTGTATTGAGGCTGGTCATCTCTTTGTATAAAATATTTGTTGTAGTCGGCAACTATTTGGGGAGGATTGATTTATAGAGACTGCTAGCGCCCGTGCGCGTGATGTATGACCCTATTGAGATTAGCATAGAGTAATGAAAGTCAGAGATATTGTTTCAAAAATAAAAATTAAATTTCTGTTCGTTTACTTTTCTCTTTCTAATTTTAGTAGTCTACAAAATTACTGGATACAAATATGGCAAAATTTACAGAAAAAAACAAGTTCCTTTTACAACAGTTCTTGAACAGACAAAAGCTCAATTCGGACAGCTATTTTTGACAAAAAAAAGACAGAAGCAGAGAATTCATTCTTCTTGCACATGTCTGGATGTTAGATGCTCTGTGTAAAACGTGCATAGTTGCAGAGCACGATTTGTAAAAGCTAAAGCCCCGATTCTTCAGTAGTACACATGCGATGCAGATGTAGGAAATTGGAAGTTTACGTTGATAAATGTATTTTAAAATTTTCCCTTCTACACAATTTTACTTCTGTTTAAGGGAGAAACAATGAGAATCCGCAAGACGAACATAAAAGGTTTTTTTGTAACATTGATATATCGAACTGATTCGATACAATAAAAAAAAGTACGACAAGTTTTGACTAGTCCCACAATTCCGTTACTAATAATATTATGAAGTCATACTTGCTACTTGCATTCGTTATTTGTACAATCCCCATTTCAATTTGAATTCCTATATCAGTAAGCTTGGATCAATAATGCGTACACAAAAACAGTTCGAAGTGGAATGCTCGAACGTTTTAATTAAACGAAATCAAAGTGAATAGGAAACATTTCCCGATTCCCAGTCGATTAGGCCGCTGTAATCCACGATACTCCAAAAGCTGTTGACAATGCCACTCTAGCAATTGCTCCGAACGTTTTACAACTTTCCTTTTGCTTAATTAAAAGTTTCCGCCTCCAATTTCGTGAACTTCAACAAATTATTCCGAACAATTTGAATTGTCAAATCGTCAATTACACCTTGGCGGAAACAAGACGATCGTGATTTAGGGTAGATGTTTTCATTATGTTATTTTACTTTGAAAGTTCTTTAATACATTTTGTACGCCCATAAATACGTTGGAACGTATAAAATCGTATTATAAAAGTAAATTGCAACAGGTCAAAGAAACCTTAACTTAACAATAACTTTTAATTTAGCAGAAAATTCTCGAAATGCACTACTAAGAAAATATAAAGGGAAAACCAATCATAAATTGCAACGTCGCTACCGTAGCTGTCGTAAACCCTTCATCCGCACCATTAACTACGAAGGGAAGCGAACAAAATCATACGTCAAGATACCTTATATGAAAACTATAAAAACCATTCGGTTAGAAAACAACGCCTGATAACGGAAAACAAAAAGCTCTATGTTTTGGCCCTTGAACATTTAAAAGACAGGATCTGTCAAGGTCCCGCATTCCAATCAAATAAAGATAACCAATATACGTTCTTAACATGCTTGATTGTGTGATCGTTTTGTGTATAATAGAATCAGTCAGTATGATACGCAAATGTTAGCATACCTCACTCTTTACTAAAATTGCCAGTATTAGTACAACTTTGTCTAGTCCTTACCTCTATAGTCAAAGTTTGAGTTACATAGAGCATGAATCTTATCTGTTTCGAAACTCGAACAAACAAACGTTTGTCTCAAAGTTAACTCGGTGGAGATTATTTATAAAGAGATAAGAGGTCAATGCTTTCATTTTGATCTAGTTTTATTTGTTTAGTTTCTTTTGATCAAAGGGCATCAAATGTTTGTTCTTATCACAACTTATAAGTTTTTGTACTGATTGTTAGTGTCTTCAATTATTCCTCAACAACATATTTGAATGTTCTCATAAATCTATATTATAAAAAGGAGAGATTTGTATTTTTGGATTTTTGTATGTATTGATACTGGACCGATTACAAAAATTCTTACACCATTATAAACCTACGTTATCACTGAGTAACGTAAGCTATATATTGACTTTTTTTTAAAATTCTACGTTAACGAAGTCGTAAGCAACAGCTAATTTAACATATACTTTTACAAAAGTTCTGTTCAAACGTATTTGGTTGTTGATTTATTTAAGAATGATAATGAAAAATGTATCAAGTCGTCTATCAAAAACTTCCGATTCGCGACGTAAAAACTTACCGTCAACTTGAATAATGTCTAGCTAAATGAAATCCCACGGCTATAAGGAACAGATGACGACTTCACGGCTAACTCAACGGACTTTGATTCGGCTCCGTCGCAACTAAACTTTGGTACTTCGAGCAGAAAGTTTTCAAGTCTCCGTGCAAATGCTTCTAATTGTAGAAATCTAAGATATTGAAAGCACACATATGCGCTATTACAGCTAATAAATAGTGTGAATTTTCTGTATTATAGAGGTAAATTCCAATCAAAGTGGTAAGGGAATTAAATTCCCCGACTATGATGTTCTTATCACGTAAAAAACTTATTACAGAAATTAAAAAATTTAAATAACAAAAACCAGTTCGAATTTCCTTTTAGAAAGTATGATACGCCTAATTACAACGTACTTAAAAACATTATTTAAATTTTTGCACTCCCACAAAGATAACTTAAGAATTTAATTAAAAACAACTACAAATATTTCTGCGCATTTAAAAATAATTTTAAAACGAGATTATAAAATGGCACAGTTTTAAAGTAAAAGCTCTCAAAGCTAAGTATCAACTTGACGCTCAACTTAATTAGCATTTTAAATATAGTGTTGGCGGTGCATTAAAACGGTCATAATAAAGCTAAAAATTTTATCAGCTCTTAACAAAAAATATTACGAACACTTTGTGCGCTGTAACTATCAAATGTGTTTGATAAAAAGAAGTTGTAGCTAGCTAGCTTTTTGTAAAAGGATTTACCCTGAAAAAATTTCGTTATTCATAACAATCATAGCATACAAAATTTAAAATAACAATCACGCCGAAAGGTTTCCGAAAAGTGAACCCCCTGTGTATACAATAAAAAAAACATACCTTATCTCTGAGCATGTCGCGCACTCTGGTAGCCTGATGGCGACTCCTGTGCAGCTCCAGTTGGAGCTCCAAACACCGCTCCTGCCAGTTAACGCCGCCGAACTCCGCCGCCGCCAGCTCAAACTCCAGGGGATCCAAGTGTGAGGTATGCCCAAGAGGTCTGTAAAATTTAATCAGATAGATAACATCATAACACTTGAAGGAAGTGTACGAAACAAATGACAACTCTATGCTTAAAATCTCAAATGGTAAACTAGATACATCAAAATCAGGATATCAAAGATAGTCAAGGCGAGGAGTCTTAAACATTAGATTCTAATGATTGATTTGACGGAAGCAAACTGTGCTATGAAATAAATAAAAAATGAAGCCGGCAGTAACTGCACGTGATTTACAAAGATATAGGGAGAACGATAGGAATCTCGAACAGCAACTCGATTTCTCATGAATAAAAACATTACGTATTAATCAATTCGCTAAGATTCTTGCGATACGGTATCTTGAGGTCGACGAACTGTAGCCAAGCTAACAGCAATATTAACTGAACTTTATCTTTAGAACAACTTTATCAACAAATAGAAGCGCATTTCGTTGTCGATTTTAATAAATAATTTCATCTTGAGCCATCATCATCTTTCTCCTTATCCTACTCCCGTAGGGTCGGCGCAACAGGTTTTTGTCCTCCACATAACTCTACCATACGTCATCTCAGTCATCACTCCCTTTTTGATCATGTCATCTTTCACGCAATCCATCCAACTCTTTCTACGTCTACCTCTACCGGTGTATGTACCTCCACACTCATAACTAACGTTCTCCTTGTAACATGCGATTCATCCCTCCTCAAAACATGCCCATACCATGCTAACCTTTTACTCCTTGCTTTCTCTACCACTGGGACTACTCTCAAATACTTTCATCTTAAGTATGTTACATTTAAAAACAAAACAAGATTTTTCAAATGACTTTAGTGATAACCATAAAAATGTCAATAGAACAACAAATAAAATAGCATGCATTGGTTATTTGTAATTTATTCAGAATATTTCGGCCAGATGTATTCTAACATCTGATAATAATTTCTAACGACACACAAAATCTCTCTTCCGAGTTATATTTGTAGGACATACTTCTATTCGACTTGTCTTGATTTGTAAAAGATGCGGTAGTTACAGGATTTTGCCGGATAAAAATGTCGTTAACCGTCGGAATTTTTCTTTCGGATTGTGGGTACGGTCCATTAAAGACCGTAATAAAGTCTTTATTGAATCAAATGTACCAGAATTCAATACCTTATGAATATAAACACAGCAGTCGTCAAATAAGTATGTTTATCACAAAACAAATATGACAAAATTACAACCATTTTTTTTAATATTAGTAGATATTTGTTAATTTACTAATATTTCCTTTTACTATTCCAACAAAGCTCTAGGCTTGTGTGCTAGGGTATGGTTCACGACAATAGTCGAATGGCGGGATTCGAACCCTCAAGCTCGGTAGTCCGTACCCCAGACCATTAGGCTATTGGGAGACATTTAGTGCCACATAAAACGAAACAATTAAACATAAAAACTATTACTAAGAAAGAATATGACCAAATACTATTTGTATTAAAAAAAAAACTTATCGAAACGAGAGTACTCGTAAATCGCAACCGGAAAAAGTCGTTAAAAATTAAGTATCGCATTTAAATAACATTAAGCACAAATCGTGTAAACTTTAAGTTTGAATGACAAAAGTCATTAATTTTATGTACAGCTTTAAAAACGCTTTTATATTACAGTAATCAGTGGTCAATTTCATCTAAAAACCATTTATATGTTGTTATTATGCTGTAAAAATGGCGTTTATAAAACAAAAGAAACACTACAATTACTTACCTAAGAACAATCTTTACAAATATCTACTTTGTCGTTTAATTTATTTATCTATAATATAAACAAGGTATCTAAAATAGACTTCATTTACGATATTCAAACCCCAGTGAACACACTCCCCAACATAAGAATTAATCCGACGAATACAAGCCTATTTGCGATTTATATTCAATCGTTTGGATAGCGGAACGAATTTCATTACCGATTGAATGGCAGAACAAATAATGAACCGCGTGCGTTAATAGATTTTTACAAATGAGGGAACAAACAAACGACGTCATTATTTAAATTTGTGATTAAATCACTTTGTACGGGATCGTGTATATTAATTGCGGGATATTATTATTTATTTTATTATATTTAATTGAAAACGATCTGCTCTACTCAAGTTTTACACTGATTCATTAAAAAAACAACACATTTTCCTATATTTCATCATATGATATTAAGCAGAGTATACGATTATGATTCTCGCAATATGCAAGTTAGAGAGCTGTGCACACACAGGGGCGGATTGCGCTGACGTAGAGCATACAGCGAAGCTACAAACGCGTCTACTCCCAGTTTCACACGAATCCAGAACAGTGATACAGAGCAGTAAGAAAGTAGAGTACTGATATTGTTTAAACACATACCGGTATACATAGCAGTGCTAAACTGTCTGCTCTACCCTCGTGTGGATGCATAATGGAACTGCTTGCGTTCATAAGCGAACTGATATTATGCAATCAGCGAGTCGCATATATTACGCTCATATTCAACGCCTCCTCGTCACAGCGCATCAAGCTAATTTCATATCATGTTAACTATATTACGGGAATGACATAACCGTAAACATTTATTAATTTATACTGTTTTGTGCATATTAATCAGTTCTGATAGAAAAATCTGATGCTGAATAGATCACGTGTTTAAGATAAAGGTTTTTACGATAAGTCTGATTAACTCGATCATGCTGACAGTGTCCTGGATGCAAGTAAAATGTATGACGATCGAAAATTAAAGCTTCCCTGGCGACCGTCTGAACGCTACGACTGAATCTATTCTACTCTACTCTAACATTTGTGTACTACCCTACAATACTTGTTGCAAATATTTTATTTACCTCTGGACGTATTTCGAAATGCTCAAATAACTGCTTACCTAGGCGGTGGCGGCGGCGGCTCCCTGGACCGACGCGGCAGCAGGCGTGGACTGTTCGGCGTGCTTGCCGAGTGGCTCGCCCCGCTTATGTCCGTGAATCGAGACAGCGGGTCGAATATCTGCGACAGCCGCCGCGACCGTTCCTCCGACATTATTCACAATTAAAACAACACAACACTTAACACTAAACAACATCACATCACTACACAAAAGTCAACAAGCAAATGACTATTTAAAATAACGTAAACCGCGGAAGCGATTGTCCAGCGCCGCAGACAGATGGCGCTGTTCACACCGACGCGCGAGTCGATTCGCCATACGATCCGCCATCTTGAATGCGTCTGATCTTTTTCACAGTTTAATGCACCTCTGCTCGTCGTATTTTGAGCGCTGAAAAAGAAATAAATAGGTATTAGTCGACACGTCGATGTGGAATTAGGAAAGGTGAGTCAATTAGCTTGTGTGAAATTTTGGACGAGTTTCAAAAGTGAATCAAGTTTCGACGTAAGATCGTTCCGGCAATGTTGTCGACGGGAATACGGAACCCGTTTCCTTTGACCGAGTTAATTTGATGACGAATTTGTAATTTTAAGAAAACGTTTTAATGCTTTTTAATTTCTGACATTTACCATTACTTTCTAGTTAACTTTAACTAGATTTTGTTGGACGTTTTACATATAGATATAACGACATCAACAGTGCATCTCTAATTTATTCAAGATTTCGTAATAAACGTTAATTGAACGGGACCAAGGCAACACAGGAAAAACTTTATCCGCTTTTATATAATATAAAGCTCGACAGTAAGAAGATTATTGAGTAACAAGGGTCAAGTGGGAACCAAAATAATTTGTCGCTAAAACGAGGAAAATGAAAAGAAAAACAGAATCTTAGGGTGATAACACACTCGTTACAAAAAAAAATTAAAACACAACACACAAGTAAATTAGGAAAACAGCTATACACAAACAAAAAGGCCGCACGATAAAAAGCACAAAAATAAACAAGTCTGTAACTAAGCCTAACAAAAATTCTTGCTATGCAAGAAGAAAAGAGACGGCGAATAAAAAAAAACACTCGTTTCAACGTTTTAGTAATCTTAAAACAAAATACGAGTATAATGAAATCAACTAATTTCCAACAACGAACTAATTCTATTTAGCCAGAATAACTTTCTTTAACTGCAGTATTCTGAAAAAAAAAAAAACTTTTGTGTAAAATTTAAAGACAGAGTTGTATAAAACAAATGAAGCGTACGTCACTAAAGGTACCTGGTTCAAACGAAGTTAATCAGACATTAGTATGATTAGTAATTCTGAACCTTTTTGAACCCAGACGAATGTCTGCAGATAGCTAATGGTCCAAATGATTAGATTTTATTTTCATTATTATTCAAGTTTGAAATATCTTCCACCGCAGACAAATCTATGACACGTCAAATTGTTTTCATAAAGTTAATTACATTTTCTATTGAAATAATATGCGGTATGACTTTTAACATTTTGTACATCTGAAGAGCAAATCAACAGTAGAGATGAAGGAGAGAATAATCAATTAATTGTCCTCTTCCAAAATAACATCTCGAATACGACCTTGTAATTTTACACACGAGTATGTAAAAGTGTTTTCAGTTTAAGTTTATTAATAAAAATGAAACTTAAAAGATGAGTTAAAACTTAAGGAAGCAATACACGTTCATCTAGCTACGTTTTTATTAAAACACAATTTTAATATCTAAATACGGCTATAAAGCTTAACCCGTGTACTCCGTAGCTAATGAATAGGAGCAGGGATAAATGATGCAATTTCATTACCGCGAGTTGCTTCCCTCTCGCAAATATTAACAAGGAAAATAATTAATTTAAAACAACTAGTTTTCCGACCCGACTTTGCATAAGATAATAACTACCATATCTTTTAATTTGGTTACAATTAACGAAATGTCATTTTAAAATACTTGGAGCAGTTCGCTCAGTTCCAACTGAAGCTTTAACTGGACAGTTAAATTTTGGCCTACATACGCACAGATTTAACTAAACAGTTTGACTATTCAATTATAACTGAGCCTACGTAACGGGCTTAAGTGTTTACAATTTTAATAATACTTTCGTCTAAATCTTGAAAACATTTTTGTACATACATAAATTAAGGTTTACAGATTTATGTAGATGTAATTTCAGTATCACGCAAGATTTTCTTAACTAATTTCTGTAAACTTTTGTAATTATAACTGTAACTAAATATCTTTGTCTCTACATGGGACAAGTTTTAGAAAACTGTTGGTTTCAAAATTAATGTTAATGAATATTACTCGTATTTGGTACAGAATTGTATGTCAGAATTGATGTCATATTCAATTTAAGAATTTTGTTTCACAGATTCTGCTAAAATAAATATTGCTATCTCTATTCTTCAAGGAGAAGAAAAGAGATGTCAATATTTGTTATACAGGGTGTTTCTGCTCTGCAATTCAACAAGTTAAATATTATGTTAGCTTTCTTAAGTTAACGTTGTGAATTAATAAAGTTTGCTAATAGAGCTCTTACGTTATGTTAGTTCAAGGCAAAAGTTACGTTAGACTAAGTGTATGGTTTCTTATAATTAAAAAGTTTTGTGCTTAACTCAAGAAATTTAAAGTGTAACTATATTTGTAAGGAGTAATTATTTTAGATGAAAAATGTTTTAGACAACTAAAATGTTTTGTAGCCTAATACTAGAATAATTAAAAGCCTAGTTGGTAGTTCAAAAATTCAATTCCCAATGTCATCATCTGTACGGGTTGGTTGACTTCACACATATCTATGAACTAGCTGTTCCCGTGCGGCTTCATTCGCATGAAATTAGGAAAATTTTATTTTATTATTTATATTTGTCAAATTATCAATAGCAAATGTCAAAATGACATGACATGACAAACCTTAGCAATCTTGCTTTCTTGATGTTGGCAGCAACTTATGGTCTCTTTCCCACATTAGGGTTTTTATCCAAAATATATACCCCCTAAGTTTAATGTCGTGAAAATATATAGCCTAAAGCGTGACGTAAGTGTAGGGCTTTTTATTAAAAAAAGAATTATTCAAAAATATGCTGTAATTGCTGACATCCTAGGCAACAAAGATGTGTGTGTTTACGCTTTATTATAATAGTATAGATTTCATCGCAGATATATGAAGGTTGCATCATGTTCATAGTCATAAACAATACACCCAGCAGGGAGTAATTTTGAGTAAGTAAAAGTTTTTTTTTAAAACGTACAGTGAAGGTGTTAAATCAATAAATTGCTATTACTTAAAGAAATCTTATAAATGGAAATTAATTAATTGGCAACATCAATAAACTTGCACTTAGTCGACTTCTCTTGATAACTTATGTTTTGATATCAAATGTTACTACTATTAATAAATAGTTCACGTGTCTGTTTATTCGCATTTAATTAAACCTTACTTCAACTTGTCGCGCACATTATTAGGAATATTATTTGGTTCCATTTGTCTCGACTTTGATCTCCCAACTACTCACGTTTAATTACGACAGATCATAATTTTCATATGCATGTAAAAGCAACTCAAATGTAAGGACTCATGTCACTTATTATCCAATGTAATTGAAATTATAGACTCATCAATTTATTGTTTTAACACAATTTTCACTGCAGTCACATTCCTACAAAGACTAATAAAACCGCTTATAATCTTACTTCTTACTAATATCTTACTTCTTACTAATATTATAAATGCGAAAGTTTAGATGGATGGATGGATGTTTGTGAGAGTTTGTAGCCTAAACGACTGAACGGATTTCGATGAAATTTGACATAGACGTAGAGCGTAGTCTGGAAGAACATATAGGCTACTCACTTTTGTTATGTTAAATTACACGCGGACAGAGTCGCTGGCGAAAGCTAGTAATACATAAGGAAAGTTCAGTTATAGGAATAACTAAAAAGTAAATGGCTTTTTAGAGTATAATAGTTCAACAATAAGCACATAGAATAGGGGCATTGTCAAAGTCCGCAAGACTCCAGTGTGCACGCGACCTAATTCTGAGGAGCAATTAGCAGAAAGGTCGCGAAATTCACGTAAATGTCAGCAGCATTGTTATACTGTGGAAAGTAATATAACGTTTTTCGTGAGCTAAAAATACCTCAGAAAAAACTGTCTTCTCAAAATTAATCTGGTGGACAAAAGCCTGGTGTGCGCCGACCCTATGACAGTAGGATAAGGTAGAGAAGACGATGATAATGATTAGACTTGACTACACTAATCATACTTCATACTAATATTATAAATGCGAAAGTTTAGATGGATGGATGTTTGTTAGAGTTTGTAGCCTAAACGACTGAACGGATTTCGATGAAATCTGACACAGACGTCGAGCGTAGTCTGGAAGAACATATAGGCTACTCACTTTTGTTATGTTAAATTACACGCGGACAGAGTCGCTGGCGAAAGCTAGTAATACATAAGGAAAGTTCAGTTATAGGAATAACTAAAAAGTAAATGGCTTTTTAGAGTATAATAGTTCAACAATAAGCACATAGAATAGGGGCATTGTCAAAGTCCGCAAGACTCCAGTGTGCACGCGACCTAATTCTGAGGAGCAATTAGCAGAAAGGTCGCGAAATTCACGTAAATGTCAGCCGCATTGTTATACTGTGGAAAGTAATATAACGTTTTTCGTGAGCTAAAATACCTCAGAGAAAAAGCTGTCATCTCAAAATTAATCTGGTGGACAAAAGCCTGGTGTGCGCCGACCCTATGACAGTAGGATAAGGTAGAGAAGACGATGATAATGATTAGACTTGACTACACTAATCATACTTCATACTAATATTATAAATGCGAAAGTTTAGATAGATGGATGGATGTTTGCTAGAATTTGTATCCTAAACGGCTGAACGGATTTCGATGAAATTTAGCATAGATGTAGAGGATAATCTGGAAGAACACTAGGCTATTCACTTTTGTTTTTTTAATACCACGCGAACGGAGTCGCGAGCGAAAGCTAGTAAGTAATAAAGTTTACAGTTTTTTAGAAACAATATCATAAACATTTTATGAAAAAGTAAGCTAGATAATATTAAGGTTTAATATTTCGTAAGTCTGTTGTGCTAAGGGCTTAGTAACTCGACTCAAATGTCGTTGTTTGCTAAAATACTTTTTATATTATATATAAAAGCGATTATACTTATATGAAATACTAGCTTTCGCCCGAGACTCCGCGCAGAGTTAATAAAAAAAAACTTAGTAAGTAAAATATAACACATATTGAGACTATTTTCTACATCTATGCCAAATGAAATGTACAGCTTATACGGTGTTTCCACTACGAAAGACGTGATCAATATTCTACATCTATCTATCAATACATATAATAAAATTGGAGTGTCTGTTTGTAATATCAAAAGAAAAACTCTAGATTTCGGGAAGATGGTGTATTTGCGTTGCCGGAAACGAAAAACGCATTTAAAATTTTTTTGTCTGTCTGTCTGTCCGCAAGCCGCGTTTGTTCCGGGTAATCTCCGATATGGCTGGGCCGATTTCGACCAGACTTTCACTGAAGGGTAGCGACATATTGTAGGTTACTTTTTTATCTTAATATTGAGTTGGAGAAGTCGCGGGCAACAGCTAGTCTTAAATAGAATACGACAAATGACATTAATTTTGTACAATTACTAGCTGTTCGCGTGCGGATTCATCTGCGTGAAATTACAAAAACTTTATTTTATTGTTTACATTTGTCAAATTATCAATAGCAAATGTCAAAATGACATGACATGACAAACCTTAGCAATATTTCTTTCTTGATGTTGGCAGCAACTTATGGTTTCTTTTCCACATTAGGGTTTTTATCCAAAATATTTACCCCCTAAGTTTAATGGCGTGAAAATATAGAGCCTAAAGCATGACGTAAGTGTAGGGCTTTTTATTAAAAAAAGAATTATTAAAAAATATGCTGTAATTGCTGACATCTTAGGCAACAAAGAAGTGTGTATTTACGCTTTATTATAATAGTATAGATTAGACCGTGTAAACTCATTGTTACGTTAAAATATACCATTACAAATAAAGCGCTTATGATTTCCGCCATCACTTCAGATTTGGCAAAACATACGGAACAACACCGCACACATAAATTATTGCTTCATTAGAGTCGAGTCCGCTTTGATCTCCTCTCGCTATTCATAATAATTATTAACTTACGTTACTTTGTTGTCAAATATCGTTATATTCAGAGATGAATTATGTTTATTCTTATTGTAGTTATAGAACTATGTCAAATAAATCATTCAGATATATTTATCCATTCTAATTTCGAGCGAAATATCAGGCGAATTCAGCGATTATTCCCGACCGTCACCCCGCTCTGTCCCCACGTGGAGACAGATGAGAATAATAAGTTTATAGATAACCACTATGTAGTTTATTTGTGCACATACACAAAACGTACGATGTAACGTACACGTACACAAATTATAAACTAACACAAAACGATATAAAACAAAGGAAACACGGAGACAATGTGGCGGGCGAGAGAGCGAACGAACGAGGTGTCAGCACAGTGTAGCAGCGCGAGGCGACTGGTTGGCCGGCCGCGCAGCGCGGCGCATGATTTCGCAGTTCGGACGATTTGCGTCCGCGCCGCTGGCGGCGCTCTGCAGTGCGTTGAAATTATATATAAAAATCAGTGTGAATGTGGAGTGTGCGTGTCCGTTTGTTTGTGTTATAATATTGTATTTTATTTTTGTGTGTTGTGTTTTGAGTGTGTGATGTTGTGAGTAATGAATGTGTGAATGCGTGTATGTAATATTATAAATAAATGATAAATAAATAAATGTAGTGTAATAAATAGATAGATAAATAAATATGTAAATAAGTACACTACATCACTCCCCCCCAGAGACCGTCACTACGGGCGAAAGTAGTCAGGGAAGCGGACCGTGCGACCTGAACGAGTCTTTCTGCTGTCAGTCTGAGAAGACTCGTTAGGCGCAGGAGGAACGGGAGGTGGTGGGGTACTAGGACTAGGTGTATGAAGAAGAGTAGGAGTAGGAGTGAGATTAGGAGTAGGGCAGTTGGAAGGGTCGGACAGTGTGTAGGCCGGTTTGAGTCGGTCTATCGACACCGTGACAGATTTGCCCTTTACCAAGATTTTAAACGTTTTATGGCCCCGCTCGAGTACCTCGAAGGGTCCTGTATAGGGAGGCTGTAAGGCTGCACGCACAGAATCGTCTCTAAGAAAGACGTGGCTGGAAGATGTCAGATCTTTATGGACGAAGATTTTAGTTTTGCGGTGGTGAGTTGCTGGAGAAGGTTCCAGTTTTGAGACAAAATGATGCAGACGAGTCATGAAGTCTGAGATGTCGGAGGATTGGGGAACCGTTGCATGGAAAAATTCTCCAGGCAATCGTAACGGTTCCCCGTAGACTAACTCGGCCGACGAAGATTTGAGATCAGGCTTATACGAAGACCTGATGCCAAGTAAAACTAAAGGTAATGTGTCAACCCAATTGGAATCTGCGTGACACATTACTGCTGCCTTGAGCTGGCGGTGGAAACGTTCCACGAGGCCATTACAAGCAGGGTGGTATGCGGTTGTCCTGCGGTGTTTGAATCCGATCAGTTTGCCTAAATATTGGAACAGGGAAGACTCAAACTGTCGGCCGCGGTCGGTGACGATATCTGTTGGACAACCGAACCGGGAAATCCACGACAATAATGCCTTACCGGCGGTTTCGGCAGTAATATCTACCATTGGAATGACTTCAGGCCAACGTGTGAAGCGGTCAACAATGGTAAGGCAATAGCGATATCCCTGGGAAACTGGGAGAGGACCAACGATGTCTACGTGGATGAAAGCAAACCGAGAACGAGGAAGATCGAATGTGCCTGACGGCGATGACACATGGCGATGAACCTTTGAACGTTGGCAAGACAAGCAATGACGGGACCATTCTCGACAATCTTTGCGTACCCCAGGCCAAACGAAACGGTCAGCAATTAACTTAGCTGTAGCGTTGGCGCCTGGGTGGCTAAGCCCATGAAGATTGTCGAAAATTTGTTTCCTAAACGGCTTCGTAACGAAGGGTCTAGGAGAAGAAGTGCTGATGTCGCAATAAAGTTCTACTGGAGAGTTGGGTATGCTCAACTTTTTGAAACGGAGAGAAGAATTCCCTTCTAGAAGTTGAGTGAGCTCTCGATCGGATGCTTGAGATGAAGCCAGTGTTGCCAAGTCGATTGGGATCTGCAGTTCCTCGACGCGGGACAAAGGATCGGCAACAACGTTGTCCTTTCCAGCAATGTGCCTAATGTCGGTTGTAAACTGCGAGATGTAATCGAGGTGGCGAAATTGACGAGGCGAGCAGTTAACTTTTCGCTCGCTGAAAGAAAAACTGAGTGGTTTGTGGTCTGTGTAGACCACGAAGTGTCTGGCCTCAAGCATGTGTCGAAAGTATTTGATACTTTCGTAAATGGCTAGGAGTTCGCGATCATATGGCGAATATTTTTGCTGCGAGGGACTGAGTTTCCTCGAGAAGAATGCAAGTGGCTGCCAAACGCCATCTTTGAGTTGCTGCAAAACTGCACCCATTGCCAGATCTGAAGCATCTGTGACCAGAGCTAAATCAGCCTGACAATCTGGGTGTGCGAGTAGTGCAGCATTAGCAAGACTTTCCTTGCATTTGTTGAAAGCTATTAAAGCCTCGCCGGTTACGTCGACGGGCTGAGAGCCTTTAGAGATGCCTGTAAGTAAGGCGTTAAGTGGGGCTTGAATAGAGGCGGAGTGAGGAAGAAATCGCCTGTAAAAATTGAGCATTCCCAGAAATCTTTTAAGTTGCTTGACTGTTTTGGGAATGGGGAAATCGTTAATCGCCTGAACTTTGGAGTCTAGAGGTTGAGTACCAGCTGCTGAAATTCGATAACCTAGGAAAGTTACCTCTTCTGCTCCGAAGACACACTTTGAAGTGTTGACCAGGACGCCGTAGTCCTTCATACGAGCGAACAATTGATGAAGATGGACTTCGTGCTCGGCTTTATCCTTCGAGAAGACCAAAAAATCGTCAAGATAAGCGTAGCAGAAGTCCAGGCCTCTTGTTAATTCGTCGACGAATCTCTGGAACGTTTGCGCTGCGTTTCTTAAACCGAAACACATGAAAGGAAATTCGTATAGGCCGAAAGGTGTGGTGATAGCCGTCTTCTGAATGTCAGGCTCTGCAACGGGGATCTGGTTGTACGCCTTGGTTAAATCTATGGTGGAAAATATTGTACAACCAGCAAGAGAATGAGCGAAGTCGTGTATATGCCTTACTGGGTAGCGGTCGGGTATCGTGCGGGCATTCAGCATGCGGTAGTCTCCGCATGGGCGCCAACTGTTGTCCTTCTTGGGCGCTAGATGCAGAGGTGACGACCACGAGCTCTCTGAGGGACGTGCTGTGCCGTTGCTCAACATGAGCTCGAACTGCTGCTTGGCAATCTTCAGCTTGTCCGGTGCTAACCTACGGGGAGTACAGGAAATAGGTGGTCCTGGAGTGGTCCTGATGTGGTGTACCGTGTTGTGTCTTGGTGTGTAGTGTGTGCCTGATGGTCGTGTAATCTCAGGATACATATCTAAAATAGCATGGAAACAAGAGGAGCCAGTTAAAATTTTAACAGAACACACATCATTATTGGCGGAAGAAGCTATACATGACAAAGTAGTTGTATTATCGATTAAGTGGTGGTTCTTACAATCTACAACTAAGTTATAATGGCTTAAGAAGTCTACACCAATTATCGGTTTTGTAACATTAGCCACGGTAAAACGCCACTGATAATTACGTCTAAGGTCTAAATCTAAGCACAGATCAATAAAGCCGTAGGTTTCGATATCACTACCGTTAGCCGCACTAAGCACAAAGTTTGTTTTGTTGCGACGTTCACGAAGCGCTGCACGTGGTACACGCAGACGTCGCTTCCGGTGTCCACCAGGAAGCGGGTGTTGCTGCGGCGGTCGGTCACGAACAGGCGACCGGTAGGTGGGCAACCGTCTGTTGCCATCGTCGTGGTGTTGGCGGGCTTGTAGGTGCACGGCTGGGCGCACTTCACTGCTTTGTCCTCATATTTAAGGTGGTACCAGCAGATTGCTGGCTCGGCTGGTGCTGGAGCAGGTTGTGGTTGACGCTTTTGTATTTTAGCGCGATGCTGCTGACGTCGGTGCTGCGATGCCACGTGTCCCCGGCTATGTTGTCGATGTCGGCAGGGGGGGTCGGGGGGAGAGCATTGTATGTCGATTTGTTTCGATAATAATGCAATCATTTGCTTTAATTCGGCGATCTCGTTGTCATGCTCCGATGGTATACGCGCGTGTTGCGCGTCCTCCATTTTGTAAGTTGTATACAAAATTCACTTACGTGTCCTTTGTTCGGGGTCACCAATTATAGATAACCACTATGTAGTTTATTTGTGCACATACACAAAACGTACGATGCAACGTACACGTACACAAATTATAAACTAACACAAAACGATATAAAACAAAGGAAACACGGAGACAATGTGGCGGGCGAGAGAGCGAACGAACGAGGTGTCAGCACAGTGTAGCAGCGCGAGGCGACTGGTTGGCCGGCCGCGCAGCGCGGCGCATGATTTCGCAGTTCGGACGATTTGCGTCCGCGCCGCTGGCGGCGCTCTGCAGCGCGTTGAAATTATATATAAAAATCAGTGTGAATGTGGAGTGTGCGTGTCCGTTTGTTTGTGTTATAATATTGTATTTTATTTTTGTGTGTTGTGTTTTGAGTGTGTGATGTTGTGAGTAATGAATGTGTGAATGCGTGTATGTAATATTATATATAAATGATAAATAAATAAATGTAGTGTAATAAATAGATAGATAAATAAATATGTAAATAAGTACACTACATCACTCCCCCCCAGATTCACTGATAAGTACACTACAAGTTTCATCCGTACCTTTTGCGACGAGGGGACGGTTGGAACTTATTTTATTTCATAACGGTTCCATCTGTCACCTTAATGGTGATATTGCGAATAAAAGGTGGGACAGATGAAACTTTTTATTCTCAGGTGGGGACAGAGCGGGGTGACGGTTGGGAATAATTCGAATTCAGGTGGCCGCTTGTATGTTTGCAACCTTAAAATATAAAAAAAAATACACTTTAGATGAAAACATACTATAGACGTATCTAAATATATGTTTTTATTAAATAAAGTATCATTTTTATTCAGGTTAAAAGAGGTCAGGCTCCATAAGGATAATCAAATGTTTATCATATCTCAGTTGAAGTGAAAAATGACTTCAAGGGGCGGCAAATTAAAAGGGCTCTGACCAGAAAATTGTCCACTGCTCGGGCCTCGAGAGTTATGTGCCTTGATTAATGTTATCAGGCGCTATCTGGGCAGGCCCTTAAATTGGGGTCAACCCTTTTTCAGGGCGCGTCTATGTCATTGTAGATTTTTTTATCTACAGTCGTTATCTTTGTTTACAGGGGTTTAGGCATTTTATTTTTTCCTTAGTACAGTATATTTATGCTGTTAGCAGCTAAAGAGTATCATTCTATAAGGATCCTGACAAGAAGGACGTTATGAATGTGGAGGGGTACACCGTTAGAGGTAGGCTTAGAAAGAGATGGATGGATTGCGAGAAAGGTAACATGAACAAGAAGGGAGTGATGACTGAGATGACGGATGATAGAGTTATTTGAAGGACGAAAACCCGATGCGCCTACCCTACGGGAGTAGGATAAGGTAAGGGAGATGATGATGATGATCTATAGAGTTCCATTACGATTGAAATCAAACTGGAGTGAAATTTTCGTTCTAAAATAACTTTTTAATAAGAAGAGAGAAGCGAAAACAATAAAATGCCAGCACAGAGAATAATTCAAGTCGCGTTAAAGCGCATCTAATTTAACTCGGTAATTGGTCCCCGCGAGAATGGGGTCAGTTGCATTTACGACTGTAGCACACAGTAACTACGCGAATACAAAGCTAAGCGAAGCTTAATAAATTAGGCCCGTTCTGGAATACCCTTTAATTAATTAGGTATTAAACGCGAAACCGAGTTTAAAAAAGACATCCCTCAGATCCATTTTCGTGTATTAATTTGCTACTAGAGTATCGCTACGCATCGATTTCGGTTCGCTTTCGTGACTGTGCTACAAGGTTCAGGTGAACGGCTTAAGCAAATTGACAAACGTAGCCGCCGCCCTAATGACGCGTCGCTACGAACGTGTAGCTTCCCAAATAGACGAACATTTTGACCTCGCCTAAATAAACAGCTATTTTCTGTCACGAAAGAATTTTAGATAGTCGTCAGTTGGAAATTGTCAAATATTGTGGCTTTTCAATTTAGTTTTTAAACCGAGTACATTTACGATTTTAAATTAATACAAGAATTAAATGGTAATAGACCTTTTCAAACTTTTCAAAATCTTTAAAGCGTTTTGATTCGCATACCTATACTATTCTAGGAATTTTATTGACTCGCTGCAAGTTTCATAATTTAAGTACCTCATATTTAAAAGAAAAATGGAATAAACATAAATCTATACTAATATTGCAAAGAGGAATGATTTGTATTTTTTTATGTATTGGTTTCCCTTAAAAAACTACCGATTTTAAAAATTCTTTCACCGTTAAAAAGGTAATTTATCTGTGAGTAAAATATGTATTCTTTGTTATTTTTAAATTTCACGCGGACGAAGTCGCGTGCAACACTTAGTGAATAATAAAGAGGATTAGTTAAAACCGTTAGATATTATTTAAGCTTTATTGTAAGACAATATTGAGATATAACAGTGCAGGTATACCAAGATGTTAGGTATCTCCGGGCTTCTCGCCAAATAGCTTGGCTGCAACTGTCCTTTCGGTAAATAAACTTTGCTTTACGACTATGCCTTACTGCAACTTGATCTATATCTTGTTAACGCTATCCAAACTACATCAAGATTTACAATTGAGGACTTATTATATATTATAGAGAAAAATAAAAAATGTTTCTGAGTAGAGCAGTAATAAATGTAAAAAGCTAACATTTACATCATTAAGACACTAAGCGACTAACAACCACACACTAACAACCCTGCTCTGAAAGACTGTACAGCAAAAACTTTTTGTTTTTCCTATAGAACTACTTGTCCAAATTGTATTCAATATATTAGTATACATGTCTACAAAAAGGTGAAGAAGATAAACAATGATATTTGTGAAAATTATGTACTTTTCCATTCCAATAAAAAGCAGTCATTGCCAACCATGAAATTGTTTCATTCCGTGGACACATAAGAAAATGATTCCATATTACTGACGAATGAACATAAAATTAATAACTCAAACCCAACAAGCGTGTAAAACAAAATGTCGCGAATAAAAATCGTACAGCGCCATCTAGGGGCGGTTTACACAACTGACACTTGTAATTTATATCATTTTGGACAATCCATAAGAAAGACAAAGCAATATTGTACGAATTCTTACTTCCCCAAGTCATCGCATACAAAGCTGTGCGACATTCTGGCACTCTGCCTATTGAACCGTGGCTTTAACGGTCTTGGCATACGACCTACTTCCGACTGTTGTAATCTCGACCTGAATCAAACAATGATACTTAGAATGAAACCCAGTCTGAGAAAACACTGTGTAGGTGTTAGAGCGTACCAGTTAAATTATAATAAGAAAACCTTTTCACCACATATCCGACCATTAACACAATCGTAGTAATCATACTTTATACTTCGTACTTCATACTTATGCTATTAATCTTATAAATGTGAAATTATGGATAGATGGATGAATGTTTGTTACTACGTATCTCCAAAGCACATTAACGGATCTCCTTGAAATTTGGCACATATGTAGAGGATAGTCTGAAGAACGCGTTACTTACTAAGTTTTTTCTAAATCCGCGCGGACGGAGTCGGATTGGAGATTAAAAGATTCAAATTTTACGTTTGCCTCGTTTTCGTTACCCTTTTCAACCAGCCTATAAATAAATGTATGCACATCATTCCGCCAGAAATCAACGTGCTATTAAGTTTGGATGTCACTGTACAAACTTCATAACATTCGTATTGTATCAGTGTTAAAAACATGTGTTAACAGACAGACAAAACCATTCTTCATTAGGAAACTGTCGGAGCGCGCCGCGACGTCCGTTCTGGGGCTTTGTTGCCTTTCGTATTGACTGTCATTTGTTTGCGAGTAGTCGCCATGACATATAGGAAATAGCCTCTCTTCACTGTCGGCTATGTACTTTATACTACGAGTATGTTACATTTTGTTAGCGTCGGTTTTCACTGGAAATAACGATACAAAAGGTTTTAACATCGAGTATTCCCTTTGGTAAAGCAAATGTAACTTACTGTTAAAGTCAAAACATAAACTTCTACGAAACAAACCGCTGTAGGAATTATTAGAACACCGGTCTTCGGGAAATATAAATATAATGCTTTTTAATGAACTTGATCAATACTATAGAAGTGGATTGAAAACTTAATTAAAAACAAGAATTGGAGATATTAGTTGTCTATCGTGTGCTGTTTTTAAAAACGACGGAATAAAAATAAAAACGACGACGAAATTTTTTTAATAATACCGTTTAAGGTTTGTACAATGTTCGTTGCAAAACGATAATTTATGTATGGGATGTATGGGACCATTGGTTTATCACTTAAGATGCCATTATCTTTAAATATGTTAAAAGATAAATCCTTATGAGCTCACCTTATGCCGGATCTTCCTTCAAATACAGATAAGATAAAAGTTAATAATGCATGTTTAATGGCTTAGGGTACGCTATAAAAGTACACAAATTCTTTAGAAATGTACAATATGTCGTCTATATCACATTAATGTTTTTTCACAAGGCACAGTCTTCACAACAAACGAAATAGATAATTGAGAACTCATACTTTCCGCAACCTCTAAAGACAAAAACATTGATTGTTTATAAAAGAAAAACATTCGAAAAACAAATAAGAAAACTCAAAATGAAAAATAAGTATCAAAATAATAATTTAATGATAAAGGCAGGCTTCAAAGGGACATAATAGACGTAGACAATCAGGGCGTAAGAAAAGGGGAGCAAGTTCAGACTGATCAAGATTGACGACTCTCCGCGCTGTCTGCGCCTGACGTTGGCAATTTGAGAGCGACGTCGAAGCCGGGCTGCAGATCAGCTTTGCAATAATATATTGAAGTAAAAACAAGGGAATAAATCAAACAGAAAAGACGGAGTCAATTCTAACTTCGATAGAAGTCCAAAAGAAAGTTGTTAGAACAATAACTTTACAAATAAAGAAAAGGTTATAATTCAAGTATTACATTTTGATGTTTTCAAGATCTGATTATGATAAAATTTTAGTTTCTTTACACGTAAAAAAATATATTTTCAGCTCAGATTGTCATAGAGTTTGCATCTTTGTTGATCCTAGATAACATCGATTTTAGATCAAATAGAACTTATAAAGTCTAAGGTGGTTGATTTTCTAGTGTAAATCATTATAAACTCCATCAATGTACGACCGCGCCGCGAACAATAACCCGTATCAAAAGGCGCACTTTAATTACAAAAACTGCCGGGGGCTCGGTAACATTCATTTCACTGCCTTTGTGTTCGTATCTACTCGTATTTCTGTTCCCGTATGTCTGGCTGCGACAAGCCATTTTACATTTTTCTCAGCGACATATGAAAAATTAGAGCTAAAAGTTTCATTACGTATGTAAAACACGTTAAATCTCACACAGAAGTCAATAATCCCACTTCTAAAATAACCACTTTTCTTGTAAATATTGAAGCAATTTTCAAAATTATTTAACTATCAGACAATAACAACAATTCTAATCCAATTGTAAATAGGAAACTGATCAAGAAGGGAAGGGTGACAAAAACTAGCAAATCGTACTCTTCTTTATTACTACTGTTTGTTCTGAAAAGTGCAATTTGTCACGTATGTTACACTGTGTAGTCACTAAGTACGCTCATGTTCTCAGCTCGTTAGTGTCAGTGCGGTTATTAGCAGCCATCATGCGCTCCGCACTTCCAGAAGTTACGAGTTGGTTTTGCACTAGTTGGCACTTCTAGTTGAGACCGCATGTCCCAACGATCAAACTCTATGTGCAAACTCATTCAGAGTGTTTGCATTCATTACAGTTTGTTTAAACGTGATATCGTTATATCGGCAATAAATCGCAGTTGCTTGAAGAACCGGCTATAATCGCCATACCAGGGTTATGTTGCTCCTAATACATATAATAAAATTGGAGAGTCTGTTTGTAATATCAAAAGAAAATTCCAGATTTCGGGAAGATGATATATTGCGTTGCTGATAACGAAAATCGCATTTAAAAAATTGTTGTTTGTCTGTCTGTCCGTAAGCCGCGTTTGTTCCGTGTAATCTCCGAAACGGTAGGACCGATTTCGACCGGACTTTCACTGAAGGGTAGCTGACATAGATGGGTATATTATAGGCTTTTTATCTTAATATATCTAGGATGACTATATAGTAAATCAATAATTTTTTAAACGCATAGGTCATATTACAATTTGCAATAAAAAAAATGTTAATTAAATTGTAGCAGACACTTTCGTTATCTATTAATGAAGTACCAGACTCGTGCTGGACTAAATGAACTTTATAGAGCTTGCAAACGTAAATGTTTAGACAAGAGTTCTGTTCGGTCGCAGTTGCAGGTGCTGCGGTTAACTTTTTAAAACAATTAACAAGCAAAGTGTCGAAGTCCAAATTAACTCCAACTAACACGGAGCAAATTTTATTATTGTAAAGGGACAAAATGTTTTACTAAAGAAAGAAATGAAAATTAAAATTAAAATTGCTTCGTTAAATAAATTGTTGGTATTTAAAAAAATAGTTATGTTTAACTGTCAAATACATTTCTACCAAATGTTAAATCTAATTTTATCTTACATTATTCCCTACATTTTGTTATAACCCTAGCAAATTACGCTGTTTACAAAAGTTTAAACGAATAATTTAGCAAAATGTAACATTGTATTGTATCAAACCAGACAGTTATAAACGGACAGTCGCGAGCACAAGTGGGCACAAAGCCACTGGAATGAATATTACCGGGCCCCGGGCAATTTTTGTAATTAAAGTCTCCCTTTTGATGTGGGTATTGTCTACTGCATCATACGGATGGATTCTGATTGTAAACAAACTTTTCTTTCGCATTATCCGTAGTTTTTTTGGATTTGTGACTACTTAAGTATATTAACAAAATTTTAGCGGTATAAAGAAAGTTATTTGAAGTCAAGTGAGAACAATTAAAAAAAATCACAAGGGTATGCACCTGCTAAAACTCTATCGAAAGCGAAACTTGAGCATTTTTGTGGTTTACTTTTGAAATAACATAAATCTAATGCGTTAAAACCAAAAGCAAAACTGCTTTTGTTCTAATTTCGTATGTTTTAATGCGTTTCCTGTCTAATTTTACTAAAGTCTGTGGCACTTTGACGTGTAAATTTTTATTTATGTTCCCTAGAGTTTAATACGATTAGATGTAATTTGTTTTATTTATTTGTTTAAAAACCACTCAGCACGTGTGCTGATCTTGCATGATATTTGAAAATAGATAACACTACTTGTATTAATATTATACAATAAGCACATAATATTTTTAAAGTAAGATCATCCGCTTTAATCGTTAAAGTAATCTATAGACTAGACATAGTGAACTACCTTTTCACCGCCAACTTCATTGTAAGTAATATTTGTATTGTAATAGTTAATCGTACATCATAATATGTATCTTGTTCACTGGTTATAGTGTAATTAACATACACACGAGTGGGCATATGTTAGGGTTGGCTTTGACCGTTCAGGTTAGTTGGTGCGTACATAACTTGTCGTTTGTGCGTCCTGTTGTTGCCACGTTATTCATCCTGACTGTATAGTCTATTGACCAATCAGTTTGCAATCTAACTAATATAATAAATGCAAGTTTAGATGGACGAATTGGTTAGAGTTTATAGCCTAAACGGCTGAACGGATCTCGATGAAATTTGGCATACATGTAGTGGATAGTCTGGAAGAAAACATAGGCCACTTACTTTAGTTTTTTTTTAATTAAGTCGCGGGCGAAGTCGCGGGCGAAAGCTAGTCTAAACATAAATTAATGATTGATAAGTAGATTATACAATGTAAAAAAGGTTCAAACATTTAACTTTTTATTGTCCTGTTTTCCTAATTTCGCACATAGTAAAAGTTAATTAGCCAGGCTGAAATTAAGCGCAGTTTACAATGTCTGCTCGCAGAGCCATTGATTGATGAGGGTTGTCTGTGTGTGGCCATTACATTCGCAATTTTCATGTACTGACATGAGGGAAATCACCTGTCGAAGATTGGTTAAAAGAAAAGCAATATCTCTGTTAATATGGATCTCCGCTACTTTTTTTAACTATTATACAAATAAGATTTAGCTAACTACAATTTATAAGTTTTGGAAAATTCCTTAATAAGATGGTACTTATAATGAATTAAGTCGTTTTTTTTATTCGACAAAAGTAGGATTTTCATATAAAATAACAATCAATTATCTCTTTCCTTTATCAATACTTACTGTCTTTACGATACCCTAGAAATATTGGGAATTTGTTTACTATTTTTTTTGCTTACAATCGCTGTTTTCGTGGCCCCAACGTAAAGCTGGCGATAAACGTTCACGTTAAAGTTTACGGCGTCGCCAGAGTTTGACGGCGATGCGATCGGCAATGCCCCGACCAGTTTAATTACGTTTGTCTTACGTCGAAACTCATTTACAATTTAATTTGTCGACGTGCAAAAACATAATGTGATTTATTAATGAACCTTGATATCGTTTTATTCATATCGCTGATTGGATTGCGAATGATATTAAAAATTTAATTTTTAAGTGCCGACCTGTGCTACGATGTTTTATCTTCAATTAGCTATTTAAATTATTCATTTTGGATTAATATTGTCTCACTTAATAATTCCATTGCTTTACAATATTTAAATTACTGGACAATCATACAGTATCATCATCTCCCCTGCCTTATCCTACTCCCATAGGGTCGGCGCACCGGGTTTTCGTCCTCCAAATAACTCTATCATCCGTCATCTCAGATATCACTCCCTTTTTGATCATGTCACCTTTCACGCAATCCATCCATCTCTTTCTAGGTCTACCTCTACCGGTGTACCCCTCCACATTCATAACTAACGTCCTTCTTGTTACATGCGATTCATCCCTTCTCATAACATGCCCATACCACGCTAACCTTTTACTCCTTATTTTCTCAACCACTGGGGCTACTCTCAAACTTCCTGTAATATACTCATTTCGTATCTTATCCAATCGTGTTACCCCACACATTCATCTTAACATTCGCATTTCCGCCACATGTATTCTCCTTTCATCCATCCCTTTTACTGTCCAATATTCAGATCCATACATGATGACAGGTGTTACGACGGTTTTGTAAATTTTCCCCTTTATTTTAAGGGGAATATGCGGGTCGCATATTACTCAATCATACAGTATGTGACAAAATATTTCAACAGATATTATAAAACGTAAGTGTATTCGTTTCATCTATATCTATACTATCATAATAAAGTGTAAACACACACTTCTTTGTTGCCTAAGATGTCAGCAATTACAGCATATTTTGAATAATTCTCTTTTTAATAAAAAGGCCTACACTTACGTCATGCTTTAGGCTATATATTTTCTCGCCATTAAACTTAGGGGGGTAGATGTTTTGGATAAAAACTCTAATGTGGGAAAGAGACAATAAGTTGCTGCCAACATCAAGAAAGAAAGATTGCTAAGGTCTGTCATGTCATGTCATGTCATGTCATTTTGACATTTGCTATTTATAATTTAACAAATGTAAACAATAAAATAAAGTTTTTATAATTTCACGCGGATGAATCCGCACGCGAGCAGCTAGTTTATGTTAAAAATACAGTAAGCAATAGTTCACGGAATCAAACAAAACATTTCAGTTAAATGAAAACCGCTCGTATAAAATTAGTAACAGTAAATAAAAGGGCAGGAAATGGATTGAGGTCAGACGGTGAGCGGTTCGAACGATTTCTCATATTAACGGCCCGTTGCGTAATCCAACCGACACTGTTACACGCACTCATTCGATGTACATTGACGTCTTTGCTATTATTACCACTAATTACAAAGAAAGTAAACAAGCAATGTTTTAGTAAAATTTTGTATCGTCAACTATTTCACATCAATCCCAGATCCTTTTTCAAATGACTATCTCATTCTAGATTTCTTCCTAACAGTGGCTGACTCCATACCAAAGTCAGGTGTGAAGTGAAAGCAATTCGGCGTTTAGTCTGATAAACGTGTGTGCGGGAGGCTTAATGTTAGTCCATCACCCTTCCCACCATTTTCTTATAAAGAAAGGATGGAAAGTGGACGAGGCGGAGTTGGGGACGCATAGAAAAGGGAAATATGCTCATTCTGTGTTTCCTCTTCTCCGTTAAAGGTTACCTTTAACAACGCATCTGCTTTTACGGATGTCTTTGGCCAGCGGTCGCTTTGCTATTTCGAGAAATTTAAATGAAAAAAAAAACTAATACCTACTTTATCATTTTAAAACAAATTTTGTAAATATGAGATACTAGCTCACGCCCGCGACTCCGTCCGCGTGGAATTAAAAAAAAGAAAGTGAGTAGCCTATATGTTCCTTCAGACTATCCTCTATATCTATACCAAATTTGATTGAAATCCGTTCAGCCGTGTAGGCTACAAACTCTAACAAACATCCATCCATCCATCCATCTAAACTTTCGCATTTATAATATTAGTATGAAGTATGATATAATTCAATACGTTTAAATTCCACTGAACGGAAACTATCATTCTAAATCGTAAATCCTTCCCCAGTAGTGCCGTTAAATCAGCGCAAAAGCTAGATTTTGTAATTCACACCAGTGTTAGTTTAAAGTGTAATCCCACTGGACTATTACACTGAGTCCCCGAAGGGGAGTAACGTTGAATCACGAACAAGGAGATATACGATATATAGAAATATAAAAGTGTATAACAATGATCAAAATTCATATAAAACTCAAATGATTTATTGTGCGTTTTGTGCACTGAGGGCTAACATACACGGACTTCTTAAACTATCGATATCGACATCTTCTAATAGTCGGATATAAACGACACCGCAATTGACGAAGCTCCGTTTTTATCTCCTTAATTTGACAAAAATAATATTTGTAAAATTGTATTGGTTGGGTACCACATGTTACATTACCATATCATACTTTTCATATTAAAAAAAAACAGTACCACAAAAGCTTTTTACTTCTTTTATTGTTTTAAAAGCATAAGATGACAAATGAGCAATAGGTTATCGGAATTAGCTAAAATATCGAATCGACTATTGCCCATACACAGCCGCATTTGCAGATACTTTGCCTATCTTTAATCAACAGAGGAGAGGACGGACAGGAAGAGGATATTTCCCTGACCAATGCGAATGTTAGGGTAATTATAAATTTTCCCATGATGACAAAATTAAAGAGAAGTAGTTCATAAAATGCGCAGCCTCAATGAAAGCGTCGCAGGGGAAAGGTGGAATTGTTTAAAAAATTAAGTGAATTTCCACCACGCGAGCGCGCATGCATTGTTTTCATTTTAAATTAATTCTTATTTACTCGTAAATGAGTTATCAACTTTATTCCGAACGGTAAATGCAGCTTACTTTTTAATACATTTTAAAAATTAAAAAAGCAATTTAAAAAGATAAATCACTTCCTCTTATTTCGATTATTCTTCACGTTATTGGTGGATTATTCTAGAAGAGATTAACTATAACAAGCATGTAAATACAATATAATAAAAAACTAAAAGCACTACCGGACGCTCTTATTCCCATAACGTTTAAGGTCAACCAACAAACTAAATTTAAGAACACTGTCCACCATTATCAGGTATTATGTCATCATTATCTTCCTCCTTTTCCTAGTCCCATAGGGTCGGCGCAACAGGTTTTTATCCTCCACATAACTCTATCATACGTCATCATCACTCCCTGTTGATCATGTCACCTTTCACGCAATCCATCCATCTCTTTCTAGAACAAAACAAAAGTGTGTACAAAAGGTAAAATAAAACGTACAAATTCAATATTATGATATGAGCTCACGAAGACAATTCTGTTGAGACTAATCCAGTCTGAGTGGGGCTTTAGCGATAGGGACTGCACGTGCCCCTGTTATTGTTATGAGTTGTGTAGCTGCAGTGTAAACTAATGGAACTTTAAATAGCAAAGTTTGACCACAGACTATATTTAAACTGTTGATTTTATAATGTTGTTGCATTTAGAGCTAATCGTGGTAAAAGGACTTAGTAAATTCAATGTTTTCAAGGATTACTTTAAGGGTTATTATATTATAGAACAGACTAGCTATTTCCGTGCGGCTTCGTCCGCATAAAATTATTGAAACATTCTTTTATTGTTTACATTTGTCAAATTCTCAATAGGAAATGTCAAAAATACCGTTACCATAATAACCTTGCTTTCTTGATGTGGCAGCTTGTAGTTTATGGTCCCTTTCCCACATTAAGGTTTTTTTCTAATTTATACCCCTAAGTTTAATAGTGTGAAAATATATAGCCTAAAGCGTATCGTAAGTATAGGACTTTTTATTAAAGAAAAAAATATTCAAAAATATGCTGTGATTGCTGACATCCTACGCCACGAAGTAGTGTGTGTTTAAGCTTTATTATATAAATATAGATAGCGAATCTTATAACCTTAAAAATGATATTAGAAAACTGAGAGAAATTCTTAATGACTTTGAGGAAGTCTACTATGATTTCCTATTTTATGATTTAACTAGCAACTTATAAAGCAATCAATTTCATCTGACGTAAACTGTTATAAGCCAAAAAGGTACACCAGAGGCCACAAATTAGTATGCCTATTTAGAGCAGTTCCGTTTAATTTACCGGCTTGAGGCGGAAGGGGATGCGGGGTAAAGGGGAGGTTCATAAACAAAGCTCGTAAACTGGAAACCTCGTACATCAAGCGAACGAAATCGTGTATCAACGGTTCACAGTAATCATAATTCAGCAATAAATCTGATCCGTGCTATGCTAAAATTATATTGATATTTTAACTCTACATATCCTTGCAACAGCTGCTACCCTGGTAACTTTGATCGCATAACCGTAGGTTTTCACTACCGAATTATTATTATACACTGTAGACTGACTGTCTCAGTCTCTTTATTCAATTTAGGCAGCAGAAAAATTGATCCCAACATTTACAGTGAACCTAAAATTTTCATTAAAATACATTTATGACTAGCTGTTGCCCGCGACTTCATCCACGCAATATTAAGATAAAAAATAGCCTATATGCCCGTCTATGTCAACTATCCTTCAGTGAAAGGCCGGTCGAAATCGGCCCAGCCGTTTGGGAGGTTACCCGGAACAAACGCGAATTGTGGAGAGACCGACAGACAGACAGACAGGCAAGAAAATTTTAAATGCGATTTTCTTTATCATCAAGGCAAATACATCATCTTCCCGAAATCAGGAATTTATCTTTTGATATTATAAACAGACACTCCAATTTAATTATATTTTTTTTTACAAACCTGTTAAAATATAAACCATTTCGGTATGTCGTATTTTTTACAACTTTTCTAAATATCACGAGAGGAAAATGTAATTTTTAGCTCACGGTTTTAATTAAAACACATACATATGTTCGTCGAAAAACACTCGAATAATTCAAGCGAGAATAAAAGCAAAAAAACAGTTTGTAAGTTATTTTAACCTCGAGAAAAAAGCTGAGGGAATTTATACAAACATGAGATAGTAGAATTAAATAACATAAAATGTACGTCTTAAAAATATTACATACCACGAGGTAAACGTTTATATGAAACATTCTTTATAAAGAGAATTTTTATTAAACCATTCGTGAAGAAAATGTTGTCCAATTTATTTTTTTATTCAGCAACAAATCACACCTGAGCATGTAAAGCTACAAAGAAAAATCTTTTACGATAACAATTAAAATAAGAAATAAATTAGTTATTTTATGTCGATACTGTACTATTGTACTATTAGAGTAAAGCATTTCTGCCACACAATATGCTTTCATGTTAAACCCAACTTGCAAAAAGAAAGAAAAATAGCTCGTAAACTCCATCTTCTAGCCTAAACTGATTTTAAAATGTCATCGTCATTAGATTATATTATACTAGCTTTCGCCCGCGGCTCTGTCCGCGTGGAATTAAAAAAAACAAAAGTGAATAGCCTATGTGTTCTTCCAGACTATCCTATACATCTATACCAAATTTCATCGAAATCCGTTCAGCCGTTTAGGCTAAAAACTCTAACAAACATCCATCCATTCATCCATCTAAATTTTCGCATTTATAATATTTGTATAAAAGTATGAAGTATGATAACGAAGATGAAAAAAACGAAAAGTGACCTAAACCGTACAGTTATGTACGTAATCACTTTTCACCGTTTTGTTTACGGTTTTCCTTTCAAATAGGAAACAAGTATCAGCTACGACGTTAAGATGCCATAAATCGCCCTTTCACGGCCTACTTAACGAATGAACTGAAAAACTTATCTAGCTCCTAGGGTTGTGTACAGTTGTGAAGACAAGTTCAAAATAATTAAATAACCATAGCTACTCAGACTACAAATCTTTCTTAGTAAAAGTTTTGAGAAATTTAAACAATCTAAACACACACCTACTTAGCTATCCACTTAATTTATTAGTATTTGAATAATATTTTTTTTAATAAAAATCCCCTACGCTATCGACAGTGTATAATTTTCACGCTATTTAATTGAGGAAGTGAATAAATTGCCATGGTAACGGAAACTATTAGGCAACGGAAAAGACCTTCGTAGTCATTTGTGCATTTAAATTTGACATTTGATGTACAAAAGTAAACAATGAAATAAAGTTTTTTTTACAATTACATTCGTATGACGCCGCACATTAACAGCTAGTTAAAGTATAAAATGTTTTAATGAAATAGCACTTCTGTACAGAGTTATACCGGCAACGCATATAAAGAGGCATATCGATGGGGTTAGTTCCCCTAATGTTCGCATAAATAATCATGTCGAGATGTTATCAAGTGAAAATACGACGCCGACCTGGGAAATAGTTTCCTTCGACCTCCCGCTTCCCGGTAGAGGGAATTTTAATTAAGAAGCTTTCATACTAGAAAAATGCAATACGATTTTTACGGATAAAAAAAGACGGAAAACCAATCGAGCGCACCCAGCGAGAACAAAACAGACTCTAATTGGAAATGAAGATCGATCGATAGACGAGTCAATTAAAAACTTGTTTAACTTAGTGCTTTACATCGAATACTTTAAGCAGTTTATACCGACAACTTGAACCGGTCAATGTTGGGCGAATTTTATTAACACGGAGAATTAAAATAAAGATCGAAAACAATTTTTATCATAAAATTAGTGTAAAAATAAGCCTTCTATCATCATATTCCACTCAACCAAATTGGATTATCCAAATTTGATTTGTCAATCCAGATTAAGATATCTTAGCCGATGATTTAAACAATTCAACTCGTTTAACAAACTGTAATCAATCAGCTTATCTTGACTAGTGAATAATGCTCAATCTTTCCTGCTAATACAAATTAATTTGAAACTTCAACAATTAGCGCACCCCGCGCCGTGCAGCTGTTTAAGGCATTGATAAATCCATTAGATCTATAGACAAATCAAATTAACTACAGACTATAAATCAACTTCCGAATTGGTATTTAACTGGATCTGGATTTGAAAATGGATCGAAAGCCAATTTTAAAAACTTAAATAATAGATAAACCTTTTTGAATAGCCACCGAAGATAAAGTCAATTTTTGAATTTGGCCGACATTTAGAAAAAACACAATACAATCCGTAAGAAAAATCGCTTAAAACATGCAATGTTACTTTTTTATAGGAAAAGCGATCAAACGAACTACGAATTGATACGACGCCAAGAACATCCGCAACGCCAAGGGAGCTGCAGATGCTATGCCGGCATTTAAGGAAAAATCTACTCTTCATCAGACATCTACTCGCCTTGCAAGATAAGTTTAGGACATAAATAACGTTGGCATTGAGTGTGTTAAACGCTTATGACATTCCTGCGCAAGAACATGTAACACATAAGTGGTCGTGGTAGACTTGAGGAATGGCGCAGTAGGATGATGGATGCCATGACAGAGTTGCTAGAGATGGTAGCAGCTGCAAGCAATCCCTTCGAGTGCCCGCCACTAGCATACTGCAGCGGAAATAATCAACGCATAATTTTACACAACCCTACTTTACACCATACTGAAATTACTTAGCTCGAACACTAAGGTATTCATAACTTGAATAATTTATAAGAGTACACTAGGTTTTTTTGCCATGTCTTAACATAGAAAAAATATTTAGACTATCTTATTTATATTTTACTTCTTACTTATATTGTAAATACGAAAGTTTGGATGGACGGATGTTTGTAAGAGTTTGTAGCCTAAACGGCTGAAATTTGGTATAGACATAGAGGATAGTCTGGAAGAACACATAGGCTGCTCACTTTTGTTTTTTTTTAATACCACGCCGACGAAGTCGCGGTCGAAAGCTAGTAACTCGTAGTGACGTTGGTAAATATAATTTAACATACTAGTATAAAACTTAGAAAATTAGGTTATTAAAAAACTAGCTTTCGCCCGCGACTCCGTCCGCGCGGAATTAAAAAAAAAAGTGAAAAAAAAAATCATCGAAATCCGTTCAGTCGTTAAGGCTACAAACTCTAACAAACATCCATCCATCCATCCATCCATCTAAACTTTCGCATTTATAATATTAGTATGAAGTATGATTAGTATGATTAGTATGATTAGAAAGAATAACGCAAAGTGAAACTGCGGTGTACAGCTATAATAAAAAAGCAGAATGGTGAAAACTACTTGTAATAATTATCACTTAAACGGTGAAATAAACTTGAAGAGCGGCAATTTACGCGATAAATGCAAATAACAAGAACAATAGCGGAATTATTCGTGAACGAGTAGAAAGTGAGCGTCGAGTGAATCTAAATAGACTCTCAACGACACTCGAGCACAGCCACAGCGTAATATAATCAGCAATACAACTTCCAATGTAATAAATTAAACTTACAAAATCATTTTACCCATTGGGAACGTTAAATCAAATAAATCCAAAGGAAAATCGTTACAAAACCTTTATAAATGACTTATTGTTCACGTGTATTTACAAGAAATAAATTCTCCCCTTATCACTTTTAAGGTCTTAAAAATGAAAAGAGGAAATACATTTAATTCAGTCGCTTTCGAAACATTAACATCGTATCTTAAAAAAAAGATTTTTTTTTTGACAAAAGACATGAAGCAATACATAAAGCCGAGTCTATTCCATTTCGTGGGTCTCATTAGGAGACAAAGCGAGCATCGGAGCGGAGCAGGGGCGTCCAGGGGAGGGGAGGCAGGGGAGAATTGAAATATCAGGGAACAATACAAGCCACGATACAGGGATTTACGTCGCAATGGAGGCCTCAGTGAGCGGCCCTGTGGCTTAATTTACAGCTATCTAAAGTATACATTTAAAAACAAAAATATTAGAATTTTTCAATACATTTCCATTTGTAGGAGCGCGCACACACTTGTGACTAAACTATCTCACAACTGTTTACGCTTTTTGATTCCTATTAGTTTATATGGAGGTACGCACACTACTCGATTTTTAGTTGTGCAACTAAACAGTTGAATTGACTGCAAAACAATCGACAATCTCACAACAGTTGTGCGATAGTTTAGTTACAGGTGTAAGCCCGCTCTAAAACGTAATTCCAGTTGTGAGGTGAAAACGCACCCTTGTACCAAGCGTGTAACATGGTAGTTACTATCAAACAATTTGATACATATTTTGTGACAATATCAGAAAATGAAATAAGTTTATCAAATATTTCTATGACCACTTTTCGTAATTATACAATTTTCGGAAACGCTTGCGTGACAATTACACTAACCTGACTGGTGTCGATAAAATAATAGTATTTTTATTTTATTTATGTAAACCTTATATCATGGTAATTTATTGATAACCTGCCTTATAACTCTGTTATTATCTAATTCCACTGGTTCTAAAACAAACACTAACCGATAAAAATATTTGTTACTAAAGCAACTTTAAACTATTTTATAAAGTCTACAGAAACGGATATCCGAGTACAAGTATTTTTTCGTGTCCACACAGAGGTAGTAAATAAACACAAGATTAAAAAACTCAACGCCTGAATCGCGGTACATAACCTATGGGAAAAGTTTCACTGAAACTTTTCCAAACTTATGACAAACAGTCTGCGCGAACACTTTACTATTGAATGAGAAAAACTGTAAGCAGTATACGACTTTCGCAATATCGCCGTAAATCGTTAACTCAACATTTACCATTTGAATAATTACAGAGTGTAAATCAGACTGAACATTACTACTACTATTTACTAGATCTAATGATAACAACAACCGAGCTTTTTGTTGACTAATGGCTGGTTTCCCAGTTACATTTAAGTATATAAATTATAACACGGCTAAACTCACGTGACAACCTTCGGTGTAGGCACCGACTAGTTTCAGACACTTCGGAGGTCCTTCTTCAGGGTGATTGGTTAACAGCTTTATTAGCTATCGCGTAGCCGACCGACATCGGTGACCGACGTCGGTTACGTATAATGATGTATAATGTACATAAACGGGGTATAATGTCTCACGACAGTTTTAATAAGTTAATCAATCGTTAGTGATCACTAGATGATGATAAAATAAACGGAAACTTCAGCAACCCATAAAAAACGCGACTATCAGCCGTCTTAAATGATAAGGCCACGCTCTCCAATATCTATTAAATTTTAACGTCAGACAGATTGTAAGCGACGCTTACGCAGCGAAGTTTTTGAGATTCGTTCTAGTATTCCGCCGTGTGAGAGAAAGAACACGAATTCAATGCAACCTCACTCGTAAAAACGGTTCAATCGTTTAATAGTAACTTTTGAAGAGTACTGTTGTATATTACAAATATCTAACAAGTACTCGTAAACTTCCATAGCTAAAAAACGCAGTCATACAGTCGAGTAAAAACAAAACACACATATATTCTAAGCCAACTAAACTTATATTCTAAAATTTTACAGTCAGTTTAACATAGAGTACTTGTAAAACCTATTCAAAGCATTAAGTCAAAATTGCAACAATTTAACTTGAAGTTACGGACAATAGAGGCAATCTACATTATAACAGAACTTTCTACAACTCACCTAGTGTTTTCCAGACGACTTTCAGCAATAAATAGCAGTGATTACTGAACATTATTAAATAAAATATAGTATAATACAATAAGAATTTCATTCACTACAAATACATTTCCTTGATGTTATTTATCATTTCTTTATTTGCAAACAATCACAGTTTATTTTCCGGTCAGAAATAACAAATGAACATTGTTTAGAGTTTCAATTAACGAAACAAATGAAGTTGAATAAAAACAGTCAAAATTAGTTTATCCGCCAATAATAACAATTTGTTGTCAACTCTCATTTCCATTAAAAAAGAGAAATAACAATATAATTTTTAACAAGTATCGAAGTACTGGGCATTAACTGTTAAATACATCTATAGAAACTAGTAGTAGTTTGATTGTCTATCCGCAAGGCTGCATTTATTTCGCATAATCTCTGGAACGGCTAAACCGATTTTGACGGGACTTTAAAAATGATAGTTCAGCTCGCGGGAATATTTTAGAATCTCTTTTTCCTCGCTTACGAAATCGCGTACCGCTAGTTTTAATTAAAGTCTTGGTGCTTTTCCAATCAATATTCCCCTATCATATTACATCTTACTTCATTTGATGTACATCAGTTGAGCAAACAGTTACGTACTCGAAAACTAATAGCGAGATGAAATTACATCCTGGTACCGTCGTTTGACAAAATTATTAAACTGACTCCACACATTAGTTGGAAATATAAAGTACAAATATACTATAAACTATAAATATATTGGAGAGGACTGCTTAAAAATAAGAAATATTCACTACTAGCTTTCGCCCGCAACTCCTTTCGCGTGGTATTAAAAAAAAAACATACAGACGAATTGAGTACCTCCTTCTTTTGGGAAGTCGGTCAAAAAAAGAAGTAAGTAGCCTATGTCTTCTTCCAGACTAAGTTCTACATATCTTCCAAATTTTATCCAGATCCATTCAGTCATTTAGTACAAACACTAACAAACATCCATCTATCCATCTAAACTTTCGCATTTATAATATTAGTGAGATTTACTAATGTTAAGTACCCAATTTGCTGTCAATTTAGTATGTAATTAATACAATCTAACTAATTTTAGAATAGACCTTTTCCAATTATGACTTCACAATATTTTGCCTTAGCTTTTTTCTTCAAGCTTAATAAAACATGTCCTAGAAAGTTGAAATAGCCTAAAACCTGAAAAACAAAAGTTTGATACATTTTGGTAACATTAAAAAGTTTGTTACCAGTAACTGAAGTTTTTTATTTCGCAACGTTAGTCGATTTTACTCGTCAAATTGTTCTAGAAATAATATAAAAACGTGTCCTTAATAAAGTTCTTACAATTGATGTTCCTGATTTTATGTCTAAAATATCACGATGTTTTTTCCACATAAAGCTTTTATGTACTAACTAACTCACTAAACTATAATTATACAAAAGTAAAAAACAAGATTTTTATTCAAGTAACATCTATAAAACCGAGGGTTTTCCATCTGATAGTCGATACGTTTAATTAAAAACGGCACCCTATAACGTCCTTTATCTAGTTAGTTTTCTTTTTTCTCGTTTGTATTTTTTTTTGTTCAAGTGTATTATGTTGCAATGTGTTTTGGAACTGATTAAATATGTATTATTATTATTTTTTTTTTTTATTTTTATTTTGTCTCCATCTGGCTGGCTTTTATAAATAAATAAAATAAAATAAACATATTTTTATATATATACTTATATAATAATAAAACATACTTAAATAATAAATAATAAAATACATAAATAATACCAGCCATTATTATTATTATTATTAACATTCATTTAAATATTAGATACATTTGCTTATCTAAGCTGTAATTTCTTTACTTTTAACTCCTATGATACGTTGTGAGTTTAGTTCGTGTACTAAACTGCGGAGAAAAATTATGTACAAAAGAAATACTAAGCTAGTAATCTTGTGCTAATTTCTGCATTTACATACAACTATAACTGTGCATCTGCCGTCTTTGGCATTCTATTAAAAAAAACAAGTTGTCGTTTAACAATGAACCCATAGCAACTTTAGAACAATCACACAGCGAGTAATCTGACGTAGCTGAGCTGAAAGCAAACAGCAAAAAATCAACATTCAACTAAAACACATAAAACGTTGGATGCAGTAGTACAACGGAATGACCGCAAGCCGGTAATACTAAATGCTGCACTTAAAATAATTCCACCGCCACACCGCAAACTTAGCGCTGCAACACGAGACAAAGTCCGGACATTTTTCATTAGATACCAGCGAATTCCGGACACAATTTTACGGCAACAATTATACATGTCCGGCAGTGTAGGACTTAAGTGGTATTACGTGGCTACTGTGTAATAATTTATTTTTACTTTGTACACTAACTAGCAAAAAAAGTGACACAAACGAATAACAAAACAACGCTGTCCGTAGCCACTATATACAACTTTGCTATTTTTAAAAGACCAATTAAAAAAAATAACATGTAGATTAAACTCAAAAACTATGTTATTCAAGAGTTTTCTGATAACCTTTCCAACAGTTATAAATAAAAAAAACAACCGCAATCACTTTAATTTTACATAAAAATGTCTAAAAGGAAAAAAAACAACGAGTAAAAAGGTGAGCACGTAGTTTGCGATCTGTTACAATTATTGTAAACGCGTCGAGGGATGCGTCATTGCCTACTGGAAGATTTCTCCGGAGGATAACAATTTTCGTTCCGTATTGTTTTCTATATTTGCTTTTATTTTAAACAAATAACAGCGGATCTAAGAATTAAGAGTCGTACAACCAAATAACAATCAATATGTAAAGTATGTATGCAAACTACGTGCTGCTCTTCCATACATCTCTATCAGCCGTCATATCTGAACTCACTCCCTTCTTAAGCATATCTTATTTATTTATTTAAAAACCACTCAGCACATGTCCTGCTCTTCGTATCTTACACGCAATCAATCCAATTATATTTGCAAGTCAGTGTACGTTCTAAGAAATATCAGAACTATTCTCATACACGTAGGCAAGTGTGAAATGTATGTGACATGACCGCGATAGAGCAGACAAAGACGGATGGTGGCTACACACGGTTGAGGCTTATCGTGTCGCACCTAGCTCCTGATTGTGACTACACTCTTTATACTATGTATGTTTATGTATAGCAACTACTTTTTTACCTACAACTACACCGGCTTTTGTTGTTATCTTTCAGATTGGTTTCTGTAGTTTCTGTGTTTATTTCTTTAAAAATAATTGCAAGAAACACCATCAGAAATTAATCCTTCACATCTGAATTTCTCTTAAATGTTTCATAAATATTTCCTATTTGAAAACAGGACATCAACAAAAAACAACAAAGTATAAAACGGCGCGAAAGTTTTGCGAACAAAACAAAATTTCTAGACAAAGTAGTCGCTGCGGAAATACGAAGTTTCCGTCTGAGAAGAGAGATGATAAATACTTCGCGCCGCGTCCACGCCTGCTTATAAATGATTCTCTTACTACGGGGATGCTATTAACTCCGTTTAAGGCGACTTCCACTGTGCGAGTGTGGTGGACAGACGACGGATAGCTTCGCTCGCCTCACCATTTGTTCAAAGTTATCCGACGACCAAACAAAGGGATACGACACTGTTTCCAAGATATGATTTCTTTTAAGGAGTCTCACGGTGGAAACGCACCTTTACACATCGGAGATGCTATTAACTTCGCTTACAGAGAAATGGAACAAAACGATCATAAGTATCGTGTTAGATGCTATATTGTTATTGGAACGATTAAAGAACATTTTTACAGCAAAATAAATTGTCTCACTATTATAAATTTCTTACATTTTTTTAATAAAAATTAGGGCATTGCATTTAGTTTTCGTTAATAAGTAAAACAAAATGTAAAGCAGTTCTTTGTTAAAGTTCTCGTTATACAAAACCTTAGTTAAACTTCTCAAAAGGATTATTCTTTTGTAAAATACTACATTACAACTTAACCGCTCAGAAGCCGCTCAAAGGCTTTGCGGGAAGTTAAATTAATCTTACGCCAGTTATTTATGAAAACATTATAATGCGGTTTCAATAAAAGCCAGCGGCTTTCTTGACTCAGAGAAGATTCCCATACTACATAAATCTGCACATCTCAGTATACATACATATATATGTAGATTACTAGCTGTTCGCGTGCGGATTCATCCGCGTGAAATTATAAAAACTTTATTTTATTGTTTACATTTGTCAAATTATCAATAGCAAATGTCAAAATGACATGACATGACATGACAAACCTTAGCAATCTTTCTTTCTTGATGTTGGCAGCAACTTATGGTCTCTTTCCCACATTAGGGTTTTTATCCAAAATATTTACCCCTAAGTTTAATGGCGTAAAAAATATATAGCCTAAAGCGTAAGGTAAGTGTAGGGCTTTCTATTAAATAAAGAGTTATTTAAAAATATGCTGTAATTCTGACATCTTAGGCAACAAAGAAGTGTGTGTTTACGCTTTATTATATTAAGTATAGAGTATTGGTAATCTAAGAAAGTGACAATTCTTTTTAAAATGTCATCATTTTAATTATGTAATTTTGTACGTTGTCATAGCCCTTACCCATCTCATACCATCAGTTCCTGATTGTACGAGCCATTGTCAAAACAAACTCGTTACGATTTATTCTTCTGTTTTTTAACAAACAAAAGAAACATTATTATGGTCTTCCATTATACGAACTCTCGCCACTGTCGTAAGGTCGTCTAAAATTTCTATTACACTAACACAAGAAATAATGAAGCAACCTTGTATATTTTCTTCGTATAACTTGTTCGCAAACTTTATGAGCAATGATTTTCAAAAGAACGTGCCCCGCTGTGCATGTGTAATGAAACATAAATTGCATCCACTTTGCATAGATTTACATACGGCGACAGATATGTGTTTGAATTATTCGCTCTCTCCGTACTATGCAAGCAAATTGCATAAAAAAATAAAATAAAAAACTAGGAGACAGACATTAAAATTGTCACATTAAATACACATAAATAAATCCAATGAAATATTGAGATATATAGAGATTGTCTTTCTAAAAGACCATATAATAAGCCTTAAAACCAGGCTTACTTTCAAGTCGAAAGAAATTGTAATTAAAATTATGAAATACATTTATATCTAAGATTGTGTGTCGATCCCAAACGTGATAATGCCATAAATAAAATTAATAATGTACGTTTAGAAAAAAGTTCGTCTTCTTTTATCTTCTAATATTCATGAGAAGTTCAAACAAGAAACTATAAGCCAGTGTTGAAATACTCCATAGTTACTTTATCACGTAAGTAACAAAGTACAAACTTTTCCAAACTATGAATCAAGATTAACTCTAAAACCAAAGCAAAACTTGGCGTACGAACTTGCGGCGATTTGATGTATGGTTGAAGTTTTGTGGATGCTTTTAAGCAGAAAGATACAAAACAACTGAGTGTTCTCGAAACAGATAAAATATTATGCCTGTTTTCCATAATATTATAGAAAAATATACACCGTGAAGGTTATAAGGGGAAAGGATGGACAATACTTTCGGAAACAATTCTCTTTGAAAGAAAGAAAAACAAGGATAATTATAGTCACGGTTAATTTTGTACACGCAATCATGTATGAAAAACAAAACGTTAAAAATAGATTCAACTATTCTCAGACCTTTGCTCTAGTGTAAACTATACCTTTCACAAAATAAACAAAGAAGTGGAACGTTTACCTTTCTTCGTTTAAATTAATTTCAAAGGCATTGTTCGCACAACTGTAGACTTGCCGTCCATATTGTTTCATACAAAGAGCAAGAGAATAATAAATAGAACTTCAATATCAAATAATTAAGAGAAAAGTAGTTCTAAATACACTGCTAGCTTTCGCCTGTGACTCCGAACGCATGGTATTGAAGAAAAACAAAAGTGCGTAGCCTATGTATTCTTACAGACTATCCTCTACATCTTTACCAAATTTCATTGAAATCCGTTAGGCTACAAACTAACAAATCCATCCATCTAAACTTTCGTATTAATAATATTATTATAGTAAGAAGTAAGATTAGGCCGTAACTATGACAGTTCTGATGAAACTAAAAATTGCTGAATGTTGGAGTAATTGATCATCCTTTTTAGTTTATGTCTTCCTGGTACAGTCCCATCCAAAGCATAAAACAATAAAGAGCGAATTTATAGTGTTTCTTGTAATCCCAAAAAATTTTCAAATATCAATTCAATTAGATTCAATTTTGTTTCAATTAGACCTAACCAATTAACATGTTACAGACTATAATAAAATGTATCTAAACAATATTTTTTGTTTAACACTACTAGAGATAAACATTGACAGGCTATTCATAATATGGACTGTTTCATACAATCAATAACAGAAACAACAAACAAAGTCTAACGATACAACAAACAAGGTGCATCTGTTCCATTGTGAGCAGAAATTCCGCTAACAATTATTTACCGGGACAGTCGACGCTCGCTGTTTACAAGACAGAACAATCGTATTAACTCTGCAGGTTGCACATCTGACACTTGGACATGGACAGTGCTCACACTTTCTGATATTATAAGTTTACCGTCAGTTTGAATTGAGAGTCTGTAAGATTAACTATCGAACAGATGTAATTTAGTCCAGTATTATTTTCTGTTTGGCTACAAAAAGATGTTATCACTGACGTAACTGAAAGGGATAAGCGAAGACCATGGAATTCTATTTAGCATCTTTAAAAAACCTCAATCAATAACCATAGTTTATAAAGAAGTTCAGGGGCGGGGTGAAAATGATGATGATTTCGATAAAGAAATCCAGTATATCTGAAGGCTAGTATAGCCTCAGCTGGCAAGCTTCAAAAATCTACAGACAAAACATATAATCTTAAAACAATTTATAGGAACAACTCAAAGTATTTTAGCAACAAAGAACGGGAACAATGACATCTTCCGCTTATATTTTATCACTAAGAAATATAATACAAAATTCTGGTTTATTTAAAGTAATTTTGTAATTTCAAAGGCAATTTAGAAGTTTAAATTGCTTCCTCAACCCTTACTGGATTGTAATTCAACGACGTAATCAGTGATCATCTGCAGATGGGCGATATTGTTCAATGATTTAATATTATTTACGATAAATTTAAACAACAAAATAATAAATCTTTTCACTTTAGACACCTGTCGCTTTTAATTGAAATGGAATAAAATGCAAAATATGTAAAACAACGTGACTTTATTTAGTAATAGTTTTAGCCCGCGACTCTATCAGCGCGTAATTAACAAAGTACTCGGTAGCCTATGTTCTTACAGACTAGGGTTGTAACGGAGGCCATTTTAACGGAAGCTGATGCGGATGCAGAGGTGAAGCCCTTCACCTCTGCAGAAGCGGAGGTCAATAATAAAATATTAATTGCGATTTATTAAAGAAATAAAAACTAAAACTACTTTAATTCAAAATACAGATTGGTAAATATTTACAAGATACAGTTTATTATGCAAATATAATGTATGACATTTATAGTTAGTTGACATATCCATTAATGATACCTAATCGCCCCACTCGCGTTAAAGACGTAAATTAACCTCCGTTATAACTCCGCATAAGAAATAACGGAAGCGGAAGCGGATGCGGAGTCACCATTTCTTGCGGAAGTTCCGCACTTGCGGATGCGGAAGCAGAGTTCCGTTACAACCCTATTCCAGACTATGTTCTACATCTGTGTTAAATTTCATCAAAATCCGTTTATTCGTTCTGTTGATACGTAGTAATAAAGATCTATTAATCGATTCATCTAAACTTGTGTCATCAACATGCCCTTGTCCCTATGGAGGATAGACAGACATTTTCTTTCCATTCCATACATCTACTAACCATTTAAATAATTTCATAATTCACATAAACTTGTGTGTTTATAATATTCATAAAAAGTAAGATAATAAGGTTAATTAGATTAAAATAATAATAGCGAATGCTTTATAAGCAGTCTGGTACATTAGGTAGTCTTTTGTTAGAAAACATCCCCGGAATAAAATAATCATAAATTGTGTCCCTCGCAGTTACTGACTTCTCTTTATTTTGGATGAATTCAATTACTTTGCCCTTCTTATCTATTTAATTTGCTTAAAATATGCTGTAATTATTATACAAAACGAGGCTTTTTCTAAATAACTTCAAGCTAGTAATATGAATTTTTAAAATTTTTGAATTACTAACCTTTAAGGTGTGTTTCCACTGTCAAAACAGTTGTACTAAATATCGAACTAGAAAAAGTATAATAGTTGAATTAAAAATAAAAGTCCTGTTAAAATAGGTCCAACCGTTTCAATGATTGCCAGGAACAAACGTAGATTTTTACAAAAATTAAATAAAACAAGGATATTCATTACGGAAATAGTATGCATTCCAATTTTATTAATTGTATAGATATTTTTGAATATTTTAGCAACAGACACCTACAGCTACGTCACACTTTATTTTTCTCTAATTTCAATACATCTCCGAAATGGCTGGGCCGATTTCGACCGGACTTTCACTGGAGGGTAGCTGTCATAGACGGGCATATTATAAGCTACTTTTTTTTTTATTCCGCGCTGTCAAAATGGCGATCGGACCGCTATTTCTGGAACGGGTGGACCAATTTGGACGAGACTTTGACTGGAAGGTAGCTGGTAGAAGGTAGATGCACACAGGAATGTGATAGATGACTTTAAAAAAATCCGCGCTAACGAAGTTTGTGGGCGACAGCCCGTTTATAATAAGCTTCGTTGCCTTTTATGTACTCCTTATTTGGTCGGTAGTTAAAACATTTAATTAAAAACGGTTGCAGATAACGTTATGGTTCCGACTTTCATGAAAATATTACACCGAGCTTTGAAAAGCTCTTTTTAAATTAAGCTCAGTTCGCTTCTTTGTTTCCTTTTACGGATGTTTCCTTAATAAATGAGTATTCGTTTAGAGCATTTTTTACCTATGAATTCTAATTAAACTTTACAATTCTAATCAAATCAAAGCAAATAAAAATATAAGACGTTGTTAAAGAAGTAAAAAATACTTAGAATAAACGCAACTACCGAGGGAGGACCGTACTTTCCGTCTTTGTCAACAATGAACCGGAACTTTCTGGCACCTACTTGCACTCCTCTTGTAAACTTTGCACGGCTCTTTGTTGCACTGATTTATTAATGGCCTTTGAATTGTTAAAACTTCATTCACTTTATAATTATATAGAGTAAATACAACATGTATAAAATTTATTATAAACTAAATATGTAAAATTTGTTTTTCAGATGTTACTGAGCTATTACTGGCCAGGAACATGTCACGATGTCTTCAACCTTAAAACACTTCAAGATCAAAAATTTGTTAAACCAAGTGGTCTAACAAACAGTAGAAAAATGATATCATACTAATATTATATGTGCGAAAGTTTAGATGGATGAATGGATGGATGGATGTTTGTTAGAATTTGTAGCCTAAACGGCTGAACGGATTTCGATGAAATTTGGTATAGATGTAGAGAATAGTCTGGAAGAACACATAGGCTACTCACTTTAGTTTTTTTAATTCCACGCGGACGTAGTCGTGGGCGAAAACTAGTTAATAAGTATAGTTAAGGAAAGAAGCTCATAATAAAAAAACAGTTGAAAATATGAATCATTAAACTTACGAACCCAAGATATTTTTAAAATCCAACGTAATCTATGCAGTTTACTATGTCATAAAGCAATTTAATCTTGAACCACGCGGGTTGTATATTTTAACTGCATCATGCAAGTTGTGTTATAAATATTAGAGTAGCGAGTAGAGCTCGCTTAAGGACTGTTTGCTGATTGAAATAATATTCGAAGTTAAGCTACGTTATGCTCCGGTTGGCTCGGAGCTGGTTTTACTGAAATTCTCTGTTATTCTAGCTAGAGCATTTACACGTACTCTTATTAAACTTATATCGTACTAGCTGTTCGCGTGCGGCTTCGTCCGCATGAAATTATAAAAACTTTATTTTATTGTTTACATTTGTCAAATTATCAATAGCAAATGTCAAAATGACATGACATGACAAACCTTAGCAATCTTTCTTTCTTGATGCTGCAACTTATGGTCTCTTTCCCACATTAGAGTTTTTATCCAAAATATTTACCCCTAAGTTTAATGTCGTGAAAATATATAGCCTAAAGCGTGACGTAAGTGTAGGGCTTTTCATTAAAAAAAGAATTATTCAAAAATATGCTGTAATTGCTGACATCTTAGGCAACAAAGATGTGTGTGTTTACGCTTTATTATAACAGTATAGAAGTATAGAAGTATAGATAGTATAGATAAGACCCTAAAATATATATCGTTTTAAGGGTATAAAATTTATGGATTTGACATAATTGATTTTACTCAACAGATAATTATTATCTACAAGAAGATACCATTTCCTAATTGGTCATCATCAACTTGCCCTAATCCCTTATGGAGGGTCGGCACAGTATGTGCTGCTCTTCCATACGTCTCTATCAGCCGTCATATCTGAATACACTCCTTTCTTAAGCATATCCTCTTTCACACAATCCATCCATACATTCTTCGGTCTTCTTCTTCCTTTGTAGCCATCCACATTAATTCTTAACACTTTCTGATTTATGTCCCCATCGTCTCGTCGCATAACATGTCCATACCACGCTAACCTTTTGCTTCTCAATTTCTCCACCACTGGCGCTACTTTCAAACTTCCTCTAATATACACATTCTTAACTTTATCCATTCTTGACACACCACACATCCATCTTAACATAATAAAACCATTTCCTAATTGAAAAAACACTTTAAAGTTAAAAGTCAATCTGAATCATTGAGATGTTTAAATATTAAAGCAACTTAAACAATTGCTCTCTTCTCCGGGGTGAGTAAATTTATGAAATCAAACAAGGAAGCCATCTCTGGTTAATAAAATGGTCGTTTTAATGTACCTTGTAATACTAATTTTTTTATTTTTTTAGTGGTACAAGAAATAAAACCATCATAGCTTGTTAAATATATTTAGTTACATAATAGAAAATAATAGTAACTGAGTTAGTTTTTCGTCACATATAAATCAATACCCGCAATGTTTGATGTTTAAGGTAAGGATTGGATGGGAAAGTGGATTTGGCGGTGGAGGAGACGCATGGGAAGGGGAAATGTGCTCTTTATGCGCGTCTCTTCCTCCGTCAACTAAGGGCAGACAACAAATCTGCAATTGCGGATGTTTATGGATAGCGGTCGCTTTCCATTTCGGTGGATTCAGGTAGCCGCTTGCTCGTTTGCCACCTTATATTAAAAAAATAAAATCAAGTTGCAGAATCTAGGAAAAATAACTAACATCAATAATCCCATATCACTCCAACAGTATCAAAATGTAAGATAAAACGAAGAAAAAGTTCCCACAATTTCCAAGGTTTATAAAACAATTTAAAGAATTCAAACAATTGTTCTAGCTAAAGGAAACTTTAAAGCAAAACAAACTCGTGGAACTAACGTCTAGCTACTTGACGTATGGAAAAAGTTGTGTGAAAACTTGAAGAAAGCATGATAAATACGACGCGTCCGAAACTGCTTATAAATCTTATATTTTTAGCTTGTATTTGAACGCGCTTTACATAGAAACTGTAACTTTAAAAATAATGCATATTTTTGTATGGTACAGTTTTATGAGAAAAACCCCTTTAGATAAAATAGTTCGTTGTACCTATTTTTTTCTAGAAATATGTATGGATGGAATATCATCATCAACCATTTGTTAGTCTATTACTGGATTAAGTTACTAAAGACTTCTACAGCTATCGACATAGAGTAGGAAGTTATCGAAACAAAAATGTTGTAGGTAACACGAATTACAATAACAGGTATGCGTATGAAATAAAAACAAATTGTAACTTTTGTTAAATTAGAAAAGTATCGAATTCGAAAGGGTCCAGAAAGCAATTCCAACTTTTAACGAGACTAATATAAATTGTATTACGACGAAAAAAAAAACAAAATTGATAAAACAAACTTCGTGTCACAATAATTTGGGATGGTAATATATTTTTTGATAATTGCAAGATTTGCATTACCACTTCAGTCACATCACTTCAGTCAGCCCGTATTGTGCATACTGTGCCGAAATATCGGGAACTCGAACAATCCAATCGTGGTAAGAAACGTGTCTTACGAACATTACATGTCGTAAGTATATTCACAACTTAGTAAACAATTCAACAACAGAATACACAATCCTTAAAACATAGTTAAAAATGTTCTGCAGCTTATCGCATTACAAGGCAATAAACAGCAGAACATTCTTAAACCGGACAAGTCTTATAATTGTTTATTGTTTGAAACGGAGGCGAATTTTCCTCGACTCTAATGAAAAATGTTCTGCAATGTGACTGTTGCTTTATGGGCCAAGTTCTTGCGGTACGGGACTTAAATTATTTTAAGTGCCGGGCTTACCGCACGCCTTGCGGTTATCGTCCCACTGTTGTGATTAATTCCGAGCAAATTCAAAGGTACAAATGGAACTAAGATCTTTATTAAGTCTTTGCAATTCGTCTTAAAACATTTCTCGTAGACGTAATATCTATACTAATATAATAAAGCGTAAACATGCATTACTTTCTGTCAGCAATCACAGAATGTTTTGGAAAAAAATCTTTCTTTAATAAAAAGCCCTACCCTTACAACACGCTTAAGGCTATATATTTTTACGCTATTAAACTTAAGGGGTAAATTAATTGGAAAAAAACCTTTATGTGGGAAATGGACCATAAACTACAAGCTACCAACATCAAGGTTACCATGGTTGTCGTTTGTGCATTTGAATCTTGACATTTCCAATTGAATTTGACAAATGTAAACAATAAAATAAAGTGTTTATAATTTCACATGGATGAAGCCGCACGGGAACAGCTAGTTACTTATATAGCGTATGATTGCTAGTGTGTTATGAGTGGAAATTGAATTTTATAATAGATATACTATGTAGATCTAACACAAATAGTAATTATAGAGCTAGTCATTTCCAAAACATAAACTGTTTTTTTTTTATAATATAAGGTGGCAAACGAGCAAACGGCCACCTGAATCCACCGAAATGGAAAGTGACCGCTGCCCATAAACATCCGCAATTGCAGATGCGTTGACTACCCTTAATTGACGGAGGAGGAGACGCACATAAAGAGGACATTTCCCCTTCCTATGCGTCTCCTCCACCGTCAAATCCACTTTTCCTTCCCACGCTTTCGTCTTAAGAAAAGGGTGGAAAGGGAAAGGGACTAAAATTAGGCCTCCGGCACCACACTCGTCAGACGAAACGCGGAATTGCTTTCACTTCACGCCTGTTTTCTGTGTGGTCGTGGTATTACACCGGGCGAGCCGACCCATTCGTGCTAAGATGTTAAAGCGGGCTCTACCACTGTTTGGAAAGTTACACAACAACAACAAGTTAAAATTAAGGAATATTACAGGTGGATTGTTCGTATTTTTGATTATTACAATACCTTTAAAATTCACAACAAAACTTGCTCAAACTATAAGAACAATGACTAAAGACAAGAACAATGTTAATATTTAAATCAAAGAGAATTTTCGGAGTGGCAAATTATACAAATGAATGCCGCTGCCGCTGGTGATGTCGGGCCGCAATCTGTTACAATTATTACTATGTAAATTGATCTCCATTATAACATCGCAATCAGACGAAACGCTATCGTCGCTAGTGAGATTTCTCAAGAGACGAACAACGAACATGTATAATACAAGCAATTTTAAATTGCCAAGGTCAAAACATTAAGGAGGAATTCCGATATGCCCTGCTGCGGTTTTTTTTACACCCATCCTCAGCAAATGGCCGTTCAACGGAGTCTCAGTCGACTTGCAAGACATAGCGCAGGAGAGGGACGCTAGTGTTCTCTTGTGTCACAAAGCCAAGACCTACTTTGGACCGCGCCAGCGGAGTAAGTCTTAAGCGACTAACCAAGACTGGAAACGAGCGACTGATATTTCTAGGACCGTTCCAGAGTCTAGTTTCAATGGTGTCCTATGGAAATTGCGAAGCATTGCTCACAGAAGGACTCGAGTGAATAGAAAAGGTTTAAAGATTAAAAATTGTATCCAGATATCCAAAGCTTTAATGCACAATCAAGACAGCAGCACTCATCCTAAGAGGGGTAATAGACGTACGTAATGCAGGTCTGCGCAGCCCCACAAGAAGTGTCATTAGTTAGAATAACACAACTCTATCACTCCCAAGGAAGCAGTTGATAAACTTTACGAAAGGGCCACGGAATATGCTAAGCTTAAGTTATAAGCCAGTTCTTGCGACTAATGTCGTTTTTTTTACATTCAAATCACTATTTCTGTTTAGAGTATTAGCATATTTTAAATCATTTTTTCAGAATATTTGAAACTTTATAGTAGATAAAAGTTATTGTTAAGCCGAAATATTTATCTTTCAGTAGAATTACCTGTATTTTTTTTAATACAAATAATTAGGAACCTGTTTCGAGATTTTTGTAAATTAGATATATGTAATTGTCAACGAAATAGGTTCTAGATCATTTTTGAGAGAAAAACTATGTGTTCTTTAAAATACATTTTCTATCGAAAACTCTGTGGGAGGTATCGCTTGTGACTTACACCACACATAATTTCGAGGATACCTTTTTGAGTACTTAGACAATATTTTAATTATTCCCGTTTCGCTGCTCAACTTTGGATATAACAGTCGGTACCTAATTATTAAAATTTGTTACTTATCTTTACTCTCTCGTTCACAAAACAACCGAAGTTTCTGAGATATTTCTAGAATGCAAAATGTTTAAGAGTCCTCGACGAGATAATACACAATGTAGTCATTTAAGTTCAAATTATACAACGAAGATTATTTCATGAGAGTAAATTGCAATTCTTTATTAAATTATTTTAAATAACATAAAGTTTTAACAACAGCAAGATAATCTTTTCAGAATGTATTATACGAAATGTATTTTACATTAACTTCAAATTAGGCAAATGTAAGCAAGATAAAAACTCACAAAAGTGCTGTTTATTCAATTTCTACTTCATTCAAGATATTTCTAAAATAAACATACATATTACGTTGTCGTTTAGGAAAATATAATGAACAAATTAATAATTGTAAAAATGAGAAATGTTTTTACCACATTGTAATAAGAACACAGTTGAAAACAAACACAGCAATTGTTCTCAGGTAAATAAGCTGAATCGCCTCGCTTCGCAGATGGATATAAAATTACACAAACAGAATTAGATACAACGCGGAGCTTCAAAGCCACAGATACAATAAGTCCCATGACACACGAATTGTAACTTCAAAACATAACCGCTGTAAAAAGTAAAGGGTCGGTTACATAAATGCCATAAGTCCGCAGTCCCACATTTACGAGTTGAGGACACAATTTAAATTGTATATGAGGTTCTACATCACCCTACCAAACTTTAGGGTGAAGGGATGATGCGAAAATAAAATCTTCATAAGAATTTAGTGAATAGGGAAACAGAGATTTTCCTAGCATATGGAATATCCGAGCTCGTTCTGTGACACATAAACAGCGCAATGTATCGGTTACTTGGCAGGGAATCGGAGATAATGAGATCTCGAAGTCATTCCTTGCTTCTATGTTTGCAAAATTGCATTTTTCCGATCCAACGTTATAGCATATGATTTGTACAATGATGTTTATGCTTTATATCATGTAATCTTACTAATATTATAAATGCGAAAGTTTAGATGGATGGATGGATATTTGTTAGAGTTTGTAGCCTAAACTGTTGAACGAATCTTGATGAAATTTGGCATAACACATAGACTAATTCTTTTTTTTAACTCCTCGAGGACGGAGTCGCGGGCGTAGGCTAATTTTTAATAATTGACACTTTCATTAAAGCAATAATTATTCCATAGATTCACAAGAAAACTTTTAATAAAACGTCGTTGAAAAAATTATTATAGTACCAGGACAACATAAAGTGGGCGAAACCAGACAAGTGATATATGTGTCGTTAGAAACGAGCCATGAAAGAGATGTTGATTAAACCTATTCAAACAGAATGGGTATCATTTACGAAACTGCGCCAGCGTACAACGGCCTTCGGTCACACAAAAAATACTAATAGCCGACCGAATTACGAAGACCTACAAATTTCATTCTACGCAACAAATTTGATTTAATGTTTTTTGCACGAATTTAGGTCAATATAAGAACGCCAGTCTTTTATCTTTAAAATATTAATAAGAAAGGATATTTAACTATGTTAGTATTACTAAATAAATAGTTGGAACGGGCGCACACCTTTGACTAAACTATAGGACAACTGTTGTGCGATTGTCGATTGTTTCGCAGCCAATTCAACTGTTTAATTGCACAACTAAAAATCGAGTAGTGTGCGCACCTCCATATAAGCTCATAAGAATCAAAGCGCGACTAAACAGTTGTGCGATAGTTCAAGAAAGATAGATTTATTTCTTAATACTAGAGTATTAAGAACGAATTCCATCGCTAACGTTAAGAATGTTACCTACAAATTGTCCATACGTTGTACAAAGGTCAGTAACCTCTACTATTGCTAGTCTAGATGTTAGACATAAAAATATGACACTTACGAGGACGTTTCAATAACTGTACAATTGCACGCAATTATTTCTCGCTGTGGACTACGCATCACAAAACTAGCATCATAATAGTTTAAATACAAAAGACAAAAAAAAAAAGGAAATGGAAGGATTAAAAAAAGAAAAAACTTGTTAATGTAAGTGGAAAATCTTTGTTATAAAAAACCCATAACATTGTTATACTAAGTTTTTAGCTGACAATAGTCTTCATAACATTCTATACGGACTTCGTTTTCAATAACCAGTCGAACAATACCACGCTACTGGAAGATACGAAGTTCCAGAGGCGAACTGACATTATCTCCCATCGCCCCGTTCAATGTGACACTGCCTTATCTTTGTCGTGTCATGTACAAATGCCCTTAGATTCCATACCATCGTCATCTAAACTAATATTATAAAGAGGAAATATTTGTATTTTTGTATGTATTGAAATAACTCAAAAACTACTGGGCTGATTTAAAAAAATATTTTACCATTAGAAAGGTAATTTATCTTAAGTAACATAGGCTGTCTTTTTTTTTAATTTCACGCGGACGAAGTCGCGAGCAACAGCTAGTAAATATTATACCAATAACTAAGTCTGATTTGCTGTTCATGAAATGGTTATATACGTAAAATATTAATTGAATGTATATGTGTGCAATTTACACAGTAAATTTAAGGGCACGTAATAAATCCGCGCTTAGCGTAATTAAAGTGACATTTTAAAATTCACAACGGACATCGTAAAAGCGAAACGCGTTTGTAAAAGAGGCGTTTTGTAAAAAAAAGAGTTTTGTAAAAAAATCCCCTCTTAATATATTACAGCAGGCTCAGAGCGAAGTAAATACGGCAGCTTAGGCAACGCTTTGAAAATTTATCGGTCCAAAGTAAGAAATTATTTCGGAGATTTTTAGTTGGAAGCTTTTAAGTCAAGAGCCATACAAGGTATTTCTTTAGAAGCTTTAAGTATGACCCTGACATACGTAAGGGCTTCAGGAAATGTCACGTCGTGATATAAATAGTCGTGTGCGGTTTCTTTCATCTATTCATACGGTTTAATGTAAAGAAAATATACAAAAAAATATATTACAGCTAAAATTAAAGGAAAATAATAAGTAGAATAAAGATTAATTGGATTTTTTTCTTTTAATTTAGCACTGTAAATTGTCATAGAAATGAAAAATACGTGCTATGAATAGAAACATTGTTTTAATATTTATAGCAATTTAAGAGATTTGACGTTGAAACTTTAATAAAAGTTAACAAGATAACTTTACTAGGATGATGACTTACCGAAGGGATGGAGAAGACTAGCTAGGGACAGGGAATTATGGAAGAATCTAGGGGAGGCCTATGTCGAAGGACAACCTGACAAAGCAACTGGATGCTGAAAATAACTTATATACATATTGTTTTTTCAATTTTAATACTTTTTATTTTTATGTATACCATATATAAGAGTTAAATCTATGTAAAAAAAAATGTCAGAGAATAAAGGCTTATCTTATCTTATCTTATCTTATGTATTTGATAAATGATTAGATTCGTAGTCACCAGGAAGGTTTTTGTTCTTAAATATACACAAACGCATTTAGTATACTTCATTTCATATCCACACAACTCTATCCGTATATTCCGTGTCAAATCTCTATAACGTAAAATGTCCAACAATCGTCATTTATCAATGGTCTTAACTAGCTATTCGTAGGATAAGGGCGCTATCAAACGAACGGCTCAATATAAGAAATAAGCGGACAATGATAACACGCCTTAGTGACGGTCAAACTGCCGAGGTGACTCGTAAAATGCCTACATCACGATCTTAGGCTTAGTGTGTACAGGGCAGATACACACTAGCGATTTTTTTACACATGCGGCTATAATCAGTGTAAAAATAGAGGATTTACTGATGCTTAAGAGGATAGCATTAAAACTAGTTAAAATTAATAGCATCGTTTAACAATTTTTTTTAAATCATTGTAGGATTTTAAAATATAGTTTTATAGATTCTTCATTTTTTTTACTAAAGTTTCAATGAATCATGATATTCCTGGAACTATTATCGTGCGACAAATTCGTCGCACGTTAGGACGATGTTTATGAACTTCATCATTACGCATTCCGTCTCGCGGCCATCAAATGTCCGGGATCCCCATAAATAAGCTACAAGGCTCCCAGATTGCCGGGATATAAATGAAAGGGTGCAGGAAATTAGGGTTTTTTCACAACGGAACCGTCGCAAGTTTGTCGGCGTCTTTGGGCCACTAAAACATTGTTAATACTGTGAAAGGCTACGCTGTATTGAGCTTTTATAAAGAATGATGGAAGGTTTTACGGCGGCAGCTGACTTTGTGCATAATCTTTTTAAGAGCGGTCAACGGCTAAAGCAACCGTTGCCGAAAATCTTTTAAAAAATAATTTCGTGTTTATGATTTTTCGTTCCCTGTTACTAAGAAACATTAAACTTTAGTAGAAATGAAGTATTATTAATATAAAAAAATATCAAAACCCGTTTAATTTTCGTTTCCTAGTTATATAGGGGATGATGTCAACCTTATTTCTATCTTCATGTACCATAACTTACTTTAACTTACTGGATTTGTGTTTTAGACTTAAAAAATATATCCAAAATTCTAAAATATAACTCCCACTTTTTTCTATTGCTCTCATATATTCTTATTCTACGTCTTACAGTGGTAGATAATCTTGAAGTTTATATTCTCACACATTAACTAAGAGTTCACAAAATGTAGTCTTAAAGTAAAATGTCTGACTTAATTGAAAAATTGCAATTACAACTCCGTCCGTATCTGCAACTATACGGGAGTAAGCACCGTGAAGCGAACAAAATTACAGCCGTATAACACGACTCCTCTGTAACACTCACTGTCAGACTTACAAGAGCACTTTTCCATTAACTCGCGCGCTAAACGAATGTAAATCCTGCTACTCACTTGTAAAGTGACCATACAAATTGATGTTAACAGATAAGTCCTAATATCTTGATAGAACACGAATAAAGACGTTTCGCGTGATTATCTTTCAATATGACTATTAAATCAGACTTATCGCTTTAACCTTTTTTAATAGATGATACAAGCCTCACAATTAATCTAAAAGTTTAACATATGTAGCATTTAATTAATACGGCGCTCTCTCGTGTCGGAGGCCAAGACCCACTTTGGGTCGCTGCGCCAACGCAGTAAGTAAGTAAGTATTTAATTAACCAGCAATCCTTATAATTCTGTACGTAATTTTGAAACTATCAGTATGGTTACCCTAAACACATGGGTGCACGATCCTGCCAGTTGGCTTCCGCGTTAATAATGAATTAATTAATGCATCGTACTAAGTCAGACGGGCGGGGTGTGCTACCAACGAAACTCGGAAACTTTACGCCGGTGCACCCGACTACAGGTTACCGTAAGTTTTAAGACTTCATGTTTTTAATCTCAATTAGATGATTAAAACATACCTTGATTAAGGATGAACATCTACAAAATTATAATCTCAAAGAATTGTATGAATTACACTTACCAACGAAATGCTAGAAGATTTTCTCGTCAAACAATACTTTCTGTAACTATATAAGACTGTTCTCTTCCTTTGCCTAGAAAAAGTCTTTATATCAGAAGTGTTCTGTACACACTTTTAAAGCAAACATTAAATGTAATTAACTATCATATTTAGTTGTGGTTCTTAATTAAGTTTAGCTAAAACATAACTTTAAGCAATAAGGAAAAATGCTTCCTACGTTTTGCAACAATTTGTTCGTATTTTATTTTCCGCTGAATCACTCTTTCATAGGGTAATACTTTTTATCCGGTGTCAAATGAAAATCAATTTAAACGATCTGATGGATGTAGTCTGCTGATGATTAATGACCTTTAACATCGAGGTAAAGCAAACGGAAAAGGTAAAGCTATATTGAAATTTATCATCATCATGTACCGTGAAAATCATACTAATGTTATAAATACGAAAGTTTAGCTGGATGAGTGGATGTTTGTTAGAGTTTGTAACCTTAACCGCTGAACGGATATCGACAAAACTTGGAATAGTTGTAAAGGGTAGTCCGGAAGAACACATAGGCTTCTTAGTTTTGTTATTTTTTAATTCTACGCGGACAGAGTCGCGGGAGAAAGCTAGTCTACTATAAATAGCAGCATAAACTAAGAATGAGGTCTTACAACTTTCGAACTTACTAACATATACCAGAAAGACGAACAACGGCAACAAATACTAGCAGCAAAAAAGACTTGCAGTGACTTCCTTTATCTGCGTTCCTTTATCTAGCACTCTGATCCGTCATTGACATCAAACCAATAACAGGAATATCCACCATGCAATCTAGGAGAAACCCAAGACGAGCTCTAACATTGTCTACTGCCAGATGAATCTCTTTAGAACTTGTAGCCGTCCCAACTTTTCCACTAAGCAGTAATGACACACGGTTCATTTTTAGAAGATACGTCCCTTGGGTATGTTAAGTTATGCCGTACTAAAACTAATTAAACTAATCAAAACATACAATTAACATGCGTTGTCCATTCCGCCGCGAGAGCCGGGTCCTGTGACGTCATTTAACTTTATAAAGTTTCCGGCTAGTTTAGGGATCGGTTGGGGACCATAGTTTATTGTTACATGAGTTAACGCTATAACTCATACAGTTCTGACTGTAACTACGTTACATGTTGGAGATTAACTCTGATTGTTTGAGTAATAATTCTTAATCAAATTATTAATGTTACCTAAACCCTTATCAAACTAAAAGTATTTCAATTTAGAAGGTTTCGTCAGTTTTCGCCAGAATGCGATTAAGACAAACAAATCTTTATTGTTTAAATTAAACAAATAAAAAATATGTCCAAAGAAACACATGTTCCTTCGAAGAAATAAAACTCTAATAAGCTTGCAAGTTTCCGAACAAAACACCTCAAACCTATCGCTGGAAGTTTGCAAGAAAATAAACAACTTAAGCGGCACTTAACATGTTTGAACACGTTCGACAAAATTAAGTGAAACAACACTGCAAATTTCTCTTCCTTGTCGTTTTCTCACGTCATCACTAATACGGGAACCCCCGTCTGGTCTGATCGCGTTTCAAACCCAATTTCTCAAACTGCACATTACATTAGCCGTCTAAACATGTTCAAACAGTACGTGCGAGCTCCGCCATTGAAGGGTGCTTACGGACTGAAGACCAGAATTTTTAGCTGCAAACTTTGTTCTTTTCTTTATTAAATAGAATTAACCTCGTGTTTTTCTCTTTAAATACAAGTCTGCTTCATAATTGCTGAGACTCGATATATCTAATACTAGCAAGATATGGTAACGCACCCGGTATCGGTGGTTACAATATCAGAATATCTGATTTTATATAGAAGCATGAGTATAAAAATAACAATTTATTAACAAAATAATCTATACAGAAATATAACTAGGACCCCACAGATCGCGAAACATCTTGTCGCTCGCAGTCCGCTTCGGGGTCGATCGGAAATTGAATTTCCGATATGATACGATCCGCTAACCGATACCGCAAGAGTCAAGTTTGTGTCCAACGATACTGAATCAATGGTTAATCGAAATGCAATTGTAGCGAGATTAGACATATTCATATATTGTAATTGGCTTTATAAACAGAAATGGTAATCCAATCGTTTCTCATCAGTATATGTTATGGAATAGTTGTTATCAACTAGCTTTTTTTACTACGAAAGAAAAAAAACATCTAATGATAACGACATACTCGTAATAAAAATAAATAAATCAAAGCAAACAATATTAATTAAAAATATCAAAAGGAACAAAAAAATATTGATTGAAAATCATTTAAAAATTAAAAGCCATAAAAAATTTAAACTTCAAGTCTCGCTTGAAGGTTTCACCAAGTTTCGAAGCTTGCCGTAGTATATGTTATTAATGATAGCCTTTCGGGATTTCCTTTTAGGTTCTGAATGATGCGTTGGGTCACCTCTTCTCTTGGCCCGAGGTCTAAAACTGGATCTGTTACTCGAATGCGGCTGGTTAGACATAGACCTTACATTCTGCATTGCATTTCGATCCAAAGATAAAAAATCTCCTTTGCTTACATCGCATGACTCCTTTTGATTTGAAGTCACGACTGCCAAATTAGGTAACACTGCTGTCCTACAATATTTAAAAATATTAAGTAAATCACTTTCGCCCATGACTCCGTCTGTGTGAAATTAAAAAAAAACAAAATTAAGTAGCATATGTGTTCTTCCAGACTATGCTATACATCTATCCCAAATTTCATCGAGATTCTTTTAGTTATTTAGGTGGCATACTCTGACATCCATCTAAACTTTCACTTTTATAATAGCAGTAATTTCAAAAAATTCTCTGCAAAATTGATGAAAACAGGAATCTACCCCGATATGGACACCCAGGTCTTGATAATTTCCATTACCACCTTTATCATCATCTCTGTGATGTGAAACACCTAACCCTGGTTTACGCTGCAGAAGAACCTATCAATATCTCTTTAAATCTCTGCCGAAAAACAGATACCAACATGTTTTACCGTAGAAACTAATAAAATATTATTGATCATGGCTTCATACCGCACATCATCAGCTGATTGTACATTCAAAAGCACAACATCATTGACATTAGTAGGAGTTTGCACTGACGCATCATTGTCCTCAGAAACTAACGTCTGCACTCCCTTGCTAATATCTTCAGAACTGATGTCACTTGAACTTTCATTAGTCATTATCAGGGATTTAAAAATTGCAATTAGAAATTTATTCTTCTGTACAAAAAAATAGTAAATGCTTTTAAAAAATCCTGTCAAATTCAGTCACATTATTCTTAAATGACATCTCAGATTATACAGAAAGTTGAAAGGAGGTTATCCATGTCTTAACTGGGTTCTTTTTTTAATTAAATTATGGGTCTTTGTCCTAAAGATTGGATACATCTTTACAACTGAAGAATACAAAATCTTTTTCATAAAACGCTACAAGTTCATTTGAAATTCTTTTTACACCTGACTTGATAGAATTAATTAAAGACGCCAGTAGCTTGACTCTCTCTTGGCTTGTTTATACTGTAATGTAAATAATTCAACCGGGGGCGAGGCTAGCGGGGAAGAGGAGGGAGTGAAGCCGGATGAAGTACGGGTAAGAAACATTTCATTGCGGCTGCTTACGACACACGGGGGAACAATGCTTAATAAGCTTTATAATTTAACGCAAACAGCGCCTCGCCTTGAACGGGCGGACTTATTAGGCGAATTCCGCAGCTCTAAATTAGCTAGACGCCTCAAGCTGAGTGCTACTGCATGACTACGCCTGATTAATTTTATTCCGTCTTTTTATAACAGTAACTTCTGCTTGCTACGGATGCTTACTATTTAACTTTTTCATTTAATCTGCAAAGATGAAGGTATGATTTATGACAGAAAACTTTACCATAAATAAAAATAGCCCTTCAGTTTTAATAATTAATTATTATTTTTAATTTAGTTATCTAAAATGCTTTAATCATACTAATCATACTAATATTATAAATGCGAAAGTTTAGATGGATGGATGGATGGGTGTTTGTTACGAGTTTGTAGCCTAAACGGCTGAACGGGTTTCGGTGAAAATTGGCATAGACGTAGAGGATAGTCTGGAAGAACACATAGACTACTCAGTTTTGATTTTTTTAATTCCACGCGGACAGAGTCGCGGGCGAAAGCTAGTATTATCTAAACCTTTATACCAGTTGCTAACCATATGGCACCACCGAATCCAATCCAATTTTCGGACTAAAGTTGATTATGTGACAGATGTGGGCAACCCGTTCGGTTAAGTAGGACTACCTTGGATTACCGTCTCACTGTAATCACGTCCCGGCCTAAGAACTGTGTAATTACGTACGCGCCCCAACGGCCCTGTCCACAAGCTCCCTGCCACGGCCCATTCTCGTAATGGAATTAGCTGTTTATCCCGGGGTGTTGCTTACTGTAGAGTTAGTTATACTAGATGAGACAAATATCTGCTAAACTTAAAACTTTTTTCGTAGAACTTTTAGAAGAAATGACCAGATGAAATCGAAAGACTAGATTTTTAACAACAGAACAATTGATATTGGTAAGAAAATCGCAACTTCTGCAACAAAGCTTATGAATATGAAACACACGCGATGTGTCAAACACACCAACATAATAAATCATATTTACATCGCTTGTAAACATAACCGTTTTATAGAGCGTAACACTTGTATACTATTGCTTTTTCTTCTTTTTCTAAAAGATAGAGAGAGGTGGAAATAGCATATCAGTTGTAGGAAAGTGTAGGTTCACGGTTTGTATACCAAATATCACTTCCAGTGACAGCTACACCTACTGTAATTCCCTAACACCCTCTACTTCCTCGACTCGATTTATGTATCGCGTTACTTTTGTATCGGCAGCTCTTTCCGGTATAATTTACGAGTCTTGCACTCAGTACTCACTGTTCGCTACCACTTATTGCACTTAGCCTACATTGGCTATAAAGCTTGCTGGTTTGAATACGCCACCGTAAGGACTCTTAATATATAAGAAAGGAGTTTCAGTAATAAAATAGGTACTATTAAGACGATAAAATAAAACCCAGAAAGAAATTAAATTGAAGTAATTTAAACGAAAGGAATATAGAAGAGAAGAGACTTAGAGTCGACAGAAAAAAGGTTGTTGTGATGTTGATGATAAAATGACCACTTTGATATTCTTGTTAAAAATTCATTAAAACCTAGCAACCATTTCTAAATAAAAAATAAATATTCAGTATAGAGGTCCAATTTGTCTAAGTTTCGTTGATTAGTAATAATAATAATTCAAAAGAGAAACAATTTTAATTATCAGAACCTTACTATGAAGACAGTGATAACCTCACATAAGGTCTAAGTTAACACTCAAGATATTTTATCAAAACACTGATAAAGACATTGGAGTCATCCGGGTTTTCGATCTGGGGTCGTTGCTTTCGTCAACGCATTGTCAACAAATCTAATCTAGTTATTACCATAAATGTAAACGTTTGGGTGGATAGATGAATGGATGTTACAATTCAACTCCAAACAGCTAAACAGATCGGTATGTTAAAACAATGAAAGATTTCCAGTCTGGCTTGGCTGTACAATTTATTTTTAATTCCACTCAGACGAAATCGCGTTCAACTAGTAATATTATTCAAGATGTTATCTTAGTTTAAGATTCCTTTTTTCCTATTTTTTTAGATAATTCAGTTTCTTTATAACATCTAAGTTGTAGGTAATTTATATCTTTCATCACGTCTCTGAATGTAGAGGCAAATATTTTTTTCTTTTTCAGGTTATAACATTTCTCATATTCTTACACAGGTATTTTTATTAAACATGTAAATGTCTGGGAAAGATACGTACGTGTTATTACGTTTACATATCGTTTAAACGTTTATAGAAATGATAGATTACTAAAAGTGACGACATCTATAGGTATATGTTGAGTATAATTTCACTATTATTAAAATACTAGCTGTCACCCACGATCCGTCCGCGTGACATGACATTGAAAAAAGTAGCCTAGTAGTAGTAGTAGTAGTAGTAGTAGTAGTAGTAGTAGTTGTAGTAGTAGTAGTAGTAGTAGTAGTAGTAGTTGTAGTAGTAGTAGTAGGGGCTACAGTTTCCGCAACTCCACGGCTAGCGCGTATTTTGCGTGAGGAACAGGACGTGGATTACTCCAGCCAACCTAACTCTCCGAAGAACCCCAGCAAACCCTATATGTTGCTGGTGATCTCCGGGAGCGATCTCAGCGAACCGAGATACCTAACCCTGTATTCAGTCACTGCTGGGCAGTGTTGTATGACATGTGATGCGGTTTCTTCATCCACCATACATGCTCTGCACAATGGACTGTCTGTGACACCTATGTTGTACAGATGTTTGTTAGCCATGACCAGTGATTGCTGTTACAGTTGTAAAGTAGCCTATGTTTTCTTCCAGGCTACGTTCTACATCTATGCCAAGTATTAGCGAGATTACTTAAAAAGTTCTGGAGATACGTAGTAACAAACGTCCATCCGACAATTCATCTAAACTTTCGTATTTAAATTAGTACGATCTAAGTTGACGGAGAAAATTTTAATTCATCAAATCACCTTTTTTTATGGGTCGTAAATAATTTTAAATCTACTTTTCTATTCTTAAATAATGCCCGTGAAAACAACATTAAGTGACTTCTATCCCTTTTTTCCTAACAACCAAGTTTTTACCGCGTGGACGTCGAAAGTACAAAGTCTATTAGGTTGCAGTGGGGCTCAGATGTTTGAGCAAATTGAGTGGCGGAGCGCACGGCTAATATATTTATGACTTGTTTAACATTTTAGCCCGACGGAAATGTGACAAACAAGCCGACCACCGGACTTTGTTAAATTATGTACATCTCAAACATGATAATGTTATAAAATTCAATACATATATTTAGAGCATGGACTCGTGTAAATGAAAGTATAAACACAAAGCAGGCTAGATACGCTCAGTCCTGACAGTTTTAATTTAACAATACTGATAATTTAAAACTGTGTGTGTACAGTTTAAGAACTGTCTGTAGCGGGTTTTTTATACTAATAACTTGTTAATAAACAAACTTCCTTTCCGGTGTTCTAATTTGAACCTAGCTATTTAGTGAACGAATATATTTGTCAACCTTTTAGCACGCTATATCAATTCATATGTACAAAAGCAGTACAGCAACCTCGGCAACTTCACGATTCCGTCGTGTGAAACTGGCATTAGTGTGATAAAAAATTATTAAATATTTAAACATAAATGAAAATCATTCTCTTCGAGTCTATGTACGTTGAAATCTAGAGGAGATATTGAGCCGGCACTCTGATTTTATCCCCCACTTGGGCGACAGAGGTAAAAGCATCCGCTCCGTTTACACAGGATGTTTGAAGACCACAAACGATTGTGCACTGAAATATTCAGCGAAGCTTTATTAAAATACTGCGCTTTGAAATTCGTTCAAATTGAATATTACTCAAGATGGTATTCTATGAATAGTAACCTTTTATTTCAAGAATTAATCGCATGTAACACGAAGGACGTTAGTTATGAATGGAGGGGTACACCGGTAGAGGTAGACCTAGAAATAGATGGATGGATTGCGTGAAAGGTGACATGATCAAGAAGGGAGTGATGACTGAGATGACGGATGATAGAGTTATTTGGAGGACGAAGACCCGGTGCGCCGACCCTATGGGAGTAGGATAGGGGTAACTTTTTTATTTAGTGTTTCAAATGTTACAAACAGAAATATTGATAGTTGGCTGATTATTTTGTTACATTTTGCATTCACACAGACTTTTAAGATAAATACGAAAATGCTTAAAGTTTGAGGTAATTTTATTTCTAAAAAATCAAATAGTAAAGCCAAATAATAAAATAGTTAATCCGAAAAAGGTTGTAATACAAAATTCTATTACTTTCAAGCAATTAAAACATTTTACAATACAATTCAAATATTAAGTGGTAATAAAATTTAACGTCCAGTTGTAGAAAGTTTCACGGTATTTAAAATAGCATACAAAGGATAATGGTTGGTATTAAAGGTATGATTTCATACAGAGGTTGAACCGTCCTCGGCAATTACATAAATGGTTAAAACTTGTCGATGTCTCAATTAGAAATAAATTGACTACCGTAGTAGTTGGTTGTAAGGCCAATACTATTATAATGGGTTTTAATTTGGATTGTTTACACAAACAATTTATTGCTATTAACATTTTTTTTTTCTAAAGATTTGTGTAATAAAATGAAGATGCAAGTCGCATTTCGAGGTTACATTTTTATCATGAAAAGTTCGGTCGTTTATTTACAATGTTTTAGTAAATAATGTATGCTATATTAATTTACTATAGTAACTGATAGCATTTGATGATAATGCAAACCTGACTCATACATGTATGAAATCGTAGTAACTTAGCTTTGAAATTCAATTCAGATATCGTACGTAGCTCGTGTGCAGATGTGAATAGAAAAATCAGAAAGCATTGAAACTCTGGCCTTAGAATTGCATTTTCCAATAGAATTCTAAAGATCAATAGACACGTGGTAGTAAGTGAAGATTTTCTGAATGCAGAACATTAAAAAGAAAATGATTAAATCAAAAAGGTAATGAATGAAATAAAGTTAATTTTACTTTTGCTCCTTTTCCTTATAGTCTAAACTGACTTTCTTAAATTTATTTACCCATCCCTATATCTCTTAGTAACAATATTTAATCTTACTAATCTTACTAATACTAATATTATAAATGCGAAAGTTTAGATGGATGGATGTTTGTTAGAGTTTGTAGCCTAAACGACTGAACGGATCTCGGCGAAATTCGGCATAGACGTAGAGGATACTCTGGAAGAACACATAGGCTACTCACTTTTGTTTTTCTTTTAATTCCACGCGGACGGAGTCGCGCGCGAAAGCTAGTATATAAATATTTATCTCTCTGAATTATTAAAAAACTAAAGATAACAAACCGGAACTAATTGTTATTCAAATATAAGTTATTGCAAGCATTGATATAACGATGCATTGTTAAGGGAATAATCCGGGACCGGGACTAAATGATTTCCAACAGAAACAATTCCGTGAACACCTGCGGCCCGGAGACAATGTCCGTACTGCGCCGAAGGGACTCTATTATAAGCTAACTTGGTTGCGATTGTACTCCAATACATTGCTTGTAGTGTTTCAGTTTTAATGTACTTTTTGACCGACTTCCCAAAAGAAGGAGGTACTCAATTCGTCTGTATGTTTTTTTTTATGTGTGTTACGGCATAACTCCGCCCCTGGTAGACCGATTTTGAAAATTCTTTTTTTATCCGAGAGGTAGTGCTTGCAGGTGGGTCCCATTTTTTTGTTTGATTTTTTGTATACTTAGTGATATATCGTATTATGAACATTTTAATTGAGTAGTTACATTATTTAATATTTTACCTTTTAAAGAGAATACAAACAAGAAGAATGTGAAAGGAATTAAAATAAAACTAAATATAAAAGGGAAAATAAATATATACAGCCCAGCAACGTTAGAAGATTTATTAAAATAATGAATCATTTTTACAAAAACTAATAAAAATCAAACTTACATTTGAATTACAAAAATCTATAAAACAGAAAAAGTCCATCAAAAAGATGGCTAATCACATCGAAGCCTAAGAAATGTGTTAAAACCATTAAAGACTACAATTTTCAATTTAACGGCATTGTATTCAGCTAGGTCTCAAGTCGCAACCAACAGACGTTCCCCGAGCTGTCGGCGTCGGGCTGAACGCTGATTAAATTGCGATGAATGGAAAAAAATCTTCGTCGCGAGCGCGGAATCGAATCAAAACTTCCGACAACTTCACGAGCTTGATTACGTTACTTTTATCGCAATGAATGCGAGTCTATTCTATTTACTCTCATTTGAACTACGTATATTATTATTTAAACAATTTTAAAATATAAAACTACTAGCTGTTCACATGCTTTATAGTTTACATTTGATAAATTCAATCACAAATGTCAAAATTACCGTTAACATGATAACCTCGCTTCCTTGATGTTGGCAGCTTGTAGTTTATGGTCCCTTTCCCACATGAAGGTTTCCAATTTATTTACCCCCAAAGTTTAATAGCGTGAAAATATATAGCCTAAAGCATGTCGTAAGTGTAGGGATTTTTATTAAAGAAAGAATTATTCAAAAATATGCTGTGATTGCTGACATCCTACACCACAAATCATATTAGTATAGATTAAAAATTTTGTTTATTTTAACTTCTTAATGACGATTTAACTCACGAATGTTATCATCGTTTTTGATATTGTCTCACGAAAGTTTAAACAATATAAAAACTAATAAAAAAAATACATAAAGAACTACTTAACTAAGTAATCAAATAAGTGAATAAATAGGTATGAAAGTTCAATGACCTAAGACTCTGGGTTGAATAAAATAAAAACATATAAACATCTAACCCTTCGAAGTGTGACGAGCACTAATGAAGGAAGTTGAATAGGGGCTCAGTGACGTTCATTAAACACGTCAATACAACTTGGACCTCTTTGGCAACTCAAATATACCACTAATAAGACACACTAATAAGGTGCACACGTTGCACAGACTATGTGGCACCCTGGATTTCCCTTGCTTGTGTCATAAAAAAACATATCAGATTTCTTAAATACCAAGATCGGTTTCCTAGCTACTTTTAACCATTCGATAGTGTTTTTGGTTCGATAGCTTCATGAAAAGCGTTTCCGAACTTTAAATTTTAGAACCTTTCCCTTCCCACCCTTACTACGAAAGGATGGGAGGGATAAGTGGATTTGACGGTGGAGAAGATGTAAAAAAAGGGGAAAACATCATTTTAATGTGCGTCTCCTACACCGTCGCTTAATGGGTAGGAAATCTGCAATAGCACATGTCTATGGGCAGCGGTCGCTTCGCTATTTCGGCGGATTTAGACGGCCGCTTGCTCGTGTGCCAACTTGTGATATTCAAAAAAAACTTAGATAAACCGAAGACTAAGGAATCGCTAGGTAAATAAAATAAATGACTTCAGCAACCCAGCATTCATACCAATATATTATATCAACATCTGCTTACACAATAAGAGTATACGTATAATAAAGCTGGAAAACAGTGTTTGTATTTATAGCAATAAATATCGCCATAAAAAAATCGCAATTGTTTCATTCAAGAATATATTAAATTTATCGTTCGCATAATTAGCAATTAGGGGTCCCTTTTTCCTGAGAACGCAATCAATTCACAATTATGTAGGAAATGTTATACGTAGCTTTATTAAATAAAATCTTTTCAAGGGTCGACTCCCTCTAATTTAGCTAAATTTCCTTTTCCCGACGAATTTTTAATTACCATGATTTAATGTCGATATTTAAATAAAGGCAGTAAAACGGTAGCGATATTAAAAAGCTTTTATTACAAATTCTCTGAACCTTTTGCCGAAAATTAGAAGCAATATTTTTATGTAAATACTAGCTGTTGCCCGCGACGTCATCCACGCAATATTACGTTAAAAAGTACCCTTTAATATGCCCGTCTATGTCAGCTACCCTTCAGTGAAAGTCCGGTCGAAATCGGTCCAGCTGTTTTAGAGATTACCCGGAACAAACGCGGCTTGCGGACAGACAGTCAGACAAAAAAAATTAAACGCGATTTTCGTCACCGGTAACTCAAATACAGACATCTTCCCGGAATCTGGAATTTTTCTTTTGATGTTACAAACAGACACTTCAATTTTATTATATGTATAGAAGATATAGATTAAAAGCTCCATCATCAGTAAACATAAAAAATATATATATTTAGTTAGTATTAAAATTTACTCTAACAATAGGAAAAATCAACCTGAAACATTTGTATGGAACAACTTACATCATTTTAAATTCCTTTAAAGTAGCAGTATTCAAAATATTAACATATTCAACGTCTGTTCTCAACTTTACTGAAGAAGACACACCAACTGTTACTGCACAAAATACTTGTAAACTAGAAAGACATTGAAGTATATTTCTTGTCATTCCCCGAACAAATTTATTCGCACTATACAAGTGTAACTAAATTCAATTACATCTTCATTTAAAGCATTGAAACATGTATTTAAAACAAAACATAACATATAGTATAAAATAAATTATTGCTATAAACAATATTTGCATTTAAAAGCTTTAGTTCGAAAGCCGAGAGTTCGCAGGAAAGCGTCGACCTTTTAAACATCCAATAAATTATTCAATAGGATCACCTACAAAGCTCACGATCTAAATATTTAACTTGCTTAGCATAATTTAAAGCGACAAATGCACCAACAAACCTTGATAAAAATATCCGAACATAACATGATAGCCTACACCAGTGATTCCCAAAGACTATTCTTATCCTTGGCAGTATTTCCAAACCAGTACTACTTAGGGTCCTTCAAGAAGCGAGCCTACAATTTCCTCAAAGGCCGGCAACGCATCTGTAGTTACTCTGGTGATGCAGATGTCCATGGGCGTCGTTGACCACCTCTGTGTTCTCGTTTGCCCCAGATCTTATAAAAAAATCTTAAAGTCTTCTGAGGTCCTTAGATTAGAAGACCCGGTAATGTACGATAGCTGAACAAAAAGTTGGAGCACTAGTTAGCGCAGAAAAGCGAAAGGTGTACCAAAACTAGTAAGATTTTAAAGTTTTACGAGAAAACGTTTGAGAATCACAAGCCTATCAATTGCACCCTCATCCTACCGACAAGCCTACATACCCGCTGTTTGAATTTTTAATGAGGCCTTCAATTCTACTACCAGTCTCTTTTACCTTCCTGATATCTATCAAACAAGCTCTCCGTATTAATTTAATTCCTGAATTTTTGATTGTTAAAAATGCAAGAAATATTCACTCAATTTTAGTAATAAAAAGTAAAATATTTAAAACAAAAATAATAAGTTCCACGTTGGGCGTCAAGTAAAGTCCGTGCGCGAAGTAAATTTTCACTTGAGTCCACTCTCAAACTTTAATCACCGCTTAATTAAACTTGAGTGCAGTGCACGTGACCACCCCCTATCACCCCCTACCACCTATCACCTCCTACGTAAACCCCACAATACTGTCTTGGCGACACGAACGAAATTACATTACATCAATATACTTTAAAAGACTTGTTTGTAAAAGTTCGTCTTGAGTGCACCTTTATACCCTTAGTTGGACTTCTACTTTATGTAATTAAATAATTATTAAAAAGGGGAATAGTTGCCAAACTGAGATTAATGGTATAATTTAGATTCAACTATCTTGATTATTAAAGCAATAGTGTCGATCTAAAATGAACAAAGTAGGTATTTGCTGTCAGATTTAAAAATAAACTATTGAACTACGTCGTAGTCTTTGACTCCAAAAATCAAACGAAATTATGGGACCCACCTGCAAGCACTACCTTTCGGATAAACAAAGAATAATCAAAATCGGTCCACTAGCGGCGGAGTTATGCCGTAACACACATAAAAAAAAAACATACAGACTAATGAGTACCTCCTTCTTTTGGGAAGTCGGTCAAAAATACATAATTAGCTATAATACGTTCATTTTCAGTAGGTCCTATAGTTTAGCCTACGTAAGCCAAGCAAAATTGATCCATGATTATCCGACTTTTTGGTACACTTTTTAAGAAACACTCTAAAACTACAACATAGTTTCAGTTTTGAAAAAATTATACTAAAATGCAACTATTCTGCATCAAAGTAATAAAGAGCCGCTTAAATGGAATCATAAATCGCATAATCGCTAAAAGTAAATCAAAAAATACACCCTATTTAGATTGGCTATAAAGCAATAGTAAAATGTAACTATAACATACAACAGCATAACATTCTGGTTAGTAGGAACAATAATACCAGCAAACGAATTAACACACAGAGGCCTAAGTTTCTCAGTTAGCTCGTAGAGATTGCAAACACTATAAAGGCTGGGATTCCTCTGGTAATTGGACTGGCTAAACTCATTCTAAGTCCTGACAACACGCAAAATACGCGCGCTTTAGTGAAGTTGCTCGTCCCTTGATTACAATACTATCCTTACATCGAAAACATGATCAAATAAAACGTTATATTCCTTTTAAAAAAGCAGAGATGCTGTATTTTTACTAACCTATAATGTGTTGTACTAATGATGTGAATAAAATAAATTAAAACGTACGTTTAGCGTTTGTTCACTTAAGAGCGGGCGCACACCATTGACTAAACAATCGCGCAACTGTTGTGCGATTGTCGATTGTTTCGCAGCCCATTAATCTGTTTAGTTGCACAACTAAAAATCGAGTAGCGCACCTCCATATATGCACATAGGAATGAGAGCATAAACAGAAGAAAGAATAAACAGTTGAGCGATAGTTTCAAAGGTGTGCGCGCGGTCTAAATTTTTTATTTACCTTATAATGTTTGAACCTAATTGAGTAGAATTTTATAGATATAATTCGTATCTAAAATATATAAACAATTCGAGAAACGTATAACATAAAACGTCTGAAGACTGTAGACAGTAATTTTACGCGTTATATAACCCGTCCCGCGCCGTATACACCCACATTTGTCATCGCGCCCCGACGATGTAACACTATTACTTTTCTTTTAAAACGTTTACAGAATGATATTACAAGACGTTTGTTTTTAAACGTAAAGGAAACCATTAAAACTTTAAATTTTTAATGGTTTCCTGGCTTTTCTTGGCTTTAATCCATTGATAGAAATAAATTTTAAACGTTTTATGTTGGTTTCAAAGCGTATTTTAGAGTATTTTATAGTCTTTTTAGTAAAATTTAATAATGCAGAAAAAAGCTAATATTATTTCTTAAAAACACACTGTTATGTGTCGTATTATGAGGAAGACATTTGGCGTTTCCCCTTCTCAAATAACATTCTAACATCGATTCCTTGCGTATGACAGCGGCCTATGATATTTATCTAACAATATTTATGACTGTCCTGAAAAAGCACCGCGATTTCCCCGTGTCCTCTTTCATATTTAAAGTTTTCGATGTTTTATGGCCAGATATATTGTCAAACGGCAGGGGAATGGATGATTGCTCTGACACATGAATAAAACAATATGCGGCACATTTCTATGTTCGTGTATTTCAAACACTATATGTTTGTTTTCAATTGATAGAAATGATAGCTTCTTGTGAGTTAACTGCTTGAAATTCATCTTCAAAAAACATTTAAGTCATAACTATCGAATAGACTAGACCCGTCTACGTCAAAAATATAAAGATTTTAGATAAATAAAATGAGTCTGGTAGTGTTAAAATTCTAATGTCAATCTTACTGATATTATAAATGCGAAAGTTTGGACGGATGGATGTTTGTTAGAGTTTGTAGCCTAAACGGTTGGACGGATCTCGATGAAATTTGGCATAGATGTAGAGGATAGTCTGGAAGAATACATAGGCTGCTTTTGTTTTTTCTAATTCCACGCGAACGGATTTGCAGACGAAAGCTAGTACTTAATATTTCAACCCAGTGATGTTTCAAGTGGTTGGTACTAAATCGTCTGTCCGGTCTGAACGAAATCCGAACACAAATCCGATCCTTTGACGATACATTATCACAGAATTAGACCTTTTCGTATTGCACGATCGAGTGACAGATTTATCAAAGCATGAAAGGGTCTTGTTACGTACGATTATTTAGGGTCCCTTTGTATGCTCTGTAGTGACAAAACGTTTAAAGATATTTGTAAATTGAGTATTTACAATAAAAGTTGAAATAGATCTTTTAAAGACTGGCTTACGATCTCTCTAAAATGAGAAGATTTTGAGGTTTACACACTGCGATTTTGTATCCAATATAAGTAAAATATTATAAGAAATTGAATACTTTAACTGTAAGCAGTTATACTCCACTTAAAATATAAGCGATATTCGTTGAGCCTACACTAAAACGTGAATAAATTTAAGTAGAAGTTGGAGCTACGCCAAGCAACTAAATCATATTTCAGATATGACCTAGGTTTTATGCTAACAGAAAGTCCGGCTAGATAAGCGCTCGTGGCATTTTACAATAAAAAACTTAACAAAGAAACCTTTATATTAAACTCTTTATGCCATTATGTTGGTAATAAACACGAGTCTGAATTTTAACTACTTTAAAGTAGGCTTTCATTGAAACAAATGAACAAAATGAATTGAAAACCTTATTTTTCCGACATTAACACACACGCAAAAAAAGTCACGCAAAAAAATAAATAACTTTAAAACTATGGGGAATCGGAAAACATAATTTGCGCTTAAACGATAGTTATTGAGATCCTCTAACTCCACACAGCTTTTGATTCGTCCGTTAAGAATCACCCTGTATACCATCTTGACTTTAGTAATTTAAATTAATTAACAAAGATACCTATTCTCCGAGATCCTTTTACAAGAACTTTTTATATGAATAAAACTGTTAATATTTTATTTGATATTCAGGTAGCTCGTAAATAAATGTATAACATTGAATGCGTACAAAGCCGGTCAAAGAAGGTGACAGGAAGCAGGTGGGCCGGTAAGAGGGTCGATGTATTGTGAAGGACAGATGTGTTGGGACGGCTTTTTAATGCCCCATCCTTTATGGTCATACTTGCATTTTGTATTTAGTAAAGGAAGGGATAATGTACGACTTAAATTTATAACACAACGGTTCTAAAATAAGAATCAAATAACTTTAAAATCGTAATATATGAAAACAGGAAACCTGTTTATAATACGATTTTTTAAATCATATCTGTACGTTTTTAATAAGGGCAATAGAATTAAAAAGATAATCAAAACAGAGACGACTATAATGTTGATTTTTCTGGTCCAGTGAAGCTGAACAGTGTTTATGATAATTCAGTGTAAGCTGAACGCAAGGCAATTTGAATAGCCGATGAAGCGAATTTATGTAACGATTCGGGCCCGAGCGGCGAAATCACTGCAAAAACATCGGAATTGATGGGGGTAGAGCATTCAAAATATCAATAACTTTTGCTTAATGTATCGTTTTTGCTTTTAAAACTTCGAACTGGTTACGAGTTATTAAAACTGCACACGCTCATTTCATAGACAGATTTGTATCTTTGTGACGATTAAAAAAACACTACTGAATCAATAACAATTTTCCATCCTTCAAATTCTACATCATTTCAGACTAGCTTTCGCCCGCGACTTCGTCCGCGTGGAATTAAAATAAACAAAAGTGAGTAGCGTATGTGTTCTTTCAGACTATCCTCTACATCTACACCAAATTTCATCGAAATCCGTTCAGCCGTTTAGGCTACAAACTCTAACAAACATCCCTCCATCCATCTTAACTTTCGCATTTATAATATAAGTATGAAGTATGAAGTATGATTATATTACTAGAAGAAAATATTGCTAATTCGTTTCTTCAAGGACCAAGGCGCTGGCGCCATCTAGTATTCAATACCACATAGTTTTAAACATAGGATTGCTATAGGTATGTTATAAAAACACGTAATAAAATCCTTCCCGCAGACGACAGTAAATCAAAGCAGCGAGAATATTCGTACTGTTACCGTGTTATGTCTTCAGAACAATTCCCGAGGCGGGCTATTATCGCCCACAAGCTCTAAATCTAAAGATAACGGGCCCAAGCATCGTCGCAGTTCCCATCAAATTCCCTCGCCATGTTTAAAATAAAAATTTAAAGGTAACGGCAGTTTATTTGATAAACTTCACTTAAAATTACAGGATAATGTAAATTTTTGAAATACTGCAAATTGACAAAACTCAACGAGGAATTAATTCCAAATAGGTTCTAAGAAAAAATTACTATTTGTATATGAGTGATTTTATTTTACCATTATTTTTTAATTGTACTAAGATATTTAAATGTTTCGTATCAACACACATATTTAACGTTAGTACAAATATAAGAAATAGATAAAATAATAGATTTTACGGTTACATAAGAAAAGCTAAAATACAGGAGAAACAATAACTCAAATACATTATCCTATTATAACGGAGGCCATAAATTTACTGAAACCAATAAATCTCATAACTATTACGCCAATTAGGCAGCGGTCAGCGACCCCTTAATCCGTGCTCCGAGTTTGCACAAAAAGGGTCCAGGGCCGAACTTGCCTTACTCGAAATTGATTTATACCTAAAGATAAGCAGAGCGAAAAGTTCTAACCAAACTGTTTTCCAAAACCGGCTCTGTAAAATGGGTAAAACTATTGTTGAATCGGCGAAGGAACGCGCAGTGGGAAGTGCCATTGTAATAAGTTATCGGTGAAGGATTTGTGGCTGCGAGTTGGATCGCGCACGGCCGCCCTGATTCCGATATTGATCTCAGTCGGACGTCGTTTCACCGACAGATGAAAAACAGTAGCTCGTAGCGCCCTCGTGTGGCCTTATTTTGAAACTTTTCATTCATATACAAAGTTTGAAAAAAAGGGACAATTTTAACCTATAATATAGAACAAGACTTATGAAATTCTAGTGTGTTAATTGGAAAATCTAGTTTTTGAAGTATCCAGATTGGGTAATTCAGGGATGGATGTTGTGCATAATATTGTAGTTTATTAGCTAACTTTCTTCGCTCTCTTTACATTCCTTGTCACCGATTTATCGACGAGCCGTCTCTTCGTTGGTGAGCCGTACCTCACTGTGTTGCCGATGACGATTCTCTCAGACAATCGGAACTGATCATCGTAAATAGGCCGCAGAACTGCATAACTGATTCCTATAAGTTTACCTTTATATAGTTCCTCTCTCATTAGAGTATTTTCAAAGAACCTAGTTTTAGTATACTTTAGTACGCGGTCTATATCTGCGCTGGTGAGTTTTAATAATGCGGCGATTGCTACTTTATCATAATCATCGGAGTCTCTGCAATCCACTTCCAGTTTTAATTCTGTATCTTGTTGTGGATAAATGATTTGTTTGATTTGAAAACGATTAGGTCCGGAGCCGATCATGAAGGCGCATCTGAAACTGTTCTGTTTATCAACTAGATTGTTCAACCAGTGGGCGTTGCGTTCTAAAGCGTCCAGTACGAAGCTGACGAAGTCGTTGACGTCTTTTTGTTTTTTATAGGACAGGATGGCGGCGAGCGCGGTGTCCGGGAGGTACTCTGGCTTCGGCGAGTAACTGTCTGGCAAGTCAACACGTCTCGATGACGATTTCTTCGTAAACATATTGAACGGTACACAATTTAAATAGTTAAATAACTTCTTTATTTTTTTATTGGTAGCAATTTTGAAATTACTAGAAAATTTTTAGGTTGTAATTTAAAATTGATTTTTTGGATGGATGACAAAATGACAGTTTTGAAAACAAATCAAAGTTTAAACGCAATGTCAGTCACGTTGATGTCATTTCAGACTTTTTATTTTTACACCACAAAGGTGTTATACATTTTAATTGATGCAAAATATTTTTTCTACTCAAATAATTGCCTGTTAATATATAATTTATTGTTCAAGCTAGAAAATGGATGTAAAAATATTCTTGGTACAAAACGATCGCATTTATAACACAAATATTTTGCGAAAAAACACGGAGTTTTTACTAATGTTTTCCGAAAGAAAACAAAAGCAAACAATAAGCACCTGTTAGCGCAAATAAGAGACATTTTTGCTTTCTTTTATAGTAATTAACTGAGAGTAGTGAGTGGAGGGAAGTGAGGGAACAGGCAGTCCTCGAACAATGGCCTTTGCGGACGCTTTGTTTGCAACAAATCTTACATTTGATCACTGAACAAACAATACATTCTCAATACATCATTCGATTCATTCCGATCATCTTCGCAACTTGCAACCAATCAACCTTTAACACAAAGACAGCAAAATTGCGAACTAATTTACTTGAATCATTAATTTAACTAGTTGTAGACCGCGACTTCTTCAGCGTGAAATTTAAATAATGAACTAAGTAGAAAATTGCATTTTATTTCTGTCTCAGGTATTATTAAGTTCCTTTTAGGCGTAATGTAGTTTAGTGACAACACACTTCCATACAAACTTACGCATTTATATTATGAGTAAGATTGCCAATTATACAACATTTAAACAACTTTGGAGTTATTAGTACAATACCAAGAAGAGAAACAATAAAGAAACGTAATTTGCTACGAATATTAAATAAATTAACGGCACAGGGTGATTGACAAGTCATTCAACTCGACCACAACAGTTTGAAACAGCACAAGTCGTTTATAGTAATTTTAACGTAAGGGAATTTTACATTTTCTATTGTAAATTTGATTATGCTATCTCTTTTAAAACATAAATTTACTCCCTGTACCTTTTAAATTGACGTCCGAAATGATCATACAAACATATAGAAATCTCTTATAGTAATTACGAAAGTAACTTGTATACTTAAATATAAATTGTTGATAAAAAAAATTAGTACTTAATATTACCAACTTGATATCCTAGGCATTTCCTTGTGTACATGGGTATTATGCCTTTTTAATCGGAATATAATATTGTGAAGGGGGCTTATTATACTTAAATCTTAAATATCTTAATCTATACTAATATTATAAAGAGGAAAGATTTGTATTTTTGTATGTATTGAAATAACACAAAACTACTTGGCCGATTTCAAAAATTCTTTCACCATTAAGAAGCTAATTATCAGTCAGTAACATAGGTTGTGTTTTTTGTTTTTTTTTTTTTTAATTTCACGCGGGCGAAGTCGCAAGCAGCAGCTAGTTATACTTACAGTAAAAATGATCTGAAGTCAATAATACATTTCAAGTTCCAATGAACTGATTTTAATTGCATTTATACCCACAGAACGGTTATTTTTTACGCGAATTAAAAATAGTTATGACACCTACTGTTGTGTCATTGCAAATTATATTCATAGAGTGGTTCGGCAAGTTTTATTAGACTAAAACCAGTTTTATTTGTGTATTGTTCAACCAATATGTAGGTAGGTGATACGGAATAAAAACAAAATCTAAAATTTCGAATTCCAGATGAATAAATTTAAATAAATTGGTGCAAACTTAGATGTAACTTATTTGCGTGTAAATAATTAAATTGTAAACAAGATGTAAGTACAAAATTGTTTGAAACCGGCAATTTAAAAATCTGAATGAGATATTGCCTTTCAAAGGGAAATGGGATCAAGTATTGCCGAATATCGAGGTCAACGCAAACCTTCGAAAGTGTAACAGTACATCAGCATGGTCGCGTAAGTCAGAGGTTAGAATGCAGATCAAAACAATGTGTAACTTACCAAAAAGAAAATTCTCAGAGAGCATCCCGTTACAAGATTCGCTCCAACAGCAATGATGTCCGTACGAACGCACATTCACACTATAGTAAACGTCACACAAGCGCAAACACCGTAGTAAACGTCATATTCAATGTTAACTTGGTTAATTAAACACTTTAACGTTAGTTTAGCGCACTGCAAATAATAACACACTTGGAAAACAATATATTCTATTACATATTACAAGCACAGACCCCGATACGGCCATGAACCATATAAAAAACGTAATTTTTCGTCGAGAACAACCTAATCACCACTCCTTTTCCCTTACAGATTTTTATGATAGCGAACAGCTGCGTTGCGTGTTGTATCAAAACAAATACATGTGCTGCCATCTATGGCTCATGTATGAAGTGACAAATCATGAACATTTTCTTCGCTTCACTTCCAAATTGAGAAAATGACCATTTAGTTCTGAAACAATACTACAGATGGCGGTTTGTTCAAAATAAATAAAACTTGCATAATAAGAAAAAGTAAATTAAAACGCTACTGCAAAAAAACATATGCCAACAACATTTTGTTTTAAAATTTTTATCAATTTTTTTTTTTTAAAAAAAGGTTGTTTTATTTTGAGTGTAAAAAATGCAACAAATCGCAAAAAGAATAATCATCAAAGGAAAGTAAAAAAGAAAGCTCCGCCGTAACAGTGTGAGACACTGCCGTGACCAGGATTCGAACCTGGGTTACTACGGCCACAACGTAGGGTCCTAACCACTAGACGATCACGGCTATCGGAACGATGGCTGAGAGAATGAAAATGTTGAAGATATAAAAAAATGTGGGTTAAAAGTAAAAGAATGTCAATTTTTGTTACTTTATTTCAAAGCGCAACAATTATTGCTTGTTTGCAATATCACAATAGCGTGTTTGGAAGCAGGAGTAAATCAAAGTTTGTTTTATTTTTACCTGGGTTGATTTGTCCCATTTTAGAATTAAGATTATTTACTAATTGTATTTGCTACGACTTAGCAAACGTATCACATCTTCTTTAATGTTTGTAATTTCTATATTCTCGTTTTAATTTCATTCTTCGTACATTCATTGTAGATATTGACGTGAAGTATCAGGTGTTTATGACTAGCGAGAATCTCATTTTATCCATTCAAAGATTTAGTATCAAAGTATTTATAAAATACTTTCAGAGTTTCAGATACTTACCATGACTCACTTACGATTCTAAATTAAAAATTAAAGGCAGATTGAGGAACAAGAAATAATACCAAAAAAATCATTGCTATCGTTTATTGATTTAAAATACAAAACTTAGTGACATAAAGCTCTATCCTTTTATTGTTACAGTGCCCACGAACCGACAATCCGATAGGAAATAAACATTTATCTCGCTCGCACACCGACACGCGTCACGCACTCGAGCCCGCACAACCCGCGCCTGCCACAGGATAAATAAATACAAGTATATTACATACTCAAGCGCAAACACCTAGGGGGCCATACCAATGGATTCAGAACTATTCAAATAGGTCGGTGTTCGTATCGTCGTTACCAGCTGGTTGCACACGTCGACGGCAGATTTCCCTGACAACGCTTACGATACGCTCGCCTCGCATCGGCACTGCGGACACAAGCACGATGGTCAACGCTTGTGGGAAATAACAGAATGCTTCGTTTTATCATAGTCGAGCCAACGACACTAACTTATGGCTAACTGTCATATGCGCCGTTTGGCCTCAGTTCCGACAATGCGATATGAGGTCGGCCTCGGCCAAACGATTACGTAAGTGACGTCACCGGATCATAGAGGGATCATCGGTTCGCGCCGTGAGCTAGGCCGATGCGAGCGGCAAAACTAATCGATTATACAATAATGCTTATGTGTAAAATAATGTATGAAGCAACATAACCGCACCCCGCGCTTCAATAGGAGCTTTATGTTTACAGTTATATATCAAGACACTATTACAATAAAAATAAATACAGTTTAAATACATAAATTATATTCGGAAACCTGCCCGCGATACAATTTATCACCCTATTAAATCGTTTCGATCCGTTTCCCATACCTATCTCTTATATTCCTAACGATCCTACAACCTCATGAAGCAAAAAAGTATTACAGTAAATATTATACAGACACTCGAAAAATGTATACTTGTCGAAACGGATGATAACTAGAAATAGATTCAAATCTACATAGAATTAAATGAACGCGAAGAAAGTGGCGCGCGCACCAAACGAACGAGGGCTAGACAAATACTTTGATGCTTCATGTGCGAATGCAAGCCCGCCGCGGCGACAGACGGTTTACAATCTCTGCTTACACCCCTGCACTCATACCGCCACCAGGAATATAAACAACCTCACCATATCGAGGAAAAATGGAATCCTTTGCACATAAAGTTACAATAAAGGAGGTGATTGCAGCGCTCCTATTACGGATTTTTATATTCTTGGTTAGGCCATACTTCAATCGCAGACATTGTAAACATTTTAAGACCTGTGTTGCCATGATGTACAAAAAATCTTAATTGCGTAAAAACGTAAATTATTCGGACTATATTGTACATTCTTTCCGATGACTGTACAAAGTGGGGTAGGAGCATTAAATAATCGGAGAAAAATGGTAATTTAAATAAAATAGCAACATTGCAGAAATTAAAAAAAATTCTTACAGTTGCAATGTCGTTTAACGGCTCTATTGTGATATAACTTCAGTCGTTTAACAATAAAATGAAACTTATTTTTATAGAACATTTCACTATGGAGCCGCTAAACCAGCACGGCACTGTCGCGACTATTCCCACGTTTTCCAAACTGTCACAATTAAATCGATTACGTATATTATTAAAAAAATATTTCAATCCACATGTCACAGTTAAACAAATAATGGCGTATTTGAATGGAGGTTAGGGATGATCGATTCTTTTTACAAATCCATCGATATATCGATATCACAACATCGATATAAAACATTTTATAGAACATAAAACAAACATCACAGTTTCTTGTACGAAATATCAAAACAATACTAAGTTGGTACATTTCAGTCTGAACTAAATAAAAATTATGAGTTATCACTTTCTTTGATGGCTATTGAAAAAAATCTCTATTTAATTTTATTTTCTAGAACATCGATAACAATCGATCATCCCTAAATGTATTTCGACGTATAAAACCTTAGAAAACGTAAATAGTCGCAAATCAGTCGCGTGCCTCACCCATATAAAGTTACCGGCACAATAAGGCAGTGATTCAGTGTATGCTGTACAAAATATCTCCATTACAAAGTTACGACCAGTCTGTTGCGATGAGCTTTAGTCTATTGTACATATTGTGAAACTAATTTCATGCATTCATAGATATATTTATTTAAATTATCGACATTTCGAACGAATTACAACACTACGTAGTATAAAAATATATTGGAAGCTTTAGTTGAGGCATTTAAAAATGAAGCAATAGCCATCTTTTATAAAAACAAAATTACAATCGACGTTTTTGTTTTTTTTTTTAATTGATTTACTAAAATATGTCATGATTTTTTTCAGTAACTTCTGTAATTAACCGTTGTTCAAATATGTATAAGTTTCAAGACATATTTTAAAATGCTTAAAACGTCATTTAAATACGCAATTCGCAAAATCCATCAAATTAGTTCCACCTATTGTATTCGCATAAATATAAGAAATTATTAGCTATTGTAGATTCAAATCCAAAAAGGTTGAACAAGTCAGTAATTCAATTTATTAACTCCTATCAGAAATACCCAATTTTTTATATATGATTTCAACATTCCCGTAACCTACAAGTACATTTTGTGATTTATTTATTTTTAATAGACCTATACACCTATTCTCTGTTTAACATATCGAATACTCCAACGGGACAAATGTAAGGTAGAGGAGCCCTGCCCTAGCGCGTCGCCTCCGCCTCCGCCTCCGCTTCCGCCTCCGCCTCCGCCTCCGCCTCCAACTAATCATTTACAATATACAACTCTGTAATGCGAGGGCAACGTTTCAAATTATTTAACACGTTTCTGTATCGAAATGGAAACGATTTGTGCAATCGAAAAATATTCATTTATCAAATATCTATGACCTCGGTCGCTTTCCGTACAAAACGAATTCTGAATTGGCCCTTTTTATCCTCAGTCATCAGTTGCCGACACTTTTAAAAATATAAAGCTTGCGATAATAACCGAATGTAAGCTTACCTAGCATAGACCATAACTAAACTATAGATTATTCAGTTTCCATTCGCAGTCTGTATCCGTAATTATTTCGGTTTCTAAATTTATATACAATATTTATTTTCTACCATATTGCGTCCTTGATATGCATTGCGTAACAATAAAAAAACCTAGCTTTGATGCCCTGGATGCGTCCGTGTGTGGTGACAGAACTCCGAACCTTCTAAGTAAGCGAAGAAATAATACATTACATGTTACAAAGTAACATCTCGTCACCATAGTGTTCTCTTTACAGTCAGACTTATCGCGATAAATAAAAATATAGAATTATAAATATGGATTCAGTCCAGGTCTCGTGCATAGACGAGATACTTCCAAAAGCCGATTCGTTCCGATTTCTCTAGAATTTATCACTACATCCGTCCGTTGGCTCGGCTCGCGCCTTCCTCTAAATATAGAGTGATTTAACTTTACTTAACCTAAACCAACCGTCGCGTTCGCTTTTGGCTTATAAAATACTAGAGCGTAATTATGTCTATCGTCTTCGATTATGGAGCAATGAATTAATCTAAAGCCAGTTTCCGCTAGCGTACCCGCTTTCCGCTCCGCTCGTGTCTGCGCACGCAGCCGCCGGCTCCGTGCTAATTAAACTAAACCAACCGAGTACAAAAGTCACTTTAATGTCATTTAAACAACGCAATCGTCTTTGTAGAGCACCTCGCTGCTGGTGTCCATTCCGCACTCATTACTGTTTAAACACATCACCACTAAAATAACTTCTTACTCCGATCATCGCATTCCGCTACCGTACATCTCGGGTCGAGATTTGTCAAAGTCCAAGTATGACAACATACTCTGCTCCTTCTGTATACACATGTGAATTATTCACAAGTTTTCTAGATTTGTAAAGCAAGTGAGTTGCGCACTCGTTGCCGTCCGTTCGTTTATTATAGTACTAAAGTGGGGCGTCAGTGTGAGCGGGTGACGATCTTCCGTAGCGTGTAAGCTAATATTTAGCACTCGTCGTGTCTATTTGTCTAAAGCAAATACAATATCGGTGTCGTTAATTCTCTATAACTTCACTTCAGCATCCCCTTCAATATTATGAAGTTTCCTGGAGTTTTACACCTCGTCTTGGCGTAGATAAATATCGCTTTAGTATCTCTTCCTTCTGGCCTCTAACTTTAGGGCACACTTTAGTCTACTCGCTTACAATCCTTTATTGCAACGCTCACTTTAATGTCCTCAACAAATCGTCACGCAACTGTATCACTCGTGTCCACCGGTCGCCCGCTCACACTACGCACACTTCACACTGGCAGAGCCGCAACCCGCTAGCGATACCGATGAGCTAACGCGTCCAGCGGCGTCCAACGCGCCCTGTATTGCGACCGCGCGGCGTCCAACGCGCCCTGTGGCGCCCGGCGGCGTCCAACGCGCCCTGTGGCGCCCGGCGGCGTCCAACGCGCCCCGTGTTGCGCCCGGCGGCGTCCAACGCGCCCCATCTAGCGCGCTCGCTTGCGCGTACGCCTGCGCTTCCTTGGCGGGCGCGGCGGTCGCGGCGGGCGCGACGGGCGCGGCGCGGGGGGCGCGGGCGCGGCGGCGGGTGCGGGGGGCGCGCGGGCGCCGGGCTCGCGCTAGTGTATGGCGACGGGGCTGTGCTGCAGCTGGCACACGGGCTGCAGCATGTCGTCGTCGCGGCGCACGCTCTCCACCTCCATGCGCTCCGCCGGGCCCCACAGCCGCGCGCCGCCTACTGCACACACGACATATATTTACATTTAGTTGTAACATAAATCTGACATTTATGTTACAACTAAAGCTTATACAATGTTCTTACTCATAAAATATACTAAAATACATGACATACTGGGACTTCTATCAATGTCTATATAATAAATATTGCATTATTTCAAGTGTTTATACCACATGGGATTTAATTTATGAGTAAGACATCTAGAATGCAGATTACGAAGTACACAGTTCTAAGTGCGAAATAGTTTATCTTTAAAATAGTACAATTACACTAAAATATTAAAATATTAGGTATTGATTTCGTAATCTGCACTACAAAAAGATCTTATATCAAATTAAACGACGGTACATTTGAATTACTAAACAATCTTCTCATGCTAATAAGTCTAGGCAACCAGGCTTAACTTTATGAGTATTATATTCTCATAAGAAATTAAATAAAAATGTACATATCGTCATTTACCACTAAACATACGATAAAACTATCCTTGTTGGTTATAATCATTTAATTTCACCAACAAGAATATTTTAAATACGTAATTTCAAACTTGTGGTTACTTCTAATTGTAGGGGTTTTCGCTAATCATAAGTGTCTATAGGAGATAAACTCCTCGATCATCATTTCCTAAACTATCATGTTCACAACTAATAACACGATAAACTTTGTGTTTTGTGTTGCCTAAATCAATAAAAATGTTTGCGACATCTGCAACTACATTTCATATGTGTATTCACACCTATAAAAACATGCTATTTCCAATCAATCCAATATATAATTGGGTGATCTTAACATTACTCATTTAAACCGTTATTTCAATAAAAAAAAAACATTGATAAAGCATTTAAAAGCGTTTGAGCTAACATAAACAGCAAATAAAACAAGAATATAACAAAAATATTAGATAGCAATGTAACTGCAGATTGAAACAGTGAAAGCCATGCAAGTGATTACAATGTCATGCGATGTATTATGGCATCGTCAACTAACGGGGATGGACAAACATGTTCAAACCAACACTTTAAGAAAATACAAAAAAAAATATCATCAATTTAAAAATAAAAATGTTGGCAGAACAATACTGTCACAATTGCAAGAAAGTTTTATTACAAATATACCGTAATCTCAAAACTATAATTAATTTGAACCATAGAGGTTCTTGTTTTGTTTAAAAGCATTTAACGTTTTACCACTTCACATACTTTAGGGCCTGTCCCACCAAATTGTAAATCGTCTGATAACAATCCAACGTGTAAAATATGTGATGGCAATATCGGATTTTGTTCCCTTATCTGACAGTGACGTCATTTTAAGCCATCAGCCAGTAGGACAGGCCCTTACCGAAAACGTGTGTTTTTAATTCGAACCAAGTGTAGTTTAGTGTATATTTGCAATAAACTTTCCTACAACGAGTTACAAGGAGAAGGGGGTATAAAACATTCGGACATGTCTGCAGACCTGGCAGGTAATGTTAGCACTAGTTGGCGGCTAGTGTCGCGCGGGCGCGCCGCCGGACCGCTCTAGTCATCGCGGGTCCGACGGCCCATCTGCCGCGGGAACATCCACAATAAACTCACATTAACTCTTTTAATTATTTCTTTTCAACAAAAAATACAGACGAATTGAGTACCTCCTCCTTTTGGGAAGTCGGTCAAAAACAGAATATAAGAATCCCCTTTCCCATATGGAAGGGAAGAACTAAATTAGACATGAAAATGTACGCCCGGTTTTCATGAAATGTAAAAACAATAATTATAGAAGGATAGGCGTCTTGTATTAAAAAATCAACAAAATCAATTATATCGCCTTTTCTTCCATTACATAGATGTAGAAAATGTTATTATTTTGTAAACAAATTATAAACGGAAACACTTCATCATTTCTTCTAAACCAATCCATTTTTAATTTAGAAATTTTACAAATTTTTCAAATTGCCCCACTCATTATTAAGTGGTTACATACTATCACTTAGTGTACATTAGTGTTCACTTAACGTCTCTGAGTGTGGCAATTTACTCTCCGTAGTCAAAGTGTTCCCGTATCCCATAGTTATGAAATTAATGGAAGCGTTACGCATAGATCATGACACAAGCTCGGAATGATTGCTGTCGACTAAACAGTTAATAACTGAATCGAAAATAATTTAAAAATAAATGCCAATAAACACCAATCTGTTAAACATATAGTTATAAACATCAATGCAATACACTCATGCCAATTATTTATTTAGATTAATTTTGCATTATAAAGAGTTATATTAGTAGATAAACATACAGTTAACAATATTCTTATTTAATTGTTTAGTATTAAAACTTATACTATAACATACATGAATTTATATATGTAATTGTGTGGTCTCAAAAATGTATTAATTTATCCCACATGTATGTATCATGGGATGGTTTATAGTTCAAAAATGTCATTACTAAGAGCAAATTATATTTTTTTTTATTGTGTCTGTTGAATTTGGCCATTGAAACCGATTCAAACACCCAAATACTGTCAGTCATGGGCCTCAACAGGAGGGGAGTGGGTACTGTCCCATAAAAATATAAATAGATATCAAAATTACTTTAAATAAAACCATAATCAAAAGTAGCTGCCCCCTCCCATCTAGACTTAGTCTAGATCATCGGCTGGCAACGCCTATCTCAATTACCAACATGTACGATATTTTCGTACGATTAGTACGTAATATGTCGTTTCGTACCAAAGTGTACTCGGAGAGTTACTGTGTGTTAGTGATTGTGTTTGTTTGTCTGTGTGTGTGTGTGAGTGTGTGTGTGTGTGTGTGTGTGTGTGTGTGTGTGTGTGTGTGTGTGTGTGTGTGTGTGTGTGTGTGTGTGTGTGTGTGTGTGTGTGTGTGTGTGTTGTGTAGTGAAGGTTTACCTTAAACTTGAGGTAATCAGAGACGGAGTGTCCGGGCTCCCCGCGGCGGCGCGCGGCCGGCCCGCCGCCCTCCACGCCCAGGATGTCGTGCAGCTGCCGCGAGCCCGGCGCGCGGTACTTGCGGTACCCGCTGCGATACAACACAATGTTTTAATACAAACTAGCTGTTCCCGTGCGACTTCATCCGCATAAAATTATGAAAATTTTATTTCATCGTTTACATGTGTCAAATTATCAATTGCAAATGTCAAAATGACATGACGATGACAAACCATGGCAACCTTGCTTCCTTGATGTTGGCAGCAACTGATGGTCTCTTTCCCACATTAGGGTTTTAATCCAAAATATCTACCCCCTAAGTTTAATGGCGTCAAAATATATAGCCTAAAGCGTGACGTAAGTGTAGGGCTTTTTATTAAAGAAAAAAATATTCGAAAATATGCTGTAATTGCTGACATCTTAGGCAACAAAGAAGTGTGTGTTTACGCTTTATTATAATAGTATAGATAGTATAGATAACAATTATATTAATACAATTGGTTTAAAAGCGTTACACAAAGCAGTTATTTTAGAAACGCCCATAGTGAGGTTGCTTTCTCTGCAAGTCTGACCACTGGTTGATTGAATTTTCAGATTTTGCAGCCCGTGGGGTATATAAAATGATACATTTCTTATTATTTTCATAAAATTTAGAGAACAAGATAAACGATTATTAGACTATTAATACCGAAATTATAAACTTTCAAGTTTGGGTGAATCTCGGTGAAATTTGGCACCATTGTAAAACATACTATTTTTTTATTTCTGAAATTTGTAATACGAACTAAAAAAGTAAAATTTGACGCAAGAATGTAAAATGAAAGATAATGCCAACTACACACACACTGGACATTTTACTTCATACAAATTGTAATTACTAGTTGTTGCTCGCGACTCCGTTAGCGTGAAATTAAAAGATCTCTACTTAATATTATAAATTTTTCAAAATTTAATTTCAAATCAATGATAACGGCGAAATTCACTTGTACTGTGTTGCTCCCGTATTGGTCAAAATATCTCGCTGTCAGGATAACATTTTTAGTTAAAAAATCTACAAACATTACAAAATTTCTAAAACGGTCCTTGTCTTACTAATATTATAAATGCGAAAGTTTAGATGGATGGATATTTCTTAGGGTTCGTAGCCTAAACGTCTCTAGATGAAATTTCGCATAGACGTAGAGGATAGTGTTAAAGAATACATAGGCTACTTACTTTTGTTTTATTTTAATTCTAGAAGAAAGTTAGTCATACTAATATGATAAATGTGAAAGTTTAGATGGATGGATGGATATTTCTTAGGGTTCGTAGCCTAAACGTCTCTAGATGAAATTTCGCATAGACGTAGAGGATAGTGTTAAAGAATACATAGGCTACTTACTTTTGTTTCATTTAAAGTCTAGAAGAACACATAACACTTTTGTTTTTTTTAATTGCACACAGATAGAGTCGCGTGCGAAATCTAGTCAATCTATATATGTAGGCCTTTGTGTGTGTTGTGTAGTGAAGGTTTACCTTAAACTTGAGGTAATCAGAGACGGAGTGTCCGGGCTCCCCGCGGCGGCGCGCGGCCGGCCCGCCGCCCTCCACGCCCAGGATGTCGTGCAGCTGCCGCGAGCCCGGCGCGCGGTACTTGCGGTACCCGCTGCGATACAACACAATGTTTTAATACAAACTAGCTGTTCCCGTGCGACTTCATCCGCATAAAATTATGAAAATTTTATTTCATCGTTTACATGTGTCAAATTATCAATTGCAAATGTCAAAATGACATGACGATGACAAACCATGGCAACCTTGCTTCCTTGATGTTGGCAGCAACTGATGGTCTCTTTCCCACATTAGGGTTTTAATCCAAAATATCTACCCCCTAAGTTTAATGGCGTCAAAATATATAGCCTAAAGCGTGACGTAAGTGTAGGGCTTTTTATAAAAAAAAATATTCAAAAATATGCTGTAATTGCTGACATCTTAGGCAACAAAGAAGTGTGTGTTTACGCTTTATTATAATAGTATAGATAGTATAGATAACAATTATATTAATACAATTGGGTTAAAAGTGTTACACAAAGCAGTTATTTTAGAAATTGCTTTATCTGCAAGTCTGGTCACTGGTTGATTGAATTTTCAGATTTTGCAGCCCGTGGGGTATATAAAATGATACATTTTTTATTATTTTCATAAAATTTAGAGAACAAGATAAACGATTATTAGACTATTAATACCGAAATTATAAACTTTCAAGTTTGGGTGAATCTCGGTGAAATTTGGCACCATTGTAAAACATACTATTTTTTTATTTCTGAAATTTGTAATACGAACTAAAAAAGTAAAATTTGACGCAAGAATGTAAAATGAAAGATAATGCCAGCTACACACACACTGGACATTTTATTTTCATATTAATATCATATTGTAAAATAAAACATTTTTAACTGACCTGCCATCCTTTCCGTTTACTTTTTTCAGTACGTATCCACCGCCCTCTGACGCCGGTAATTTGTCAAAGAACTTTCTAGTTTTGTGTGCCTAAAAACATTAAAACATGGAGTAGATAAATACATTAAATTGAACAGACTAAGATAATAATAATTAGAGCTGAACATTGCACTATTTATATACAAAATAATAGCAACGCACGGTTAGCATAAGAGCGGGCGCACACTTTTGACTAAACAATCGGACAACAGTTGTGCGATCGTCGATTGTTTTGTAGCAAACTCAACTGTTTATTTGCACAACTAAAAATCGAGTAGTATGCGCACTTCCATACAAGCACATTGGAATGAAAGCGAGACTAAACTGTGCGATGGTTTAGTCAAATGTGTTCTTAAACTAAGTGGAAATAGGTACTAAATAGGTCATTATTCACTGGATAGTCACAAAGTCTTTCATTACCTGATCGAGTAAATGGTCCGGCGGCATTCCGAGAACTTCGACAATCTTGTTCATCTGGTCGAGCTCGTTGGCGCCGCTGAAGAGGGGCTCGCCGGTGTGCATCTCCACGAGGATGCAGCCCAGCGACCACATGTCGATCGCCAGGTCGTACGGGATGCCCAGCAGCACCTCCGGCGACCGGTAGAACCTCGACTGGATGTACTGGTATATCTGGAAATTAGGTTATACAAACAATTACTTCCTATATCAGACAATGATAAATACATTTTTGCTCAGTATGACATTATCATATGTATAGTTACCGAAAAATGCTCTATCCTTTATTCATTTCAGGATAACTACATGCAAATTATATATTTTTTTCATATATCGAGTGTTTTATATTTTAACTAGCTTTCGCCCGCGACTCCGTCCGCGTGGAATTAAAAAAAACAAAAGTGAGTAGCCTATGTGTTCTTCCAGACTATCCTCTACATCTATACCAAATTTAATCGAAATCCGTTCAGCCGTTTAGGCTACAAACTCTAACAACCATCCATCCATCTAAACTTTCGCATTTATAATATTAGTATGAAGTATGATTGTGCCGTCAAGATTATTTAATAGTTTAATTGCTTGTCTTGTAAAGTAATTTAAAACGTATTCATCATATTCTAACCTATGGGCACATATAGAACTCCGATAGAAATCGATAGATTCAACGTAAATAATGCAACGATAGCTTCACGGGATTTAATTTGTAAGATTATTTAGGCCTTATACAAAAGCAATATACGATAGATAAAATTCTTATGATTTTTTATTTTTACTTTCATCTTATATTAACAAAGATCTGTGTGATGTAATAACATAGGTACTTTAATTGCAGTTAGACCGATGCCTGTGACAAACGGGTAGGCAGGTTTTAAAAAGTATTTTCTGTGTGGGATATTTTGTGGGCGTATCGAGCGCAATCAGGTTATTATCCTACGCATATCGATGGATAGACGTCAGGGACAACATAAAAAAGGTTAAATGCAATCTTAAACCCACAGTTTTGATACAAATAATATTCCAATTCTGTCATTTAGATTGTGATCTCATTCAGTGACTCGATTTAGGCCTTTGTCATTCACCAAAAATATAAAAAGTTCGCAATCAGTACATAATAAAACATCTGACGCAACAATGATCACACAATTACATAAGCAATAGAATAATTAGTCTAAAAACAAATTGTTCAATGATATACTGCTGCGTAAAATAATCACAATTAGCGTTTAATTAATTAGAGCAGTATCGCAGAGAGGCCGTTTGCGATAGTATAGACCGCGACCCATCAATGAATCGCTTATCTGCAGCGAAACACGCCAAAGGCAGTTCCTTAAACGCTGCGTAATAATTTAATATTTAACGCGCAATTGGCGATAACCCTTGCCGTGCCCGCGGCCGCCGGCTCGGGAGGCCCCGGCGTGATTTATCACGACAATTAGCTTCTACTCAGAATTGGATCTATAAATCGACAACGGAGGTATTAAATACGGCATCTATGGATTTTAATTGCACTCATAAATTTGCAAGCATACTGATATCTTCAAATGTACGAATGAAATTATTATGCAATATTAAAATAGGGCAAAATACTGCTAATATTAAAATAGGGCAAAGTACTGCTAATATTCAAAATGAGTTTTCCTTCAGGGTGACTACAAAAGAAGACTTTTGGTGTTTTTTTATAATTATATTTCTTTATCTTGACAAAATTATCGGTCTGTATAAAAAGGCGTCCTACGCAGCGCTGTCTTGTACATGGCTGTTAAATTTATACCCACGCTTTTGAAAAAGAAAAATAAAAAAACTACCTCAGAAAAATACCGGCGGCTCACTTTACATATAGAAATACGTTTTTAATAAGTATCTCTGGTTTTAAGACTCGATGGCTCGTATTTAAATAACTGTATATTACAAATTTGACATTTGACCGATGTGTACTTTTTTTTACCAACTTATAGTGCAACTTACCCTTTGTCCTAGTTGACACGAACTGCCGAAATCAACAATCTTGATGGCTGATCTCTTAGGATTGCATAGCAAAATATTCTCAGGCTTAAGATCACAGTGAATTATATTTAGTTCTGTAAAGAAAATATTACAATATTAGAAAATAAGTAACGGTTTTACTCTTATTAACCCCTTGATAAGAAAAGTTCCATAAACATTGATTAGTTTAATAAGAGCGCACATCTTTGACTGAACTATCGCACAACTGTTGTACGATTGTCGATTGTTTTGCAGCAAATTCAACTGTGTGAGTGCGCACCTCCATATTAGCTCATAGGAATCAACTAAACAGTTGTGCGATAATCAAAGGTGTGCACGCTCTTAGTTTTTTTGGCACGATTTGATGCGGGATTCAAGACACCTTAGATATACGGTTTTACTTATACCCTAGAGTTTGTTTACCAACCTGGTTGACTAAGGAACAGTAATGCGGTGCACAGCTGCTGTGCGAACTTGCGTGTCAAGTTGAGCGAGACGCCGCGGAAGTTGGTATTACGCAGGAGGTCGTACAGGTTGTACGACAACAGCTCGAACACGAGGCACAGGTGGTTCCGCCACATGAAGTGACGCTTCAGTTTCACTATAAAACAATAAACAATGAATCAGTTGATTTCTTATCTCTAGGTTCAACTATCTCTCTAGTAATATCAGCATTCGAACTAACAATCATTTAGTAACGACGCCTAGCGATATCCCCTTCCTTATCTTGCCGGTATACTATTGAACCTATATATTTAGGACACGGAAATCTAACTGCATTATTAATCCAAAAAAAAGTCTAAACAAGTCTTTACTTATGGCAAATGTTCCTATACAAATGATAAGCTCCGTCTTTAATTTGTAATTCCGTGCAATTAGACTTGTTCTTGTTTCCGGCCTTGTATCATTTTACGAATTAGATCAGTTTAAAGCAAATGTGTAACTTACCTATATAATACTTATTTTCGGCATCTGCCCTGTTCATCATTTCTAGTAACTTGACTTCTATTTGTGCCTGGTTTAGGAAGGGTTTCTTATTCTTAATTATTTTTATCGCTACTTGACACTGCTCCTCGTGGTCGTACGCTTTCACAACCTGGAATAAAACATACAATACAAGATTATTACAAATTATCTTAATAATTCTATATTAAATCAAACTTTAGTCTATACTTCTGCACTAATTTTACAAAGAGGAATGATTTGTATTTGAAATAACTCAAAAACTACTGGATCGATTTCGAAAATTATTTCACTATTAGAAAGTTACGTTATCAGTGAGTAACATAGGCAATATTTTTTCTTATTTTCTAATTTTACGCGAACGAAGTCGCGAGCAACAAGCTGGTATTACACAAGTGTAGATGATTTTTGTTTTATTACCTAGAGTATAATAAAGAGTACAAAAAAGGACAAACCCCTAAAAGACGACAGAGCAACAATATGCCTTTTATAATTGACGATATCGTCCTCAGTTTGATTTGATTGTTGGGACTTGGCTATTGATGTAATGATTATACCTTTTTCTGTCAATAACATACATAGGATAGCATTTTCTACTTTAATAAAAACAATAAATTCCGATCCTATAAATGTCTAAAACACTTGTGAAATTGTAGCGTTTTCCTACAATTTTTTTGGCTGTTAATTGGTTGAATATTTTATACATTTTTATGAATTTATTGCACATATTTCAATTTACCCAGACGAAGTAAAAACTACTTTAGAAAGACGTCTCTGAGATCTACGAGTGGCTAAGTAAACGTTAAAAATGTCTGCAATCTTACTCAGTTCTGCGGCGAGGCAATAAAGAATCGAAGAATAAAACACTAGGGTTGTGCAAAAAACTCCGCTGCTCGTTTAACTGGAATGTTTGCTCAATGGCCCCGTTATTCCTATTTTTATACAGTAGAGCTAACTACATTTTATTATAATAATTAATATTTTATCACATTTTTTTCACTGTCCGTTTCAAAAAAACCGTTCTTTGTGTGAAACGTGTCAATTCATTCTAAATAGGTAAGTTATACTGAAATTTTACAGTACTAAAAACCCCTACGGGACTGTTTTATCTTTTGGGAGATGTTAACTAAAAAGAACAAAATACATCATCAACTCGACCTTATCCTACCCTCGCAGGGTTGATCTACTAGGTTGTCATCCTCCAGGTTAACCTATCCATCATATCTTCTCATCATGTCACCTTTCACGCAACCTATCCATTTCATTCTAAATCTATCTCCACCGATGTACCTTCACATTCATAACTAAAGTTTTAAAAAACAAAAGTCTATCATTTTGTTATCTCACCTGTCCAAAGGATCCTTTTCCTATTGGCGAGGAGATTTCGTACCGGTCGAGGAACTTCTCTCCCTGTTTGATGATGTAGTCGTGGTTGTCGTCGTCGTACCCGTCGTTGTATAACTTTCTCTCCTTCTTGTGTGAACCGTCATCCCCAAGGTACTGTTGCGCTCTCCGCTTCTTCTTTGCATAGTAAACCTGAAGACAAAATAAGAGAAATCGTTAGTATCATAGTTTCATTAGTAAGCGAAGGGAATCAAATAAACAATAGATCGGACATTCGAAAAAGTTCCTTCACTTAACACGATAACAAACAAAAGTCAAATTATATTTCGGCGTATTTACTACTCAGCAACAAGTCATGGAGTCTCGTCTTTTCATTTGTTGATAACTGATTTTAATAAATCAAATCTTAAGGTAAAAAGTTTTTGCTCGACATATTTATGTACAGATTATTAAAGTAGAGGCATCTATGTTAAGTATTAAGAGTATCGAATATAAGAGATTAAAATATCCTTGAAATGTCGGTCAACCGCTGCATCCAATCGATAGGGGCCGAGTGCCGATATTTATCGCTGACACAGCACCCTTATCTATTTTACAACGACAGGATCAAATTAAAAAGCACCGATGATGCAAACCCCGTTTAGAATAAAAAAGATCTTCTTTTAAAATTTGTTTTAACATTCTAAACGAATTTATATTTCAAAAATGGAAACAGTGGCCTAAAAAGCACTATCGTTGTTTACGCAATAGTACCTTATACTTATACAATAAACCTTTTGTATGTCTATTACATTCTTATTATCGGCTTAACACTTGCCGCCGTTGGGCGATTAGCAGTTAATGTTTGTATTCGTCGCTACAGACCTTGCTTGAGGCAGTCCGTGTATGGCGACCCCATACGTCGTGCTCTAGCCGCTTTATATGAATTAATCATAAATGCGGCGGCATAGAGCGACGCGTGATTTTGAGGCATATTTTACGAAAAGGCTTCGAGGAAGTATGAATACTAACGATGCAATGCCGTAGGCTATAAACGTCTAGGCGACCTACGCAACTAAGATATATACTGTGTACAATGAGGGCTTTTGAATGCAAGCTATATTGCTTCCGAACAACGGCGTTTATGATATTACACTACGTTTTGATATAAATCAAAGATTCAATGTTGATTTAGTATGAGACGTTATACACAAGTTTATTTTATAAACGTTTTAATTTCCAGAAATATACGCGCATAGAACATAACTTATAGAGTAACACGAATAGAAAATTGAAAATTGTAAGCGATAATCAATATAATATTTAAATAGTTAGCGGAAAGATTAGGCTAATAGTCAGGCACATAGCAACATACGAGCTTATAAAAGAGTCACCGTATGCGTTATAGGAAATGACGCGTCGCGTCGCGGAGAGCGCGGGAATTTCGTCGGACGGACGTTGACCTAAATATGCGGTTGACATTGATCGACGATGGTCGCGATATGCCGCTATACAAAACATTCGGATGTGTGGATTCCAAACGCGCCGGTTCATCGCTACATGTTTGTTATTTAAAAGCACATATTTACTAATGTAATCTCTTATGTGTTTTGCGGACACAGTTGGATTCCGAATTAGTAATGAGTTATTTACTTTAAATCATATTATATGTTAGATTGATTTCATCTGACATATTTACGTTGATATTGCCTAGGTTCAAAAACTGCCTGCTAAAAATATTATAATAGGTCAGCATTACGTCAGGCTTAGCATACAACACTAGTATTAGACCGGTGTTACATAAGTGACTACGAGGCAGTAGAATCGGCGAATGCAAATCAAACGATAACCCAAATTTCTGAGTGCGGCCTAGATGCCTAATAAACAATAACTATATTTGATAGGCGTAGGATGAACGGGGGAGCGTAAAGGTTCCGTCACACGTCTACTTCAGTCGTGCGGTGGGTGGCAGAGCCGGACGTGCGTCGGTGACGCGATGTCAGATGCGTGGCTTCCCCGGCTTCCTTGATGTTGACTGTTGCCGGGTTGTGTTTCGGCGATATGATATCTTGGCTACGGTCCGGTTACAAAGACGCCGTTCACAACAGTGGCCCGGCGGCGTGGTACCGTCTTGGTGGTGAGATGGTGAGATGATGCCGCAAGCGGGGCAGTGACCGCGGCACGTGGCCGCGAGATGAGCGCGTCGGGCCGGGGAGAGCCGGGGAGAGCCGGCGCGCGGCGGCTGTCATTGATTTTCCCCTCCCCCCGCGGCCGAGGCCGGCGCCCCCGCCGCGTCTCACCCACTTCCAGCGCCCGATAACGAGGTTAACGGGCGACGTGAGCGTCTCCTAAACTTTAATTATATCGGTACACCCGACGTGCATGTTTAACCGGGTCTCTATTCAGCAGTTTTGTTTGCGGCGCACCTGATAGCGCGACGTGGATCCGCACCCCGCACGGCGATTATCTGTCTGACGAAAGCCAGCCAGACGAGATGCGAACCGCGAGCAGTGTTGGTCACGGGATAAATTTTATAGACGCCGGTTCGAATCGTAGCAACAAGACCGCCTTGATACTAATATATGCTTCGGGTTCGCGGCACAATAAACGTCGTGAATTTATAATAAGCACATAATATTGTATTGCTAAGCTTAGCACTTAACAACTGTGGAATGACGAACATTTACTGCGAATACAAATAAGTACGAAATAAAAATAACTTTAATGTACATATTTATAAGTTCATCAATTTGAAGAGCTGCATTTCCGACACTTTGAGATACTAATTGACGATAAAAAAATATAAACTTACAAAGTAACGAATAGATTTGGCTCATTTGATTTCTATTAGATTCAGTTTTAATGTTTGACTGTTTATATAATTAGTAAAGTTACTTCATTTCTCTAAAATGTGAATGTTTACAACTTCGCTGAGAGTCGGATGACTACGGTTTTCAAGCTTACGTCGACATGTAGTTTATGTTCCACTACAATATAACTAACGAACAATATGCGAGAACTCTTCAAAAATTCATAATGAATCATGTTAAGGCCAGTGCTCGAGTGGCGTTTAATTTAAAGTTTCGCCAAGTGGGAATAGTTTTGGATACAATTGAATAACAGCAGTTAGGCTGAACACGTACTGTTGAGAAATCCCACTCCAGACCCGGGCCTCACTAACCATGTATAAAATTAACGATAATTATTACATGGCATTTAATTAATATAATTGCTTTAATATGTGCTTATCTATACTCTATACTAATATTATAAAGAGGAAAACTTTGTATTTTTGTATTTTTGTATTTTTGTATGTATTGAAATAACTCAAAAACTACTGGGCCGATTTTAAAAATTCTTTCACCGTCAGAAAGGTAATTTATCTGTGAGTAACATAGGCTATATTTTATTATTACTAATGTTCAGGAACTATTAATAAACAGCGTGTTTCTGGACGCCGGCGTTAAAAACTCACTAAACTTTAACTTTTCTCGGCTTACGCTGCCTAAACCGTTAGAGGTATATAAAAATGATGTATGAAAGAATTGTAGACCTTGAAAAGTTCTACAGAAAAGTGCGCGATAGCATATATCTATCTTTAACGGTTTTCTTACAATAACCACTTTTGTGTTTACAAAATGAATTAAAAATCCAACGCTATTTGCAGCGTTCTTTTATTGGTTTCAATATTAATCCTTATCCAAATAAATGCGTTTGTTATCAGGAGAATTTAATGTAGAATAAAATTGTCATTTACAGTATTAAAATTGGACTAATAGTTTAGAAGATATCGCGAACACAAACAATAAGGGTAACCGAAAATCAGCTTACAAGCTACCGGACTTAGAAATTTGGAATCTTGCATCGGTAGATTTCTGTTATTACGTAGATTACTACTAAGTTAATACTTTTCGTAATAGGTTGAAAAAAAGGGCGAACGTAATAGGTTATATTTGTAATTTCACGCGGGCGAAGTCGCGAGCAACGGCTCGTTAGCCGATAAATGGCAACTATTGTAATTATTTACTAAAGAAATGTGTACATGAAATTTCGATTTATCCTGACTATTAAACGCGGAAAATCATTAGGATTAGTTGTTAAAACTTGGTAATAATAAATCCACCGACATAGGCGAAATATAGGTAATTGAAGAAATGGTAATTAAAACAAATATTGCAAATCAGGAGACATAGTATCATTTCACTTAACATTTTCCGCCAGTCGCTAGTGCTAATCTAGTGAAAATAACTTATTTTCCCGCTATAACTTTACCATCGTAAAAGATAGCACCCTATGTGTGGGTTAAACAGTGACCTACCCAATATAAATTTACTAGAAGTGTCAAAGTTTTTTAATTTCTAGCAAAATTTTAATATTTTTAGTAATCCAAGGTTTGAAAGACGTCTTGTAGAAAATAGGGATCGATGATACTCTATGATATCGAGATAAATGATAGCAAACGTTTTGTGATTTATCCTTCAGCAAGATTTATGATGAAAGTAGATCTCATCGTGGATGAAAATTGGAGTAAAAAACTACATACGAGTACATTAATATAACCATACAATTGTTCCTTAACGTTTTGGATCAGTATTTACAAATCGAATTAAAATAGTAATATACCATTTAAGAAGTAAAGTATTGAGAAATGGCTTATCACATCCAGTACGATTTACGGATCGTTGTTTCCACGGCTGTCGGTAATTCAATTACGTGAACCCACCAAAGATACGAGAAACAAGGATGATGTGCATCCTAATTTTTTTACATCGCCTTCTTTTCGATTGTTGATTGGCAATACTTTGTTGGAATTACTGAAATTAAACGTAATGTAAATACTTAGTATAACAATAAACATAAGCCTTCGCCTACGATTCCGTCTGCGGTATTTAAAAAAAACGAATGTACTGTATGTGTTCTTCCAGGCTATGTTCTACATCTTTACCACATTTCATAGAATTTTGTTTAGCCATTTAGGCGGAAAATTCAAACAAACATCCATATATCCATCTCAACTTTCTCATTTATAATATTAGTAAGAAGTAAAATTAAACGTTTGCCCATAATCTGGGTCTTTTTCTTTATGTTCATCTTTAACAAAATCATGTAAACAGACTTTATAAATTGTAATAGCAAAAGGTGTTGAACCGATACTGGGTTAAACCTTCAGCAGCGAATAAAAGAACTGCGAAATAAAAGTACTCAAAACTTTTGAGAGCACCTTGGTTGTGCTCAACACCATTTCTAATGGCTTGTTTAATACAATCCTGGAAATATCTGTAGAAATAAAGTATTTGCGAACGTGAGTATCGATTTAATTATAAAAGAGTGGTTAACACGTGCCGATTTTTATAGATAAAGTGAAATGCCAGGGTCGTTGAAAAGGTATAAATTACTAACTTAATTTTGAATTTCAATCGTTCATTCATGTCTATTTTAACTAATAAGCATACGCTTATATGCTGCGTTTGTGTACCTTATCATAATTTTATTAATTGTTTCATCAAAATGAGAGAGATGTTTTGTATAGTGTGTGTTGTTATTGCGTGGGGTTATTGACTCTGTCCACGTGGTGCGCCGCACGCCGCCGCCTGAATCATCGCGAAATCAATCGCGATCGTTCCGAAAACGTCTGGCGTTTCATTGTCAAAGTGATCGTGTTGAGTTGAGTGCACCACACCGTTTACACCGTTTTTTTTGTATAGTTAGTACAAGTGTTCACGGTTTAGATGGTGTTAAGTGATTACTACTGCATAAAAGGGCGCCTACCTACGACATTATGCCTAGGATCACAGTGCGTATGCATTCATAAAGCCGGTTTTTAATTTTTTTTTAAACAGTTTCTTAATTTATGACCAGTAAACGGACAATTCCATTTTGTTTTTCACAATTGTAGCAACTAATCACAAGCAGAGTGTTATGATATCTGGTATCTAAGATGCACGAAATTAGATTTTTTTCTATAGCACATTTTCGACATTTTACCTTGTTTTTAATCAAATCGTTAAGATTTTTAAACTATTTTTAGCAATTATTAGGTAACGGCGTGATGTCAAAAGGTGCAGAAAGTTGTTGAGGCGGAGACCGCGACGACCAGACGCGAGACGCGCAGCAGTGGATTCCCAAAAAAGCAAATACGGTTGCTAATTAATTTTTCATAGGGCCGGCGACGACACCGCGCCGATATGCAAACTACCCCCGCACCCGCACGCTGCACGGCGCGCTGTCGCCTGTCACCCGTCGCCGTCGCCCGTCGCCGCAACGCCGTCAATTAGTGCGGCGGAACTGCGCAACTTTACATCATTAACACCATAAAAAGACAGATATTGCGAGAAAATTTGTGCAATCAATTAGGAGTTTTAAGAGGGGTCGCGGGGGTGGATGCGTGCCGAGTGCAGCGCTGCAGGCGGGGTGGAGGGGGTGGCGGTGCAGCGAGGGGCGCGGGAGGCGGCGCGCGCATCTGTGCATTCGGCATATTTACCCCGATAGTGGGCGGGCGGGTTCACTGACCCGACCCAATGCAAGGCCTGCGTGCAGTAGGGGCCCGTTTCATTACTGCCACCGCATCGCACACCGACGCAAAAAGCTAACACTGTGCGTCAAGTGGGCACGCATGCTTTTTTTTGTTTTAATCATCTGGTGGATGCAGGCGCAATTCTGTTTTAGAGATGAGCAACCGAGTCCGGAGAAGTGAGGACAGCCGCGGGGCAGACTCCCGGCCGATACACTCATATCGATCTAGTGTTTATTTTCATCCTAGTCTACATGGCTGATCTAAAATTTACTGTGGGATACAATGCTTTTGATTGTCTAAATACAATGGAATCAAACAATAAAATAAACGAGTCTCATTTGGGGAAATAACAGTCGAGTAAATTGTCCGAATAAATATAAAAACAATGCACTGGGCAGGGATACAATGCGTCTAAACAGCACAAACAGCGAAAGCGAGGCGGCGCACCCACACAGGGATCATAATTACAGGCCGGCATTCATAAATCCAGTGATTAAGGCAGACAGACACATTCACCACTGTAAACTGTAGACGACGGTATACTTATGCAAAGCCACCCTTGCAGTCGGCGAATCGGATGCAATACTATAACCTACCCCAACCGTTCCCCTTGGTGCGGCAGGTCAGGCCGGCTTTGAAGGACATTTACATAATAACCGAGCGAGTATTTAAACCACTATTCGTTAATAGCTTAGCGTTAATAACGTTACCGACAAACAGACATTTGTAAGTTTCGAACCCAAATAAATTAGCGCGATAATGACATCTCAATACAGCGCTTTGTGGTTTATTCAAATTTATAAGGAATTGTGTAAATAGCCGGGCAGTAAATAAAGTTAACAGTCTGTCGGAAGCCATTGCAAATTCTCAAAGTCTAGCTCGCGAAAAGACGTTGTCATCGTAAATCATACGTTAGTAGCACTAAAGCTTGTTCGAGTATTTCGTAAAAGTATATCCGACGTTATATTTCAACCAAATGTGTTTGCATACAATGAACTTCGCGAAGCGATGGTTAATTTATTGAATTTATATGACTTTATATTACAAAATTCGTATGCTCGCATTTTGTTGTCTAAATTATTAAATGTTAAAAACGAATACAATCAATTAGATTAATTTACATCTTCCGTGTTGAAATAATGGAACGGTGAAATGGAAACAAATCTTGTTACTTCGCGTTCTTCATTCAATAAGGATTGATTTGTTTTGATATTACCGCGAATCGACTTAAAAAGTATATTAAGCCTTACAAACTAAGACAGACTCAAGAACTTCAGCTGATTATGGAACATTTACTTAATATCTTGTAACTTGTTCATCATAAACTAACTTCATCGGTAAGGGTAATGAGATGCGTTATTACCCATTAGCGCATTATTAAATTCAAATATATACGTAGACGCCAACGAAGATATTTTACACGGAAATATTGTTTTTTTTTTATATACGTCTACGGTTCTTGAATGTAGACAGAAGAGAACACAAAGTAACAAGCTTTAGTAATAGACTATTTTACTTTAAATAAAGACTTATTACGGACGGCGGGCACAATTCCACCGGCAAAGCATTGAGTAGCAAACTACTAGGAAACAAAAGTAGAGGGATAGAATACCAGCGGAGGCATCGATGGCGACAATGGAGAGCGGACTATAAGCGGATTGAATCCTTGTACCTTAATTTGTAAGACTCTTTCAGTATACAATCTCATTGTGTCTCCGGCACAATACACTATTCAATAATACAAAATGATTTGAAAACATTCTTAGGGTCGTTTGAGGAAACTTAATTAAGTGTAGCGAAACTTTTACAAACGTTTCAATGCGGAGACGATGAACATTACTGCCGAGACTTTATAAACTTGCAAGGAAAGTGTTACATCTACAATTGTATAGTTTACATTGTAAAGATTGTAGGCGTGGGTTTCCACTACCAAAACAATCAGAAAAACAGATTGTCATCTCTATTAGAAAAAAAATAGAAACAGATGCGACCACCTACTTCAATCAGCTATCATGAATGCATTTATTTAACAGGTATTTTAAAACCTTTTAATTTTGCCGGCAGCCGAGTGCGAGTTGTATAAAAAAAACTGCGTCCGATCTGTAACGTTGACCCATCCGCATATTTATTATGCACGAGCATTCCATACCGATACCTCCTATGAACGAGGATTTGAGAATTGATTAATGGTGTTTTCTTAATCATGTGAGGAGTATATGATTTAAATCGATATTATAAATAATTATGTTAGTGTTAACATAATTGTAATTTTGCAGAATATTAAAAGATGAATCCCAAGATACTCGTATGTAATTGACTGGATAGACTTATGCGCTTAGATTAGGATTCCATGAAAAAGCTGACGAAATCATCCAAGAACGACTTGTTAAGTAAACATGAATAATCTTTATTTAAAATTACAACTCATTAAAAAATATTAATGTACCACCCACGCATATTTTAATATAGTGCCTACGCGTGTTTTAGTAGTATTGAGGTTTACGACCTACGATGCACTATAATACTATTAAGAATTTTAATTAGTTAAATGAGTCGCCAAGTCACAAGAGAGAGCGGGCAAGGATCTAAATATTAGCGTAGTTTGGTGGTGGAATGATATGCAACATGCAGTTGCCGAGGCTCCGACTGCAGCCGGCGGCTGCTCCACTGCGATTGGAACACGAAAACTAATAATTAAATCATCGGGAGGGCGCTCGCCGTCGCGACTCCGCCATCGACGCGTGTCATAAAGGAAGAACGGACCATTAAAAATCATACGCGCTCCAAACGCTCAGGACTCGTCGCGTCGCCACTCAAAAGTTTGACCTCGCAATTACTAAAATTGGTTTGATTTACCATTTTAATTGTAACAAAAAGCTTATTTTTTCGACCGGCGCGGCCGAGGGTAGTTGTGGCGGGTCGTTGCAATCTCGACCGAGTGACTTTCGGCCGGAGGGTCGATTAGGGCTCGACGGGGCGGCTCGGCGCGCGCGGCGACGGCCGGCATTTTGAGCCGTGGCGTGATGCCGTTAAGGCGTAGTTTGTGTCGGCGGTGTCCGTAGGCGCGAGAGGAGAGCACTCGAGGTCGGATGCTGAGAGCGGGGTCGTGTCGGGCGGCGCGGGCCGGGGGGGACGGTTCACAAAATCGATATAGTCGGGCGGCGCGCGACGTCTTGCGTCCCCGCCCGCCCCCCGCGGCCCTCTAATGAATGAGAGCGAACATAGTCATCTCTGCGGATGGCGGCTCCGGCGCTACGCCGCCGCCGCCGCCGCCGGTCCGATGTATCGCTTCGCGGCGCGATAACCGACACAACCTAGATCAATCCGTACGCTTCTAAATATATCTCATACCACTGCTGTATTGCTTTTCTATTCCTTTTATCTGCAGAAATCCAGTCTACTTTTAGACTCTCTTGTACAATGACAAATGCGCTGTTCACTGTATTGGAAGCTCGATAGAAGCGAGTAGGTACTTGTGTTGCCAACAAACACAACTTACATTTAGCATAAGACGAGTAAATAAAAATGAGTAATTTGTGAAAGATATATAAGACATGAACTATTTAAACTAGAATAAACGTTATTGGGGTTTTCAAATTAATTAATACAAGGATCAATATTAGAACCAAAATAATAAGGATGTTGTAAAGTCTTTTCTAATATGATTCTTTATACAACCGATGGTGTCATATACAAAGGCTTATAAGGGCAAATGCAAAGTGGAAGTAGTAGCCAAGAAGGCAACGTAACGCAGCCATGAACTGTTTTATTTGCGACCGAGAGACGGTCTCAAGCTTCGACTCACTTACACAAGGAAATGACGTCGCCGACCGCCGCATTAATGTCGTGCGACTGTGTGCGACATGAAAATTGAGATTTTAGTGCTACGGCTCTACAAAAATGTGTCCACATTTCACTACAATGGAACAATACTTTTATCTATTCACTTCTTAACCGTATAATTACATGCAATTTTTGTAAGTCTGTTTGGCATACGAGTAATTTTAATTAGAAAACGTCATAAAACATCAGCTTCTGTGTAATTTTATTTCAAATTCTGTTCTGTTTCACTAATTTCAAAACATTTTTAATAACAGGAAGTACTGAACAGAGTCAAAGTAGAGGGCTACGCAGGCACGCAGCTAGCGTGTTGAAAAATGTCTGTGTCTATTGTAGGGTTACCATATTTACAATTATTCAAATTGGACAATTGTCGACAGGCTAATGGCAAGTCATGGCAAATAAAAAACATTAATAAGAAAATTGTTACACGATAACATCAACTTTATTACGAAACATTTTTAAATTTAAGAAAAAATCAACTTTCAAGCAAGTATGCTTAGTAGTATCAGTAGGTAAGGTATGATATATTAAAGCAGGGTGGGTATACGGGACAGTCCTAGAGTATGAACATTCATGGCTTCCCTAGCGGGGCTAGGTAACCGTTATATTAATAACGTGGGGCGGTGGCGCGGGCGCCGGGTGCAACCCGTCAGCTCTACCCGCGGACGAATGGTGGTCATCTAAAAGTCATTTAAATAAACCTCGTCCAAAATAAAACTCATTGTTTCTATAAGTCATCTTATTTCCGACCGAGTTAAGGGAATGTCGATTACGACGTATAGAAATAATACTGAGAAACATTGAATTTTAATTTATTCACGGAGTTGCGTTAAACTTCACAACACACTTCAAATGATTTAAAAAATTTAAACGGTTTTATACAAAGGAATTAACAATTTTAACTATATAAATCAATTCTTGGTAATCAAAAGTGTAAAATCCAATTATGTTTAATAATGCAAACGAAAGGAAAAGAAAAATAGGAAAAAACCAAACAAGATCGATTGAGGTAAAGGACCTATGAATGTGTGTACGCGGTCGACTAACGTGGTTTTTGCACTCGTTGGTGAAAAACAAACGCGAGTATCGGCGCGCTTTCGCATGCGATAACACCGGCGTTTATCATATGCGTACGCAATAGATGCAACGTGATCTCTACGAGGTCAGATGTCGATAGATGCCGATAAGGGCACGTGTCGAACATCACACGCGCATCATGACGGTGCTGTAAAACACTCAACTTGCACGTACAAGAAGATAGTGCTCGAGATTCTTGTAATAAAAGTATAGTATTCAATCTATACACATAGTTGCACAATAATAACCACCTTCCTGTAATTATTTACAAAAGAACATTCTAAGAAACAATACTGATTATTATAAAAACGGTGCTTGTGGTGGGTTGTTTATTTTTCCGCAAAGTTTTGCACAAATTTCTTGTGACGTCCGAGCTGTCGTCGGTAACGAGCGCGCTCAGTGCTAATAATGCACAACAATTGAATGGGTCCCGAGAAAAGTTTGCACACATATTAATACTTCGAACCGCATAAAGTTTAAACAAGCCCACAGAAAAGTTTGAAAGCCGCTACGAAAGTCTACGAGCTTTAAACGAAGTCACTGGTAAAAAGTATTAGAGTTTAGGTCGTGAAGTGTTAATGTGAAAGTTATAATACAAACGCAAATAATCCTATTAAAATATGATGTAAAGAACAAATCACGAGATGCTGATTTTAAATTTAAATAATTCAAGATCAGAAGAACAATATTACTTTCTTATCTTTATCGGTAACTTTAAGAAATATTCCACTCCTTACAAATACAATGAATAATTAAAAATCTGACACACTTTAAATATTATAAAAACAATGTAAGTATTCGCTAGGCTTCTATAAAGATGTCCGTGTAACGAACATACCAAGGAGAGGAGTCGGAGCGACCGCCACCGGAGCGTGGCGGCCAGCGCGGCTAGCAGCTCACCGCGGGTCCTCTCCCCTGCGCGCACCATCCCGCCTGGGTCACTGCACTCGTTGCACTCGCCACTGCAAGCCCGGGCTCGCCACTGTTCACGCCGTTTCCAATTCAAACGTGCGTGTAATAATATTGAACGGCAACCGCAATTATCGGCCGCGAGGACGCGACTGGCCTGTTATCGCGCCGACACCTATTCTTCAGCTCGCCAGACGGCCGCCGGTGTACGTGAATGGATCGCGCGGCCTCGTTGTTTTGGTCACTCGCCTAACGTCCTAAATGCGTCGCATCGGGAGAACAGAAATGCCGTACGCGTCATGTGTACTTCGTTCTAAAAATATTCAATGACTGACACAATGCATCACATTTATATATTACACGATTTCAACACTAACAAATAAATCTTAAGGCTTTGCTTCACAGAAAGCAGAACTTTTTACCACTTTTTTTCACAATTATGACTTGCGGCATAAGGTAATAATCGGCGGGGGTCCGACAAAGGTCGTCAATCTGTACGGAATCTTGATGTCGTTGTAATTAGTGTGCATACATGTAATTTGCAATGGCAAAACAGACTGCTTGCACTGTCAGGCAGACACCGTCGTATGCGACTTTGCTCCTTGGAGCGATTAGCATTCGATTGTTTGTTCCCTGGTGCGTATGTATAATTAGCAGCGCGTCGGGATCGTGGCAGCAGTCCAGGTCGATCACTCGGGTAACGGGACCGCACTATATCGAGTTCGGTCGTTGACAGGGAGATTTTTCCGGGGACGTCGACGTTCCGAAATTCTTCTAAATGTTCGTTTGTATTAATATCTTCATACCGGAAGGTAACACTAACATTTAGCTTGTGATTTTCGAATATAACACGTAATTTAAATTAAAAACATATCATTGTTTAGCTATAAACCGTGACAGTGTTAACTCGATAATAGCAAAGCTATAAAAGTTAAACGTGGCCCATTAACGTTGCTTCGCCGAGTGGCCGGTGTCCGGAGCCCATGTTTAGTGCACAATGGGGTGTCATTACGCTGTCACTTGACAATGTCAATAATAAGGGTAGCGAGGGCACAGGAACGCATGCACATTATTATAAAACATCCGTTCAGGTCACGCTTGTGCTACCCTGACGTTCATTTAAAACATACATAGAAAATAAAGCTAAAGTCATAGCAAATTCTGGAAAAAAAATTAAAACAGTTCAATAACGCATGTTGACATTTGATTTAATAAATGGCTACCATTTTCTATATTGACAATTTATTGATATCATAGCAGATATCGGTTCTACAAAAAAATTATTTCAAAAACAACTAAACCTGATATTAAACATAATACACTGATAATTTGCAATTTAGCTTAAAATGTATGTACTTAGGCTTATAAAAACTATTGATTAACTTATATGTACGTAGCATCTTGTAAACTCACAAATCACAGATCGAAATAGACCAAGAGTCATTTCCCAATGTTATGTATAAACTTTAACTAATTTAATACACGCAGTATTATGAAACAAACTGTTGTGGAATTTACATTACGTATTGATAGACATTCATGCTGTATCTTGTTATATAAGATCTTATCGAAATAAAGATATAGGAAAGCCTTATCAACAATCCATGTAACATACATAAATGAACACATTATGTTATTAATTTATTAGAAATAGAAAACAATTACGCAAACATACATGTCAAACTTTTTAATTAATTTAGTTAGTTTACAAGTTTTTTCAAGCATCAAAAGTAACAAAAATGATCAAAGAATAACCCCATTTGGTAAGACACCGTATTAAAGGAGTAAATAGTTTCTTCATAAGGGTACTCATTTCTTGGAATTCACACCCACGATCTCGGCTGGTGTACACCCACGCATTGATGTATTAGCACGTGTCAGAGCGGTTTGTTCCGAGTTATAAATAGAAAACTGTGTTAATAAAATAGTTAACTTTCTTTTCAATTCTAGTTACCTTAACCATGTATTAGGACATGGTTCGCGATTAGCAAATACTGATTGATATAAGTACGAAACTTTAGTCCGTATAACCGAAGTTATTTTGGATGTCTAATTATGTATCGATGTAACTCGGTCTTGGTCTATTTAGTTATTGGCACTATCTCAGAGCTTTTAACGTTGTATTAGTTCAAAGAACGGTGTAAATGTGGCAAGGTGGCGCCGGACGCGACCTCTGCGTGCATTACCGCGACTTTCCGCCGAGAATAGTCCGCGGCCCGAAATGCGATGACGCAGCAAGAACTATGTCTAGGCCGAACCGCGAGCATCGGTCAGCTTCGATGCATCAACGAAGGACTTTCGCAATCACTTCACATATATACATTTCCAAGTATAAATACGTAAATAAATATTTACTGAACTAGTTAAAATGCGGCTAAACACATGTATAGTCTAGTTGATTAAACAAGTTATTCGTTACAATTCAATAGTTTACCATATTTGTATCAACGATTATAATTTTACATGAAGTTATTTACTTAAGCTAAAAGAAAGTCTTGAATGAAATAAGTTTTCGGTTGGGGAGAATTTATTTTTTTGTTCTAAAATTATGTACCTACTACGCGTTTCGTATTTTTAACTCAATGACAATGCCATTCTTTTCTATAAATTATTTTAACGTGATATTATGGTCAACACGTTTTACTCTTCCATTATGACACATAAAACTGTAAGAAAATATTTATTGAACTAAACGAAACAATCGGTATGACGTAGACTTATGAAAATATGGACCAATAATAATATTTTAGCAAAAGATAACCTCAGATTTCGAATATTCAAAAATAATTTGATTCAAATAAAATTATTGTTATATACCTATACGAGACTAACACGCGTTATAAAAAGATTTTTTAAACAAAATTAAATTAAGATAATAGCCACATGGAGGATCTTGGTTGATTAATGTACACAAGGATTCTCAGCCGTAATAAATAGAGGAAATGCACGAGAGGCGTCGCCGTAGAGGCATCTCAAATATTCGTTGATAGAGCACGCAGTTTAGAGAATTTCATCTCAAAACGCTTCAGATAATACGGAATTCAATTTATATTTCGCAAATCTGTTAATTTAAACGTTAATTTAACACAACATTATGCTTGCTCTTAGAGAATTTATACCATCCTTTATTTAAAAATGGAATGAAATTAGTAACGAAACAAGCGACAAACTTTAATTTAATGATTATTTCCCATTAATGTATAGGCTAATCACTGTTAAGTAACCAAAGCATTAAAATCAAAAATTAAAATAATTTAATCTAAATCATCCAATGCAAATTTTAATACTTTATAGATGTCATAAAGCTTAAGTAGAAAATTTCATCAAATCTAAATTTGTATGAATCGCTTATCTCATTTGGCGACAAATCTCCGCCGCGCCGCGTCGACCCAAGTGTTTGCGTTGCTCCAGGATTATTATGCGAGGCGGACCTTAAATATTTTTTATGTGAGTCATTTATTCGTCCTTTGATCAGTCGCTTTGATGTAGGGAGCGGGCCTCGTAGACGACATTTCATCACAGAACGGACGCACTCAGGACGAGACTGTTATTTCAATCGGGGGGACTTCTATTTTGGTTTTAATTAATGTTATGGTTTGAATGAGTAATTTGGGGGAAATTAGAGTTTACATATGATTTTTGTAAATAGTTATTGCGTTAAATAGTGTGTATATGACGATTCAATCAACCTTCGACCACCGATTGATATTATGACAACACGATTATGACTCAACTATATACCGAAGTCGATTGCTAACATTCATCGTATCCATACTAATTACGCATTATTTTTATCAAAGCATTGATTTAGGAAATCGCTCAAATTTCTCAACTTAAATACAAACAACTTTTTTATAAAGAGATTACATAATATTCAATTACTAATTGCATTATAACTTCACCGAAAAGTTCAACAAATATTGCGCAACTTATTTTCGTATAAATTAAAAAACGTATGAGTGGTAAAAAAGGCAGGTTTGATTTACCATTATACGTTTTTTCAACTTCAGTATTTAATCGGACTGCCAACTGCTTAGATACGGTAAGGAAGGCTTTTATAATAAGAGCGGCATTCAGCAATTTGCCTCCGTCGATAGCAGTCGCTGGGCCTGTGTGCGACGAATAATTTCCATTATTTCCTTCCTTGGCCCGCGACGGCCCCGGGCGATCCCAGACGACAACCAATGCCTCCAATAACGTATACGTTATTTATTTCTATTGACAAAACATGATGAAGAAACGTAATTTATTGCCAAATTTCACTCAATGTGTGTAACATTCCTAATAATGTTTTTGATTAAACAAAATAATTTTTGTAGTTTAGTAATGTTTTTCTTCAGTTCTTATGTAACTAATAAAACATTAATATTATTAACGAATGCTTGAATCATAAAGATTTGTTATATTATCCATCTGAAATAAATGTCATATTTTACAAGCAATTGTAACATACTGCTTGTGGACAATGATAGCAATAGACATTATGTATGTATATGTAATAGAGGCAAAGAATTCGGCTAGCCGGCGGGCGCTCACGTGACGCGAGGAGATAGCGATCGCGGATCTAATAGACTTCATTGCACCAGATGATTGCCTGCGCTTGCTCTGAACTGACAGCACACTAGCGATAAACAAACAATACAATTTGTTTTTGGTACAAGTGGAACACTAGAAAACTATAGATATGTCTATAGACATCTGCAGTAAAAGTTTAATATGAAAACTTAAATGCACATAGAAATCTATGTACGGATAAATGAGATTTAAAATCTTGCTTCATGAAGTTTCAATAGCCCAGTTTGATTTAATAATAGTAATAAATGTAAATATTATAAACGAGCTGTTGCTCGCGACTTCGCCCGCGTGAAATTACAAATATAACGTTCGCCCTTTTTTTCAACCTATTACCAAAAGTATTAACTTGGTAGTAATCTACGTAATAACAGAAATCTACCGATGCAAGATTCCAAATTTCTAAGCCCGGTAGCTTGTAAGCTGATTTTTGGTTACCCTTATTGTTTGTGTTCGCGATATCTTCTAAACTATAAGTCCAATTTAAATACTGTAAAGGACAATTTTACTCTACATTAAATTCTCCTGATAACAAACGCATTAATTTGGATAAGGATTAATATTGAAACCAATAAAAGAACGCTGCAAATAGCGTAGGGTTTTTAATTCATTTTGTAAACAAAAAAGTGGTTATTGTAAGAAAACCGTTAAAGATAGATATATGCTATCGCGGACTTCTCTGTAGAACTTTTTTAGATCTACAATTCTTTCATACATCATTTTTATATACCTCTAACGGTTTAGGCAGCGTAAGCTGAGAAAAGTTAAAGTTTAGTGAATTTTTAACGCCGGCGTCCAGAAACACGCTGTTTATTAATAGTTCCTAAACATTAGTAATAATAAAATATAGCCTATGTTACTCACAGATAAATTACCTTTCTGATGGTGAAAGAATTTTTAAAAACGGCCCAGTAGTTTTTGAGTTATTTCAATACATACAAAAATACAAAAATACAAAAATACAAAAATACAAAGTTTTCCTCTTTATAATATTAGTATAGATATAGATAATAATCAAATCAAATAATTGTTATCAGAAGCATCTATCTATACCGAATCATCTGATCTGAAGCCAAGTCTGACGGAGCGATGACGGCATCAGTCAATAAATGTATCGAGCGACGGCGCATAATTCCAGCCATTATCCGATGGATTGGCTTTCGACAAGACGTCGAATTCCACTTCGGATGCCAAGCGGTTCCGGTATTGTATAATATCATCTCTATATTAATAAATATTTGCAAATCTATTTTATATTCCAATATAAATATTTATGCAGATCGTTGACATACTAATAAGAAACCTAATAATAGACTTAGTAATGGACTTTTTCTACCAATTATCAGTTTAGTAAAAACCACAGACATCTTCGTTAAACCATCGCATAGACATCGCAGTTTAAGTCAGAAGGCGCGTAACACGTACTCATGCACTTGGCAACTGGCGGCGCCCGCCGGCCGGGTATACACAGCCGCAGCTCCATTTGATAGAGACGTCTGAATGTCAACGTACCACAACCACACGGTCACCTTGAGGCGCGCGGCCCGGCTCAAATTTAGCCGAATTGAAACAATCTTATCGCGGCCGAGGTCGATGCCGCGCGGTGAGGAGTTTGCCCGACTCAGGACGAAAAACATTAACTACGCCACAACAACACCATTGAAAATCATATCTCTGAATATCTAAATCAACGATGAATGTTACATATTAGTAACGCTTTGTAAAAGTTGAGATGATCAACATGGGAGTAATTTTTAATACAGCGAAAAAAACTACTCAGATCAAAAACATTGCGCAATAAATACAAATATTGCATTCATGCATTTTTAATCGCCAGTACAAGTCTAGTACAGTAATTAATGTACAAACATTAACCTTACTACGGCTAGACGCGGCGCTTGACGCAACCGGCCAGTGCGTAGATACATCGCATTGCCTTCAGAGAAACGGCCACGTGTATCGGAACGTTTATCGTTTACGTTCATTTTGTGTCAGAACAAAGGAAATGCTGCAACGTCACCTTTGACGTCAGAGAACTGATCACGAGACCGCACCGTGATCAATTAATATAACATAAGGTGCTATTTAGTCACAGATAATGTAATTAAATTGAACTGATATTAAGGTGCCTCCTTATTTGATAGTAAGTCAAGAAGGGATGATTACATATTCCTATCTTTCATGTTGATCCTTATGATCGCTATGTAATAAAACTTCACGTCCTATAATTAAATTATAGACTAACCAGATTTTTTTATTACAAAGTTCCGTTTACAAAAGTAAATAAAGTAAATATACAAAAAACATTTAATTAAAAATAATAAACTTGAAGTAATTCCATCAAAGTAGTTAATAGAAACCAAAACTTTTTCCATTATCAAAGCCTGCCAGAAAAATTACCCGTATTTTCTATAGAGAAAAAACAGCACAAGTATTCCTAAATACATCCCTTAATTGTAAAATGTTATGCATAAAAATGACAATAAATAATCCAGACAAACTCCTTAAAGGCAAAAAAATAATGAATACAAAAGTATTATAACAATACAGTCGACGCGAAGCTCAAAACGGCGTCACATTGATGCAACTGAATGGTCGCAGAGAGAGATTTTCAACATTTTCAATGGTGGCTGAAGAGACCGAAAAAGTGCATAAGGGGCTGAAACTTGGTAACGCAGTGTTAACTGTCTGCAAATTGGACTAACGACTGCGACCCACGAGTTTTGCATCGGTGCGAGTTGAAACCGCAACTTGGACTAACGTTTGTGAATACTATTTGCATATATGGGTTTTTAAATGTTTTAAATTTGATATATTTCAGTTAAATATGGTATTTAGATATTTTTTTAACTAATAATTTTTTTTTAAATTATTACACTACATTTTCGAATATCGTTGAAAACACTCTAAAGCCGTATTTTTCGTTTTCTGTCTTCAAAATCATTATTAAAATTGGTATTTAGGACTTTCTACAAATACTTTCTTAAAATACTAAACATTTATAAAAGTTAAAAATAACTACAGGACAAAGAAAAGATTGCTGCAAGGCATAAAATAACTAAAACCGAAATTGAGTTCGCGCGAACCCAAACTAATTTCCTTCAACAAAAGCGTCGTATCGTGTTATTTGCTTAACATGAATGAAGTCGAAGAATCCATTAATAACGAGAAGTCGAAAAACCCAGAAGTGTGTAATGTTCAACGCTCCAGTTAGCATTCATTTTAAAAATAAACTGAAAAATATATGAGTCGTTAGAGATTAATATTGTTAAGGTCGGTTTTCGTGTGTCGGGTGTGAGCAGACGGCGCGGACGATGCACGCTCGTTCGTCGCACAACTGGAGCGTTTCGGCGCCGGCGCACGCGCGCTTTTATTGTCCCTCCCGCCTCTTTACCGCTAACTTTATTATGAGACGTCTGCTTTGAAATTTAAATCACAATTATGCCGGTAACAAATCGCCGAGCGCATGCCCGGTATCTCATTATCGAAGGTCCGTAATTAATGTCCTATGCATGAGCGATTCTACGCGCTAAGTTTTAACGGCTCGCCAACAGTGTTAGTTAAATTAAGTATTTTTTAAATCTGTACCGATTCTAATGTTCGCTACATACACTTGTTGGGGTGTTCAGAAATATGCGACCGTCGCAGAGGACACCCGTATAAATTATTGCTGAAATGCCAAATAAGTAGATGATTATGTACGATTTCAAAAACACATTTACGCGTTATCTTGATGGAATCTAGCTTATATTATAGATGAGAAAGTTTGTATGGATGTTAGAAGAGATTTCCTAAACGGATCTCGGCGACATTTGGCATTGATATAAAGCATAGTCTTGAAAAACATATATTTCTTACTAAGTTTTTATTATTCCGCGCCGAGGAAGTAGAGGGCAAACGGTTGTAATAAACTATAACCAAAATTCTCGGATGTAAAAGACAGCATATCTATTTCATTATCCATCCACGTTTATATAAACATGAATTAACTATCTGCACCTTATTAAGATTAAATCAGCTGTAGCTTAGAATTAAGTCAGGCAAGCGAAAATCCGTAGTTCCCTAGACATTAAGAAGGCTAACAGCGTAAATAAAACGTTGGATATGTTACGATAGCAAAATATTTGGTGGCGTGCATCGGCATGTGTGTATTAGATCACATGATGCGATTAGCTGCGGACGCACACCTAGGGAGGGGATTATACCGCACCACGGTAGCGACTAGCGACTCCATCAAATAGATCGGCGCCGCGATACCGCACGTCGACCGCCGACCGTCCGTCGGCCGCCACCAGCCTCGCCAGCTCAAAGCCCCACCTTTCATATTTATACTGCGATACAAAAACACTTATAGCCAAACCACATGTTACAAATATAGAATACAATCGATACCTCATATGGTAGTTATATCGTCATTACTAATCCTTTCAGATAAGTAAAGGCCGCGAATTTTAAGGAACCAGCTTCTGTTAAAGCGTCAATAGCAAAAGTGCCGAGAGAAAGTTTGGGAAACCCTGTACAGAAACTAAATTATTTTGTCGTTACAAAAATGCAATCAAGCAAAACTTATTGATACAAATAAATAGTTTTACATTGTAACATTAACAAATAATATTGTAAAATGGAAGGATAGACATGAGAAGGGATACATTTTAAGCTTCCCACAATTTGATTTTTATCTGGCCACCCCAAGTCTGTGTTTCACATTAGGATATTGGTCTCGCGATCAATTCTGTTCGAATGGACGGGGCTGATGTTACGCTGCGGAAGCATTTTTGCTGATTGAAGGTGCCGAGCAGCCGACTGAGTAACGCTTCAACAGACGAAAAGCGATACGATGTTACCAAAAATGTGTTGACAAAAAATAGTAGAAAACAAACTTTGAAGTTGATATTATGAATGTTTAATGCTTAGTTTTGATTTTAAATTTATTGAATAAACTATACTATGCTATTTAGTACAGTTTGTGTTGTGTTTAAGTCCGTTGAATTATTAGACCATCAATCTCCGCGTAATGATAATGATGGCGCGGCGTAACAGCCGTTTAACCGACGTTAAATATTTACACGTTCAGGCCAGCACGTGGCCGCACCAGATGTACCGGTCCTGTATTTAGCAAAGATGTAGGATGTTTATTTGTTATTTATGTTACCTTGAAATTGCAATATTATGTGTTCATTTTCTCATATCAGTGTATGCCTACATTCACTACATTGGCGAATATATTGGAGATTAGATCACAATTCCTTATATCTATAGCCAATTACATACTTTGTTGTACTGTTATCTCGCTATCTTATATAGAGCTATCTGTCTACATGAATTACCAAACAATCGTAATAGCCTGAATGGACGTAGACGTTTGACCCACTTATAATTTTAAAATCAATAAACACTGTTCCAAAAACAAGCGCCACCAACACGAGCATACATTAAAATTTCAAATTAATTGGCCAACGATGATCCACCGGTATCACTGCGAGAGGCCGGGCAAGCCGGCGGGTATTTCAAAATTCATACGCGGAACAAAAGTGTAGGCGGGCGTCGACTCCCCCCGATGTAGGTACTTACCTGAAACAATGAAACGTTTTATATGAATGCTTGGGTTTTTTCGAGGAACGCGAGGATGGGTTAGCGGCCTGCGAGATCGATACGAGATCGTGCGGTGAGTGATGCAAGTCATCGGGGTCGTCAACACGCCGCGTGTTTTGACGTACTGAATAATGACGTCAGCCTGACAAGGCCGGTTTTATTGCGAGCGGAGCTTTTAGGACGAATTGTGCCTGGGGTGTTTCTATCGTTCTTTAGATAAAGGAGCGAGCGAAAACAGTTTAGAAAGTGCTTGTAAACACTTTTCCTATTATGAAAAATTAAAACATGAACGTCTTACTTTTAAAGTTTGTCCTTATTGTTTAGATTTAAACAGATATAATAGTTTTCCGGAGAAGTAATTTTTATAATAATTTCCCCACATATTGTGAGCTTAGTAACACCAAAAACATCCACGACATTAAATTATATTTAGACTTGACGTGACGAAAGTGAGATAACACAATGACGCAATGACGCCTACACAGCTAGAGAACAGCAAATACGCGAAGCAATAAAATAAAACGGACCAGCTGTCGACGAATTCAGTTCTTCAAGCGCATTTGTAGGCGTTACACTCCGTAAAGTACAAGTTACAAACAATAACATTTCCCGTTGGCGTTGAGGACGCGTGCGTACGTACAATGAACCATTACACAAAGTAAAAAGAAAAATAAATAAAAACAATCGAACCACAGCTTTGGTCGCGACGCGAACGAATATAGAGTTTCCCTTGAATCGTTTACCGACCACCTGTCCGTTAAAAGTTAATCTACTGTCCATGCAGTTTGCGTTGTTAAATGAAAAGTAAATCGAATTGCTAGTTCTATCTCAAAACATACCAAATATTTAAGATCTTCGTTTAAAAATACACAGTTAGTAATTCGATCGTAAACTAGATACGTAGAACTTGCAAAACAATTCCCATGGATAAGTTACCAAGTATTTATTACGAGTTATCGACAGATCGCAGTAACGGAAATGATGCTGCCACATGAAACAGATACTTGTCCGCATCGGACACTGCTTATTGCAAAGAGAAAGTTATTACCGTTGACGCGATCGCGCCCGGGAACAGTATGTGTCGTAAATAATTCCGACACACGCTAATGCCGCAATTCCACAGCGCAAATATCAACACACATCATTAAGATTTATGAACTAAAGAAGTTAAGATGCAAATTATAAATATTGAAATTGTATTATTTTTATCTACTCTATAAAAGCTTTAAAAATCAATAATTAATCCTTCCTAATACGTAACGTAAGTCAATTTAATCTGATTCCATCTGACATATCGCTATTGTGAATATCTTCAATTTCCTTATGTAAATAAAACCCATATTTCCTTGTTATTAAAACATGGACCAAACATCAATTTTCATTTATCCTATCTGTAGTAGCATCAATACACAAACGTAATAATCCGACGAAAACCGATAGTGAAATTGTATTCGGCAAGTGAACATATGCCATATTTATTACAACCCCTACTATTGGCGATCCAATAAAGGATTTTCCGTATCGATCGAGTTGCTACACTGATTAATATCGTCTGGCTCCTTCGGCCGGCGAACGGATATAGTTCTGTTGGGAACGATTTCGATGCCATCAAATTAGAACGAGTTGTTGTGTCGAGGTTTGGTTACTGTCGATCGTCACGCGTTAGACAACTTATCGGAAGTAACCCTGATTAATTTAATTATCGAATGCCTTTTTTGGATGGGTAAATTGGATTGTAAACAATAGGGGACTATTGTTGATCATAGACAGAATGGTTGCAAAACTAAATAGTAAAGTTTGATATGATTGTTTTTGATAGTTCGGTGATTAAAAAATACTTTAAAAGACTTTATAATCATGGCTACCATGTTTGAATAATTTTAACTGACTCACTCTCGTTAATTACACCTAATTATCACGCAATTAGTGTAAAAGTAATATCAACAAAAAATATTTACGTATCGCGCATACGGTATCGAAATAAAGCATGTGTTATTCAAATTTGTATTCACACATAAGGGTTGGTGGAAAAAAACGGAGCGGTCGGCTATTTGAAAATTAATTTCATTAAAATTTATTCCCCAACATTAAAGGCCCTACTGGGGTTTTAGTAGCGTCTCCCTCGCCGGCCCGCGGCGTTATTTTCTGAACTCGAATCTTTTCTTCGTACACGTAAACACGTTTTAAATTATCGCCACCATCGAAGATTGGAGAAAAATAAAGTATAAAAAACCGCGTCGTGTAGCGGGCGCTCATTTACAAACGTTGCAAATCTGATCAACGGAAGGCACCGTGAAGTTCTGTGAATTTCGCAAATTATCTGATGAACTTTGGGTCGTCTTAATGGGTATCGTTATTACGTGTTATACTTTATTTGTGATGATATGTGAGAGGAAGAAAATAAAAAAGCAGTACATTTAAAAAGCGAAATTGTGATATTTAAAACTAAATTTTCATTTACATTTTTAACTTTGATCAAGACATATGTTGGTGGCGTTAAACCTTTGACTTGAGGGAGGATGGTTATTTGGCAAGTGTGTTCATAGCGCATGTCTGCGAACGGACATTTTGGCATATGAGTCGGTCCTTCCAAGGCGACTAGAGTGCCGGCCTAGATCTCGTTTCTCTACGTTCACAATCAGATATTATTGAGGTCGGCTATTGGTATATTTTAAGTAAATAAACAATTTTTATAAAAATATCCCTTTAAGGTCATTTAATAGGAAAACAATCAAGTGTCCAAGACATACCGAGCTCAAGTTTTTATACAATTAAAGTTACATATTATTTATAGAAGGCTGTTGTTCTTCTAGTTTCAATATTGTAAAAAGAATCCGAAAGTACTAAGTCTACGAAGGATTTCTTTCAAGGAAAACAAAACATTTTTATTTGGGAATGGGTGAAACTCTGTAAATGTATACGTTTTTCGAGGAGTGCGAACTCCGATATCGCGCAAGGGAAAGAATTCAAATCCCGCATAAGAGCTCCGGAGAACTTTTAATCCGAGCCAACGTCGAAGGCAACTTTTATTCATAGCGGAACCGACTTAAATTAAACGGGCCTTTAGTAAAATACACTTTCGTGGGTCCCGGGTTAAGAAATGTCTGTAGTCCTGTGTTAATATTATTGAACTGATTGATTGTCTTTTGTTTTTCTTTTATCACTTGCATAAAAAAACAACTAAAGGATAACAAACTAATTACAGGGACTGCTGAGTGACGTCAACTGCATCTTCTATTTGTTTGAAATAACTTACCTTTACCAGGGTCATAAAGATCATACTCCGCCGACGTATTCTAGCAGAGGCGATTTACTTTTGTACAAAAGACTTCCGCAATAATCTTTTAAGCGGAATCTTTGCATTCATTACAATAGCCGAGACCTACTCTATGCCTGCGTGGAGTCCATGAGCCATGGCGGCGGCATCTACAAACAATATGTTTCAAAAGCAATTTCCATACGCTAACACGGTACCTGGTTATGGATTATGGATATTGATCGTTAAGAAACATTGCGGATTACAATTCTGTGACCTTTTGTATTTACGGTCTATTGCCCCGTGCTACGGTAATATGGGCTACTTTGTACATTAATATAGCAGTAAAATAAAAAAATATTTTAAATTACAAGACTAGTATCTGTAACTTATTGCACGTAATATTATCAATTTTGATAACGTGGGCAATGATGTTGTACATGTATGACGTGTGCCGAGTCCCCCGAGCGAGGGAGCATACATTGTGCATTGACGCATCGTGCCCAGCGGCCCAATTCGATCCGTGACGTAGGAGACGACGCCGCATTCTGGGTCAATTGGCAAACAGCTGACGAAACCGCAGCCGACGGGCGCTATGGAGTAACCCGCCGTCTTGATTGACGGACGGACTACGGACTGTTTGCAACTGTACTGTTCAGGGTCGCGACGTTTCTCTCATATATGCACAACAAATATTAACTGTATGCATTCATTTGTCTTTACATTCTCAGAAAGAGTATTTAGTTTCAATCCTACTTTAATAATAATAATTGAAGGTCATGAAAAAGGGGACAGAAAAAAATCTTCAACGTTACCACTCATTCTATTGAAGAAATGTTCGTAAGGATAAGTGATGAATTATAATAATAATCAATAATCAATAACCAAATCATAAACCATCGGGAGTGAGAGCTTTGCTCGTTTACCGCCTTTAAATAAAATTAAAAAATATCCTTAACAACGTGCCTCGTCGAGTGTTGCACCGTGCACAAGCCGACAGGCACAGGCAACACGGTAGCGACACACCAATGCACGACAGAGGGTACTCGATACCCGACGCGGCCGTAACGACCGCGGCCGGCGCGCGACAATTAGCACTCCGCGAAAATGTCACGCAAATGGAACAAGATATAAAGGTGCCTTTTCAATGTACAGATGCGAGGCACGCGTTAGGTTTTATCCAAGGTAGTTTCAATACAACTAGACGGAGTATTATATAGGGCTATTGGTAATTCAACGTACATTTTTTTTTAATAAATTTTTGAAGTTGCCATTTTGACTTATTTTGAAAAAAATCTAAAAATCATGGTAATTCAAAAATGGTTAACTTTTGTATCATGCATATGGGGGTCAAAATTATCACAAATGATCACCCTTATCACCTCCTAACGGTATTAATAACAATAAAAATACCAATACCCCGTGTATAATAGTTGTTTGAAAATTACATATTTTACTGTATTTTCTTTACCAATTATTTAGCATTTGGACTGTGTAAAGTTTGTTGTTAGTTTAGTATGTATCAAAATGGAAGTTAGCGTAGCTCGTGGGTTAGTCTACCTTGAAGTTGCATAGAGAAAATTAACGCAATTCCTCCGAACCATCCTCCGCTTGAGTTGTTATTTTAAGACTATAGAACATTGACCTCTATGGTGCTTGAATGTGTCCTTTAAATTAATATGAGGTCTTACCTATTTCTGTCTTGAAACTAATCATTGTTTTATTGAATTTTTACCATATCGATAATTTTTAAAAAATTGGCTTAATTGGTGTAAAGGTATGATTTACATACATATTTGAAAATATATACAATGTCTCACTTTTCTTCACAAGCCTTAACCAAAGACTCGACATTGAACTGTACGCAATATTTAAAGTAATATATCTCCTTTTGAGTATTCTCCTACTTGAAGGCGGATGTCTTTAGCGTCGTCGTAAATGTATTTTCAATGTATTTGGATCACGATGAGAATAAACTTAAATATAGTGTAGATCGTACTAACATTTCAGACCATATAAAACTTTCTATACCGTAATTTAACAAGGACAAACCATTTTATCTATACTATTATAATATTATAAAGAGGAAAGATTTTTTCATTTTTATATTTTTGTACGTATTAAAATAACTCAAACTACTGGGCCAATTTTAAAAACTTTTTACCGTTAGAAAGATTTATATGTGAGCAACATAAGCAATGTTTTTTTATTATTTTTAAATTTGTCGCGTGCGAAGTCACGAGCAACAGCTAGTTAACAAAGAGTAATTTTGCTCCAAGTATTTTTAAGACATGAAGTACACACGTGATAAGTAGATAAAGACTGATGCATAAAAAGTGTGATTCAGTGTCTATTGGAAAATACGTTGTGTGAATAATAAAACTCCCATCGCAACATATTAATGTTTCCACATATAAACAATAAACATTTTTCTAAGAACTCCACATAAATTAAACCTATATACGGTGCTATATCCGAAAGCTTTACGATCACATACGAATGACACATTCGTGAAGGAAGCGTATATTCCGCGTAAAAGTCATCTCATTCGAGAAATAAATAAATCTATACTCGGTTATTCCTTTTGAAGTACTTTTACGAGTCGATTGTCGTGCTAACACATCGGGAAACACATCTGACCGCTTTCCTCCCGTTTCGGCACATTGTACAGCCTGATATAAATAACCGAAGAGCTGAGTGTAAACAACAAAAACAGTAAGTTCACTGGAGCCAATATTGCTTTGTTATAAAGATTTAATATAAAATGTAATAATGATGACTTGCGGATTTACTTGAAATCTATTGCCAATATAAAGAGAAAAACATGATTTTACGATCGCCTGCAAATTAGAAACAGCGAGAGGTACCTTTTCAATTTCAGTATACGTATTATTTGTTTTATGTGACATTGTTGTCTAAACAACTTGATCGATTTTAAAAAGATGTCATTCGTATGTCGATCGATGTACAAATTTCTTGAATAAACTATAACTAGCTATAAATGAAGATGAATAACTCCGAGGAACAATTTATCACAAACTCTATATTGTGTGCGTTTCATACAACAAAACAAACTTTGATCCACAAACGGGGCACAGGTTGCGCCGGCATTCCTGCGGGACGCCTCAAGCTGCCCACATGTAACTTGTTTAAGCTCGTTACACGCAACCGTAAGCAATTGCCGTTCAAGGGAAATGATTTAACTATTACATAGGATGGATGCGGCGGATCTATTGTGACGACCCGTACGGACCAGGAAATCTTGAATTATCCTATTGCTTGCATTACGTTCAGATGTTAATCTCTTCAATATTGTAACGCATGTCTCACTTCCGTGTTCATACATTCATGTAGGAAGTAGATAATGTTGTGTTATTGAAGAATTACATTGTAGAACAAATTGGACTGAAAGCTACACGACATCGTACATTTTAATGATTTTATGTAACGCCGAGTTGAAATTTCACTTGTAGGTCAAATATTATTATTGAACTGTATAAATTTGGAACGGATATATACGAGTAATCAATATTTGCAACAAATGTAGTAGATATTAATAATTAATTTAAGATTTTGAATAGGCAACAAACCTGATATCGAGTAGCCGGGAAAGGAGGGAAAATTAATTTTATCACACAGGCGAAAGGATAAACGTGTATACGTGCAAATATTGCCTTTTTATGATGCGAGTTTCATTCCAACAACGCAAATTTCTTAACTTATAACATACTAATGTTAGAAAAGTCCTGAGAAAAAACTCGTGTAACAGTTGAAGCAATCAGTACCGCGAACGTTAGTCCTATCGAATGAGCAACAGGAATGCCGGGTTGAGATTGCGGCGGTCGCGCGCCCGACTTTATTGAAAACTATGCTTCCGCATTCCTCATGCCAGTATCCCCGTTACGAGTAAACATAAAATATCCGATACGCGAATAAATCCACACGCACAACTGTTACATCGTACGAGGTTTTATACATTTACTCTAATTCAAATTCATCGTTAGTCATTTTTAATTGAGCTCCCTTTGTCGGGGTTAAAGTGGATTACTCTTTGCGTAGGTAACGGTCAGGGCATGTAATTTACGATTGGGTTCGTGATTCAAATTCAAAACCTATTATGGTTAAACAAAAATGCTTGTTACTAAAACCTTTTTATTTTCATTTCGTAATTATTCCTTTTTTTGATACATTTTAGCCTTTTCTCTTATCAACTTGAATATTTTCAATATAAGACTTCCGTTTAAAAAACTATCCAATCAAACTAGATTTTGACGACAATTATTCATCTTTTTTTGTGGTAAATTACGAAATTACGTGTAAAGTCGCGATAAAAATAATAATAAAGTAAAAACGACGCTCCTAAGTATACACGCCTGATGAATAAATGAATAATAGAGGTCGAAGAAGGGAGCTTGCGGCATACCAATTTATCCTGGGGATGCTAATAATGTGGCGCGCATTTTTCACCGGCGCGCCGCGTGACAAAGATCCTTCCCCATCGGCGGTTCCTAAGTAACTCGAGAATGAATGGTCTTCGTGTATTATACAAACATTAAACACTTAAGTTGGGGTAAGCGGAGACGAATTTTTGTGGCTTCGTGAATTATTGATGCCGGCCGGCTTAAATGTTTATTATTTAATCCGTTTTACAAATTCGACATTACGTAGTGTAGTTTGTTTTCTACATAATCATATGGAATAGTAGGTATCGATTATCAATAACAACAAGTTATTATAAGTTCAGTAGTATACTTGATTATACACATGAACATATGGACCTTAAACATGTTTAAGTATAAGCATGCTTGACAAAATTGGAAAGCTCTTTAATTGACAAAAGTGCGGTCAGGCTGTGTGTAGTCGAGGGCTGCATAGCAAGAGTCTTTATAATCCAATAAGAGGGAGCGCATCGGGTATCGGGAATCGGGCGCAGGGCTGGGTGCCGGGGGGGGGGAGGTTGCGGGGCGCAGGACGGGCGCTAGATTCCTATTCCATTAGGTGTCGCCGCGGAGCGCAATTTGCAAATGAAAACAACTTATTGAAATTCTTCCCCCGAGCCGCAGCGACCTCGCTCGCCGGCGCCCGCGATTATTCCAGATGGCGCATGGTGGGAATTTCGCTTTATTAATCTAAAGCTTTGATGGCTTCACTAAATTATAAAATTTACTAACTTGGCAATTACTGGCGACCCGTGCTTCCCGTCGAAAGTAACACTTTTAAATGTATTGTTTTATTACACTAATATGTGGAGGAAGTTAATGAAATTGTTTTTTTCTTTAACCTCTTATTGAAATGAGCAAGGATTCCATGATTTTCATCTTTATATGTTTAATAAAAAATAACACAAACCATATAGAAATACGGGTGGAAATAACGATATGAGATAAATGTACTTCCTTCGGCAAATGTTGCAAAGGGTTTATAAAAAAAGGCCCAAAACGATCCACCGCACCAATCATGTAGGGCATTTTGCATAAATTACGAGACCGCGCCGCGCCCGGCGATCGGCTTGAAATTCTGAAAAATGATCGGACGTATAATAAGCCGCCGCGGCCGAATGCAAATAACACTATTATATGCTAATGCGATATGCGTACTTCTGTATTTTGTTCCGACACGAAGGCTACTTTAACTACGAAATATATTTTAATAACGTTACAGATATAATTAAAATTATTTAATTCAATAAAATATAATAGGGTTAAACTTGACCTTTAATACTTTCACAAACCAACCATTATTTTTATATTAAAGTAAAAATACCACAAAAATTCAAATAAAGGGACACCCCAGTCAAACCCTCACCATACTAGATGTTGATAAACAATTTACAAAATACCTTTTATTTTGCACTCGCCAATCGACACTGAATACGTCTTTGTTTTTTATCGATGTGGAGCACCCTGTGATACTGCAGTTGAAAAACAAATAAATATTCATGAAATCCGGTTTGCTTACAAAACAAACTATCGTGGGAACTAATTCCGTATCAAAAGCGTGGGCGTCGAACGAAGTCAGGGACTGACGCACCCAATGTTACAAAACTAAACAGTGTTCGATGTAAGTGCTTCAGTTGGCCAGAGTTGAATACTGCGCAAGTTAATGTACCGTGCTGGAGTGGAATAAGGAAAACAGTTCCAGCTGCTGGGAATCCCTGCATACTGTGAACATCTGCAAAATAGTTCTTTTCTGGTTTATACGTTGGACAATATCCGAATGATATATATGTAAATTTATCCGTACGTTTAAAATATTTTACTTTCTCATAATATTTTGACTATCTACATTCAAATAAAATACGTATTAACAGTACTTGAGATGTGTTTGACAAAAATATATCTACCAGCTCATATTTGTAAGCTTAATCAACTAGTGTTTTATGATTTCGCGCTACCAAAGCGTTAGTAACGTGTGGAATCATCAACATTAGTAGGGGCATTTCCTTGGGCGCGGCGGCTCGCAATTACCCCAAATATAACCGCTATAAACGAGAACGATTATACCCCTACGCGTTTAGCATCGCACATTGCCAGCACTCGAAAAGACTTTGTCGGGAAATAACGGACGCCTAGTCGGCGGTCGTAAACCAGTGGTAATAGGCCGACTAGCAACACAGCTTTGAGGAATCCTTTAATCTCGTTAAAAATCAATATTCATAACAATAAAATCGCAAATAATGTCTTTGTTATTTGTTAAAATCAAACGTATAATCATAATCTTACTAATATGATAAATGCGAAAGTTTAGATGAACGGATCTCTATGAAATTCGGCATAGATGTAGAGGATAGTCTGGAAGAACAAGACTACTTTTTATTTTTTTAAATCCGCGCAGACGGAGTCGCAGGCGAAAGCTAGTATTATAAAATTGTAATGATATTTCGAGGAAATATTACAATAAATAAACACGTGAAGCTATTCCAGTCACAGTGAGACAGAAAATGCAGCGAGTGATTTGTTTTTTACGTATCAAACACGAGTAGGAAAGTTTTGATGCGAGGTCGTAAAGCGGCGAAGAGACACCGAGGAGATATAACTACTGACAGTTTTATTGTGTGCAGTTTGACGCATAGTTTCGATATTACCACCACTGTGAGAACATAAAGCGTTGCTGTCAACGGAAAGTTTCACGCGAGCTTTTTTACGTGTTTACCTTACCGCCGTAAAGTTGGAAGATGATTAAAGGAATCGTCCTTAAAAGTTTTTTCTTGCGAGTGCACATAGGGACTATTTATATAGTCATATTGCTAAGAAAGTTTTACGTTGACTCAGAGTACAAAAAAGGATATGAATGATATTTTAGGCTAAAAAATAAAACAATTCCGATCGATATAAAATGTTCGAGGAATTATCGCAGTCCGTTATGCGAATGTGGGTCAGTTTGCGATTTAAAGAGGCAGTGACGGTGCATTTTACGAGTCGCGAGTCTCAGGTGAGGCCAGACGTAAAGAAATTTCACCGATCAATCGGAAAGTAGCAAAAAATAGCAATTTACGTCGTAAAGATTCAATTGTCTGCGTCCGTAGAAAGAGCACGCAGATCGCAAGAAGCTAATTTCCTCAGGGATGTCGTTCATGGCGGAAAAACCCACCGCGGCGTGTGTATACGGAGTTCTTTTCTATTAGCACTTATGTTTTTATTTCTTTACCGACCTTATTACAATAACAATCATTCTCTGATCGCATTGTACATTAAGATAAGGTGGAAGATACTGTAACTCGCCTTATACAATGTCAACGAACAGAGTTTTAAAAATACTAATGGCGCCTGTTGTCACGGGACTCGTTCGTTCTATTTTGGGTCGTGTGGTTTATTTGAGGCAGCCGCTTAGGGGTTATTTGCACATATCCATTGACACTCCGGTTACGGAAGCTGTCGGAAGTAATAATGTAGAAGTGGCATGGAGCCGGACTGGAATGCGATCCTCGGTTTTTATGTAAAGTGCGGAATCATAAGAGGACACGATCCACGCATTCGATTGCTGCTACCCTCCGCCATATGAACAGTCGCCGGCGCGTGCCCGCGGCGCCGTGGCACGTCTTCGCTGATCAGAAGGGGGCCGCCGCACGCCGTGCGCCACAGTCTACACACTCCAGCAGAGGGAACAGGAAAAAATGTAACTTGAAAACCAGTACAGAATGACATTAAAAAAAATTTAGATTCTCCACTCTGTTTATTTCAAAAGTTGATATTAGTATTTTTGTTAAGTTATCTTAGTCCGTATATGAAGTTTAATTTAGTAAAAATAACCATTAAGTTTAAGGTATTATACTCTATGTCGCGTTAATAGTAAAACGGCGGTCAACAAAAGCATCATGTGTGCTATGCAAGTGGTCACGCTGGCGGCGGCTAGACTGTGCCAGCGATCAGGCAGTCGCGTGTGCATAATGTAGGGCCGCGTCCCCCCGCGGCGCCGGCGTCAACGACCGCGAGTCAAGGACGCCTCCCGATGCCGCTGCGGCGCGGCGCCCCCAACGCCCTTATATCCACTGTCTGCTCTCACTCTGCTCTACAACTATCTGTTTCTAGTTCGAGCAGCTTATATTTATCTTAAATGTTTTAATTTAGTGCCATTATTTTTTGTGATGACAATTAATTTTGAAAGGCAAACAATCCCTTTCAAGACCAATTATAGTTCTAATGAGCTGGTCACTCTTCAAAGCTCATTTATCTAAGAGAGAAAATAGTTTTTTTTTTTCATAAAATTAAACGATATTTTAATTAACATTAAGACAACGTTACAGACTTCGCTGCATTTATTAAACAACGAAAAAAAATGTCTTTTAGAAAGCCTTACTTAGTTAAAAATATAGGTGATTTTTTTGAATATTTACACAAAATATACGCAGTAGGTTCTGAAACAAGGCGGGAAATCAATCAGGCGATGGATGTCAACGTACACGCGACGCACATCCTGTTTGTCCAAATATCGCGATGAGCAACTGCGGCCCCGCAATGCAACTCTACTGACGAATTCTGCTACAACGAGTTCCTTTATATTTACCTTCAGTAAAACAAGAAATACATTTGTGAACTCTCCGAGAACTAAGTACATTAGTAATTCTAGAACTCCAGGAGTATTCAAACATTATCTATTGTTATCTTACTAATATTATAAATGCGAAAGTTTGGATGGATGGATGTTTGTTAAAGTTTGTAGCCTAAACTGCTGAACGGATCTCGATGAAATTTGACATGGATGTAGAGGATAGTGTGAAAGAACACATAGGCTACTTACTTTTGTTTTTTTTTAATTCCACGCGGCCAGAGTCCCGGGCGAAAGATAGTTGTTTAATATTTTTAATTGAACGTATTTTGTTCGTATTTCATAGGTCCAGGTGTTATATTTCCAGCAACATAATTAAATGTATGTTTTGAAAACCCACTACGGTGTCAGGAATAGACGGATTACTGTCGTACTTTGAAGTTTAGAAAGCGGAAGCCATACCTACGCCTACTTTATCACGGAGTTAACGCGCTATGAAAATAGAAAGGTCCATAGTTACTAGGTAGTACTTATGCTATTAATATAATATTTGAAAGGAAATAGATAAGATATCTAATACATACGGGAGTAGGATAAGGTAGGGGAGATGATGATGATGAAAGAAGATATCTCAGACATTAAATAAAGGGGGCGTTGTCAATTTCAACTAAAGTGGAATCAAACTCCTCCACAGATGGCTAAAAATTTACACTGTACACATATTTAAAAACAACGATGGAATTTCAGAAGCGTTTTAGCTATTAACAGCTACAAGGTGCAATATCTAATATTAATATTACACGACTTCTATCTCATAAACGATTTAATTAACATGAAATTAAATACCCAGAACATCTTGATAAAACATATGAACGCCGAAATAAATCTGGAGACGCTCTACTTCATACTTTTTTTATATTTAACACTAATTGCGCCAATAAGGGAAAGTAATACAACATTTTTCCCCAGTCACGCGAGCACACTCCGCGTGACAAGTGAGGGTAATTTGGGTCGTAGTCAAGTGTTTGCCCAATATACGACGGTCTGCTAAGGCGCCGCACACACTTGCCATATTGTCTCAGAATATCCACGGAACTTCCCGGAAATTTTTATATAAGCCTTTATTCTAAGCCCACGGAAGTAACTGAGGCTGTTTGTGCTTTCAAGGAGCTTAGAGTAAGTTATATTTAGTTGTTCTAAACAAGTTTTTGAATAAGCCAAAAATATTAAAAAAATTATGGACCAGTTATATCTAATTATTTTTGTTCAGATTGAGTATAAATTCTTAAAATTTGAATATATAACAGAACTGCTCAGCATCATTAACACATACAATTTTCTATCTTTTATTTAAATCTAAAAGATAAAAGTTTATTGATTCTTGTCGGCGAAATAATAACCATTAAATATCAGGTTAAAAGAAGCAAATCAATTTAACATCAAATAAAAATTTGGAGATTTCTCAAAATATAAATGTATGTTCACGCGGTATATCAAACAGTATTACATATTAGTGTATTAGCGAGAGCATAAAAACATCTCGTTTCCGCATTATGATAATGAATAATTAGCGGTTAAAATGTTAACGTACTGATTTATGCGAGGAAAAGGAGACTAACGTATACGAGCCTCATTAATAAGAGCCGATTAAACCGAACCAGTACACGGAGATCTTATCATACGCGTATGTAAATTATTTACTTAACGAAAAAAAAAAAGAACTTTCACGGTAATTTGCAAAATCGGGCAATATAACGAAACAAGACAGTTCAAAAGCCTCAAACACTTAAGGTAGGGTTGCCCCAAATTAATGTTTTTATTTTTTACTGTCCTCGATTTCGGCAACAGAAGTGAGAATTAACAATCACGCCTTTGATTCTAAATAAACAGAAAACAATATTTAAAAAAGGTAAAGACGCCTAGGCTTTTATACAGAGGACGTCAATATTTTTTTTTAATTAAGTATCATTGTCGCTTAAAATTGTGCGCAGCAACTAATTAAAAGATTTCATATGCGTTTCGTGCCTTTCACGAGCAGTTTATGCCATGATATAGAGAAGCCTGTGTGCATAACGCTCGAAACTCGATAGCCCACGGGACTTGTTTATATGGTTATGCTGAGGCGTAATTTATACAATAATTAAGGCAAGTATAACGCCTACCGTCAATTCAAGGTAATTGAATGGACTACTTTGAAATTGCTTTTGATGATGAGAACTTCAAGTGTAAACTATTCATGTTGTCCGAATGAGTACGTCATAGACATTTGATCGCTTCAACTTTTCAATTGGCGCATACAATTGTTACGATCGCAAATAAAGAGGATGGCGAATGTAGTTCGCGAGCGAACGTCCGTCGCTCCAATCGTAGCGGTCTCACAGCAATCCCTTTTCATAGTGCGGCGATACTTCGAGCTCGGCCCGTTGCTTTTGATTAAATTATTGGGCAGCGTCGGGCGTAAATAAAACGTAAACAACTCTTTAAAGTGATTGTTGTGGCTTGTTCTTTACATTGTACCACGTTCGTGCGGTTTTGATTGTGATCAATTGCAAAATCGCTTTGCGATTAAAATTATCTACTTTTTAAACTGTTAGACGTAAAACACTAATAGAAGTGACAAAATTATGGCTAATTCGCCTATTACCACTAGGACAGGTTACAGAGAAAGTGAGACACATAAATCACAAAATTCTACACTTTAGCTTTCATACAGTAATCCGATTCCTAATTTTACAAGAAACAGTACTGACAAAGTATTGATGGTTCAAGAACAATATATTCCGCTAGAATCACATTATATACAAAGTTCCATCACAAAAGAATCACTTATTGTATGATTATTTATAGTGGTATGCAAATGAGCCTCTCGGATCTTCGGCGATTTGGCAACAAAAGAAATCTTACAGGCTCGAGCTCCCGCACCAAATAAAATAGTTTTCGTCTTATATTTATCGCGTCTAGACATTGCTGGACCAACGACTACGAGCACGTAATGCTGAGAAATATCATCGCTATAATTCCGATACTAAAAAAATTCTTACAAATGATTGAAAGGAAAGATTGTGGATTATTTTTGTTGTATTCGATATTCGTAGACTTTGAGTCTCCATTGAACCAATAATAGAAAAGAGAAAGAAATTAAAACAAAATCGATACAAGCGCATTAAATGCAAAAACGCACATGCCGCATAAATCGCAGGTGAAAGCAATTCAAACACAAATAAGGATGGTTTTTTCGCAGGGCCGCATTAGTCGATAACATCTGATGTGGTAGCCCATAGGTAAAATAAAATGAGTTTGTAATTCACATTTGTAACAGAATTAGACTTGTGACTAGAAAAGAACGAATGCCAGAAGATTTTATAAATACAGTTCTTTTATAGATGACCCAGAATGTTTTATAACGTATCTCTCTAATGATTAGTAGATATTTGATATCCATTTCAAAAATGTTGTATTATACATAACCTCATATCATATAAAATAGTGCACAAGCGAATCCATCTGCATGTTCATCAATGAACCATAAAAGTCAGCCGGGCAATATTTAATTTTACGAGCTCAACAATTTGGCGTGTGGTGGGGCCGGTCACGGCACACCGCGGCGCCACGCCGGGTATTCCCCGCCCCACCATTTCGTTCTATGCACGAAGATTGTTTTGGGGTTCCATACATTTTATTGCCTTTTCATCATAAATCTAATAGCTATTTTAAAACAATTTTGTAACCTCAACTACCTTAAGTTCCATTTTATAACTTTAAAATATTATTTTTCTATTCACTTCATGAAAATGATGTTATTATCAGAATGACGATAGAATCAATTTAATGATAATCCGAAGATAAGAATTACAATGTCATCATAATGTCAATATGTCGTGTTACTCATACATAATTCAACGAATTTTAAATGTAATCATTCAGCTGAACTTCTGGCTCGGGCAATCTTGAAATCTACAAAACAAGATTTCAAAAAATTATGAAAAATTAGAATTTTCAAGTTGCGGATTAAAGCTATTGCATTCGTGATTTCTTCGCAAATACAACTATTATGCGCCAAACGAATGACTCACCGGACATTTGGACCTGAACGTACGGAATCGTTGTTTAGTCTATTATTAAATTTGTTTCGCTCGCAGGAATGCATTTTTCGAAACGAAATACGTAGAAAACGCTGTGAATGCGCGATACGTCATGATCTGAGAAGTTGTCAGCGGGGGATTGCTAATGATAGATGGCTTCAGTATTATTGTACGAGCTTCTAGATTTATAAATATATACTTGTTACGTACAAAATAAAATGATCTACATTACATTTACATAAATAGTATCAAAATCGTTATAAATAAATGACAATTTTATCGATATAAAAGACTACTAACACATATTTAGTTACTAAATAACGAGTAATATTGAAATAGCGTTGATATTGTTTGTACACAAATCGACTTATTACGCCTAAAACACGTATTTACGACCGCCGCCGCAGAGTCGAAACGCATCAAAAAGTTATTACCACATCAAAGTCCGAAACGTATAATAGCCGCCCGAACAGGTTCGAAAACCCGGAACTCGCGGTATGCAAGGTTGGCCCCGGTTGCCAACTGTGCCAAAAATTTCGTTGTCTAGCTGCGTGTTTTGTTTACGTGCTATGATTGACGGGTGAGGGGCGTCACGAGCGCACAAAGCAACTCGTCTTTGTGCCGAGTCGATCATGTGGACCGTTTCGCTTTTATAGAAGTTTACTTCTACCACGGTCTTCGTGTTTTAAAATTATCGACCGAAGACCGTAATACCTCTACAAAACTCTTACTTCTGAAACAAATTTGTTTCGGTTAGTGAAAAAAAAACTACGCGACTTTTAATTTTGTCTTAAACTAGGAAGTACCATTAGGAATATCACTTTAAAATAAATGCAATAAAAAATCTTTAGTTATCTTATAATTTTAAGACACCTTTAAGAAATGAATAGCAAACATTCAACTGACAGCTAATAGATTACGTCTACCTTACACGCAGCTCCAAACATACACAGAGAAATGTACTAACTACAAATCTAGCTCTGAACTAATCAGCTTGGATAGTTTACGAAAGATTAATTTGTTTAATTAGAAACGTTTTAAGGCACGCGTGTCGCACTATCGATGGCGAGCGATAATCGAACGATTGTTTCGCATCACGAGGGAAATTCGTGAGGTTCTGTTCACGAGTACACATGTACTCGGGCACGTGGATCTTTATGGTTATGAAGTAAATGACATTTCATTATAATACACGATCATAACTTTTAAATTATGCTCATTAACTTATTACAACAGACAGGTTACACTTGGAGATTTACAAAAGCATACTGCACATTATCTCTTTATTTATCAGTTTATCTTTAAAATATAATTGTATTTTAGTAATTATTAATAAATTTACTAATATAATCGTACTTTGAAATCATATGACTTCTATTACTAGTGAAATTTGACAGTGGTAGAGCCCGCTTTAACATCTTCGCACGAATGGGCCGGTTCGCCCGGCGCAATACCACGACCACACAGAAGACAGGCGTGAAGCGAAAGCAATCCCGCGTTTCGTCTGATGAGTGTGGTGACGGAGGCCTAATTTTAGTCCCTTTCCCTTTCCACCCTTTTCTTAAGAGGGAAGGGTGGTAAGGAAAAGTGGATTTGACGGTGGAGGAGCCGCATAGGAAGGGGAAATATCCTCTTTTTGTGCGTCTTCTCCTTCGTCGATTAAGGGTAGGGTAGGCAACGCATCTGCAATTGCGGATGTCTATGGGCAGCGGTCGCTTCGCCATTTTGGCGGATCCGGGTGGCCGCTTGCTCGTTTGCCATCTTTTCATATAAAAAAAAAAAAAAACCTCTAGCACAAACAATAAATAAACAACTAATTATTAACCATCAGTCATGTCACAAACCCATAAATTATACTAACAAATTCACATGCAATTAAACGTTTGCTATTAATTTGGACGATAGGTAGTGAGTTAACAAGAAATTCAACACGGCAGTGTACTCGGGGGATATGTCCGACTTTGTAGTTTCGTGGCCAATGGATAGTTTACAGTACAATGTCATATTAGGACGCAAATTTATATTACATACTAGCTGTTCCCGTGCGGCTTCATCCGCATAAAATTATAAAAACTTTATTTTGTTTTTTATATTTGTCAATTTTTTTTTATTAAACTTAATAGCATGATATATAGCCTAAAAGAAAGAATTATTCAAAAATATGCTGTGATTGCTAACATTCTACGCCACGAAGTAATATGTGTTTACGCTTTATTATATTAGTATAGAAGTATAAATTTAATCTCATATCATAAATGAAAATGACATTATTAAAAAAAATATAAAAAATCTTTCTTCGTTGACTGTACACATGCAGCTGACAACAGCGTCAACAATGATAAATAATGTCGACGCTTCAACATGACTCACCAGAATGCTTTGGCGCCAAATTTATCTTATCAGTGCGTGGAAACTAGTTCAATGCGGTCCTGCGACGCGCTTCTTTACACCGTTGACGTGATGTATCACAGTTGACATAATTAGGCGCCGTTACACGGTCGTGTGAGAAACAATCCTAAGGTCATATTTGGAACAAGGCAAAAATAGAGTATTGTAATCTTACTAGTATTATAAATGCGAAAGTTTAGATGAATAGATGGATGTTTGTTAGAATTTATAGCCTAAACGGCTGAACGAATTTCGATGAAATTTAGCATAGATGTAGAGGATAGTCTGGAAAGACACATGGGCTATTTACTTTTGTATTTTCTTAATTCTACGGAGTTCTTACGGAGTCGCGGGCAAAAGCTAGTTTTTTATAAATTGTTATAGTAACACTAATTAAACATTGCATGACATGAGTTATTTGAGCAGTTTTCTATCAATTGCAATACTTTATCTATAATAAATACGTGATAAATTTTGGTTGCAAAATCAGAAAAATCGCATTTCGTCTTTTGGATTTCATTGAATATAGAATATGAAACAATAACACAAAATGAAACTAACGGCTCATTTTGGTGATAAGGTTACTTGTCATCGGTTTTAGTAAATCAGTCTAATTTCCCGCCAAACGTTACAAACTATTCAAAAATGTAATACATCACATTAAAATCCACCAGGTATTGAGGTAAGAATTAATTAAGACCACCACAATACATTCGCATTAATTATAGGTTCGCGGGCCGCGATGGGTGGAGATACCGAGTGACCTTGTGGCGAAAATTTCTCCTAGCAACGAAAATAACTCGGATACCGAGCGGCCGTGTAATTATACGGCTGTGTTGGTATTGTAAAAGTTTTACGTGTTTTTTTACTTGGAACACTTCGAACTGTGCCTAAACAAGATTGGGTATATAAGAGAATTTCCTTGCCGAATACTTTTAAATAAAGATCGGGGATACGCCGGCAGATGGTTGGACACCTGCGCACCGAATGTACTTAAGTGTTTTGACTGAGAGATGTTTTTAATGTAGGGGATTAGAGAATCGCTTGTACGTTTGATACAAAACATTGTAATATTAAACATGAAAACTTTTTAAATATTCAATTGTGATAAAGGATAATAAAATGATGTAATGTTTGTTATCAATAAGCGCAACAAATACCTTAGAGATTATTGCGGCGCGTTAATTTGATCTATTTTGATAAGTATTCTGCGGATTAGGATTGGAATAGCAATTAAAAATGTAACTTATGCTTACGTACTCATATCAGACTGATCATTATCATAATCAGCTTGTATATCTTATACCAGGACTTCCCCAAATACTTCTAGTGTATGACGACTTATTTGATTAATCCACGAAATGATAAGTCCACCAGGATATTAGAGATTCGAATAAAACACTAACGCGATTTCATGTTCTGTTACTTTCTTTCAAAGGTGTTTTTTGTTGCATTTTAAAATCTGTCAACCAATGAAATTCTTGAATCATCGCCTTAAAAGTCGCCAATTACGTATTAATTAAGTTGAATCCTATTTTTTAAGTGACAGAAGTTTTAATATGTATTCTACGTAATCTTCTAATCAGTGCACTCATTCTCTTTGCACTTTATAATTATTTTGCAACTTGTCACTAAAATAGGATTATAGGCCAGGTCAATCGATGGTAGAAAAATATTTCTATTTAAATTCCATTCGGTTCATCATTTTCGCTCGGCCGTCTTGAGTTAGGTCCTTCGGTTGCGCTCTTTGTCACCCCTGGGAAATTACGTGCCACCTAGCAATTTTACATCAACTGTCGCTAACAAATCTAATTAACTTTATGTCTATAAAATATCGATCGCTTAACTCATTGTCGTTAATAGTTTTGTCTCTTAATAACATCGAATTTAAAAACACCAACGTAGACTTTTAATGATGTTTCATTACTCCGACATTTAAGAACTTACAACATAATCATAATATAAGCTAATATTAATAAAATAAGTAACAATGCAACTTATATCCCAGATAGGTACAGTGGCAATATAAACATGTTTGCATATCCTTACTAAAAGTCCCCACCGGAGCCGGGCATATAGGTAGCCATATAATCAAGTATGCCCGAGGCGCAAGCTTTTCACAATATCAGGAGATTAGAAGTTAATATGACGCCGCTCCGGTACACGGCGCGCTGTGAGCATTACACATGCCTCAAAGCTTTCGCTTATAAGAGTTTGGCTTCCTTCAAAGGTCTTTTGATAAAAGTTTTCTTAAATTTCGTGATACCGATTCCACGCAGATTTGGAGACAGCTATAAACATTTCCTTTCGTATGAATACAAGTCTTACTAATGTTTTTAACAAAATCTAAAGGCAACGATACGACAGAGTTCAAGTGTTCAGTTTGTGAGGTTTTAAATCAGACGAGGCAAGCGAAAAACAAAGAGTTAACTGCAATTTCAAAAATGATGCCAACGCAGTTCCACATTAACCTACAAAATACAATACTTTAAATAAAATGCGTGCAGTACGTCCAGTTAGTGGTTTACATCGATCACGGATCAACATGATAGAGCCATCGGCACCGACATCAGCTTAAGGTCACTGCAATTACATACGAAAATAAACAAAACGACCCCCCATAGTCCCGCGAGACACCTGCCTCTAGGGAACAGGTTTTGGCCCCGTCCGGACCGTGTGAATGGACCTGACGGCTCTTCTCATAATCTACGCCAAAACTGGTTCTATGTGAATGCTACGACTTTGCCAACAAACCGCTGTGTTGCCGACTGCAATTACCGTTGTTGATAATGCTAGAGATGGCCGAAAAAAAAACAATTAGGTAATAATTAATTGGCTTTTTTGTTTAAATCACCATCTTTGTTTAAAAGGTTGAGGTAACATCTATTTTGCTATATCTTGCAACATAATGTTACAAAGTTATTAGCACTCAAATTGGGAACTTCAAGGTCGAAAGAATATATACGAGTACAATTGTAACATGTACATATTGCATTATATTTTCACTGTGGAGATCGTAGTATAAATTAACTACAATGCGTAGCAACTTAAAGCATATAGATTTCTTTGGAAGACGTAAACTTGTTGTGAACATTTATAAAAGGTGAAGAGGGGTGAAAAAAATAATAAAAAAATCATTGTGCATTTACAACTAGAACTACAATTTAAAAATCTAAGGCTTCTCAATATCGTGAGCAACGGTCATGTAATGCTTAATCCAAATTGTTACACGACACGGTTAGCGGGCATTTCATACTTGTTCCACTTACAGCCTAGTCTGAGATTTATTGGCGAATAAAATGCTCTATCAGTTGTTATCATGATATGGTGTATTTGCACAGAATTCCGCAAGGTGTAAGGAGTGGCACTTTTTGTGTCACGGCGTTTACGTTGTATATTATCGTACGTTTTTGATATCACATACCGCGAAGCCAATTAACCGGATCTATCGCATGGAATCTCAATAGTACTGTGTGATGTCGAAAGTAATTTTAGTTTATCTATCAATGTAAGTCACACGTAATGGATGGATAGACGGACGCTTGTTACTACGAATTACCTATAATATTGTACATACAGTCATTTTTTTTTATAATTTAAGAAGGCAAACGAGCAAGCGGCCGCCTGAATCCACCGAAATGGAAAGCGACCGCTGCCCATAAACATCCGCAATTGGAGACACGTTGCCTACCCTTAATTGACGGAGGAGGAGACGCACATAAAGAGGACATTTCCCCTTCCTATGCGTCTCCTCCACCGTCAAATCCACTTTTCCTTCTCATTTATTCCTCTTAAGAAAAGGGTGGAAAGGGAAAGGGACTCAAATTAGGCCTTAGTATACGCTTATAAATCTACAAACAAATTACAAGAATATTTTCAAATAACAAAAGTTAATTGTAATTTTTTTAAGGTTCTAATTATTCCGAGTAAAAGTTGCATAAAGCATATTACCCGGTTTAAAATTAGGGTTTAAAATTGCGACTGCACTCTTAGCATTGCACGTTATGAAGTGTATAACGTAATTTGTAAATTGTACGCGATAGCCGAGCAAATTGTTACCAACAACACAATGGCCATACTTTTTAAGCTCCCATTTTACTCGTAGTTAACGATGTTCAACTGTTTTTACAGGAAAAATTACCTACAGTTTCATTTTTACAGAGAATCGCCTCAATGCTTGAATACATTAAATACCACAGAACCAAAAAAATAATCAAATAAAATATTATTCGATCGAAGTTATTTAGTTAAAAGTTTAATAATTAATTGCCGTGTCTAAATAATTTCTGTATCTATGCGAGCAACTAATTTTAGACACGGATAGCAGCTGTCTAGTAGGACCATTTTTTGTGCTCCTACGATACCCAATAAGTAACCATATGTCGCACAAAAGGTGAAGGTTACAAGAAACTTTGTTCATAATAAAATATAACACCATGACTTACATTTTCTGCTATAAATGATTTTAGTTCCTTACCTGAAAACAAAAATATATATTTTAATAAAAAACAAAAAGATTTATCGCAGCAAAAGTTGTAGGAATGAAAAACTTGCATTTCAAACTCTAAAACTCCGCGGGAATCTTAGATTCGTTACGTAAATATAAGCACTTTGAAAGCTTCTAAAAACTATGCAAAGTTCCGAGGAGAGGAGTAGCGTATAACAACACCCACTTGTTTATCAATCTCTTCCGAGGCCGGAGTGTGTTGTGACAAGAAAAATTCAGTTAAAAACTACGAAAAAATATAAAATAAAGTGTGAACAATTGGGACTCATACATAATATTGATTATAAGTTTCGTTAACATTGAACATCATCCTATTATTATTTCTATCTCATTTCTAAAATCAATTAAATTATAAGTTATTGTCAGAATAAGACCTCTTTTCATAAAGTTTTCTAATATTAAGAGCGGTAGTTAGTTTCTTAATGTTCAAAACTGATTTAGTTTTATGTTCAATTATACAAATGATCACAGTTCGGATATATAGGAAGTTCTATGCGGTTTTGAAAGGCATTAATAATGCATCGCTTGAGGTCGGTCTGCTAAAGGTCATGTTTGGGCCAGACGACGAGAGTTCTTTGAATAGGACGCGCAGAAAGGTCACCCTCCAGCGTTTCCATTGTCCGAAATAAGGCAGGATATTACGAGCTTAAGCATTTCGACGAATACATGATTTCGTCTCGTACTTACAATGTATATTGGTAAAACATTTGTGAAATGGGAATACGTAGATTCGTACAAGTAAAACCTTAATAAGACATTTTTTATTTTTATTTTTCTTTTATTGAAGGAGTGATAAGCTGCCAGTGAAGCGTCTCGTTATAAACACAAAGAGTAAAAACAAGATGGTTCGTAGAATTTCGAAAAGGTATGATTTCAATTTGTATTGATAAATTTACATAAATTAACAAAACGGCGACCAACTCACGATTAAGAGTAGATAGCACATAGAAAAGTAAATAGCAATTCCTATCACGTTTCTCCAAACGTAGAAAAAAACGTTAATTTGTTTCATTAATTTATATTTAAACTTTAAAATAATTATACACAAGTACTGTTTGCGCTAAAATTTAAAATAAGGAACCGTTTATTTTTATATCCACAAAGATTCATTCACAAAAATCGAGAGGAGCAAAAAATAACCTTCAAGTTAATTAACAAACGTTGTTATCCGAACCCTAACGTAAGCGTATAATCTAATTGATTAAGTAAATCTAAAAATATACAGAAATTAAAACCTTTGTCTCACTATCACAAAATCCGAAAAGATTTGCTTTCGGTTATCGTATCGTTTACAAAACGTATACGAAAGAGACAGGGTGAATGGCATATATCGTATATGAATGCAGACGGTTGCGGTATATTCGTTCATTTACAACAATTTGCATATCTCGGCTATTGACTAGTCTAGACATTGTTAGAATTAGTGTTATGTGAACTGAGACAGGTACAATATGTTTTAATTTATGCTTTTTATAATTCAACAACCAGTTTTAATGGATATAAAGAAAATTTCGTTATCCGAGGTAACATTCGTCGACATGCTATTGCAGCTCAAGCTTTTATTTATTCAACTCATGCAATGAAAATTTACTTCATTGACGGTACGTTGTATAGCAATTGTAGTTTTTTTATACGATAAGTACATATGCTACTTAACAGGATATTACGGATATTAAAAAAGTTTTTTTTTTAAATAATCCTTAAATATTTTGAATCGACATATTAGTATTTATGAATGAAGAATACAAAAATATATTATTTTTCCTTTCATTCATATCTTTGTATAAATACAGCAAAAAGTTCTTATCGGCCCTCGTATGGAACCAGAATCGTATCGCAAAAGTAACATATCCAGTATTCGTAAACAATAATCGGAAGTGATAAGCGTCCGGCGGGGTTAGGGCACTCGGCGTCGACCCGGGGACAGGCAGCGCTTCACCAAACACCCTCCCGATTTCCAGGAAAGCGGGCCGCAATATCACGGCTAATTGACGCCGCATTTTTATTAGCTATTCCCAGAAACAATTACTTGACGGCCGATTTGTTTTCCGGCAACGTTTAAACATTAATTATTACGACGCTCGAATAAAACTTCGACGGCGGATGCGTAATTACCGCCCCCGTCTTACTTGACAAATGGTTTGTGTTTGTATTATTTACATTATCTTGTCGTCAACCCTTTCGAGTCTATTGTGTAGTCAATACTCGATGTCACCATCTATTTAAATCACGTTAAATAACTGTGATAAATATTAACCGTAGAAAAAATAGTTCGTTTTACTAAAATATTTATCATCATCACCAGCTCACTATACGTCTCGACCGAGGGGCTCGGAGCCTGCCCTAAGTTAGGGTGACTAGGCCATAGCCAACGCTGGCCCAGTACTGGTTGGTTGACTTCACACATGTCTTTCAACTTCGCCGATATATGCAGGTTGCATCACGATGTTTTCCTTCACCGTAAGAACGTCGAGTAAAATATTTATCACGGTAACTAAATGAATGGAACAATATCATAATATTAGTTCGTTTATATCATAGGATATTACGCTGCTCCGTAATGATGCATTGACGACATTACGATATTACTTCCGACACGTAAGATGCGATACGCCAGCGCTACATTGTACACAGGCTACGTCACTGATAGTGTTAACTGTAATGAATCCGTCATACGCGTATAATAAGCAATCAATACTCTCCGTGTACTCTGACGTCGGCATCTTGATCACACTGTTGCTACTCGCATAACAGTGGGTTTCCACTGAGGAAGTATGTCATTATATCTGAAAAAAACTAAAACAACAGTATCTTTTGTATGCTTTTTTCGATGATAGAAACCCAAGACAAAAAGTACAAGGTCGCTAAAACAGTTAAGTATTCATGAATAGGACTACAATCAAAACATCAATTTCGCGCCAAAACAAAAACATAAATGAAAATTTAATATAATTCCAGAATAAAACTTAACATTTAAATACGAAACGGAACTCTAAATAAAAACTCAAATTCAAAGGAATACAATTAAAAGGTTTCGAAACAAGAAGCAGGTATGTACATGGCCAGGTAGACGCCACCTTTTCGTCGAATTTGTTTATGTTTTATAAATAGCCGGGCCTCTCCTGAGGTAATAAGCAATGGCGACGCCTACGTATTTCACGATTCGCAACTTCGCCTGTGTTATTTTTAAACGGCCAATCGATGTCTATTTCTATACAATAGTGGTGCCCTTGAAGAGCGTTGGAGGGTTTCAATGTGTTACTACATTCTTTTACAGTTCAACTGGCGCTGTGTTATCAAAGGAATATTTATTTTTGTTCTTTACATTAAGAGATGGATGGATTGCGTGAAAGGTGACATGATCAAAAAGGGAGTGATGACTGAGATGACGTATGATAGAGTTATGTGGAGGACAAAAATCTGTTGCGCCGACCCCACAGGAGTAGGATAAGATGATGACGATGATGATGTTCTTTAGATTAAATAGAAGATGTAATACAAATCAACAAAGAAAATTATTAAGGAAGTAACTTACTTTAATTTCGAAAAATGGATAAAACTTACAGAAGACGAAGGAAAAGAGTGTCTGAATGAAAACTGAAGGAAGAACCGTGTGAATATTTGTGTAAATTTAGTTGCTAATATGGAAAAATATGTAAAGGTGCATTATATAAAATGATAACGATCTAAAGAGGAAGACGGCCAACAAAGTATAAAGTCACAACATCCAGATGCGACAATAAAGTACGAGATAAAACGTTTTCGCGTAACAAAGTCGGAATGATCGCAGGTAATGAATATAACACGCCTATATTTATCTGATCCACTTTGGCAATTTCACGAACGCCCCCGAGTCCTAAATAATGGGGAGAATTGGAGAATTATATTGAAGGCTGGTTTGCTTATTTGTAATTCAACAAGTGTATGTATCCGACTTCAAATGAAACCTACACATGGCCCGTAATATAATGAAACATGCGAGAAGATGCGAGATTTTTCATATATTCATAACATCAGGCTCTGTGCTGTAGGCCCCGGAGTTTATTTATTAAACGTTAATAAAGAATTTTATAAATTAAAATATATATTTGTCTTCTCGATCTTGACGCTAATTGAATTGTGTTATTAAAATTTTTAATTTCATAACAGCAAGTAAGAATGCACATTTAATTACACGTGTAATAGAAATATTACCGTAAAATGAGTAATCGGATCGTTCCCGGAAAAAATATAGAATAATATTTATTTCTTCAACGCGTCTTACGATATTTTTTTTGAGGCATTTACTCAATTTGTCTAATGACAGCTCATTCAGAAGGGAAACACGTGCCGATTGGTTCACTGGAGTATATTTAATCTCGTACAATTGTAAGTACACTCCGTTGGGTCTTGTTTTTCGTAAGAAAAACTTTCCACAATTATGTTGCAACTGATGTAATAATTTATTTTTCCATTAAACATAAATTTACGTTAAATTATACAAAATAATCGAAGTAAACTGCGACATTGATCTCAAAACACCTTTCGCTTACGAAACTGTATGATCGGTTTTCGAATCTACGTAATTTCTTTGAATTATTTCAAATACTATAACATATAACATTATGTTTAAACGTGTGATTTGATTATTAGAGCTTGTAACAGCAATGAATTTTGCTTGAAAAATAACCAGCAATAAAACTTCTAATATGTGGAGTCTATCCTCAATAGGGACCGTAAATGACAGATCGTAATTCCCAACAACAGTTTTACAGTTTCTAGAAATGTCTCCAGATTAATTCTTAGTAAACGCTAATCTCGATCGTTGTGTGGGCAAATTGGAAAGTAATCGCCGCAAGGGCATCCTCGAGTGCAGTCGAACAGATAAATCCCGGGCGCTGCGACCACCCAGGCAATGTGCAGATCTAGGACACCGAGCCACAGCCTGCGGACCTCTCTCTTACCACTAAAGGCTGCCATACACGGACTGTTTCAAGCTAAGAATACCGATAGCTTCGAGTGGTCACTTCAGTAACCTCTAAAAATGCTTGCACCGAATGCTTGAAGACTGTGTATGGCGGCCTTACCTGAATGATAACGGACTTAACATAGCTCAGTATTAAATGACTGTATTGACAATATAGCTTTATTTACAGCTAACTACACGCTATGCGATAACTATGTGCATTTTGTGCCACTTTTTCACAACAGGAACTATCATCACCATGATTTTAATAAATTTTAACACTACTTTTGAAGATAACGTTTGATTTTAATCGCTATGCTCAATCATTTTTACTTATCGACGATTTTTTATACCATAATCTCGTTAGAATCAAAACAGTTGTTGGTATAACGCGATTCTTAATCACGATCGGGGTATTTCATAAAAGTACTGAAAATAAGTATTATAAACGGCATAACAGATCATTATTGACCACTTAGGTCAGCGGCCAACATTCTCAACCGGCCAACGCCCCACCAATCGTCTCCTTGTAGATAGCTATCAAACCGAAACGACCCTAAATCCAAGGTTGGAAAGTATAAAATCGTTTGAGCGAGACATCGCTCGCGATACGGTCCACGTCAGTGCATTTCCAGGAATGCATCGGTCTCCTTTGCGACGTAACTCTGAATTGTGGCGGGTGAAATCCGTGCTCGTTTTTCCTTGATAGTCGAACGTGCAATTGCTGTGGTTTTCGGTGCACCAACAACTTTCGGAACGGGTAATTAATTAATGTATCAAATTAATTTCTTTCACCGGTTATAATACTCAGAAGTGATAAATTAGCTCTTATTAAATGTAGGCCGCGCGGAAATCCTAAAGCAATAACTGAGCGCATGTGCAACGGATATTTTTAAATGTTAAATCATAGTTCAATTTTTTATTAAATGATTTTAAAGACATATTCAAATCAGTAGATTTGGAAAATTAAAGACACTACCATAGGTATGTATGAGTGAAATATCTTAATATATTATCAATTTTAATTATTCACGCCGCTCGATGTAGGCATATGGCAGAAAGTTGACGTGAAAGGCTTTTAAGTGTTCGTTAAAACGAGGTGTGAAATTTGTTGGTGCATGAAAATCATCAAAGTAGAAACTACCAAAAACTCAACGAAGCACTTAAGATAACACAGGCTTAATGATTTGCATACGCGTGTGAAGTTACGATAAAGTTAAAATTTCCAAGTTACGTGGTACCGTTGTTTCACATGATGAAAAATCTAGAACAAAATCATCCTATTAACTACACATCAAAATGTCTAGATTTATATAATTTTTATTGGCTATATATTCTGTATTAGCATATAGCATCTGTATATAGCGTAATAATAACGAAGCGAGGTCGCAGGGGAAGGAGCATTCGAGTGTTCCGTGGACGTGAGCAAAATAACGCGGCGGACGATTTCCGTTCGCGCCGCACGTTGAAGCTAGTGCGTTCTAGGCTTTTCTGCGCTACCTGCGCACGATATACAACTATATTTTTGTAATAAAAATAAATTGACTTTGATTTAATTATGCACTATTACATATTAGTGACAGTACTATAGTGCGATTCAAAGGGAACAATATTTAATTAAGATAAGGATTATCTTGTTAAAACGATCAAGAAAGATGGGAACAAGAATTTTACTGTCGAAATCTTATCGGGTAAAATGGTATCCATCCAGTAGCAGGATTTTTTGCACTCACTAACTTTCACAATTCGGCTTCGAATGTGCTTAATTTTAATGAAGACTGGAATTCTTGTATACGGATTTCCGGCTAGTTGACATAACGTGTGGACAATATTGGGATATCCAAGCTACAATTTCAAAATAAACCATAAAACAACGGAGCACGTGTTACACGTGTGACAGTACCATCGATCGTATTGACTGCAAGTTGTCTCTGGTAGAAACGGTACGCGGGTATTTCGCTCGCTTTGCATACTAACTAGCAACGGTCCGCGGCGTATGCGCCGAGCCGGCGGCGAGTGTTGCGTCATCAATTTGCGCAAACTACGCACGCGCACCTATCCGCCATTCATCCGCTGCACACCCAAATTTATTCAAATTTTGGAAGTACGACAGTCTAAACTAAGAATTTTAACTGTGAGATAACACATTTGGATGTATTGAAGTAACGCCAATTGTAAGTTTTATTCAATGTTTGCTTGAAGATAGATACGGATGACTTGAAGAAGACTTTAAAAAACCTGTAGTAGTAATCAGTTCCGAAAGATTTGGTAACATTTTTGTTATTGACAAAAAGGTTTCGAGACTGGTGTCAGGACGACAGAAAGAAATATCGATAACTATTCTCTTGTACCAACCTCTATAAAATTACATTGCGTCGCTTAGCGACCGAAATCGGCAGCTTTCGAAAATTTACATCGTTGTATACAAAGGGTTTTACTTGGCTATGCTTTCGTAACACATTTCAGTAGCTAGTAATTGGTGGAGTAAAAACACGTCGTTTGTACAATTAAAAGAAGAAAAACGTCATCGGTTTCATTCATAGCGATTAGCGGACGGATTGTATGTGAGCGGAGCGATAACACGCCGGATGTTTGGCCGCGCGTGCCATTGTTCGCTTTGCCCTATTGACTATATTATAAAACAGTGCGATTGTGCCGCGATCGGCGCCTGCTCTCAAGATCCCGCTCAATGGAATAGATAAGGAAAAAACATCGGATGATAGAATGAAACTTTTTGTAAAGTATCACATACATCCGGTTTTACATTTAGCAATGACCTAAAGAAAAAGATAAATGCACAAAATATAAAATATGAAAAGAAAACAATGAACGAAATTACGTCAGCATTTATTTAATCAAATTAAAACTACAACAATATTTCAACTATGAATATATGTGTGCTTGTACTCCGGTCGTTATTTTCGAGCTCAGTGAATAGACGATAATGGTAGCGAAAGGGGACAGTACAGTATTCGTAAGAGTAAAGAAATAAATCAAAGCCCACAATATATCAGGGTAATTTAAAAATATCGATAAAAGTAAACGTCAAACAATACGGCCTTCAGGTATGGATGTCAAAAGGTAATTGAGCGCGCGGTGTGCAAGCGACATCGACACGGCGCGGGGGCGATATCAACCGGATGTCTGTTTCAAATAGAATTGTGGCGTCGGCGCGACAACACAACAATTCGATACAATTATATAAATACAAACCGGAAGCGGTGCCGGAAGTCGGGCTAATAGCGGCTTATCGATAGTTCCGAAACCGGTTGACAAAAATTTAAAGTTTCCTGCTATCAACTTGTTTTCATTTTATTTAATACAATCACGTATTAAAGTTTTACAATATTCTTTAATTCAATCCAGCAAAGCCAAATTTTACAATGTTTTTGCTGCTAAGATTTCATAACCTACTTTGAAATAAAAACTTGGAGCGTAATTCAAATTCAGGCTGATTTAAATACATACGCTATGGTGAATTGGTTAATAATGAAATGATAAGTAATTACAAAACACATTAAAATACTGTGTACATATTTACATTAGCTACTCGGTATTTATCGCGTAACTACAAGATTGATGGATAAAGTTGACACGGATCATGTTCTATGCCAAACTGCTACTGTCGTTTCCTTGAGAAAAATTTTTAAGGTTTTTTCAGAAATCAATCATGTTATATTTGAATTTGTATTGGCATAATCGGAGCCAAGTATAACGTCTTTTAGTTAAAGATGTTTATTCGATAAAACTAAAGTTGACTCATGTTATCTTATTTTTGCAGATAATATCCATATCATAAATAGATGGCAGAACTGACGACTTAGCCCTAATAGGCCTTGTTACTCCTTACTTAAGGTTGGCTCCAACCAAATTAGTTTATGACTGGACTGACGTCTACAATAGTTTCAATACTTATGAATGATGACACAAACGCTAGACTTGATAATTAGTTGCAATATTTTGTAGACAATTCACCTAATCTATTGATAAGCCACTGGAGTATTAGTCCAAGCATGTAAACGACTTGTGCGGTCCGGGGTGAGGTTTCTAGTGCGTCAATCAATCGCTATCAGTTGACCGCTATCAGTGCGAAGGTGCTCCCGGCTATCGGCGGATGTTTACTTACAAGATAGCCGGTCACTTCCCAACGGTTTATTAACCTCGAGACTGTTGTAAAAAAACTGCGAGCGTTTAATCTGACAGCATGATTTTTATCGTGATTTCTTATTATGCATAACACATTCGTTACTGTTTATAATTTATTCCTATGAATAAACGAATTACGCATTTTACATCGTATTAGTGTTAGGTTTTTGTTTATAACTTTTCCCAAAAAAAATCGAATTAACACAATATTTACTTTATCGTTTACAATATTGACTGTTACAGTGCAAATGAAAATAAAATGTCCCATTACCACTTAATAATACGATATTCATTTGTATTTTTAATAAAAGTCCACTCAGTACGCGTTAATACCGCTTGTATTGTATCGAAGGGAAGGCGCAGAGTCATGGCAACATTTTGCAACAAAAAAGTTAACATTGTTACTTGGGCCAATTTGCTCTTTAATAACCATGGCGAGGATTACCGAGGGCGGTACACCCGAGTTTAATCCAATTATTTCTCGTTTGCTTTTTAAATTGAAATATAATAAAAACCTGTGTATTTTATACAATCTAGTAAACTTCTATTTAACTTAATAAACGCTACTTACAATTATTTTCACTTTTTATAGGCCAAATTTTAACCAGTATTCGTACAATTTTATGCGAGACAATAAAAGAACCCTTACGGTAGTCATTTAAAAGAAAATTATTTTTGGAATACGTATTTGACTTCATTTGATGAGCCCTTTATAATGTCTTCTTCCTATTGAGAAAATCCGTGTTATAACGAAACATTTCACTTTAAATTTTCGTACATAATTTGGCGTGTTTAAACTTGATAGATACAAAAGCTAAATCAAAGTGAAACATTATAAAACTTGACAAATTCGAGGCAGCTCTACAAAGGTTTTGATCGAGGTTCGAGCGTCTGTCTGTCCGGAATGTCAGTCGGCAATCAGCTTATCAGTTACGTCAGTATATTGAGAGGGCGTTGTGCCTCTCACGTCACCGGCCAATCCGTCATCGTTGTTTGTACTGTTCATTGATTTTGAATTGCTACATTATTGTTTTATACAATTGCGAAATCGATTTTAATCTTACTGTAGTTTATCTTTTCACATAGTCATACAGATTCAATGGTCAAATTTACATAGATCGTCGTCGTTTATAGGTCGAGTATGTCCGATTTTTAGAGCATTTACACCTTGTTACAAATTAAAACTATTCTACCTAAATTAAAATGATTTATCGACATAAAAAGATTGCTCATCGAATTACAATCTGCTCTCACTATAGTCAGTTATCGTGGTGTAAGCCACATCTCAACTTGCAAGTAATTGGCACATAGCAATTACATCAGAGCATTACACAACATACCGTATCCGACTAGTAGATTCGTGCATCGTGATATCACCAATGAGTCACAGACCGACATTACCACACCAGCTGACTCATTGAGCCCGCGAGTGGGAATGGGAAACTCTATTGTTTCCCACTTCCATCTAAGATACACCTAGTTATGATAATGAAACCGTGGTACCGCTCAGAATATTCTAAAGACAATCGAGTCTGAAAAATCTTTTTTATTCATTTAATTTGGATCACGAACAAATGAATATTTTATCCTCATAAGTAAATAACAATTTATAATTTTGACTTTAAACTCAATGTTTCATTAAAAATAAGCAACTCAAAACAAGAGCAAACATAATGTTCAAGGGTTTTCCCAAATAACAATACCGACCTGGGTTTTTTGTCATTCATATGCCTAACTGATAAGTAATTATAACAAACAATATTTACATACATACGCGATTTAATTGAAATTGTTATTAGGTACACCAGAGTTTCGGGTACTAAGGAAATAAGTCTATTTTTTGTCCTCTAAGTCATTGATCTGTTTAGTATTTTAATATAAACAAGGATATTTTGTGTCGCATTAAACTTGCTGGACGGTGTTATTTTAATAATTTTATAACGATAATGGGTAGCGTTCACTTTTTTCCGGTTGGGTAAACCCGTGACACATCCGCAATCCCACGCGGCCAAAGGTACGGCAGACCTATTCACTCGGCTCATACCTGACGCGTCACTATAATCATTTACAAGGCTGTTTCGTCGCCTTCAGGGAATTAGCCGTCATAATTACATGTTTCCCTTCCTCGACATTATGTTTAAAAAACTACCTGCGTTGCATTAGCAAAAAAAATGGAAGCGTTAAACCTTCATATTTTATGTTAATTACAATAATTTTTTTCAGAACTAGTTTACCTTTAATATTATTTAAGCCGGACAATCGGATTAACAATGTTTGTTTCCAAGTAAAATTATTAGTCGCAATAATTTTTTTTAGTGATAACTTTCAGTCATTTATTAGAAGTCTAAACAACGATGTTTTCGATTACTTAATTGTCTGAATTTGGTTCTTTTCAGTATCTTCTTAATTGATAATTTTAATAAACGAAAAAACAACATAAGCAACCGAACCCTGAGAGTTTCACGATTAAAATTTTATGCGGATTAAAATGAATTTCAAATTATAAGATGATATTGTAAGTTTACATGTAAACGAGCGGGGCCGGCGTCGGTCGCCGGTCGCAACAGCTGATTCACCGGCGGGCGACGGCCTTGCATGCACCGCGCCGACTGTTATTGACTCTAATTGTATGACGGGTATTTTTAACAAGGTAAGCACAAAGAGAGAAATACAGAACAAAAATACTTTTAATTCTATTAAGAGGGTCAGACAATAAATGGACGTTAAGGTGAGAAATAAAATAAATGAAACATCAATACAGGACGTATCGGTATGTTTATGAAAGAGTTTGCCTAACTCCTAAGAACTAAGTCTAGACGAATAAAGTACAAAGTAATTTCGAACATTCTCTAAAGCTGCTAATTAAAATTTAAAACAATAACGATGAATGAAAACCAGGTATTTGCGCACGCGATAATAATGTCGCCGATCAAGTTTCGACAGCAAGGTGACACGGCTGACCCAAAGGTGACCCGAGCTCAGCCGCGGTTCGTCGAACTTGCCTCACGTATTGTCACACACTCGCACCTCGGACGTGCGTCATTAATTAATAATATATAGATATCCCATCCCAAGAGTGTCGGCAGCTCAGGGGTTTAAGCACTTGACTTGTAATCCACAGGTCTAGGGGATCTAATCCCGCCATGTACCATACACATAATTTACCCGACGTTTTTATGGTGAAGGAAACATCATCATGCAACCTGCACATATCGGCAAAGAAATTTAAAAATATGTGTGTGAACCATACGCACGGGGACGTATAGTGAGCCGGTGATGATTCCACCTGAACCCCCCCAACATTACGCCGATAATAACTCTATTTTATTATTAAACTGCCATGAAACATGAAAATCGTAAGGGTCTACCGAAAAATAAACAATAATGTCTCATTCAAATCATTGCTATAATTGTTTTAATAATAGGCCGTATGTGTAGAAAGCGGCAGATTTTTTTTCAGCATTTTTAGAAATGAACAAAATTTTGAATTTTTTTCAGCTTTTAATTATAGTAGACATATAATAGAATACAAATTATAATAGACTCATTTCAAGAATTGAAAAACAAAACAAGAACGTGATAGCGACTTTGTAACTGCAATTCCACGTAAGTCAGAGGCGTGAATAAATGCCAGTGGCAAGTTCACAAGTCTGATGACCCAATGCGCGACGCACAACAACGCAGGGAATATAAAAGAATTGCCGGCGAACGCATATGGAAGCGACGAAGCGGACCCAATTTGTTATTCAACGGATGCAGCTCGCCTAAATTTAGCATAAATCGAACGCATAAAACATGGGGGACTGTTTCTGGGCGCCATGACAACCGACCTCTTTTGTTAATAGACATTACTGTTGGGGAACAAATATAACACATGACTGAATCGATTTTACAATAATGACGTCAATTAAAAAATATGAAAATATTATATAAAAAATTAAGAAGAATGATTCATTCTGATCAATAATAAAAAACAATGTCTTCGACCTTATAATAAAACATCTAGGTAGCTTCGAAAATGCACCATTCGTTAGGCAAAAGTAAAAAGTGAGAGCGAAACGTTTAAACGTATTTGCCCCACCGCAGCGAGCAATAGCGGCGGCCGCCAGCTAATTGCGAAAAACGCGATTAACGCTCACTGTAGAGGCACTAAACGAATACAGCTCTGTTTACCAGTCCCGACTCATTCCTTTTACAGCGCCACTAATAGACCTTATTTTATTAGGGACAGACGTCGGGATAACATTTGTATTTTAGCAACTAAGTAATCATCGTAAAATCGACGCTGTTAACTCGGCCGCTGGCACGTCCGTGATAATTGCGACGACACGCTTTATAAGCTGAATATCCATTTGCTTAATTGGATTAATTGTGATCAATATAACTTTTCGGATTTCATCATTCAAGCTTATAAATTCGTGCTATTGTTTTATTCAATTTAGACACATTGAAAATAAATGTAGATATTTAGAGACAGGATCAGTAACAATGAGGTAAATCCAACAGACTGGTTGAAAGGCAAATATCGACATTGATTGTTACTATAGAGAAAGCTTTTATTTGTAAGAACAAATGGCACTTATATTTCAGTATAGAAGTCAACTGAATAAACAATAGTTTAAAATACACAACACTAACAGGGTCGACAATGGAAACGATTTCCGAGAAATAGAAATTCCATTTTATTTGAATATGGTGAAAGGGGGCAATTAAATGTAAAATATACATTGTCGCATTGAAATAGACTAAAACAATACAAAACGGTTCGCATGACGTGAAAGCTAGTTATTTATTTATAGGGCAAGACTGCCACCGATCCTTCCATCGTCATATTTCATTCGACGAGGCTGCGGGGAGGTGCGAGGGGTAGATGTCGGAGGCTGTGTCGCGACGGTGGAGACGGTGCCGACAGCTTGTAACGTGAACTATCGCCGCGCCGCGGGCACACCGCTCCCGTACTCGGGTTACAACCGCATAACAGGATGTCGATCGACTACCGCCACGCCGCACCGCCGACTGTTTTCATTACATTTATCTATTTTGTACTTATAGGGCTATTCAGGTGTCTCATGTTAGAATGAGGCTTTATGAACTGGTTACTATTATTCCAACTTCTAAGGGAGTAATCTAATTGATGTACTGACCACTACGAATAAGTACTAAAGTGTAGGTGACACTTTAGTACTTATTCGTAGTGGTCACAATAGATAAAAAAAGTTGAACTTGAGTCCAACATTTCACTATATTCTTTTTAGCTGAATCTCTAATAAGATTTGTCCTTTAGCAAGGAGGAATGGCGAATGCATTTACTGCAACTGAGCGAGATGTAACTGCAGCCGCCCTAATCGCTCCTGACTCAATCCAATTACTAAAAGGGAGTTGTTTTTTAAAGAACCGGCAGTGATTTTTTACATGGCACTCTTTAGTATTGGCCAGACTTTTCTTTTTACATTCTGGAATGAAGATGCTTTTTAATAGATGCTCTGAAAAGTTGCTGATACAATTTAAAATGTGATCATATAGATTATGATGGTGTATACATTTCTAATTTAACAGTTGATAAATACGTACGGTGTAACGATTTATTAATAGATGCACATGTGCGTGGCGAGTGTGGTAAGACATAACGTTACTTAATCGTCTCCTTGAAACAGTTTATTATCAGGCGCGTTATGGACATGACACACATTTCGACGGTAAACACTATTACACTGATACAAAACTTTTTTTATATCTCTTAGTACTACGTCCTAGGTTCTTCGTCGATACATATTACGCGTTGTTTATTGCAAGTTACATAACAAAATGCATTGCAACACAGCAAGACACAGTTGAACGTTGAGACATGTTGGAAGTAGGATTTAAAGTATAGTATTCTTGTATTCAGTAAGACAGAAATGATCCAATAATAAAACTTGGGTGACATCTTTAAGTTTCCTTATATCGAAGAATTCTGAGGAAAAAACTTGAGACAGTGAAAAATGTCTGAGAGCGTCTCATTGGCTAACGGTATGCAAGTCTATCAATGAAAGATCGAAAAATGGGGCCGGTTCATTAATTAAACAATGGTGTCGGCGGTCGACCGTCGGCGTGGAGCGTGTCCCCGTTCCCGCGGAACTTTCAATGCGCCACCATCGGGGTTAACTGTGACAAGGTTGTACAGACGACCACCTGAGAAACAACGTAATAGCAAACGTTAACGTTTCCGAGTAAATCATACTCGACGGCCATCCGTGTTCGAGCTTCGAGAGTGTATTGTGAACGTGAAACGGTATAAAGACGAGGCGGATCTACTAGCGTTGGTTACTATTGAAGGTTGAGCGATGTCAAGTAAATTTTAACACGCAATTAGTAACCTAGCGAGGTACCTTGGCACAGATAACACAAGCCGCCGAGGGACATATGGCTCATTTCTTTTCAGAAAAACGAAATTTAACCAACAACTATACTTGAGGTTGATGAAACTCGAAATCAAAGTAGTCTTCGAATAGTGTAATATTTAATGCGCAATGGACTTTTTCGATAACAGCCTGTCAGTATCTAAAGTTGATCAGTATTATTACACGCGATCTGTCGTTTAAAAACTGTACACACGATATAACCAAATGTTACGGCTGCACGAGTTCTTTTCATTGACGAAATTATTTAAAATATATATAATCTCTCCATAACGACAAGAACAAGAACACTTTATGTCGAACAAAATATTAAGGAAGTGTTCTTGTTAACCGATTGACTCAAATCCGTCAGCAATACGTAAAAGTTACTTACGAGGCAAGGACGTTGAATCAGGTTTATTTTGCTTGCAATAAAAACATGTGCAACAATTTCGTTATTTGACCTCCTTGAGCGAACACACAGAAGTGGCCTGATTCAATCACTGCACAATGTTAGAGACACTTTGATATTTGAATTTTATAAAGTCGTTTTATGTGACCATGAAAGAATGGACATGGTTGCTGGATGGATGTTGCTTAGAGCCCTACATCTAGCAGTGAACTAGCGGATGCATGAAGCGCATGGCGGCATGTGCCGGCCCGCCCGGTCCGCGTAGCAACGCGCGTTCTCACCTTGACTCACTTTGTACCGCCTGCTTGCATTGCGCTTGCCTCCTCATTACTATTACAAACTAATAATCTTGTTACTGATATATATTACTGATACTAAAATAACTTTAACAAAATTGTTTTTTTTATGAGATAACTATTCTTAAATGACAAGTGAAGGTAATTAAGTGGTAATGCGTCAAACACAAGATGTGACGTATCTGTTTACTAAAGTGAATTAATATTCATTTAGAAATAGACAATACGAAGTGTGACTTGACGGAACCGTAAAATTAAGGAAGAATGAGAATTAAATAAGACCAAAGCTAGACAACGACGCGCGTAGCAACACAACGCAAACAGGAAAACGTCATCAAACGGTGTAGAGTCGGCGCAGTGACGCGGCCGCTAATCAAATAATTACGCGTTTACATGCTCTGTATTGACATAAATGATTTTATTACTGCTTAACAATACTATTAAACTATTCAATACTATAAAATCAAGTGATGTACGATGACCTGGTTATTTTATTTTAGACACAGAATTGTGATTATTCATGTGGGTATACTGCTGCTCAAAACAATTTAGTACTGTGAGGTATAATTTTTAAAACTTTTACTGCTTTTAAATAAGAAATATATTATCCGTAACAACGGTAACAAATTGAAACAGACAAAGTGAGACAGCAATGATTTCTATTCTGTAATCAGTTCGAACGCGAGATATCGCAATTAATCGAGCCGGATAGGCCACAGCTGATGTCCGCCTCGCTCCAATGTAGCGATGCACGCCTCACTACAGACTGCAATAAAACAATAATCGACACTTCGGTGGAAATTCTCAAGCTTCTCGCTGGTTTGTCACAATTAATTTATTGTGAAAATTGATAACACATTTAATACAACGAACATTGTTAAGCTCGCTGTTTCAACATAATCTAGCAATATAATAGATATAATCTATAACACTCACCCAAAATTTTTGAAAAATATTACAAATTCTCACAAGACGTACAATTTAGTTTATTCTCAAACACACAACTCTGTGTATACACATGTGTGTCTGTATATCAGGATAAATAACGAACTACGACACAAAGCATTAAATAAAAAAGTACATTAATCTTAAAGTAACCCAAAAACCGAACATAACACGCACATAATTTGTAGCCGGTGCGGCGCGAGGCGTACGAACGGCACGCAGAGTGAATTCGCTATCTCCTGTGAGGATAGGCCGCGCCACGAGGCCGTCGTATCCGATACCGCAAAATGCAATGAAACAATAATGAGATCGTAAATCACGAGATAAAATTTCTTACGATAGGGATAAAAAGAGGTCGAAACGAACTCGACAACCGAGCTATAAATATTGATCGCCGTCTCCTTGACTCGAATCGCACTGGCATCGACCGGGCCGTTGCGAAATTTCGCCGGCGGCTTACTCATTGTCGCCTACTGCATCTAGTGCGGGTGGCCGCCGGGGCTGTTGCGTCACCGCATTGCAATATTTTTATACATAAACAACATATTGCACAGGAGTCGCCTGCGCACTTTGTTCAGCAAAAACATATTGAATTATTTCCTATGTTCAAAAGACAAAAAAGTAGGTAGAAAGTCAGGTTCATCTTTATTTGTTATGCTAGTTATCACAATCGTTACATAAGTATTTTAGAGCAAAATGTCCGCGGAATTTGCGTTGGTCATCATGTGCGTATAATGCGTACTCAATAGATAAAAGAAACACGCCAATTATAACATTTACGATTATTGTTATGCTTATTAATGAACTGTATGTCCAAACCCCTTATTTATGGATTTTTCATCTTGCGTAGAAAAATGGTAAGGAACTACGTACATAAGGATTATGATTATAAATTTAATATTAGCACATTTTAATTTCCTTTATCTTAGCTACGCTTAAGTGTAACGTATGTATGTTGAAAGTACATTTTATATTTTTTTCAACACAACTTGTTCATAGTGCATTGGTGCAATGTATGCATTTCGGTTGAAACCTATTTACCGTCAGTGGAATGTCGAGCACGTGACGCAATTGAGGTCATTTGATACCGTTCACGCGGTCAGCAGAACAGCTAAATAATACATGCTCCAAATTACCTGCTTAGTTAGTTATTATACTAATTATTTTAAATAGTTTTCAAAAACAAGACTTGACAGACTTAATTTGTTACATCTCATTTCATAATTTATAACACCAACAAGTTCACAATTGGTTTTAAATCATAAACTTCCTGTTGTTTGTATTATTTTACAATCTATACTATAATATAATAAAGCGTAAACACACACTTCTTTGTTGCCTAAAATGTCAGCAATCACAGCATATTTTCGAATAAGTCTTTTTTTAATAAAAAGCCCTACACTTACGTCAAGCTTTAGGCTATATATTTTCACGCCATTAAACTTAGGGAGTAAATATTTTGGATAAAAACCCTAATGTGGGAAAGAGACCATAAGTTGCTGCCAACATCAAGTTTTTATAATTTCATGCGGATGAAGCCGCATGGGAACAGCTAGTAATCATTTAAAAATACAAGTGATCACATTGTTTCTAAGGAAAAATATTTAAAAACTACAATCGAAATTAAAAAAAATATTATTTATTACATCGTTCTACTTTATTATAAAGTTTTTGTAATAGCCAGTAATTCGCAGAATTTCACGTTTGACTTTGATGTCGCAAGGTTTATTAATTGAAGGAGCGAACTTAAATAAGCTGTTATGTATCAAGTTCCCGATCAAGTTATTACGAAATAAATCTCACCGCAATCGGTGTACACACATTACAAAAATAGCAATTGAATTGCGAACCTCCTTTTTTTTTAAGTTGGTTAAAATTTGAAAAAACCTTAGCTGGTTGATTTCACTTTAGAGTTCGAAAAGTAATGACGTTTTAAAGTTACATACAATATGAAACAAGGCACAAAGACTGGCAGGACGCCATGTAAACAGAGCACCATATAGACATATAGAGCAACGACCAGCCCCGTACGCAAATAGAATATAATCTATAATTAAACCGTTCAAATATAAACGTAGAGCTTTCGGAGGGGGGACTCCACGTGTCCCCCAGGCGTCAACATTAATTACCACTACTTTTGTTATTGTATAGCATCACGTTTGGAAAGATTACACTTTTATACATCTAAAGTGAAGATATTGTTAAAACTTTGATAAAAAATGAAGACGCTAAAAGTGTAAGTGTTGATATATTTACGAACCTAATCTAATAGTTACTACTATAAACCTAATAGTACAATTCACTTTATAAAAAAAAAACAAAGTGTAAAGAATTTTAAAGGTTAATAATTATGCCTACTATCAAATCTACAAACTCACCCGAAATTGTATACTTATAGTATAGGAGTGAAATGAGAAAACTTTTTCTTCTTCAGTTAGAAGCGACTTCATTGCAAAAATTCAAGATATTTATTATGTGAATTCCCGTATTCCTAGAAACTATAAATCATATATAAGTCAATGAATTATCCCTGATGACTGTCGAATGGCACATTGCCCAGTTATTGGGTTGCAAGATTAACTTTGACTACACGAACATAACAAATAACCTTTATGGCATATTGCCGTTTAATAATTAAACAAATAAAAACAATTATTAACAAACCAGTTGAAGTTCTACCTTTTTTCAAGATAGTCATATTTATATAATATTTTAAACTTTAGCGAGAATCGTAACGTTTTTCCGTTTTATTTTAGATTATATTTATATCATTAGTGACTATCAAAATAAACAAATGATTATAATAATCCCTATAAAATCCTATAAACGTGGCGTACATACTCGTGGCTTATGTGACGCAGGAACACCGCCTACACAACTCTAGTTGCACTGTACACTACACCCACATGGACTAAAGGTCACGGAAACTACACGCGCAAGTATTATAAACAGGATAAACTAGGATAATTTAAATGTTATGGGAAACGAATTACAATAAAATATAATACTATAAGATAGAGTTTGTGCAATAACAAAAACTCTATTGTAATATTATACAATTATGTTTTAAGATCCCGATAAAAATAGTGGGTAATACAGAAACTTCGTGATCTACGGGCAGTATCTTAAGTAAATTTTCAAAGAAAGAATTTTGACAGAAAATTTAAAGGTCTGAATGAAATGATTTCATTCAGTTTATAAGCTATAAAATAAAAGTGCAAACCGAGTGTAAGAATTATATAAATAAGTGGTAGCATAAATCAAATGTCTATTTACGAACAAAGTTTCATATACACACAGCCACCTACTTCCACAGTTAACACGATTACAGCGTGTAAAAATTATAATTCGTTGCCGCAATAACCCGGTCACTATTTCATTGAACAGTTTACTGGTTCATTGAGTTTTTCTTATTTACGCTGCTATAAATTTCACTCCCACGCCGCCCACCTCCTAGAATCGTGTCAGAAAACCCACGGCGCGTTCCTAAAGGTCGTACCTTAATATTTTCCACCTTTAGTTATTTATAAATCGTTATCAAATGATTGAGTTACAGTTGACTAGATAAACAGAGTACTCATATACCAGATGAGTAAATTTAATCGACGGATGCCATACATTGTAATTGATCACGCTTTACTCTATGCTTGAATAGTAAATTTAAACACACCGACGTAGATTAATGAGATGAATGGATAAAGAATAATCAATAGAGATAACTGGACGACACTGATCGGAAATTCATAACGATTCTACCGTATCCCTGATTTATAAACTTGTAGTTAATAAGGACACTTTTTATCATACAATTTTGTCACCACGTGCAAGCGTCAATACACATACAAGGCTCTATAGTAGTTTCCGTGTTTGTATACATATATACAGTTTATATAACTTACCTCATTAATGTGTTTGTATGTCTTGATAAGATCCACGCTGAGTTTCCTTAACGGTGCTGTCGAAGGGTCTCGAAAGTGATGTGGTATCCTCGCTTGCATGGCCTAGACAAAACAAAACACATTAGGCTTCAAATTTACCTGAGAAAAACCTACGCAAGCAAAACAAAATGAAATGCAAAGGTGAAATGTGATGAAAATAGAAAACGTGTGCTTTGTGATATTGAAAAATGAAACATCGATAAAATGCTAGTTTGCAGCTATAAGCGATCTACAAAATATAGGCATATATTTAACAGAAAACATAGCATAGATACGAAATAGAACAATCTACAAAATGTGTGAAAGCAGAACGAGAAAAAAAGATTGCCAAACTCAATACAACAATACTGACATTAATCAAAAGACATGGAGTAGGCGGTACAAGCTATTTTAACACACGAGACGGTTTTAAATACACACCTATTGAATACTATAATAAGTTATGTATCTTTTCACACATAATATTAGTCGTTGATCGAAATATATCTGTAACTACAATAAACATAAATTAAAAACATATCTCAAATTTTCAATTCTAACTGAGATTCAACCGCAAAAATGGCGACTAACTGTCTTTTTAGTATAGTAAATCTCAAACTGAGATTATTTACTTCTGATTAAATTGTATTTTAAGCATTGATCTAGTGGAGCTTATTACAATCACATAAATCTGATCTATGTTACTATGTGATATTTTCGGCAACTCCATTCTTATTTTTCTTCACGTTACCCGCATTATAATGGGACGCGAACAAAGGCGCCGACGAGTAGTCCACTCATTTGTAGTGCTCATGATGGACGACTAAACGTTTTGTCCTAATGTCTACATTAAAAGGGTCGAAACCATCTGGGCTATGATAGAGAAATTTTCTTTCTCGATAATATCACAAGACTTCCTTATCAGGGAAAACAAAATTTTGATGGAAACCGTCTTATATTTTTTTAATTAAAAAAAAAAGAAAATATTGTTATACAAAACGTGTTTAATTAAATAATCTTGGAAAAATTTGAGCCATACCTCGTCGCTACTTGTGTCTCAATTAGTCAACATTTTCAAAGCGAGTTTCTGCGCAGGTTATTGTCCTCAGACGTCCCTCATACAGTCGCGGTTTGCGATTCAATTTAATTCACTTGCAAGTTGTAGACTGTTTTCAAGGGTTGTTCAAGTATTACATTGTGTGTACGACAACCAATAGAGTCGTTGTTTTGACTATTATGTATTCAGTATTTGAGCTAAACTTTCTTTTTACCTGATCATGTCGTCCGCGTACTGTACCGGACCGTGGGTACACAAAAAATAACGATAAAATACGTGCAAGTTCTACATATATTGTGAACTTGTTCTATCAAGGTAGGAGTGTATTGGGGTACGGTCCGGTACTGCAAGCGGCGCGCTAACCGCCTCGTGCGTCATTTACCTGTGGGGGGTAACGGTAGCGGCAGAAAGCTCGGGTGTTGCGCGCTCTAGCGCTCACCTGAATGTCGGACGGCGCGCTCATCGAGGGCAGCTGGTCCTCGGCCACCAGCCGCCCGTACAGCGGCACATGCCGCCGCTCGCCGCCCGCGCCCTCCGGCATGCCGCCGCCCACAACGCCCACTGCAACAAATAAATAATCATTATTAGTCTATCAAAATTAAAAAATACACTAATTTAAATTTCAGCTCAAATATAAAGACACAGATACCTATGGTCTCCGAGTCTTTCCAAATTAAGGATGAGAAAATCTTATTAAACTAACTAGTAATATTAAGTCAATTTATCAAATGTGAATTTTTCGACAGTGCGGACTGTTAAGGTAATTAAAAGGTTAGCTCAATCGTGTCAGCAATAACAGCTAGGTTCTGCCTTATCCACCTGTCCGACGCCCACGTGCCGCAGAAACCAAATATTTTGTCGCGTACAAAATGATTCATTTAAATATGACTGGTATTTTCAGAAAGTGAATCACTAATTATTTCATAAGAATCTTATCAATTAATTAATAATTTTGGTAATATAATATGTTCAAATCAGTTTTTAAACCGGCAAATGACACATTATCTAAGTTAAAATAGAACAAACCCACCCCAAAAGACAAACTTAAATAGTAGTTTCAAAGTAACACGAATTAAATGGAAAACATGATTTGGAAAAAATCCTTCAAACAAGATTTCAATGGGTCATTAACCTTATCGTGACGCTACCATAATTTGAAAAATGTTGTCATTAGACACACGTTCTGCTCACAGGCCTTCTAAATTTGGTTGGCTGTGATCACAACGGGGGTGTTCGGGCGTACCGATCGAACTTCTTAAGAACTTCACATTCGAGGTGACGTACGCTAAAACATGTCACTGAACATAATCCTGTACTTTAGGTTCACTTCGAAAACTTCAAACAATAAATTTCCAGTTTCACTCTGTGTCGATTTTACTTCAAAAACGTTGGCCTCAATGTCGCTTATTAACTTCATAATGTTACGAAAGAGTCTAATAAATTCAACCTTGTTAGCATGCGCCACTATAAAAAATCGTTTTCATTCAATATACATAAAAGTTGTTGCCCAATAAAGTGCATTGTAAAGTGTAGCAGTGCCATTGGGGTTAAAGATAAGTATACGATTGTTATTATCAATGTTTGATATAATCGCTTAGTAAACTTCACTTTACAGTACGTAACCCAAGGTGTGACAGCGAACTTTATCGCTCCAGAGGTCGCAGACGAGTTAATTCAGTCTTATTTATGTACCGTCTGGCCCAACGTGACATTTCATAATAAAACACCACCGTTCGAGGCTCTCGTTTATTTCAAGGCGAGTTCTCTCAGCAAAAAGTTTGTTGAATGTCTAGTAAGTTTCCATTTTAAAACAAAGTTTAATTGCGACTTTCATTAATTGGATAAAATTCTTTTTTCTATACCTAATACTTTGACTTTGAAAAAATAACGTCACAAGAACTAAAATAAGTTAATGTTTATTAATTAAGGAGGAAACATTATCTAAAGGAAACCAAGTAAATAAATATTAATTTGGTTGATCAGATTTTTTTGTAATACTTCCGATATCATGCATTGTGACTTACATTTTGTTGCCTATGGTTTCTTATTGATATGATCATAATTAGGATAATAGAATAGACATTTCAGTTATAATATTGCTATGATTAATCTCATCAAAAGAGCGTTATTTTCGTGTCATCGAATAGAGTACGGAAATAGTATTTTCAAGAAGAAATCGCAAATGTAATGTTTGTGTTGTGAAGACTTGTCATATTGCTTTGTGCTGCAAGCTGCATCATGCATACGTCCACGTGTAAACAACTGCGTAGTTGAGTGGGAAACGCTATACGTTACGTGTGTGGACACGATATTATTCAGTCGCCAGTTGCCACTCGGAATGATCACACAATCTACTATACTGCTCTTAATTGTCCACTCATTATTATTACCTTAATTAAACCTAGTTAATAACAATTAATTTGTATGTTAATTATATATGGGAAGTAATTTATAAGTGACCAAATAAAAAAAAAACACTGTTGGAAATCTGATATAATTGAATTCTTTACGGATGTAAGATCCAGCACTACTTTAATGCAACTATGCCATATTAGCAATCTAAGTATTGCGTATCTCTTGTTTACATTTCTTACAGTAATGTGATAATAACGCATAAGTACGTGTAGATAGCAATAACATTATGTAATAGGAATTTATCCACACGTTAAAACTGTATTACAAAGGGCGTTTGATAAACAATGTTATTATTACTTATCAGCTGATAGGCCTTTTGTCAGATATTTATCAAACGAGTGCTGTGTATCAAAATAAATCAATGTCGTTCGGCGCGTTCTCATAACATCACACGTAACCGGCGGAGTGATGAATGACGTATACACGATTGAAAATCAGGCCGCATCAAAGAATTAGCATTAAGGTCTATACTGTTCCGTACAAAGCGGCGAGACGTAGTCTGCGAGATCTTCGTTTCAAAGCGACAACACGAATAAAAACTACGGAACTTTCGGCAATTTGCAACTCTTCAGTTTGTCGGATGTCTAACGTCTCAAAAAAAGTGTAATGTTCTATAGTCGAACATGTCAAATTCATACAGCGCAACGAGTAATTTCGAACGGAATAAAATTTAATGTAGTGTTGTTTACGGCGTACTTACTCCCGCGGATCAATACTCGGCTTATTGGATTTCAATGCCAAAGAGGTGAAACATGTCTTTCACCTCACGGATTATTTTGGGGCCGTATGTCAAATTCGGCGTAGAAAGGTGGCACGCGGCGAAAGCGCACGCGATCTCGGTTCCCCGATGGTACACTATAACTAGTTTGCATTTAAACTGCGCAGTAGCGGCGACCAGTTTAAGTGGGACCGTGCGATAGTGTTCGATTGTCCCGTTCCATCCGGCAGCGTACGGTGGTCGGAGGGGGGAGGAAGGGCTCGCGTGGATGGCATCACGCGGGCCGACGAACGCGCGGAGACGAGTTGCTACGTCACCGCTGCAAGCGGGTCGGAACCGGCCACGGTGCCGGCCGACAACCTGTGGTAGCTATGCGTGGAATGCGACTAGCCGCCGGTAGATTGGCGTGGGAGGTGCAACATAGTCGGCTTCGTCCTATACGAACCGCAATTGCAGTTTTCAGTATGAATTAATTTAAAGCTACAGAAATAATAACAGAATAACTGCCCATTTGTTTTCATTAAGGAAATACATTAAATATTATTAATACGAATGTTTAAAAACTTACATCATTTAATTAAACTAAGTTATTTCAATGACCTGACTGGCGTAAATACATACGTTTCAATGTAATCAATATAAACAATAACTGCATATTCGAAATCTACAAATAATAGATATATAAGTTTATTATAAATAATAGATATATATTGTAATACACAGACGCATTATGTTAGCGACGAATTTCCTCTGTCGACATTTGTTTACATCATCGGCATAGCGCGAAATAGTAAACAAATAATAGTGCGCGTGTGTGACTTTATGACATCCCTGTATCGGATCTATTACAAGGTCATGTGGAGGCCCTAGCTGGAAGTTCAAACGAGTACGGTTAACGTGTAATAACTGCGCAGTTCGTCGGCCGACACTTCGAAGAATCCATTAAGTCGGCATCCTTGACATATCGCAGGTAGAAGAATACTCGTGTACAAAGCTGCGGCGACACGGACCGTAGCGGACTACTTACTTTGGTGGCCTTTGTCTCCTGTGATCGATATCATCTTTTGCCACTATTTTCACTGAACATAACACAATAATAATGATCACTTGAAACAAAACTGTAATACTTAGAGCACTGTTATCGTTCGCCAGTGGCGCACGTTGGGATCTCGGATCATTTTTTTGATGTCTAGTTATAGGTAGACGGCAGTTTTTATCGCCAACATGTTCAGATATATGTTGGACCAACGCGAATACATAACGTAGACGATTCGGTTTCGCGAGCGCGTATTGTGCAACAGTGTTTGTGCACGTGTCGATGTTTTTGTGTGTCGGCGCGAACGTTAGAAGGCAGCATCGGCGTGTGCCGGCGCGGCAAGCCCGCCTCAACTAACGCGCGCCGCCGCTGATCGCTGGCAGTAATAACCGAGCGGAAGGCCACGTGATTCAGATGACAAACATGCAGGTTTGCTCCACGATAGCCGTCGCGATTTTATCGATGATTCGCGCGCCTATCGACGCGACCGTTTCCTACTTCCTTGTCAGCAATTGATTTAATAAACAAGTTATTTATAGACATGTACGTTTATTTAAAACTAGAGTATACATTTAAATAAAAATCGCCCAAATTAATAGAAATAGAACTTTGGACATGGTTTTAAAATTTTAAATCGTACCTTTCATTTAATATTTTAATTGAATAAATTTAAACAAAGTATACGATTTAAAAACATGCTCAGAAACTACACGAGCGTAAACAAACACATACACAACAAACGTTTTTGACATCACGATTTGTGTTTAATTGGTAGTGTTTTCCGTATTCTATTATGTCGATATACGTGACGTCGAGTGTGGCATCGACGACGGTACAGTTCAACTGTACGCCCATTACGACAACAATTCGATGCAATGTTTTCAAATCGTTCCATTGTATTAAAATTATGCAACCGCGTCTTCAGTACATGGTCTTTAATACTGTATTAAGATCACTGTATGCGGCTACAGAAAAATAACAAATGTTTGGTGGTTAAAAAAATTTGGTCTATAATATCTTTTTGATTTCCTCTCCCGATTTTTATGGAATGTAATAATCAAAATTATTAATCAAATTTACCACGATTTTATTACATTCATTATCATTAATATATCGACATGTAGACTTTAAAGTAAAAGAACGTCATAAATGTAACACGAAATTTAAGGAATATAAAAAAACTTTCCAGACAAAATAAGTTGCTTCCATACACGGAAACAGTATCGAAAAGTTTTTAAGCGCGATACGTTAGAAGAAAAAGACGAGGTAAGGGCCCGCACTTGGAAACATTCGTGTGCATATAAAACTACACGAATTCCTTTTTTCCGTCGGACGCTGGCAGCTACGCAATTTCTCCGATTGTATGCAAATCCTTGGCGCAAACAAAGAATGAAAGAGCACCCGGCGCAGACGTCCGCCCAAGCCCACCTGTGCCCGGCGCGGCGGCCCGACTGCACGCCGGGAGAACTAGCGCCCTAAACAATCTCACCGGGATATTATTCACGAACGGATCTCATCTCTTTACATATCGAACGACGTCTTGTCGGCCATGCTTTTATTAGCCGTCTTCGACTGGTGAATTATTCAGCGGATATTCTATTAAGCACTTAGGCGGAAGAATAATGCATCTAGTGGATTTTCATAGCGTCAGAAGCGCCGCATAAACACGAGAAGACCGTCCGGAGGTCTCATTTGCATCACTTCAGCCAGACCGGGCGGCGGGGCGTCTCCGGACAAATTTTGTTTTCGTCGGAGCTTCGGGAGAAATAAATCAGTCAACAGCGAACACGACGGCCGAACGGTGAATATATTCAGCTGACTGATATCGTCAACTTTCATTCCTATTTGTTGATATTGTACGACTTTATGTTATACAAAAGTAATATTGAAACCGTTTTTTGCTTATGAAACCACAGGAGGATTTTCGCAAATCATGATGCTATGTCAAAACATTAAAATTTTTGTTCATAGTCATAATTTTAACTTACAAATTAAATTGTAATTTACTCATTAATAGAAAATTTTAATTAGACATAAACGCATAACGATCGGCTAATATAAGACATGGACGTCTATGCCAAAGCAGGCACATAAAATATAAACAAAGAGAAGAAAATAATTTCAAGAAAATATTATACTGTGAAACAATTCGTACTAGACAAAAAAAATCTTTGTGCAATTAAAAAAAACAATTGCAATCTTGGACTTTGTTTAGAGAGCTTTTCTTTAATTTGATTTGGGTGCTAAGGAGCCTCGTTAGCAGTGCATAAATTCCTACTACCTTGGCACAAACAATCATACCTCCTACCGTAATTACCTACCTGGTAGAACGTGGACAGTAATAGTGCCCACCCTCCACACCGATATAATGAACAAGTCCTAATGTTTTCTTTACGAAACAAGAAAATTAAACGGAGCATACCATTCTCTTTAGGCTATCTAAGCACACTAAAAAGTAGCAACGCCAATAGGTATCTACCGCGCCATAAGTACTATCAGTAGTAAGAAAACTCTATATTTCAAAGTGATAAAACATGTAGAGGACGCGTTGAGTCCGCATGACGTAGGCATACTGCATGAATAACATAGCAACACGTTTCAGCGTCACGTAATTAATTGCCTAGTTACTACGTCTGTTAAGATTGTTATGCTAATTAGGCTATCATGTATAATTTAAACAGTAGTACCTGAGCACATCATCAATGGAAATAGTTTTGTACGTGTTCTGATAAAAGAAAAACCTATTTCGTGGATTACTACAAAATTATACAGTCAGTTATAAAATTTATATTTAAACTATCCTGTTTTGTGGCCGCTGGTTTTACCAAAACCATTAAAAACACGCGTTTAAATCTTTACATGTACCTATTGCTTAGTAACAAATGTAATAATTTTGTTAGAAAATTAAGTTTTAAATTGTTGCTAAATATAAAAAAAAATTACTTCACTATCAGAATAGAGTGATCTAAGCATTAACAATGTGACTACAACGGTGAGTTCAATAAAGATAAATGTATATTATGTTTTATAGGCACTATGCCACCTACATACCCTATTATCTATATACCCACTTCAATGGTCTTACTGGGTGTGATAAAAAAAACCACATGCACCGGCGGCGTGGAGACATTAATCGAGGCGCAGTCATAACTCGCGAGGCGTTTCGCGAGTCGAAGCAAGGCGCAAGGCACGAGGCGAGGCGAGGCCGCAGGACGGGTCCCGGGCAGGTTTAACGGCCGGCCGCCCGCCTGTCTGGCCGTTCACCCGAGGCCCGCGCGGGGGCCTCGGCGAGCGCGCGCGAAAACACCGCGCCGTTATCGCGTCCGACTGTCGATGACATGCGAATTTCTGTATCATCATTGATCAAGACAACGTCTTACTTCAATTATTGGTGATAAAGTTAGTTTAACCTATAAATAATAAAATACAGACTATAAATGCATACAGGATTGGGGAGCTTTCTACTCCACAGTCAAGCGAAATTACGACACTGTTTAGCGTTTGGCGCATTCTACCTACTTAGCGAAGCTTAAACAGCATGTTTACTCTCTCTAATGATCGCATACAAAGTCTTTGATGGTTGTAAATGATAAAAACAAACAGTATAAAGGATTTTCCAATATTCAAATGTTTGTTGTTATCGCATAGTCTGTGATTTATTAATCGTTTAGTGTAACCAACGTTTTTCCCAAGAGATGACGAATGCGAATGTAGTACGAAATATCCTAAAAGATAAGCGATTCGCTAACTAAATTTGCTATGACATTAATGTGATATTGCAGTTAATCTTATCACAACTGACGCAAAATACTATGAAATAATGTTTTCATTGTTCCAATACCCAAAATATTTAATCTTTGGAATCCAAGGTACAAATGAATCATATGTCTGACAATATTTGCCACAACTTTAAGACATTTACCTTTTGTCAGATAAGTTACCAACTGTTTATAGGACAACTACATATCCTTTATTGAGTTACTATTTACTATACTTGTAATGACAATAGTTAAAAACTTATTAATGACTTTTTAAAGTACATTAATAAGATATATCTCTCACAAAAGATAATAAAACAAATGGTAATATAGCGTGGTGTTGTGTTTTGCTCTAGTTTGCGGAGGCGAGTGGTTGTGGCCGAGCAAAAACCGCCGGTCAACGACGTCGGGGCCCGCTGGGTATACCACCAAGGCTTTTTACCTTTAACATGTCCTCGAATCGTGTACTTCAATAAAATATATTCAAGGCGGAAAATAACGAGAAAGAATTTAATGTCTTTGTTGTAGTCAGGTAAAGCCAACTTTACAATACACATTTTTGATAAACATAATATTATAATTTGAACACAGAATAGGTTTTATAGATGAAGCCTACAAGAGAAGAAAGTTTTATAATTATTGATATTATAATTTTATTAACCTATTTTTTATTTGTTTAGACACTTATGTATTGCTTTTCACAAAAAAAGGAAAGGGATTGGCTCCTGCAGCACAGGGTAACCTAGTGCAGGAGCCAAGGCTCTTATGAAATGTATATTCTTAAGAATGAAATAATAAAGCATTTATTTATTTCTTATTCATTTATTTATAATATAGTCTGCTTACGTACTAAAATAGACTCGCACGTGATTTTTTTTAAATACAAAAATACATGATTTAAAATTCTTTTATCTAAAATGTAACCAATTGGATATCAATCAAATTATATGTGATTGTATAATCTAAGCTTGGAAACATATTATAATTATCAAGGTGTTATTTATAAATTAAATTATAAAAGCGTTTGTGTTATCACTAAAAGGTTTATTTGTTCAAAGTATCTAAATAACTTATCACTTCCCTGTTACATAAGGAAGTGAAGCGGAGCGTGTACGGAGCGGAGATAAGTTTAAACCGAGTTTGGAACGTGTAACAAACTTTGTTTTGTTAGATATATCAATCGAGTTCATATCTATTATTCCCGTTTCACTTCAGACGTACCCGCCCGCAGCGCTAGTATTGAAATCGAGGGAGTGCAATACTTGTGTTCTAAGCGTTCAGCTCTCGCCCAATCAGTTTTAACGAGGGATTGACTAACGCTAAGAGTTGCAATTAGGTATTAAAGTTTACGCAATTCTTCCATTATCAAGGCAGGCGAACCGAGACGACGGCCGTTTTCTGATGTCCATTAGGCGACGGTTATTGTCCAAGCCGACACGTAACTCGAACCGAATTTCGAAACACAAAGGGCAACGAACACCCGAGGTGTGAAGGTCGCAAAAATACTAGCTGGCATCATGGTGAGATCGAAACGAAAACATTCGTCAGCGGTATACAAGTTTTGTTTGAAACATTCGTATCCCTCGTCCTTTAGCCGATGAGGTTAAGCGATGTATTTTTGTTAATATCATGAAATACAAACTGGTATATTTTGAGTTGTAGTTGTACCAGGATGTGCGACAGAATAACATCTTCAACTTTGTAACCTAGAAACAAATGGCATTTCATTTGCACGTTAAGCTGTTTTTGCGAATACTTAACATCAACATTAATTATGCGTAACTATTTGCTGTTTCCTTTTTGTGGGGTAGTACTTTGTATAATATTTTTTTTTGTTTAATGACCCAAAGTTATATCTTTTAAGGTGTTGCGCCACAACCGTTAATCAATGCTTTCTATACATTCAATTATTAAAATATAAAGCACAGCCACAGCGCAAAAACCTTAGCAGCCGGTCATCGACACCGAGGGGCACTTTAGGGCTGCCTCGTTACACCTCGCCAGTGGAGCGGCCGACAATAATGCTTACTGCCTTGTGTTTATTTTCCTTCGTGACAAGCGGAAATTACGAACCATATTAAAATCACAATAAAACACAATAATCGCTTCAATGAACTATTGTTGCGCAATACCAATGGCAGTAAGCGACTGATTTTATATAAAATCACACGAGTAACTACGACTTATACGTTGTGATAATTTTTAGTATCTATTAAAGCGATTGTGGCGTCAACGTTCTGACATAATACAACATAGACTCGAATCCTTGTATCTAAAAATTACAATTTTCATAATATCGTTGCTTGAGATGCAAGTTTTATGGCATAGCGGAAGTAACATTTTTTTACAAGGCACACAATCAAAACCGATACAATCACTCGTCCGCATTCCACTAAAAAGTATCCCCGTGAAACTGACAGAAAGCACGTAATATGTAAGCGAGATTTCAAGCAATTAAAATGCAAATGGTCGCCGGCGCGCAATGAAACCTCGAGAACAGATACAATGGCTTGAGTCCGTCGACGGACCGCCGGAGAAATCTTAGCATTAGCATAGCGTACCTGAATGCCCACACAGGACACAATGCCCACCATGCCCACGTGGCCCGCGCATTGTTCGCGACCAAACGACGAATTGTTATTGAACTTCGTTAGTCGTGCGTAATGAACAGTTGGAAAAAACCAACGAACCGATTTTAACGAACTACTTAACACTACGTAGGTGTATAATATCGATGGCATGCCATCAAATATTAGTGGACCTTATTGGTTAAGCTAGTAAGAAAGGATTTTAAAGTGAAATAGTTTTTTTTTGACAAGTAACCTGAATCTCGAAAGTTCGGTGCAAAAATCTGAAACGGAGTGAAAGTAATAAATATTTTTTTTTTATGTCGAAAAACGGGATAATGAACAAACTTTAGTGTTCAGTTCACAACAACTAAACTTCAGTTAAATGAGATAGCCTTGTAATATAAAAACTATAAAGCGTGAAATAAGCTCTTAATTATAATAATTAATAGAAACATTAACAGTTAATTGAAATAAACGTTTCACATCTTAAACTTATCATAAAGCTAAGCAGTTTGCTGTATAATCTTCAAACTATCGACAAACGATACGAGTAATAAATCTTAACAATTTCACCGCTCGGGCGCATCGAGAGGGCAATGAATCATGATAAAAATTTGTCGTTCCGCATTCCAATGTTAAATTCATTCACGGGTCGAAACTGAGTTGTCTAGACTGTGTGTCGGAGAAAGGTGACCATTCACCGTCGCCGACCGCGCCGCTGTCGAGACGTGCTGTGCTCACTTCACTCGATACCGTTAAATTACTTGTTACCATGCGTTTCAGGGATGCATTTTGTATATGTAAACGATGTACACGCGGCGGCAATGCTAATAGCATTGTTATCCCTTACATCATTTGCCAAGCTTTATTTTCAGACTGAATATCTGGGTTAGACAAAACTAGGTCGTGTATAAAAACGTGTTAAATCCAGTTGACCTTTCTGGATTGCAAACGGCTGATGATATAAGTCAATAATAACGCTAGTATAGTCAATTAAAATGAGTATACGAAAATAAATTTGATTACTAATAGAAAATGGTTCATCCTGGCCACTTTGACCTGATCTTAAGTGATTAGTTACGGGTAATGATTCCTATCCGTCTGCCTCAAACGGACTGCAAGAACCAAACTATTCAATTGCAGACAACTTAAATACAAAATGTGTTCACGGAAACGAAATTGAGAGAGCGATTTAACACCGAAGTAAACCGTTGTCGGTTACTTTCCAAAGAGCACGATAGCATCTACATGGCGGTCGGTGCACGAGCGTTTGGGCTTAATAGCAGCACACCGTGAGGCCAGCATCCGCATAGAGACAGCCAGCGCTAAATGAAAGTTGATCGCGCAAGCAAAAATACCAACACAACCACTCGCCGCACAAACACCAACCGCTGCGAATATCGCCGCTGCCGCAACCATAGTGTCGTCATGTTTTGTTTTTATCATTGCATGAAGGTAGTCGTAAAAAAAAAGAAAACTTGAGGTCATTTTAGGAAATTATTCCGATTCATTCTCAAGTATTTTAATTTACAAAGCAATATTTTCTAAATGTTAGCTTGAACGCGATTCAATTTACTTTAAACAATATTTATGAAAAACAAAAACAAAGTTTTCAAAGAAAAGCTAATTTTACGGAACAAAAAAGATGCACTGAGAGATGTCACCTATTTCCTCGAAATCGGTCATTGGGAGCGGTTTATTTGTGTTATTTCGGAATATCCGACAAATATAATGATCGCCAATTGAGTGCCAAAAGCGTGGGAAGTGAAAGAACTCGAGACGGGCACAATAAGACATTTATGACTATATTATTATAATGACAAATGTTAGCTTTAATAGAATCCCTTAACGAATTTTTCAAATATAATTTATTTTATATAAGGGTGCGTTAATAGAATCTATTCAAAGCCCGCATCTGCCTCGTGTAACCATCGTCAATCGTCATACTGTAAACAATGAACAAGGCACAACAAATGAAAGTTGTGATCACTATAATTATATTTCAATGGAATATTGTCGGGCCGAGACTATGGCGTGGGAGTGTTGTTATCTTATAAAAGCATCGATGCAAGTACCCATCTGCGGGGGTGGACGAGGAATTGGGTTAAAGGTTGGGGAGGTCGAAGTCGCGCATTAAGCAGTTTTGGGGTCGAGGCTACATGAAGCGATCATAATTCGTCCCGAAATAAACTCCAAATTATGTCGTAAAACAATCTTTGCTTTCCGGTTGAGTAACCGGCATGTGAAACTGCCGTCATTGATTCTTTCGGTATTTTTTTTTTAGAATTCAAGCATTAACATATTGTAATACGTAAAATTTTAAATGAAACATCATATTGACGTCACAGAGAATATATAGTTTATAACATAGCTACGTATATTGATGCAAATCATAGTACAACCGTAAAATCGATCAATCAAACCTAACGGAACCGCAACTAAACTCCAGTCAAATGCCAGTTGAAAATCAGGTCAAAGGGATGTAGGGCGCCGCGTTCCCCGCAGGACGAGGGGGGGCGTACATCCAATAATATACACCTACAGGATATACTCTTGCAATTGTGTACACGGCGTGTAAAGGAGTTGATAGGACGGAAAATTGTATTGTGGCCAATGAGTCAAGGGTCCATGTAACTCGATGCATTCGTGCTTTTATTGGAACGTTACACGTCGGCTACATCAAACGTTCGCCAGTTTGATACACATACGTCACATGGATTCATGTTTATGACGTCGTGTTTATTAAATAAATAACTTGTATTACTAGTTACTTTTGGTTAACTAAATACAATTCTTTCTCATTAAATCTATACTAATATTATAAAGAGGAAAGATTTGTATTTTTGTATGTATTGAAATAACTGAAAAACTACTAGGCCGATTTTAAAATTCTTTCACCATTAGAAAGGTAATTTATCTGTGATTAACATAGGCTATATTTTTTATTATTTTTAAATTTCTCGCGGGCAACAGCTAGTGTTTGACAAAACAATTAAAAATGGGTTAATTTTCACTGTACTTAGACTTCATAATTTAAGGATGACACCTCTAAAAACACCGTTTTTCTTGGTCGAACAATTCTGAATGTTTCTCTTACATATAAACTTCTAGCCACCAACATACATAGAGTGACACTTGAATATCACTAGAGACATCATTGAAAGCTGCTAATTCACGGTCCAGCTTCCAGTTAAGTTTCTTATGCATGTTTATAAGTGATCAACTGTAATATATCCAATTTGTTCTTATGTAGTACAAACGAAGGGCTTGTATTACTTCCATAATTTTAAACAGACAATCCCATGTTTCACTTAAACCTACTTCTCAATTAAGATGTCCGATCTCCATGTAGAATTAATTTAAATAATGAGCAGAGTTTTTGATTATTTACAATAAAATGAGTAAGGAAATAGTAATTTTGTATTACGATTCATTTCATCAGTCAATGTCATATAAAACATTTCAAACACATGCAATAATGAATGTTATTTGCATTATTAATTCTTTGCATTCATTATTAAAACATTGTTTCGCAACATCATTTATAAAACATAAATATTACGTTTCCATCTGAAACATGAAGCTTAATATTACTATATTGATTACTAGCTGTTGCTCGTGACTTCGCGCGCGTGTATTTGAAAAATAATAAAAAACATAGCCTATGTTACTCACAGATAAATTATCTTTCTAACGGTTAAATAATTTTTAAAATTGGTTCTGTAGTTTTTGAGTTATTTCAATACATACAAAAATAAAAATCTTTCCTCTTTATAATATAATTATAATTATTATATAATAGAAAGAATAGATATTCCACTTATTATTTACATTACTTAAGATTAAAAAACTCAAAAGCAGAGCATTTAGCTAAAACAAAATACATAGATTACTATAGATTCTAAGTATTAATTTTTAAATAAATATAATATAATTACAAGAGGGTACAACTCATGAAGTTGTATTATGTGGATTATAAATGCTTTACAACCCTTTTTAACTTGTACTGATATCTCAATATTTTCAAAACATTTTAAAATTCCTTAGATTTCATACTTTTTAATTTTAACAAAATTAGTAAATAACAAATCAAGAAAACTTTTCAAGTATGACCAAAATTTAAAATATTTTCTAAGGGTAGTTTAAATAAATTCACACCTGTTATAAAAACATGTAAATCTCATTTTAGTAAATGTAAACCTCATATTTCTGTAATAAATCAATGTGTGTGTGTTTTTTTTAAATTCGAGATTTACAGACAATTATAAAACTATTTATTTTAAATAATAATATCAGAATATTAAAAAAATCAGTTACTGGTCCTAATTGATAGTGTTTGCAAATTGTGGGTGTTATAATTAAATTTTACTTACATTTGTTTTTGGCATTCTCATCCATGAGCATGTTAAAGTGGTGATGGCGGTTCCACGCTGCCATTTTGCCTTCGTGAGGAGCCCCAAGAAGCACCAGGGCCGCCCCGGCGGGCCCAACTCCGTCTAGGGGCTCCAGTGTCCTCAGCACCCTTCAACTTTGTCACACACTCATAACCCGAAACGCATAGCTAGCACACGGTTCACTGTTTCAAATCGCCGTCGCCCCGGACGGCGGTGTCATCGGCGCCGTCGCGCGCCACACATGCCTTTGCACTTCCTCCACGCACTTGGGATGCACTCGCGGGTAAATAAGCACGATCAACAAGCCGCCCGGTGAATCACCTCCGACGCACGACGCACGCCGCACTGCAGAGTGCAACCGGACTACGCGCGCCCACCGACCACTGACACCCAAACACTCGGCCCGCGTCACGTGTGCCGTGCGCTTCCACAGCGCTCGCACCACCAACAAACACTAGCCTTCGCGCACGAAAACAATTATGCACACCCGTACGAAAAAACTTATTTCGATTAATGAAAATGGATAAATGCAACAGAATGGAACGCGCCGTGAGGGAGCAAGACAGACGACGCGATTTCCCTTCTTCGATCCGATTCGATCCTCACGGCTTAGAAACGAACTCGCGAGCCGCGAACAAAATAATAACAAATGTGCATGAGATGCTTGCTCTATTATGTGCACGTGGGTTGCGTCACAGAACCGATCTGATGGGTAATCACCTCGGCAGACAAGAACAAATGTTTCCAAAAATTGCGACGGATTCACCGAATACAGATTACTTAACTGTGGCAAGCTTTTGAACGGTTTCAAAATTTGATGAAATACGAACTACACCATTATTCACACGAGTATCAAAAGTGGTAGCTTAATATAAAGCTACACTTAAATAATTACAGAGTCATAAACTACACTATTTGTAAACAAAACACAGCCTGTAATACATTCAGAAAAATAGTAGTTTGGAACAGAAATCGCGAACGCGTTGATCAAGCGCGACAAGTAGGACAAAACATGGCAGACTCGATGAAAAGCACACGAACTTTGTCTGTGGTCGTTTTATTTTTAAACTTTATGGTTTCTCCTACGTTCCATTTTAAGAAGCTTTATTTTCTTTTGTTGAAACTGACAAAACAATCCTTTTTGTGTGAATAAACAATTTATTGATTCCTTAATCTCGTTCTTGTTAAAACAAAAACAATCGATAGATATCTAAAAGAAATTGAAAAAAAAGTTTAACTTATACCATAGACAAATGCATTGATACATTCCAAAATAATAAAAAAAACATATTATTGTATGCCAGTATGATTTTAAGGTATTTACCAGTATTTACTCAAGTTTTATTTCGAAAAACACTTTAGTAGGCCGAGTATTTGCTGAAAATTTGTTCACAATTGAAAGAAAGTGCACCCATCATCAAAGCGTGAATAGTGCGTATATGGCCTCATGTACAAAAACTATGAATCAAGGAAACAATCTCCAATTTTCTAGAAGCAATTTTAAAGCAGAGCTTTTTGAGCATCCTCAGAACACCATAACTATAAGGATCAGAGGCTTTAAGAATGCATAGAGAACAAACATACATACACTAATCATTTTTGAGCAGTTAATGTGAGTAAGCTTGTGAAACAGCTTTAACGAATTTCGAATTAAGTGTCTAAATTGGAGTTTTATTTTAAGCATAGTTTATTTTTTTTTTTTAAATTTTAAACACGGATTTTATCTGTGGTGCTACCGCCAAAGACAATATCATCATTTTAATGACAGTTTGTTTTCCCGTTTGCTTATTCTTTGATAGGAATTGGGAGCAGCCATCTTTGTCTTGTTGTTTTTATTCCAAAGTAACTTTGTGATTTATTGAGAGTGAATTTAAGGACACATTGCACTGTTACCAATATTGTAATCCAAAACATTTTAATATAAATAAAAGGTTGAACCATATTAATCGCCTTGAAAGTGATATTCAATAGCAATTGTAATTAAATCTAAACATGCCAAAACGTGGTGGAGTACGTATAAAAAATTGGAAAACTGATAATGACCATTTTGGTAAGTAAGCACTTTTATCATATTTAACCCTTAATTCGGTAGTGTCGAGTGTGACGAAGAACTAAAAATTCTACTGAACTTGTTCAGAGACAAAATACTTGAGATTTTGATATTAGCGTGTTGGTAACATATAGCAATTTTTGCTACAAAAAACTCCGTCGAATTATAGGGTTAACAAAACCATGTTTATTGCCGTGTGTCTTATAATATTACTAATTCTTTTAATGATACGTAGATAACTCAACAATTATAATTCTTATGCAAGATTATCTTTTATAGAACATGATGATCGTTCACATAATAACCCGAGACGAGTAAGCTTCAAGCCAGGTACTAACAAAGGCAAGAATAAATTTACCCACTGGAACAAAAATGCTAAGTTATTGCTTGATGATGATGTTGATATGGGTATGTCTGGAGGGTTATTGTCTGGAGGGCCTAGAAAACCATTTAGAGGTCGCGGAGGACGGCTCGGTTCTCCAGCGCCAAGACCTGGGCACGCTGGCAAGAGATTTACGCCAGGCATGCTACCCTGGTATCAAATTGTTATTCCATATGGAGCAAAACATGAGAAAGATGTTCTGTTACGTGCTCTACTTAATCACGTATCGCCAGATATTTTCATTCCACATTATTATAGAATTAATGGCAATGCCGCCATTTTCTATGTGGATGATGTTAAATCTGCTGAGAGTTTGTTTAAAGCAGATAAAAAGATCTTAATGCCAGATGGCTTTAAACTTGTGGTGATTGTGAGGAATGCTGTTCCGAGTGTTAATGTTGATGCCAATATGAAGGAGAAAATGAAGTTGGTTATGGCTAAAAGATACAATCCAGCTACAAAAGCCTTGGATATGACAAAGTTTCATTCTGATCCTGGTAAGTGCATTAGTATGATTTATTTTCAGTTTATTAACATTTTAATAGTTTAGTTTAGGTTGCAATTTCTCACATTTTTATCAATTTATTTCTCCAGATTTATCAGAGATCTTCTGTGGTCTATTTCGACCTGTTATAATGCTTTCCGCAATTGATATCATAGCAGAGAACATACCAGACATTGAAGCCTTGAACCTAAATGATAACAAACTACATGGACTTGACCATCTCAAGATTATGGCAACAAAATTGAAAAACTTGAAGATTTTATATTTAGCCGATAATAGGGTATGATAATACTTCTGATATAGTTTTTTGAACAGAGAACACAGAAGACCATCAATAATTTTATGAACATTTTCTGAAAACGGTCCTTCTAATGAAGATAGTTCGTCTTATGAAGTCTGTTATTATAGTTTTCATATATCTTGATGGCTTTTAACTTCATGTAAGATGCTGCACAGAACACAATTATAGTTGTTCTGAGATGCAAAGTGACGGCACAGTGCAGTATACTAATAGCCTTGGGCCGTCAATATTATTAAAATGTGTAATAGTTGAAACTCTTTATCTGTTGAGTTAAGATGTGCATGTTTTAATTATTCAATTATTTTAATTTTATTTATTTATTTTCCTACCACCTTTTATCATCTATCTATCTATACTAATATTATAAAGCTAAAGATTTGGATTTTTGTATTTATTGAAATAACTCAAAAACTACTGCACCAATTTCAAAATTTTTTTCACCATTAAATAGCTATGTTATCACGGAGTAACATAGATTATACTTTTTTCCTATATTTTTTATTCCAAGTTGTGCAACAATTAGTATTCTATAGTTTTAGTTGCACTTTATTTCCATTCTCTTGTATTAGTAATTGTGTATTAAATGATAATTTGCAGATACCCATTGTTGGATCATTGGAGTCTTTAAGAAGCCTACCGCTAGTGGAGTTGATGTTAAAAGGCAACCCGTTGCAGAACAGGTTTAGTGATCATGATGATTATGTCAGGTAATATTTGATTGATTTAAATACCATTTGTTTGAAGTTCCAAGAGTTGGAAGCCTTGGATTTACTTTTGTAAGGTATTTGGTTATTGAACTCTAGTGAGATAACTTGGATCTACCTTGAAAAAATTGATGAGGATTTTATTATAGTTGATTATTGTTATGTTGGAAACACTCAGGCTGGTAAATAATGAAATTTGAAAATTAGTTTGATGGCAATTTCTTATTCCGTGAAAAGATATCATTTTTTGCAAGAAATGGTTTTATATATTTAATTAATTATTAATTATTTGAGGGAAGAGACAATCATAACATTTTTATAATAGCATTGTAGAGAAATCTAGAAGGTAGTAATTTTTTGTACTAGCTTTTGCTTGCAAATTGAAAATATCACTTAGTGATATTTTTATTATTTAGCTTTCTAACGGTAAAATTTTTAAACCACCCTAGTAGTTTTATTACAAATCTTCCTTCTTTATAATACTTATTTTATATTTCTTTATTAAATTGATGTAAAACAGAACTTGCACAAATATGTGAAGTATAAAAAAGTGCAATAGTTGTTAAAAAAAAAAAAGAGTGAGTTATTAATTAATTACAGTAGAACTATGTATTAGCGAAGGGAGTGAAATTGATATGAAAATAATTCAAACATTTCTCTTACTTCAATTATTATACAATTTTTGTCACTAAAAGCCATAGACTACAGATGTTTTAGACTGATAATTAAATGGGGTTGACAGTATAAACATGTATAGAAGTGTTCACACTAAATTCTTTTAATGAGATTTTGGCTTGACGGCACAACCCGCTCACAATATCAGCCGATAAAAAGTTTGTAGTCTGTGGGATCTCTTAAAATGATTCAAAAACTGACAAAATAATTTGTATTTGTGTTAACTTTCACTCCTTTAAGCACAATAATCCATACTTGCTTCGTTAATAATTTGCCAATACCATCCTTCTTAAATTTGATTTCTAGGCCCAATATACCCAGTTATGACTACAGACTTTTTATTTACTCTAGAATTTTCGAGCTTGTGCTTTAGTAAATGTTCTGAGTATTGTTAAGAAGTGATTTAATACGTAACAAATAACAATGTGCATTAACTTATATGTTATAAACAGAACACTTAGATCGCGCGTACACCTTTGACTAAACTATCATACAACTGCTTAGTTTTGATTTGATTCCTATGAGCTTATATGGAGGTACACTACTCGATTTTTAGTTGTACATTAAACAATCTACAATCGCACAACAGTTGTGCGATGGTTTAGTCAAAGGTGTGCTCACTCTCTTATTATTAATTTTCATCTCTTTGTTAAACTTTTTTAATGGTATTTCACTGGCCAGTCATTGCACATTTTTATTTGAAACCATACTATAATTTGTATGGAATAGATTGCTTAGCACATTACTAAAGCGTTTGTATTGAAATATCTAGTATATAGTTAATGCTTGTGTAAGAGTTTCAGAGATCACTTTCACCTTTGCCTTGTTGTTTGTCCAGCACTGTGCGGAAGAAGTTTCCCAAGCTTGTAAGGCTGGTGAGTATATTACAATCAATATCTCGTTCGAAATGAAAGCCTATTCAAATTCCAAAATGTTTATATAGCAGAGGTTCCCAAACTCTTTTCGTGTAGAGGTTCACCCTTTTCTAAATTGATTGATATCCAATTTGGTTTCCAGCGATTGTGGACCCCTGCTCTTTCTCTTATAGACTCCGAGAGTTTCTGTTCTAAAGAAACACTCCTTTCACATTAATTTCCCGTTCAAAAAAGCCGCCATCTTGGCTTGTATTTACCATATTTTCAAGCTTTTAATTGGAATATCAAATTTTCTCAACTGTTGGCAGGAAATATTTAGTGTTTGCATGTTCACTGATAGTTTTTTTGAGTGTTGTTGCTACACAATCTATTCGCCAGGATGGTGTGGATTTGCCGCCAGCTATCGGTTTCGACGTATCAGAAGATGTGGCCCTACCAGCTCAGCAACAATCATTCCTCATCGAGCCAGCAGCACAGGACTTTGTTAGGCAGTTCCTAGCTCAGTACTTTGCAGTCTATGATTCCGAATCTAGACAATCCTTAATGGATGCATATCATGAAAATGCAACAATGTCTATGACGTCGACTTATCTTACACATGATACAAGAAACTCTCCGGCCACTAAGTAAGTTATTTTAAACCCACAACTTAATATCTTAAGTAAATTCAGTTGTTGGATTAAATTAAAAAATTACTCAAAATCCAATTTCTTTACCATTTGTTGTGAGTGAATTTAGCACTAATGTCTTTATTTCATTTTAGCTTTTGAAAAAAAAAAGTTTGCAAAGTAGCCATGTTCTTCTAAACTGTAATCCATTACGCTTTTTTGAAGATCCCTAGTATGAAAATCTATTATTTTACTATAATCGTAGGTTACAACAGTATATGCCAAACAGTCGAAACATCTTGAGGATCACAGATAGGGAGTCGAGACGTAGATATCTTCGTACAGGCAAGCTGCAGGTGGTCGCCTTCCTCTCCGATCTGCCGAAAACAATACATGATCTCATGGGATTTGCTGTCGACGTACTTATTTATACTGTAAGTTATTTATATTAGTTCTATTGTTTTTAGCGTTTATATTATAAATTATATTCAACTGTCTTTAAGATGCTTTCTATTTGTACATTCTCTTCATCATTCAAAGGTAGGCAACATATCTAGAAATGCATATGTCTATGGGCAGCACTCGGTTCGGTATTTTGGCTAATTCCGGTGGCCGCTTGCTTGTTTTTATATTTAATATATTTCAATAATAGCTCCCAGAGTTGTTTAATGGTTTTTCTGTGTTGATTTAGTATAGTGTAAAAAGTCAACGCTGTGGGGTCCTTTAGTTACCAATTAACAAAACTTGTAAATCTAAGTCAGTAAATTCCTTCTAGAGAATATTCATGTGGAACACTGTGATAAGTAACAATTGTAAAGCATTAAATTTTGTTGTAAACATTATGATCAGAATTTTAATTCCTTTGCAGCCTACATTGATAATGGTGTCAATGAATGGTGTTTTCAAAGAGACGTCAACACAGGGCAATACTAGTCGGTCCTTCCACCGCACGTTTATGATAGTGCCTAATAGCTGTGGCGGTTTCTGTATCATTAATGATATGGTCTTCATCACGAATACCACTAAGGAACAGGTAATATTATGAAAATAATTTCTTTTATTTTTTAAATAGTGTGCATGAACTGTCGCCATGTTGGGGAGAGGTCTCAAACGAAAAAGATAATTAATTTTTTTTAAAAGTACCATTTATATTTGAAATCAAACTTCAACAATGACACTACATATCGAATAAAAAAACATGAAAGACAACCAGGGGATTAACATCTTCCCTTTTGGAAATCAGTGAAAAATTATGTTAACACTTATTTTTTCAAATGCTTTCCTACCCATTGTTGACAAATCAAGGTCTTTGATCCTTAAAATTCTATGTAAACAAATGAATTTATTTATAGGAAGATAAACTGTTCCAATCTGATGTGCCCGCCCCCGCCCCTGCGCCGGTGGCCGCCCCCGCCCCCGCCCCCACGGTCCAGAACGAGCACCACAAGATGCTGCTCACCGCGCTCGGCCAGCAGACCGGCATGAACGAATACTGGAGTATGAAGTAAGTTAATACCTGTAAAGATGTGCAAAGGAAAATTAACCTTCTTTCAGTGGTATAAAGCTCAATTTAATTTGCTATAAAAATCTACACGCTCAGAACTGTATAACAGTCTTGTATGGTTTGCTTAACTATGTTCGATACCAAATTGAAAGGGACGTTAATTCTTAAACTGTAACAAGCTTTAATGACAACAATTAGGTTTGTCAGTAAAAAAATAATTTGACAAAATCACGAAAAATGATTTTTTTTCAGTATGAGTTAACAAATAGATTTTAAACATGTATTTTTTTCCAGCTGCCTTCAAGAGACGGGTTGGGATCTTCAAAAGGCATTGTTCATCTTCAATAAACTTCAATCTGAGGGTAAAATACCTCACGAAGCATTTGTTAAGTGAATGTGAAGGAGATTGAGAGGAGGATATTGTTGTGTACACGTTTAGTATAAGAGATACGAGATTTCATCGTTCTTCAGAACAACGTATTGTTGTGAACTTTGATAATGAAGCCTGAAGACATCGAAGATATTTAGATTTAAATCTAATCAAAACTAAAAAAAATCACAAAACTGTAAAATATTAAAAGCAACATTTTGTAGCTCCACAAAATGCAAGATGACATTTAAATACTTGAAAATTTTTATGGTGCTCTAAAATGTTGCTTTTATGTTAAAAATATCAGATTTATAGTTAATTCTTGGTGTTGTATTATAAAACGATTCATATTTCTGTAATTGAATTCAATATCATAAACAAAAAAAAAATAATATGAATGCAACATTTCATTACTTCTGAGAGTTGAAAATGGCTTTTCAACAATTGAAAATTGTAGAAATGTTGCATTTAAACTTTATTGATAAACTTATTATCGAATTTAACTGTTGTCTCATGTTAATTGTAACTGAAAACTTCTCCTGTAACTGTGTTATCTTAGTGATAATTAGTTAATTTCAAATTTAATTACTATATAGTTATTTTTTCAATTAGTTTATATTTTTTCTGAATTAATTATAAGCATATTGTTTATTTTGTCTTCAAAAATTCTGTTTTATGCAGCAAAAAAAAAACAAAACAATTTGTGTATGTGTAAAAAAACAAGTGTGACGATTTTTTTTATTACATTTTGTTGTCTAAGAGAAAAATTTCAAAACTTATGTTTCTTTCATTGTTTTTCCTTGAATTTAGAAATGCACAACTAATCTGTAGTTTTCGAAAGATGATTGAATTTAATAAAATTATTGTGATATTGTTAGATACATGATGTATAATTTTGACAGTCACTGTCTTTTCGATTGTAATTTTTTTTAATGTAATTATGTGAAATATGTTTTAGATACTACAATTTCTAATTAAAGAATACATTTGTACAATAAAAAGCTGCATAGTGTAAAAAAAATATGTAAATATTAGGTTAAATTTGGGTGTTTGGGGATCGCAGTTTGTATGGTGTTATGGTTGTTGATGAACTGAGGTGTAACGCGGTCGAAACACGGTATTATACCGCTTGTTGTTTCCATGCGAGTGTTAGGGGTGTAAAACACCCCGTAGCGGCGGAACCCCTAGGTGGGCTAGCTGCTAAGGTTTATATCACCCATGGACGAGCGCAAATCACTAAAACCAAAACCATTCACCATTAATGGATTATTTCCACCTGCCTTATGAGGGTTGATAGGGACAGAAACTAAGCAGTAATTTTAAGATTTATCGTAATATTAAAAAATAAAATATCTGCAGCATTTTTTGTTTTTTTTTGTTACCTTTTTTTAGTTGGTCTTCAATTGTTTTCCGGATGTCGGGTCTGTTTCTGGTTTGATCTTCAGAGATTAATGAACGTTTAGGTGTCAGTTAAATTTAATTTTGCTTTACATTTAGAGACCTAAATAATCTATGATTAAAAGTAACCACGTCCAAAGAGGGAACGTTAGTAAAAACTATAACAAATCTAAAAATTGAGATACCATTTCAATTTAAAGTTTTTTTTTTATTAACGCAAAATTATGGAGTTTTTCTTAGCCAGATATTAAGCTTGCTTTAATTGTGTCAGGGCTATTATTTAGTTTCTTGCGTAATTGTAACATTTTGAGATGCGACACTGTTTACCATGCTGTCAGTCAGATCTAAGCATGTTTGAATTAACCTGATAACGATAGATAAGTTAATTCTATGCAATACGTATGTGAATCATAAATCTGGGTAGAATTTTTCCAAGAAATTGGTACGTAGTAGGAGTAGAAAACAGCTCCTGTTTTCCCTATTTTCATGACTAGAAGTTATCATAAACGTATATATCGAGTAATCTAATGTAAATAATATAAAATGATTATGAAATATGAAATGTTTATTGTATAGATAGCCATCAAATAATTTTGACTTTAAGATTAATTTGTACATTCCGTAGCATTGTGATCACGTCGCGTTCACTTAATTAATGCCTACTTCATATTTTTTCATGCGGATAATTAATTTTTTGATCAGTGACTTGGCCATAACATTGTTTCGCATAAAATAATAGTAGTCATGCCAATGGTTCGCCACCCCTGGCGTCAAAAAATATAAAATATTTTATTTATTGCATTTTGTATCTTATGTTATTTTCTATATTTATTTTTTTCTATAGTTATTTCTAGATAAATCCAGAGTTTTTATATACATAACTAAGACGCTATTAAGTCTAAAACAATCGCTTCCTGAAATTGTTTACTCACGATAATTATAAAACCGCTCAGCTTTCGGGCGATTAGCTCCGTAATTTTTAAAGAAAACCGTGATGTGCTTTGCAATCGCATCAACTTATCGAGAGATATAGATAAAAGCTGTTCTAGACTGTTTTGGACAACTTCGTTTTGTTGCCAAGATTCTGTAACCAATCATAATAATATTTTAAATGCGAAAGTTTAGATGGATGGATTGATGGATGTTTGTTAGAGTTTGTAGCCTAAACGACTGAACGGATTTCGATGTTTGGTATAGATGTAGAGGATAGTCTGGAAGAACACATAAGCTACTCACTTATGTTTTTTTTTTCCACGCGGACGGAGTCGAGAGCGAAAGCTAGTTTTTAAATAAATGATGTTGAAAAAAATTGTGCTCTCTGTATATTTTAAAATCATAGTCTAATTTGTAATAAATTAAATCTGTTCCTTGCATTGCAAATATTTTATAACGTAGTATCATAATCGAGTCTTGCCATGAGAGTAGAGCCAAATCAAACAAGTTAATTACACGACCTGAATTAATAGGAAAATTTGTTATTACCTAGGTTATGACCTGGATACTTTGGAAAGTTTAGTCCTCGCTTAGATTACGAACTTTATCTAGGGTTTAAATTCATTTAGGTCTGAGATGCTGTGAAAATCTTCCGCGGCTTGCGCGTCGCTTTTGTTGACGAAAGATAACTGCGTTGTAACGTTACGATACTGTTTTGTGGAATTGTACGTACAATAAAGATGTGCTGGTTTCATGTAACACATTACACTTTTAGTGCTCTCATACGTGGCCCGTTTTCACCGAAAAGTTGCAAATTTGTTATTATTTGCAGGAAAAAACTACTACCGTGATACATTAATTTCGCAGGAACTTGTTTAAATAAGGTATTTTAGATAAGAATACTGTATTGAACTTATAAACTGTATTAAAGGACAAATAAAACACCATAAACTAGAAAAGAGAAAGTAATGGTAATAATTTTAACATGTCAAGGAAAAATTTCAATAATATTTATAGGGGCTCAAGTCCTTCACCTCCTGAACACAATGTTCTGGTTAAAAGGTGAAGACACGTAAGTTTGTTACCCTTTGTCGTTAAGACGTATACCAGTGTTTGAATTTCCAAAAATAGTTCTGTCGATAAGTTTCTCGTGTGACAATAGATTAATTAGCAATTTGGTTTAAAATTAGCATCTTACCTTATCTTTTAATCGTTATTACGATCTCTGGTTTAATATTTCACGTGATAGAGTGCTAACAAAGAGAAGTATATTTTCGGTTTATTAGTCTGTGTTAAGTTTTTAATCGCAATCACATGCTAGATCACAAGATCTAGATAAACACTTATGATATTCAGACACCTTGTTATGGGTTTTTTGAAGTAAAATATGCAGTTTTAGCTCTGAGCTATATAGGTACTAAAGGAATCTTAAACATTTTGCTTCGTAATAGCCGCTTACAATCTGACAACGTGAAAATTTTAATGTAATATAGTGTTACATATTTTAACGTCGTTTTCTTTACGGAACCATACAGAGATCTAAAAGTCAATAATACAGTCAGCTACCCTTCAGAGAAAATCCGGTCGAAACCGCCCCAGCCGTTTCGGAGATTACCCGGGACAAACGCGGCTTGCTGACAGACAGACAATTTTTTTTTAAATGCGATTTTCGTTATCGAAATCTGGAATTTTTCTTTTGATATTACAGACACTCCAATTTTATTATAATATATGTATAGATACAATTTATCAAAGTTGTAATGACGTATATAGGCTTTTTTATTGACAATGTTTGAGAGAGAAAGAATGAGGAATGTGAGAAATTAAGACTGCGGCTGCAAATCGGAAATCCCGGTGACCTGTTTCATGCCTTGTAAGGACGTCACAATACAACGTTGACCAATGTTGATGGATTCACTATGATGATTGAATGGAAAATACGATTTAGCCATTCAAAATTCATATATGATATGATAATTCTTGTTACTATATTTTATCATCATCCTGTTTTTGTCATCATGTATTGCGCCTTATTTATTCAAATTTAATCTATACTTCTATACTATCTATACTAATATAATAAAAACGTAAACACACACTACTTTGTGGCGTAGGATGTCAGCAATCACAGCATGTTTTTGAATAGTTCTTTCTTTAATAAAAAGCACTACACTTACGACACGCTTTAGGCTATATATTTTCAAGCTATTGAACTTAGGGGGTAAATAAATTGGAATAAAAGCATGTGCGAAAGGGACCATAAACTACAAGCTGCCGACATCAAGGAAACTAGGTTGCCATGATTGTCATTTGTGCATTTGAATTTTGACATTTGCAATTGAGAATTTGACAAATGTAAACAATAAAATAAAGTTTTTATAATTTGACGCGGACGAAGCCGCACGGGAAGAGCTAGTATTAAATAAAAATCCTTATCCCCTTCTTCCTTTAACTGTCCAACTTTCCGATCCATACTTATATGTATTTCTTAGGATGGTTTAGTCTATTTATATCAATTTTCAAAGTGTTCTTACGTAAGACATCTTACTAATATTATAAATGCGAAAGTTTAGATGGATGGAGTTTGTTAGAGTTTGCGGTATAACCTGCTGAACGGATCTTGAATTGTGGCATAGATGTAGATCATAGTTGGGAAGATCACATGGGTTACTTACCTTTGTTTTTTTTTAATTCCACGCCGACGGCCGACGGTGTCGAAAGCTATAAATTTTATGTATTTAATATTTATCAAATTATTATATTATGAACAATCTTTCATTCAGTAATTGCTGTGTAAATATTATCGTATTATCTTTATGAATTATATGACTTACATAATTTACGCCGCGTTACATTTCACATGAATAAAGAGTAACAAATGGAAAGTTCCTTTTACAGACATCGCAGGAACCTTTGTGTTGCTGTTGTTGCTCACATTGTGGGAAAGTAAATTTTGTTTAAATGTGTATGGAAAACAAGTAACAATCTTAGCGACTGAGGGGAAATCCGATTTATTACAAAATGCTTTACTTATCAACTTGATTTAATTAATTATTGTTTAATATGTAATTTGTTGAAATAAAAGTAAATCAAATCATCAGAACTTTGTCAGCAGAGTTTCTATTTAAAAATGAACAAATTATTTAATGTCGCTCTGTTCTATACAGGGATGGCGAACCATTGGCACGCGTCACAATATTTTGGCCAAGTCGCTGATCACAAAATTTATTATGCACTACGAAACTAGACTAAGTGTAGGAGAGTACGCGGAATGTACCCAATATCTATATCTATCTATCTATACTATCTATACTCTATACTATTATAATAAAGCGTAAACACACACTTCTTTGTTGCCTAAGATCTCAGCAATTACAGCATATTTTTGAATAATTCTTTTTTTAATAAAAAGCCCTACACTTACGTCACGCTTTAGGCTATGTATTTTCACGCCATTAAACTTAGGGGGTAAATATTTTGGATAAAAACCCTAATGTGGGAAAGAGACCATAAGTTGCTGCCAACATCAAGGAAGCAAGATTGCCAAGGTTTGTTATGTCATGTCATTTTGACATTTGCTATTGATAATTTGACAAATGTTAACAATAAAATAAAATTTTCATAATTTCATGCGGATGAAGCCGCACGGGAACAGCTAGTTCAACAATAAATATCGCTCGTATTGTAGATCATAATCCACAAACTATTTAAATATGAATGTCTGGTGCGGATTGTTTTAATAAAATAAATGCATACTACAATAAAATTATGTTACAATAACAAAATAAAACGATTGTATTGTATGTTTTTAAATAAATAACAACATTATTATCATGACAATGAATTTCATATTTGGCATTATTGGAAAAATAACTATTTGAACTTCTACCACTTTAAACAATACTACAATTCAATCTAGAGAGTTTTAAAAGAATTTAATATAAACAAAACAAACATTTTATGCAAGTTATGTCTTTCAACGTAAGTTTTCACTGCAGAAACATATTTACAAAATGCCATTGCTAACTGTATTTTTAAAGCTTTAGACATGTTACAACAGTGTTAACTCACGGTACACATTAAAAAGGTATGTTGTATTTGCGATGCCAATGCAATTTTAAGGTAAAACATTGCATCGCCGCTCTCTTGACATTAGATGAGTCCTTGAATTAACTAGATATTGTACTAAAAGTCACCATTCGATTGTACGTGAATAACGGTTACCTACTATGAAGTGTTGCAAGATGTTGTTCATAAAGTTGCCAGTTTAACTAATTTTTTGGTAATAATCTCGATCTGGTAACCACTACATAAGTGAGGAACAGGAGGATGACGAATTAATTTCTGTAGCAATTTAGCAAATTTTGTATATTGTGCAAAGTTCTTAGACCCCGATGCACATAAGCTATTGCATTAATTACTTTAAACTATCTTTATAACCTAACCTAATTATATCTAAACGTCTGCATCCTTAATTAACGTATTGAAGCTAAGATGTCGTATCATATCACCAAGACACATCACATTTTTACGTTTTTGTAGTTTCGTAAAAGACACGTTCGACACAGTAAGAAATCTTGGCTGAGAATCAACAGGGATTGGACCAACATTGCCAGCGTCGAAGATTTGGTTTGTTACCGCAAGATAGGGGGAGATTGGATAAGCTGATAATCTATTTTCGTTAGTAGAGAGGCACAAGACATGAATAGTTTAGTTGCTTTAATAATGAGGTGACACGGACACAAGAACATTCTTCCTTGAAAGATGCCACTTATAATGGCTTAACTAATAAACTTAATTTTTTTTTAACATAAAAAAATGTTAAAAAAAAATTAAGATTCAATGAATAATGATGCAGTTGAAATGTTAAACGATCAAATAAAAGTATTACAAAATTAAAGACTCGTTTGCCGAAAATAGTAGATACCTTGATGTTCTGCGAGCACGTTGCTCGAGGCGGTTTCGTTGCGTACCTTCGCTGCGTACGGTAAAACTGGAATTGAATCCCAACAACGGTGTTCTTTCAACTGCGACCTTCTAAAGACACTCAATAAGAAAGTATTAAATAGTCTAGAGGTTTATAACAAAAATCCGTGTGGAAGTGTATACTTTACATTGGAAGATCATCACCAGCTCACTATACGTCCCCACCGAGGCGCTCGGAGCCTACCCTAAGTTAGGGTGACCAGGCCATAGTCAACCACGCTGGTCAAGTGCGGGTTGGTTGACTTCACTCATATCTTTGAATTGAAAGATAAAACAGTTAAATTAGTACGATACTTAACATGTACTAATTTGCAAAACATTGCTAGATTTTTGCAAAACAACTATTGAGTTGTTAACATGCAGCTGGTCAGAATGTAAAAAAATACAAAACATGAATGGCACGTTGTAGCGCGAATGTGAACGCGGCTTTATATCGCTTGCTTTTACCTTAGTGCATTATCTTGATTCAGTTATCTGAGGCGGGCTAGCGGGCGCGGCGAGTGCTGGCGAAACAGAGGCAGTCGGTGTACGCAGTCGATGGTCGACGGTCGGTCGCCAGTCTCTGGCTCGGTTGTTAATTGTTATCAATCTGTGTTGTATTGTTGTGAATGAGTACGGTGTTTGTGTGGCTCTAACGGTACTGTTGCGCGCTTTAAATCTAGGTGAGTGTAAACTAGCCCTTAAATTGCTTTGTAATCTATCAAGTAAATGCACGTGTGCATTTGTTCATTTAAGTACAATTTTCTGGCTATTGTACTGGCGGTTTTTAATGCGAGTTTTATGTTCGCATTGTATTTCGTAAGCGCATACAAATGCATTTAATTGAACAGTTTTAAATGCATTTTTCAATACGTTTGTGTAGGATACCTACGTTTTGTTTATATATAACCTTCCAATGTAAACGTAATTATTTTTATCATACGTATAATTGAGACCAAAGAGAAAGTTTCAATTAAAAATCTGGTTGGTTATTGTAATGTTACTTTAAGTATATTTTATCTTGTTTAAATATTAAGTTACATTCATTTCATTGTTATTAAAAGAATTTTATAATTAATTGAAAACCAATTCAAAATTAAAAGTAGTGTAAACGATTGTACGTTGTGTATGCTGTTATCCAATGTCATTAATTTATTCATTTCGATGAAAGAAGCCCTTTTCGATCAACGCGAATACCATACATGGGAAAGAGGGGCAACACCGGTCTTGCCGAATACGGCAAGTTGATGAAAAACATGTGGAAACAGCAAGGTGGGGTAGGGTGCAAGTAAAATTTAACCTTCAATGATTATTTGCGATAAAACCGTTAAAATAATTAGAATTTTAAATATGAGATTGGAGTGAACTCTTCTGTAATCCTCTCAACTTTCTTCAACTAAACATATTCTTTTCTTATTTCACGCATTAAAAGTCACAGACGAAAGCTAGTAGTAACTATTATTTCAGTTTCTCTGACAATGTATAAGTGAAATGAATCTCGTAAAAGACATGTCATCTTCAAAAACATGGATGTTTTGTTTGTCCTTGTTTAATGCATCATTGTTCTGACAAAATCCTGATTTACGCTGTATTTTCACGTACAAAAGGTTCCTCTTACTAAGGTTATTGACCTTCTTGTTTTCTTACTCGATGTTGTTACAAATGTCAAATTGTTTAATGTCGTTGACCTGAAAACGAAGGTTCCAGGGACAGCTTATTATGTACTGAATATTATGTACTGATTATTTATTTGTAATAGAGAATATTCCAATATAATATTTTTAAGTTACTTTATAATATTACTTCTAGTATGGAAAAGAAATGATGACTAGTATTCGGTAAAATTAACTCTAAAAGTACTGACTCTTAGATTATTGTTAAATTTTGTCGATTTTGGAGACAGGGACGGACTTTCATGTCGATTTATAGAAATGTCACATTTTTATTGGATTGATGATTAATGTATTTAGTGGATACTACAAAGAAATCGACCAGAAAGACCAATTGCTGTCCAAATTAAAAATAAATTCTCCAAAATGAAATAAATACAAATATTCCGTAAGTTTTGGTATTTAGTCCGGTACTCAATGTTTATTAATTTAGTAATTTAATTAAAAATGTCACCTGCTTCACCACTTTTATAGTTTATTTTTTAAAATTATAAATGTCTCGCTTCTAGATTCTTATGTTGACTTTCATTATAATTCTATTTTAGTAAATACGCAATAAAGCATAGAAGTAACATTATCATGTTGTAATAAATATGATAACTGTTTATGGAGGCATTGTCAGCTTAATCTCCGTCTAGTCTTTGTTATTGTGAATTGGTATCTTACTAATATTATAAATGCGAAAGTTTAGATGGATGGATAGATGTTTGTAAGAGTTTATAGCCTCAACGGCTGAATGGATCTCGAGGAAATTTGGCATAGATGTAGAGGATAGTCTGGAAGAACACATAGAGTCGCGGGTGAAAGCTAGTGTTTAATATTTGTAAACCGGAGCGTTTTATAAAACAAAATCCTGACGCCGCATCTGTTAAAACTCAACAACAAAACGGATACCAATAACAATATATGACGAAGATAAATCGTCATTTATTCAGACGATTATCGAAAATTTCTAAGAAGAATTTAACTACATGTTTATAGTAACAGTAACCGTGAATTCTGCCAAAATATTTACATAAAACTTATAGCTATCTCTCATCCTGTCTTAAGCCCGCTAGACACGCTTAGTTTAATCTGAATCCGATCGTTCAGATAAATCTAACGTGTGTAAGCAAAACAGAAATCCGAGGATTTGTCCCCACCGTCACCCTAGTTCTGTCCCCACATGGAGACAGATGAGAATAAAAAGTTTCATTCGTTCCACCTTTTGCGACCAGGGGACGGTTGGAACTTTATTTATTTCATAACAGTTCCATCTGTCACCTTATTGGTAATAGTGGGACTAAAAGGCGCGGCAGAGGAAACTTTTTATTCTCACGTGGGGACAGAGCGGGGTGACGGTTGGGAATAATCCAAATCCGACTGTTCAGATAAAACTAAGCGTGTGTAGCGGATTTTAGAAAATGGCTGAGATCACATGTTTTTAAACAAATGTTTCGGTAGTAGGAACTAACGGTTAGACACTAGACATGTTTCCGCGACGCAGCACGCAACATTTCGCTCACTGCTACACACTGTAATGTAAAATGTATTCCATCGCTTCCGTACATGTTTTGTCTGCACTGATAATTACTAATGAACTAATAATTAACATTCGAAAGTCACCGTTATGAAAAAGTAACGCCATATTTTTTGTAAGACAGTTCTACCGTGTCCGATGTTTTTCTAACATAAACGGAACTATAGCGTATTAACTGTCTATTGTGTTTTTTTTAAGTAATTACATCAAGGGGATAGTTACTTATATTTAAACGAATACGCTTTAAACGTATTACATTTGTAGTTGGTAGTAAAAATACTTCACAATTTAATTTTCTTTAACACTCACTAAAGTTTACAAATAAATTACTAAAAAAACAGCGAAGAAACATCTAGAATTACTATATTTAAGAGTAAAATAATTTCTGTATGATAACATAAAAGTGTTGGATATCTTGTACATCACGAAAATAACTGCAGTATGTAACAAAGATATGTACGTGATTTCGCGTTAAAACGCGTCTAACATGGGAAAGTTTTATAAGTGGCAATCTCAAGATATACCACTCATGTTAAACCGTAATTTATCATGAGTTTTCATAAGAAAGCGCATAATTTACAAATGAGACAACGAAAATGTATTCAGTGAAAAATTTACTGTTACCAGAACTAAATAACAGTTTTAAATTATTACGTAATCTTGAGAAGGACTATAAATGTTTTTTTTATATTTAAGCAAACTATAATAAATAAAAGACTAATAAAAAAAAACTGCTACGGACTTTAGCTCCTCGTAACAACATATAATGCAACAAAACTTATTATAATCTTTTGTAAATCCTCAAAATATTGAAATAGTATAACTTTATTATATATCGTAGAGCTTTTTTAATATCTTTTATTCTACAAATGTTTCTATTAAACGTTGTACGTTGTATACAGCGAATCGTTGATAATAAAATTGAGTTAAATAAATAAATAGTGGTATCAAGCGTCTGTTGGCTGATCGCACTTGAAAGTTGTTAGGATCAATTGAAAGATCGTTTAGTTAACCAGGACACTCCGTAATGCCCACCCACACTCGAAACAAGACGTGTCCAAACTGCTCCTCTTCACTGTTAAATGTTCAAATTATTTCGGAGACTGTAATATTACGAGTATTTAAGTAATTTTGTTGTGAATGATAAGGGGACAGCAATGTACACCAGTGTCACACTTAGTGTGCACCATTGCAGTATTATTGTACACCAGTGCAGTCTCAGCGTACACAAGTGCAGTCTCAGTGTACACAAGTGCAGACTTAGCGTACGTCACTGCAGACTTAGTGTACACCAGGGCAGACTTAGTGTACACCAGTGCAGACTTAGTGTACACCAGTGCAGTCTTATTGTACACCAGTGCAGTCTCAGTGTACACCAGTGCAGTCTCAGTGTACACCAGTGATTTCTAAAGTAATCCAGATCCAGGAAACACTATCAAAAATTAGTTTATCTCGAAATGTAATAAATAAACCGCTTTTATTTTCTAGAACACTTTCCTTGGCATTCCAAACGTCTATTATCTAAAAAGAAAGAGTTTGACAAAGCTATGATAAATATTTTCTATTGTAATTAATTTATAATCGATCTGCGTCAATAGGACATAGAAAATGTTAGAGCGGACCACATGAGTGTTTGTATTAAGTAACAATGATGCAATGCTTAGTCAGCAGTATGCAGTAAAGAATAAGGTCATACAAGAGTTCATTATGTTGATATACGTCATTAGAAGTCGATGTACGTAGGTGTAAGTGTACTTAGATTATCTTCAATAGCCGACATTTACATTAATCTGCTCTAAGATACTGCCTAAAAGTTAAAACGATTCCTAGTATGGAAGTTAAAAATAGTATAATTATAGTTGAAAGAAATAAAACGTTGGTACAAACTTTTTATCGTAATTAAAACCTATTTGATATCCGAAACCGAATAAAATTCTAATCGATTTTTTTTGCAATGATTTTAGTCACAGCTGTTTAGCCTTGACCCATTCTTATTTAAAAGCAAAAGAAAAATGCTTTATTTTTATTTTAAAGTTACTGACCATACATGATGTCACTATCAAAAGTACGGGTTTACCCATACCAAGGAAATCGTGTTAAATTATTTATATTGCAAAATAAGTGATTTCAAGTAATCGATAAATTAATATTACGAATTCATTCAATAAAAAGTTACGTATTGATAAAAAGTATTCGCAATATTATTGTGTCGTATGTCGTATTCATCGTTAGGATTTAGATATGGTATTTATGATTTTAGAAATTCCAATAAAGCTTGACCATGGCATTGTGTGTTATACTTAGGGTCTGTCTTAAATTGTAAATTGATAACAATCGAACGTAAAATATGTGTTGGAAATATCGGATTTTGTTACCTTATCTGACAGTGACGTCATTTTTAAGCTATCTGAGCCTCTATCAGGCAGTGGTGGGAGAGGACCTTAATTTCCTATATTCATTTATTTATAACGAGAAATATGTTTAGTGTTGTACAGAAACTTATTCATCCTTTACTCATTTTTAAACCACTGATTAATTTGTGGTAAATATATTTTTCTAATTTAATTTTTTTTATGAAACTTAATTTTCTAAGACATTTTGATTTTTGATCACAAGTTTGAAGTTTTTTTGATAGCGTACCAGCTAAATACAAGTCCATATGTAACTAAATAATAAACGTTCTATGCCTTTTAGATTTCTTAGAATATCACAATTATTTTTATACAATTCTAATCGAATTGATCACGTTCGAGGACATCTTTTACGTCAAGAAATCAATTATTTTAATAATGGCGTGTAATTTAATTAACAGATTTTTCCTGTTCCAAAATTGAGTGTTAATTGAAATTTCTTCTATTTTAAGAAACTAGAATAAGTTAAGGATTAATGGATTTTTAAAATGATATATCACATCATCATATTAAATTGCAATTTAAAGAAATAACTAAAAAAATCGAGTATAGTCAAAGAAGTATAGCTAAAATGGCACGTTATAATAATATCTTTATGTCGTAACGTCAAGTTGCTTGAATTAGATCAAGAAATTAATAAGTTAGTACTGAACATTCTTGAGCCTAAGATTACGTGCTGAGAAACCAGTATGGTTGAAAAAAAAAGTGGGCCAAATAACTGGCCAGCAAGGTTGTTATAAGACAAAACTAATGTATAGCCAATTTGTATCATTTAAGAAAAAACTTAACATTTTAATGTTATCTTATAGCAAGCATATTGAACAGATGAATATAATTGTATTAATAGAAATGATTTAGGAAATTTTAAATGTCGAAAAAATAATGGCTTTCTTGAAATAATTGTATGCGCCTACGCAGTTTCTTTGTACTGAAATGTTTTATGCGGTTGCCTAACATGTTTGTGATAAAAACCTAACCTGACTCAATGCTCACTGTCACCACATAAATAAATAATGGAAGCGCATCTATTATGCATTAGCACGGCGAAAAAAAAATGTCGCAGTATCAGACAACAGTGACCATGATTTTTGAGAAAATATTTCGAGATTCTGTGTAACATAATTCGTAGAATTTTAAGACATTCAATTACATTGTATTTCTTACTATTATCATAAATGCGAAAGTTTATATCGATGGATGGATGTTTGCTAGAAGGTATCTCTCGAACCATTTGGATGAAATTCGGCACTGATGTAGATCATAATCTGGGAGAACATATAGGCTACTTATTAAGTTTGATAGTTCAGAGCTTATGATTTTCACTTTACTTGTGCCGATCTAAATTATGTCGACCGCATAAAGGATGATTAGTTCAGGACAAGAATGATAACATAGGAGACTGATGTTCATTTAAAAATCACAGGACGATCCGTGAACTAACAAATCCATGGTGTACGTACATAAAAACGCATTTACATACGTTCAGCCCGGATATCGACCCTGCACGGATGCTGTCAGTTACAAATGTTCTGCTCATTCTATCATCTTAGCGACGCACTCTCCATACACTTTATGGTCAACACTGCGTCAGCACATTATCGTGCGTCATGTCTTCTGGAAGAGACTGCAAAATAACAAACTTGTTTACAATTTCATACACATAAATGAATTTAGAAACAGCATATTTTTCAATATGTGATGTTGTTACGTACTTGTTTTCGCTTGTGGAAAATTTTACCTAATTGATATTCTTTCTTAATCATAAGAGTAACAATTCTTAGAAATTAGATGTTCAAGTCATTCAGTTAATTTCATTTACAGTTACAGACGGACTAATTGCAGCATATATAAAATAAAATAATAATAAAACACTATTTATTGACCAAAAAATTCACAAAAAACAAAAACAAAAAAAAAAAAAAAAAAAAAAAAAAAAATGTCGCAGTATCAGACAACAGTGACCATGATTTTTGAGAAAATATTTCGAGATTCTGTGTAACATAATTCGTAGAATTTTAAGACATTCAATTACATTGTATTTCTTACTATTATCATAAATGCGAAAGTTTATATCGATGGATGGATGTTTGCTAGAAGGTATCTCTCGAACCATTTGGATGAAATTCGGCACTGATGTAGATCATAATCTGGGAGAACATATAGGCTACTTATTAAGTTTGATAGTTCAGAGCTTATGATTTTCACTTTACTTGTGCCGATCTAAATTATGTCGACCGCATAAAGGATGATTAGTTCAGGACAAGAATGATAACATAGGAGACTGATGTTCATTTAAAAATCACAGGACGATCCGTGAACTAACAAATCCATGGTGTACGTACATAAAAACGCATTTACATACGTTCAGCCCGGATATCGACCCTGCACGGATGCTGTCAGTTACAAATGTTCTGCTCATTCTATCATCTTAGCGACGCACTCTCCATACACTTTATGGTCAACACTGCGTCAGCACATTATCGTGCGTCATGTCTTCTGGAAGAGACTGCAAAATAACAAACTTGTTTACAATTTCATACACATAAATGAATTTAGAAACAGCATATTTTTCAATATGTGATGTTGTTACGTACTTGTTTTCGCTTGTGGAAAATTTTACCTAATTGATATTCTTTCTTAATCATAAGAGTAACAATTCTTAGAAATTAGATGTTCAAGTCATTCAGTTAATTTCATTTACAGTTACAGACGGACTAATTGCAGCATATACATATTTTTAATAATTAAAAACATTTTTATAACTGATATCTTCTTCTAATGCTTCTCCATTACTGGAGGTTAGCTGTCAGGCCAGTGAATCTCTTCCTGTCGTGTGTGAAGCGAAAAAGTTGTTTGACGCTGGCGATACTAGTCCACTCCCGGATGTTTCTTAGTCATGACTTCCTTTTCCTTCCAACGCGTCTTCTGCCTGCGATTTTGCCCATCATAATGAGTTGAAGATCATCTTTTTCATGTCGCAAACATGCCCCAAAAATGCATCTTTATCTTTTTGACGGTTTGCAACAATTCTCATTTTTTACCGACGCGTTGTAGTACCCGGTCATTGGAAATCTTCTCTGTCCTATTTATGCTTAGCATTCTACGTTAACACCAAATCTCGAAGGCTTCGAGAGATTTCTGGGTGTTGGCATTCAGTGTCCAGGCTTAATATAACTAATGTACAATTTTAAGGGAAAAATTCTCAGCGGGGAAAACAAATTGGATATTTACGCAGGAAATCAGTTATCAAGTTGCGTATCGGACGACAATACCCGACGCCCTCGCAACCATATTTAATGAACACTTCGATAACCGAACTTATGATAACGTTTATAACAAGCTCTGCACCCTTAACATGTTGTCTTTGTTTTTTATTATATATTAGGTGATAAACAAGCAAGCTGCCACCTTAATTCGCGGAATTAGAGAAGCGACTACTGTCCATAGGCTTTTCTGTTTAATAACAACGGTCATGCCTTTCTCTAGTGGTGCTGATGTCCATGGGTGGTGGAAACCTATTTTAGTTAAGAGTCTATTTAATTTTAAATTCATTAATGGAGGCAAAACGCTGCTGAGTGAGGCAGTTATACTTACCTTATGCAAACTCTTTTCCAAGTATAATCAAGAATGTTTCAGTTTACAGTTTGGGTTTTCCACAAGAGAGGGTTATAAAGTAATTTTATTTCATTCTTTACGACGCTAATCCGAATGACGAAGTTGGTACCATTTGAGTCACCTTCCAAGTAACAAAATCTTGTTATTAACAGGTTCGGTTTTAGGTAAAACATTAAAAGATAAATTACCAATAAAAATGAATTTAGTATTTACTTGAAATATTCATTTATCCCTTTTTAAGCCAAAGCTAAAGAACAATAAATGAAAAAAAATTACTTCAAAATCATATGTATTGTTTACAAGTAGGCATTTGTTATTAGAACATCCAAAGGTACCTGTCTTCTTTCAAAACAACTAATGTTACCAGTCCAAATGGCAGTTATGCCAAAGACCATGGACTTGCTTTGACCTAGCACACACTCTACCTTTTACCTACTTAGTATTTATTCTTTTTACATGTTAAATATCGAATCATACGTGCGTATTACTTGGAAAAACATGTTATAATATCATATGACATTATTAAACATCTTAATATAAACTGAGTGCAATGTTGAAGGTTTATCTTGTTATAGTTTGGTCAAATCAATCTGCTCTTTACAGCTATTGTTATACTGACGTCAGTGACTGCGGACCGTTAGTTATTCTAAGAGTCGTGTTTATTTTTGTAGTGTAGTAGAATAATAAAGCTTTGATAACGATTGTAGGTACAATGAAGTTTTAGCAACAGATAATTTGTTGATAGAATATGTCTGTGTAAACAGAATTTAGAAATTATAACTACTAACTTGGCTGACAATTTCATTAAATGTTTATGGATTTATATTTGAATGTTTTAGGGTCAGTCTCACCGCTGACTGATAGAGGCTCTGATAGCTCAAAAATGACGTCACTGTCAGACGAGATAACAAAATCCGATATTTCCATATTTTAAACGTCCGATTGTTATTAGAAAATTAACAATTTGGGATACAGGCCCTTAGTATTTATATTGATGATATAAATATGTCTGTTTTTAATAATTCTGTGATTACAATCTTATAAAGGTAAAACTGTTTAGGCTGGTTTGTTGTAATTTCACAATTACATTGTAATATTATTTTGAACTAGATTATAAATCGATACATTTTAGTTTGATGAAATTATTGAAATTAAATTACAATTTCCCTGATGCAGAAACACGACATTATTTTACCGACTTTCCACACGGAATAAATTCATTTGATAAACATATTTGCTTTACAGAAAATTTTATAGAAGTATATGTTAACGAAGACAGGCGTTTTGCTGTTTACAACATTTAATTGCAATGCAAACTTTTAAGCGATCGCATATCAGTATCCTAGAACATTACCTGTATATTTCGCTTTACATTTTGACGGCAAAACGATAGTACCAGCAGCGGGCTGTATTGCGTTACCGGCGTTATCAGCAAATTAAACTTTATCTGATATTTCACGTTTCGTCAGCGCAGAGGCCAACGGAAGCGCATGGCAATTGCGTTACTAAATTAATGTTCGATCCACGTTCACCTGTTTTCTAATCTACTTTTGACGACATTCTATTTCAATAGCAGAAAACTCATTAAAATAGAAAATTTAATTAATGTAATTATTAATTGGAATTAGTACAGAAGTCGGTTTAACAACATTTCTGTTAACGTAAACGCACCTAATAACGACCCCTCAAAATCCGCGCCTATTACCGCCATATTCAGAAAACTATCATGCGATGTATTAAAATTACACATGGGATTGCTTTAGAAAAAATGTAGATGTATTAGTATTGCAAATATTCATCTCTTGTTTGCTTGTAACTCAACTATGTAAAAAATAATTACTCAATTCGTCCGTGGACCAAGGATATAGTCCATTTTCCATACGGTGGCGTTCTTGATCACGTAAGCACTCCCGTTTCTTTGTTAGCAGAATATTGTATCGTCAAACATTTTAATGTAACTGTGTAGTCTAACGAGAAGTGTATTATACGTCTATAATCCAAATATTTGGGTTCGTAGTTGATAGAGAACTATTAACACTTCATTAATATGCTATGTTTCTAATCAGATGTGTGATGTAATTTTACCAAATTTCATACATGGAACAATGGGCGTCACCACTTGGGACAGGCAGAAGGGGCAGGTGCCTTGCCTAGAGCATTAATTTTTTTTTTAAATCTTTGTTAGGTAAAGGGTTTTTTTTTGTCTTTGGAAAGACATGTCAATCCCATAGTGCTATCTTAGACTTTAAGAAACGAGCTGACATAATCGTACAGCAGCTTCAGATGCTGGCTCAGCCAATATTGACATAATAATGCCTACATCGGACGGGTTGAGCTTCAACTCCCGGAAAAGTAACTCGCGTTCCCGTCTATTGCATAAAAAAATGTAAAATACATAAAAAACCCCTACTAACAAAACCATATTTATGATAGCTGTCCCCCCCTAATAGTCCTAGCCTAGTACTGCTTTCATTTAAATCGTCAACGATACGTGTTACGAGTTTGGTTTACTTTATGTAGGTTCGGAGAAAGGGGTTTTAATTTCCGAACAACTAAGAAGGGTAATGTAATATAACTGTAATCTATACGTTATTATAACAATGAGCTCGAGCGGTGTCCGTACGTTACGGTTTCTAATTCCTCTCCATTGTGCTCACTGTTCACATTCTTAACACGATGTTAATCTCCAGTGAAAAGTGCTTCAAACTGATGAAAGTCGATTTCACCAAATTACTAACTTTGATATAATTAATTTTCTACAAGCAAATAATAATTACTTTGCAGTTCTGATTGTGCGAAACTCGAAACTCAAATTGAATCTTTTGTCAATTTGTCGCTATAAGCATTAAGTTAAGCTTACAAAAGCTCATAAAAGCTTAAAATCACATTTACTTAACTGAAAGCATTTAACCCATTGAGACTGATTGATAATCGTTATTCATTAGTTAACTAATTTAACAGTACTTACAAGATGCCGTTTGTAATCGTACACTGTAACAGGTAACGATGCGAGTGTGTAATTAGTAGATGCATTATATGCACTTGAGTTGATAGTCATAACACTATCTTATTTCCTTGTTAATTAATTTTGAATGTAAAATGTGCAATCATTTTTGTATCAATGGATCGTTCAAAATTCTTCCTTTAATATTACAAAATGTGTACCAAAACGTAGCCATATTTAATTAGCCTTAACGTAGTACGTTACTAAATATGTTTATTTTTTAAATCCCATAAAAAATAAAGAACTAAATTTACAATAGAACATAAAACATTTTAGGTCAAAAATGAATGTTCATTTTTGTTAAATCCTTGTAATAAAATTGTCTTCCTATCACAATAAAATCATGTCACATCTTTAAAAGCTCTCACCACATCGAGATAAAAGTGTTTACACTAGCCGCGTGCCCCCGATCCGTCTGCGCCGCTATCGCTGTTAGCTTAGCCTTATCTGGCTTATCTAGGCCGTCAGGTATGTTTTACAATAAACTCTTTCCCGCGACTTTCCGTGTTTTGATTTTTATTAATAAATTTACTAAATTGTATGATATTAGAGCAAAATATTATCTTCCAATCATTTAGTTATACCTCATCTTTTTATAATTATACCATTTTATATACCGTTAATTAAAACAAGTATTTTTTCTTAATAACGCAATCGAATAGGGAATTAATATAGTTGAAAATAGAGTTTGTTCCTCCAGAACATTTCCTGTAATTAGATAGTATAAAAATTGCGCAAAACATCCAAAAAACAATTTATATAGCTTAGTATTATACGATGTTTTATAGCAGGAAATGGTTTGTCTTCATTAAATAAATTACGTGGACAGTTATCAAAACAATTTGTTATATTGTCTAAATTAAGCCATTCTCGTGCGAGTATAACGCCCTTACTCCGGCACAAGGCTGGCTTTGACGTCACATGAGGACACGCAGCGAGTGACTGGCGGCGTATAAAGGCATTACCACACTAAATCAAAAGAGAATTATTTAAAAACATTAAGTTGAATAAAAGCTTCGCTTGTAAGTGAATTATTGGTACTTATTAGTTACAATGTTGGACAATACTAGTAACTATTATAAAAGTTTCCTTTATGAATAAACTAGCTTTGGCTCGCGACTACGTCCGCGTGGAATAAAAAAAACAAAAGTCCTATGTGTTCTTCCACACTGTCCTTCACATCTATGCCAAATTTCATCGAGATCCGTTTAGCCGTTTAGGCTACAAACTAACAAACATCTATCCATCCAAACTTTGGCATTTATAATAATAATAAGATAGTATTTTTTTGGTTCTCTATTGCTTAAGCCATAAGTTTTAAAATCGATTAGCTGTTTAGTAAGTGGCTATTATCTAACTATAAGTAAATTACTACATTTTTCTTTAAATTCCCTTCTAAATAACAGAATGTTGTCAATTTACCAACGCTTACTAAAGTCTCAAAAACGTGACCTTTTCATGATTACGCCTTACCAATGTAATGACGCCTTAACAAATTTAAGTCTTGGATGCGGCACTGAATTAACTTGAGTTAAACAGACCATGAGTGGTTTAACATTTTTTATTACTAATACCTTTTATTAAGGACCTTCCTGTCTGGTGCTTCATCTTTGATGTAACGGTAGGTTATAGTGGACATTACTCTTTAAAATATTGAAGGGAAAATTTAACTGGTGTGAGCAATAATTTTAAATAGGTATGTGTATGAATATGGAAATATGTAGTTGATAGTTGTTAATGTTGATAAGATACATACGTACTTGTACTATTAGTGTATGCGGGTGTAATGCATAAAATATCAAAGCATAGGTCATAGGATTTTTTTTATGTAAAAATATTAGTAGATTTGTGTTAATTTACTAATATTTCCTTTAAACGTTCCAACTAAGCTCTAGGCTTGTGCTAGAATATGGTTTACGACAATAGTCGAATGGCGGGATTCGAACCCTCGACCTCATGATCGGTAGTCCGTACGCCAAACCATTAGGCTATTGGCGTTTGAAATATTTAAATGTTAGATTCTGCAAATCCTTCGCATGCTAAAGTAAGGCGTGTTTATTATTTCGCTTAGATTTTTTTTTATATCTAAATTATTTTAATATAGAAATTATGAGTGTTATCATGATAAATAAAGATATAATCAAATGATTTTAGATAACGTTGATACTATCAAAGTAAAAATCCATCCAACGTTTTTCATATTAATTACGCAGATATTTATAACTAGCTGTTGCTCGCGACTTCGCCCGCGTGAAATATTGAAAATAGTAAAAATATAGCCTATGTTATTCAGTGATAACATAGTTTTTTAATGGTGTAAGATATTTTGAAATCGGTCCAGTAGTTTTTGAGTTATTTCAATACAAACAAAAATCCCAAAATACTAATCTTTCCTCTTTATAATATTGGTATACATAACATAGAATCTAATCAGCCTAAAATGAGTTTTTTTTGCGCAGATGCGTTGACGACTTTTAAGTTTTACACTCTTTTCTCTTTTCTTTTTTTCTTTCATCGAGAGTAGCCCCAGTGGTTGAGAAAATAAGGAGTAAAAGGTGAGAGTGGTATGGGCATGTTATGAGAAGGGATGAATCGCATGTAACAAGACGGACGTTAGTTATGAATGTGGAGGGGTACAGCGGTAGAGGTAGACCTAGAAATAGATGGATGGATTGCGTGAAAGGTGACATGATCAAGAAGGGAGTGATGACTGAGATGACGGATGATAGAGTGCTTTGGAGGACGAAAACCCGGTACGCCGACCCTACGGGAGTAGGATAAGGCAGGGGAGATGATGACTCTTTTGTCGAAGGCTGCTAAAATATTAACTTATCGATTTATATGATTTTTTTTTCACATTGTACACTTGCATGTACGTATTAAAAATCATGCACGTTTGCCTTGCGTATCAATTCGTTCCACATTTTGAAATCTAATAAAGCGTATGTAAATCATAACTTCTATATTTCGCAACTATATCGAAACTTTATTCTCAGAGTTGAGATTGTGCAACAATTTAACAATGCTGTAGAAAACTCTAATAGAAACTGCCAAAATGGAGCAAAAGTATATAGATAAACTTAAACTATTTATTGGGCGATTCTACTTTAGATACAACTTATTAGAGTTGTAAAATTGCCAACGTCTTGGTTTATTCTACTTGTTTATATTAAGATTAGTTTTCGTTGTTTCAGATTCTATGAAATGTTAACTGACGGTTCAGCAACGAAGTGACGTAATACAGGTAACAATAGCATTTAAAATATAATATGTTAGACATAATATGCACAATTATCATAATTTGTAAACAGTCATCTACAAAGAGCGCATGTTTTGTATTCGTTATTTATACAGTGACCTATTTCAAGTCTCGGCACATATTCGTGCTTTTGTCTCTAAGCTAATGAATGGAAAAATTTTGTGACATCAATACGAGAAACAAAAAAAACATGCTCCGTTTTTAAAGCGAAATCTAGGTGTACATTAAATTATTTAATTTTCGTTTATAATGTTAATCAAATATACCAAGAATGACAATTGAAGGTCGAATTCAAATTAAAGATATTAATAAAGTAATTACATTTATGTGTTTATTAGATAAACTGGTTCGTTATTGGCATAAATAAAATTTGAGGAAAGTAGATTAGTAGGATTATTAATTAAATTTTAGTATTAAAACTGATACGAAGAATGAATATAAGTTTTAATTGTAGTTCGAATACTGTCTTTTGTTTATTTACCTTTATCGAGTAAACAGTTTGTGCATGTATATGTCCAGGAACAATGCCGCGCCTAGAGCAACAACCTCCGGAGGACTTTCGCCGCGTGCTGCGCGAGAAAGCCCTCAACCACAGCCTATTCTACCTGAAGCTGAGTGCGGGCGTGGAGCCGGAGAAGGCGCGGGCCGCGGCGCCGGCGCAGTCGCATGCGCAACGCCGCGCCAGTGCCAGTGGGCTCGTGAGCGCGGCCACGCACGCGCGTCTCCGGCACGCCCAGCCGCGCGTCTCCGAACTCCTGCGCCGTTTCGAGCCCGCGCCCATGCAGTATCTGCGCATTCCGCGCGCCGCCACCCCGCCCGAGGACATCACCTCCTCGGACGACGATGACCGCGCGGCGGTGCGGCGCCGCAGCCGTGACTTAAGTGACGACTCCGCCGTGGAACTGGAGCCGCGGCCGCGACGACACTCGCACCCGCGCGACCTGACGCCGCCGCCTGGCGCGCCCTCGCCGCGTCGCGAGCGTACTTTAGTGGAGGCACATGTGGTGCAGCTAGGGCGGCGCGGCAGCGAGGGCAGTGACGGTAGCGAGGCGCGCGGCCGCTGCGTGCGTACACCCAGTGTCGTCGTCAGCGACTACTCCGACGGCGTGGTGGTAGGTGCGAGCGCAGAGGAGGCGGCCTGGCTGCGCGCGCGCTCGCTGTCTGCGGATTCCGCCTGCTCCTCCTGCTCCACACTCTCCAGCCGGGACGACGAGGAGTTCGAGCCACCAACGCTACCCAAAAAGGTAAGATTTTGGTTTATGATTTTTGTAATTTTAATGTCGCCTTGCAGCTCACTGACAATATAAGCTCTACATCTTATCATTCATAGGTAATTTACAATTTCGCAAATGTGTATAAAACATTGCTAAATCCGTAGACAATCCAGAAATGAAAGATAGTAAATAGCAAGGTAAGTCACCCTAAAAGAAGTTGTCTAAACATCTCGCAAACATAATTTTTACCAGAAGACGAAAGATGTATGAGCGTCGCAAAAGCTGCTCACGTTTCTTCATGAGTTGAAGTTAATTTATTACCATACAAACGCGTTTTATTATTTACGTAGTGTTTACAATATGGTAATCAACAAATTATACAATCATAATAAATGTATAAAAGCACGTGTTCATGGATCTAATAACATGTATTAATTATTCATTCTGCTAGACAGATGCCATTCTAGTTGTTGATGTTTGCAGCCGATGTTTGTTGCACTAGTTCATATTGTGTGCAAGGGTTTGTTTTTAATAAATTCTTGTACATTAAAAAAAATCTTTGATCGCCTTTTAAAATTCGGTTCTGAATTCAATACGAACATCCGAACACTCTTATTTTGACTGTAATTATCTAAAGAACCTTTCAACTGTTAGTCTATGAGCAGTTCTTGCGATATTAATGATACCAAATTACTGCTTGCTTCTTTGTCATCTTTCGGTTTAAAAAGTCTACAAAGACTTGTCATTTGTATTGTGACAAATGACAGTCAGTGAAAGTGGGATCGCAACGTATCGGACAAGTGGACAATGTAAATTAATTCCACGTCCATTACTTTTATCGGCGGCGTCCGTGACGTCAACGCGGTCCCGAACCGGTTGTCCTGTTTGTTGTACGACAATGCTTCAGTTTCCACGTTGGAATATATAACTTATCTATAGATTAATAAAATTGCATAAAATTAAAACGTAAAAAAGTCTTGTTTTGTCTTCACAAAACAATGTTTTTTAAATAATTTGCGCACTTTAGCAAGAAGTACTTCGTACTGTAAGATCGTATATTTACAATTCTATTCCTTTCATAAGGTTGTGTAGTAGTCATAAAAACGTTTACGTTACCAACATGTCAACTTTATTGCCACTAAAACGCATTTATGTTTATTGTTTCGTTATCAGAAATCACAGGACGTTAAACGAGTGTTATTCCGTAACAAATATTTCCATTGAACGTTATCATGGGTTCGGTATAACATGAATCCCGTGCCATCGGGACAGCGCAGGAAGCCGACATCCGTCAAAATGTGCACTATATGCCACTCTCCGCGTTAACTGGACCGAGACACGCATAAATGATCCTGTTCCGGTGTTTTTTTGTTAAATGACCGACATACGTAATTACTGGAAGTTAGAATGCTACTGTTTTTTTTTTTAAATATTAATAGATTTTTGTTAATCTTACTAACATTATAAATGCGAAAGTTTAGATGGATGGATCGTTGTTTATTAGAGTTTGTAGCCTATACGGCTAAACGAATCTTGATGAAATTCCCCATAGATGTAGAGGATAGTCTGGAAGAACACATAGGCTACTTACTTTTGCTAAAGCTCGTTTACTAATATTTCTTTTAACCATTCCAACTAAGCTCTAAGCTTGTGCTAGGATATAGGATATTGCTAGGATAATGGCGAGATTCGAATCGACCGCAAGGTCGTTAATCCGTACCCCTAACTATTAGGCTATTGGCGCTTTTGTACTCAGTTAATTTAATTGACCACTAAAGGAGACCCTTAGTGTAGATCTCTGAGTGCGACAGTTAGTCAATTATGATAAATCAGTAACATCGATTAGTGAAAATGTAATGAAAATCTCTTATATCCAATGGTCTTTTGGCTATACTAACAAAGTTGCTACGGAATTGCCACCGAACTTTCCACATTTGAACATTGTTTTGTTTGTGGCATTGCAACGTATGTGTTCAGCTTGTTTACAATAAGTCTAAACAAATCAGCTAACATCCAAGTAACAAAACACAAAACATTTTTTATCCAGAGAGTTCCAATAGGTGGGGAATGTTTATTTTATCTAATTCATAAGAATAACATTCTTGGAAAGGAATTGAATATCGACCCTTGGACAATAAACAATATTATATTTAGAAATGTATAAACAGGGAATTATAACCAAAATATTTTTATTAGAATACCTCATCTATTTGTGGACGTACAAACAAATAAATGTGACTATCGTCACAAGTTTGTCAAAGTAATTAACAAAAGCTATTTAAGCAGGACTTATTGTCAACTTGTGATGTACAGTCAACATCAAAAGTAGGATTAATGTTGATTGTACAAACGCACTTAAGTCAATAAGGCGGAGTACACACTAGCGATTCTAAAGATTAGTCTATTAAAAATAATTAATGAATTAAGGCTAATAATTCATAAATAATCATACTAATGTTATAAATGCGAATGTTTGGATGGATGAATGTTTGTTAGAGTTTGTAGCCTAAACGGCTGAACGGATCTCGATGAAATTTTGCATAGACGTAGAGGATAGTCTGGAAGAACACATTGGCTACTCGCTTTTGTTTTTTTTTAATTCCAAGCGGACGGAGTTACGGGCAAAAGCTAGTTAATAACAATATTGTCTTCATTTATGAATAACTAACACTTCCCTTTGATGTAGGTAAACATAGAAAATTATTCCCTTACGTTAAACAGTCTGTGGAAATACTAGTTACTTTCCTCTTTTCTGTGTAGTTTAAAAAAAAAACAATGACTATAAATAATACTTAATTTAAAAAAAGAATTCCTAACTTTGGAATGGAATGAATTGGTTTAAACATTAAAATAATATACAATTCCTATAAAACAACACCAGTGAAAAAGTTACATCTTGTCAGTTGTGCATAGAATACATAAACAGTAAATCCTTTATTAAATATTTATTGTCTCTTTCGTAAACATTTCATGGAAGCCTTGGCTCCTGTAGTAGATTACCCTGTCACAGGAACCAACCCTTCCCTATTAGTTTTTTACACAACATGTCTACACAAAGAAAAGAAATACATTACAATTACAGTAACTATACTTTTTTATTTATTTATTTAATAAGTACATTAAAATTAACTACATATAAATAACTTCGCCAAACTGCCAAAACAGTTTATTGGCGATAGATCACACCCTTAATCTATCTGGTACACTATGCTTGCTAACATATAATATGCTAAACTATTTCTTGTAAAAAACAATTTTCTCACATAACAAAAACAAACAAAACAACCAAAAAAATCAAACTTTAGAATTGAAACGTTGGATGTCTATTGCTGCATATATAGAACGACGATGAAACTGAACATAAAATCGATAGTGTGTTATGACCTTTAGCTTAACAAAGCGTAACTAAAGCCACTAAAGCGTTTAGAGGCAATGTAAATTTGTTCATATCTGCCGGTGTCACAGCAGATCCATCTCATGGACGGCGATGACGTCAATACTTTAACACAGTTTCGCTTTAATTAAACCGCTTTAAGCATTCAATTGCTTTTTATTATGGTTTTTTGTCGGATAGATTATGTTAATTTGTAATAAATGGAAGATTTATAGATTTTAAAATTAAAATTTGACTGTTTAACATTATATTTGATGTAAGAATGTTTGAGATGAATTGGGAGAATTTTAATTGTTTAATTCAAGCTGAAGTTATCGAAATTGCTTTCTTATTAGTAAAAAAATGTATGTTTTTTTAAATGTTTTTAAAATAGATAGACATTTCAAAATTGTTCACCTGTTGGGCTCGATAAGAATGAGTTTTCCTTAAGTCATAAATTATTTTTAAACAAGATATTTATTTATAATGTTATTATTATCATGTAATATCTTTGGTTGTCATAATTTAATAATTATTGATTCTATATAAATAGCGATGTTTTATGTTATTAATTAAGTTTTTGCTAAAGTAACTGTAGCAAGTTGGTACTTGATTTAATTTTTTTTCTATTTGGATGTATTTTGTTAATCTATTGTTTAATTATCGACTGAAAAGATGGTAGTTTTTTGTTTGTTGTCTAATGTAGGTTCATGGTCATGTTGATGTGATCTATAATAACTTAACGTTGAAGTCGATTTTTACTTTTCCGAGATGTACATACATAATTGACTTTCTCTGATTGAATCGTATGTAATACTAGTTTTTTTTACTTTTCTCGTGTTATTACTGTTCTCGTGCTGCTTCATCCGCATAAAATTATAAAAAAAATATTTTATTGTTTACTTTTGTAAAAAATTCTCAATTGCAAATATCAAAATTACCGTTACCATAACAGCCTTGCTTCCTTCATGTTGGCAGCTTGTATTTTATGGTCCCTTTCCTGCATGAAGGTTTTTTTCCAAATTATTTACTCTCTAAGTTTAATGGCGTGAAAATATATACCCTAAAGCGTGTCGTAAGTGTAGGGCTTTTTATTAAATAAAAAGTTTTCAAAAATATGCTGTGATTGCTGACATCCTACGCCACAAAGTAGTGTGTTTACGCTTTATTATAATAGTATAGATATAGATATATAGAAGTATAGATATATATAGTAGGACTGGTATTATAGGGGTACAGTCTTTTGAATATATTATACTTATATATAACAGGGGTTTTCTTTCTTTCAATATTTCATTAATTATTCTTACGCAACCGTTGAAAATTGTCGCCTTAAGAATGCTATTGTTAAAATGTTATACATACAATAGGAATATGTGTGCAAAGTTACATAAATGATAACAATCACAAAAACGATGCATGAGATGTTTAGTTAGTAAACAGTTAATTGGTAGGTACGTAAGGAAACAATAGCTTGTTATGGTTACTGTTTCCTGCAGTAGTAAACCGATAGTTTAATTTTTTTTATATGCCCGTCCCCGCCATTGACGTCAAGCGACCGGTCGGAGGCGCGTGTGTGTGTTGTGTGGGCTGCACAGGGCCGCATCAGCTACTAAACATACTTGTATTTATCATAGTATTATAAATTCAAAAGTTTAAATGTTATTCGTTATTAAGTAACTCCAAAACGGCTGAACGGATCTCTATAAAATTTGGCAAAGATGTAATAAAAGTCTGGAAGAATACATTGGGTACTTCGAGTGTTTTTTAATTCCGCGCGGATGAAAACGCGTCAAAACCTAGACGTAATGTTTTGAATTGGTTTGATAAGCTATACTCTTAATCGTTAGGCTTTTGGCGCTTCGTTTTTAGAAGACATTTACTGTCTGTCCCATCTTTTTTCTTAAATATTTACTAACACTCAACATTCTATTGGGTATATTTGACTTTTAGCAGAACTAATGTAGATCTCAGATAAAATTTAATGAGGACAAAAGAAAATCAATTTAATTCAGCATAGATCTATCTTATTACTCCATCAACGATTTCTTTTTCTTCTATTTAAATACCCGTGGAGGTAATTATTAGTAGTAAGAAATCAATATAATTATAGTTATTAACTTCATCATAGATCGTTTAATTAGTTTTTTCTCACGTTGTTTTCAACGCTTTAAATACGATTGATGTTAGCGTTGAGTTTACTTAATTAAAAATTATTCTTAACATCATAACTTGAATAAATCAATACGTATAATTATCGATTAAAGACAAAAAGTTAATTAAAATAAACAGTGTATTATTTATTATATTAAAATAAATTAAGATGACAACCCTAGCGTGAGGATTTAGGTACAGTTTCGAACTAAACAACGCATGCATAGATGTTGCAGTTATCAATTAAAATTATTCAAATAATATGTAGAATAAAAATTGTAACCGTTTAAAAGAATTGTGATTAATATTTAAAAAATCCTATTATTGTATATTTTAAATTGAGATTAATTGCTACTATTAACCTAAAAAACTTGTGACAAATAAAAACGACTTGTGTGACAATATGATAATGCTCTTTGTCATCTATCATTAAGAGCGCGCGCACACCTACGACTAAACTATCGCACAACTGTTTAGTCGCGCTTTGATTCCTATGACTTTATATGGAGGTGTGCACACTATTTACTTTTATAGTTATGCAACTAAGCGGTTGAATTTAATGCGAAACAATCGACAATCGCGCAATCGTTGTGCGATAATTTATTTTTTAAACATTATTAAAACACTAGCTTTCGCCCGCGACTCCGTCAGCGTGAAATTGAAAAAAACAAAAGTGAATAGCCTATGTGTTCTTCCAGACTATCTTCTACATCTATGCCAAATTTCATCGAAATCGGTTCAGCCGTTTAGGCTACAAACTCTAACAAACATCCATCCATCCATCCAATGAGTGTACAAAGTATTTAGGTACTAGGAAAGTGTACGTGTTAAATTATTATGGACATTTCGCTGTTTGCCTGAGATCATAGTATATACCGCAACAGATCGGGTGTTGTTAATGTGTTTAGACATGTTTGTGTGCGTGCTGCGTGCTCAGGCGTGCATCGCGTTTATGTCCGATTACTCTCATTATTTTTTATTACTGACGCTATATTATCCTATGTACACACAGATCCGACTACACTTAGTATTAACATTTAAATCTTCGTATGTTTTATTCATTTTCATAGAGAAATATCACAATGTGCACATAGCTTAGAAGATCTTCAAAGATGCAAAGTAAATCCACACTGGGTCATGGTTGACTAACGCCTTGTTAACTCTTAATTAGGGTAGTCCCCGAGACCCTCGGTGTGCATATGAGCGGATGATGATGGTGATGAAGTCTTCATAGAAATTACTTTCACTAGTTGTTACTCACGACTTCATCCGAGTGAAAAATATAGTCTATGTTCCTCAGGGATAACGTAGCTTTTTAATGGTGTAAGTATTTTTGAAATCGGTCAAGTAGTTTTTAAGTTTTTTCATTACATGCAAAAATCCAAATATATATTTCCTCTTTATAATATTAGTATAAGTAAGATATTATGATACACTAATTAAAAACACGCATAAACTCTTGTCGTTACATTGGACAACATGTGAGCTTGGCCGCCAATTTAATAAGTAAATTGTTGTGCATAAAGATTTAAATAAAGTAAATAAATAAAATAAATAAATTAAGTGTACGTTCTGAATCATTTTATTTATTACATTATTTTGGTTCTATGTATATTAAGAACATGGTATGTACTTAATATACCTAAATTCAATTCCATTTAATCACACTTATGAATTGACAATTAAATTATTTTCCTATTAACTTTTGACGTCAATGTTTCATTATTTAATAACGAGCTTCTTCCCTTTTAGTATAAAGGGATTTTCTTAGATTATAAGTTGCTGAATCTATGAAGTGAATAAAATCCAATGCTTGTCTTCTATCTGATTTCTAATAGGCAGTGTTCTCTAAAGACGCTAAGCCGAGTCTAGTAAATTTTAAAAATGAAATAAAAATCTCTATCAACTATAAACTTTATTTTCCAATATAAATCCGATGTCTTATCTAGTCTTTTGACCACTTTTAAGTTATTTTGACTTCGCTCTTGCAACGAAAATCGGTTTAGTAATATCACATGTCTAACCATTAATATGCGCGAGGACTTTTCCGTAACTTCATCGACTAAAGTATTTTATCTGACGGCTCTTTGTAAATTACATTTCATTTTCAGACAACTTGAAGGTTTAATCTTTAACTATTGTACGAGTACTATATGGAATAACTAAATGTTAACAAAGTCCAAGTATCAAGTTGGCGAGGACTCTTGGTTGTCAATATTTTAAATTTTATAGTTTGTTATCGTCACTTTAACGACCACATTATGTTATAGACGTCATACACATTTATCTAACTACAATGTTTTATTCTATGTTTTATTACCGCCGTCAATGTTTTACATATAATAAAAGAGATTTATAAACTCGTACAATCGACTTCGACACAAACAATTTGCATTGAAGAAACATTATATTGCACTCTGGTATATTTTTTAATTGTTTACACATGAAATTGATAATTAACAAAGTATGAGCAAGTCGTTGTTAGTGTTTGTTAAAAGTACAGTAATTTTCATTACATTTAAATACAAGTCAAATAGTATTTGTGAAACAATTCATCATCATCATCTCCCCTGCCTTATCCTACTCCCGTAGGGTCGGCGCATCCGTCATCTCAGTCATCACTCCCTTTTTGACCATGTCACCTTCCACGCAATCCATCCATCTCTTTCTAGGTCTACCTCTACCGGTGTACCCCTCCACATTCATAACTAACTAACATATTAGTGAAACAATTAAGAAATTAATTTTCTCCGTCCGTCGCTTTCTAAAGTATTTATAGGTATAAAATGTTAATAGTTTAGTTTATTTTCTACTAACACATAGGCACATGTATTTATTAGTAACTTGCAAAAATATACTATTCTAGCTAATAATTTTAAGGCACTTTTTGTAATTTTTGTAAATCAACTAAGACAAATGTTATATTGTGTTTGCAAGTTACTTAATAATGTATGCCATTCTTCGTAACAGGTCGCTCAGGATGCCTTAAATCCCCTGAATTTTGTATGAGAGAATTAAAAAGTAAAATTGCTTGTTCCAGATCATAAGCACCGAATGACGGGCACATGGCGTCCTGAGCGACCTGCGGGGTGCGGCGGGGAGCGGCAGGACCTGCAGAAGCCAAACGAAGTCGAACGTCGAAGAGACAATTGTATACTTGAACGCGTTGGAAGCCAAACCTATGATTATATTCTTCGTATACTAAGTATAGTGTGAAGATAATTTTTAGAAAATTTACCCATTTAAATTTTGTTATATTTACCTATCTGTAACAAGAAATTGTTTTCTTGAATGATTTTTATAAATTTACTATTGAATTGAATTATTGCATTGTTAACGCACTTAAAGAGCGTATTTCTATGTATGTGCGGTAGAATATTGCGTTGATTGCATTTTTTACCCAGAGACGTATCCTGAGTATTAAAAAAAACAACATGGAATGTCTTATACTCCATACAGTTTAATTAGTAAAATTATTTTAATATAACTTATTGATTTAAATTAATAACATAATTTATTAATATGAATAAAATATGTCAATTATTTTTTACCCTAATTGAAACAAGCAATCTTTGTATTATTGAATCTTTTTAAACTGTGGATCTTTGTCTTTGTTCGCTCTTGAACATTCTCTATGCCTAGTTTTTTTTTTGTTAAATTCAATGAAGCGGATATGTTTTTGTTGTTTTTAAATTGCAACTTCCGTGAGATCTGCACGGATATGTTCGTTCTTTAATGCGTCACTAATCTTTGATACATTAATGTTTGTAAGAATATCCTGTACATTTTAATGACTATAGATAACGTTCTTTCTCGTTTTTTAATATAACTACAATTTTTATTATATCGTTCTTTAAGTTTATTGAATGTTAAAATTAAAAACGGCATCTGAGTGGGAAATTATCAATTGCAGGCTTAATATGGCAGTAATTTTGATTAAAAGTGAATCTTTAACTACTTTCAAGATATTTTAAAGATTTTGCAAGTGCACCTATTCTTTCAGTATTTTATAGATTTAATTCCTTCACAATTTTATAGTTATTCGATATTAATCTAATATTTATTTTAGTGATCTTTTATCTACAAAGTGCAATTATTTAGAAATAAGATTAGATTTAATAATAACCTTAGGAATGTTTTACTCTGTCTCATTTTGATATACATTTTTATAAATGTTAATATTTTACTTATCCTGTAGAACGATTTAACATAAGTAGCATCTAAAAGCAATATAAAGTAACGATTCTCACTATATTTAAATTATTATTATTTTAAGTAATTAGGGCTGCCATATACGGACCTCTTCAAACAATTGGCGAGGTCGTACCACGGAAAGCATTTTATTATAGAGACTTTAAACTACGGTTGGTTTATTATAATATATAAAGCTTTTAATACCGATTGCTCGAAGTAGTCCGTGTATCTCAACCCTTAGGATTTTAATATAAGTCTACGATTACTCTACAGTTTAAGTTATTTACCATTAAAGTATTATTTTGTAGATTCTCTTAGTACATTCCTTTTTCTCAGTGATTTCTTTGCATTTTAGTATAATTTAATTATTAAAACAATCAAGAATAACAAAGAATGATACATATCAATTATTATTTTTAGATTTTTAGCATTTGTTTTGAATGTAAAATGAATTTTTGTGTTAATGATATATAATTGTAATTTATAGTTTATTTTTATTTCCAGCATATTTTATGGGCGGCTAAATTGTGCCGTTGATCGACCTAGTAAAAATAACTTAACCAAATTACTTCTTGCCTTATTAAGCGATTGTTTTTTGTTAACTTTTATTGTTATTCATGAATGATTGTTGAGATTAATGTTATTACTCGTACATTATAGATTATAACCTGTTATCGACTTTACGTTGACCGTTAATGACATTTAGTGACGTCAAAAAACCTGATTGTTTTCCATTTCTAACGTTATAACGTAATTTGTTATAATGTTCGTTATTAATACATGTATGTATGCTGAATAAATTTTTATTGATCGTTTACGTAAGTTGTTTGTTTTACATAACTGTCGTATATTTTACAAGGCAAAATATTTAAATACACAACCTAGACATTTTTGTTTGGAATTTAAAAATATAACTTACACGTGCATAGAATACATTTTTTAATATACAAATGAAATGTTCCCTTAAGTATTATTATTATCACTATAAATATCTCTAAATAGTTAAGTTGAATTTTAACTGATAACGTTTAAAACTAAAAATGTAAAATGTCGATTTAGGGTCCTTCAAGAAGCGACGCTATCCTTTCCTCAAAGGCCGGCAACGCATCTGTAGTTCCTCTGGTGTTGCGGATGTCCATGGGCGTCGGTTACCACCTTGATGTTCTCGCCGCTCGCTTGCCCCTTTAATTATAAAAAAATGTTTTCAACGATCTGATGGTGCCTTTCAAATTTTAATAGCAATAATAACTTCTGTTTTTTTTTGCTTTATCAAATTACACAGGCATCGACAATATTTTAGGAGCTAGTGTTTTTTTACGAAGGTTTTAGTTTTGTCATGGTTTTAATTTCCATTTTTGTGTCCGTGGGTTTAACACTTATTGAAATTCACTTTAATGTGTAGTTTTGCATCGAATACCGATTGATTCAACTCAGTAAGGTACAAGGCGGAGGTTGAAAACAATATTGGCGGGTGATATACGACGTGTCAGCAGTTGATTTATTCTCGCGCGCGAAAAGCTCTCTAGTGTTTGTTAAATATGGAGATGGCTTCGGAAAATATTTTTTCTGAGATGAGTAATCTTAAAGCTTTTCAAAATTCTTTTAACGGTCCTTATGCTTAAATTATTATAAAATTAAAATATTTTGGTTTAACGATATTAAGTTTGTAAACTGAATCAATGAAGATAAAATCAATCAAATGGCATGTCAGAAAATTTATTTCTCCGTACTTTGTTAGCTTCTCCGCAAATCCTGGCTTATTCGATGCAAGGCTATTTGGATATTTCGTTCAGCTGTATAAAATTGGCAAGTTGGGTAATTAATTAATATGTTGGACGCGATACACGAGCTTGGTGCTTAATGGACCCGGTCTACTTGTAGCTCCTTTTATAATGCACCACTTTATTACATTTTACGGCCATTCCCAAACATAAAGGGTCTGATTTAAACCCGAAATGGCGGATACAACTTTCCGTGTTTGTTTATCAAATTTATTTCTCGTTATATTGGTAATTTGCAGTCTGAAAATACTTTAGTATATTAATATTTCTGAGTTGAAAAAAAAATGGATTGATTAACCAATTTTGTGTATCTTACAAGAGTTTTCAAGACAGGTTTTGTTACGCTTGTATTAGAAACTAATAGTTTCTTCTGAATACTGGACATTAGATATATGATAAGGTGTAGGTTGTCTACATTTAAAACGTAATTAGTATATGGGACTTGTCTCTTTAGCCATTCCCCAAAGATTTAATATCATTTTGTTATCAAGAAATCATACAAAATAAATGATAGTTATCTTTCTGTCTGTAACTTTGTCACCTAAAACGGCAGGCTTATATCGTATATAGATCATTCTATGAATGCGGAAGAGAAAAGATCGAATACCTTCGTCTAGTCGGACGGCCATTACGGCTTAGTATTACGTTTTGGTCTATAACTAACAAGCTACGTCCTGTCTTGTTTCTATTTATCAAATTAACTATTTTATTAATTACTAGCTGTTGCTTTCGACTTCGCCCGCGTGAAATTAAAAATTAATAAAAAAACATAGCCTATGTTACTCACAGATAAATAACCTTTCTAACGGTGAAAGAATTTTTGAAATCGGTACAGTAGTTTTTGAGTTATTTCAAGGCATACAAAAATACAAATCTTACCTCTTTATAATATTAGTATAGATATAGATTAGCTTATAAGTAACATAAGTGTAATAATAGCACAACTGGAACAATAAGTTGCTAGGAATTATCAGCCTTCGTTAGAAAAACAACAATTTGTTAGTTATTTAAATCATAACCGTTAAAAAACAGATGTACAACTAACCTTTTATAAAATGTTCTTTGTTTCAATAATTCTAAAAACGTCAGCAAACGTTTGGATAATTAATAAAAATAAAAACAAAATCTTACTTTCTAATTTAAAGTTCAGGGGTCATGCCATTTAAGTTGTCTTAACAGTTTTTGAATCTGATGTTATTTGGACAATGACAGGTAGTCAGCCCTTCGCCTGTTTGGTGGTCAAGTGATATTTTACCTTTCGGATCATAAATTATGTTTCAGTAATCACACGGAATTCGGAGAGTCTAACATATCATACTTCATACTAATATAAATGCGAAAGTTTAGATAGATGGATGAATGTTTGTTAGAGTTTGCAGCCTAAACGACTGAACGGATTTCGATGAAATTTAGTAAAGATGTAGAGGATAGTCTGGAAGAATACATAGGCTACCCACTTTTGTTTTTTTAAATTCTACGCGGACAGAGTCGTGCGCGTAAGCTAGTAATGTTATAAACGCGAAAGTTTGGATGAATGGATGGCTGTTTGTTTATAGCCTAAACGGCTGAACGGATTTCGATGAAATTTGGTAAAGATGTAGAGGATAGTCTGGAAGAATACATAGGCTACTCACTTTTGTTTTTTTTTAATTCTCAAGAATATAATGTCATTGACAGTATGAGTATTGTTGGTATTCTATACACAGGGGTACCAACTGCATAATTTTAATACAAGTTATCAGTTCCGAAGTTTGCGTATTTTAACAAATTGCAAATTTCATACTAAAGTATTATGAAACATAGGTCGCGAAGTGACCAATGCAACCTTTAATGTTTTTACCAAAAACTATATATATTTAAATGTCGTTCTTATTAAGTACATTAATTTGTAAAATTGTGTCCAAAAAGCGATTTAAATGAGCGTAACATTGGCGTAAACGTATAATTATGTGAAATTATTTCTCTTTTTATTTGAGCGATATAATTCATGTTATGAAAACCAAATTTAACCTGACCTCAATTTCAATGAAGTTAATAAGTGAATGGGAGTAAAAATGAAATTCCAATCCTTCAGCCTTGTCAAAGGGCAGTTCTTTAATTAATGAATGGGAACGAAATGCATACTTTTCGTAATCCGTTAAGATTTATTACAATATTTTTCACATTTCGTTTATTGTAACAAGGAGATCAGCTATTTAGCAGTTTGACATTTAAAATTATGAAATTATTGAATCAAACTTGTTTTTTTTTTACTTTAATTGATTTTAATCCTTATTTATTAAATGTATCAACTTGAGAGGGTCAATTATGAAGAGATATAATCTGTACTGACTCGAGAAATGAAAACTTTGAAATAAATCTTAAAAATATTGTATATACATTCTGAGATTTGGCATGTTTAAAGTTTCTATTTCAAATAATTGCGTATTTGTACTAAGCTTAGGAAAATAGGTCTGTTAATCTTAAATACACTGTTAGTAATACAGAGTTTCATCGATAACTTTGGTTTTTATTGGTGCAAACATCGATAAAGTTTTTACAATAGTAAAGATTCTTTCAAAGTTTAACTGATGTCATCAATTTATCGTATTGTGATTTTTTCTTTTCACTATTCACTAAAATCGAATCTAGATCCGACTAAGTGTTGGTCGGTATACTTACCTATTAACCACTGAGCATGTACGATTTTGTTTAACATTAAAAATCAAAGAGCTCTTAAAACTGTAACAATTCTTATCACAACTAGACGCTACGTCAAGGCTCCAGTATTACAATAAACGCGCGTCACTCACTTCATAAAAGGAATATGTAATTCAGGCCGTTTTACGTATGAAAAACGTAAGCATACACGTGTCGTTATCCTTGAATTGAAAAAAATAACGTCTAGATCCCACGAGTATCCATACTTGTTACTTCGGATCATGAATTAATACAGACATAGCCTGCGGACTGGTCGCGAATTGAGCCTGGTGTAGCCACTACCTCCCTCAAGGTAGAGACCTCCTAGCCAGTAGCGTATCAACGCGTGAGGCGTTTGCACGTTCGCCACTAGCTATCATACGTACTATTGAATATTTTCGTAATATTTTTATAAGTAAATTTTAGTGATGTCGAAAATTATCGATTAATCGTGCATCGATTACAGTGATTGGTGACAGTGACCTTATGACATGAACAATTAATTATAATTAGTGATAGGTTTGTTAACAAATTACACACCATAGAGTACACACTATATTTATATCGAAATATCTAAATCATTATTTATTCTGTCAAATGTAATGTATATTTTGATCGATAAATATCTCAAAGCACCGTTAGATGAGTAAAATGAATGCGACGCTTGTTTACGAAGTAACGCGTGTCGGATTTCGCGTTATTTGATTTGATGGAAGTTATCTTTGTATCCGATCTCGACGGGTTGTGACGCTAATTGATATTATTTTTTTATCGATATGTTTTAGGAAATCTGTATCGATATTCGCGTATTGCTTACAGGTTTATTCCAGCCAGGTTTAATGAAGTTTCAAGTCGATAATTATTTTCTCTAATTGAATGCGTATTATAAATATTAAATCGTACGTTACTATTTAGGAATAATTTATTTATTTATAATATTATAAATACGTTTTAAATTAGAGTACGCCATAAAATTAATGATCTAAATTGCGTTAGTGTGGAATTCATTAAATTGTAAGAGAAAGAACAAATTAAAATAATTTTTCAAGATTTTTAAAATATCTGTTTAAAGTTCACAATTTTTAACAAAAATATAAAATAGGTTTTTTCTAAACGTATTGGAGTATTGAAGGTAAGACCGTTGCCCTTTACAATTTGTTTCAACAATACGTCATAGTATTGAGCGATATCAATCATTTCCCTTAAACGCGTACTGATAATTTATTGAAAAACAAATTGTTATAAAACAGTGACTATAACTACATACAGATTGTGCTTTTTATACAATGTAATCGATAGTTGCTTACAAATCTTTCATAGATTTTTTGTTACGGTTGTGTCAATTACTTTGCTGTAAATGTTTTAATCATACTAATATTATAAATGCGAAAGTTTAGATGGATAGATGGATGTTTGTTAGAGTTTGTAGCCTAAACGGTGTAGATCTAGATGATAGTCTGGAAGAACACATAGGGTACTTACATTTGATTTTTTTATTCCACGCGGACAGAGTCGCGGGCGAAAGCTAGTTATTTAATAAGTAAACAGATTAGGCAATAAAGTAATTTAATATTTTTTATATTGCTTTACGAGAATTTCAGTTTTCAAGTAATGTTCAAAGATTCAGTTCGTAAGAACTACAGGCCGTTATCCTATGCTTTTGAGCGTTGCTTTTACCATTTATTTATGGATTTATTCTTAGTGTTTGAACCTATGTATCGGGATAATAATGTAATTCATTGTTTTACCGACCAAATATCCACCATCTCGTCTGACATTTCACGACTGAATTTGAAGCACAGTTGTTCGCATGACCAATTTATAGGAGCATACGTCATTGTTAATATTTTATTGATATGTTTGATGTATAAAAGAGATCAGGTAAATGTCAGTGATCTATTAGTATACTAAGAATTTAAAAAATATATAATTATACATACATGTTCCTACAAAAGTAAGTTATTCTGACTGTCCGATTCAAAGATACATATCAGTAAATCGAACTTCTTACAAACTAACTAATATTATATATGCGAAAATCAGATGGATGGATGGATGTTAAAGTTTGCCCACCTAAACGACTGATGATTACGAGGAAATGGCATAGATGTAGAGAAGAGTCTGAAAGAACACATAGGCTTCTTTTGTTTTTTAATTCCACGCAGAGTCGCGAATTAAGCTTGTTAAACAATAATTGCCGAAGTCAATTATAAAATTGAATATGTCGAGTTTAAGCTTGCTTGTTTGTACAACGTCACGACAGCCATAACTGTCCATTGTATACGGGAATTTTGGCACAAAAAATATCCAACATTGAAACGTGTACAACATATGTCGAGGGCGCCGACATATTCGCACATACACAAAGTCAGATGTTGCCGAGTTATTTGAACTAAACATGTGCGCCTTTTTTAGTTCGCCTTGTATCGGTATATTTATAAAACATAAATTAATAACACAACATATTTCTTCTGTATTCTGATAGAATTCATTACGTTCATTTACGAACATAGATAGATAGAGCGTCGGTGGCTCAGTGGTTTAAGCACTTGACTTGTAATCTACAGGTCTTGGGTTCGAATCCCGCCATGTACCAATGTGATTTTCGATTTTTCGAATTTTAATATGTACATATAATAATTTACCCAACGTTCTTACGGTGAAGGAAAACATCGTGATGCAACCTGCACATATCGGCGAAGAAATTCAAAGATATGTGTGAAGTCAACCAACCCGCACTTGGCCAACGTGGTTGACTATGGCCTAGTCACCCCCTTATTAGGGTAGGCTCCGAGCCCCTCGGTGGGGACGTATAGTGAGCTGGTGATGATGAGGATTTATGAACGAACTACAGAAATACTCAAACGAAATAATGTGTATCATTATAGAATTTGTAATATTACAAACTAGCTTTAACCCGCGACTCCGTCCGTGGAATTAAAAAACAAAGTAGCCTATGTGTTCTTCCAGACTGTAGCTTGCTTGCTTATTTGCCACCTTATAATATAAAAAAGTATCTATGTTGTTTCTAGCTTTATAATCTCTGCTTATCAGTTTCAGTTAAGGAATGATAACAAATTACTTATACGTCTTAAACGGTACTTTAAATGAATAAACATTACTTAGTTAAGTTATCTCCTTCGATAACGACTTACAAATAAAGTGAATCAATTTTAAGTTATATTGCAAGTAAGTGAACTCCATTAATCGGAGATAAGTTAATCTTACATCATTATTACGGGCACTTATTTACAATTAAGCTCCGATATCGCAAGAACACACAAGAACGAAAATAAGCAATCAATATAACGTGTACAGATAAAGTTTTAGTGTGGGCTTCTACAGCTGAAACAGCTTTGTTATTTTTAAAGAGAAAAAATCAGAAAAACCTTATCATATCAAATGAGTCTCAAGCAAATTATCTACTAAGGGAGGTTTATAATAGTAGTAGCTTTCGCCCGCGGCTCCATCTTGGTGGAATTAAAAAACAAAAGTGAATATCCTATGTGGTCCTATGAGATCCGTTTAGCAGTTTAGGCTACAAACTCTAACAAACATCCATCTATCTAAACTTTCGCATTTTTAACGTTTGTAAGATAAGCATTTATCTCTACTAAGGGACGTTTATAATACTCGTAATATGTGTATTCGAAAGATTTTTTTTCAGTAAAATTATATCAATATACGGTAATATGGTAACCTTTTGGAGCATATAAGCTTTAAGAAATAACGACTGCAGATAAGCGTTGCAATTTAATTCTCGAATTCATTATTATAAAGTATAAAATTTTATTTCATTATTCCGATCACATCCGAATTTGCTTTTAAAAAGAGAAATGGTTACTTAAAAGTCTGAAACATTAACGAAATAAATTTTAAAATCATTATTCACAGTAATATTATAAATGCGAAAGTTTAGATGGATGGATGTTTGATAGAGTTTGTAGCCTAAAAGGCTCAACGGATCGGGATGAAATTTAGCACAGATGTAAAATATAGTCTGGAAGAACATGTAGGCTACTTATTTTGCTTTTTATAAATTCCACGCGGACGGAGTCGCGGGCAAAAGCTAGTTAACTCATAATTTACATAATGGTTTCCATTAGTGAATTAAAGAGAAGTTAGGTATATCCATTAGTGTGATATGGGATAAATAATTACATCATAAGACAAACGTTAATAGTTAAATTAATAATTAAATTTTACGCGTGTATGTGAATACGGGTTCAAGACTTTTCAGCATTAATTTACATGATTTTCGTATTAAACACTTAGTTAAAAAATCATTCAGTATTCTATAAAACGATGAGAAATTGTTCTAGTATAAACTGAAGGATGTTCACCTCTTTACGCCTACAAGAGTATTTGAATGATTTAATTTTAATTTTAAATACACATAAGACGTCTTGTATATAAACATTGTTAAATTGATTTCCATGTTATTTTTGATCTCAAACTATTGTTGGTTAAAGCAATGTAGGATATATAGTTTATTCTTGTTTATAATATATCTGATTGGATGATAATTGGTGTCGTAAATTAAATGTAGTCGTTCGCGTAATGATAACAAGCGCCGGCGCTGTTATAAATCAAATGCAAAATAAACACTGGTATAGGTAAGGCCCTTATCTTGATGTATTTTAGGGTTGCGTATTAAAATATAATAATAATAAAAAAAGTCTTACATTACTTGTCCATTTTTTCACAGACATGTAATCCCTTTGTTGGTTGTACATCTGAAAATCTATTTTTAATGTTAACCATCGTATAAGAACTTTGTCCACATTCAGTATTTATATTCCTTTATTAATATCTACGGAACCATTGCAGCTTGTGACGTATCACGCTTTTCATTATTGTATAAACGATATTATTGATTACAATCTCTGTAATTGTTAGCGAAAACCGTGGTCTTTAATTGTTTACTTTTAAATTAACTTGTAGATTTATTACGTATGAAATTTGAAACTACTTGATCGTTGACGAGGCGCTTGCGAAATAAATACAAGAATTACAAAATCTGATTAAAAAGTAACTTGTCCTGCTGTTTAACATCCTGCACCTCCCGCGGACAGATCTCATCTAACTTGTACTTGTCTGAATATTAAGTATAACTAAGTTAGTTAACACACTAATAATTATAGTACCAAATAGGGCTGATTGTTATAATTAAAAAGAGAAAAATACAATAAAATATTCAAATCTGGTGTGACTTGTTTAATATCGGCAATTTTCAAATATGAAAATGTTGCATTAAATAAGAAACAGATAGGAATTTTGTTCTATACCTTCGAATACTTCTACGCATATAAAAAATATTCGTGAAACTTCTTAAAATATTTGCAATCGATACCGGCCATAAACAATATCAATAAAAATACTTTCTGTTATTGATGGTTACAAAAAGCTACTCACCGTTGGGTAAAGAATCTCTCTCGTTATGGCCCCGCTTTATTACTGCGTTTAATTAAATTAAATGCCTCGTATATCATTGGAAATGGACACCGCAATGAATATTTTATTTGCCTACCAGCTATTTAAATCGCATTAACGGCTGCCAATACGTATTGCGTCGCGTAAGTAAACAATCTTTGGAGTATTTTTTTGTTAACTTGTTAAGGAATCGAAGCCGTAATCTTAGAAGTCAATAAAATGCGAAGTGTCAACTTCGTCAAAGAGAAAATACATAATAAAAGCATAGAGTAGAAGTTGTAAAAATTAGTTAAGATTTTTACTCTATTATTTTACGAGTTCTGATAGAGTTACTATGAATTTCTGTTTGAATCAAATGTAATCTTAAAAGTAAGCTAATTATTGTATGTAAAAAGTCATTGTTAAACATTTTGGGTTTTAGTATCATGAAGAAAAAATGGCTTTCATCAAGTAAAATATTAATTACCTGGAACAATGCTAAATTTATTTATTTACTAGCTGTTGCTCGCGACTTCGTCCACGTGAAACTTAAAATAGTAAAAAACTTGACAATGACGTAGCTTACTAGTGGTAAAAGAATTTGTAAAATCAACCCAGTAGTTTTTCAGTTGTTTCAATGCATACAAAAATACAATTTTGTCTTGAGAATATTTGTATAGATAAATAATAAAATAAAAGGGACCTTAAATGTACATTATGTAAATATTTAGTGTACATTACATAGGTTTAAAAAAATAACGAGTAATTTATGACAGCTCCTTTAGTCACATGAGTAGTGAACGTTGCATAATTAGTAAACAAAAAAAGTTACATAAGCTTTAATAGCAAACTCTAAAAAGGTTTATACAATAAAATGCAAAACATCCCTAAATGGTGCAGTAATAAATTTCCGTAAAAAACTCAACGACAAATTGTAAGAATTTCTTAAGTTTAATGAATATTAATCTATGGCGGTTGGTAAAGCGTTGCCCGACTGGCTCCGAGATTTATCGATGCCACGGTAATTGGTGTAATTGACGTGAAAAATGTTAAATCCCACATAGGAGAGTAGCACAGTAACGTTTGCATGGATGTCTTATAATGAACTAGTCTTTACCGCATTTATACGTAGATAGCATCATATTTATCACAGTCACAGTAATTTGATCTTATAACACGAATACTGACATTTTACATACGTATTTAATGATCTAACCATTAAAAGCATGTTACATTCTGGAAATTTCTACGACTAAATCATACTAATCATACTTCATACTAATATTATAAATGCGAAAGTTTAGATGGATGGATAGATGGATGTTTGTTAGAGTTTGTACCCTAAACTGCTGAACGGATCTTGATGAAATTTGGCATATATGTAGAGGATAGTCTGGAAGAATACATAGGCTTACTTTTGTTTTTTTTTATTCCACGCGGACGGAGTCGCGGGCGAAAGCTAGTTTAATATAAAACAAAGTAAGAACTTATACGATACGTTTAGTACAAAATATAGAACACTGATCATTATTGTGTTAAAATATTTTTCCAAAATAAAAAAAAATAGATACTAGGTTAAGAAACTTTTCCCAAAGGAATAATAGAACAAATTAGTTTTTCCTTTATTTAAGAAGTGATAGTAAACTATAGTTTAAATGAGAAATAGTAACAAAATTGCCGTACAGTCATAAACCTAATTCTATTTAGTTTACTAAAATCTGATACACTTAAATGATTGCGAAGTTAAAATACACTATATGCAATTACTGCAGAATACTGTTATATCGAAATTGTAACACTTTATCAATAAAGATAAAATAAGCAAGCAAACTTAATGTGCAAAGGAGTGGCGAGTGTGAATTTGATTTTAAAGCCTTTTCCATTACTGCTCTATATTAAGGTTTATTGAGTATTCAATTACGAGAAATTGCATCCATTTACTCTGCGTTATCTTGATTTATGCAAACAATTTAAAAAAAAATCGGATTTAAAAAGCATTTGTTTTTACTTCATTTACCCATTCATTTGTTTAAGAGCGTGCGTACACCAGAAACTAAGCTATCGCACAACTGTTAAGTCTCGCTTTGATCCTTATGTGCTTATATCTCCACCACAGTTGTGCAACTAAACAGTTGAATTCGCTGCGAAATAATCGACAATCGCACAACAGTCGTGCGATAGTTTAGTCAAAGGTGTGCGAAGCTCTTAGATTGATCGTAAAATTGTGTCGAAAAAAAAAATAAAACTCTTTGTTTCTAGTTACAAAATTTTGTTTCTTTTTAGTGTTTTATTAGTTGTTAAATTTTTATTAATATCGATGTCGATATTTGTAAACTGTGTGTGAACATCACATTAGCTGTGATACCATATGAAATAAGCTTGTTCGCACAAACCGCAAACTACGACCTTGTACAACGAATAGATTGACAAGGTATGAAAAATCATTTACTTATTAACTTAGTACGAAAATGATATATGTTTGTTTAATGAACTGTTAACTTACCATCGGTTTCTATTACAACATAACTAAATAATGTTGTTTTAATTTTTTTAATACGAATAAGAGTTACAAAATTACAAAAGAGAATACAAAATTATCTTTATTATAAAATTCGTGTATTTTATAATAATTCTAATAATGATATCTTTGTCTCTTGCATTCTTGTGTCAGTTGCTTTGTCTTAATTTTCCAATTGGCCAAGAAAAAATAATTGCAATAAGTACATCGTAGAAATATTTAAGAACGTAATACAAGTATCGTATATTTGAACGCTGACAACTACGCATTATGTTTGTAGAGACGCGGTCATATTGGACTTTTTTTAAAATCATCCCTTTAGTACTAAAATATTGTTGGATTAAATAAAATAAATTGTCCAAACATATTGCGTAGTAAACAGACAAACAATGAGATAACAATTTTTGTTAGCTAATATGGAGTTTTAAACTACATAAAGTTTATTACAACTTAACATAAGCTTGGATGGATGAAAGTTTGTAAGTTTGTAGCCTAAACGGTTGAACGGATATCGATGAAATTTGGCACAGATGTAGAACAAAGTCTGAAAATCCATAAGCTACTTGTTAAGTTTTTATTCCGCGCGGATAAAGTCGCGGACACAAGCTATTTCTTAATAAAAATGATATTTAATAAAACGAAACATGTACGAGTATATACAGCTTTATAGTAGCACGTATGAATATTTAACGAGCCACTGTGGTCATAAATATTGTCACAAATGTACCGGAGCGAGCCAGAGATCGATTATGCACAAAGTTAAACCAATAAATTGTTTCGCATTGCTTCGTGTTTGTCAAACATTACACCAATAAATAATATCATACGTACAAGGGTTTGAAAATTTAAGAGTTGGTCATGCGTAACCTCTTTGTAAAGTTAATATGAAAGACAAGTATAACGGCTTACTGCATTATATTTTTTCGTCAAGTTAAATATTTGATATGAAAAATTGGTTAATAATGACTGCTTACCATCGTTGTACATTGTAGATATTACGTGAAAAAAGATTTAGGACGAGCCGAGTTTGTTCTATTCAACCCATTCCTTGTTTGGGTACCAAATGAGGATGCAACGCGCCAATGACAAACAATTTTACGGTGTTCAAATGGGTTATCATACCAAAAATCTGCTCATAGCACGAAGACGTCATAAACGTATCCTAAAGTGTAAAAAGAAAAAATCTACATCGCAGATTCAATCATACATCTATAAATAATGGATTTCTCCGACTACCAGCTTCGCCAAATTTAGCGCGAGCCGCGAATGCCCTGTCGGTACAAAGAATCGGCGTCTTACGGACACTAACTCGTTTGGCCTTTTTCGTCCAGCCCAGAAAAAAATAATTCATTCCAATTCTATCAACAGTAATGAAATTTTGAATTTCGAATTACATTTTCATAGCCCTCGTGTTTTCTTTGTTGCCAGCTACTTTTTATAAAATAAAAATATAAAAGCTAACCAGATTTTTACTAGGATGTATAGGATTGGGGGATAGGATTTTGATAGGATTGGGAACGATTTTTAATTACATAAATTGTAGTGATTTACTTTGATCTATGTCTAAGATTTAAACATTAATAAAAATTAAAAGGCGAAGAGACCAAGAATATTTTAGTCGTATAAAATGTCTAAATATTAGATCTTGTTTTTTTTTTCGTTTTTGTTTCATGGATTATGTCAAAAAGAACGCTTTAGGAAACACAATAACTTTTTACATTCCTTATTAGGAATGGATATATGTTTCAGTTGCAGACCATTCGCTACCAAGTTAAGTCTAAATCTTATATTTTCCCACCGTCAGGGAACTTTGTCTCATGCACATCTGGGTTCAATAATCTGACTAATATTGCCAAAAAACCGATCGTTCAAATATGTCGTCATAATTTATTTTTAATTCTAATAACGTTTATGGATTCTTTAACAGCTCTGAGCTTAAAAAAATCAGAAATCGAGAGTTAGTTTTGTACTGATATACTTTTTAAATGGGTAAAAATGATAAAACAATCTTTGATCAGGTATTTTACTGTTATTTATTGTCAGTGGTCACTTATAGCAATAAATCAATAGACACGAGTAGTTCGTAATTTCAAGTATATTGTCTACTGTATGAAAGCTGTCAGCAATAAGTAATAAATTCATTAAATTAATATCATATTAGTTATCGACCATAGTGTTTACTGAGAGCTTATCACAAATATTTGTGAGAAACGTTCGTAACGACAACTCGTTTTAGATTTGTATAGCGCTCTTACCGGGCGTAAAGTATATGAACAAATCTACAACAAATTTTGTCGATGACGTTACGAATACGTTCTCGCAATTACTCCACAAATAATCGAGATAGACCCTCTGATATCGTAATGTTTATAACAAGCGTTTGTTAGTCCACGTTGTTGTTATTCTAGTATTCAATTGTCAATGCGCGTTGAAATCTTTTACATAAGTTTAATGGAACGTTTTAAAAAATTAAGAATAAAACGATAAATAAAATGTAAAGTTACATCCAGACTTCCTGGTGGGCTCTTCCGTAATCATGAGATTTCACTGTCAAAATATATGTATAGAACCACGTTATTAACTCTGTTTTTAACAATAATATCTGGTATGTTTGTTAGATTTAAATAGAATATGATACTTTAGTGATCGCAACATAAAGCCTGTAACACACGACTGCGAAAACAGGAACGAACGCGGAGTATGAAAACTGAGCATAAATGAAACGTAGAGTTTAGTATCACACAGTGAGGCTATCTGTATATTTATGTAATTAGCCAAATAGATTCCAGGTTCATGTCAAAGGTTTCGCTTGTGTTTCGTTTCGCTTTCGCAGTGTACTAGATACCTTAATAGTAACTTTCTATATGACGGGGCAGTAACCAGTTAATCATACACAACCTGTATCGACGTACGCGACATTGCAGTGAAATTTGATATATTTTCTATACATTCGACAGTTTTAAAAATACGAAATTAATCTGGGCGGTACAAAACATTTATTTAACTTATAATCATGTCAAAAATACCACTTAAACAAGTAGTTACATAAATTAAAAAGCAAAATAAGTTAACACGATTGATCGGTATAAAAAATCCGAATGTTAATTTCAACGTTAAAAATATCATTAATATTACATGCCTGTATTTATTTCCTTACAAAAAAAGATGAATCAACTAATCTATAAAACAAATCAATTAAATGAAACCGTTTATAAAAAAACCATCAAATGAAAACACAATTTACTTTTTAAACGTGACGATGTTAAAAAAACTGTTGTTTATAGCTTGCTATTTGTATCACCAAGTTAAGATTCAATTAATACTTTCAGTATAAAAAAGAACCTATAAAAATATTCTAAGCGATACATTTTCCAAACGAATTCAACATTTAAAATACGAACGCTCTAATCCTTGATTCAATTTAGCTCCCTTTAATTAAGATAATAACCAAGGCGGTGCTAACGCCCACGTCCCCAGATACGAATCTGTAATCATAATATACAATTGTACAAATTAAACTAATGAATTGCGATTCGCAGGCGTGGGTTGTATTAAATAAAGCTGTTACTATTAACACTTTACGACACCATTCTTAATTTTTATGATATCAATTCGATCGTAAACTGTATTTATGTTTTCAATACACTTTTTAAATCGTTATTGTATCTGAAACAATTCCTGCGATTTGTATAGATCCATTCTTTTAATTTTTAATTATAAAAAAAATAGTTATAAAATTCGAAGGCAAAATGTCGCGTTTATTCAAATAATTTCATAGACATTGTTCTGTGTTGGTCCTGAAATAAAAGCATTAAAAAGTATTTACTACTGTTATGCAGCGATTAATAGCGTCCGCACACCTTTGACTAAACTATCGCACAACTGTTTTGTCGCGCTTTGATTCCTATGAGCTTATATGGAGGTGCGCACACTACTCGATTTTTAGTTGTGCCTAAACAAGTGAATTGGCTGTGAAACAATCGACAATCGCACAACACTCGTGCGATAGTTTAGTTAAGACTTCTGTGTAATAATTATGTAACAGTTTACCGTAAAGTAGAGCCAAGTAATTTAACTTTCGGCCAAGGAGGTTAAAACCTTTATTATGGACATGATCAAAATATCTCAAAGTCCGTATAAAGACAGATTTAGTGCGTTTTCCTTAAACCGTCGAAACAATCACATTCCTTTGCCTTACTTTTAAATGCCAGCCAAAATGTTGTAAACGGATTTTTTTAATTCGGGCTGATTTAACGGGTTCTGCTTTCTCTGAAATATAAATATTAACTGGGACGTGTGTTTTTATCTGTCAGTTATAAGACCTGATAAATGGTGCATGTGTAAAAAGTAGTCGAATGTTAATTCACATGAAGAAATTATGTTGTTTTTCGTTCACGAACTGTAGATCGTTATCTTGAAGCTTGTTACATTTCTGGTAAACCGTTTTTGGTGCGTAATAAAGTTTACCTCTACATAATTTACTGTACCGAAGACACGAATAAGAAAGGAGTTAAATATATGCAACATAATGAATACCGATTCAACATGAATTTTGACGGTTTTAATGCACTTAAATTTAATAATTTTAGGCTATATGTTGTATGGCTATTTTAATTTTTTTTTTGTAATACAAACTTATGCGTTATTTAACAATAATGATGATAGAAGTATCCATTTTATTTGGAAGAATTTCAAGATATTACTGTGCTTGTTTTTTTTAAATGTCAGATCAAAGTCTGATCTAGACAAATCGACGAATAAAACATTCATAATCTACATTCAAGCTTGGTAAAAGATAATTGAATGTTAATGAAGCATGATGCTTACCGTGTGGTGTTGGTTACCGTGGTGTGTTGTCTTAGAAAACGATATTATTAAAAAACTAGCTGATCCCGTGCGGCTTTATCCGCATGAAATTATAAAAACTTTATTACATTGTTAACATTTGTCAAATTCAATTGCAAACGTCAAAATAACCGATACCACAATAACCTTGCTTCCATAATGTTGGCTGCTGGTAGTTTATGGTCCTTTCCCCACATTAGGGTTTTTATCCAATTTATTTATGTACCCCTAAGTTTAATAGCGTGATATAGCCTAAAGCATGTCGTAAGTGTAGGACTTTTTATTAAAAAAGAGTTATTCAAAAATATGCTGCAATTGCTGACATCTTACGCCACAAAGAAGTGTGTGTTTACGCTTTATTATATTAGTATAGATATAGATATAGATATATTTAATAAAAGAGTGTCTTCCAGTAAGAGTTTCGTTTATTAATCACTAGCTTTCGCCCGCGACTCCGTCCGCGCGGAATTAAAAAAAACAAAAGTGAGTAGCCTATGTGTTCTTCCAGACTATCCTCTACATCTATACCAAATTTCATCGTAATCCGTTCAGCCGTTTAGCCTACAAACTCTAACAAACATCCATCCATCCATCCATCCATCTAAACTTTCGCATTTATAATATTAGTATGATAGTATGATTAGTATGATGTACCTTCACTTTTATTTCGGTTCACTAACCTTACATCTTATTAAAATCGCGAAGCGGCAAAATAATGTTAATAAAAATGAGAACAAATCGGCCAAGCTTCACTTAATTCAACTCAATTTACCACGTTAAAAGGTAATTAAAAAACAAAATCAAGTTTATAGTAATGACTTTAGGATCAATAAAACGAACGGAATCGATTCGCGAGACAGGCGTGAAATTTCTTTAGTCAATACTTCGTTCCGTTGTACGAGATTTGTGTTCCAATACAAACTGGTTTCGGTGTAATTAGTGCTAAAGATTAACACAAATAATGTGACAGATAACAAGCCAGCATGCCACTAACAAGGTTTATACAATAGCCGATATTGCATAAGAGGAAATAGTTTTTATTACTGTTAAATATGTTAACAAACTTTTTAATATTCCAAACGGGACCGTTTAATATTAGCTACGAGAATTCATTTTTTTATATGCTAATGAAGCCACAAAAATCTTTCGTCATACTAATATCATAAATGCGAAAGTTTAGATGGATGGATGGATGTTTGTTAGAGTTTGTAGCCTAAACGGCTGGATTTCGATGAAATTTGCAATAGACCTAGAGGATAGTCTGGAAGAATACATAGACTATTCACTTTTTTTTATTCCATGCGGACGGAGTCGCGGGCGAAAGCTATAATTTTATAATTAAGACGCGAATCATCTTACATTTAATATAAATGTTTGAGAAATGCTTGCATATTAAGCGATAAAAATAATTTAAACTAAATAACCAACAAATAAAATATTATTTTCACTCTTCAAAATTCATAACCATAAGATTTCTCTCTTCATAAAGTCATAAAGATAAAAGCGTTACAACGGCCTCACACGTAGCAACTTAAACAAAATTTGTGTAATCCTTAAGTACCCGGAAACCAGTACTTTCCGATCTCACTACACGACAGGTCGTTTTCATATAATTACACATAGCGTAATTTGTCCGTCTGTATGGCGAGCCGGTTATGAAAGCACCGTCCCTAATAATGTTTATTTTTAAGACTGAAAATTATACGTTCGGCGCCGTAACAACACCGCTTGAATTAAGCAGTTACCCCGTTTACAGTTTGTTCTGGATACTACACAGTTAACAATTCAAACGATAAATTTCTTAGGGCCTGTCCCACCACTGTCTGATAAAGGCTCAGCTTAAAAGTGACGTCACTGTCAGATAAGGGAACAAAATCTGATATTTCCATCATACATTTTACACGTTCGATTGTTATTTACAGTTTACAATTTGGTGGGACAGGCCCTAAATGTCTTAATTAACTTTGGACCATAAATACGCATGACACAATGGTCCTTTGATTTCGATAGCGGCGATGGACGCAGAATACATTAGTGCTGAGCTATAATGTATCTCAGTTGACATCTGGTTGTAAATATAAATATTTCGCCGTCGATTTCGACTGAGAGATTTCCATTAGGGTGGTTACACACTGTTAATACTCTATAGTGATCATGGTAACATGTAAGTTATCGTGTTAGGACGGTGTCGTCGTTTTTTCAATACTCTTTAGATGACAGGAGTATTTTTTAGAAATTTTGAAATTTTATTTGAAATTTGAAATTTTATTTATTGAAAAACAAGAGATTAACAATTACAATAACATATAATATTTAGTGTATTATTTAGGCCGATTTGTTAAAAAGAAAAAAACTTGTAGTCTTAATGTATTAGGCATGGTAAATTTCTTTACTTTTCAAGTTAAAAAGATGAAAAATTACAAAAGGAAAATGTCTCAGGACAATATTTAGTCTTCGATGAGCCTTAAAGTTGGCTTAAATTTATGTTTTACCTTGTAGTAAAACATTAATCTTATTCTTACAGACTGATGGGGTATTATCATCATCCTTCTCTACTGAATCGTCGGAACACTAAATATACAACGACAGTCGCATTTGTTCGACGCAATTTATTGTGTAATAACTCCTTGTTATTAAATCTTTGGGTTAATATTTACATAGTTGTTTCCTTTATAAAACCGTATATTCTGGAAAGATCTTTATCTTATAACAGATGATTTAAGTACTTATTTTGATAAAAAAGCACTTTTGATACTCAGAGAAAATTCATGATGAGAAAACAGAAATTATTGAGGTGATTATTCTATTTTTGGTGATAATTATTTCGAGAAATGATTTCTTTGAACTCGAATTGCACAAAAAAGTGTAAATGTTGATCTAAAATCCAAAACATGTCAATTATATTTTAAAAATTTAAACCACTTTCAATGCCGTTGAGAAACGTAAATAACTTCTAACATTTTAAAGATTTTCTCTAACCTGATATAAACGAAATGTGAATATTACATTCCTTTATGATTATACCAGCTTTCGCCCGCGACTCCGTCCGCGCGGAGTTCTAAAAAACAAAAGTTAGTAGCCTATGTGTTCTTCCAGATTATCCTCTACGTCTATGCCAAATTTCATCGAGATCCGTTCAGCCGTTTAGGCTACAAACTCTAACAAACATCCATCCATCCATCTAAACTTTCTCATTTATAATATTAGTAAGATTAATAATTTAATTATATTTAACTGCAATTAAATGTTTTTGTCGAGCTTTTAATAACCTTTTTGGAATCGTTTATTAATAATTGTCCTTCATAGCAGTAGCAGGCATGCGAGGCTGTAGCAGGTCCGTTAAATTGTTGAATATAAAAAAGGCGATGGAATCAAGTGTCGAGAACATGCAAAACTCGGCGGCATGTGATCTCATTAATAAAGTATTCATGAATGTTAATTATCATCAACACGAACTTTTAAAACGGTCGAGTAATTTACGCGTAATAATTCAATATACTGCAAAAGTTGTTTTAATTTGAAATTTATTTGAGCTTTTTACATTATGTTTTTGTTAAATTATGTCGTCGGTGGTTTTGTATTTTTTTTTGAGTTTTTTTTTAGTTTTTTTTAATAAAATAAAAAAAAAGTTTATTAATTTTCCCCTTGGCAGAGGCCTGGTGTCCAAGCTAGGGTGGTGCCCTGTGTAATGTATTATATACATAAAAATAAGTACATAACATATCCTTATAATATTAACCTGTATATAATTTTCGTTTCATAATTTAAACGGTTTCCGATACTTAAACGTTATCTATAGACTCATTAACACGTCAGATAAATGATTTAATATAGGTAATGCAAGCGGTCAGAGGATATGGACCGTAATAGTCGAGTTTACCACTGATTTTGACTGGTAAACGGCTGTTAAACTGCTTGATTTATTACTTTACGACTATAGTTATAACGTAAAATAGTAATGGGACAGGTCACACATTTTATTGGTAAGAAAAATTATGAAACTTGAGTCTATTTTGGGTAGGAATTCTGAGTTATGTAGACTTTTAACTGGATGCCATACATTTTTCTATGATTAAATTTGTGTTAGACTCTTAACTACAATAGATTACTAGTTATTTCTCTTAAATATTGGAAGTTTAATATTACATCATTAACGCAGAGTTTTAAGTAAGATGTGAAAGAAAACAAATGCCTGATTTAACGATAAAGGAAAACGCAGCGATAAGCATACTAGAACTCTTTGCAACGGCAAAGTCGTTATTAGTACGACTTTGTGACGTTCTCAAGTTAGTTTTTATTTTAGTTACGTGATATTCACTAAAGGATATAATGTTTATTATCCGTAGGTTCCTGTCGTGAAACGTTGTTACTTTCACTGCTGAATCTTTTATTCAAACTGTCGCCTCTTTTTCTGTTGAAGATTCAGGTAATGATTTACAACTCACAGATTTAAAAATATGGTCGAGCTACGAAAAGCCCTGTAAAGAATCATACAAATCATATTTCATAATTAACAATTGAACTGTATTTTGCAATAATTGTTAATGAAAATGGCTGTTCTGGTTAGCAAGTTTAACATTAATTAAACATCTTCATTATTTGGATATTTAAACAACATAAAGAAAACACGGAACATCAGAAATCTGTACTGACAAAAACCAACCATTAACATAATTACCACCCACGGTCACAACGTACTTAAACAGTGCTCTGTAATTTTGTATTACTAAATACTATTATATGGCTTAAATATTATAATAACCATTGGGTTTATGTATTCTTTTAAGTGGAATAGGTATTTAATAATAAATATTAATGTACTGTACTAATGTACAGCATGAACTTCATAAACCACATTAGCCAAAAGATAAGAGATTCTTGTAAAAGAGTCTTGCATAGAGATGCAGATAAGCAAACATTATTAATAATCTAATAATGTTGAAAAATAAAGTGAAACTATTCAATAATAATACTCCAAGTGTTTCTTTGTATAATGTTTTATATTTAAAGCATGAATTGAGAATTTGCCTTTTTTGGTTGTTTTTTGCCGACATTACGAGCCGAAAGCGGCGCCTTTAATGGTGACTACAACTTGTACTGCCTGTATAATCGCGTAATATGCAAATTAAATTAATGAAAAACTAATGTAAAAGTATGGGAATTTGTAAAATTAAAAAAAGAAAGTCTGACAAAATCAGCCGGTTGACAAGTAAAGTTATGTAAAAACATAATAATGTGAATAATTTAAATTAACAGCGTCTATAATAATCTAATATCAAACTAATATTGTAATTGCGAAAGTTTAGATGGATGGATGAATGGATGTTAGAGTTTGTAGTCTAAACGGCTGAACGGATTTCGATTAAATTTGCTATAGATGTAGAGAATAGTCTGGAAGAACACATAGGCTATTCACTTTTGTTTTTTTTAATTCCACGCGGACGGAGCCGCGGGCGTAAGCTAGTAATTCTGTAATAATAACAGATCTTTAACAGATGTAAAGTTTTAAAAACAGATTAACGATTATTTACAATCAAACATTTTTAAACAAATGTTTAGTTATTCGCAAACGTTGGCGGTACTTGACTAAAAGGTTTACGAAGCGACTTTAAATGCAAGTTAATTATTTTAATATGTGACAACATGGCGATACGTTAGCGGCATTCGTTTTTACAACATTCCCAAATCAACTGTAATTAATTTAATTATGAACTAAACATACCGCATGACTTAAATAGTTATATAGTTTTAAAGTGTTCACATATAGATTTATTAAACATTGTTGAACGACTTCTATTACACATATAAATAAAACGTTCTACTTTATAAATATAATAAAATATATTATGGGGCGCGCAGTAATAATGTACTAAGACTTTGGTGTCTCGTAATTACAGCGTCGAATTGTAGATGAAATACCATTCGCATGAACTTTCGTCACCATCATCATAACGTAAGAACATTCGAGATTTTGTCATTGGAACAACTTCGGATAGTCTCTTTAGATAGATTCCTTTGACTTCTTAAAGTGCCATCTTTCTTCGAAGGTCGGCGACCATCAGATCTATCTGTACTATCGAAACCGCGGGTTTGAATAGCAAAAGGGTTTTTACGTACTACTGGCATAGGTTTTTTTAGCCAACATATACTTCCTAGTTCCATATTTCGTTTTCCCTGGATCTCCCCTTCAACGATATGTTGCAACAGTTCATATTTTTCAGTTCTACATTATATGGTCTAAATATTCCTACCTACTCTAATTTTTCTTACTGTATACTGTACCAATACTACGAGTATCTTGTCTACTAGATGATTTTTTAAAACCTTTAGTTGTAGAAAATTTGCATTACACTGAAATGTTTTTAGCAGACGAAAGCCAAATACGGTTTGATATTAATTCGTTATATCATCTCTATACGCTTGCGACTTATAGGCTCGTAAAATATTTATTAGTTGGTAATACGAGCATTCGAATTGCTGTCACGGCGCGCAGTAGCAGGCTCGCGACCACACATAGCGAAACGTATTTGAATCGACACTTACGAACTTTTAAAAATGTAACCTCCGTCGTAGTTAAATGTTGTGTAATAAATATATAAAAAATAATTAAATATGTGTTTTTAATGTTGTTTTTAATTCAACATCTGTATCTATACTAATATTATAAAGAGGAAAGATTTGTATTTTTGTATGTATTAAAAAAAACTACTGGTCCGATTTCAAAAATTCTTTCACCATTAAAAAGCTACGTTAACAGTGAGTAATATAGGGTATAATTTAATGCGGCCGAAGTCGCGAGCAACAGCTAGTAGATAAATAAAATGCGAGGTCGAGCATAAACATTATTTTCTTCATACTTGACGTTAGAGTTTTTTGGACAATTACCTCAATATTGCATTATTATAGAACTTGTAGTTAATAATTAACTAGATATGTGGTACGGATAAATCTTATGGAACGGAAATATTATTTTTTTATTTCATCCAAACTATTTTATTATTTACTCTAACGTGTTCTTATAATGTGGTATTGCAGGGCCACATGCCGACAGATTGACTTACATAGATATGCGGCGAGAAGTAAATATTGCAATAAATATAATAATAATTTACTATATTAATCATTGTGCAAAGTTAACCCTATTTTGTCAATATTAAACTGTCAAGTTATAAATATCATGTTTGAGTTCTTTTCTATTTCGATTTGTAAGTCTGTGTGGTTACGAGTCGTATAATGTTTAGTGAAGGACGTTAGTGCCACTTGAATAATGATTCGAATTTGACACTTCGGAAAAATAAGATACAGCCTACGATGAGTATTTGCAAAATAGCGTTACTTCACTGCAATTTTTTTTGTGTGTATCTTACCTTATTTTTGAAAGATATACGCTTTTAAATTTAGTTTCAAAATAAGACGAATCACTTTTTTGGAATTCGATTAAAAATAAAGTTACAGTTATTTAATTTTAGTAATTAAGTTATTTAATTAGTTAAACACAAAAATAAATTTAAAATATAAATAATAAATAAAAAAATATAAATATTGAATAAAAAAAATCGCCTGCCAACTTGTAATAGACGCTATGTTTTAAAAAAAATATTCAAAAATTTAATTGCATTCGAATGTCTAAGTTAACCAATTGAACGTTAATTTTGTTCATTAATTAAATCATTTTATCAAATAATTCTATGGTTATATGCGTGTTTAGTTTAGTATTTTGAAAGAATTGAATATTTTGTTAGATATTTGACAGAGAGTCATCAAACGTTTCATTTCACCATTAGTGAGGTTAGAAAGTTTCTCGCTGTTTTACAATTCAATATAACTAGTATCATTATTATTCGTTTCTCCGAGTTTATTCGTATTTCATAAAATAGTAATGTGTTCTAAATAAGGTTTATATTATGGGACAAATTGCTTGGTTTAATTCAATCAAGTCAGTCTATAATAGAGATCGCTATCTTGATAGATGATTACTGTTATGCTATTTATGTCTACGTTTATAACGAATTTACATAGAAGTTGTAAAACAAGTGAATGGTGTCCATATAAGTGAATTAAATACGCATACACAGCAGTCATTTATAAGAATTATGTTGCGGAAATGTGCAAAAAGATATTTAACAGTGGTAGACGACAGCAACGACATCTGTTGCACGAATGAGTTGGATAGTCCGGTGTAATACCACGACCACACAGAAGCCAAGCGACAATTGAAAACAATTCTGCGCTTCGTCTGATTAGTGTGCGTGACGGAGGCTTAAATTTAGTCCCTTTCCCCTCCCTAGATTTTTATTATAACAAATAGATGAGAAGGGGGTCGATTTGGCAGATAAGGGGATGCATAGAAAGGAGCATCTTCTATCTGTGCACCCCCTCTGTTTATGAAAGGTAGACAACGCATTTGAAAATACGTAAATCTGTTGGCAGCCGTTGCTAATTTGGCGAATTCCTACGGCGGCTTGTTCGATTGTCTATAATCCAAAAAAAATATTGTTATAATTATATGTTTTATACCCGTATTTTGTTAGTGGATTACAGTTGCTTAAGAGTAGGGAGTCAAGAAGGTGCGTGCGGAGCCGAAACCGGCCAAACCGCGCGCCCCTCCCGTGAATCGGCCCGTATGACCCGAGGATCGGTGGGGCCATGGGTGGTGGTGGGCTAGCTGCTTAAGAGTTTGTAGTTACTCTCTTTAAGTGAAATAGGCATTTTTACATACTTAGCATTTTTGTACCGAGATTAATTCTGCCGTGTCAACCGTACGGTCCTGTAGATCACTATCAATTATAGATTGACCATAAGCAATATGCTAAGCGTCGGAGGTCGAGAAATCCCGTAAGGCTTGATCCTTCACTAGATATGGCCGTAAGTTGTCGAACATAAATTAAGTTTTGGTCAGCTTTAATAACTTAATAGCTTTGCGATAACATCGCAATACTAGTTAGTAGTCAAAAATACCACTGAAAACATTTGTGCCTTTTTAAAGTCATTAAAATGTTTCATTTTATGCCTTACAACTAGGTTAAATTAACTGTCAATACTATATGGAAAATCTTATAAACAATGTACCGCTTAAATACAATCTTGTCAAAACTGCGCTCCGTATTTCCACATACATTAATTTCAGTCAGTTATTGATAAATGTCCGCTTGTTATGCAAAATCTCTGGACAACGGGCACCAACTAATTTGCATGGACAGAAAACTGAATATTGACAGCTCATATATCTTTAAATGTGACATTATGAAGCAAGTAAAATAAGATATTTAATTTGTAACAAAATATATGTCGGAGTAACGAGCGGCGCGTAGTTTTCCGAAGGTAGATCATAGACACTTACTTCTCCATTGTGGGCCTGCGTATATCGGAGATAATGAAATAACAATCGCGTAATATCAGAAACACAGTCTTTCAATCATTAATGAAAATTGCACAACATAATATAAACGGATTGCAAAGATTAACAGAGATTCACCAATTGACTATACGTGCGCACATACCGCCATTACATCTACGAATATCAACCCATTCGGGGTTGTCCACTCAAAAACTCAAATTACATCAATTAAAAACAATTCCAAATGTTGTCAGCACTTAAAATATTTAATAGTAACTTTAATCGTCCAAAAACAATCAATTAACAATTGCTTCGCGCTGGAATGTAGAACTTTTTATAATTAAGAAAGTACTATAATCTTATCTGGGTAATTTACACTAGTAATTTTTTTTTAACATAAATAAACCAGCGCTTGACCACGACTCCACCTATACTTTCAACACAAGATCTGGACGTACTATTAAAACCCAGATATTATATCTGATTTAGTTATAGGTTATTTTAATAGGTGGCTTTCCCATCATGTACAAATTGTTCGTTTCCATCACGTTTTACCTTTGACCATTAAATAAAATTATTGCCATATAATAAAAAACAATGCATACAATTTGCGTGCCTCAGTAACAAAACAAACAAGGTTATGTTTTACGCGGACAGAATAAATAACAACCCTTTGTTACATAATCTACATTTACTTACATTAAGATAATAAGCATAGAAAGCAAAAAAGACACCAAATTTCGTCACGCAATTTTGAGCTAAACTATTTAACTACGCCGTAGTCTTTGACTCCAAAAATCAAACAAAAAAATGGGACCCACCTGCAAGCACTACCTCTGGGATAAAAAAAGAATTTTCAAAATCGGTCTACCAGGGGCGGAGTTATGCCGTAACACACAAAAAAAAAAAACATACAGACGAATTGAGAACCTCCTCCTTTTTGAAGTCGGTTAAAAAAAGAAACTGGCTGATTGAATTTGCATAGAAATGTAAGTGAGAACTAAAATAAGATTTTTCTAAATTTAAATCCTAAAGATGTAATAAAACTTTTTATGTCAGTATTTCGGGTTTGTTGTAAAAAAATAATTCTCCATATGCACGAAGTCAAAGGCGCCAGAAGTAGTTATTATAAAATTTATAAACGTCGTTATGATAAACGAATTACCATTTATTCCAATGTATATTACTATATTTCGTAATTGATTTTGCACTTGGTTAATAACTTCACAATGTTTATGGGCAATTCCATAACACTTTTTCACTCCAATATAAAATAAACTCATTTTTTTATACTTTATGATTCTGACACAAAATATAGAGCCATTTATTCGTAAATGATTCATTTGTCCTAAAAATATTGTTTATTTATTGGTATCTCAAAATACTCTTTCGAGGTTATTATACTCAAATCCGCCATCACATAAAATGAATACTCTAAGGGCCTGTCCCACCACTGGCCGATAGAAGCTTAGATAGCTTAAAAATGACGTCACTGTCAGATAAGTTAACAAAATCCGATATTTCCATTACATATTTTACACAATGGATTGTTATCAGACAATTTGCAATTTGGTGGGACAGGCCCTAAGTTTTTGTGTCGTTCTAACTAATCTCTCTACGTAACAGAGGTGATCAAGGTTTTATTTATAGTATATAAAAAAGCCGTAAAAACAACATTAAGGTACACTTATTAGCTTAATGTCCCTTATTATAAACACTAAATAATTTATTTTATGTCTTTTTATATGGTCTCTCTGTACCATAAGCCCGTGTAGCAAATAACGACTTCGCACAAACATTGACCGACACCATAATCGTAAAAATCGTTACAGTTGATACCAAAAATTTCAATGAAACCAACGGCATGATACATAAAAATCTCAATGTAAAAGTGTCAATACGGAGTGAAGACGATAAAATTGCAAATTGATTGTTTGTGCCAAGCCTGATGTGAACATTGACAAGAGTGTAGTGCGGTGCGATGTGTTAATGCGGGCGAGGATTTAACGCGTCAGAGATGCGGGCGACGAAAATGACGTCGTCGCATTGTAGGAGCGCGACGCCGCCACTGTCGCGGGCGTCATCCACGGATCTGGCGGCGTCGTGCCCCATGTCGCCGGATGTGTCGCGACATCGGGCATTATCGCCCGATTTGTCGCTGGATTTCTCGAGATTAAGACCGTTGTCGCCGGATTTACTCGAAAGGACTCTATCGCCGGACTTTCCGAGACGATCTCGGTCACCGGCCCGGCCGCGGTCTTTGATGGAATCCCTGCTGGTCGCTAAGATGGAGGCGCTCAGTACGGGGAAGTTGGTAAGGACCGACTCTCTGGACAGCTGCAGCAGTTTTGGTTCAATGTCGTCGTTGCCGAGCGACGTGTGCCGCTGTGATGACTGTCTGCTGGGCATTGTGGACTTCTACATGCCAAATCTGGCGGATAAATCCTATAAAAAGGTAAGATTTTTACTTATAACACAACACACCTATGCGTGTTTTTTTTGTTAAAATTTGATGTTTCTGTATCGATTTCCTTAAGATTTGTTTACAAATTTTCTATCGAATAGGTTGAAAGAATGACAGATGGTGAAAAGGGTATAAAGAAAACACTGATTATTATTTTTATTTACTAAGAATTTTGATATTTTTATTATTTAATATTGATTAATTACAACAAATGTAACTTGTAAATGTTAAATTAACGATCATATTGGCAGACTGGTAGTGCCCTCTAGCGAGCCTATAACAAGTTCCTTCGGTCGTACCACGTGCCATACATCGATTGTCACTTAAACTTTTAAGAGTTTGGTGAAGTTACCAGCAGATGGCGCTTTTCGTTTAAGTTCATTAAATAACTTGTTAACTAAAAACTGGCATGGATTACTCGAATTCAGTTTTTAAAATACTTAAGCAAACCATAACTTATGACTGAATAATAGAGCTCAAAATTGGCCAGAATCATGAATTTAAAATCAAACGTAATTTTATACAAAACTTTAGACATGCGTGTGTAATTGCAGTAGCCCTTTACTATTGCTATCATGTAGTGAATTTATTTAATAATTGCCACATATTACGCCGTTCACACTGATGTTATCAGCACATAATAGTTTCCCCTTCGCCTATAGCTACGTGAAACAGTCATTGCGGTGACTTTAATGAGGTACAATTTTAATGCAAACCGCCATTCCTGTATAATGAAGCAATTTCAATCGATACGGTCTATAGAATTGACGTATTTACACCGGTCCACGGTACCCGCATATACAAATCGAACAACCCGGTAAAGTAGGTGCGAAAAGGAACTGTATTGCATTACCTATAGGGTTCATAATGTAATGTTAATGGGAATCGATTAAAATCGGCACGGATCGTTCCTTGTGACGTCACCGGACGCGAACTGAATGTAGAAACGTATTCGTGCGTCATACACACGTCATAACGATCCTTTCCCTTGTGTTTCTATAATCACCTGTTTTTTTCTTTTTATTGATGGTTTTGAGATCTGTTAATATAAAAGAGTCATTTATGTATTAAAAAGTGAACTGCCATTTTCTTTCTTCAGGCTACGTCAGAGTATGTTGATTTTGTTGCGTGCATTCATTTGCAATGCGACTCTATCTCCGAATATTATGCCCGGTTTACACTTAGCTAGTATAGCTTGACAGTACCGCAGGCCAGGCATAGATGTAGTGCTGGGGACCTAATTTTAAACCCTTTTCCTTTTTACCCTTTTCTTAAGAGGAAACGATGGGAAGGAAAAGTGGATTTGACGGCGGAGGAGATACATAGGAAGGGGAAACGTCCTGTTTATGTGCGTCTCCTCTTTCGTCGATTAAGGGTAGGCAACGCATCTGCAATCGCAGCGGTTGCTTCGCCATTTCGGCGAATTCAGGTGTCCGCTTGCTCGTTTGCCACTATAAAAAAAAGAATGTATGGATTCACTGGTACCAGTGTATGAGTGAGGTACCAGTGTGTGAATGTAATTAAAAAATCGTTTAATTGCAACTGCGATATGTCTGATTACAAATTAAATTGATAAGATCTGATATTAAGATACTTAACATGTGTATTTGGTATGATAATTGTAAGTAACCATGAATTATAACAGAGAAGTTACTTCGTACCCTTTGTTTTATAAGAGAAGGGGGCAAACAAACAGCGGGAACACCAAGTAATTTAAAATAAATAAAGATCAACTTAATCTTATACTTATTAGTAATTAAAAAGATTATGTGGTTTTAAGTGATTGGTAATAAATAAACTCAATGATATGCGAAATAAATTTAGAATCGAATAAACGGTCCTTTAGATTTTGCTTTTGTTTTTTAAATAAGATTCAGGTCAATGTTCCTTACTGCTTTTGTTACAAGATTCATTCAACGGGACTAACATAAGTTAAATTAGGACATTTAATATTTTGATGTTTTATTTAGGTAACTAGCTGTTGCCCGCGACTTCGTCCACGCAATATTAAAATAAAAATAATATGCTCAGACGGGTAGCTGACATGTTCATGTGAAAGTCCGGTAGAAATAGGCTCAGCCGTTTCGGAGATTACCCGGAACAAACGCGGCTTGCGGACAGACAGACAGACAGACAGACAGACTAAAAAAAAATGCGATTTTCGTTATCAGCAACGCAAATACATCATTTTCTCAAAATCTGGAATTTTTCTTTTGATATTACAAACAGACACTCCATTTTATTATATGTTTCTATAAAGACTTTACGAGATACGTAAATGAGTAGCGAAAAATCATTTCCGATAATAACTGATATTGTGTTCTATCGAATATAACAGCGTTGAAATGCCAATAAAATTACGATCCATAAGAGATTCAATGACACTTAATTAACTATAATAACGATTAACCTTAATTTGCTACTTGCTTCTCGTTAATGACATTGATTTCGACGCCTTTATAATTTAGTTATATTACAGACACTGTTCTTAAGATCGATATAATTTTATACCTTCATAATAACACATGTTATTTTACCTAAAGTTTAAATCTTACTTCTTACTAATATTATAAATGTGAAAGTTTGGATGGATGGATGGATATTTGTTAGAGTTTGTAGCCTAAACGACTGAACGGATTTCGATGAAATTTGGTATAAATGTAGATAGTCTGGAAGCACACATAGGCTACTCACTTTTGGTTTTTTTAAATTCCACGCGTACGGAGTCTCGGGCGAAAGCTAGTATTATAATAAGCGGATATGCGTATGACAACCATGTAACTTGAAACTCCACTGTAGGATGACGTGGTATTCGGTAGGTCACATTAGGGTGATTATAAAACCAGAATTATTACGTAGAGACAATATTTATGATTTAATATCTTAAAACTCATATAAAGGGTAATTTATTGTTAACATTACATTAGTAATAGTAATTTTAAATGTTCAACATCTAACGCGTTTTCCCTAATAAAAGTACCACTTTTACAATATATTCGCTGTCTACATTTAACGAAATCAGTTGCTTGAAACGTGCCACTATTCTGTCTTTATCTTGATTTCCTCAGATATTTCTGATAAATTAAAGACATTATTTGCTATTTGAGTTAAATAGTTATGTTGGTCGTTTCTATTCTAAGTACATAACAAACCAACAAAATTCCTTTCACCTTATCTCATCAGCTTATGTTAAGAGGCTTTCAACTGATTTTATGTTATACTAGCTGTTGCTCGCGACATCGCCCGCGTGAAATTAAAAAATATAGCCTATGTTAGTACAGATAAATTACCTTTCTAACGGAGAAAGAATTTTTAAAAACAGCCCAGTAGTTTTTGAGTTATTCCAATACATACAAAACTACAAAAATATAAATCTTTCCTCTTTATAATATTAAGTATAGATGAATATTTCTGTTATGTGTTTAATTCATGTGGTTTATCTAAACGATCACTATTAAGAAATTGTATGGTTATTTCTTCATCAATACATTATCGATCTTCCGCACGTTATAATTAAATACCAAATTTGCATATCAATATTTTGTTGATAAAAAAATGTAGTAGGCGTTAACAAAAAAACACGGTTCTATACATTCCCGATCCAAGGCCGAGTAACTACAATACTTGTACTACAATCGAGTTTGTGCGTCAATCGAACTACAATTAGTATACAATCGCTAAAAATGTTAACCGATGACAAAAAAATCTAGTCTTATTGGTATGCTGTTCTTGTAACTTGTGTTGATTATCTAAAGTTATTGGGCATTTTTATAGTCAATTTGGAGTTATCATCATCATCATCACCAACTTCCTCCTGTCCCTATGAAGGGTCAGCACAGTATGTACAGCTCTTGCATACATTACTATCAGTCGTCATATCTGAATACGGTACGATGTTATAGGAAGCTCACATTCTTACTGCTTACTTCTTACTAATATTTTGTTCTTATTTTTAATTCCACGTGGCCGGAGTCGCGGGCGAAGCTAGTTTAAAAATAAACTAAATAAAAAAAACTAATAAATATTTCATTCTGACTTTTAGATGCTGCATGTATTTTTTTAATGTTTATTAAAAATAACACATTATTTTATTGAATATGTAGAGAAAGTAATGTAAAAGAAAAGAATGGCCAAGTAGAGAATAGAATCCGGGATCCAAGAACCAAATTATTTACCATCTAAAGTACTTACATGAGTGCCAATTATCCATGTATATTTATGATATACATAAAATGACATGGTTTGTATTACTTTCCTATTTAGTATATAATCGATTTATCTCTGCCTATATACTGCAACTTGATTCTAAAACATTGCCCATAACAACCTGTTTAACATTTTTATTATGTGGATATTACAAATATTGTTTAACACCTCTAACGTTTGATATGTTACATAATTGATATAGAACAGTTAACGTTTAGTAAATATTAATCGAATTTATACAGTAGTCGTAATATTAGCTTTGTTACAAATTTGCTCTATGCTATTATGCTGTCGCTGTGTAAAAACAACCTTTAGATACAGTATTAATTGATAAAATTATGACACTTAACGTATAGCTTTACTGAAAAATACTTTAAAATTTGTATCCTTAGAAAATTAAATGTGTTTTCTCTCCAGACAATATTTACTGAGTTGTTACCGTCATTCATAAGCTATATGCATCGCCGTGAATTTAATCAACAAATTATTATAATAAGAAACACGGCATTTGCGTCAAATGCTCGGCTATATTTAGATGGACCTTTATGAACCGCGATAAGCGGACATCGTGTATTATGATTATAAATTAAAAGTTAGTAGCTTAGTTGTTTAGTAGCAAGCAAGTTAGTGCATATGATACGTACTTCATTTAAAATTACTTCAATAAAAATATGTTGAAATGTACATGTTTATTACAGTGTGGGTGACTGAAAGCACCTCACTAATAAATTATTATTAAAAAGTAACAGAGATGCAAAGGCAAAGATATTTGGAAGTTAGGAACTTTATAGTTAACTAATCAAAAACAACATAACTCCAACCGCTCGTCGAGCACGCTCCTACATAACGAAGATAACACGGGGACCCTTATCGCGCGCGACGTCATAAGACAAACGCTGTAATAAAACGTAACCAATTAGTTTCGTACTTGAACGATGAAACCTCGTTCGCCAAGTGAAACAGAAAAATTTGCGGTTTCAAAGCAAACGCGCGCTATCAACACGAACACTCGCTTGAGTTATTTTAGTGCGCGTACAACCTGCGAAAAGAACGAACAGCACGCGGCCGCTGCCAGCCAGTGTTGGAGGAACGCGCGAGCATTGCGCGCGCGTCGCATCGCCCAGCCGATCGGACGCGGAGCGAGCCTGGACAAATCGGTGACCAGTTCTAAAATGTCGTTAACTCTTCTACCGAAGACCGGCGGAAGACTATTTTGTGTTCTGTGATAAAACAAAATGCCAGAGTGCCCCGAAACGTTCCCCTTTACTATACCCATCATACGGTATACGATGGAGCCCGAGGATAGATCTCCGAGCAGCGAGAGGCAGCAGCCTTTGACGAAAAAGATGTCGCTTCTGACGCCTGTCAAGATCGAAACGCCCGATAGTGGTAGACGGCTATCTGAACCTACCAGGTATTACATACCCCCGCAGTGCAATAATAAATTATCTCCACGAAGTGCTAGGAAGCGAGACTCGAAGAGGAACTCCAAATCTGATCTGACAGCGGATTTGCATTATAAAGAGACTTTCGGACCTAAACCGTGTAATTGTGAGGACTGCAGATCATCGAGTCCTCTACCACCCGGGTATGGACCACCGACCATGTCGCCCGGGTACGATCAGATGCAGAATTCTTTATCGGAAGTGCCGTGGAATGAGGATTTCACTGAAGCATCCAGTGATGATCTTAGTTCGGAGTGGGATTCTGATGTACCGGAGCCAGTATCTCCACCACCTAAGGTAATAAATGATATATCTCGTACAAACGATTGACTAAAATATAAACAATATTCGCAGCTGATCATTTGGACATTCTCTTTGTTGATATTATGATATTAATGTAACAATACGTGTCTCCGTCGATAAAAATATTGTATTACAAAAATATTTTTATGCCCGCGCCGGTATGTTATGTGCGCATTGGAAACCTGAAAGCGTAAAAACGAGTAAAAAACTGGATATCTATAGAGTGGCACGATACAACAGAATTTGTAATTAACTTACTCAATTGAATTGCAAATTGGTACGAAGTTTTTTGAAAACGTACATTCTGACCCTATTACTGTACTAAAAAGAAAATGTAACAGATTTTTTCTACATTGAATTCTTACTTTTTTCTTATTATTAATTATATCAATAATTCAGATCATTGTAGTTTTAATTATTCAACAGCTAATAAAGTTGAATTAATAATTCAAAATACTAATATAAACTGCTTTTTATTATAAATAATTGAATTTGTATTCATATATCCAGTTAATCTACTCAATCTATTATTTATTATGTTAACTTATTCAATTTACGTATGTCGTAACTCAGCTCTTAAGTTCGAACTTAAAAAAAATATTAGAACAAAAACCTAATAGCAATGACCGCTACAAGAGGAAGATCAGTAGTAAACGAAGCTAAGAGTTGTTTATTACGGTAATAACGATAATCATATCTAACTTTTCTACATCCGATTCTTCCTAACTTCCTTTATCGTTTTTAGATATTGCTACAGATTTCAAAGGTTCATATTAAATCTGAAGTAAAAAAGTATTTGAAGCAGTTACGACCTAAATTTTCTGAGATTTCAAGGACAATGTGGCTACCGGATTTACTAAGATATCTAGATCACAATGTTATCTTAAATGTACATAAAACAAGATATAACTCCGGAATCTCGTGGTACAATTACTGTTAGAATAGTTTCTTTCTTCGTTAATGTTTACAATTCAATTTATGTAGAATTGTGATCAAGAGAGTTACAGTTTACCAGTCTATTTACTCTTCTCTCGAAGGCCATGTCGTAATTGGATGGAAAAACTAACTGGCGACTTGTTAAAACTAAGCAATAAATCTTAAACGTCACTTAACATGTCCAGTGCAACCAGTGTCAACCAAACTGACAGTTCCAACTAGTTAAAAACTACGAAATGCATAAAAATTACATCCAAGAATAGTAATTTACTTCGAATCAAGTAAATTTTAGGTTATTTTTTATGCGTCAATGCGCAAACATGATTCAGTTTTATAATATTTATGGATTAGGAGGCGGTAAATGAATTATTAACGACCTCGTAAGGGAATAAACTAAAGTTACAGTGTATCGATGATTACCGGTTTCAATCTTGGTATGAATATTTGAATTTATTTCTGCATTTTTGCAATGATTCTTTATGGATAACATGCAAACTGTATACCCTTACATGTAAAGAATTCTTTAATCTGCGACTAACCAACAATCCATGTTGATTCTTATCTTAAGTATTTTTTGCTTAAATTGATAATTATAATATTTTAATTAAACTTTTACAATCGACTAATTCGAATTTTAAAAAGGTGAAGGTTACCAGCCAGTGTGTACAAAACAAAAGATATTTCTCCGCTTTGTTAAAGTTGTTGATTAAGAAATGTCGTGTAAACACAAGCGGTTATTATTAACAAAAGCCAGGTCCACAGATAGTCCAAATGTTAATTATAACAACCGGTTTACGTTTTAACCTTGACGACGAATAAACCAATATAAAAAATAAAACGGTTTAATAATGGAAAAGCTTGCGTAAGTATTTTATAGGTCATGTGGTTTTTCAATGTTAAAATGCTACTGGGATTTATGATAAGTCTAACGTTTTTTTAAAATTTGCGTAATAATTTTCTGGGTTTGAAATTCGCAGAAACCTAATATTCCTCTATACTTTTTTAGAAAGTCTCGGAATCACTCGATCACCATCTTATTTCTTACTTAATATTATAAATGCGAAAGTTTAGATGGATGGATGAATGTTTGCTAGAGTTTGTAGCCTAAAATGCTGAACGGATCTCAATAAAATTTGGCATAAATGTCGAGGACAGTCTGGAAGAACACAAGGCCACTTTATTTTTCTGACTAGTATTTCTTGATAAGTGTAGTTAATCTAATAAGAATAAGTAAGTGGTTCTCTTCATTACTTTTGTCAACACTTAGTTTATCTTTCACAGTTTTAGTTGACCAACAATTGTATAATTCTCGTATTGTTTTTGACTAAACCTTAATCATACCATGATTTCTATTTTTCTCGTCTAGTCACTAGTGAATCGAGATAGTCGGATATTGTCGTGTGCCGAAATTTCGGTGTGTACTGAGCTCTGATACTTTCACTACGAATGGGTGTCAGTGTACACTTAAGTTTACCGTTAGTATATACGAGGTCCATAATTTGATATCCAAAAAGAGGATAAAATTACTGACTATAACATTATTACAGGTTAAGGCCTGTTGTGATCGAAACTAAATTCACGAATTAACTTTATTTTGCGTGTTACATGCGTAATATATTTTAAGATCTTTTTAATTATAACAATTAGAATTAATTTGCATATTAAAAAAAGAAGTGTTATCAGATATATTATTAATAAGGTTCTAAAAAACAGCGTGAATACCCGGTTAATGATAATAGTATTGGTGTGTTATTTACTAGCTGTTGCTTGCGACTACGTCCGCGTGAAAATTAAAAATAAATAAAACATAGCCTATGTTACTCACTGATAACGTAGCTTTTTAATGGGGTAAGAAATCGGCCAAGTACTTGTTGAGTTATTTTCAACTAGCTGTTCGCGTTCGGATTCATCCGCGTGAAATTATAAAAACTTTATTTTATTGTTTACATTAGTCAAATTATCAATAGCAAATGTCAAAATAACATGACATGACATGACAAACCTTAGCAATCTTTCTTTATTGATGTTGGCAGCAACTTATGGTCTCTTTCCCACATTATTTACCCCTTCCCCCGTCTTTATCCAAAATATTTACTCTTAAGTTTAACGGCGTGAAAATATATAGCCTAAAGGGTGACGTAAGTGTAGGGTTTTTTATTAAAGAAAAAGAGTTATTCGAAAATATGCTGTGATTGCTAACATCTTAGGCAACAAATAAGTGTGTGTTTAAGCTTTATATAATAGTATAGATATAGATATATAGATATAGAGTATATAGAGTATAGATAAGTTCCATAGTAATCGTCTCTCTCATTTCCTTTCCAAAAAGAAAGACAACAATTTTCACACAAGTAAATCAGCACTCCGATTATATCAGTTTAGTTAGCTCTGGTTCCTATAGAAATGGATTTAATGGTATCTCTAGTTACTACCTTTGTTGTGCCAATTGCCCCTTTCCTTTCACGCATGGCGCATATTGTCACATTGTCTCTATCAGTTTGTTGTCAATGAGCTGATTCCATTGACAGATCTTAGATATTCTTGTCAGGTCGATGGTATGCAAGACTTCAATTAACCGTTACTTATTAGTTCTCTACTAAGTGAAATCGTATTGTTAGAGGATGGTATTATTCGTCATTGAAAAATTTAAAAACTCGCTAAAGGTATGATTTATATAAACACATTGTCTGAATACAACTAATCTATAACTATACTAATATTATAAAGAGGAAAGATTTGTATTTTTGTATGTATTGCAATAACTCAAAAATTACGGGGATGATTTCAAAAGTACTTTCACCTTTAAAAAGCTATGTTATCACTGTGTGAAATTTTTTCCTATGTTTTAATATCACGCGGGCGAAATCGCGAGCAACAGCTAACCTATAATGTGGATATTATTGTAAATTGCGTAAATCTGTTTACACGTAATACGAGTATGTGATTAGATGTTGATGGTATTGTAAATGTATTCTGTTTTAATTTTACCTTCATTAATTACCGTCATGTATGTCTGTCCATTGTTGTGCTGATTCCCACGGATTTAAGTACTTTTTTTTAAATTTAATTACTTAATTTAGATACGGTTTTTGATATGACACGTGTATAAGATATTGATTAATGTAATTATTTTGCCATATCCTTAAAAAATCTGTTTTTTTGTTATTTAACATATTGTGGTAAACAGAATGTAATTATGAAGTTTTTAAATATAATTACTGTGACGATACCAGCTTCAAAACGATGGACATTTCAATTTTATAATTGAAGAGCTAAAAGAATGCCGCGAGCCAAAAACGATGGTTTTCAAAATTGATATTTAAACGTTGGAATGCGATTCAAGTTATTTGATGAGTTTACTCATGTGAAGTTAATTATGTAAATACTAGTGATTGCGTAAACAATGCACAATGACTTTTAAGTTATGTATTGCACTATTACTTAACTGTAACACTTAACTTTAAATATAAGACATATAATGCAAACCGCATTTCGTGATTATTTTACCGACTTTTTAATGTAATTTATGAATATTTTTACGTACGATGTATGGTAATAACAGAGAACTAGATTTCGTTATAAATCAAAGTTTTTTAACTTACATTTGTAATAATTTATACTAAGGGAGCGGAATAAAACCGAATAGAATTTGTACGAAACTTAGGGCCTGTCCCACCACTCGCTGATAGAGGCTCAATTAGCTTAAAAATAACGTCACTGTCAGATAAGGGAACAAAATCCGATATTTCCATCACATATTTTACACGTTCGATTGTTATCAAACAATTTACAATTTGGTGGGACAGGCTCTTAGAATGTTGCACTTTACTAAATTTTACATTTGATAAATCTAGTGTAGATTTTGGTTAGTTATCTTTAAAAATAATACAGGGTAACGAATACCTATTTCTTGCAAAACTTACAAATGATAATAGAAAACTATAAAATATGTAACTAGCTTCGAAGCTTCTCATCACCAACACTATAAGTCGCCACTGAGAGGCTAGGCCATAGTCAACCACACTGGCCCACTACTGGCTGTTTCCGAAGCTTCTACTAGGTTCTACTAGCTTCGAATCTGTAAATATACTCGTATTTGCTCTACCAAAGCGTACTCTGTAAGTCACAAATTATCTTCACTTCAAAAAACTACTAATGTCATTCGTACTTGATCGAATAATTCGGTTATAATAATTCAGTAATAAATTACGGATAAAACAGAGCTACCTGTTTGCGGCTTTCACTTGTTGTAATCGAATCCGATATCAGTCGTGTAAAAGATTTATCGTTTCATTGTGCACCGCATCCGACAATGTCGCATGTTCCAACACTATTGTACTCGTACTTCAGGGATATTGTCAAATTTTAATAAAGCTTTATAGATTACTAGCTTTTGCCCGCGACTCCGTTCGCGTGGAATTAAAAAAAAAACAAAACTAAGTAGCCTATGTGTTCTTACAGACAATCCTCTACATCCATACCAAATTACATCGAAATCCGTTCAGCCGTTTAGGCTACAAACTCTAACAAACATCCATCCATCCATCTATCCATCTAAACTTTCGCATTTATAATATTAGTATGATTCGTCCGTGATAATTTAAAAACTAATAGAAAATATAGCCTATGTTACTCAAAGATAAATTACTTTTCTAATGGTAAAATATTTTTTACAATCACTCCAGTAGTTTTTACGCGAATCGAAGACATACAAAAATACAAATCATTTAGTATAGATAAAGTTTCGACCGCTTCTCCGTTCGCCGGGAATTAAATAAAAAAACAAAAGTACTACTTTGGTTTCGTTTTTTATGCACATTTTAACTTTTGGGCAGAACAATTTTCATTTAATCTCAAGTAATAATTTGTAAAACATAATTATAAAAAAAATCATATTAAATTCATGTAAAGATTATTAATAAAATATAATTGTAAAGAATTCTTCCTTCTTTTGTCTTCTTCTCTTTTCTAACTTCTCTCTTGTTTAAATATTTTTCCCAGTTATTTATATTGTAATGGATAAGTACTTATAAATAAATATTTTAGTTTTAGATAATGAATTGAGTAAAACGTGTCAATAGTACGCCTTGAGAGCTAATTATGCAATGACGTAGGAGATAACTCGTCTCGCGATAACCTCCGGTAACCGTCTCCATCGCCTGTAGCGCAGCGAAAGCGAACAGGAATCGAAGCGAAGCGGAGCGAAATTTTAATGAAACTAAACTTAACATGGTATCGTTTCTTCTATTTGTTAAAAGACATTCTCATTCCGAAACTGAATCCAATATAAAGCAAACATTACGTCTTTCTCACGTGTTTCGCTTCTGTTTCGGTTAGCTTTTGCGGTTGTGTTCTACAAGCATATTATAGGTATTTATTTGAATAAATATTATAATTTCTATAATCATTACTGGCATATAAATACAACTATCAATTTAATCGGATTATTGACATTTGTTATTAATAATTGCTATCCCATTTTTGTGTCTAAAATATTAATACTTTATTAAATGTTCTGAGTTTTATGAATCAATAAGAAACTTTATGTTACCAGTATGGTGATTTATGTGCATTTTACAATTTCTTGTTTCTGAAGAATGCGGTCCCATTTACCTTTTCTTTTATAAATGATTCAATAAAGGCTGGAGTTGTGACGTCATCAACAAAGATGAATTACATCCGTATTTACTATGGTGTATTAAATACGTTAACATTCACTTAATATTTATTTATATTTTTATTTATTTATATAATTATTTGAATTTGCCTTCCGAAATATATGTATATTACTTATAAATTTTAATGTTGCTTTATTGATAAACATGACATAAATAAAATTAATTAACACAATTGTTAACTAATCAGTCTCGTATAATTTGTTTTACCACTTTTGTGATGTTAATTTCAGTTATTAGCTTACAAATTGGTTACAATTAAATAGTTTAGTATTATATCATCTGCGGTTCAAAGATAAACAACTAACAGGAGAATTCTATAATCGATCTGGAAACATTTTTGGTTTGTTTATGATAGCGTTTTTAATTCATTTTATTTTAATTGAACCGATATGTGGATCGCAATATAATAAGCAACAGATACTTTATCGGTTGAATTCGACTGCATCATTTCTGTTCTTCATCCTAAAATAAATTATAAATTCGTCGGATCGTTGTTCTTCTTCTTAAGGTGCCTCTACGACTAGCGAAGGTTGGCGGTCAGTTCTCCAAATTTGACTTTATCTCTTGCGAGGTGAAACAGTTGGTCGGCACTCGCAATTCCTGCCTACTCTCAGATCGGATCGTTGTTACGGATCGAATATTAGCTTCGACCGTAGTTAACTAGAAATACCGATCTTATTATGGAGATGCAGAAAAGTTTCCAATTCGACGAATTACCACCAACATTCGAGCAGCTATAATTACGTAAACAGTATTCCGTTAATTGTCGAATAGCGCACAAAAACATATGAATCATAATAACGCAAATGTTGAAACAATACATCGGCTGAATTTCACGCTGTTTATGTAACATTCTCAATACATTTACAGCACTCGCTTTTAGCACTTGTTAAGATATTTTTAAATTAATTTATCACTAAGTTTATACTAAAAGAAACAATAAACAACGGATATAATTGGACGTCGTCAGCTTAAATATACTAGCACCCCTGAGGGGTTGGAGTCTAAATAAGGGGTGGACGTTTTATTTTATCTTTTGGCAAATTGTGAAATCCATTTTTAGCTAAATAGAAAAATGGTGTTCACATTTACGGGGAACTCGATCTGTGCGTATTCCTTGATCTAGTTTTATTTTTAAATTAAATTCATAGCATTCTCCCCTTTTGTTTTGCGTTATGATGAAAATTGTTTGTAAAATTTTGTTTGTTTAGTGTTTGCATTAAGAATGCCTTGTGATAGCTGTATGTATTTGAAACAAACCGTGTCCTCTCATTGTGTAAATTAACTTTTTACAATTGCACTATGTGATTATTAACTTGATTTAAGTTTATATGACTTCTAACGAGAAAAAACTTATTTGCTCGTTTAAGGCAATATGTTTTAGGATAAAATAATCCATCGTCATATTAAGTACTAGCTTTCGCGTGGTATTAAAAAATAAAGTGATTAGCCTATGTGTTCTTCTAGAATATCCTATACATCTATACCAAATTTCATTGAAATCCCTTAAGCCGTTGAGGCTACAAACTCTAACAACATTGCTGACGTGATGGCTGGTTAAAGTATTACATTTTAATGTTACTAACTATTTTAGAGTTGTAGAAAATGTTTTGTTGTCAGGCTTCACAGTACTTAGCAACATTTCCCTGTAACTTTGGACGATTCTTTTTATAACTTTAAATATTTTGACAATTGGGTATTTTCAAATAATAAGGATAAAATGTTGATTTCCGCTAATGCTGTGTGACGCAAATTACTATAAATGCATCGCTTGGCAAAATTTTGTGGTTGTCAAGTGCATTAATTATTCCTTATAACTTATAGTCATGTATCTATGCTAATATAAAGAGGAAAAATTTGTATTTATGGATTTTTGTATGTAAATAATTCAAAAACTGGGCTGATTTCAAAAATTCTTTCACCATTTAAAAGCCACTTTATCGCTGTTTAACTTAGGCTATATTTATTCTATTTTTTAATTCCACGTGGAAGTCGCGAGCAACAGCAAGTTTTAAAATAAATATAGTTAATATTAATAAAAGAAGGTTCTTGTTTCTGTAGTTTAACTCAATTTATCTTATAAATGTTTAAATTATGTTAAATGAAAAAAATAATGTTGTGTTACCATGCGTCGTGTATGCAAAAAGTGCATCCGTAATAAACGGATTCGGTGAACAGACAACATGGGAACAATTGTAATCGGTTGTCACGGAAATCCATATCAAGTGAAACGACAATATTTTTTTTAGTTGTTGATAAACTCGTCGCTTTTTAAATTATCTACTAATTACAGTGAACAAAAAACCAGACAAACAATAAATGATAGTACCCGAACCGAACTCTGCATTCAATCAAAAAACGATATATTTAAATTATTCCTCGTTTAACATTCTTATTCCTAATTCTAAATAATTTAGTTCCTTTCTCAATTTATTTCAGACTTCCCCCTTTTACAACTCTGAGGGCCTGTCCCACCACTGGCTGATAGAGGCTCAAATAGCTTAAAAATGACGTCACTGTCAGATAAGAGAACAAAATCCTATATTTCCATCACATATTACATGTGATTAAGATTACACATGGTTTGTTATCAGACAATTTACAATTTGGTGGAACAGGCCCTAATTCTAATTTTACTTCTCAGTATCGCATCTAAAATATTTATTAACGCGTTTAAAATAAATAAATACTTAAAAATTGAATGACAAAATAAATATTAAATCTTGAAACTATTGCCAGAAACTCGGAAACCAATATTTAATTCGTAAACAAAGCCTCTTTTATTGGTGTGTGAAGAGAAACAATTTACTTTTTATAATAGCGTGTGAAACGTATGAATCTTTGTATTTTTAATGGTGGAAGTCAGTCATAAAGTTTTATTACACTTACAGGAGTTGTTGGACTGGACTTATATCTATACTTAACATTATAAAGAGGAATGATTTGTATTTCTGTATATATTGAAATAACTCAAAAACTACTGGGCCGATTTCAAAAATTCTTGCACCATTAAAAAGCTACGTTATCACTGAGTAACATAGGCTATATTCTTATCATCTTTTAATTTCACGTGGATGGAGACGCGATCTGGTTATGTACATTTTTATCAAACTAATGTCCATAGGTGTCGCCAGTCGACGATCTAGACTAGGCCTAGAAGATGGGAGTTACCGTTAATATGGTCTAATACGAAGCTTTTATACCTAAATAATTTACAATTTTTCGATTATCTAGGGCCGGGAGGGGTCTGCCCTTCCCTGCCTCCCTCTGGCGACATCTATGCTGAAGAATTACGGGCTTCGGTCAAGTATTAACAATAATAATATGAACTACTTCATTGAATCTAAAGGTATGACGTCATAATGTTCGCCCAACATGTCGGGCGACTTCGGTGGTCCTGAGACAATTGCAACGTAAAACGTGCTTAATTTTACAATTATGTAGCATACATATTATAAGTATATATCTTCGGATAATTGTGGAGTTTTTATCATCTGCACGGTTTGATATTTAAAAAAACTTACTGCATACTAATACTATAAGGCCACTAAATGGTTAAGTATATTTCTGAAAAACTATTTTTTTGTTACACTTGGATGTGCCTTTAGTTTTAATTTTTCCACAAAAATGGTATATATTTTCTCATAAATAAATATCGATGGCTTTTACGTCATGAGCGACATCAAATTTAAATAAATAATGTCTTAATTCAATTAGGTATTGCATATGTAATTTCAAGTATTTCGAATTGTTAATCAATTTTGTGTTGTTACTATTTTTGATAACTTTTAGTTACTTTGCAAGATTTTTGAATTCATTTTGATGAACCAAGTACATCATTTTCACAATAGAATTATTATTAATACTGACTCAAATATGATTACGTCAAAATATATCCATCTTAAACCGTAGTCCAAGGTCGTGTTTTATTATATTTAAGGTCACTTTACTTATATAATTTGTACAAATGGATCCAAAAAGTCATTGCAGAGTTTAGATTTAGACATGACATTTTGTGGTTTTTATCGAGTGTAGCGTATTAAATACATCAGACAAACCCTAATGACACTGTGATTTTAATTCCAATAAATATTTGCAATAAATATAAGCAATTACGTTCCAATTGAGTCATAATTACATATCTGGCGAACGTGGAATATGTCGAAAGGTATTACAAGATTCAAACGGTATGTTAGTTCGTAGTTAGCTGTAATATTCACTTCGAGGGAGGGTTCTAGGTGGACAAAAGTATAATAGGTGTCCCGCCCCATCTTTTACCTCGCCTACTGTTAGTAAGGCACACACCTTTGACTAAACTATCGCACATCTGTTGTGCGATTGTCGATTGTTTCTCAGCTAGTCATCTGTTTATTTGCACTAAAAATTGAGTAGTGTGCGCATCTCTATATAAGCTTATAGGAATCAAAGCGGCTAAACAGTTGTGCGATAGTTTAGTCAAAGGGATGCGCGTCTATCTCAAAATTGCGAGCTTCCGTAAAGTTTGAATAGCAATACAAGCTGTCGTTCGATACGAAGTTTCTGGTAAAAGTGTCGATTTAAATACAAGTTCTATTGCGCCGTTTATTGACACCAATATTTGTCGATTAACGTAATACGCATCTATAAAGTTTGGACGTCATGGATGACGTCATTAGTATATTTACCGCACGTTCCTGCTGCGAACAATGACATAGTCAATTAGGAACAGATTAGTATGATGGCAATTATCAGTGTCACGGCTGGGTGATTGCCCACCTTATTAGTTATCTATGAGGCAGTTGATGAAGATTACAACATACTTTTTATTATTATAGCACTAAAATTCAGAAGTTTTCTCTAGCTTTGTTTGTTTGGTATCCTTTTATTTATTTAATAGCTTTCGTCCTACTCCATTATCTTGGAATAAAAAAACAAAAACAAAAGAAAGTAGCCTATATGCTCTTCCAGACTATGCTCTACATCTTTGCCAAATTTCATCGACATCCGTTGAGCCCTTTAGGCTACAAACTACAACAAACATCCATCCATCAAAACTTTCGCATTTACAGTATTAGTAAGAAGTAAGATTTATTGTAGGAAGCTAACGTATCACATGAAAAAATTGCAGTTTGTTGAGAAAAATAAATAGGAGCATGCGTAGGTCTAATAAAAGTTGTCGATGATGATAATGTTGTTAAGTACAAAACCTCGAGATATCGATGTAAAGATCATCAACAAGCATATCGATTTTATTCACATAAAATTAGAATTGTTGTGCAACAAACTTTGAAAATTATTTTGCAGGCCGAGTACTGAAACGTCATTACATGTCTAACAGCGTCTTAAATGATAAGGCGACGCTTGAACTCCAAATTCCTTTCAGTTTTTGACTTCTATCAGATTGTAAGCGGCGATTACGAAGCGAAGAATTTAAGATTCGTTTCAGTATTTGACCGTAAACATACATTTCTGAATGTTGTCTAACAACCTTCGTTAAGTTAAGAACAAATAACAAGCAGAAATGTAACTTCAACTACGACCAGTGACCAGAAACAGTAACTTGACAACTTATCAAGTTAAATTTGTCTTAAAGTTTAAGTTAACTAACATAGACATTACAGTCAGGGTATAGCACCAAATAGCGACACGCAGAATACAATATTAGCAATTAAGTACCAAATATAGGCTTTGGTTTTACGGTCTAGTTTGTAAATTATTTTTGCACTTTAATTATAAATTGATACAAGTAAATGATTGCGGCAAATTATTGATTATAATGCTTTTTGTAAAAAATAAGACAAATTGCAATAATAAATTAGATTTGATATTTTATAATGGAACTCTTAGTTAAGATCAGATATATTAGAAACAGTTTGGTACAACAATAACAGTGTTTTATGATTGAGATGCGTAGCATTATTATTATTTTAAAAAGTCGATTATCAAGGGAAAAAAAAACAACGTCATCAGCTCACTATAAGTACCCACTGAGGGGCTCGGTGCCTATCCTAAGTTAAAAGTGACTAGGCCATAGTCAACCACGTAGGCCCAGTGCGAGTTGACTTCACACATATCTTTGAAATTCGTGGCCGATATGTGCAGGTTACATCATGATGTTTTCCTTCACTGTAAGAACGTCACATAACACATGAAATTCGAAAATCGAAAAAACATTAGATTCGACCACAAAAACTGCACTAGTCAAGTGCTTAACCCTTGAGCTACCGACGCCTATTCGGTATAGGCATAAATTTCTGCAACTCCATAATCAACTTAACGTGATCCTGTTCTGAATTTGCCGGTACAAGAAGTTATCGTCTTCCATGGAATTTGTCATTTATTTGTACCTCCACCTTAATCATCTCACCATATATGTTAGTATTAATGATAAATTTATACATTGTTCATGAATAAAGTAATAACGCGACAAGTGTACCCGTGTATATTGTTGAAAATTATTTAATTTCGCAATAACAACTAACTACTTCGCAATCCTAAAACGTGTCTCACGCTTGTTTTAACTGCATAGTTCTCCGTTTGACGTCACTGCCGACCCACTTTATGTTTGTCACATTCCTGACTTTAGTACCATCTCACGATGTGTTCAGGATAATATTGAAATTGCAGTCGAACGAAATTATTTATTTCATTCTTATCCATTTATAGCTTTCGCTTGCGACTCCGTTCGCGTGTAATTAAAAAAAAACCAACACGAAGTAGCCTATGTGTTCTTCTAAACTTCGTCAGTACAGCCGTTTAGCCGGAGAACTAACAAATATCAATCCATCCAAACTTTCGCTTTTAGTTCGTTCTAATGGGAAAAAATCCAATTGGTCAATCAGTCTATGGGCCGCTCAGCGCAACGGGAAACATCCTTCCTCTTTACAATATTAGTATTAAATCTATACTCATATTTTTAAAAAGATAACTAGTAACTATTTTGTATTAAATTAAATCAAATGTAGGAAACATTTTGTGATTTAGACATTTCGTTTCGCCTGTCCGAAATCTAAACAGCTAGTTACACGTTTAGAAACCACCCAACCGTAACAAAAATAATTGGATGCGCTAATAGACTAGTTATTTCATGTGCATGAAATGTTTAAATTACGTCTTTAAATGTGTTCTATGGAAAGCACGAGAAAATACATCTATATCTTTCTATATACATGTAATAAAATTGGAGTGTCTGTTTGTAATATCAAAAGAAAAATTCCACATTTCGGGAAGATGATATATTTGCGTTGCTGATAACGAAAATCGCATTTAATTTTTTTTGTCTGTCTATCTGTCTGTCTGTCTGGTCTGTCCGCAAGATGCGTTCGTTCCGGGTAATATCCGAAACGGCTGGACCGACTTCGACCGGACTTTCACTGAAGGGTAGCTGACATATACGGGCATATTAAAGGCTATTTTTTTACCTTAATATTGCGTTGACGAAGTCGCAGGCAACAGCTAGTAATAAATAATATCACTACTAATTAATCCATTAAGTAGTAGATAATTATTAAAATGAAGTTCTCACAATTAAGATCTTTTTAAAGGTCTAGTATATGTAAAGTATACGTCAATGAGTTTAATCTGACAGATGTTAAACAGTTATAACTTTAATATTAGGAAGGTTTTTTCGACTACCAGTTATTTGATACGGTCCGATTCCCTCCAGTGAGTAACAATAGATTTTTTTGTGTGATGACGATTTCCGGCCATGATTGACGTCATGCTATTTAGAAAACGTTTCATAGTTTAATATAAAAACACAATTTAATTGCAGTTCCTTGGAATTTGATTTAATTAATTGTTTTGTTTTGCTTTTTGCAGGTAATTCGCGTTTTGAGCTAAAATTAAACATGCTTCGGTAAGACTGTTTTTTATTTTTATATTTAGCTTAATCCGGTTACTTTTTGTCTCTTAAACTTGTTTTTAAAAAGTAAGGAGAAAAAAATCTTTTTCGTACTAATATTGTTTATTTACTGAGCTGTTATTGATTTGACAAAAGGTCGTCAACAAATTGATAGAAAGCAAATCTTCTTTTTGTTTAACCTTTACGCTTGATATCACTTTTGACGGTTAATTCGATTGATTTCCAGGCTTGTTGACATTGTTTTATTTCCTTGTTATGTTTTTTACCTATCTAGTTTTCAAGATATAAACGGTTGATACCATTTCAGTAAAGTATTTTATTTAAATCTTTGTGTATTCAATAGTAAAAGTAAGTCAATATATTCAAACTTAAATTATCATTTATTTCGTTCAATTTAACAGCGCTGTCTGTCAAGTCCTCGCAAATTTTAATGTAGCAAGTTGTCATAGCCCTTAAAGGTTGGTCAATTGGAAACAGAGGCGGTATTTATGGTAATGTTGCATTTCATTCGCTAGGCAAACTGCCTCATTTGAATATTTTAACCATTAATAGACAAAATTAGCGTCTTTTCTTGGACCGCTTTGCGATCACCCAAATGTAGGTTAGCTCTTTGACTGTAACGTGATTTGCTTTAATTGAGTTTAACTTATAAAATTACATAGCTTTTAAATATAATGTATAATTAGATTCTATAGTTACGGTCTACTTATATTCCATAAAAAGTTTCTATGTGTCTCAAAAGTGATAGTTTTTTTGCTAGAATACAAGTACAACAGTAAACAAGTGGGAGGTTGAATTAGTACAGTTACGGTTAAGTTAATGACGAATTTATTATACTTCATACTAAAAGATACATTCAAAACATAGTCTGGAAGAACACGCTAAGCTTAGTAAGTTTTTTTTTAAATAATTCCGAACGATGACGCAGGAATAAGTCATTGTAACACTTGGAAAGTCACAGTATCGTGAAGTTGCATCTCAAGTAGTTATAAATTAAAACAGAAATTATAACGTCAACAGAAATGTATTAATAAAAATGATATCAGAGATAAAAACCACAAAAGTATTTAATGAACACGGTTTGAAATGTTAAACCGAAACCGCAAAGCCTTTGGACATATCAAGTTATGGTTATGATTGATTGATTTCTTATTTAATACTTCTTCTATAGCCATTATAAATTATTTTTTATTGTAAAGTAAACGTCATCTGCAAGTCAGTACTTATGCTATATCCAAAATGAGAGATTAAGAGCTCGCACAACTGTTTAATCGCGCTTTGATTCCTATGAGCACACGAGTATATGGAGGTGCGCACACTACTTGATTCTTAATTGAGCAACAACATTTGAATTGGCTGCGAAACAGTCGACAATCGATTGTTGTGCGATAGTTTAGTCAAAGATGTGCGCCCGCTCTAAATGTTCGTAAGATCTCTTGGATCTTAATTATTATTTTAACGTAAGATTATCCTGTATCTCATATCTTTTTAAAGAAGTAACTAATATGTCTTTCTACATCGCCTACATAAAGTCCATACAAGGCACCGTACGCATCGCCACCAACATTAATAAAGATAAGTTAGGAGCCAGATTTATTGCTAAGATATCTGACGTTCCGTTTTTATCCGATGTTATTTTGTGAATTCGAACATAAAGCGGTTTTGGATTTATTACTTAATCACGGTGCATAAAAAGATATGGGATTTGCAGTCTTGAAGATTTAATTAAACCACAACGTCTGAAATTCTAACAAGAATTGTATTTTAGAACTATCTCAGTAACTTAGAAGGTCGTACAATAAGGATGGCAATCAAATAACTTGACAACGTAGAGGAAAACTGTCAGGCGATTTGGAAAAGCGCTATGATGACAGAAGGTCAATGGACGTCATTATTAATTCATGACAGTCATTTGTCAGGCAAGTCATTCCTCGGTCACGGTCAGCTCGCGAGAATACTTTTTTTGGAACATACGCGTCAATTAAAGAGGAAAATCATAGCTTATGTTACAAAATGAGAAAGAACATGGGCGTGTGTAGTGCTAGAGTCCTAAAGCTATAAATATAGGTTCAACTTAGAGGAATTAGAGTAAAGAAAGCTAAACATTTTGTAGGGGTTTCATTATTTTAATTAATGTTACAGTTATGTATGCATAGAAAGATGGCGCTGTAGTAAAGAATAGAATTATGTGCACAAGAGAAAATCCTGACAGTCATTTCACATACTGTCATACCTTTTACACGATAAATACTAAGCATTAATATTAACGGGCAACAGACAGAGTTGGGAATTCCCCATACAGTAGACTTCCACAAACAGTATCTCCTTATACGAAGTGGAATATTTTCTGACTCCAAATCAGTAGGAGGTAAATTGCAAATTCTATCCGATTGTAAAGTCATACCGGGAGCATCAAAGGAAATACGTATTTTAAATTTTATTGCAACGTAGGTGGGATTTATTAGTACAATCTGGATCAGCAATGAAGGCGTCAGTCCTTGAGGATGATTTCATCCAATAAATTTTATGACGTTTTCAACGGAACATTCTGGAAACAGTTCCAGAAGACTCCATATTTGGCAAAGCGTGAGTCAGCTACTCAACGCATTGAGTTAATTCTTGAATATTTATATCTACAATATAGAAATATTAACATCATATATGTTGTAAGAATTTTTGACTCAATCAAAAATTTACTACCAGGTTTTACCGAAGCAAATATCACCGAGGGACCTTAATATTTAGACCCCCAATTATCAGTCTTTATGAAAATCGTGTTAGTAGAAATATAAAATTTTAAACTGACTGGAAACAAAGTTACGAAGCTGAACTTTTAACTATTGAGCCATTGCCGACTAAGTACTAATGACTGTCATTCTAATTATACCAATTAATTTCTTACATACAACACGTAAACAGGCAAAAAACTTGTAAACCTAATAAGGTTGTCGTCAAATTTAGTGTTGTGACGCAGTCTCTTCGTGATTCCTTCTTTTACCACGTTAATTTCTTAAATAAATTTTAAATTTCCTTTTACACGTTTACTGCGGCAAGTAAAATCATAATTCTTCATATTACGGCGGCGGGCCAATATGCGCCCCCAATGATATTTCTGTCAGGGCGTGGCAGGTCTTTTTAGACCCACCAGCACTAGGATAGATTAAATTGCTATAACTTTGTGCAAACATAATGTATACATTTTATGTAATGTAATGTACACACCTGAGATAGTCGTTTCGCATTAGTGAGAGGGACATAGTTTTCTTCGTCTGCTTAAGTTCCGCGTCGGGCCGATAACGGCCTGTTACGCAGTGAGCGTGTTAAACGGTAGTTTTACTTAATATTATTTAAAACAAGTAATAAATTGAGGTACTATCTGAATAGATATTCAGAACTTAATTGGATAGAATATTGATTTCCAACATTAAATTTCTATTAAATATTTCACGTTTTATTTAGGTAATACAACGTGACTTGGTGCATGAACAATGCATGTCATTAATACATACAAGTCACGTTTGAAAAGTAACAAGAAATAAATGATAAAAGAATCCGGTAGTGTAACTTTCTGCGTGACATAAAAAGGTTAGTGCGAATAAAAAATATTGGCGTATGTATTCAGTGTATGCAAATTCTTTGTTGCAATTGACGTAACCTAAAGGTCTTTCTATACTGGCCAAGGTAATGGTTAATTTACGTCGCGAGGGGAGTGGGCAGGGGAGGAGTTCCCCCCTAGATCTAGCCTAGATCATTGGCTGGTGACGCCCATGAATGGTTTCCTATTTCATTATGTATAATGTTGCATGATAATATTGTTATACAAGATGGCACGTGCTTTATAATATCGAATGTTCATAGCTATCAGCTCCCACTAAATGTTTTATAAACCGTATCAAAATAAAATATTGAACGCCTCGAGAATTTATTTTTACTTTAAACTTGTATCCTAACTAGTACTATTTATTTTTGGGCCTTTTTTTTAAGTCTTTAATGTGTACTATTTTTCAGTAAATGTTACTTTTTTATAATTTTGTTTTTTTTTGCTCCTTAGAGTTAAAACAAAAATAAAAATTCAATTTTATTTAAACATTATGCTTTGTTTTTTTTTAACATTCAAATTTCCGAAACCTGTAATTAAATATTTAGTCTTCTGAATACACATCAATTTGTATTAAAAAAATATGTCAAATAAGTTATTTCTTTGTATTTAGTTTTTATCTTAATATTCGTTAACTGGCATTGTATTTGTAACTCCATTGTTGTGTATCAACATTCCTTTACTTATGTAACCCTATTTCACGTGTTTACCCATGTGCCAGTTTGTTTACCCATTTTCACAGTGGTAGAGCCCGCTTTAACATCTTCGCACGATGGGCCGGCTCGCCCGGTGCAATACCACGACCACACAGAAGACAGGCGTGAAGTGGAAGCGATTCCGCGTTTCGTCTGATGAGTGTGGTGCCGGAGGCCTAATTTTAGTCCCTTTCCCTTTCTACCCTTTTCTTAAGAGGAGAGGATGGGATGGAAAAGTGGATTTGACGGTGGAGGAGACGCATAGGAAGGGGAAATGTCCTCTTTATGTGCGTCTTCTCCGTCGATTAAGGGTAGGCAACGCATCTGCAATTGCGGATGTTTATAGGTAGCGGTCGTTTTCCATTTCGGTGGATTCAGGTGGCCGTTTGCTCGTTTGCCACCTTATATTATTAAAAAAAAAGTGCGTTTTACTTGCACGTAATTAATTAAAAGAAAGATTATGTTAAACGGCATATAATTTAGATTGAACTAGCTTTCGCTCGCGACTCCGTACGCGTGGAATTAAATAAAAACAAAAGTAGGTAGCCTACACGTTCTTCTAGATTATCCTCTACATCTATACCAAATTTCATAGAATTCAAACATCCATCAATTTTTTTTATGTGTGTTACGGCATAACTCCGCCGCTTGTGGACCGATTTTGATCATTCTTTTTTTATCCGAAAGGTAATGCTTACAGGTGGGTCCCATTTTTTGTTTGATTTATGGAGTCAAAGACTACGACGTAGTTAAATAGTTTAGTTCAAAATCGCGCGACGAAATTTAGGGTCATTTTTGCTTTCTTTGCTTATGGCGTTAACGGTAGGCGTTGACAACACTGGCTAGGATTCAAACTAATAATAGGAGATAGAATTTATAGACAGTACTTCAACAGGCGGAAAGAAACAAAAGCTGTCATTTCTAAGCAACGACCTATCTATCTATAGAGATTACCCTAATGGGTATGTTAGCATATTTCGTAACTTTAATTCCTTTACGCATAGAAGAGAGTGCGTTTAATATTGTTATATTTATGTCATCGTTTTATTTATTCTTTAGATATTTATTTCCTGTCGATAATATAATATTTAAATATAGAGTTAATCTATGACGTCAAAAAATATAAGAAAATATTACATGACAGTATTAGCGCGGGATAAAGTGTTTATTTTGCGGCATTGATGTTATTGTAAACGCATACACAACTTCATGGTTGTGCTGACACTGAGTTTTGTATGTCGTTTAGATAAACATCTGGTATTGGAGATGCAAATTAAGTTGAGAAACATCAGACATCTATTTACTGGGAAGAATATAGGAAAAGGCATACCTACTGAATATATGGTTCCTCCTACGCGTGGTGGTTGGGCTATAGGTACACTTTTGTAGTCCTCCGTCCCTACTCCAGCTGCCAAAATATTCCACCGCTAGGGGAGAACATGGAGCGTCGGTGGCTCAGTGGTTTAAGCACTTGACTTGTAATCTACAGGTCTTGGGTTCGAATCCCGCCATGAACCAATGTGATTTCGATTTTTCAAATTTTCATATGTACATAATTTACCCGACGTTCTTACGGTGAAGGAAAACATAGTGATGCAACCTACACATATCGGCGAAGAAATTCAAAGATATGTGTGAAGTCAACCAACCCGCATTGGACCAGCGTGGTTGACTATGGCCTAGTCACCCTAATCTAGGGTAGGCTCCGAGCCCCTCGGTGGGGACGTATAGTGAGCTGGTGATGAGATGTGGGGAGAACAGGTCCCCCCAACCTCCTAAGCAAAGGCGCGCCGGAATTAAAGCGCACCTTCCACTAGGCTCACAAACATGGGTGACAGTTCCCCTGGAATTCAGATTCGTTCGTCTTGATATTAAATTATATTTATTACAAAAATGTGTTGGAATTTTCCATAAACTCTGTACTTCTCGTGATGTAACACACGTCATTTATCTAATAACATATTTAAATACAAATAAAACACTTTGTTTAAACAGCTTTTGGTATTCAGATTTAAATTTCGACTATATTTTTTTGCGACAGTTTTTATTTAGATGTATATGTAAATTAGGACGGTGTTTACGATGACGCTGCAAAATATAACCTCTTCATATTTTTAAACGATCAAATATTTTAGGTATAGTATTGAATGGAGACTTATTGTCATCTCTTTTTTTCAAAGAGAGTAAGTAGGACGACAATATGTGTGTACGTCACAAAACTTGTATGCTATTACTTCTGGGGTTTCGTAAATTTTCAACGCTTTTCCTCTGGTATTGCCGATGTCCATGGGAATCGATGATCGCCTCGGTGTTCCCGTTCTCGTTTGCCTTTTTTGCCAATTTGCGATATTTTAACCAATTAATAAACCATATAATTTCGGTTTTAATAAATTACACACCGATATCTACATGACTCACATAGATACAGTAAAAACCATATAAAAATCCGTGTGCTTATTATTGAATTTATCGAGTAATATAAAACAATCCTTGTATTGGGTATTCCAATTTAGGAGGTAAACCAGTCCCTTTAATACCCTAATCCATGGTGTAGCCAATACCTTACTGGGAAGCACTTTACCACAATATAGAGAATATCGAGGAAAATTATAAGGGATGTTCTTCCCTTACATTTTTCCTTTTCACGAAATACTAATTTTAAGGAAATGTATTTCAAATTTCCTTTCATCAAATACAAATTCATGATATTAATTCTTAGTATAAACGTGTAACATTTAATATTATTTTATTATGACCTCATGATAAATTTTTATCATAATATAATATCTACTTTAAAATTCAATAAAATGTTATTTATGTATATCTAAACAGCTATACAAACATATCATTTTGATGTAAATAAATATGTTGCGTAAACAATGGGTCCTCCATACCGCGCTTGGCCGATTCGCCCAAAGTCACAACGTGCGTCACGAGCGATCTTGACATAATACCCACCCATAGCGCTCAAATTCTTATACAAACTCGCTTTTGTTGTAAAATTATCGGTATAACAAGATTCAAAATTTATAACGGCTCGTGGTTAGCCGGGAGCAAGTCTGCACGGGAGAAGCGTATGCACAGGGTTGCTCTGATCCCGAATCTGTATGTAACAGAGTCATTTGTATTGTCTTGTAAAAAATTGCGAGCCACCATAAACTTTGTATAGAACAACACTTGTATATTTTACAACTTAGTAGACTATTAATATTTTTTTATTTAATCGAATTAACATTGTTATTTATCGCATAAATTCGAAATAAGAAAATTGTCGGGCTATTCATTTTGTTGCAGCTTGTTGAAGTTGTATCACAAGCACATAAAATATTCGTTGTCATTTAATTTTTTAATACCATATTTAAGTTAGCACGTACCACGACGACCCGATTCAGATAAATTTTGAGGTTAACAACACCACTATTTTTATAGAACCGACCTCAATGGCGTTAACAACAATTCAAATGTCAGTAACCTTAAACATTGCGTATTGATTTTATACGTTTCACACTTCACAAAGATTAATATTTTCATTTTATTAATAGGCATATACACCTGCTGTTCATAGGAATATGATAAGAAATGTTTCTTTTAGAAAGACATAGGGGGCGCTTTATAGTTAAAATTGTACAAAAAACAAATAAACGACTAGAATCTTATTTCGATTTAATCGATACTTTAATAAGATTATTACGTTTTTTATCTTTGTTAAGGTATCGTTTTAAAATCACACAACTTACATATCTATGACGTCATAGTAACCGACAACAAATAGAAGTCAGCAAATCACGCAGAGAGGTAATGTTTGGTGGTTATTAAATCAAATTCTAAGCAATCAATTTAATGTAGAAGGAACGAGGGCAATTGTGGGATCAAGACGTGGTTGTACGATCACGGTGTGGCGGCGTGGCCATATGGAGCCACCAATTGACTGACGCTCGAGATTCCAATCTAAGATACTTACTCTGATGTTATACACACGGTACTTGCATTACACAATAGATAAAATTAACTTTGAAAGTCGCGTCGATAAAGCAAAAGGAAGAGGAAGATCAGAGATAGTATTGATTGTTTGTGTGAAACAGGATACATGTAAGGAGAGAATTCAAATGTGACGCCTGATCGCCAGGAAAAGAACCAGAAAGATGACGATCGTAATGATGGCATCATCATAAGATCAATGCCACTTCCCTATCCTGGATGTATGCGAGAGCGGCCACGTAGTCCAATATTAAGCGCAAGGATCATTGTAAGGTTTATGTCCATCATAATCCGTACTTGGCTCTTCCAGGGCGGATATGTAGGCATTTCTAGGTCGTATAAATCAGTTATGACACAAAGTTTTATTATAGAAATCAGATGTCTGCTTTCCACATCCTTATAGTTTTGTTTCAAATCGTGATTTGTCATTACTATCAAAATAGGATACCTACTTAAGAATAATAAGTTACGCGCTTATTTGAACCGCTCTGGTATAACATTTGAACTTAATCTTTCATTAAGTATACATTATGTAAACTAGTATAGTATTTCATTAGCTGTGACAAGAATGTCATCATCTTTATCAGTTTATATCTGCCCACTGTTGGACATAGACCTTCAATTACTCCACAGAATGCGATCCATCGTCATCCCGCCGTGCGCACTATATCTATACTTCTATAGTTCTATAGTAAGATTACAAAGAGGAAATATTTGTATTTTTGTATGTATTACTAGCTGTTCGCGTGCGGATTCATCCGCGTGGAATTATAAAAACTTTATTTTATTGCTTACATTTGTCAAATTATCAATAGCAAATGTCAAAATGACATGACATGATGACAACCTAGCTTCCTTTATGTTGGCAGCAACTTATGGTCTCTTTCCCACATTAGGGTTTTTATCCAAAATATATACCCCCTAAGTTTAATGGCGTTAAAATATATAGCCTAAAGCGTGACGCAAGTGTAGGGCTTTTTATTAAAAAAAGAATTATTCAAAAATATGCTGTAATTGCTGACATCTTAGGCAACAAAGAAGTGTGTGTTTACGCTTTATTATAATAGTATAGATAACTGAAAAACTACTGGGCCGATTTCAAAAATTCATTCACCGTTAACATTGGCTATATTTTTTTTGAATTTCACGCGGACGAAGTCGCGAACAACAGTTAGTAAACAATATATTAATAGGTTAACTACTTGCAAATATGTGAAGCACGTCAATATTCTCTGTAGCTTATCTGTGTTGATGTTGATTCATACCAATTTGGAATTACACGAAACGTTTATAATTCCTTCAAACTAAATCATCGTCAATGTTTCGTCATAAGTGTTATGTATCACTTCTTAAACGTCACAGATATACGGTTTGAGGAATTCGCATAAACAGCGTAGATTAACTAAACCTTAACCTTATTGAAGGTAAAATAAGTACACATTTTTCAATAAAATTTCATACAAAAGCGCGTCAAATAGATTTTTTTGTCTGTTAACAGCACAACACATTAACACAATGACAATGTTTTCATTTCAACTATTTGTTGTAACTTGTTGAAGAATTAACTTCCTCTTGGTTGATGGTTGATACAAGGCATTTTATCGCAATCCTGTAAAATTACATTTTAAATTTCTTGCTCGGTGATATCCGTGAATTTTTGTATTCCTGTGTTTTCGTCAATGAGTCCAATTTCAAAGTTAATCTCTCAAGTTCAAGAAAATTTTAATAATGTGTTACGTCATTGTATTATTTTTCGTTTTTCCAAATTAGTCTATTTTTTTTTCTTTTTAAGTTCTTGTTTTAAATTCCATCAACTATTAAAGACAAATTTATATGCCTTCAAGGCAAAATTGTTCAAAATTGATTTGGGAAAAATTTGGAAATATTTGTTTGAATCACTTAATCAGGTTTTATAGAATTTATATACAGAAGATAGGAGAAGAATCACTATATATGAAAATATAAATACAAATTACTCAGGAAAATACGTAAACAAAAAAGTGTCAATCGCAAACGTATATGTAGGGATATTAATTTAACCGCTGCAATTAATACGTCGCCCACCTAACCAGTCCGGTATTCCACCAATCCGCGGAGTTCGTGCAAAAACCGCACTTGCTGACGTCACATCTAGCTTTGCGGTTTCAACTGAGTCAGAACAGCAGATTATTATGTTTTATATTAGCGTTCCGTTCTTCGCAATGGTCAGTACTGTGTAGACTGTCATTTGCTAATATCGTACGAGTGTACTGTTTGTACTTTTGTTTTGGTGAAAGTGTTTGTTTACTTTTAATTTTGATTTGTGATAATCTGTGATCATGTTGTCAGGAGGAAATATTTGCTTTCACATCGATGATTTTGTGGATGTTGTTTTTTGGGTTTATGTATCTCATAACAATAAGGTATGCTTATATTTTATTATTTTAACAGGTTATTTTTGTCTTTCACTTTTTAATTGATTGTTTTTGTTAAAAATGTAGGTATTTTATATTTTAATAGGACTATACTAAAAATTGCCATTTGTCAATTGCAAATTGTAAAGTTTTAATAAAACTGTTTTAAAAGACGTAATGCTGTGGTTAAAATCAATATATGTATGCCTTTAAAAGGTTAAAAGTAATCTTAAAATATAACTTTAACTTTAGTTATTTATAATTAAAATAATGCAAAAATTATGTTAAGTAAAAGTTGTAACTTCATTGGAAAAAATATCGTATTTTACGTAGTCTCTACGTCATTGCAGAAAAACTTCTGCTAAGCTAATTGTTAAAGCAAAACCCCAACGTAATTAATAAACCACTAATATGTTCATGGAATAAACATAATGTAAAATCAAGAGGAAACATTCCTCATAATGTTAGTCTCTTAACGAATTTCCAGGATTTATAGTTGTTATTCATTACGAGACAATTTTTAATTAAAGTGATTGTTTATTGCAATTTTCCTTTTATTATCAATAGAGTAATTATATTATGTAATTCTGTAAACTCATTAATTTAGGAACGTCAGTGACTCTGAGGTTAACTTTCCGTACAATCTAAGAGTCCTGGTTCGACTCCCATTACCTTTCAATTTTCGTTTTTTATATGTACATTAATACGTTAAAGAAAACATCGCGATGTAACCTGCCATATATCTGAAATTCAGTGATATGTGTGAAGCTACAACCCACACTGGGCCGGCATGGTGGGATGGCTTAGTCCTAACTTAGGTTCCGAACCCATTGGTGGATAAGCTAAAGACTAGTTACTTTACTTTACTTAGTTTTCTTTTAACATGTCAATCAATATAATTCCATTCTTATTATTAAAGTTATCCGTGAATGTATAGGATAGGATAAAATAGGATATAGTTTGTACTAAAGATTTTAATATGTTTCTTGTCTTTTTCCAGCAGTCCGAAAGATGGCGTAAGCTCCGTAACATCGTGCAGTGGACGCCATTCTTCCAGACTTACAAGAAGCAGCGGTACCCCTGGATACAGCTTGCCGGTCATCAAGGAAACTTCAAGGCTGGGCCTGACCAAGGGACTATTCTGAAGAAACTCTGTCCTCAGGAAGAGAGATGTTTTAAGGTAATTTAAAGTCTTCATTAAAATATCTAGTACTTTTCCGATGGGAAGAGGACGAGAAATAGTCGGAAAAGGGGACGTGTTTATCTCCTCTTTTCTTTGGCAGATTGGTATGAGCAATGGTCATTACTCTAGTAAGAAACATTAATTGATCTCGTGGTTTTTAAACCTGAAGATGATGTTAAATTTGTTTTCTCCTTCTTTCTTCATAATCACAAGGCAAGAAGGGATTCTATGCGTTTAACGAAGGAAGACGGTTTTAGACCACTATTGCTTACGTCAAACAAGACCTAGAGATTCACCTTGCGGTTTACAGTTAACATTGTGTCCTGAATAAAAAAAAATATATCGACTTTTAATCATTCTACAGTGACGTCAATGTTCGCGGTTTTATAATTTCTCTGTACTACATTTTTTAATTCTGGAAATTTCTACGATCATCGGGTATTTTGCAAGAGTTATATTAACAAAAAGTGATTGACAGTTGGGTTTTACCGACAGGCAAAGTGCGTTAATATTCTCGCTGTTTTAAAATCAAGCAATATATGTTAAGAGGGGAAATTAATTTGTGTCCCATCAAATAAAAACGTATCTCGTCAGATTAACTTTAACTTATACTGTATCCGGATCTTTTTACCGCTATGTGAATAAAAAATAAATTTAAACTATACAATGAAATCTTACTAATATTATAAATGTGAAAGTTTAGATGGATGGATGGATGTTTGTTAGAGTTTGTAGCTTAAACGGCTTAACGGATTTCGATGAAATTTGGCATAGATGTAGAGGATAATCTGGAAGAACATATAGGCTACTCAGTTTTGTTTTTTTTTATATCACGCGAACGGAGTCGCGGGCGAAAGCTAGTCAAATAATATAATAATATGATTATTTAAACTAAGTTGTCCGCAAATCACAAAATGCATTATTAAAAAGTGTTGACGCAAATATTATGACTTTTCCTGATACATATTAAATTTCACAATGTAAGCGGTATAAAATTCTACAATACTTATTCGTGTATTGACGTCAATCGAAGACACGAACACGTATATCTTATATCCAAGTCCAAAAATGCGTCATATTTAAGCAAAAAGTCAGTTTTACAATGAAACAAATTAAACTCTTTAAAAAACTTCATTAATTTAGTCAACATTACAGATAAACATGTAAATGAAAAGATTAAATTAAGTTTTAATAATTAGTTGAAAGCCAAATTAATTTGTATACATCTTTTATCACGTTTCTATTTGAAAAACTTCATTTAAATGTCAACAAATGATATACTTTGACGTCAATTCAGTTTTATACGAGAGTTCAAATCTGGACGCACGGAAGTCCATTTAACGAATTCATTTATAGTTCTCTAATCGCAGTATTTTTTAATGGATACACAATTATAGAAGTTAGATCTTCAGACGATTATAGATAGAATCATACTAAACGAATATTCTTAAAACTGCTGCACAAAAGGTCTTTACAGAATATCAGCGCTTATTGCTACAAAGTAATAAGCACTTAGCTGAGTAAAGGCCTTATCCATTCAGCATAGCAAACATAGTAAAATCTTATTCATTACTTTTATATTTACTAATGTGTGTATGTATTTTTTTTTCGTGGTTCTTTGCTTGTAACATTTTTCCCTCCATCAGATTTGTTTTAAATTGTGTAATTAAATATGTAATGTTTGCCTTATGAATGGATTAAATGATTATTATTATTAAAATCGTTAGATCAAATTCTGATCGGTCCTAAACAACTAGAACTAAGACGGAAGAACCCTGGCTCCTACAAGACGGACCTAGAGCATAGTGTAGGAACCAGGCGCTCGACCACTATCTTATATCAACAAATTTTGCAATCACTTATAAATAAATCTTTAAATTAAAAAACATTTTATTTCGTAATTACCAATTGGTAATTAAAATTGTGTAATTACCCGAAAATTTCACAATTTTTCATTGGACTTAAAATGTAAATTATTGAAGTTACAATACGGGTGAGGCTCAGATGTCACGATAGGGTCAGATTCGATATCGACTCATATTGAAATCGCCATTGTTTTACACCGCCTCGCTACAATCTGACGCATCCATTACGTACACACTGACACACCTCCTGTCATTAATTACACATAAAAATTCTATTTGCCTTTTTTAATCGATCACTCTATTGATTGTAGAATGACGCACGTATAAGTGAATTATTCAGTTTTAATTACACAGTGTAATGGAAAAACATGGACTCACATGAGTGTAAAAATTTAAATTGATCAATAGCTTTTAAACGACTACAATTAATTAAGATGAATGTTATGCTTTTTAATGCTTTGCAATAATTTTACATCGTATACTTTTTAGGACTACTGAAGAGAGTAAAAGTCTTTTATTAAGATACTAGCTTTAGCCCGCGACTCCGTCTGCGTGGAATTAAAACAAAAACAAAAGTGAGCAGCCTGTGTGTTCTTCCAGACTATCATTAGCCGTTTAGGCTATAAACTGTAACAAACATCCCTCCATCTAAAATGTCGCATTTATGATATTAGTATGATGTAAAACATATCATACAATGCGATTAATCTAAAAAAAATATGACTATTAAAGTTGCAGTTGAAATATTGTTGTTTCTTGTTGACGGTTGAAGCTATGTTTCTTTTATTTCCTTGGAACTAATGGGGGTTTACAACATTTTGCAATAGTCATAGGTCGAAGTTACGTATTTACGTTCCTCTAGATCCGTAGTTAAGAATAATTAACCACTATATAAATGATTAATCGATTGCGATAGAAGTTGACGCTGTCGGAGGCTTCTCATTAATAATATAGACCGTATTATGCTGAGGTAGCCATGTCTGTATTTGTAATTGAATTCTTCTTTATTAATTCAACTAGCTTGTAGAATGAGAGCGTCTATTTACTTACGTATAATATACCTATTTGTTGATAAAAATCCGTTTTATCTACACAACGTAAGGTCAACGAATTCATTTGGAGTATGACGTAAATAAAATTGTGTACAAGTTTAAGAATTATTGATGAAATTAGGAATACTTATAAAATTTGCATAATTTTCGTTGGATATTTTTTATTTTATATTTTATTTAATTCATAAAATGTTCTGTTTTGTTTCCAGTTGCTGATGAAAGACATCCTCCGGCCGTTTGTTCCTGAATATAAGGGACAAGTGACTTGCGAAGATGGAGAATGTATCCTTTTTCAAACGAATATTATTAAAAAAATTGTCTATAGATGCGCTTCAACTTATCCTTTTAACTCATTTTTGGTTAAATATATTCAGTTTAATTTTTTAATCAGAATGATTGTGTGATATTTATGTTATTTTCAAATCAATTCTCCTTAACTAGTATTTCCAAACAGTGTATCTCCAACTTCAAGACCTCCTCAGTGATTTCGATTCGCCGTGCGTTATGGATTGCAAGATTGGAGTCAGGACGTACTTAGAGGAAGAGCTAGCTAAAGCTAAAGAGAAAACCAAATTGAGAAAAGTAAGTAACCTCACACAAATATGGATCTTAACCGACTTCTTTAAATATTGACTCGATTGCAATTCAAGTTAACCTTTAAAGTTGCTTGCAATACTTCTTATTAATGTGAATAAATTTTAGCTAGAAGTCGCTAAAATTAAACAGGAGAACATTTAAACAGAACATATTTATAGTTCGTTGATTTATTTTTAGTCCTTTATTATGTTCAAGAGCTGATAAGGACGAAAATAATATTACAACAGCTGTTTACTAATTTAATGTACTGTTATAAGCTGGGAAATTCAGGTCAAGTTATAATCACACAAGCAACTATTCGATAACATTGCGAACTATTTACTCTTTAAGATTGGATGAAAACATTTTATATTATCTCCATATTAATACATTGACTTAAATAGAAACAGAAATAGTAAATATCAAGCTATAAACAGTTTATCTAAATTAATACAGATCCAATGCTCTATTAATTAAGTATATCAACTACACAGAATAATCTTCCTTTCTGAACTTTGCAAGACTTTGAAAGTAAAAATAGTCCATTGTAAAATTAAATTTACTACAAGAAACATTATTAATTTTACAGGACATGTATGAGAAAATGATACAAGTTGATCCCAAAGCGCCAACAGAAGAAGAACACAGAAGTAAAGGAGTAACGAAGCCGAGATACATGATTTGGAGGGAGACTATCAGTTCCACGTCAACTCTTGGCTTCAGAATAGACGGTGTCAAGAAAGCTGATGGAACTAGTTCGAAAGACTTCAAAACTACGAAGACGAGGGATCAAATATTAGAAGCGTTTCAAGATTTTACAAATAGTTTTCCAAACGCTGTGGTAAGTAGTAATACGATTTAGGGCTTCCAAAAATGCCATAAAAGTTTTGATATTTAATTTACTTTAGTTTTATATTTGGTAATTAATTAATTTCTCTTTCCTTTCAACAGCCGAGGTATTTAGAAAGGTTGAAAAACATTCGAGCGACTCTCATTGAATCACACTTCTTCAAGACTCACGAACTGATCGGGAGTTCGTTGCTCTTCGTCCACGATAAGAGGAAAGCATCCATTTGGATGATCGACTTCGCGAAGACCGTCCCCGTACCTGAAAATGTGGCCATCGATCACAACTCAGTATGGAAGGTCGGTAACCATGAAGATGGATACCTAATCGGTATAAACAACCTAATATCAATCTTCGAGTCCCTCACGAAAGATGACAATGGAAACATAGATCAGTGCTATTCAAATTTAAGTTTAGATAAAAACGTTAGAAGAGACAGTTTAGCTACTTGAAACATGAACACGTTTGACGTTGTGTGAATTGTGTTATCGATTAGCAGTAGCGGGTTCTACTGTATGAGGACAGGTGACTAAACGGATTGCATCGAAGCGGTCGCGTGTTGTAAATATCATAAGACTGTTGTCTTGTTGTAAAAAGATTTAGTTAAGTTGACGTAGTATACCTTTTTGTATTAACAATAAGTGTTAAAATACTCACTTTAAGGAGTAGCTTAAGGAGCTGTAACTTAATTTTCTTAAATGCATAGTTATGTGAAAGGAACAAATCATTGCTTTAAATTTAACTTTAAATACGTAAACAATGCAGAATAACCCATTACAATTTCAATTATCTATTGTGTTTTATTGTTTGGCTGCTTATTATAATGTATGTCCTAAATGAATAAGAAATTGAATTCATTACTGAAAGACAAAGTTGGATAACCTCTAAGAATATAATTTCAATAAATCAGTAAAAATGATGTTACAATTTTTGTTTTTAATATTTTATTCAGCAAATGAAATTGTTTTGAATCATGTTTGATATTTTTAATTCTGGTAATGTTATGTTGAAACCAATTGTATTCATAAAATATAAATATACATATACTTAAAAAAATAATATGTTAAATTGTTTGATTACATTTCTAAAGATAAAATAGACTGTAAAATGACTTCTGATGAACTTTGTTCAAATACCGCGTTATATTTATTATGTACACTATATTAGTGTAAAGACTAGATACAACTTTTATGAAAGTTGTACATAAGGCTAAATTTATCAGGAAGTACTAATTAAAACATATCACATACCATTTGTGTTTTACTTACAATAATATTAATAAATAAGTATATTAAATAACATTTTTAAATTGTACTAAAATTACAACCTCTGATCATCCATCTGATTGACAATACGACACAACATTCTCACAAAGTAACCGGCAATTATTGCATAATTTTGGAATGTTAGAATGCAACTATTAAAATGGACGGCTTGGTACTAAAATTTAGAACTTAAATACTACTTAATAGTAAAATTGCACTAAAAAGGCACGTATTTAAGATTATGTTTTATCTTTACTCGTACTACTACTACCACTATCAATTACAATATCTGTTAAACTCCCTCGCCTTGAACTAGATTCTGGGCTGGAGCCACTTTCTTTACGTATTCTAGAGAAAAGTCTTGGCACGGGACCACTCGATCGGCTTAAATCATTTGGAGCCGGTGAGTATCTCCGAGTCCTTGGTTGTTGAGGTTCCTCTTCTGGTGTATTTTCCGTGTACGGTGGCGGAGGTTGATTTAACATAGTCATTCTGTTTTCCCTTGCCGCTTTTGCTGTAATTTGTAATTCTGCGCCAGCAACTACAGTAGCGAGGGTCGGTGTAAATTGTGGGGCGGCAGCTCTTGCTGAAACCCTTCTTCTTCTTGGTCCTGTTACATCTTCTGTTTCAAATCTACTAGGAAGCTGGGGTAGAGAAAAGTCAGGCCTTAAAGATCCACGTCTTCTATTTTGTCCATTGTCAGATGCATCGATTGTGCCAATGGTATTGTTAGCTACTTGAGAAGCAGTCTCTAAAGCAGCTAAAGCTCGAAGTAGGTCTGCTACACTTGTCTGTTCTAAGACTTCTACTTGTGCTGATTCCGACAGAGTAGACAAATCTATATCAGGATCAAATAAGCTTGGACGACCACGTCTAGTCATGTTTCGGTATTCGTCTATATCAGTAGAAAATAGACTCCTTCGGCCACCTTCGGTAGCATTTCTATAACTTTGTATGTCGCCTGCAAATAAGCTATTTCTACCTGTTTTTGTTTGGTTTTGGTATTGTTTTATACTGGTTTCAAGATCACTGGTACTACCACACGGAGAGCTAATTTTCCGATCTTTACCAAATGTAGGGAACAAACTGCTTCGTCCGCGACGTGTTTTCTCCTTATAGTTCACTAATTCATCAGAACTTTCTGGAAGTGTATCATCGTCATCTTTCTTTGATTTTCCAAATGTAGGAAATAGGCTAAGACGACCTTTTCGAGTTCTATTATGATATTTCTGAACTTCCTCCTCATCGACCGTATCCTCTTCATCGTTACTTGTGGGATTACTAAAATCAAACGTTGGAAATATGCTGTGTCTGCCTCGTTTGGTTCCTTCTTTGTATCGTTTAGCATCTTCATCCAGATTGCTGAAATCGAACGTAGGAAATATACTACGCCTACCCGAGTTCGTTCTCTCTTTGTAATCATTCAAAGAGGAGGTATTTTCATCTTCACTAAAATCAAACGTAGGAAAAATGCTATGCCTTTTAGGTTTATGTTGATAGGCTTTGGCTGCAGCCGTGTCTTCATCTTCAGAAAAGTCAAAAGTTGGAAATATGCTATGTCGGCCTCGTTTAGTCTTTTCTTTATAAGCTTTTGCTTCATCGTCTTCATCTTTGTTAAAATCAAACATCTGGAATATGCTATATCTGCCTCGTTTTGTTCTTTCTTTATATGAGTTTTCATCGCTTTTTTGTTCTTGAGAGGAATCGCCAAGTCCAAATGAAGGGAACATGCTACCGCGTCTAGTTTTTTCTTGAACGTTGTCGCCAGAACCCTGTGCTAGACTGACTCTACCTTTCATAGTATTTTTAATATATTCTGCAGGACTTTCGTGTGCACTTGGTTTTCTAAATAGTCTTGAGAATAAACTTTTTGATGGCAGCATTTTATCGGTGGTTGGAGGATCAATATTGGTAGGAAGCGACAGCTTTCCGCTTCTCATATTGGCCTCTTTTCTGTATTTCTCAGCGGTATCACCATTCGTCCAAGTGTAATCATGATCTAATTTAGATACTGATTCTTTTCTATAATTCGGAACAGCAACACTTAGGGCTCTTGTTCTTTTTGGTGAACTAGATATAATATCTTGTCCTATACTGAATAAAGGCGGGTTTTCAGTTGCCAGTATATGATCATCGTCAAACATATGTATACCTCTTTCTTGCTGTGCTTCAAATCCCCCTAAAACATTAACAACTCTCGCTAATAACTCTGCTGGTTTGACTAAAGCAGAAGCTGTAAATGTTTTTTCCTTATCAATTCCAAGTAAATCTGTGTCTGATTGAATTCGAAGCATGTCTTTCGCCGAAAGCGCAATATTTTCGGAATTTGCACGTTTTCTTTTTACTATCGGCCCTCTAGGTTCTACGTCAAAAGTAAGTATCGGGCAACTTGCACTTCTATGAAGTTGCGGTGCTGCTTCGACGTATACTGGCTGGAAATAATAAGAGGAATATTTAGTACAATATAAAAGATTAATTAATATATTGTGGGTTATCGATTCCGTATAGACCGAAGGATATCTGATCTGGTGTGCAAAAGACAAACTAAATTATGATAGCTCACTAGCGCCCTTGTTTCAATGTCAAAAAATTGTCACGTCATCGTTTTCGTACTGTAATCGTCACGTCATGGTTTTTATTGTATGCAATTTTCTATACCTATGTAGGATTAACATATTTTCTGACAGAACTAACCGCGATAGCAGCGCCTCTCTCCAGATATCCGTGTTTGACTATACCATTTTACTAAAAGCGTCATTTAATAATTATGTATTAGTGGTTATCTTACCTTTAATTTTAATAGATTTGCTTCATTGATGATCTTCCTTATATTAGCCATGTCTTTTGTAAAGCCTTGGAATATTTTACTCTGGGTCGACTTCAACTGGTATGCCAATTTCTGTTCCAATTTGTGTATTCGTTCGGATCTCATTCCGCTGGTAATAAATCCCAGTAACATGACAATGTATCCCAAACCAAACGTTATCCAGATTATGAGGAATATCTGGTATGTGAAGAAGTACCCATACTTGAAGCCGTTGTTGATGGTTCCTGAAGTGAGTTAGGAGATAACACTTTAATGAATTACTCAACAACACAACTAAATGCACAGTTTTGAAAGAATATTTTTAAAAATACATTCCATTACACACCTGCGACTAAATCTCCAAACCCAATTGTAGTCAGTGTGACGAATGCATAGTAGACAGCGGCCACGTAGTCCCATCCTTCAAATACCACGAAGATGCAGGCAGGCAAAAATATGAAGAATAGGAATCCAGGAATTAAATAAAGCATGATTTGTCCCAGCATGCCGAGGTTATTGAAGAAGTAATCCAAATTATCAGCTCGCTTCTCATTTCTCTTCTTGTATTTCCGGTAAGTTGATATAAGCTAAAAATTAAAAATAGAAATATAAAAACGAACTCTAGTTACAAAATTACTTATAATGACGCTTACCCATAAGCAAAACATGAATATGTAATTGCTATTTAATTTCTAAAGGCTGTTTAAATTTTAAATAATACTCTATGACATTGCTATATAATAAACAAAAGGCGTTTAACCAACCTGTAGCCCAAAATATTCGCCAAGATTCGCTAAGAGGATACCATTGATGGGTATACCAAAGAGACCGTAGAATATCATCAGGATTCGCGACAAATGTGTTGTTGGCGCTAAGTTACCGTATCCTGAAATAAATAAAAAAACTCTTTACTTATGTCTCGTGTCAAAAAAAATACAGATCAACCATGTATCAGGTCAGGTGTTACAATGATGTATCTTCTTACATAAGTATGTTTAGTTTTCTAGTTACTTTTATTATATTTGCTAATGTTGTTGGTTATCATTTAGTATTAGAAGAGGCGCTAGTTCTTCCACGGATCCAATTTAAGCAGAAAATTTGAAACGCAATTTTTTTTTCTTCCAGAAAGGAAGAATGAAATTCTTCCTTCCTTTCTTTCTTTCAAATATAACATATTGTCGTCCCTTTCGTTCTTTTTCACTAAATAGTCTATAATAGTATTAATGTATCATAGCAGGCGAGGTCAACAGTAAAACAAAAAATCTTACCGATAGTACTGACGACTGTGTAAGAGAAAAAGAATGAATGGTAGAAGTCCCATTTGAAAGGTGGCTCCTCGTCTTCCGTGGTGTAGTTGAACATAGACTTGCCGCAATAGTCCGACAGCTTCCGCAGTATACTGTCCTGTTTATCGGGATCGTTTGGGATGTAGTTCTCGTAAAGAAGATCTGGAATAATACGCAGAGATTGCTAAAGATACTGTTGCAGTCAATTACACAGTTGTGAGTTTTACTTTTTTTAAAAAATACTCTTTAGACTGTTAAATATAAAGAATAAAATAATTATAAAAGTGTTTTATTATATAACAAAATTATTTAGTTTTAATCGAAAGAATTACAGTTATTTGATACGATCAGGAAAAAATCGAGCAGCGACATTGTGGTCAATGCCATATTTGCAGTTTTCATTTACAAAATTGACAATGAAACTGTCGCAAATACATACATCTCCGCATTTACTTTTTCGTGAGTATCTCGTTAAACAAAGTACGGCAATAATTGTAGAATCACGACGAACTAACTGTGAGGGCGTTAATTAGTACAAATTGCTTTTTTACAGACGTCAATTTTATGGTCGAACCAACACAAATTGGAACGGCATTTTTTGTGATATCTTTCTATCCCAATCATACTTCATACTAATATTTTAAATGCGAAAGTTTAGATGGATGGATGTTTGTTAGAGTTTGTAGCCTTAACGGCTGAACGGATTTGTATGAAATTTGGTGTAGATGTAGAGGATAGTCTGGAAGAACACATAGGCTACTTCTTTTAAAATTCCTAACTGACGGAGTTGCGGGCGAAAGCTAGTAATCAAATAAATTCCCGATTTTTTCAATAACTCCACATCTAATGCATTTTCACAAATGTTTTAATCTTAAAATGCGTGATTAAGAAATAAATTATTACATTCTTCGATTGTCTTTAAAAAGGCATGGGTCAATAACACAACATAAATTACGTAGATTTTGTCACATGTTTTTAATATTTTGCAAAATATTAAAATACAATTTAATAATTATAAACTTAAATTATTCTCGATCAAGACTAGTCATACATCTGAGCTGTAAAACTACGTGATAAATTTTCATGTGTTAAACACTGTAATAAACTAATAGACGATCAGTTTTATTGATTTTTAATTGCTTATACACAAGACATAAAATTCAATTTCCAACCGCAAGTGTTATAAAATGAATAAATTACTAATAAAGTATTTAATTTCATAACCTAATAGAATAGTTATTTGTCATCAGTCGCACATTTGGAATTGTGCTGGAATTAAATTATTTAAACTTTCGTGAGACATTTTATAACTAATTATTTTACGGCTCTTACTCACGTTATACTTTTTCCGGTGACGGCACCGACCAGTTTATTTGCTGGAATACTCACTGTGACGTTAAATGTCCATTAAAACGTTCTTAAATGTAGTTTAATTAAAATAAATCTATAACTATGGAACTTTAATTTGTAAATGTAAAAGTAACTGCTGCGATTCATAGCTGTAACTGTGATAACTGTTTTAGTATGAATGTCTGCTTAGTGACCAATATCAAAGAGAAAACAAAAGACTTCATTTACGTTAGCACAATTTTTACTAAAAAAAATCCAAACAAAAAGTTATTAGTTAACTATTTGTCGGTTAATCTTGACAGTGAGTCCGGCCTTCAACCGTCATCCATTATACTTGGCCGATTGAATTGACGCGATGTCGTAAATCGATTTTATGTCCGTTTGATGTTAATCAATCGACGATGCTGGGCCGCTCCTTCTTTTCAAACGCTCTATAAAAGTCTTTCAATGTACAGCGGTATCAAAACCGCTAATGACTTCCGTAACCGCAGCGGAACCTTAACTAGATACTGTGTGAACTTTATACGATGTTTAACGGGGACTATCGGCAATGACAAAGTTAGCTACCAATTATCGTAATCGTATGTAAAAAGGTAAACTATTTACATATCAAAGAAACAACAATTAGACTATTTGAAAGCTCAATGAAAAAGACACTGGTAGAAGCACGGTATTTTCAATAAAAGCTCAAAAATAAGTTATATTTACAAAAACAAAAAGTGACATGTGATTAAAGAAACATGCAACAAAACCCGTACATTTTCATTCTGAGTTTAATCGGCATTTTGTATTTCAGTAATCTTACTAATCTTACTGATATTGTATATGTGAAAGTTTAGATGGATGGATGTTTGTTATAGTTTGTAGCCTAAAGGGCTGAACGGTTTTCGATGAAATTTGGCGTAGATGTAGAAGATAATCTGGAAGAATACATAGGCTATTCACTTTTGTTTTTTTCAATTCCATGCGGACGGTGTCGCGGGCGAAAGCTAGTTAACAATATTCATGTAACATTCTATGAAATAAGCTTCTTTAGATTACAAAAACTTCCAGTTTTTCTGGAAGTTCCTTGATTTTGTTTACGATTATTGTAACTCATGTCCTTCGTAGATTAGCCTCTAATAAAACGGAAGTTAAGGTACAAAAATCAGGATATAAACAAATTTATGCTCAATTGTTAAGTAACTTGTATTTGTGACTTGGTGTACTGATGACGTGATATGAAAATACTAATTTTTAGATCACGAAGCCACGACGGAGGCCAATGTTATTTGCTTACAAGATGGTGACGGTCATATTATAATACAATTATAGTATCGGTTTTCATAGTTAAGAATTTTCCTCTTTCCTATAACATAAAATTAAAGATTTTCCATGATTTCCGGTGTGGAAAGTCTTCAAGTACAGCCTCAGAAGTATCCTATTTATGTAATTACTTAACTTAGAAAAATTATATTCAATAAATTGTTTCTGATAATGTTGTGATGCACCTGTTGGCTAATATATCAGTTTTGTGTATACGTGTTTTCTATTTTCTAATGTAATAGCTATTGTGTATACTTATCTAAAAAAAAAGCAACATTAAACATTTAACATCAAAGTTCGATAAGTCTATGTACGTCTGTGCAGAGACTTATCGAACTTTGACGGTGTCTACCAATCTCGACAAAACTTCAAATGAAGAAACAGAACTCTATTTTGGCACACCCTTGTCATCACTCAAAAAGCTCTTCTCTGCCTCCTTTTCTGCTCTACCTTCTTTAAAGACAAGTGTTGTTTCACAATCTTTTTTCCAAAAGTCTTTTAAAAGAGACATTCAAATACATTGCTACCAGACAACCTTGTATTACAATCAAAGAAGGAAACTTAACAAAACTTCACAAAACAATATATTTTCCCCTCGAACAAATATTTATTAAATAATTTAACCTTATTAGTAACTGTATCGGTGCACATTTCGTACTTTAAACGAAACCTTTATTGTGTAGGTATTATAAAAACAGACCAAATATAAAGAATTGAGGAAAATTGGATCACAAAATGTATAAATCATCAAAGATTCAGTGGACAAGACTGGTGAGGACGTCCGTTTCTTAAGCGTTCATGCGATTTTCCTTATACCTTCCTGATGACACTATTCCGGAATGATATTATTTCACTTTAATTTCCGCATGAAATTGTAAACAACACACGCGTTGTTCGTCCTTCTTAGCGATTAGCCGCAGGAAAAATTGTGACCTTATTTCTAACTATATAGAGATTTATAGATAAAAAAAAAACATTATTACATTAATTTTATAGCGTTGTCTCATTAACTAATGTTTTTAATTTACATAAGATAGATAAAAATACCATTTGATAAAATAAGACGTTTGTCTATTAAGGGTGAGTCGATTCATGTATTAATACGCATATTATTAAAAATGAATGGATTATTTTAAATATATCGTCGTCATACACATGTTTACGAACTACACTTATGTTTATAATTAGCTTGTATTTCTAACGCTTTAGCATGCGGAGGAAACTTGTTTATTCGAACCTCGAACATGACCGACTTATGAATTTAAGGTAATCGAGCCTATTTCGCTAATACTCACCATATATCTTTTACAAGTATTTATTACCATTTATGTTTATTTTGATACTAATCACGTTATTAATCTAAACAATTTTTCCATACCGTGGCTCCATCATGGTCAACTCGTCTACAACCATCTATACTAATATAATAAAGCGTAAACACACACTTCTTTGTTGCCTAAGATGTCAGCAATTATAGCATATTTTTGAATAACTCTTTTTTTTATAAATAGCCCTACACTTACGTCACGCTTTAGGCTATATATTTTCACGCCATTAAACTTAGGGGTAAATATTTTGGATAAAACCCTAATGTGGGAAAGAGACCATAAGTTGCTGCCAACATCAAGGAAGAAAGGTTGCCATGGTTTGACATCATGTAATGTCATTTTGACATTTGCAATTGATAATTTGAAAAATGTAAAAAAAAAATGATTTTTTTTATAATTTTACGCGGATGAAGTTGCATGGGAACAGCTAGTTATTTATAAAGAGGAAGGATTTCTATTATTTGTATGTAATCAATTAACAAAAAAAATACTGGGCTAATGAAAAAGAAGTTTCCGTCGTTAGAAAGCTACGTTATCACTAAGTAAAATAGGCTATATTTAGCACTATTTTAAATATCCCGCAGACAAAGTTGCGTGAATATGGTATGTAATATTTTAAAATGATCGTTAAAAATATATTCATCTCTAAATGATTTCTTGATGACTAACAATGGATATCGATTAAAACTTCATACGCATTTCGTCTTTGTGTATCACGAATATTAACTACCTCATTATTTAAATTGCAACATTAATTTCTTTGTTTACAGGTATAAGTATTATAATTGTTGTACCGCATAACTTAGTTACAATACTTCTGTTCAACTACAAATACTGAAATACTTATTATTCACTTAGGCAATATTGAAGGAAATGTTTCTTTTCACGCGAACCGTCTGTCACGTAATTGCCTATTGAACATCTTTTGTACTCAATAACTTCAAACAAATAAATGTCCCAACAGTATTTGTTTAATTGTTTAGAATTACGTTCCTTTCATTGTGTCAGTGATCTCAGGAAATGTTTAGTTATTTTAACTTATGAGTATAATTGCTTGTAATTTGTGTCTATACATATTTTTTATTTATATACAGAATATTGATATCACATGATCAATGAGAATGGAGTTTATGTAAATGATTTACGCATATTTTTTAAATAGCAATTGAAAGAAAACATTGGAGCACAAATGACTGTAGAGAAAGTTCAAAGCGATAGAATCGTAGAAGACAAAATTCAATGTCAAAAACAGTTATCATTAATTTGCCTTTGTCCCTATGGAGGGTTGCTTCAGTATGTGCTGCTCTTCCACACATCTCTATCAGCCGTCATATCTGTATTCATTTTCTTTCTTAAGCATATCTTCCACACAATCCTTCCATACTTTCAATGTTAAACAGTGCTTTATAATATACGTTGTATCCATAGTATAAATCTAGAATACATTTATATTTGTACACTTGATGAAAATAACATTTTGTTTGTGTGACCGTGTTCAGAGAAGATATAAAAGAACACGCGTGAATTTTATGAAACTCTACCAACTTGTTTACGTATATTTTATGAGAATTTATTTTTATATTCATTTGTGATTCTTTTCTACAAATGTTTTATTGTTTTTTTATTCGTACAATACAAGCAATCTTTATTTAATAATTTAGTAACTAGGCTACATCAGGTACCAATATGTAAAAAAAAACAATTTTCCTTACTCTCTGAGGATAACATACACACATACTACACAAATATAAAAAAAATGTAATTTTTTATTTTAAATGTGTAGGAATATAAATAAGCTTTTCGGTCACATATTAAAACTAAAAATTACCTTTGTGCCTATTAATCGTTTCTATAATATTAATAAATGTAGACGGACACCAAATCTTTATAAATACGGAAAACGTTAGTAAGAATAAAGAAAGCTCTAGACTTCAATAGGAAAATAATCGCTAATCTAAACAATTCTATGCATTTATTACGGATATCAGATGATCGTAAACACGGATATAAGCACTTAATTTTATGACCCGTGTAAAAGTTTTAACCCACGGATAATCTTGATGTTCATCCCTATCATAAATGCATAGAAGATTCTACACTATACGGAATTACTCGTTATTTTAATTCCTTAGAATAAAACCAATTACATTGACCATGACAACTTATTAAATTGGATTTTATTTTCAGTCTTACAAAGTATTTATCATCTCTCCTGCTTTATCCTACTCCCGTAGGGTCGGCGCACCGGGTTTTCGTCCTCCAAATAACTATATCATCCGTCATCTCAGTCATCACTCCCTTTTTGATCATGTTACCTTTCACGCAATCCATCCATCTCTTTCTAGGTCTACCTCTACCGGTGTACCCCTCCACATTCATACCTAACGTCCTTCTTGTTACATGCGATTCATCCCTTCTCATAACATGCCCATATCACGCTAACTTTTTACTCCTTATTTTCTCAAACTTCCTCTACAAAGTATAAAGTACTAGCTGTTGCTCGCGCCCTTGCCGGCGTGAAATAAAAAAAAATCAATAAAAAAAATACAGCCTATGTTACTCACAGATAAATTACCATCTAATGGTAAAAGAAATTTTGAAATCGGCCTAGTAGTTTTTGAGTTATTTCAATACATACAAAAATACAAATCTTTCCTCTTTATAATATTGGTATAGATAAGTTACAAAGTATTAGGTTTCAAATAGTATTTTTTAAACTCTATGATAGCTTATTGCGATAGTTTGAACGTCTTAGCGTTTATGTTCTATCTCCAAATATAAAAAGCTATAATAATATGACCTAATTTCACTCTACTCGTTCTTAATTTAATCCTAATAAAGTATCTGCATCTTATCTCGACCTCAGCGATGGATGTAGACAAATTGTCTGTTAACAACTATTCCAAAATTAAATATGATGTGCGAGAGATGAACGGAAAAAATAACAAACACAAGGAAATCGAAAATCTTATTAATCTGGAATCAATCTACAGATTAACCTAGAAGTATCCAAATATATACAGCATTGATTTTTATCTAAATAATGATGAAATTTTGATACAAATAAGATTAAAACGATGCAGGTAAAGTTAAACATTTTATTGAAATGCAAATTTTGTAGATTTTGTAAGCTTAAATATTTATTTTCATAATTATATTTTTAAGAAGAGGATTTTTTTTGTATAAATATCGTTGAATATAGACTTTATATGGATAGAGAATAGACGTTGAATATAGATTTAGAGCTATATTACAAGAAATAAAACAAAATTATTACGAAATATAAATAACCACTACGCCTTAACTAATATCTTAATTAACACGTTTGTTATCATTATTTATATTATAATTATATTACGGTAGATTATAAAATAAAGTTACCTAAAAATGGAGATACATATGTGATCACATAAATCCCAGCGTGGGTTATGCCGTACTCAGATAATGTTATTTGCATTTCTCTCAATTAACTAGATTAGGTGTGTTTGAAAACAAAGCATTTCTTTTCGTAAATTAAATATACTTGGAATTTTAATTATAGACGTAAGAGATATACCACCCAAACTGTATTTAGTATATAATTTTTATATTATAAGGTGGCAAACGAGCGAGAGGCCACCTGAATTAGCCAAGAAAGCGAGGCCATTGCCGCCCATATACATCCGTAATTGCGGATTCGTTGCCTACCCTTAATCAACGGCTCTACCACTGTAAAAAAATAAGATACTTATCTATAGGACTTTACTTTCAAATTCGAAATATCGGGAATAAATGTTATTGGTTTCTACATTCCCCAATAAATACATATCAATAATATAGGAACGGAAAATAGTTTACAGATTAATATTCCGTTACAATATTTTTAAAACCATTTAACCAGCGTAGATTTTGCTGTAATATCTAATACTTGTAAACAGCATTTAATGCCTAATGAAGGCAATCTATTTATGACATCGATTGTTTCAAGTTTTTATCGAGAACCGTGGAAAAGACGAAACAATAGACGCATGATCTTATATTTTAACACGAAAGGCGGATATTGACTATGCTGAAATATAAAAAAACTATTGTAGACATTGAAATTGTAAAATTACAAGCAATGCTTTTTTTTACTCGTCCTGTATAACGATTCAGTCAGATTGAAATTAACAATCAATCAAATATTCTACCTAAAATTTTCGTTCATCGACTTAATGTTTTAAAGTCGAGAAGGAAATAATCAATTGTACATGTTCAGAACAAACGAAATATCTATTTATTTCTGTCGACTAGTACTTTTATATGAACAGAATCTACTTCTTTGTTTATACATTGTTGGATTCTCGTGAAAGATTTTTACGTCTTTCGTGTTTTAATGCGTATTTGAATAATAAAAGTATGATCTGTGCTGTCATTTTTATATACTGCCCGGTTTTAATATTACTTGGAGGGCAACTTTAATTGCTCTAGTTAGGATATTTTTAAAAGAAAATTAAATCAATCTTTTATCTGTTATAACATTATAAATGCGAATATTTAGATACATGGATGGATGGATGTTTGTCAGAGTTTGTAGCCTAAACAGCTGAACGCATTTCGATGAAATTTGGCATAGATGTAGAATGTCTGAAAGAATACATAGACTACTTTTGTTTTTTTTTATTCCACCTGGATGGAGTCGTTGGCGAAAGCTAGTCTGTTATAAAAATGGGCGCTACCATTCGAATTTAGGATATACCGTAGCTTTATTGTTGGTATGAACTTTCCATTGTCATCAACAACATTATTGCATTATGGCATTTAGTATATTTCACAGAATAACTATCAAGCAACTTATTAGATAAAAAAGAAAAGAATGTAAGTCATAGAAACAATTTGTAACATTCTCGAAAGGCGACAAACTGAGGATTAGCAAATAGTTTATTGGCTATTAAAACACGAGGACATATTGTCAACCGTGTAAGACAAGATGGTAAACACTCGATTGTATCAATGAAACTACACTAAATCATTTCAACACAGCTACTGGACAGTTGCACTAGATATGATTTAAAATCAAGTGGATCGATAATGTGAACAAACATTAGTAAAGTGCAGTGGAGGAAACTACATTGATTCACTTATCTGATTAGAATAATATACATCAATATAAATAGGTTAATGGTTCTCTTACTATGGCCCTTTAGAACCTGTATTAAGTTTCACTTAAATTGTTGCTATTCTTTACATCGAATATCCGTTTTTTCTAGTTCAAATTATTTTAGAGATTATGAAGCTTAGGCTACTTTAAACATTAATGTAACATTAAAAAATTACAGGATTTTAATATCTAAATTCTGTTTTCACGACGTTATTTTATATATATTTAATTTAAAAATTGTTATTTTTTTATTTTATATTTTAAATAGTTATTAAGTTGTTTTATTATAAGGAACAAAGAGCAATTAGAAGCCGGTACATTAAGAAGGATATAATTTCTAATGCAGCGATTGACAGCTAAGGCCGCTCTGACTGTAGGAATGATAAATAAATGGCAATGGACTCACTTTGGATTTCAAGTCTTTCCAGTTTTTCTTCGGCCCTCTGCGCCACCTCTACGGGACTTTCGATGTGGTAGAAAATACTCGCACCGACAAGAAGATAAACTATATGAAGGGCCAGCATACACGCGAGTTGCTTTTTGGACATCATCTTGGATACGTTTTTATTTTACTGTTTATGTTAATTATCACAGCGCAGTGTTTACACTTATATAAACCACGTATTGTTATATTTTTAAATCACATAAAAATCCAAACAGTTCCTTGCATTGGCAAAACTAACTGCAGCATCAGAAATCTTAATATCATCAGAGTTTTCGTGAAACGAATCAAGCACCTTTCGTTGTTTCCAAACATCGTCCTAGATTACACTTATCCCACTATGGCACATCGGCGTTATTTTTAAAGTTGTATAAATGTAGATGCATCGTTGTTCGAAAGTTAAAAAAAAGTAAACTGTCACTTTAGTTCGAGTCGACGTTCGACTCGAGCGCTCGATGCGTCCGAATGATTTCCCGAGGCGCGCGCGCGCAAATCGCGGTCCACCCGCGTATACGTCCTTTTTTTATACAAGCTCTAAATGTTTGACGGCGACATCTCGCATTAACTCGTCGTAAAGGATAATGTGTAAGGCTATTGCTGTACGTACGTACCAGTTGATGTATATAATGATAGTGCTAACGCGTTCAAACTAAAGATTTCCGTTTATGGCCACGGATTAAAGAGGATTCTGCGCCTGATAGCGGTTGTCTACGCTATACTGTTACATCATTCTATACTTTTAAATTTCGCCGAATTTAGTGAACATCGAAAAAGAAAGATTCCATTATCTTTAACTTCATATTTTTGACCTTGTTAATTTTTTCTTTTCCCAGTCTAATTAATGATATTGTCTTATTGATTTTGTACAGGTAGGATTCTTGTTTATCTCCCTAATACTTACGTTCTGTTGTTCTGTTTTATCCTACACGTAGTACAGCAATATACACGCATATATCATCCTGCAAGGGCGTTGGAATGTAATATATTTCTAATCTAAGGCATTAATATTAATATGCTTATGCACACAGCATAGGTCACTGGGTAGGCGTCCTAAGCCGGTCTTCCTGAAATCTGATATTACAATGCGTCCACAGTAACAAGATAGGCAGACATCCAATACACTCACATCATACCTACCCGTCTTTTTATTTGAACAGCGAATGACGAATCTATATAAATATTTAATAAAGTTTTTAGATTAATTAATGATGTAATTTATTTTACACGTTGTAGTCACATCGGTATGACGTCATCGGAATTAGGTTCCTATGTGTGGTGAGTGAATTTCGACGGTTGGTCTACCCTCTTTAATTTTTGTAGCACTCTAATAGTGTTTCATATTTTAATTTAATTAGGTGTTTATTACGTACCTATGTAATAAACAATGAGTACGTCTTTGACTAAACTATCGCAAAACTGTTTAGTCACGTTTTGATTACTATCAGCTTACATGGAGGTGCGCACACTATACGATTTGTAGTTGTGCAACTAAACAGATGAATGGTCTGTGAAACAATCGACAATCGCACAACAGTTGTGCGATAGTTTAGTCAAAAGTGTGCCCGTTCTAACATATTTTTAATTTTAAATTCTAATGACACTTTGATTTCTTGATACAGTGATGTCAGACATTTGTTATTGTAAATAATTGTACAATAAATTATATTTACAAATCACGTTTAATTGATAAGATGGTTTTTGACATCGGAGTAAATTTACAATAGACGATTTGATACACAATTACGTGAACAACTCTAGATTGAATCCGGAATAATGAAGTTACATAGTTTTCAATAAGTTAAGCGAAAATTAACACATACAATGTTTAGTATAGGTATTTATATATTTAGAACAAACAGTGAATTATTATATATTTGAGATGTAAGAAAACTATTTAGTTTTATTAAGGCTTTGAGAATGGACTACCAATTAACACAATTTAGATTATTAATGTAATAAAAATTTAAATTAAAATAGAGACAGATGAAATAAATCATACTAATATTATAAATGCGAAAGTTTAGATGGATGGATGGATGGATGTTTGTTAAAGTTTGTAGCCTAAACGACTGAATGGATATCAATGAAATTTGGCACAGACGTAGAGGATAGTGTGGAAGAACATATAGGGTACTCATTTTTGTTTTACGAGGTATTTTTAATTCCACGCGGACGGAGTCGCGGGCAAAAGCTAGTTCGATCTAATTGTAAAATAAGTCATATTTGAAAAATATAGTATAATCAACAATCAACAATAGGCCTAAAATCATAATATAAACCGTGCGTAATGCGTGAGATATTTTACCAAAGTGTATAAAAAACCTTTAGATTTAATGAAATATTTACGATTGACGTTGACGCAGTTTAATGAAAGTCATTAACAAAACATTTACATCAAATCAATTGAATTTATCGACACCACTCATAGCCTGGTCATTATTATTATTACGTCATAGGTTGTTTTACCAATATTTTCGTTTTCAGTATAATCATCAACCTTCCCTCGTATCTACGAAGGGTCGGCACAGTATGTACTCTTACATCAGCGGTCATATCGGATTTCTCTCCCTTCTTACGCATATCCTCTTTCACATCATTCATTCTTCGGCTTTTTCTCTACCTTAGTAATCATCCAAAATTAATCTTATTACTATCATGTTATTTAAATAATGATCGTAAATAGCGAAATGATAAAATAATAAGTACTTTTATTAATTAATTCTTGTATTAATCCCCTAAACTAAAAATAAAAATAAATTTCCAATTAAATACGTGTTTAAAATTGACTTCTGTTGTGAAAATTACACGAAACATTCTGTTCTCTTTTTTTTATAAAGATAATGCGAGATATAATGTTTTTGTATAATGTTTCGTTAGAGGAACCCACTGTTATCGAAGCCAATGTCACGGGAGTTCCCGGTATGTCATTGAACGTGGCCGCCTGTTGCCAACGTATGCACACACAAAGCACGTAACTTGTACGTAACATCCCAAACATGACAATGCACTCGGAAAATGGGTTTAAATTATTTATTTTCTGTTGCGACACTATGACAATAAATTCACGGGAAGTTGCAATCATTCAGCAAATGATTTTAGAAGTTGTAATATCAATTTCTATGTAAAGAAGTTAATTGTTATGTGCTTCGTATGCTATACTAGGAATACTATATGTACATAATATTTAAAAAATGTAGGAAATTGTAATAGTCTCTACATTGGGAAGTGTAGATAATCAAATCCTTAGATATTTAGATCTGTTTTACGAATCCATTCATCGTAAGGATAATCCATAGACAAGTAACAAATCATTATAAATTCTTTAATGTTTTATAGGAGAGCAATCTTTTGTTTTTGTTGAGATTCTCCCCAGGTGTAATACTACGAGTTAGTATTGACGGCTAAATAGCAAATTCATGTTATCACGTAAAATAGTTACAAAATTAAAAACAGAATAACACACGAATTCTTTAAATAAATCTCATCACAGTCACACAAACGTTTAAATACTATAAATTATAATTTAATACACTTTCACATAGAAATCTAAAACTTAAAGAAACAAAGATTTACCTATGTTTTAAAATTGTTTCTGATCTATTTCATTACCACTTGTAACTTATAAGGATATTAAAAAAGTTAACTACATTTCTTATTTTATGCTAAAACAAAATATTACTAACATATCACAAGAAAACAAAGTACTGAGTGAAATTTAACAAAACCTATCTAAAGCGTTAAATGATAAAACTATATTTGTATAGATAAATGTATTAAGTGGGCTAAAATATTTTAAATTTCATCAAATCTCTGATTCTTAGAGTAATATGACGTTATTTATTTACTGATAGTAAGTTTGCAGGTTCAATGCAGTAATTGTTTATGTTAACATTTGCTATTTTATTTCACGTTATGAGTTATTATTTAAAATATCTCTTCTATCGTTTGGAGATATTTTTGTACTATGAGTTTTATAAGATGTCATTATTCCTATACTAACTAAATTGTTTGATTATCAAAGTTAAGACAGTTTTTTACGCGCCCAAATACATGTGTGTGTGAGGTTATGTTTAGAGCTATACTAGGATCTTAATCTATTCCTTTATTTAAACGTCATATACTAGGAGTCTTAAAAACAGTCGTTCAATAAATGCGAAAGTTTGGATGGATGTTTGTAAGAGTATTTAGTCTAAACGGCTGAACGGATTTCGATGAAATTTGGTATAGATGTATAGGATAGTCTGGAAAAACACATAGGCAACTCACTTTTTTTTTACTCCACGCGGACGGAGTCGCCGGCGAAAGCTAGTGTAGATATAAAACAAGCGACGTTAATGAGTCATGAGATATTTGGCAACTTTTCCCTGTTTATTGTAGCTACAATAATGACTGATTATGTTATTGACATTTTATCTGAAAACCCATGTTAATTTGTTAGTTTAATTTGTATAATTGTTTTATATCCTGCCTTTAACAGATCATCTGTTGTTTAGGGAATTCTAGAAGTAAACACTTTTGTCATGCTCTAAGAGTGAAGTAGATACAGAGGTAGCTTCTAGCCATTTTTAGAACTAATTTCCGTTTTATTCAAACGTAGTTTCGTCATATTTCACTATAGAAAATTCCCTAATTGCACGCATTGTGCGTCATTTCGGATTAAAAACACGCAATATTAGAATAACGGTTCTATTTTTATCATGATACCTTTTGGCGAAAAGAATAAAATGCTCTTACCTTGTTCGCAGAATAATCTCTCTAACCGTCCTCAAATATCGACCTTGTGTACTTCATCATAAACATCGCGGGGCGTTCTCACATCGTTTCCCGACACGTCGGAGCCATGTCAAAATTGTAATTTATTTAAATCGTGACATTAACTCTCTGCACCTACTTTTCCTCTCTTGTCCGACTTGTGCTCTCTCGTCAGGTAACGAAAACAATGGTCCAATTCAATGACATTTCTGTAAATCCAAGATTAAATAGCTATTAGAATATAATACAAATACGAACAACATAGTATGAATTTTAAAAAGTAAGATAAACACAGGTTTTTCCTCTTAAATAAAATTACAATTTCAACATTTAAATATAATCCGTTGCTTTTATTGAAATGTATTTTAGAATAAAGCTCAAGTAAATACCGCATTTCTGAATTTCCTAGTCTCTTTGTGACTCTCTTTAGCTTCAAGGTTCGAAGCAGATAAAGATAAAAGAGAACAGATCACAGGCACAAATAAAGACCGGACAGCAAAAATTAAATTTCCTTGCATAATAGTGAATGAATGAAGTTTTTAAGGGTCGTAGAATGTAGGATTATCTTTAACATCTTCTAGACATTAGCAAGTCCAAATAAGGGGTTACTGAGGTTTAAATGCTCCTCATTTTGATGCTACAAGCTACATAAGTAAGATACTTACTTATTTCTTCTTAATAACACACGATTATCCACGTACGCCAGCGTTATCCCGCTAGTTCACCATAACATCATTTACAATGACATAAATGCGCAGTGTAAGTTTTCATTGTAGTAATCTAGAACAAATCTACCGTAATTAAAAAGGTAGCTTAGCAATCAAATGTAACACAACCCTTATAGACAAACTGGTGTCAAGGTTCCAGTGACATCCGCGTTCTTTTGTCACAGCCGACTGACTCCGAAGTGTCCGTTACCAACATCTGAACTGATACCGTTTCTTCGGGTATCAAAAAATCTAACAAAAACCATGTAAAAAGAATAAAACACCGAAATTTACAGCACAAATGAAGTAGTCTTTTATATTATGTTTGTAATTTTCATGAAATATCTTAGAAAAAGAAAAGTGACGGTACCTTCACGAATGTTAAATTAAAAACCGGTAAAGTTTTGGGTAAATTTACTTACTTTTTTATATTTTAACTTTGCTTTATCATATGCAATTTAAAATTTTAAAATTCGTTTGGTCATTACTCATTCAAGATGTAAGAAAAAAAATTAGGTGGTAAAATGTATTTATTGTCCCTTATATTTAAAATACGTGGACAGATTACATAAAATTTATTATGTATTAAAGTTTAACGCTTTTTACTTATTTGGTGTACACAAATATTAAATAACGAAATACACATTACAAATGATTACTGCGAGATTATGCAACAGTGTCATATATTTTTTGTTTAAAATAAAAGAAAGCGTTTACTCATGACCGAAACGTACAAGATTTAATTTAACTTCATGAAAATCTTCCAAAATACCCGAAGAGATCTAGATTAAATATAATTTACAGTCTGGTATAGATCATCGGATTTTTTTTAATTCTAAGAGGATGAGTCGCCATCGCCAAGAAATTTTAAGTTTCAAATCATAGCAGTCGATCACGGACTCGAGGCTTCAGATTGCGACCGGAATGACGTTGACGACTGTTTAAAGGCTTTCACGCTAATTCTTTAATGCGTGGATTAATCGCGATTAGGTCTCGCAAGCAAATATTTGACCAACGGTCTTGTCGTGGCGTTTCAATGTCATTGATCTCTTGACGTGATAAAAAAGTGACAAAAACATGTATAAAGCAATTTCTTCGCTTCAAATTCCAAGCTAGTATACTAGGAATCAATTTGTATGATCTTCAAAGATACTATTTAATATTGTTCTTATTGTTTAAGACTCCATTAAAGTTCTTTTACAATTATAGATTCAATTGCGTCATAAAGCTTATTAGAAGAACTTTTCATTTAGTAACCATGGTTTTCACTAAGAAACTCCTGAACAGGCTATAGCGCGAGTACCCTAGGCAAGTATTCTAAGGCTCCGTCGTTTTACTATACTTTTGGAGGAGGGCGTTATTAACAAGCTTATCCGAGAGAGTGTATGTCGATGATTTTCAGGCTACAACGGCTTGGACCATCATTGCTCTTTTATTCAGTTTGATAACACTGATTCAACAATGTGTTTTCGTAAAGATGATGTTATGGCTACAGTTAATCCCTTTCCGTTTTCATTGCAATTTGTAAAGGATATTAAAACGTGATAATCCAGATATGAAAGTATAAACAGTAACAAAGATTCTAGTGACCTCGTTAAAGAGGCCGCGAATTGTAAAACAAAGTAAATTCGAACAATGTTTGTGATGTAGTATAAACAGTCATATTAATATTATCCTAATTAGGACTCTTTGAACAAGTCTTTGAATGTCCAAGGAATGTGTTATCAGATTACTTGATTGCTGAGTGTCTTGACTTGTTGACACTGTCCACTATAATCACAATGCTAAGTTGTTAATGGGTAACCTTAGAATAGCACTTTCATATTATAGATTAGCTATGGTTTCGAGGGCATAAGGGGTGATAATTACAAACGTACTAAATTCCATCCTTAAATGTTTGTAATACTACCAACTTTAAAGCTACAAGCGCCCTGGTGAGATTTTTAGGGCGCTCCTTTTTTAGTACTTTCGAAGGGCGGAGGTTGTAAGGTTACGAGACTGTAATTCAATGCCCTAGGTGGTCGCCAGACCGCATCCTATTCAACGTTAACTCTGGCTGTATAAAATACTAGCTGTTGCTTGTGGCTTCGTCCGCGTGAAATTAAATAAAAAAAAGCTTATGTTACTCACTGATAACGTAGCTTTTTAATGGTGAAAGAATTTTTGAAATCGTGCCAGTAGTTTATGAGTTATTCCAATACATATATAAATACAAATCTTTTCTCTTTATAATATTAGTATAGATTACCACCTCTACAATCTTAGATATTTTTATGAATAGATGTTTGACTTTACAGCTTTTTATACAATTTAGCAAATTCTAATACATCTAGTTCGGCAATGACATCGGTCACCGGTCAAAAGTAAACTGTCTTCCTACACCACTTTGTTATTCTAATCACAGGCGTAATGACCGCTGGTGTGCCATCATGTACGATTCAGCGAGTACCATTGGCGGAATACGTAATGAAGACGCGGGGACGTTTGATTGAATGTATTACTGTCAAGGGTGCATATCTCGGAACAACAATCTATGAAAAAAAACTTTTTACATTGCAAATTTGTACGAATATGTAGAGCTAAGAGTGTTTTTAGTGAATCGAGGATTGAATATCTGTTGCATCACGCTGTTACGATATTTATAATTTTTTAACACGGTAAGAAAACTATTTAATTTGGCGAGGTTTAAAAATGTATCTAGAAAAGCCGAGATTTGGTCATCTTTTAAATTAGTATATTTAACTTGAAAAATCCCAAACAAAACAATATCGACAAATTGTTGATGGCTGTTTTATCAAAATAAATGCAAAATCAATTACTTAATTGCTTTACCTCGTTATGTAGTTTACGAGACTATTTCACCTCATCTTTGCCTTCAACTACCATGGCCAATGTTAGGAAAATTACTGAATTTATTTTTTATTACCTAAAACGTATACTTAAAACTAAATTATTGTGTAAATGTTTCAAGCAATTATCTGTTTGCAATAAATATAATACATGTCTAGAAGTCTTCAAAAGCGACCGCATAGCTTTCATTATCAAGTCGCAGTATCTACTTTCTCTTACATATCCACTTCAAATTGTATCAAATTGATCCGTTTCTATGTATTGAGGTATTTATCATAACATCAAGTGGAACTGGTTTTTTTTACGGTTTTTATGTTATAGGACATGTCATACAAACAATGACGTGAAAATGAAAAGTCGTGATTTTTTCCGACGTCCACTTCCTTCTTCTATTACCAAGGCCAATTCAAAGTCCAGTGATAACATGATGTTACTTAGATACTATGTAACCAGATATAACCCGATTTGCGTGCAATTCATCATAAATATAAATTGATCGACACGCGAAACACGAATATTTCGCGTGTTCTATGCGTGTTGCAGTGATTGGCCTAACTATTGGAGTTAGCACCTCTGAGACATCACGTTTTTAGTTTATTACATAAAAATATTACATTAGGAACTATAAAATTCATTTACATCAATGGATATGAACTTACACATCGGCGAAAGTGGTAAATGAGAAGGTGACCAAGATATCAATCGATCAATACCCGCTTTCCAGAGTAGATTTGTATTATTGACTATAGTCCAGAATAAGGCATCGCAAGTCGATTATCTAGGCTAGGTTTTTAGCGGCTATCATTCATGTATTCTTTGGTTTTGATATCTATTTTGTATTTTTCGATTGTCACGGTGGCAAATGGTAGAAAAGTCCATGAAACTCCAAGACTTACTTAGACTTTTTTGCCAATCGATATTATGACTTTTCTAACTATGGCGAAAAAATATTGCATGTTTTAGACATCCATAAAAAATACACTTTATTTACTTCCTGATATTTTTCAATCTCTAAGGCCATTGTATCAATATATTGAAGTTTCCTTTGCTTAAAATCGATATTTCTCAAAATTTATTGTCTATTGATGACATCCGGCTGTCAGTTGTCAAATTTACATTTTGGTTTTGTCCAGAATTAATATTATTGTTTTCGTATTTTTAAAATAAAATGGATCATCAAAGCAGAGAATTTGAACAGGACTTCTTTTTAAAAGAACCAGTTGACGCGCGGATACGGTAAAAAATATAATTATAACCTTTAAACATATGGTGCAATATTGTGTTATGAATATTTTCATGCTAATCTTCACAGAAAACCAAAAGATGAGCCTAAAGAAGAATCTCACCCTAACCTTAAAGTGGAAATGCAAACGATACGTCTTAATTCCGATTCACAGAAACTTGTATTAGACACATTAAGATTCATCCATGGGCCAGATTTCAAACTTGGAAGTGCAAGTGTTTATAAGGTATTTTAAATATAAATGGAAAATAGTCTCATGTAAAAAAATAACAAAATACTCCTTACTTAGGTCCTTTAAAATTAAAATAACATTACTATTTCTGAGTTAAGTTTAACCATTGAAAGAATAGAAGTCTGGATCAAATATGCCTGCTTTGACTTTGATTATTCTTAACACTAACAGTAATCTTTAATCACTTTCACTATAGAAAAAAGAATTCTATAGATATTATTTAAACAAAAATTATCAGCTGCGCTTTACCTTACAATCTATAAAGGTTTGTTCTACATTTCTAGGCTGTGCATTTACCTTACAATCTAATGATTAGCATTATTCTAAGCTTGAATTAAATTCTACAAAATGAATTTATGCCATGTTTATATTTTATTTTTGTTTACTTTTATTGCAAGGATAAGGGATCTAATTTGGGTAATCGCTATTGGATGGAAAGAGGCAATCTCGTTGTACAAGGAGGATTTGATTATTCATTGTCAGCTAAACCTGATATACAAACATCAGAAGCAAGGCTCAGAGCATTCGCTTTGGCAAAATTAGAAAAGTGAGTAATAAATTCCTTTGTAAAATATATTGAAAAATAACATGCGGATTTTTGTCATATTACTTTTTTGTTGAATTTGGTTAGCATTTTATAAGCTGTGCTTAAAATGTCTTAATATTTGTAAATTTTATGTATGGATTAATTGTATATGTGCTGTGTGTTTAATAATGTTGAACCATATTTTAAAAGTTATTGAACAGACATGGACTAACTACAAACAGATTACTGTGTCTATATTATCTGGAGACCTAATATAGTACTCTCCCCCTTTCCAATATTTTTGTACAAAAAAGGCAGAGGATGGAATGCATAAGTGGAGTAGTCCTCGTTCTGTGCATCCCTTCTTCTGTCTAAGGCAATGCATCTGCAAATGCACATGGGCAGTGGCCGCTTTGCTATTTTGGCCAGTGGCCACTTGCTTGTTTCACCTTATACTATAAAAAAATGTTGTGACTATTCTATACTGTCCCAAATGTTTAATCATTTCATTATAATAACAAAACTATGAGTTTAGAAGTTGATTTAATTTTTTTTCAGATATAATTTTCATAAAGCACATTGTGCGGAAGCATTGGAAGTGGCTGGAGAGAATCTGGAGAAGGCATTAGAAATACTTTTCTATAAATATTTTAAAATTGATTTTCAAGATAAACCACCCGAAGTGCCTCCAGATTCAGAGTTATTAGATATGAGGAGAGATGAAAAAGATGTATTAGAATCCATCTATGAAACTAGCTTTAAAGCCAAAGAGAGTAATATTTGGTCTATTGAAGTAAATTTACAGTATATAACAAGAATGTATCTTAAACAAAAGCCAGATGTTGCAAAGAAGAAAGAAAATATAAATTATAATAATATTAAAAAGAAAAAAGAATTATGTAAAATGTATCTGAAAGGCCCTTGCAGATTTGGGGCTAATTGTAAATTCTCACATGAAACTAAAACAGAACCTGTTGTTCAAATTACAGATTCTCCCGTTGAAAGTGTAAAATACGAATTAGAAATAAGATTTTCCGAAGAAACTGTATATCCATATCAACCACCGTTAATATTTGTTAAAGTTTTAAGTTCAACGAAAATCATCCCCGAATTAACATTACTTAAAATAACTTTAAGACTTTTAGATGAAGCAAAAAATCTAGCACAAGATGGCATACCAAGTGTATACTCAATAGCGGAACTATTAAAGAACGAAGAAGACATATTAAACTTCGTACAATTTGATACAAGAACATTTCCTGATCCATCAGAAACTTTGTATCCACAATTATCCGGAGACCAAAGTACAGATCGAAAGAAATACCCCTCGCACTATAAGAAAGAACAGAAAAATAACACAAGATCAAAAGTAGACTTTGATGAAATAATAAATGTTAATAAAGATATACTTAAAATATGGTTAGAGAAACAAGATAATAGTAGATATCATAGGATGCTGTCAAGTAGAAAAGAACTTCCCGCTTGGAAAAAGAAGGATGAAATATTAAGTGCTCTCAGCAAATCACAGGTCAGTAACAAGTTTGCTTAAATTAGAAGCCAAAATAATTTTTCTTTATTATATTTACTACCATAATAATATTGTAAGACTAGATTACGCGCGCGACACCCTCCGCTTGGAATTATAAAAAAAAGTAAGTAGCCTATGTGTTCTTCCAAACCTGCCATCTATCCTCTTTTCATATTAATAATATTTGTATGATGTGCCAATTCCAAGATTTTTTTTACTAGCGGTTAATATCCAATTCATGGGTGGACATTTATTTTATATTTAGCTACAATCTTACTAATTATATTAATGTGAAAGTTTAGGGATGTTTGTTAGAGTTTGTAGCCTTAACTGGTGAACGATTTTAATAAAAGTTCGAATAGATGTGGAGGATAGTCTGAAAGAACACATAGGTTACTTTAGTTTTTTGATTCTTATGGCTTATTGGCTCTTATATTTTGTCTATTTAAATTCTATAGGTGATAGTGATAAGCGGTGAGACTGGTTGTGGTAAGAGTACTCAAGTGCCGCAGTACATCTTAGACGAGTGGCTGCAGGAGTTCAAGAAGGGGGGTAAGCAGCACGCGGAGATAGTGTGCACGCAGCCGCGCCGGATATCCGCCATCGGCGTCGCTGAGAGAGTCGCTGATGAGAGGATATCTAGAGTCGGGAAGGTTGTGGGATACCAGGTAAAGTGACTAGTGCCTTTTTAAAGTAATACCAATCTATAGCTATATTATCTATACTAATATTATAAAGAGGAAAGATTTTTATTTTTGTCTGTATGAAGTAACTCAAAACTACTGGGCCAATTTTAATAATTCTTTCACCATTAGAAAGGTAATTTATCTGTGAGTAATTTCACGTGAAGTCGCAAGCAACAGCTTAACAATGGGGATGTTTCCTATTGTTACAAATTCAAATAAAGTTATGTTTAATATTTTAAAGACAGTATTTTAAAACCTATAATAACATTTGGAGACCTTGAATGTTTTGTCTCAATTGAAATATAAATTAAAAACGCTGCATTATTTTTTACCCTCCATTGCTCGATCTCAAACACCAATCAGAGCTCGGTGACGTCGCTTCTTCGCAAACAACATGGCAGTGTGGCCTGCTTCAGTGAATGTCAGTGCATTTTGTAGTTATAATTTTTGTCTAAATGATTATAATAATTGAGTTTTCGTGTGTTATATTATGAGGACTCCATTATTAAGTGTTTTTATCTTTACGACATATTTTACGAGCAAATGTTTCGATCAATATGACGAAAAAAAAATGGTAAAACCTATTTGAGTAGCTAATTCAATTTGCATCTGGTCACATTGAATCAGCTGTCGTCAGTATTTGTCACAATTTTATAATCATAATTACAGTTACATTTTTTAAATTGATATTTTTGTATTCATAATTTATACTTTAAATGTTCTTTGCCATAAATAAGCAACAAAAAAATATAATATGTTGAAAGTATAACCTCTTCAAAATTTCGTGTTATTGATAAAAGATTTAACATAATGGAAACTGGATTCATCAAAGAAACTTAACGAAAATAGATTTTTTGTTGGTGACAAATTATTTTACTAGAAACAAGTATTTACTTGTACCGGAGTTGTGAAACATGTAAAGATTTTTTTAATAACTATCAAAATTCAAGATGTCTGTTTTAGCATGACTTTGACAGAACGCGACGCGAGGTTTGTTAGCAGAAAAAGTGACGTCATGAGGCGTATTCGCGGTCTTTCGAGAAGTTGTTTTTAGTTAAGTGTTTTTGTAATGAAATGATGCGTATATGATTTTGTTACATTTTTTTCGTGTTTAGATATGGATTATCTACAAAATAAAAGCAATTCCAAAAATTAGGCAACATGCCCATTTCATACTTTAAGAGTGCAATTTTTGATACTAAAACCTCCAAAGGTTTTAATTTTTATACTTGAAATTTTATGATGCATGTATTGTTTTTCTTATTTTCAATTCTTAAATGGGTTTTTCTTAGTGTTAAAATAGACTTTTTTCCCATTGGGCCGATCACATCTGTACAAGCAATCAATCCAATGGAAGAAAGGTCCCAATCGGAAAGACCACTTAAAATAACATTTTTATATTAAAATCTAGTAAAAGTATTTGATTTTTAAATATTCCTTACATTACAATTTACTCAGTTTTCATTTCATTGCCATAATTTATTTTTCCCTAGATAAGACTTGAAAGTAAAATATCATCGTCTACAAGGTTAACATTCTGCACAACGGGTATTCTTCTCCGGAGACTTGAATATGACCCTCAACTGGAGTCGGTCACACATGTCATAGTAGACGAAGTACATGAACGATCAGAAGAAAGCGATTTCCTTCTACTTATTCTACGAGACCTTATTAAAGTGAGAAAAGATCTAAAAGTAGTACTAATGAGTGCTACTTTAAATGCTGAATTGTTTTCACAGTATTTTGATAATATACCAATATTGGATATACCAGGTTTGTGATGGTTTTGTAAAAAATTAAATTTTTGTGAGTATTTTTGTAATTATTTTTTTTTTTAGGTAGGACATTTCCGGTGGAGCAAATATTTTTGGAAGATATAATGGAAATGTCTAATTATGTATTGGAAGAGAATGGGCCGTATACACGCAAAATGAAGAAAAGTCAGTAATATTTATTTTATAAATAATCTTTACCGTGAAATTCCACTGTTATGAAGATTTATTTCGTGTTGTCTTTGCTTTTTTTTAAATAAAGAGAATGATTGATGATAATTTTTACACATATGTGACTACAATGAAAATGCACTGCTAGTTAAAAAAATAACTAGCTTTATTAAAATTGTTTCAATAAATATAAATAAATTTGGCTCAATCTGAGTCTCGAGTTAAAAATGTCTAGAAAATTTCATACAATGTAATTCTTATAAAGCATTATTAATGCGAAAGGTTACATGGATGGATGTTTATTAGAGTTTGTAGCCTAAATAAACGGATCTCTGTAAAATATGGCGTAAATGTAGAGAATAGTCTGGAAGAACATATAGGCTACTTATTTTTATTAATTCTACGCGGACGGAAACGCTGCCATAAGCTAGTTTAAAAAAAAAACTATCATTGTAGAAGAGAAAGACCACCTTCAGGACCTGCAGGTGGAACTGGAGACGTTCGACGTGAGACCTGACGCATGCGAGGCTCCGAAGGCCAGCATTCGAGATGAGAACCTCTCGGTGTCGCAGGTGATGGCGCGCTATCCGCGCTGCAGCAAGCCTACGTGCAAGAATATCTACCTCATGAACACTGAAAAGGTAAATTTTAGATGGATGGATGGATGTAACTATCTTGTTCTTGTTGGCATTTGACATTAGAACTCATTCTAAAACACAGCCTACTAATGAAGGCATTTTTAATTTCGCTCAAATCGCGGGCGACTAGTAAACGATAAAAGTTAAATGTTTGTATTTTTCCATTATAGCACAATATGACATAGTAGATACATTTTTTGCTATAGGAAATTTACTATATTTTTTTTTCACTTTGTAACTTCAAAATCAAGACACTTTTAATTAGTTCAAATAGTTATTAATTAAGTTGTTTAAACTTTTTTGATTAATTAATATTACAGTAATTAATTATTTATTTTGTAATTATTAATTAATATCTGTTTTTTAAATACATAATTGTTACATTTTTCTTGTTACAATTGCATATATAATAATTTTTCATTAGTGTCACACGAGACAAACAGATTAATAATAAATAAAAAAACAATGTTAATTAATAAAGACTTATTGTTGAAATTAATTTATTATCTATATTGCAATTGTCAGATAAATCTGGAGCTAATAGAGCATGTGCTGACATACATAGTGTCGGGGGAGCACGCGTGGCCGAAGGAGGGCGCCATACTGGTGTTCCTGCCCGGGATAGCGGAGATCATGAGTTTATACGAACAATTAAATGATAGCCCTATATTTTCACCAAAGTAAGTACTGCAGGTTTTTATTTGTTTAATTATTGCGATTTCCAAAAAAAAACTTTCCGATATCCCATTTAATTCAATGTGAACACTAGGATTTGTAGCTTGTAAAATGTTAATTTAATTTTCTGCCGTAATTTAAAAATAATTTAGGGATGAAATGAACATTTAAAATTATGTCATATATTTAATTTGACTATCTGCCGTACTCAGAATTAGTTACTTGTCCCTAAATTTGCACTAAAGGTCGTAGTATCAGAAGTACCATCCCATTAAATTAGGTTATACACCGGTATTTTCTTATTTTGTTTTATCTCCGCTTTAGCCTTGTCTGCTTAGTTTACGTTCATACAAAAAAATGACAGACGTGTTTAATCAGCATTTTAGATTGACAATTTTAGTGTTAAAAGTTCGTGTTATTTTTGTTAATTTACAGGACCCGTAAATACGTGTTAGTGCCGCTGCACTCGACTCTCTCCAGCGAGGAGCAGTCGTTAGTGTTCAAGAAGCCGCGGCCCGGCGCCAGGAAGATAGTGCTGTCTACTAACATCGCAGAAACTTCCGTGACCATTGACGATTGTGTCTTCGTTATTGATTGCGGCAGAATGAAGGAAAAGAGGTAATATTTTTGTTTACCTTTTTTGGATATCAAATTGTGGATTGTAAAACAAAATAATCTGGCTTACATGAACCGTTTCATTGTACATTTAAGATTTCTATCATAGAAATTTTGAATGAAAAACTGTTTAATTAATTTATTTAATAATAAATCGTTTAATTAATTAATGTATTAATTAATCGTTGATTAATTAACATTTGCCGTCAATATAATTTCCAGGTTCGATTCCAACCGTAACATGGAATCTCTAGACTTGGTGTGGGTGTCGCGAGCTAACGCGAAGCAGCGCCGCGGGAGGGCCGGCAGAGTAATGAAAGGCGTGTGCGTACATCTCTACACCTCGCATAGATACGAACATCACTTAGCGGAGCAACCTGTACCTGAAATACATAGGATACCGCTAGAACAGCTATTATTGAGAATAAAGATATTACCACTCTTCCAAGACATGGATGTACACCAGGTTTTAGGTGGGTCTTAATTTTAATGTTAATAAAAGAACATTGTTTTGATTGTTTGATGATGGTAAAAAATCTAGGAACAAATGGTTTTCACTATAAATTACATGACTTCTAGTCCCAAATATTGCAATAAAACATGTTTAAAAACGACGATTTTAAAATTACAAATTGGGATGATTTTAAGTTATCCTATGAAGCGCTGTGATCGCGTTTACCAGTTACATAATATATTCCTTCACCGTAAGAAAATCGTGTAAATTCTAAAGTCGAAAAAACGGTTCATAGCGGGATTCGAACTCAAGACTAGCAGATTACAAATCAAATGTCAACAAAAACGACGCTCTTCCCGAAACACACTTTAAAACCAGCTACAATATTTCCAGGCAAAGTAATAGAGCCGCCTACAAAGAGTAACATAGAGGGCGCGTTGTCTCGGCTGCAAGACGTGGGCGCGCTGGACAAGGCGCGCGCGCTGACGGCGCTGGGCCGCCACCTCGCCGCGCTGCCGGTGGACGTGCGCATCGGCAAGCTGATGCTCTTCGGCGCCATCTTCTGCTGCCTCGACTCCGCGCTCACCATCGCCGCGTGCTTGAGTCACAAGAATCCCTTCGTCGCACCCTTCGGCAAGAAGGTAATTATATGTTAAAAATTGCTAATTAATCTACCTGTCTATAATTATTTAGACTAGTTTTCTAGCACGACTTGACGCACGACTTATTTCTGTGTGTATTCATATATTAAGTATAAATTATTTTATTAATTATTGTGACTGTAAATTATGTTTTCAGGCCGAAGCAGATGTTAAAAGAAGAGAGTTTTCATGCGCGAACAGCGATCAACTGACAATTCTACGGGCTTACAGGGTAAATACCTTTATGCCTGACAAATATAAATACAAATTAATATATCTATACTAATATTATAAAGAGGAGAGTTTTTTTTTATTTTTGTATTTATTGGAATAACTCAAAGACTACTTAGGGCCGAAATTAAAAATTCTTGCACTATTAAAAAGCTATGTTATCAGTGAGTAACATAGGCATATTTAGACACCCAAAAATAGTCTGTCGCACTGCACTAATTATTTAAAAAATACTATTAATAGTGAAATATCTTAATATATTCAGAAATGGCAGTACGCGTTGTCATCGACGATGCACGACGCTATAACATTCGCCAACGAGAACTTCCTGTCGCACAAGACGCTGGTGATGTTGGCGGACATCAAGCACCAGCTGCTGGGCCTGCTCGCCGCCATCGGCTTCGTGCCCGACATGCCCGCGCTCAGGCGCAACATGAGGAAGGACTGTGTTGCTGATTTGACTGGCGAAGAGGTAAGGACTAACTAGTTTAATTTTTTTTTTAGGATTAAGAATTAAAAGTGTAAATTAAGATTTATGTTAGTAATTAATTAATAATTTAAATTATTAATTAATGTTTTAATCAATTGATTAATAATTTAATCGATTAATTAATAATTTAAATTATTAATTAATGTTTTAATCAATTGATTAATAATTTAATCGATTAATTAATAATTTAAATTATTAATTAATGTTTTAATCAATTGATTAATAATTTAAATTATTAATTAATGTTTTAATCAATTGATTAATAATTTAAATTATTAATTAATGTTTTAATCAATTGATTAATAATTTAATCGATTAATTAATAATTTAAATTATTAATTAATGTTTTAATCAATTGATTAATAATTTAAATTATTAATTAATGTTTTAATCAATTGATTAATAATTTAAATTATTAATTAATGTTTTAATCAATTGATTAATAATTTAAATTATTAATTAATGTTTTAATCAATTGATTAATAATTTAAATTATTAATTAATGTTTTAATCAATTGATTAATAATTTAAATTATTAATTAATGTTTTAATCAATTGATTAATAATTTAATCGATTAATTAATAATTTAATCGATTAATTAATAATTAAAAAATACCAAATCCAGGACCAATTAAAATTCGCCCCGGTCTGATTACAGGCCAATTAATCTATACATATAATAAAATTGCAGTGTCTGTCTGTAATAACTAAAGAAAAATTCCATATTCATGTATTTGAGTTGCTGATAAGGAAAATCGCATTTTAAAATCCTTAAGCCGCATTTGTCCCGTATAATTTACGAAACGGCTGGGCCGACTTTAACAAGTTTTTCACTGTACGGTAGCTAATGCACGCTTTAATGTTATAGACGACGATTTTTATTCTGCGATTAGTTTGTGGGTGATATTTCGTATATTCTAAATGTTAAAAAACTTCATTCCAGGTGTTAACTCCAGAGAAATCATTCAGGATGCAAGTAGGGGGTGCGATCCCGCGCCAGCCCCTGCCGGCCGAGCTCCGCTTCAAGACCAAGAGCGACGGCTACGTGTCCCTGCATCCCTCCTCTGTCAACTCCGTGGTGGGACACTTCGTCAGTCCCTACCTTGTCTACCAGGAGAAAGTTAAAACGTCCAAAGTGTTTATACGGGAGTGCTCGATGGTACCACAGTTGCCGTTGGTATTGTTTTCTGGTAAGTTTTTTATGATAAAAATAAAAAATAAAAGATTTAGTATATTTTCTTTGCTTCACTTGCTAATATTTAGAATATAAAAAATGAAATCGAAAAGAATAGATCGTAAAAAATCAATATTATTTTATAACTAGTTTTATCCCGCGACTCTGTCAGCGAGGAGTAAAAAAAGCAAAGTTTATGTGTTCTTCCAGGCTGTTCTAAATCTATGCCAAATTTCATTGAAATCGGTTCAGCAGTTTAGGCTCAAAACTCTATCCAACATCCATCCATCTAAACATTCGCGATTAATAATAGTAAGATACCAAAATAATGCACTTTTAGTAAAATTTACTTGAAAATGAAGGGTTTTTGAAGTAAGACTTCCGAATTTATAGATTGTTTATAATATTATTTGCTGTATATTTTGCAGGTTGCAGCCTCGCTGTGGAGTTACATAACGGTACATTCATCGTGTCGCTGGAAGATGGCTGGATTATGTTCCAAGTGGAAAACCATGAAGTACGTATTTTTTCTTGGAAAAAACTGCTCTAAAATAAAATTTATTAACCTACAAATTTAATTAAAATAAAATAATTAAAAAAAAAACATTTTTCTACCAGTAGATGGCGCTTTTATAAAAATATTTTATATAGAGGGCGCCACTATTCGATTTATTTACGAAGAAAGCATTTATCGATGTATAAATTATAATATAGCAGGCATTATTATATTAAATAATTTTTTTTTTGGAATTTCCTCAGGTTGCAGAAATGTTGAAAACAATAAGAGAGGAATTAGTCAATTTATTAGAAGAGAAAATCAACGATCCATCTTTAGATCTGTTGCATTATGAAAAGGGGAATAAGATCATAAAAACGATCGTCCAGATTGTAACTAAGGATTAAAAATACAGGCTGGATAAGCCAAAAATATTACGTGATACGGCGTTGCATGGTATAATCATAATTAGTCGAATTTAAATATAAATTGTCTTATTGTGAACTTGTCAACCGTGACACTTGCATTAATATATATGCCGAATATTAAAACGATATTTAAATATGATATTGCTACGCTTAAAATCCAAATACCATTAAAATTTTGACGGCTGTCAGATTATAAGAACCGCCTAAAAAGACGAATCATTGGGAATTTTTCCCATTGGTTCAATTGATCTGTAGGGCCCAGCGGGAAAAATCCCATTTTTTGTTTATGCAGCGCCCCTACCGGGCGTAAATTACAACAAATCTCATACAAAAGCCGAAAATGTTATGAATACGTTCTCGTAACTGATATTCGTGATAGACCCTGAAGTCGCTATATATTGCTATCTCTTTCATGCTCTTTGACTAGAAAGGGACAACAATATTAATACAAGTCTCACGGCAATCGAATTCTACGGTAACAATGTATTTTCTTGTAAAGAAAAGTTTTGCAATATTCGATGGCGTTTAAAAGTTTAATTAATTCTAGTAAGTTTTGGAATACTTAAAAATTAATCTAAGTTTATTCGAATTGTGAAGTAGAGCTCGATAACTTACTTTTATGTTTTTAATTTTTATCATAAAATAGTTTGAATTATATTTTTGTACAAAAATAATTAAGTGACTTAAGTTTGGTGTTTGTGATATTATGTTTTATAAATGTTAATTAATATACGACGATTGATTAATTTCAATTAATAGCTAATTGTAATTAATTAATTTACGACGATTGATTAATTGCAATTAATAATTAATTGTATCTTGATATTGTAAAATGAACGTTACTGCTTTGAACTTAAAGTTTAAATTGCGAGTTCTCGCTTAAGTTCCTAATTTTCTTTATTGCTAACGATTTAGGCACCAAATGAATGGTTTGTACCAACTTTAAAAAACACAGATACAATGACGGGTGATATTCGGTGCTTGGTAGAAGTTGAATGGAAATGTATGAAAATTTGTATGACAACTGGATTTACTGCCGCACTCAAAGTCGGTTAATCATCACTAAGGAAGGCAGTTAACATTACTAGCAATAAATCTACTCTGAGGGAGAACATTTTTAATGGATATGTATGAATTGTATGAAATGTGAAACGTCAAAGAATCGGAAAAATTAAAGATGTCTGCTTACCCCCTCTGGTAATAAGTGTGAGGGCTTTTGTTGTTTTAAAGTTGTATTTTATATGTCAGTAATTTGTATGGAACGATGTATGACATGTATGGCAATTGATATTGTGGCTTGTTTTTATTTGCATTTCATAAGATTTTTCTTTTATAAAATGTTTTTGTATGAAATGATTTATTCCAATAATTGCTTAAAGCAGTTTGTTTGTTAGAAGTATGTTTCTAATATTTACAAAAGTTTGCCTAAAGCGCTGCAGGGTTCATTTTCTAATATTCTATATGTAAATACATTTTTAAGCTAAATTATTGTCAATTTTTATAATTAAAACAAACCCTTTATGCGTATTTCTACCTCCAATTAAAATAATAATTATTAACAAATTAGATATACCTCATAATTGTTTTTTTCGTTGAATGCAATTTTTTTTTATTTGTCGTCAAAATTAGTCAATTTAATTTAAATTCTCGTAAACTATTTTCTATAGCCCGATGGAGTCCACAGGGTACTGAAATCATTTATAATTTTGTAATATAGTCTGACCAGGTCAATGAAAACTTTACGAAAGCGCCTCAATCGCCTCTCTTAGGTACGAGAAAAGAAAATTTTTCCGCAATTTGGTGAATTGTCTTTTAATTCTGGTCAGGCTACACTGAATCATTTTAAAAGAAATTGCAGTAAAAAAGATTTTTAACAGCAGTTTTCAGTTTTCTAACATCTAAAGGTTTTAAAGGTTCAAGCGATTCTTTTGGAAATATTGAATATTTAGTATATATTTGTACGTAGTTTGTGTCGTAAATACGTAGACAATAAAAACTCAATGACTGTAATATTAACTTTTCGACGTCCCTTATCTGAAACTATGAAAGCTCTTCACTAAATTTCTTACTTACTGAATATATATTTTGTGTGTAGATTGGTGTTGTCAGGCAAGCTACGTCTGAAGGAACCTTGTAAACAGTATGCAATTTATTCAAATAAATGACATTTTTTCCGCTAGAAATTGTTTTATTGATGTTTTTTTTTAATATTTTGTTTTAGTTAGTACACCTGGTACTTTTAATGTATTTAATTCCATCTTATGGATGGATGGATGTTTGTTAGTGTCTGGAGCCTAAACGGCTGAATGGATCTCGATTAAATTTGGAATATATGTAGACAATACTGGAAGAACTCATACTGTACTTTTGTTTTTATTTCCACGCAGACGGTATCGGGGGAGATAGCTAGTATAATAAAACAAATCCATCTCGTAATAAATAAAAATATTTATTTAAAAAACATTCATGTCTAAAATAAAATTTGCTAACAGGCGCTAGTGTGTCGGTGTATTGACCGAGAAAATAAAACGTATAGCCGCATCAATCACAGTGTCGCGGCCGAACAAAACGTTTCGGGTTGGAACAGGCGATCCTTAACGACTAGTGACTGCACAGGGTTGTCTCAAATCAAATATATAACATGTAATATAAAAAGAATAAAATGCAGTAATAGCAAACCCATAAATGCTTTATTTGATGACCAGTGCTGGCATCTACACGTCCAATTTAAAAACTGTCAGGGCAGATTTATTTTTACATATGAACTGATAAAATACCGCTCGAAATCATTTCACATAAATCTTGTTCATACACACACATAAAATATTTTAATTGAAGAAAATAAAAATTAAACATGTTTATATAAATTACAATTGGCAGCCCTTGTAGAACTGAAAGCAATTTTTCACGCGAAGGTAAAAAATTGGTAAGGCCTCTATTCTCGGACGATTCCAATAGCGCGGCCGGCGGTCGTAAAACGCACGCGTGTTCTCCCGCGGTACATGTGTACGAACTTAAAGGGCCAACTTTTGGGTTAGGACCGTCCGAATTTAAATCATAAGAAAATGTGGATAAGAAATAATACACGATTTAATTTCCATAATCTTTTACTAATATATGATCTAAAAAGTCTGTACACCATTCTGTAGATACATAAGAAGATATTTAATGGACTGACATTTTTCCTATTTTAAAATTGTAGTTTTAAAAACAATGAAAAAAAAGACAATATATTTTCTCTAACAACCGGCATCTGTCGTCGAATAGCATACACCAGGATTTTTATCAATAAACAGAAATATCAAAACATAGATGGCGCTATTAAAAATTACCGTGATTCCAATTAGAAAATTCACACAAACTGAAAATTCGGTATCTAAACCTAAGTAGTAAAATCATCTAAATTAAGTGAAACTCAAATCTTTAATAGGATACTGTTTAAGGAGCTTACTTTAATCCTCTCTATTCTATCGTGCGACCGCATACTCTCGTTTCGTCCATTTTAAATCGCATCACGTCCGGGGCGGGCCGGTGGCTCGTAATTGCCGCCATTTACCGTCCCTGGCCGTCGCTTCGTTACACGCTTCTGTCCTACGTCCGTCGCAAACCAATATCAAGTTATACGGCGCAGGGTGGGCAATATGGCTCAGAAAAGCCAACAACATCGAAGACAACATAGTTTCTGAAGGTATAGGTAATATTTATGTAAATATCATCTGATACAGTCTTGAAACCACGTATCAAAATATTTTTATATTTACTCTATCACCATACAAGGTTATTAATTCAAACAATTTGAGGACGTAGTTGTGCACCAACCAAGTATTATTACCACTTAATTACAAATGATATGAATTTCAAAAATACATTAAAAGTAGTCAGAAAAATTTTCTTACAGCATTTGAATCTATACTAATATTATAAAGAGTATTAAAATAACTCATAAACTACTTGGCCAATTTTATAAATTCTTTCACCATTAAAAAGCTACTTTTTAGTGAGTTACATAGGCTATGTTTGTTATTGTTTTTTAATTTCACGTAAAAGAAGTCGCGAGTAACAGCTAGTCGTTAATAATTTAACGCGATAAATACAAGTCGTCCCACAAATAGGGCAGAGGCCGTTATCAGGCGAGGCGCTGATTTCATTCAGTAAGGCCGAATAAATCAACGCGAAAGCCGAAAGGCGACAATAAATTTCGTCCCAATCCTGGTCATCGCCGACCCAAACGGCGTTTTAGCGTTAACCCAGGGACGGACCTTTCCGCTAAATAAATCCCTTATCTGCATACGGCAAACCTTTCTAGGGTCCAGCTTAATAAATTCAGGTTGGGTCTTGCGAAACTTTCTTACGGATACCACATAGAGATGTTTTAACATTTTTAAATTTTTAACTCCCAGATAAAAGGATAAAATTTTTCATCCAATATAAGTATATGGGTTTGAATGTATATAAATTGCATTATCTTCTTTTACCTACACAAAATTACTAAACCGAAAGTAACGAAAAATCTACGATTTAACAACCATACAAATCATTGTATTCCTAAGATAAGTATAGAATAACCCTTTTGTTGGTTAATTTTTCGGTTAACGATTTTGACATTCATAATTTAATAGAACATTTTAAATAATCTAGTCCGATTTAACGCAAAAATTACCTACTTAAAAGAAATTAACTAAATTAAAAATGTTTTCCATGGGCATGGTTACAACTCTATAGATGTAAGTAAGGGTCTGCTCATTTGAAAGGCGGCCAAGCGGCTGGCGAGCCCAAATCAATAGTAATTCCGTGGGTAATCCCTTACTCTGCTCAAATATATAAAACCAACTCAGCTATATACCATTTATTCATTTCATTTGGAAGCATTTATAAAAATGTCTATCATGGATATTTTCTTTGTTTCGTCCTTCGCATACTTAAAAGATTTTAGAAAAATTATTGTATTGATAAAATTACTGTGAATGACTTGGTCGAAATTTGTACTTATTATACACTAGCTTTTACTCGTAACTTCTACGCGGAATTGAAAAGTCTAGTAATAAATATAGCTAACTAGCAACCGGCCCCGGCCGCACGGGTCCAATTCGAATAGGAAAATGTTTTTATTTACATCACATTAGAAGTTTCTAAAAATATCAGTATTTCTGTACTATTTATTTATTTATTTATTTAGCTTTATTTCATTCCATACACAAATGTTACAATATATGTTGTACAATTTCAATACTTTATTTTTTTTCCCTATATTGTATGGACCCCATTATGGGTAAAAGCCTTCTCCAATTACAATGCAGGTTTTATAAATTTAATTTTGACATAAAAAAACATATTTTAGTACTGATTTTTTATGTACTATACTAGCTTCCGCCCGCGACTACGTCCGCGTGGTATTAATAAAAACAAAAAAAAGTAGCCTATATGTTCTTCCAGATTTTCCTCTACATCTATGCCAAATTTCATCCAGATCCGTTCAGCCTTTTAGGCTACAAATTCTAACAAACATCCATCCATCCATCCATCCAAACTTTCACATTTATAATATTAGTAAGATTATTATACAAATAAACCTTCCTTTTGAATAACTCTATATCTAGTTTTAAAATTGATTCACAATAAATATTAACCAACAGGTGAATTTAAGGAGAATGTAACCTAAGTAAATTGATCACATTTAAAATTTTGTTTTTCACGGTTTTAATGTACTTTTATTATTATTTTACAATCTTTCGATGACGTATAAAATGTTCGCTTATTGCTTAGTTCCATGGGGTTGATCGTCACCCTTGTGTACACTGACGTTGTCCTTTATTTTCCTATACATTTTTATATGTCTATCTCTTTCATGTATATTACCGCTTGACCATTGGCTATTGTAACTTGAATACACACTTCAATATGCATATCGGATTTCGATAGTTTTGCATTCTTTTTCTACATTTATTTGTAGGCGGAGTATAGGAAGGGTCTACGTAAATATTTTGTTAATAAAAAGTCTTGCTTTGATTCCTATGAGCTTATATGGAGGTACGCACACTACTCGATTTTTAGTTGTGCAACTAAACGGTTGAATTGGCAGCGAAACGATCGACAATCGCACAATGTGAAATAGTTTAGTAAAATGTGTGTGCCCGCTCTTAATATTTATAAGATGTATTTGCTGTACACTAAGGAACGGCTTCCAGTGCTGAAACTTTGTGTCGTGGCAGTGAAAACTGAGGGCAATATTCGCATATCTAATTTTTATTATATAGAGATGTATTATGTTGTTCATCATACTAATATTGTGTGACTACGTATCTTCAGAACAGTTGAACGGTTGTCTATGAAATTTGGCACAGATAAAGAGCATTGTCTGGAAGAACACACGGGCTGCCTTATTTTATTTTTATTTTTTTAATTCCGCAGGGTTGAAGTCGCGGGTAAAACGTAGCATGTTATAAGTGATAGTATGTAGCCAGTTGTAAGTTTTGCGGCGTAAGAACAGATAAGGTATCTCCCTTCCGAAGGTCGCTGAGATACGACCTGAAACTTTGGGACGAAGGGACGCCGGTTTAACCGACGTTCACAGCTTCAAACAGATTGCGTCACATATATCTCTCTTCCGACTTACATTGTTTGTTAACGTTACAAATTATATTTAATAAATTGATATTTTTGTGCCATTGAAGAACTAATATGATCCTGGATTGGGGATGGCACCACGCACGTGCGACCTTGTTCCTTAGGAAGTCTTAGAGAAGCCTTCCTCTCGGAAACCATTTGAGAATTCACTCTTCACTCCCTAAAACAAAAGAGGTACAGTATAATGATATTCTAGCAGTCTCTACATAACCAGTTACATCTTACTAATATTATAAATGCGAAAGTTTGGATGGATGGATGTTTGTTACAATAGTCTGGAAGAACACATAGGCTACTTTCCTACTTTACTTTGTTTTTTTTTATCCACGGACGCAATCGCGTGCGAAGGCTAGAATAACATAATTTAAAAACTACGAAGTATTAACACATCAAATCACGTTCACTGCTAAATTGAACTCTTTACAAATATATGTGTAGTCGTTTCCGGACAATAAGTAACGTTAGCAAACTAGCGCTCGGTCCGTGTCCCCGTCGCGACCGGCTGTGTGGTCACTGCCTCAAACTTACATATCGCTTTAAACCTAACACGCTTAAACTTAGGGCTGTCACAACTGAAAATTAACTTTTTGTTGAAGTTTGAGATAGTTTCTTGATTAACTTTTGTAATACTTAGCTAACGAGTGGTTCAAATATACTTAATATAGCTTAAGTAATCCCGTTTAAAATCCTTAGTCCATGGTGAATCTCTAAAAAGATCGATTATTTAACTACGTACAAATATACTATTTTTATTCAAATCACTACACCCCAGAAAATTAACATAAAATTTACCATTACAAAAACCTTAACAAAACGTCAATAATCAAAATAACATCCGATTTACTCCGGCTATAGTTATAAGGTCAAATAATTACAATTCCACTTGTCAACATATAAAAGACCCTACTGACCCTTACAGATAAACTGAGATCAAGTGTCTTTTTACAATGGACAAGATCAAAACTATATCAAGGGGATGCTGTAAACGTGTTTTGTTGACCAGAGCGACCTCTAGGGCGAGTATTCCTTTATAAGAATCCCACGTGCCATGGACGATGTCAGAAATTGTAACATAGGGATGCTGGGAACGGTTGCAGGTCAAAGGTATTTGGTCTAATCTACATAATGAGGGGATCTCTACGATTAGGGGACCATAGAGATGTTATATTTGAATACATATAATAAGGTGTTGGAAATGTATATTATGTAAAATTATAATTAAATCACACCATGTCTAAATGAAATTTAAATTATACTAGCTTTCACCCGCGACTGTCCGCGTGGAATTAAAAAAATCAAAAGTCAGTAGCCTATGTGTTCTTCCAGACTATCCTCTACATCTGTACCAAATTTCATCGAAATCCGTTCAACCGTTTAAGCTACACACTCTACCAAACATCCATCCATCCATCCATCCAACCAACCATCTAAACTTTCACATTTATAATGTTAGTAAGGTAACAGTATTTAATCTATTAACTCTCAGTGAAAATTCTTAATTTTAAATCAACCCTAAGCGACTTCCTTACTTACCATTTAACAAATCTGAATTACTTAGTCTAGTTAGGGGAATACGTAAGTAAATAATTCCTTAATTATTTTAGCGTTGTTAACCCTATACGTTAACTCGAAGCTCAAGATAAGTATGTCCTGATGTAACGCATTTGTAAGTGTAGATGTAAACAGAGATAGGCAAGGATCTATTCAACACCCTGTATAGCAATTTCCTCGTGGATATGGGAGCAGGGCTCGCGGACGTCATATTGTGCGCTTTGTTATGATTACAACCACTTTGCGGTGATGAATGCTGCCTAATAGACTCTAGTTGATGTATTCCTGAGGAATAGGCTTAAATGGTAGGCAATTGTTACTAAAGTGTGTTATGACTGCGATATATTGATATTATTAAAAGAAATGCTTACGTTGGAGCACTTAAATAGTTGCATAACATTTTATTAGGCCTAGTTAAATATATTTTTAAATAACACTGTAGGTTATAATCTTCTATTGAAACACAAGTACTATTTCACAGTGTTTATTGTATTGAGTGTTACTGTTGCTGTTGGATGATTTTCACACACTGATCGATGCGGGGGCGCGTAAGACGTTGCGCCGACAGATTTTAGGGGCGGTCCTGTGCGTTGAGTGGGGGAAGCGTGGACCGGTTTCGCAACCCATCATAAAGCGCTGTTAAGGCGCGAACATGCTCGGGGCCCGGTTCGTCCATCAGGGGAACAGCCGGGTGAAAGCTCGATGAATAGTCCTTCTTGTAGTGTTGATGTCTTCTAGTTATGTTTCAACAGATGTAATTGATGTCAGCGGATGGCCGATGAGGAAGTGACCTGAAGATAAAGGTAGGTAGTCATCAAGAGTTCAGGATAATTGAGATAGAGGACGACTATTTATCATCGCCTCAACCTGTGCAATAAGGTGGACAACACTTCGAAAGTAAGGTGGGAGTTGCCCAAAACTAGTTTGACTAAATGCTTAGCCGATTTGCTGGCTTCTGACAACCAGAAAAATGAGGAGCGTATGGATATTGAGATTTAAATGTTATTTCCTTAGATGTAGCAATTCTAACGATTGTCCGCATTTTCCTTAAGTAAATTGAAAAACTTGTTTGATAAAATGAAATTGAAATGTCTGGTTCCCTAAATGAGAAAGAACCTGTTACGTTGGCATTCTTGTTTTTAAATCGTAAATAAATCTTAGAACCTAAGCTAATGTGCGTGTTAAACGGTTAAGTTGTAATAATTTTTATCTACATGATTGTATCATCGTCGAGTTGTATCGTTGATAGAACCTTTGACTCTGGTAAGTCTGCTTCAGCTGACTTGTGCTTGCTATTTCACTGTCGCTGTAAAGTGGCCGTTTAGGTAGCTCTTCTAGCTCCCAGAATCTAGATAGCTTATAGTTTAAATTCTGTTTCGAGTCCTTTGTTTGACTAGTTGATAGATGATGGCAGTCTACTTGTTTGGAGTCGGTATTGTTATAAATTGGCCCTGAGATTAACCACCCTAATTGTGAGTTTCTTAGAACAGGTAAGTTCGGTCCAAGGCTCTTTTGCTCGTTGCCGATGAATTGCCAGAATAAATCTGCTCCGATTAAAATATCTATTGGGTTAGAGCTGTTGAATGTAGGATCTGCCAATTGTATATTCGATGGTATCTTGAGGTATTCGAGCTTGATGGTCTTGTGTGGAATATTCCAGTGAGCTGGGGTAATATTGCGCAGGCTTGAGTAACATTGTATTTGCCTGTAGTTGACTTGAAACGAACTACACTCTTCTCCGAAATGTAGCCGCAGCATGTATTTGACATGCCTAGGATTGGTACTGCCTTTGTTGGTATTGTTTTCAACCTAGTCTCTCCTTCAATGCTTTGCTGATAAATGTAGCTTGGCTACCTGAGTCTAAGAGACAGCGTGCCTTCTGCCTTTCGTTGGTCTCCGGATTGACTACTTCGATAACTGCCGTCGATAGAAGGACTTGAGTTGCAGGCTGAGACGACGCGACGTTTGCTACGACTGGAGTGTCGTCAGCCTTAGTAAACACAGTCTGCACCGCGATATTGGCGGCGGGCTGTGATGGAAAGTGCAGCAGTGTATTGTGTCGCTTGCGGCATTGTCGGCAAGATGAACTGCGGCATTCCCTGACATTGTGTCCTCTCTTCAAACAGTTTCCACATAGACGTAATTTAAATGCTTCCTCTTGTCTTTGCTCGGGAGACTTGGCTAGAAAGGCAGGACAATTATATATGATGTGATCTTGATTGCAATATGTACATGCGTATTGTGATTTATATTGTGTTGTAGTATTGACTGGAGTTACATTAGAGTTTGTTGTGCATGTTAATGTTTTGTAGGCGTGTATGTTTTTACTTGGAACTTGCTGCATGCTAGTTGCATTTGTCTTGTTTTTACACGTTTCTAGGATGCCTGCTCTGTCTTGTAGAAACTTTGTTAGTTGGCTAAGTTTGGGCATATCCTCAAAAGTGTTTCTTACTTCTTCCCAAGCTCGTTTTGTAGTAGGGTCTAGCTTCATGCAGACCATATGTATAATAATAGTGTCCCACTTGTCTGTGGGCTCACCAAGGCTAGATAAGGCTCTTAGGTCCTTATTGACATTATCTATCAAGGAACGTAATGACTTGTCATTTTCCCGGCTCATGGACTCTAGGTTGAAAAGTGCGTTTAAATGGTTATTGATTAGATGCCTCTTGTTGTCAAAGCGAGCGCATAGGAGGTCCCAAGCTTCACTATATGTCTCTGATGAGACCTCTAAATTCGTCAGTAACCTGGCAGCCTCTCCCGTAAGATATGAATTTAAATAATGAAATTTGTGGATTGGCAAAAGTTGCGAATTGTTGTGTATGAGTGATTTGTAAGTATCCCTAAACTCTAACCAGTCCGAATAGTTGCCGTTAAATTTAGAAATAACAATAGTGGGCAATTTAAAACTAGCTTCGTGAGGTCGATGAGAGACGCTTTGCGTTGAAGACGCTTGGACGTTGTTTTGGGAATATTGTGAGAGTGTTGTTTTTGCCTTCGATAATAATTGCGTAAATTGTGACTCTGTGGCGTCTCTCTCATCGATTTCGTCGTCGATCGTGTCAGGGCAAAGCTCATCGATGTTATCTTGCAGCAAATCGTAACTTTGAAATAATTCGGTGACCTTTTGTATCCTAAGTTGTAGTTCGTTAAATTGAGAATCCTCGACAATAGGCCCTACTTGTGCAAGATAGTTTTTGAATTTAGTTAGTCTACCTCTGATACTAGTACGTTTGTTTATTAAGCTATCGATATCCGCCATTTTAGACATAATTAAACTAGACAGAAATTGTAAAATGCGGTTGTTGCGTTATACTAAATTTAACTAAGAATTTAAGATGCGTGATAAATAAATTGGAATATAGTTACTCAGTGCTCCTCGTAATTCAGGCTGACAAGTTACCGGCACTCCATCGGCGTCGGCGAACTAGTAGAAATGCCACGCTGTGGTAAGGCTCGGGGCGGGCGCAATGTGCGTACTCGACCACGTGCTGAAATTGTCGGCCAAAAGCGTGGTATATAATATGCACGGGAATAATGCAAGTTAAATAGCGTTGTACATAGAAAATAGAATAGATTGGATAGATAAATAGGCTGCGTGGTAATTTTAGATACAAATTTTAAAACGTTTGTTCGACCAAGGGAAATTGAAAACAATTAAGGAGATAGATCAACCTTGGGAAATATGTAGAATATTGAATGCAAGCCTAGTTGGCGTGGTATATATGGAGTAAATTAGATTGTGATATGTGTGGTAACTTAAATGCAAAATACGCGTTTGTTCGACCAAGGGAAATTGTAAACAATTATGGAGATAGATCAACCTTGGGATATATGTATGGAAATATTGAATGCAAGCCTAGCTCGCGTGGTATATATCGAGTAAGATAGATAATGAGATGTGTGGTAATTTGTATGCAAAAATACACGTTAGTTCGACCAAGGGAAATTGTAAACAATTAAGGAGATAGATCGACCTTGGGAAATAAGTGCAATATTAGCTGGCGTGGTACTTATGAATTGAATTAGTTGATAGACTATGTACACACATGTAGGGGGAAATATTTTAGTTCAACCAAGGGAAATTTAAATTGTAGATATAGCTCGACCTTGGGAGTTGAGTGAGATATTAGATGGCGTGGTACATATGAATTGAATTAGTTGATAGACTATGTACACACATGTAGGGGGAAATATTTTAGTTCAACCAAGGGAAATTAAATTATAGATATAGCTCGACCTTGGGATTTGAGTTTTGTGAAATAGATACGTGTGAATCGACAGAAGATTGAATATAAATTGTTATTGATCGACCACAAGTTGTAGCGAAATATTGCACAGATTGTAGGCTACAACAAATGGGAAGGATATTTAAAATAGATAAGGAACTTAGCTGAGAAAATAGGAGTCTGGCACGAAGGGATTGCGTCAGCCTGCCGGACCTTTTCTTTCTTCCTTAACGCCTCGTGGTAGTTGCTGCACGTGGATATTTACCCGAACTTCTTCACTCGATATCGTCACAGACGCCACTTCGTGGCTATTGTGGATTGGATATTTTGTCACGGTCGCCACTTTATGTAGGTTATAATCTTCTATTGAAACACAAGTACTATTTCACAGTGTTTATTGTATTGAGTGTTACTGTTGCTGTTGGATGATTTTCACACACTGATCGATGCGGGGCGCGTAAGACGTTGCGCCGACAGATTTTAGGGGCGGTCCTGTGCGTTGAGTGGGGGAAGCGTGGACCGGTTTCGCAACCCATCATAAGCGCTGTTAAGGCGCGAACAAACACCTTAAAATTTGGCATAAAATCTATTCATAATTATCACTTGAACACATAATTCCTTCCTATTTTATAATTAATACGATATGAACTTGGATAAAGTTTGTATAATATCTGTTACTAGCTGTTGCTTGCGACTTCGTCCACGTGGAAATAAACAATCTAGCCTATGTTACTCAGCGATAACGTAGCTTTTTGATGGTGAGAGATTTTTGATATCTGTCCAGTGGCTTTTGAGTTTCACACACAAAAGTCCAAAATACAAATATCGACAGTAATCTTTTCTCTTTATAATATTAGTATAGATAAATCGAGTTACCTATTTATTAAGATTAAATAAAACATTAGTTCCGACGTAATTTAATATAAATTAAGAGAGAGTAAGTGATACGGGGTCGGCTGAGGGAATTAATATCTAAATCGCCGGAAAACGTACATACACACTGGAGCCCTCACTAACCCTGCAACCTTTCATCAACCGGCTACAGTTACTCGATAATGCTAGTTTCACACGAGGGTGATGTAGAACATCAGTGCAGTCTGTATAGCAGTATTGCTATTGTGTGAACGTACACTGACTGTTGAAAAAAAAATGAAAAATAATTTATTTGAATCCAGCAATATAAATACATAGAAGGTATAGAACATTGTTTGTGGATACAATAGAAATTATTTTCTGTATTAATCAGAACCCCCGCACTAGGCGCAGCCTGTGTTGCGAGGGTCCTGCTCTTAAGATTTACTAAACATTCGTTAGACGGCAACAAATCAATTAAAGTGTTGCATAATATATTCACGTGCCATTAGTTTTAAGTATACAGTTTTACAGAAAGAAAATAAAATTACAATAACAAAAGAGAATTTAAAATACTTTCTTAAGAATATCTTCTGTGTCCTCGTACGTTAATTAAGTTAAAACAGAACTGCGAACAATAGCATTGCTGGTGTGTTGTACTGACTCTCTGTGTTGCCTTCGTGTGAAAGTTGCGGTGAAAATTCATCTATTTGTACGCTAGTGCTTACCTACGACTTCGTCTTTCTTTGTGAGTTTATTTACAATAATCTTTATAAATATACGGAGAAGCTCTTATTATTTATTGAACAACGATATTTCCAGAATATTTTTTCGCTAAATTAAGAAATAAAAGCTAACATTAATACAAACAAAAAAATGTAATAAATCTTAGCATAGGCATATATTCTGAGATATTTCAGTGTTGCGAAATTTTTAACACCCGTATTACGGCGCGACCTCTTAAATATTTATTCAAGTTTTCATAATTCAAATGGCGGGGCCACGCGGTCGACACTTTTTATATGGCTCGTCCTTGTTTAAGATTCATGATTTCATGATCTATTGCCCTTAGAGATTACTGGCTACTGGATAGGGCAGTTAAGAAGTTGTAATCTATTTTAAATTTTATTTAATCTAATAGGACAACAAAGCTGTTGGACAACATGGACTGTTGATCTGACACAGAAGGACATCAGAACACAAATATTTATATTTTAATAATAAGATAGTAATAACGAGCAGCGAATTGTTTGTCTTTATACCACAGCTCCCTCAATAGTTATTCAGAATTAATAAAATTCCGTCATTTAAAAACATTGTGATTAATTGTTTTGTGATTCACAAAAAAAATCAATTTGTCTTTTTCGGTATTCGAACGAAAATTATTACCTTAACGCCTTCTAACCTTCTGCATTATACGGATGTACCCAATATGGAAAGTATCTAAAAAGTACACACATATAATACAATATAACGAGCTAAATAAACTTTTTTCATACCCAATAGACCTCGTAACAGGCACATACAAGAGAGATATTTAAGAACAAAAACGTATAAAGTGCCATAAAGGAGCTTTTCTTTGTGGCGCCGCAAAAATCTCTGGGCTGGTTGTAATCGGGCATTTTACATACGAATATAATATATTATTCAAAATCCTCGCGAGCACTCCGCCCCGTACACTTATCGGTAATAATGTGTTCACGCGGGGTGGCTCTGTACTCTATTGACTTGAAAAGTATTCAAAATTGTGCGTACATATTAGTTGTTTATTATATCATTTCTTTTATTGTTATTTAATCGATCAAACCACTAAAATTTTCCTTAATTCACCGACCGGGCGCTGCATAATGCTTTACAGGACAAATTTTTGCCCGTAACATTGTTAGGGTTGTCCAGATTTAACTTTTTATTTGTGCACTGATTTAAAATTAATTTTGGTGCTTATCTGCCTTATTGCTGAAAACTTTGTATTTTCTTGATGGTTTATTCTATGAAAGTCACAGATAAATCGGATTGGAGAAAGGATTTTGGTGTAAGGTGCATGAATAAAGAAATTCGAGTTAAATATCTTGAAGACAAAATAAACAAAAAAACAGATGGCACATATACACATACTAGCTGTTCTCGTGCGGCTCCATCCGCATGAAATTATGAAAATTTTATTTTATCGTTTACATTTGTCAAATTATCAATAGCAAATGACATGATAAACCTTAGCAATCTTGCTTTCTTGATGTTGGCAACAACTTATGGTCTCTTTCCCACATTAGGGGTTTTATCCAAAATATTTACCCCTAAGTTTAATGGCGTGAAAATATATAGCCTAAAGCGTGACGTAAGTGTAGGGCTTTTTATTAAAATAAGAATTATTCAAAAATATGCTGTAATTTCTGAAATCTTAGGCAACAAAGAAGTGTGTGTTTACGCTTTATTATAATAAAATAGTATAGTATATAGTATAGTATATAGTATAGATTATTACTACTGTTATCATCAATATTGATACACTTTTATAAAACAAATGCATGTGCGTTAAAACAATTCCACATCAAATATGTAACCCTAATCTCGCTACACGGGTGACCGCGAAAAAAAAACACGAGCAGAGGAAGGTAACGTAAAAAGAGGTATATTATTTTATTATCTGAAACAGCCAGGGACGGGAGCCGGCAATATCACCGTATATAGATTCGATTTTCTACGTGAATTCGTTTGACGGCCTTCATAATGCGACATATAAAACTGGGGACTTACGGACCCCGAAACCAATTTCGGGTTATGACCCGACGACTCTCTGATAATATTCTCGCGTTATTAGGTACGGATAGGAGCTTTTACTATGGCTATTTTTTCTGCTGACGGTAGATTATTGGCGAAGAGTTTACGACTAACAGTGTATACCTATCCTAAAAGCTTACGTGCATTTACGGCATTGCTCCAAACTCGTGTAAATATGCCTTAAGGATGTAGGTCAGGGTACTATAATGATATATCCCGGCTTTGAATTGTATAAAACAAAATAATTTACGATAAGGTAAGGTACAAATGTTGATAAGTTATGAACGAGTAAATTTTAAGATAGGTTTAAATTTGGATTTCATGTTCCGAAAATACCACAACTCTATTATCTTCAAGGCTCACTGAAATGTATGTTAAAGAAATTTAATACGTGTTGTTTTTTTTTAATTCTGGACTTATTTAAGTTGTTATATCTAAGGCATGTTTACTAAATAGATTGCTTTACGTAAAGTCCCCTTTACACCTACGTATGGTCACGTAACATTTGAAGCACGAACTGGATAGAACCGGTGATCGTGTCGCGTTCGCGAACGATCGCAATGCAATAAAGAATATAGCTTTTAGCGCTATGCGAGCTACGTGAGTAGACACCCTAACAGGGTTATGATGATTTTGTGTCTTTTTGTATCGTGCAGTTGTATTATTATATTTATTTGTTTGTAATACTTTAAAATTCAACAAAGCTTCATAAGGCCTATTCTATTTTTATGTTTGAAAAATAAGCTAATTGACAGGTTTTTATTTTTGATCTCTAGTATCTCTAACATATTGTTTATAAATCTTAACTCACTTTAATATTATAAATGTAAAAGTTTAGATGGATGGATGTTTGTTACTATGTATCTTGATAACGGTCTAACAGATGTCGATGAAATTAAGAATAGATGTAGAACATAGTCTGGAAGAACACATAAGCTACTTACTAAGTATTTTTTTAATGCCGTATAGACGATGTTGCAGGCAAAAGCTAGTGTTTTATAAAAAAGGGAACACGGAGGTGTTCATCGACGCAATGGACAACCATACCATTTAGTTAAATAACCTATATGTAAGCAGTGTCAGAGATAAAATCAGTTGTAAAACAAATTGCATAGCATATTTCCAAAGTGCGTCGAATAATTTGTCAATACGAAGTCGGAACACCAAACGCACAGAACATCGGCCGAAATCGCGACGTATGGAACAGGACTACTTTATTAAAGCACACTCTATATTCATAACGCTTCAGTGGTACTATCGCACAAATAATATCTCCCCTGAAGATGCATTGGAAAAGAAATGTATCAGAAAATATATAAAAAAACTGTATTGTGAGCAAAGATTGCATAGATGTGGCGACACTGGAAGTGGCACAATTTTTGCGACGAAAAATGCAATCTGTTTAATTTTTGTTTGCGTATACAGTGTTTTAAAAGATAATTTTTATTGTTAGTTTATGTCACCCAAAAAAAAAATAAAAGTAAATTGGTAAGAATATACGGGATAAAACAATCATTTTTTTAGCTTCTATATTGTAATAAGTTCAAAGAAAACAAAACATATGCTAGCATCAGTAATTTTAACATAACCGTTTATTCCTTTGACTAATTATCTGCAAACAAGATAAAGGAGTTAGCATGACTAATTCTTTTAATATAATTTTACAAGCTAACAAACACTAAAATGAATGTCGTATCTAGAACCCGTATATCATTGGTAAATACATTTTGCGTCGGCGAGCGTGTGATTTTCATAGGGAGATCGGGATCTGTCGGAGATATAAACCGGCCTAGCTTTGGACACGCAGAAGGGGCTGTGTTGAATCGCCTCCGTAGATCCTCTATAATACTAATTTTATACCTTTGATCTTACTATCATATTTTTTGATTTGATACTCGCAGTATACATCTATACTAATATTACAAGAGGAAAGATATGTATTTTTTGTGTATGTATTGAAATAACTCAAAAACTACTGGACCGATTTCAAAAATTCTATCACCATTTAAAAGCTACGTTATCAGTTAGTAACATAGGTTTTACTGTTTTTTAATTTCATGCAGACGAAGTCGCGAGCAACAGCTAGTATTTTATATACCGATCGATTACTATGACATTAACAGCATAATAAATATCTATCAATTTTATATACAAATTAAGCGTCTACTTAAAACATTTAATTTCTACTAGAAAAAATGTAGGGTCATAAAAACTTTTGAAAATGCTAAGTTATAGTAGGATTTTATTCATTAATCATTATTTAATTTACTGTTTTTTGTTCTGAGCTCAACTTAATTAAGAAGAGCGTAAATTACATTAAACATATAAATGATGACTACCGTATGTTACATTATGTATTATTAAAATAATGCAGGCGTGACGTCCCCCGCCCCACGTTGGCCGCCAAATGGACGATTTTTTTCATTCAATTATTCCTGTCCCTCGTTTATACTTTATATAAATTGATCTGTCTGTCGTTTATAAATGACGTTTCGTGAGCAACACGGTGTGGGCGGTGGTGCTGATAGATCGAGAAGCTTGTGTTTGATTGGTGTGTGTGCGGAACTGTATTTTCGTGGATAATCCTTCACTTTTTTAGCGTACCAACTCGGGACTAAACTAAATTATTCACTGTTCAACCTTTACTTTGTTTTATAGTTAATATCAACGTTTACTTTTTTACACTTAATATTTTTACGCTTAGTGTCACACACTACACGATGATGAAAGCAAAACAAAGTTGTGGACTATTACAATTTTCTCGACCACTCGCTTTCTATTATTATTAGAGAAAAGGCAGCTAGGAGAACTGGAGAGGAGAAAACGTCCAAGTGAATTTATAAAATTTCACGCATTACAACACTCACGAATATATTACCTGTCAAATATTTAAGTAAACATCACCAATCTTAGATCAAACAAATGTTTAGTTCACCTTAATAGAGAATCTATACAATATTTTCTAAAATCCGAGTCTTCCGTAATGGTTTCCCTGAGCAGGTCTCCAGCGGAGAGGGATTATCGGGCGTAAGCGCATCTCAGAGATAGGATCGCCATTGTCGACGGAGATTACATATGAAACATAAAATATTCAATGAAGACTTCGATGTGTTCGCGGAATATTTACTTTACATGTTTATTTACTAGGAAATGGTTATGTGAGTAGCTAAACGAAATTTATATCTACATTGTACAAATAATTTAAAAAATCCTAACAGCATGTTCTTCTTAAGTAATTAGGTATATTACATTAGTATTCCGCGTTTCGTCTGATGAGTGTGGTGCCGGAGGCTTAATTTTAGTCCCTTTCCCTTTCCACCCTTTTCTTAAGAGGAAAGGATGGGAAGGAAAAGTGGATTTGATGGTGGAGGAGACGCATAGGAAGGGGAAATATCCTCTTTATGTGCGTCTCCTCCTCCGTCAATTAAGGGTAGGAAACGCATCTGCAATTGTGGATGTTTATGGGCAGCGGTCGCTTTCCATTTCGGTGGATTCAGGCGGCCGCTTGCTCGTTTGCCAGCTTATATTATAAAAAAAAGAAGGTATAAATTTTTCTCGCACTTATTGATAAAAATAAAAATCTTTGCTATCACTTTTTCGTGCAAGTTATAAATCTTAATGGCAACTTTTTTTTTCTATAAACATAAATTAGCATAATAGATGAGGCATCTTCATTACTCTGTAGTATATTTTATTGTATAAATCATTTTAAAAAGCTAAAACAATTACGTTATTATAATGATTGCACAAAACAAAGAGTTTAAATTTAACAGTGAACGTACAAGAGCTCAACTAACGGCCAGTATAATTGAAAGGATCACTGGCTCGGTTCTCATTACCGACCACACACTCATCCCGCATACCATCCGCCGGGTGAAACCAGCTCAATGGCGTAGTTTTTTTTATTCAAAATAAGTCCTTAAAAAAAGCGAGCCACCCCAGAAGCCAAATGGCCCAGAATTTGTTTAAATTGTCACGTACAGACACCGAGCGGTTACACAATCCGTGTTAAGTGGTTCTCAAACTTCATGTTAACGTTGAGTGAGAAATATGATTGTCATAATTAGGTATATTAAAACAAAAATAATGCATTTATTACCTTATATATAAGTTGTAGACCCTCTCATTTTTATGATAATGATATGTCAATCAAGTTGCTATGATGGTTGTCAAACTTTATTAGGAGATAGCAACATAAGAAGGCACTGGATAATCTGAAACTCGAGACAGAAATTAAAAAGGCAAATCGGTAGGCTTTATAGCAATATACTCTACAACTCTAGGTACTCCTGTGTTATAGAATAATTAAATTGACAGAAAGGTCCAGTTAAATAAACATACTGATTGATATAAAAAAAAAAACTATTTCCTCGTGAAATATTGAGAAGCGCTGTCTATGAGACATACGGTGAAGGGTTAAAAATGCATCGTAGTGCTATAAAAAAATTCACTACAGATATCGGATTTTAAATTTTAAAATGTGCATTGTATTGAGCCGCGGGGTTCGGAAATCGATTGGTGCCAGCGATAAAGGGTTAACCATTAATAATAAAAAACCATTGATTTTAGATGCGACAGCTTGCGTGTTGCATGCGTTACAATCATCACTTTTATTTAAAATACTATTTTACCGTGAAACATAATTAAAAAACATAGGTCGAACTATCTACTACTTAACGTCCAAGTGAGCTGCTATTTTTTATTCTCAGTATTGTGAAACACCATCACATTTCTAAAGTATATAGTTTCCAGTCCATTCCTATTTTTTTTAATGTCAGATAAGTAGTCCTTCTTTTTTACCAATAAACCTATCTATACTTATATTTTAAAGAGGAAAGATTTGTTTTTATGGATTTTTCTATGTATTTGATTAACGTAAACTACTTGGCCGATTTTAAAAATTCATTGACTATTAGAAAGGTAACTTATTTGTGAGTAAAATAGGCTACATATTTTTATTATTTTTTAATTTCACGCGGTCAAGTCACTAGCAACTAGTGTTTGACATGTTCTTACTTACATTTGAGTTTATAATTTTTAAATAACGCCCGTCTGTACGTATTACTATAAGTGCAATACCCACAGCGCGGTAATTGAGGCTCGCCGCGGGTTGGTGATGAACCCCCGTAGAGGTACATAAAAGAAGGGTAAATAAAGGTAGAAACCAATGCACAGATGCAAAAACGTGCAAACGTAGTCCAAAATATTCTGAAGCTGCCAATTTAATTTTATTAACGAACTAGTTTTCGTCCGCGACTCCGTCCGCTTGTAATTAAAATTAAACTAAGTAGTCTATGTGTTCTTCCAGACTATCTTCTACATCTACGCCAAATTTCATTGAGATCCGTTCAGCAGTTTAGGCTACAAACTCTAACAAACATCCAGTAAGATTAATATACTCGTAGTTACATTGAATATTTTGCAACATAGAAGAATAATTTTAATTAAATTTGCATGAATTCATAAAAATATAACTTATAATATGCTTGGATATCAAACACTGATAGTGTTTTCTAACATAACATTTTTTAGAGTCCCATAATTCACAACGCGAAATTACAAGTCACCGTACTGGCGACAATAATGTGTTCGACCAGCATACTATGATATAAAATATTTAAGTTTCTACTATAAGTAAAATTACATTGCTGCTTCAGAAGTAAACGCAAATACTTTGATCTCTCTGGAGCAGTAATGTATATTGTGCTATTAGATGTGAACGAGTATTTTCAACCCTTAAGCCGCGTATAGGCATAGTGCTTATTGTATTCTATGTAACGGTACCATTAATCAGTCTGTGCTAGAATCATCAATATACCATTATACTGATACGTCCAGGCACTCGATTCGATACGCGATGTATCGATTATAGAGCGGTAATTCGATTATGCCGACTCGTGATGTCGGGAGGCAGTTCATCTTCGTTGAAGACTACTGTCATTTGGTTTGTTCAATGTAGGTCAATGTAGCTTTGCCTATTTTTGTAAACTTCTTGCCTACGAAAGAGTCGATGAAAGATTAGTCAAAATGATTATTTTACTATCAGAAATGCGTTCATCTGTCTGTCTGTTAAGTTGGTATTCCTTAATAAATAAATATGCAGCAGCCCGATAAAGTAATTGATACAATTAGAAAAAAGTTTAAAACTCCTACGTCATTGCGGTTTCTTCGTAACATCGTAGTAAAGTTATATAAACCAAAAATGAACAAAAGCAAGCAATGGAACAACATTAGTTGGGAGACCGTCCAGGGGGCATTAGTCATCCCTGTTGAAAGGTATCCTGTGGGAAATTAGTGCGGCCGGCGACCGCGCCGCGGCGTTGCCGGCGTCATGTAATATTCTTGCTTTGCATTTGGCCGCGTTACTGTCTCATCTAGGTTCATTCTTGAATTAATGCGAACAGATCTTTGGAGAATCGAAAAAATTAGTTGCTTCCACAAGTGAAAGAAAACTTTTTTAATAAAATTATACAATGCGGGTTGAGTATTGAGATTTTAAAAATAAAAAAAAACATTTTAATTGCCAAGTTATAAATTGTTTTTAACACGTAGAAGGTAACGGTAGCATAACTATTCTTATCTCTATTTTCTACAAAGACATTGAGAGAGATAGCAATAGTTTTTATGAAATTTGGTAGTGAAAATGTACCGTAATTTTGTTTAAAAACGGTTCTAAAACATCCCGTTAGCGTTAGCTATCAACAATGCGATGTGGCGAAATTTCCCACACCCGACAAAGGGTTAAAAGCATCGTCTCCACTGTAAGAGGATATCTAATTTCCTTGAAAGCAAAATTGGCGTAACATTGCTGAGGTAGACTTTTTATAGGCGCGCAGACCTTTGCCGGTACGTTTGTTGTTTTTTTTGTTCTTTTTTTAAAGCGCAAAGAAAAGGCGGTTAGTTTATATCCGGCGTCTTTTGACATTTGAAGGGTCGGATGACGTGATCTCAATGAGTTTTAATTATTTCAAGTGGGATTTGATTCTTTAGTGAGAGGTGTATTGTAGGAGTTTTGATGCGTGGATTGAAATGTCATTTATAAAAAAATATCCAGTAAAGAAATTAGTTAAAGGTAAGAAAATCTTACTAATATTATAAATGTGAAAGTTTAGATGAATGGATGGATATTTGTTAGAGTTTGTAGCCTTAACGGCTGATCAATTGTGATCAAATTTGGTACAGATGTAGAGGATCGTCTGGAAGAACACATAGGTAACTTACTTTTGTTTTTTTTTAATTTCACGCGGACGTAGTCGCGGGCGCAAGCTAGTATGGAATAAAGAAATACAGTAATGTGTCTATAATATACAGTAAATTAAGGTTCTTGTTTTCCCCTATGTATTTAGTTAGTGATAGATATATTACGATATTTTATTCAATTTGAGTTTTGACAGAATTAAAACATTTTACCATTAAGTCTTAAATTTAATAAGAGCTACAAGGTCTATCTAGTCCAATATCAATGTCTGTAAAGTTAAATAAATAATGTTACACAAATAGCATGTTTCGAAAATAATGTTAAAACAAATTACGAATGTTATAAGGCCGCCGACAAAGCAGTGTATCAATTTTGTTTGCACACTCAGTTTACCGAACCTTCACAAATAAGTTATCATAACTTGTTATAACGTAACAAAATGAAAAAATACGTTCATGTTTATTCGCCCTTAGATGTACAGAAACTCAGGGCATAGAGTAAAAGAACGACAGACAAGACACATTGTTGGCTTTTTTTTTTTTTTTTTAGTTTCAGACTTGAATTGAAATTTCATTAATGATAGGTTTTCAAATTAGGCCTAAAGCAAACATACATATCAATTTACAATTACCTTGCAAGCATCACATTTTAAGTAGAGGTAACGTAAAGTATATAATTTTAGGACCTGAATTATCCAAAACAAAGAAATTTCACAAAAAATAGAATAATTATTTCATGAATGACACAATGTTATGATTTGGTTGACTGTAAATAGGTAAAGGTATGACATGTCTCTTAAAAGCTCTAACCAGATAGGTATAAAATTCAAAATCATAGATTAAATTTCAGAGGCGACAGTTCATCGTAGACACGTATACCGTGTCTTTAACTCGCTCCGTCTACTGGAATAAAAGCTCGCATGACCCGCACGGAGACACTTATCGATGTCTTTTGAATTCCGAATTCACATTCGATTTATGTAAACTACCGGTGACTTTCCATTTTACGCGTCTTGTTTCAAGAATTTTGAACTACTATATACACTTTTTGAAACACTCTTCGCTCTTCGAGTAGTTTTTAGTTATGCATTTCCCAATACTATTGATAGAATAATATTTTATTTTTTATTTTGCTGATATATTATGAAGCTAACGGTATCATAAAATATGTAAGGTTCTTGACTTTTATTAACGTCGTTTCCCTTAGCAAATACAGTTGCGTCAACTTAACCCCTTCGTAGCAAAAAAAATAGCAAAATCCGTCGGCTAACGTGAGAACACGGAAGACGCAACCCACCTGGTCTTAGACCGTAATATAACTGTAGTCGAACAAAAGAGCAAACCCTTTAATATCCGCTACGGGGTTAGAGGAGTGTCAGAAAGTTGAAGGGTAATCAAGGGTTAGACAAATAGCAGGTGGCAGCAGATGCGCCAAGATCCGCGTGAAATTATTTCCCATTGTATATTTCGGTACGTTTTTGTTATAAGATCTCACGTTGTCTGATCAAGTGTGAAAATTAATAGGTTTCTATTCAATTTCGTTAGATTACTAAGGCATGGATCATTAAATTTAAAAAGTGATTTTGTATGCTCTTAATTTATTACTTTAGATATTTATTAGAACACTAGCTTTCGCCGGAGACTCCATCCGTGTGGAAATAAAAATAAAACAAAAGTAAGTAGCCTATGTGTCCTTACAGAGTGTCCACTACGTCTATGCCAGCTAGTTCAACCGATTAGGCTACAAACTCTTACCAACATCCATCTAAATATCCATCTAAATGCGAAAGGCTATAATATTAGTAAGTTAACATCAAATCTACGCATTCGTTTCGTGTGGAATTGAAGGTGACAAATAAATGCATGCATTTCTTCTGAATGGCTATTATGTGATCGATTTAAGATGTCGTCTCCAGACACACGGTATGCAAAGCAAACAGACGTTTAGGTGTATTTGTGTTATGTTTGCGAGCTACGAGCCGAAGCGACGGCGACGTGACGCCGACAGTGGCCGATGGATTCGACATTGCAAATAGCGTCTGCCGATTTGCAAACAACTCGTAGCGTCACTTGATATCCCCGCAGAGAAAACGTTATGTAGGTCGAACTAATGACGCATAGAATTAGAATTCTATACTACTAAACATATTTTTGTATCATTCCGATTGTGGACTTGATTGTACTTAGAATTGAACACATAAAATCAATTCCATAGTTTAATTTTTCAAATCAAAATTACTCATTGCTTTTATGAATACCATATTTATGCATTTGTCGATCTTTTGAGTTTTAAATATTCAGGTAAAAAATTTAGCAGACATAAAAATAAAGTAACACAAAAATCAAAACGAAAAATATTATAAAGTTACCTACAAGCAGTAAACAGAACTGCGAATCCAAAATAATTCCAAATAGGAAGCCATATTTTCTAGCGATATCCACCCCGGCAGCCGTACGTCCGAAAAAATAGTAGATAATCTAACTTTTTCCAAACGCCCCTTGCCCTATAACCTGTCCGATTTACCTTGGTCCCGTATGTCCAATTTTATCAAGGAACAGATTCAATGAAATAGTTAATGTGTAGTTCAGTATAGTTTGGTGATAGTTCGAGGGGGCGTACGGAGGGATAGACGCAGCAAATCATTACTGACAGTTGACCAGGCGGGGTGTTCGCCCTCTAAAATATGTATGAGGCTAGAAAATGCCTGTTATGGTGTCCGAATGTTGATAAGCCAAGTATTGGGGCTGCGAGATTGGATGCCAATGGGGAGGTTGGGGTGAAATGATTAGGATTTGTCGCAAAAGTTTTTTTGCTTGTCGCAAATATAGTGGGATCTACGAAGAAAAATGTTTGATGATCTCTATGTGTTGTTTTGTTTTTTATAATTTTAATTTTAGTAAATTATATAGAGAGGAAAAATTTGAACTTCTTATTTCATCGCAGCGTATTTCTGAAAACAAAGAAAATATTTCACAACACTATTAAGGACACGGCTTAACACTTATTTTAATCATAACAAAGCTAATTTAATAAACCTTAAAAGTTATAACGTAACCTATATTAAGTTGCTATTAAAAATAAAACGTGGGAAAACTAAAATTCGCTCTACACTAAATCAAAACAAATACGATCTCCACAAATGTCATTGTTGCCACAACAAAGTGTCTAAATCCCTTTAAATCCGAGAAATAGGATTTTGATATAAAAAAAAGTAATAAAAAACTGTTACTCGTTGACTCTGGCAGAAAGATACAATTGTTAGGTGCGGGACAAAAAATTGTTCAAAGAGACGCGATGTAAGCTACCATAATACTAAATACAATCGCGTTTTTTACATCTATAGCCGTCAAAGGATTTTGTTCATTTTAAAAACTAAAATATTGTTTTAACGGTAGCAGTACAAATATAATATTATACAGATTAGTGCAAAACAGTGCAATAGTACAATTGTAAGCTAGTATAGTTGTAGAGCTGGTTATTAGTATTACTTGATTTCTCCATCTAACCTATGAAAAACCTGTATGTATTAAAAATCATACTAATATTATAAATGTGAAAGTTAAGATGGATGGATGTTTGTTAGAGTTTGTAGCCTAAACGGCTGAACGGATTTCAATGAAATTTGGCATAGATGTAGAAGATAATCTGGAAGAACACATAGGCTGCTTACTTTTGTTTTTTTCAATTCCACGCGGACGGAGTCGCGGGCGAAAGCTAGTATGAAATAAATGTCTTGATGAATAACACAAGTAAGCAACGATTTAATATAGACCTTGCATCTTGATTGAAAATAAAAGATACGATTAAATACGAGCATTAAATTTTTATACCAATTAATTACGGAACGTTCAAAAGGGTAACAAATTGTCACTGCAGAATCCCATACAAACGTAATTAGTGTTGTGCCAAACGATTTATCACATTTTTTTGTATCCAAACATGTCCTTTTAACCCCGTTTCCCCATATTGTGTATTTTTTGCCCCAATCGGCAAAAATCACAATGTTTTATGGTGTCAAGAGTCGATCGGTGTGAAATTTTTGAGAGTTCTCATGACCCTAAATAACATTTTTTTAAACATTTTATTTCGTATATTTCGAATTAAAATATACCGACGTTTTCGTAATTTAATGAAGATTTTTAAAGGTAATTTTATTAATCTATGATACTTTTATATCTTTGCAAGCTTCACATACATAGAAGAGGAATATTCTACATATAATATAGATATTAACAAAAGGTTAACCCTTGCATTATGCGGACCAGTTTTATTATTTTATTAATTTGAATGTTGCAATTTTGCCTATACCTGATCTATGACAATGGGGCATCGTGTGCTCGCGAAATCTTTCTATTCAATTTTGCATAGACCCCTCTTGTAATGTTTAGAGAGTGCATTAGAAGCTCGAAGCAGATGCGTCTGATAAATGGAATATACGTATTCAAAAACGTATTAATAGAACACGCTTACTGCGTATAAGTATTTTTATTACGCAAATTTTTAAATGAAATACGAATGAACGTTTGTATTGAATATTCAATTTGAGAAATGCAAATTAACAACTAAATACAATGAAAGCTGTTTCTAAATAGTCAGATATTTCTCTATATCTGTATTAAATCTGTCTCCTTTATTTATAAAAAGTAAAAAGGTTCAACTAAAGTTATGATTAATCACTTTTACTACCATAAAAAGTAACCTAGAAGGTATTTTATATTATTAAACAAATGAATAATAATTCTATTCCAGTGTTAATGTTAGGCCATACATTGACATTTCACTTATTTGTAAGCACATTATAAATAATTTCTCGCGACTTAACCTGCGTGAAATTAAAAGAAATAAACAAAAAACATATTCTACGTTACTCATAGATAAATTACCTTTCTAATGGTGAAAGAATTTTTGAAATCGGCCCAGTAGTTTTTGCGTGAATGGAATACATACAGAAAATCAAAAATACAAATCTTTCCTCTTTATAATATTAGTGTAATTATCACTGGCACACGTCATTATAATGTACGTTATCGTAAGCACCTCTTGAGCTATCTGGTGATCTTATTAGCATTCAATAAACCAAACTAAGCGAGTAATTTGTAAGTGCCGACATTAGGGCACATGTCAAGTACAAAATCACTTACCTTTTGTGTTTTATCTACTCTCAAATCTAACGCAGTCGATTTGATTGTTGTATTTACTTTTGTTTGCTACTAACGAGTTTGCTTGATTTTCTTTATGTATATGTTCCTAACGACGTTTAGAATTTTAATTTGTCTGAAAAAATATTTTTAACTACCTACACTACAAAAGTTTTTGATATTTTGTGTTGCAATATGTGATGTAGCCGCAGTATTATTTTATGAAAAAAGTTTGTTTTTAATCTATTATGTTTTATAAAAAAAGATAGTCTCGTCAGATTTTCGTTTAATATAAGTACTAGTAGTAATTATATTTTATTAAAATTTTAGTATTTATGGACTTAAAAAAAGATACCAGTTAAAAATATTAATCGATCATGCTTCAGTTCAAATATCGAATATAGTACCAACGGTATGTTATTTCTAAACTGATTTATGGCCAGAGACAAAGTTAAAAAGAGAACGCGTTTTTTTTTAAATATTTGTGTTCGAAACGGGTGTTTTATTTGTGTCGCGAAATTTCGCAAAGGGTCGCGTAGACAACAGTAGCGGTATAAAGGGTTTGGTTATTATTACTAGAGAGCAAGTTAGTGTTGCTTTTGTATTGTGTAATGAATTATTGGGTTCGAAAGTTTCAGGTACATTAAGCTACATGTGAAGGGTTACCTCGATACTAAGTGATAGTTAAGTTTTCACACGCGAATGTGACGTCAGGTAGTGCGAAGAGCTAGCGCAGCATTTTAATTCAAATATTAGTTTACAAATCATAAAACAAGATAGGCATTTTGGATTAATTTAAAGAAGCCATTACGTTTTTGTAAATAATGTAATTTCTTACATGTTTGTAGTAATAATTTATTCCGAAAAATCTTTTATTTGTATTAGAGCATTTTATTTTGTTTATTTTAAAAAGTTCTATCTGAATAATTATCTTTGAATAGTTCATCTTGAAGTGGTATAAATTGAATTATTCATTCTTGTAACTTTACCTCAACGTAACCCGAAACTTACGTGCGTCTTTGTACTTAACCCTTTAATAATAATTATGCTTTTTTGTCAGTTAACCCTTTAACGCGGCGGTAATTCTTAAGCCCCGCTACCTGACCCGCCCTGGCTTACCTTACTTCCTGATCCATTGCTATTTCGAATCTTACCGTGGATGCGTGTGCGCAACATTTAAGTTTTAAACTTCTTATAGGATACGTGATACTTGGAAATATAAAAGTGATAGTGTTTTTGTGCAATAATGAGTTTAAGGTGAGTGTTTTTTTTATTGTAAATAGCGGATTAATTTGAACAATTTAACAAAGATTTAGTTGGTTTATAATATTCATTCTTTTTAGTTGGTTTATAATATTCATTCTTTCGAATCCGGTTAAGTTTGAATTAAAACGAAAAGGTTTGAATAATCATTATCAATCGTTTGTATTTTACTATGGTTAAAGAATTTGACCTTTTTCTTGAAGTTTTTATTACTTATAGATATTACTTTTTAAACATTGAGAAGATATTGAATTTTACTAGTAATTTTCACACTATCAACTTTTTCTACACTTTATTTTTACTAAACAATATTGCCAACATTTCAAAACGTGAACGCATAAACTCTGTTTGCAATTTCGCAAATTACTCGTCGTAATAAAAGGCGTTCATAATTTCGTTGGCACGAGACAAAACAACAAACACGAAACTCTTACACACGTCAGCATCTTCCTTCGAGACAATAAAAGAGGCTGGACTCGTCAAAATACGAGTGTCCTTATTCCGTTTCTATGCAAAGGATACTTTGTTATTTCCAACATATTCCAATATATTATTTTTTATTGCCCACCCTTACTGAGTGGCGGAGGGATGGGAGTCTGGGGGGAGACGGGGAGTTGTGTCATGCGTGATATTTGATATAAAGTCGGAACTCAACTTCGTTATGCGATATTCTTTTTTCAAAGGACAATGGCTCGATACCGACGTAACATATTTTTGAGGAAATAGTGGGATATTTTTCTTGAGCCACTCGGATGGGTCCAATTATTCTTAACATAGGAATGTCTGCTTGCTGGGAGTTTGTTAGTGAAGTTATACGTACAACGAGTCTTGTTAGCGTATACGAATACTTGTTGATGTATTATTATTTAACTAACGAAGGAAAGTAGTCCGTTTCATCGCAATAAAATAATATTTATTAGGTATATATTTATTATTACCTTATGCCCGCGATTCTGACTGCGTGGAATTAAAAAAGTAAATAGCCTGCGTTCTTCCACACTATGCCTTACACCTATGCTAAATTTCATCGAGATCTGTTAGCCGTATAGGCGGAAAACTCTAACAAACATCAAGTACAAGTAAGTGACTGCAAATTCGGTTTTATACATTACAATGTAATTAATGTAATAATATATATCTCTAAAAAAATACTATTGGTTTTTAATGTGCATTTAAAAATAAAATTGCACCAAATTCACAGACGAACGACATATTCAGTTCCAGCATGGCGAGCGCATAATTTTTGCAGTAAATAGGCCGTCGTGAGGGTGAGGGGTGTTGGTCAGTCCCCACCGGACCCGCCCCTGCGCCTTTATCCCTGTCCATTTTACCCCAGACCGCTTACGGGGTTGGGGAGGTAACTAATATTAACGAATTCTCATTTTGATAGAATCCTTTTAGCATTAGAACAAAGGTTTTAGAGATAAATATTGAATATTGAAATTTAGTAGAATATCTTTAATTGTATATGAAATAATATACAATTTTTGATAATATGTACTCTGTAAAATACATTAGAATTAAAACAAACACTTTGTAGAAATTACGCTACATTAAAAAAGCGATTTCTTTTATACCAAGCCAAACAAATAGCGAGGATACAAAATGTTTAGTGACTAAATGAGATAGGTAAGAACATTATTCTACTTATAGCTGTGTGGCGGGTAGTCGTAGACAGGCTACAAATGTCGCGGTCAGTGGAAGCCCCCCTTTACCACCCTCGTTCCTACCAAGCCCCCGAGCACAATGTTCCCCGAGACCGCCGTGCATAAGGCAAAGGTAATATAATTTAGTGCCACTAAAATGCATCTGGACATTGAAAAGTTAATGTTCTATTCTAAATAGATACTAATATATCTGAAATTCCTTAGATTTTATAAAACTTTATGAACATGAGACACTTTAGTTTTAATTATTAATTGGTTTTTGCTATACACCTACAAAATACGTTAGAAAATGCGTGCTGTTAAATGAGCACGCTTAATGAAGTATTAAAAAGCTTCCAATAATTTTATATCATATCAATTCGTATAATTTGATTAATTAATATTTATTTTTCCGAAGCTGATGGTTCGCTGAATTTTTCCAATATGGCTTCCCCTTTACTCAATAAATCTTCTGACGCAATTCATTCGAATATGGAACGGGGAGGAATCAATTAGAGCGGACGCAGATTTCGAAATTCGAACTGGCCAAATGGCCAATAAAGGCAAATGGCGCGATGTTACATTCGAATCTACGCATCTAGATTATTCTGATCTCTGGACGGGTACTGTTTTTCCTTTTATCGCGGTAACTTAACTAGGGATGCGGGAGGGGCGGAGGGTCATATTAGATTGGCGAGTTATAGCCAACTTTACGACGCCATTAGCGTGTTTGCTATTCGGCCGGGCATTCATTTTTGCTACCATCCCGTTCGGCCGCTACCCTTATTGACTTTGTTATGTTATTACCTAGAAAGGGTTGAATATTCCAGCATTAACGGAAATTTATTTACGAGGGTACGCGTTATTGTATTAGGTACTTTCAGGTATTAGGATGTTATTAGTTTTTGATAAATGTTTTACTATATACATAATAAAAAAAAATCCTTTGGAAACCAGAAGTATAAGCAGTCGTAGTACTAAAAACTAATTCCTTAACATACGTAAGCTAACGTTATTATGATAACTGTAACGGTTATTACAATAACTTCAATACACTAATATAACATGCAAAAAAATATTAAAGAGGCAATCGAGTTAAGCAAGATTATCCCTGTCGGTCACCATCGCGACGATCACTAGGCAACGCCGTATTAGATAATATACTAACGGTTATAATACGAGATTTCCCCCGACAAAAGTACAAGGCATAGAAAATAGCCGCCGCGTACAAAGATTTATACTCTACTGGAAGCGTCTTGTTTACATATAATTTGAATTACAATAGAAAGCTAGATCAATGTAATTTTAGATTATCAATTGTTTTTCTTTTGCACTTAATTCACAAAGGAGTGTGTATAATCTGCTTTTAAAATGTACACCTTATTAAGATAGTCAAATATTGTACATAAAATGTCTTATAACTACGCATTGTTTTTAGTAATTTTAAATTCATTACTATGCATAGCATCAAATATTTTCAGTAAACGAAAAAGAATTGAACTTTATTTTTTTATATCGCTGTTAAAAAGAACCCATCTAGTCGTTTTAGATCCACGTCGTGTAAGGTAGTGGGACAGTTAATATATTTGAAGTAAGGTAGAAAAAGGGTTTCTTATGCTACCTTTGTGCGGAGATGCCCTTTAGTGGGATCTAATAAAACCTTGTTACGGCCAAAGGGATACCAATTCCAATATTGAAAGTGTTCTTTTACATGATACGGAATTTAGGGACTTCTTTCTGATATTAAATCGGGGGAAATCTTGTTCCCGTTACGTCGGGACACTTTGTACTGTGGCCGCCGATTTTTGATACGGTTTTCTTTAACATTTATTACTAAATTAAACCTGTCTTCACATTATCAGAGTTTACAACTTGCATTTCGAATCAATTGGGACTTAATCCTGAATCTTGAAGTTCTAGATATATCTATATAATCCATACTAATATTGTAAAGAGGAAAATTTGATTTTTTTTTAATTTGGATGTATTGAAATAATTATCAAACTACTGGGTCGATTTCAAATTTTTGCACCATTGAAAAGCTACATAACCACTAAGTAACATAGGCTATGTTTTTATTTTTTTTTAAATTTCATGCGGACGAAGTCGCGAGCAACAACTAGTTCTTATTACGCAACCATAACTAGATTCTTATACGACTATTAAATATATTTTACCTTACATAGCTAGTTTTATCCCAGACAAATGACTGTCAACTATATCATCTCTAATTGAAATAACTGTACAAACATTTTCATGAATTTCAGCACGTATGTTCCAACGTAAACTATAGAAAGTGTTACATATATGAAGGTTGCAACAAAGGCTCGAGAGCTCCTAACACGCATGCGCCGCGCCGTGGCTACTACCTGACCGCGGCCGGACACTGATCAATATTAAAGTCCGAGGGAGGATGCCGGGGGATGTCTGTTTGTCTGTTGGACATCTATAGAGCTGTTACAACTTGGATATGATATTAATTTTGTTTCATATATTTTTCTTTTGGGTATAGACCATAGTATAGGAACAAGACAAGGCCTTAACAGATACAGGATGTTACAATCCTACTCATTTTTTTATTTGTAGTATTATTATGATCACAGTCTCTAATATAATCCATCGATTTAGAAAGTCGTGGGTAACACACTTTTAAATTATATTTATGAAATTGTTTAAATAGTTTAACTGTTATTTCAGCAACACCCATTGCGAAACTCATATAAAAAAAATTATGACGTTATTACTGAATGTTTCTACTAAATTGTAGAGTCAATTAAATTTAATTTTTTCTTTACCAGTCATATGATTAAACATTAATGTTACCTCTATTAAAACTTACTTAAGTACGGTTGTATCATCTCTGAGGAGTTCTGTCTTAACTCACCTTTCCGCGGACACTACGGGGAGGGTCCAAGAGAAATGACGACCCTTAACTAAAACACACACATACACATACGCACGGCGATCTCACCCACACAGGCGAAGGGTTGAGTGCCGTTTGCATGTGTGGGTGCGTCTGTGTAACGCAGACTTTGGTGTTTGTTTGTGTGCGTGTCCAGTTTCCACGCGGCTGGGTTTTGTTAATTTAATTAGAGGCACAAAAAGATTAAGGTTTGGAGAACACGGGCGTTCGGGAGACCGCTTTTGTTGTGTACATTGCTCGCTATAATGCGCTGTATGTGGTTAGGCCTTTAATGATCGTACGCCTCGACTGTTTTATTGAACACTAGCTTTCGCCCGCGACACCGTCCGCGTGGAATTTAAAAAAAAGTAGCCTATGTGTTCTTCCAGAGTACCCTCTACATCTATACCAAATTTCATCGAAATCCGTTCAGCCGTTTAGGCTACAAACTCTAACAAACATCCATCCATCCATCTAAACTTTCGCTTTTATAATATTAGTATGATTAATATGAAATATGATTAGAAATATATTTCTTTCTGTAAATAACATTTTGATTTCTTAGATCGTACGCTTTAATTGTGATTAACTAATCTATTAGGAAAATAGAGTCTTACTTTTCGAACAGAATCGTTCATTTAATAATTCTTATTTGTTAAAATTAACTTTTAATTTCAAATGTTCTTTGTGATATGCAATCTTCTATTCAGAACATCATGTATCCCAAGCGGCACACCAATCAAATGATTTGTAGTCATCATTTTTTTATTGGGAAAATATTTCATTCTTTAATACTCAGTCAACATACAGCATGTTTGTCTTGAAAACAGCGGCCGTTCCGTATGCCGCGATTCCGCCGAATATAAAAAGTAAGTCGATAGCTTACCGCTGGAATTTATACTTTTGGATATTCGAAATATGTTACCTTAACCACGATAACATGACCTCCACCCCTCCCCTCTGTCGTATACACTGAGGATGTGCACAACGTCTGCGTACACGATCAGAAGTGTCAAGTTATCTTGGTAAGTTGAACATTGAATATATCGTATAAATTCAGCCCACGGGTGAATATAAGCGCGGTAGTCTCTGGCTTGTTTTCACATAATAGAGCCATTTCCTTTTGTTTTTGTTGCGTACGCCGTGTCGTTATAGGTAGGCACAATGAAAACAAAAGACGGTGTCTCGTTTCAGATTCCTACTTTCGGTTGTTTTTTTGGTATATGACTGAATAACTAATGGTTTTCACAGGTTTTTCTTTCATTTAGGATCTAGGATTTGTGTTGTAGAACTGTAACTGAGGATCTATTTAGCGGTAATACCCTTGCCGACTTGATAAAGATTTTCTTTTAAGAATCTACAATATTGTATTTATTTCCGTAGATTTTATAAATGTTTTTGATTATTAACACCAGTATGTTTTGATTTTTATCACTAACTAGTAAATTCAAGCCATTTTCGTACTTATAACAAAATAGTTACAAATTGGTTGCGATGTCGTCTGGAGCCATTAGACGGCTAACATTGCCAGCGTCCAGCCTCGGCCTCGTCGCCAGCTCGAAACGGTCGGAATTTAGTTCCATTCAGTTAGCGTTTCCTCTCTAGCCTTTGGCAGCTGCTAGGTGTAGGATCACCATAAGATTCCGGAATTTTTAATAATTAAGATAATATTTTGATTTGGTTATAAAAGAAACAATTATGACTTGCATGAATGAGTTTTATTTTAACAAAATGCTAAATATAGAATATGTAAAATGGAATTGACCTTGTAAATACCATATTTTTTGCCAAAGTACCTCGCAAGACTATTTATCATGATGAATTTTAATTTTATCCAAATACGTAGGTAGAATATATTAAAAAAATCCACTTCCGTTACTTTAATTGTACGTCATTTTTATTGAAAGTATTTAAGTTACAAAATTAAATTATTATTAAGTGTAAACCAGAATCCATAAATATTCATGGTCACCCTGGCGATCGGAAACTTGCTAAAATACAGCGCAACTTGTTACCGGTCGGTTTCAGTACAAATTCGTAATGTTGCAATTTCTGTCGCCGTACATTTGAAAATTTCGAGTGTGCAAATTTTAAGTTAGTAAAAGCTTAAAATTGTTTTTTTTTATTTCGCGTTCAGTAGTCACCGTGGTTTTATATCTAGAAAAACTAAATTTAAATGCGGATTATTTCGATTCGGTGCTGAATAAAGTTTTTATTTTTTATTTTAGATTTTGCACTTTTTGCAACGCGCTACGAGTTCCATGTTTTAAAATATTTCACCCATCACTGAAATTTTACTAGTATTAAATGACGATTTAAATTTCTTTTATGCACTTTGAAGTTTCCTATACCTATTTCGCAGTATAATTCTTTCCTGTTGGGCCGTTCGATCTATCGATCAATCGGCCTAATAGGAATTGTTTTTCCTATTGGGTCTATTGCTTTTATAGATTCGATCAGTCTAATGGGTAAAAATTCTCATTGCGTCTCACGACCGGCCAGCCTATCGGCAATGTGAAACACACAGAAAGGTTAAGTGTAGGTATGTCGGATAATAAAGAATATAAGAAATAAACATTTATATAAATTAAACATAAATAATCAAATAGGCGACGTTTGTGTTGCCAAAAGTGTGACAAGTGACCCTCGTCAAGTGTTATCTGGCGCCGCGTCCGAACGCTGACGACGGTGCGGTCAACTGTCACACTTTACACTTGTGACACTTTTCTTGACGATGTTACACTTTGATTTGTTTCTGTCACTTTTTGCTTTGACAACAAAGTGTACGAATATAGGTTACACAATGGGACTTTTTCTTTTCATGTACAACAAATAATACTGGATTTTGTAGGAACATGTTCTCTAAGATTCAATTATTTTTTTTAAATGAGATATCGTTTATTTATAACAGCATATTGTATCTATGTTATAAGATACGCAACATTCTAACATTATAAATATCTTTTAAATAACCACTGAGTTATAATAAAAAATGTCATTTTATAATATTTCACTATAAACCTTTATTCAAATAAAGCCCTGTAAAAAGCAAAGGAAAATAAATAAGGCAATAAATAAAAAAAATATCTCACCTATGCAGTCCAAAACTACACGAGCTCAGGCAAAAAATGCAACAAAAAGCGGGAGAGGGGAGTTGGGTGGCGCGGTCCACCCGCCGCCCACAATTCTTTCCCCCTAATATCTCAGCAGTCGCCAACGCTAATCTGTGTATTTTATGAATGTAATTTGTACGATACAACAACAATACAAAACTATCCCTATCCACATGGAATAAAGTAGAAATCAGAATGAATTTATTTAGCGTACGTTAGCGTATTCGTTTTCCAAAACAGCAGACAACAAGGGGGGTGAGGTCTCCTCTAAAAACGTGGAAACGCTGATGAATGTCGTCCATTAGATGTTATTTATTTAGAATGTGGCCGAGAAAGGGACTCTGGCGTTTAAGTTTACCTAAAGTTTACTTAGGACAGAGTGTATTGGGTTAAGCTGGGGACTTTTCAGCGACCGAGATAAATTACTGATAGTTACAGGGGTCCAGTTTTTCGTGTTTCCGTTTATGACGTCACTTTATCACCCCGTTAGTACATTTTGCGGGTAATGCACGATAGTTTATTTTCCGCTTTTGATGGTGAAGCTTTTACTCGTTTTATTTGGGAATATCTAATACTATTTCTTTTGTATACAACTAAGATTACCTGGTCTAACGCTTCTGTGATTGCGGATTTCTATAGGGCAGCGATCGCTTCGCTGTTTAGACAAATTCATGCACTCGCTTTCTAGTCTGTCACCGAGTGACATAAAAAAGACACCCAGGTCATCAAGGTATTTTCTATCAGATGTGTGTTTTATAAACATTGATTAAAATATTTTTTGTGGTACACAATAAAAAACTAAAAGCGTATTTTTGGTGTAAAAGGTAGACCTAGAGACGTCGTTGCGAGATTGATAGACGACGAAAACTCCATCAATTCGATTGACTTTTTGTGCGTCAGGTAGATTATGCTAATAGGAATGGGTTCTAAAATTTCTTTCTATCTCAGTAGTCTGAGTTCAAGTAAAAACTCCTAACTACATTAATCTTAAAGACAATCCCCTACTCTGAATTTTCAAACTTTCAAATGATTCAAATGTCGAGAAGTCTATCATCAAATATGTATTTTATGATGCAAGATAAACTTTGATCAAATTTAATTTCAGTTACATTCCAAGTCCTCGTAATAATATGCATTCTAAGCTCAATTTTATCATAGTTATTATAGCCTAAATCAGTCTTCTGATTGTCATATTTGCGACTTTATAATTTAACTCGAACGTATTTTATAGCATTCATTATTTTCGAGTAACATTTGGTAGTGGTAAGGCAGTACAAGCGGAACGCAGTGGTCTGTCTGTCGGTGTGTCAATAGGTAACTAATGGAGCCCGGACCTCCCCGGCACTACGATTGATGGAGTCGAGTTTATGCGCGAAAAATTGTCCGGATACCAACGCCTTTACACTTGCGAAACCGTGCGGATTTTACGGTCCAATGGTTAGAGAAATTCTAAATTATTTATTATAGATTAGTAAATATAATTTTTACTTATTGAAAATAAAATAATTGCCTTGTAAGTTATGATAATATAAATCTTACTAATATTATAAATGCGAAAGTTTGGATGGATGGATGTTTGTTAAAGTTTGTAGGATAGGATACTACTGACGAACGGATCTCAATGAAATCTGGAAGAACACAGACTAATTACTAAGTTTTTTAATTCCGTGCGGACGGACTTTCAAATAGAAATATATTTTGTTTATTAAAACCTAGATCTGTTATAGAAATAGATTTATCAAAACTATGAGTAATCAGTAATACACTTTGGGGGCTACAGATAGCAACTTACCTATCATATTATGTCGTATTCATGTCTAATGTATACTATTTTTAATACATCTACCTATCAACTCGCATTATGGACGAGTGAACACAGTACCGTTAGCAAAAGATTTTTTTAACCGAACATCCACTTTCAGATATTATTGGAAAATATCTTTTCATTCTATTAATTCACTATATTGAGGTTCATATTCATACAATGTAGATCTGTTAATCGACTAATCATAATCTTACTAATATTATAAATGCGAAAGTTTTAATGCCTGTTTGTAAGAGTTTACCGCTTGAACGGCAGAATGGATTTCGATGAAATTTAGCATAGATTTAAAGTAAAGTGTGAAGGGACACATAGACTACTATTTTTTTTAATTATACGCGGGCGGAGTCGCAGGCGTAAGCTAGGTGTAGAAGATATCTTCAAACTCGGTAATCATTTTGCTAGAGTCTACTAAGAAAACGGCCGGAACAAATCATGACTAAAATTTAACAATGAACTATGTCAACAAGAATTGGCACGGATTGGTTAAATTATTACGAAAAATGATACTACGATATACTTTTTTATTTAATCAAATATTTTTTTAACTATTATGCAGTCGGTACCACCTCCCGTCCCGAGCAAATGTTGTGGTGAATTTCATATTTTTGTAAGTATCTACCTACATGGTCTGTTTATTCTACATGTGTTTCGGTTCACATGAAAATTTCTTGATTTTTTATGCTTTCATGGGCTTATGTGGGCGGCTGAATTTAAAGCGTACTCCTGCCTTTGAATTTTATATTCGAGCTTTACTAGCTGACTCATATTATGCTTATAACGTTAAATAACGAACTTAATATAGTATTTATTATGTTTTGTTTAATTTATCCTTATAGATCGTAATTGTTACCATACAGGATTTTAAAAGATCGTAATATTTTTTAACGCCGGGAAAAATATAAAACGTAACTTAGCTTATTTTGAAAAATGACCTCAAATCCAATGGATTTGCTATTATCCCGAAATGTCATTTTACCCCTTCTTAAACAAAACCTGGCTCTGAAGCGAACGGATTGCCACGTTCATTGTCTAAACAATTCTTAAGTGATCAATTGTACTATTGTAATGTCTTATATTCCTTTCTCGTGTATAGAATAAACAACCTTATAGCTCACAGAATTAAATCTAAATTCACAATTCAGTATGATGACTTTTGTTTTTAGAATGTGGCGTACCTCGTAACTAGAAGATTTGAAGTGACGTAAACTTGACTCTCAAAAAGCGATGTTAAATATACGTGACATAAAGCTGAGTATAATTTATTAAAAATAGTTTTAAAATGTCTCGCTCTGTATATTTTTCAGACATGTTCTATAACGTTGTTTCGGCTGCAAATTTTCAAAGTATCTTCGACTTTACTGTATTGATTTAGGGTTGAAATTTAATCGAGGGATATATTCGAAAGTGGGCCGTTTAGTCGGTTACCGCTCCATTTGTTGGTCCATAACAAAACACATAAATTAAGTGCTCAATAATAAATGGAAATGTCCCTTGCAGAGGACAGGGCATTAGGGCAGGATTATGACGACGGCTCTGGACTCGCGTCTCGCAGCTCCTAGCGGACGGGACTTTCAATGACGAGGGCACTCTCAAAAATGCGAACGATATTTCCAAATGATTGTTTTATGCAGTTCATTGGAACTGAACGCAATAGATGAGGCAATATGTATCTGCTTTTCATATAGCCTATTAAATATTAATACACACCACTTTCATAATCGAAAAGTAAGCAATTTCATTTACCGACCAATTTTTGTAAACATGAGATTTTTTTAAGAAATTACACACGGACTAGTTTTATTTAAAAGATTTACATTATACTACGCATATATGCATGACGTACGTCATATCTCATTTTTTTTAATGGACTTACAACACTTTCAAAATAAAAGGTCCATATATTGAAATTATTTGAAAACAAAATACTACGATAAATCCGTCTAAGTTACTTAAAACGATTATCATTTAATTGTAATTCTCCTTCTAACATTACATACATTGTAACGTTCAGTGATTTCCCAAAACTTTTCACGGATCATTTATAAAACAGGTTAAGCACGCGACATAATTTGTTATTATACTTTTGTGAGATAAATCTTCAATAAACATCCCCTGTCAGATAAATGCCGCAAGTGGTCAAACCACGGCCCGTGTCAAACCACCGTTTATCTGAATACAACGTGAAACCAATCCTAAATGTTGTTTGACTTTTAAAGATCAACATCCGAGGTCCATGGTATATGAGCATAACTAAACACGTTGGCACGAGAGTGTGTAGTAACACCATAAAGTTGGGACTATGAAGGACAATCTAAATTTAAAATAGTAAAAAACAGATTAATCGAATCTTTATTCAGAGTTTTATAGGCATCAGTTGCAGTCAATCAAGTATATATTTTTAAAATTATTTACTAGATGTGAATAATCAATGATGTTTCCTATTGCAGTGATAAAGAATTGTGTCCCATTTTTAGTACTTACACATGGTAACTATAAAAGGGTCGTCTAGTACTGGTCAAGCGGGGTGTACGCACGCGACGCGGGGCACGGAACCGGTCATCCATTGGTCAGTTAGGGGAAACGTGAACAAATGACGCACGCCGTCTCTTATTGGTCATTGAAATGTTGGCAGGTGTGGATTAACTACATTATAAAAGTTAGCGTTAGGTATTACTATAGTTACTGAAGTTCTCGATAGTTAGATTATTGTAGTGGACATAAAAATGTAATGAAAAAAAAATGATTGAAATATTAAAAGTTGCATTTTTAATAAATTTGAATTTTAATAACTGTTTTTGTAACTGAGTCTAAGTTTAATGCTGGGTTTCTGAAGTTTCCATTATTTTATCATTACCCAATGATTCGTTATTGTCAGGTTGAACTAAGTTTCAACGGGGTGAAACTTAAGTAACGTATTTCGAAAGCTTATTTTATGAAGTTTAAACCAAAAGGGCTATCGAATGGTTAAAAGTAGCTGGGAAACCCGCCATAAGTCTTAAGTTGTTTTTATTTATTTTCAAAATTCATTTTAACATTTCATTGAGGCGTTTGTTTTCGTGGTCACTTTACATGTACCCTTTACCCGCTTCTTTTCTTTGGAGTGAAAAATAATTAGAAACATTAATTTAAATTGTAAAACCGTTACTCGGGTGACGTCACAGCACACAGAGGCAGCACAAACCTGCATCGCTATTAAAAAGCGACTCACTGTTTTTATTTCCGATGCAAATGGAATTGTAGGGGGCGAGCTCAAGGAGGCGTGCGTCAAATGCGAAATAAATCCCTTTGAAATTTAATATGTCGCTACGAATGCGCTCAAACATGCAGTCACGCGTGCATCGAGTCACTCGACCGTGCCAGTGCAGACACTCATCGATTTTATTTGAATTATTACTAAAATACCTGTATATAAACGTCACAGAGCAGGTAAACTTGAGATGTGCCACTCTTAACCAATGCAACTTTAACAAAACCAACATAAATACTTGTTAAACTAAGTTGTCATTAAATTTGTCAGGTTAGAACTTTTCTACACGACTGTAAAATTACCATCACACTTTTACCGAGAAATTATTGCTGTGTACTGTCACTAAAAAAAGTCGTAGCACCTGTCTTCATTTCCGATATTGCGATGGCATGGCCATTTCGACCGCTCGCGTCACTAAATTACAATTTGAAGGGTCGTTTTGGGAAAACAAAAAACATTTATATCAATGGCGGGCCGGTTCTAAATTTACTAGTCATTGACAGGCCGTAAAGAGGCGGGGCGGACGCCCGAGGGACTCGTTCGCCTATATGTTGCGAAGTAAGTAGATAAGAAAACTGGAGATACTGGCCTCGTCTTGTTGGGATCGCGGTCGACGGATCTCTATAGAGTTGTGGCAACAATAATTAATCAAACGTGATAAGTAAAAGTGACAAAAACGATGCGAAAAATTTACAATGAACGATATTGCACGAGGTATTGAAACCTGTACATATGGTTTAGAAAATGTTAATAATATGGTGGTATCATTTTTCTTGACAGGATTTATTCTGTTTACTTATTTGCGTAGGTTCTTAGTAGTTATTGTATTTTTTTCACTTTTACTTTATACAAACATAATGTAGCTATCGTGCGTAAGTTGGTGTACATTCTTTATCATCCGAAGAATATAAGATTATAATTTTAAAATTGTAAAACAATTGTAAAAAATATGTTAATAAGGTAGAAGTCAACGGTTAATCCTTTATGTAAAGAATCGACTTTCGATTCCAGATAAAGAAAATATTTGTCCTAAACAATAGTACCAACGTTGTAAAAAGTTATGGTCGAAATTCGATACACTGATAGTTGTAAATTTTACGGTCATTGTTACCCATAAACTTCGGATAAAGCACTTAACGTTTCCTTTAACATATAATATTAAGAACTGTTCTAAAAACAAGGTTTTTACATCCACATCGACCTGCTAAGAATATTTTATTGCGGTCCCAAGATGACCCTCGAACTTTAAAACGGGAGCAAGACCCCTTCTTTAATATTTCAGCACAAGATACATTTACTTAATATTTGACGCCCATGACATACGTTATCCATATAATAAAATTGGAGTGTCTGTTTGTAATATCAAAATAAAAATTCCAGATTTCGGGAAAATAAACGGCATTTCTTTAACCTTGAGTTTTGACTGAAGTACGAAAACATCCTTAAGCAAGTCTAAGTTTTTTTTTTCATAGAGATTGAAAGAAAGGACATTTTACTTTCCTTCAATTTCTGTGTAAACTTACCATAAGAACTATCCGAATGCTCGTATACACAGGCCTCATACTTCTTCGTACTAAGTACCAAGGTAAAGCTTCGTCAAATATTTACACTGAGGCAGGTTAACCCTTGCCCTGCCGACTTCATCCATCAAGCACCTCCCGCGGGATCGACCACGTAGATCATGGGATAATAAATTTGGCAGTCTCGAAGATGTAAGACATAATTAGTAAATTAAAATAAAATTATATAAAATTGTCATAATAAATTAAATAAATTTATCATCACGGGATGAGCAAAGAATGATTTTAAAAAATATGTTAATAAGGTAGAAGTCAACGGTTAATCCTTTATGTAAAGAATCGACTTTCGATTCCAGATAAAGAAAATATTTGTCCTAAACAATAGTACCAACGTTGTAAAAAGTTATGGTCGAAATTCGATACACTGATAGTTGTAAATTTTACGGTCATTGTTACCCATAAACTTCGGATAAAGCACTTAACGTTTCCTTTAACATATAATATTAAGAACTGTTCTAAAAACAAGGTTTTTACATCCACATCGACCTGCTAAGAATATTTTATTGCGGTCCCAAGATGACCCTCGAACTTTAAAACGGGAGCAAGACCCCTTCTTTAATATTTCAGCACAAGATACATTTACTTAATATTTGACGCCCATGACATACGTTATCCATATCTATACATATAATAAAATTTTAGTGTCTGTTTGTAATATCAAAACAAAAATTCCAGATTTCGGGAAAATAATGTATCTGCGGTGCATAAAACGAAAATCGCATTAAAAAAAATTTTGTCTGTCTGTCCTGAGTCGATCGGCTGGCAAGCGACGACGCAGAACAGACGACACTGGCGCTTTCTCGTGTCGGAGGCCAAGACCCACTTTGGGTCGCTGCGCCAACGCAGTAAGTAAGTAAGTCTGTCTGTCTGTCCACGTTTGTTCCGGGCAATCTCCAAAACGGCTGGGCCGTTTTCGACGAGACTTTAACTAGAGGGTAGCTGACATGGATAGGCATAATTATAGGCTACTTATTTTTTCGCGCTGTCAAAATGACGTAACGGGTGGTTCAAATTTGCGCTAACATAGTTTGCGGGCGACAACTCCTTACAAATAATATTTTGATAGAAAACGGTAATGAATTTAAAATATCATCGCGAAATTTAAAAATTGTAAAACAATTGTAAAAAATAATATATTTGTCCAGTTACAAAGCCAGTATAGTTAGCCAGTGCTAGTTTCTTGAAACCGTCTAGTATAAAATTGTCCTAATAAAATGACGAACGGAACCACTATTTGACAACCAAAAATATGTGTCCCACTTACAAGCCGTAACTCAGTGAACTATCGGCTAACATTCACTATCAATAAACTACGAGCCGTTGGGCAAAGGGATTCAGTGATCGATGGAACTTCTAATTTATACCCAATGCCCTAAGGCCGTATCGATTACACCCGCTAACTTTGCCCGGTTGTACGTTCGCGGGGCTTTTTGTGAAATTTCGTACTCGTCTCCCGAGATTCGGTTCGTTAGTGAGCGAGCAATCTGGAAATGTGGAATTTAATTTGATTGAAACTTTCATTCTGATGACCATAAGAAGTAAAAAAATATTTTAATCCTGAACATAATTTGCATATCTGTACTAATATTATAAAGTGGAAACATTTGTATTTTTGTATGTATTGAAATAACTCAAAAACTACTGGGCCGATTTTAAAAACTCTTTCACCGTTAGAAAGGTAATTTATCTGTGAGTAACATAGACTATATTTTTTAATTTCACGCGGACGAAGTCGCGAGCAACAGCTAGTAATATTATAAAGTGGAAAGATTTGTATTTTTGTATGTATTGAAATAACTCAAAAACTACTGGGCCGATTTTAAAAACTCTTTCACCGTTAGAAAGGTAATTTATCTGTGAGTAACATAGGCCACGAATATTTTTTAATTTCACGCAGGCGAAGTCGCGAGCAACAGCTAGTTAAAAATATACATAAAATGCAATACCTTATTCCAAGGTAATAACTTTAACTAACATATTTAAGCTAAAATAACTTTCTAAGAATTACTAACCTTATAGTACTAGACATGACACATTGCATTTTAAAAATTAACCATATATGTAGTTTAAATATTAAGATTGATCGAAGTTCAAGAAGAGATTATTGAGATAATCATTGAAGGATCGGGATTGAAAGCTGCCACGTTTAGGTAAAATCAAATCGTAATGATATAAGAAATGAAAACACGTAACTTCATTTCAATAGTTTAATATTCAGTAATAGAAACGTTATTACATATCTTACGTCCAAATACTGACACGAATCTCATGGACGTCAAAATTTAAAAGAAATTTGGAGTTTAAGCAAGGACATAGAATCCAAAATGTTTCAGTATACGGCCGATATTTACGCACACTACTACATTCTACTGAGTTAAGAAAAGGTCATCCCACGGGTCAAAACTCTATTGCTTTTGATAGATTATCTTACTCAAATACTGACATGAATCTCATGGACGTCAAAATTTAAAAGAAATTTGGAGTTTAAGCAAGGACATAGAATCCAAAATGTTTCAGTATACGGCCGATATTTACGCACACTACTACATTCTACTGAGTTAAGAAAAGGTCATCCCACGGGTCAAAACTCTATTGCTTTTGATAGATTATCTTACTCAAATATTAATAGATAACTTAGCAAAAGGATCGGATACACTGGTATACCATTATTTATATACGAGATTAGATATTTCTTATTCAATAGGAATACTAACACTGAAAGCATTTAATTGATTACTAATCGTAGCACTTAATGTAGCTTTGATATGTAATTTTATAATATTTTTTTTTTATAATATAAGGTGGCAAACGAGCAAGCGGCCACCCGAATCCACCGGGATGGAAAGCGACCGCTGCCCATAAACATCCGCAATTGCATATGCGTTGCCTACCCTTAATTGACGAAGGAGGGAGACGCACCTAAAGAGGACATTTACCCTTCCTATGCGTCTCCTCCACCGTCAAATTCACTTTTCCTTCCCATTCTTTCCTCTTAAGAAAAGGGTGGAAAGGGAAAGGGACTAAAATTAGGCCTCCGGCACCACACTCATCAGACGAAACGCGGAATTGCTTCCACTTCACGCCTGTTTTCTGTGTGGTCGTGGTATTACACCGGGCGAGCCGACCCATTCGTGCGAAGATGTTAAAGTGGGCTCTACCACTGTTCGTATATTATGTATGTTCGTATTGTGGACTATTTTTTTAAAAATTGTTAAATAAAGGTTGAATTGATAAGAATTATCGTTATGTTTCACCTACATGAGCAGATGACGTAATAAAAATATTAATAACTAGCTTTCGCTAGCGACGCCGTGTGTGAATTAAAAAAAAAACAAAAGAAAGTAGCCTATGCTTCTTCAGACTATGCTCTACATTTATGCCAAATTTCATCGAAATCCGTTAGCCGGTTAGGCCACAAACTCTAATAAACATCCCTGTAAACTTTCGCATTTATAATATTAGTAAGATTTTCTTTTCTTTTACATACTTTCTTTCTGGTCTTATATAGATATTTGTGTAGGTAACTTATGTATCACGATTGAGCATTTAAACGAGTTAAGGTAGGGTCATCCTACGGGAGCAAAACTCCGGAGATTCCGAGCGATACAGGATTAATTAGGGAATAGGGGGAAACGTGTAGTGGTCTGCGATACGACATGTACATTCAGAGAGAAAAGGTATATGTGACGTCTGTAAAAAAACAAAATACCGACGAATGTATAACAAGAAGGATCATAACTATACTTAGGTTAGTTCTGATAAATGTTTATTAACTGTTTGATTATTGTTCATTAACTTTTCTATACATTGATGTATGTTCACATAAGTTAATTTTGACCTTGGGTTAAGTTATGTTTGACTGTCGCACTCACAGTTACTGAAGCAGCCCCTTATAACATAAATTATACTAAGGACACTGAGAGTGGATTTAAAACGCTTTTGGGTATAGGGTTTTTTGGAATAACCATAGTTATTTCTTTATCGAGTTTATTTAAACTTAACACTTGTGTGACTGATTGTACAATAGATATTCGTCCAGCGGTTGTCTAACTGAATTACCTATCATTTTGATTGAGCGTTTAAGCCTCAGAAGGTTGTAGTCTGGATCGCTATTTACGTAGACGGCGGCAGACTTTTACCGAGTTAGCTCTGAATATTGGGATATCGAGGGATCATGCAATTTGTTGCTATATCTTCGTACTAATTCTACGTCTATATGACTAGCTAGCTTTCGCCCGCGACTCCGTCCGCGTGAAATTAAAAAATAATATAAAACATAGTCTATGTTACTCACTGATAACGTAGCTTTTTAATGGTGAAAGAATTTTTGAAATCGTCACAGTAGTTTTTGAGTTATTTCATTACAATCAAACAAAGTTTTCCTCTTTATAATATTAATATGAAATATGATATCTGAATTTAAATAGTATTTCTTTAACAAGTTCCATGCTATTATGATTTTGCTATACGATAGTGAACTCACTAGGCGACTTGGTAGCTCCTAACGTGTTAATAACCAATTAGTCTTATCTATACTAATCTAGTTATATCAATATTATAAAAAGGAAAGATTTCTATTTTTGTACGTATTGAAATAACACAAAAAATACTGGGAAGAATTAAAAAGCTACATTATCAGTGAGTAGCACAGGCTGCATTTCTTATTGTTTTTTAATTTCACGCGGACGAAGTCCCGAGTAACAACTCGTTATACATATTTGTGGAACAATATCTTGTAGTTTATAAATTGATATATAATCAAGTCGATTTTTGTACTTTAACTGAAATAAATATTTAATGAAACACTAGTGAACCTAAAGAATACATATCTATACGTATTTGTAGCAAAATACGGGTTTTGGGTTACAATACACGACTTAAACAAATATAAGAAGGCGGTGGCCGGTGACCTTTGTCCCTTTTCTGGCTGTGTGGGTAAGGGACAACGCGTAACTATGCACCAATACAACCAAAGACGTTGTATTTGCAAATGTGACTTGGTAGAGTTAAGCAACTTTTAGACGCACCATAAAAAATTGCATTTTCTATTGCTGACCAGTGACAATATTAATTACACGATGCGATGACAGCCATATTTTTAATATGTTATGGCCAGTTTCCCAGTTATATTTAACCATCCGTATCTGAACTACGTAACTTGGGTTTTATTACGTTGAAACATAGGTAACGAATAACTAATTAATGATAAAATAAACGGAAACTTCAGAAACCCAGCATTAAAGAGATAGTGTAGTTCTTTGAAAACGTTCCGAAGTATATTAACTAAATTAAGTAACTATTTTGATTTTAAATCAGTTTGGTTCCAATGACAATTGATTTATTCCATTAAACTATGTTTTGTCGCACTTTTGTCTAACAATGGTAATTAATTAAACAAATTAGATATATTTTTTGTCATGTCTAAACATTTTATAGGAATGAATTTAAGCCCGTTAAGGCCGAGCCACCTTCCGATACAATAACAGCCGCTGTCCCGCGAACCCTTTCCTTGCCCAAGTTGCCCGACCCGTCTCCTTATAAATTGCGGTGTCCATTGGGTACTGTCGCAACAATTGTTTGTTTATCTTGAATATCGCAAAGTTTCTATATTATGTCGATAAGACAAAGGAGTTCTCGACATTTCTCTTTATAAGTCACAAAGGTGATATGACAGCAACCTAACTTACATCCAACACATAACACTTTATGACCCTAAAGTTTCGGCACACGACACACCTTTCATGAGAAAAAAGCAACATCTTAATTGTGTTGACCAGGAGCCTAATTCTCTTTATTCTCTTGTTCACTTATGTTGAATGTTGTTTAGACAAATAACAATTCGCAAGGATTGTAGGAATGGATTTTAAATTGAAAAAATGTCTAAACGACTTTTCTTTCTGACTGTACTTATTCGGACTTCGGGTTTACATTCGTCCGTTACCGAAACAAATATTGCTACATTACTCGACCCTTGCCTTTCAACTTGTAATAAAAAGTCAGGACGTCTTGTTCCGGCCACCTACACCGCCGCTGTTTACTCTACACCGCCCTACGCCCAACACCAAATGGGCCCTTCTACTTTCCTAACAAAACATCATGTTTTTATTAAAATACTTTTCCTATTCAATACACGTTTTCTTTCTAATTTTGAAATTACTCTCCAAACAAATATCATTTTATTGTAATAACATATTGGTTACAAAACAGTGCAGTGCCAAGATTGTTTATTATCATGCTAAATGGAATTTATTAAATCTTTCTACCTTTAGAAGTTATGCGGATGTTATGATTTCAGTTCACCTCAGAAATTAGATGTCAAAGTCTTACAATAGTTGTAACATATTTTTTTTGGTACAGGCATTAAATTTAATTAGGACAAATGAAATGAATGAAAAACTAAACTTCTATATTCAAATTAATTTTAATTATCAAACAAAACAAGTAAAGGCAAATAAGTTAAACTAATTTAATCCTACCAAAAAGCTTGGAGATATCTGTCCTTAATGTATGCACAGCGGCCTTACCCTTGCTGTCCCGTGCTGCCTTCAACCTCTCGACACCCGCAACTTGCCTCCCTCCCACGCAACTTGACTTGCCTTAATATAATATTTTGTTTCGAAATAATCATCTAATTGTATAAAAACCGTTTATTGTGCAACAGTAATGTTAAAAATATGTTATTCAACGTAAAAAAAATCAAAAGTTAATGCCATATTTGCAAAAGTTAATCCATAAATTTGTTACACATTAAAAATAGTTTAAGTAAATAAATCGTTTAAATAAAAAGTTAGAATTAATAATCGAATGTTCTAGAATATAACATGTTTTTAAAATGAACATTAATTCTATGTTGTAAATTTTGCCCATTAAATACAAATCTTTCCTCTTCACTATCTCGTCGCAATAAAGTTTGGCAATACTAGGCAAGTAACTATCTCAATTCAAACGGGGCACGGCGGACGACCCTTTGCGGACAGTTCTCCCCCCGTGGGCAGTACACCCTCTAAACAACCTCGGCACACAAAAAACATTATAACGGTCCTTCTTATTTATTGCGATTTGATCCTTAATAGTTTTGAATTAAGGTGCATTTTAGTAATGCATTTAGTTTGTGGGCAGTGTACACTAAATAGAAGGGGGACGGTCGGATCGACCCATGGCTAGTGGGTGCGTTTGCGTAGTTTTGATTTCGATTTGCTTTGCGATTTATTTATTCGCTATTTATATCTAACAAGATACAGCTCTGTAGATATATTCCATTGCTACTTTTTTGGTTGAAAGTATGCTATTTTGGATTACCAAAATATGGCGGTTGTTGGAGTTAGAATGACTAGCAGCTAAAATAAAAATAGCATTGGTCGACTTTAATTACTAAATTAAGACCCTACAATTGCTCTACTACAAATATTTTGTGGCTATTTTAGAAAAATATATGATTATTTTGCATGTCTATTCAAAAGTGATTGTATTACTTACTTGTACTAAGTTTTAAGTTAAGTATTTATTTATTTAGCTTGCAATTTGCGTGTAAATAACCTACTAGAAAAGACATCAACAATTTCTTTTGCATAATTATTATTAACTGGACATTCTCAATCTTAGGCTCCATTAAAATAAATATTACTTAATCTACATGATCGACAATGAAAATAAATCAAAGGTGATATAATTGTGATGCGAGCAGTACATTATTCAATATGAAATAATTATTTTAAAAACATAATTGGCTTTTTAACTTATTGTTGTATGTTATTTTGTAAAAACTGGTATGCTAAAAACATATTCTTTTTGTACTTAGATACAACTTGGTGGCTAACTAAATTCTAATTAGAACTGATAAAGCGCCATCTGTTATCGAGTAGTATGAAACTATACTATAAACTTTATATCTTATAGAGGTCGCTAGTATCAATGTTGTACGATTTAAAAACAAAATAAAATATTTTAGTTTAGCACTTAATAGTCTTGGTTAGATTCTGTTTTTTTTTTATAGTAAACAAGATATTATACTTCCGCGTCTTATGTATATGCTTAAAAACATTACTTTACGAAAATATTAGAACTGATAAATTTTTTAAACGTTTTATAAATCTATCCGTGCCATATTAAACACTAGCTTTTGCCTTCGACTTTGTCCGCGTGGAATTAAAGAACATTTTAGTAAGTAATGTAACCTACGAAATATTACTCAGGGATAATGAAACTTTTTAATAGAAAAATATTTTTTAAAAATTGTAAACATGATTTTGACTTTGTTCATAACATACAAAATGCAAATATAATATATGTAGATAACAAATAGATTCAGGTTAACTAACACATTTTAACAAATTCAACAATTTAAAAACTCCGTGGTAGAGTTTTTAAAAGCGCTTAAAGAAGTTAAAGTTTCCAGTATTATCAAAAAGTTTGTGAGTGAAAGTGGAGGAGGTCGCGGGGTGAAAAATGCAACGAACTTCCGACGAAAGCAAAAGTGACTGACTTCTTGAACTTCAGTTCCCATCTTACTTGAAACTATTTTATAAGAATACATTTATTTTAATTCTAGACTTTTTTTTGACATATTATAATAATACTACTACTACGTACTCGTAACTCGTAATATACTAAACTATTCTCATTTATAGTACTTTAAAATAATCAGCCAAATTTCGTCCAACACTAAACGTAGGCCTTCATTGCTACGAAGCCCGTATCTTGTGACTCTCTCGCTAGATACTAATTAATATTTACAAATTCATTAAAAATTATAATCGTTTAAACCAATTTTAGACATTAGAGAATCGTATGATAGCAAATCATCATCCTACCTTAGCGTAGGCTTCGAGACTCTTAGTGGGGACGGATAGTAAGCTGGTGATGATGATGGTGATGACAGTCAGACAGTCAGAAAATAATCTACAAAGATTTTTTTCATACAGGCAATGAAAATTCCACATATAGACTTACAAAGCAGACAGACACGTCTATTTTCCCTTCCATTATCAAAGTAGGAGTTCGAATGGGGCTTCCCCGTTTGCGGCTTAGGTTATATTGGCTATTTCCTCGACAAAAACTCATTTAGCAGCGAGTTAAAATAGGCGGTAGCCGGGCGTGGAGCGCCATATCCGAACTGAGATCGAGTTACTTGATTGATCGGTTGTGCGGACTGATTGACTCGGATCGATTTATTGGACGCATGTGGCATATGGACGACCAATTTGCTTTGATTATCGACTACTTTAATGTATGTATATATCTCTTGTATGTACTGGCCGGATTTACGAATACGTTTTCTTGTTTCTTGGTGAAATAATAATTTAACCTCTAGCAATTTGATGCATTGCTTATTTTATCTGCTATTGAAATCTAAAAGCTAACTTTTATAATGATTAAAACTGTTTTAGCTTAATTAAACAATTAATTAATTATATAAATAACTAGCTGTTGCTCGCAACTTCGCCCGCGTGAAATTAAAATATATAGCCTCACAGATAAATTACCTTTCTAACGGTGAAAGAATTTTTAAAATCGGCCCAGTAGCTTCTGAGTTATTTCAATACATACAAAAATACAAATCTTTCCTCTTTATAATATTAGTATAGATATAGATTAATTTTATTATTATTTGAAACCAATATTTACAATACATACTTCTATACTAACATTACAAAAATGAAAGGTATTTATTAAAATAACTCAAAACTAATGAGCCGATTTCAGAAAATCTTTCAAAATAGAATTTAACTACTAGGATTACTAAAATGTACAGTGGAAAACTGATACGATTTTTACATACTAGTGGAATTTAATTATGACTCCGTTTTTTTGTAAATAAAACAAAATCTGTCAAAATCAAAGCTTGATGTTACTTTAAAAAATATTTTACAGTAAGTTCAGATTTTTTTTTGTAAATAAAACAAAATCTGTCAAAATCAAAGCTTGATGTTACTTTAAAAAATATTTTACAGTAAGTTCAGATTTTTTTTTGTAAATAAAACAAAATCTGTCAAAATCAAAGCTTGATGTTACTTTAAAAAATATTTTACAGTAAGTTCAGATTTTTTTTTGTAAATAAAACAAAATCTGTCAAAATCAAAGCTTGATGTTACTTTAAAAAATATTTTACAGTAAGTTCAGATTTTTTTTTGTAAATAAAACAAAATCTGTCAAAATCAAAGCTTGATGTTACTTTAAAAAATATTTTACAGTAAGTTCAGATTTTTTTTTGTAAATAAAACAAAATCTGTCAAAATCAAAGCTTGATGTTACTTTAAAAAATATTTTACAGTAAGTTCAGATTTTTTTTTGTAAATAAAACAAAATCTGTCAAAATCAAAGCTTGATGTTACTTTAAAAAATATTTTACAGTAAGTTCAGATTTTTTTTTGTAAATAAAACAAAATCTGTCAAAATCAAAGCTTGATGTTACTTTAAAAAATATTTTTACAGACGAATTGAGTACCTCCTTATTTTGGGAAGTCGGTCAAAATGGTAAATAATATACCAGACTCGATAATCTAGGCGAAAGAAGTACTAGAAAACCCTTCCGTCTTTTACTACCGGTGCGGAAAAATTCGTTAAAGTGGGCGTTTGAATTACATTCCGATTTGAGTAGTCGTTGATTTGTGTTTTCCTATTTTGAACACTGAATAAAATATTTAAAAAATATTTTACAGTAAGTTCAGATTTTTTTGTAAATAAAACAAAATCTGTCAAAATCAAAGCTTGATGTTACTTTAAATATTTTAAAACGCAATATAGCTACGAATATTTCAAAATAGAATTTAACTACTAGGATTACTAAAATGTACAGTGGAAAACTGATACGATTTGTACATACTAGTGGAATTTAACTATGACTTTTTTCGTAATACATAGATTGGTTTAATATTATACTAGCTTCCGCCAGCGACTCCGCCCGCGTGGTATTAATAAAAACAAAAGAAAAGTAGTCTATGTGTTCTTCCAGACGATCCTCTACATCTATGCCAAATTTCATCCAGATCCGTTCAGCCTTTTAGGCTACAAACTCTAACAAACATCCATCCATCCATCCAAACTTTCACATTTATAATATTAGTAAGATATATTTACAAAACCATCAATTTATATTGTAGACATGAGAGATATCCTCGTTTTATATATGCTTTCCTAACATAAAAATAAAAGCGGTAAAAACATTTGTACATCAACATAATGACATAAAAACGTTTCAGTCCTAACTCAAAGGACATCTTATTGCCTCCGTCTGTCTACCAATAGTCTTTGTGAAAGTATAAGTAGTTCGTATCTCATTATTTCTGTCTCGTCATGTGTAAAGGACACTGAAGTTACTTTCAAGTTGACAGTCCGATGTTTTTGTCAACTTTTTTTTGCTAATACGTAACGTGGGTCTCATATTTCTTGTCTCGGTAGCTCGGGTGACGAAATTTCTAATTTTACCAAATTGAATCTCTCTAGAGTGAAAAAAAATTTAGTGATTATTATATTATTCTGCCTCTAATATAATGTACTAGATTTCCCGCGAATAATGAAATAAATCTTACAATTTAAATGCAAAAGTTTAGATGGATGTGTGTTAATTTTCCACTTAAACTACTGAATGGATCTTGATGAAATTTGGCATAGATGTAGAGCATAATCTGATATAGCCTACGTAATTTTAATTTTATTTTAATACCAAGCGGACTACGTCGCGGGCGACAGCTAGTAATAAATAGGTATAGCCTTTGTTTGTCTTGTTAGATAAATAATATTATTCTAATAAGATTTGTGACACCTGTGGTCAAAATAATCACAAAGATTTGATTATATTAAAAATACAATCAGATTTTTGTAATATTTCTAATAAGTTTTTGTAATCCTGATTTCAAGTTTTGTTTTTAGTCACAAACATTTTACTCAATTCTAAGTGAATTCAATGTTTTTGATAGGTATCATACTTTTTATGAAGCCTTTTTTTTTTTTGTTTAAATATTTGTGTTGTCATTTATAACCGTTAGTTCAAGTATAATTCATTCGAACTAATTTTTTTTTACTACTAATTAATTTAATTGTGAATTACAATTATGTACTCCCTTTGTCATTTGTATTGCAAAAATGGATATGTCTTTTCAAATGGCACATAATAGCCCCTTGTATGGCTCAGGGTGGGTAGAGTGAGAGGTCTGTGTGCGAGTGAGACGGCAGATCTTAATGGTCGGACATTAGAATGGCGTCACGGCTAAAGACATTGCCTAACGACGGTGTAAATGCATCTACAGAACGTGTGTGTGCGCCTTTATAATTGTCCTTTAACAGTGAAACGGGAAAACTCTTAGCTGTGAAGAAAACTTTTCAAGGATCTTTAATTTTTATTTGAAGTAGATTTTTTTTACTAATTAGGTGTTAACGAAAATCAAGAAAAGTACTCATGATTTTAAACTTATTATGTAATATACATTTTTTTTTACTAATTAGGTGTTAACGAAAATCAAGAAAAGTACTCATGATTTTAAACTTATTATGTAATATATTCTTATTAGAAAATATTTCTTCAAAATTATTTGAGTAATCAAAATCAAATATTTTAGCACACTTAAATTATTTAATTGTAAAATTAATAAATACATGTACTTATGTGACGTCTTACTGCCGCATGAATAGTTATGCACTCACTAAGGGGGTATTTAGTGTCAATTTAGTAATCTAAATCATAACTAAGCTACTGTCGAAATTATTACATTACTCTGAGTACGGCAGTTAATGTGTTAACTCATCGAGCGATTAAGTACATAGATTAATTAACAAAAAGAGCGTACATAGGCTGGTTCGGATTGCGGGCGCGGAGTCCGCCCAATGATTAACGACCGTCTTTCCCCGGCCCAAGTCACATGATTAATACGTAACGGCGCATTGTGGCTCTTTGTGGATGTGCGGCGACTACATACATAAATACTAGGCATACATTTAGAATTGATGTCTCTGTATTATGTTTACTCTATGCCAAAATTGATAAATCCATGTGGGTTTGTATAAGTAAATAAAAGTAACAAAAGGAATACGAATTTAAATTATGCCGAGTCTTCAATATCTAACTTATATTCTAATTGGTTATAGGTTCTAATAAGTTTTATATTTGTTACTAGCTGTTCTCGTGCGGCTTCATCCGCATAAAATCATGAAAATTTAATTTTATTGTTTACATTTGTCAAATGATCAATAGCAAATGTCAAAATGACATGACATGACAAACCTTAGCAATCTTGCTTTTTTGATGTTGGCAGCAACTTATGGTCTCTTTCCCACATTAGGGTTTTTATCCAAAATATCTACCCCCTAAGTTTAATGGCGAGAAAATATATAGCCTAAAGCGTAAGTGTAGGGCTTTTTATTAAAAAATGAATTATTAAAAATATGCTGTAATTGCTGACAACTTAGGCAACAAAGCAGTGTGTGTTTACGCTTTATTATAATAGTATAGATTAGTTACAAAATCTTATTAGCAAGTAAGTGTTGGGTTCAATTTTATTGAAATTCAGGACTTGATAAATATACGTGTCCTAATTGCGCTTACCTACTTTTGATAGGAGGCTTATTCTATACGAACTTCTTACTAATATTCATCATCATCTCCCCCACCTTATCCTACTCCCGTAGGGTCGGCGCACCGAGTTTTCGTCCCCCAAATAACTCTAACATCTTACTAATATTATAAATGCGAAAGTTTAGATGGATGTTTGTTAAAGTTTGCCGCCTAATCATCTGAATGGATCTCGATGAAATTTGGCATAGATGTAGAGCAAAGCCTGGAAGAACACGTAGGCTTCCTTTTGTCTTTTTTTAATCTACACAGTGAAAGCTAGTTTTAATATAATTTAAATGTTTAGAAACACAAATCGTACACATTTACAAATGAAATCTCACCAACACTAACATTGCATTACTTATTCGTGCACATGCCTTTCTAGGTGCCAGTTCGGGAAGCAGGGGGAGAACGGGGGATGGGGTGGTAGGGCCCCCACTTTCCGCGGAAGGAATTTTGGCGGTTGACATTCCGCATGGTCATTCCTGGAGTCATAATTTTCCAGAGCGACAGACGGGACGCGTGGAAGTAATTGTTTTTTGCCGCTGAAGAAAATTTTTGCACGCTGAGTATTTGTGAAGATATGTATGTTTACATTTGGTATTTTTTTGCAATAACTATTTTCGCAGTGTGTTTATTTTAGGTCTGCCAAAGGTCTCATAAGCCAATTATCAATCAGGGGTTGGTAGTAAAAAGTATTTTCTTTATATAAAAGAGATAGCTTATCAATATGTTGTTCCATTTTGTGATGATGAACCTGCTTCCCATTGGTGCGTTTGATGTTTAAAGACAGTGGTTAAAATTGGCGACTTTCTTTTGTTTTCTTTTTCCTATAACGTGTATTTAAAAAAACACAGAGTTAAAGTTAATGTCTCGATGTGCAGATCAGCAGTATTAGTCATGTTTATTATCACATTTCATGAAAGTCATATAAAAGAATGTAGTAAAATCACCTGAAGGACGCCGAAAAAGTTACGACCCTATTCGTAACACATTTTATGCGCTGGTCAATAAATACACTCGTATTTGGATGGTTTATTATTATTTTTATCTTTACATGTAACGTATTATGTTTATATCTTCAATGCGATACAGCATATTTAAAACCAACATGGGATCAAATTGTTTCAGTCGTCGAAATAACAGTAAAATTTGAAATAAAAAATATATCGCAATTAATAAATCACCAAATAAAGAATTTCTTTCATTTATTGGATTTTATATATATCGTATATATTTGTTTTGCACATACGCTTCGAAGCCTCTAATAATGTAAAGTTTTCTTATTTTTTTTTAATCTTTTTTAGGAAAAGGGGGGATTTTTGTCTCTGGAAAGTCATGTCAATCCCATAGTGCTCTCTTGAATGTAAAGTTATCTTACAACAATTTCCATTTGTTTGTTTCTATAAACTTCTATAAAATAAACTATTCTTCTATAAACGTGTTACATAGTAATAAAATTGTATATTTAATGCATTGGTTGTCCTACATACAGAAGTAAGTAGAGGGATGTGGTATGTGTGAAACTAAAAACATTTGCAGCTACCCTCGCCCCGCTCCGCTAATAGTATTCCTCTCATGGAATTTTGATGCTTACTATTTCGCATGGTCATTGCCATTTCCACAACTTCAGAGCGTATCCTTGGTAAAGCTAAAAAAGTATGGAGAATGATTCATTAAAATCTAATAACTGAACATGTAGTATACAATCGAATTATCTAGCTTTAACAGTCCTATGAAGGTCTAGTAGGGAATGTAATGAATTAGTAAGGTAAATAGAACAGAAAACAGACTAGAACATTAGATAGTAGACTTGATTCAGTGTTATTGATTTGCTTTTTTAAGCTTTTGGTTCAATTAAGTGTTACAAATTTGCATCTACCAATTAAATCTTTTGTAGAAACAAAACTATGTATTTCAATTGTAATCTTTAACTATCCTATTACTTCTATCTTTATTTTAACTTTCGTCTGCGACTCCATACACGTGGAATTAAAAACAAAAGTAAGTAGCCTAAGTATTCTGTCAGATTATCCTCTACATAAAAGCTAAATTTCATCGAGATCCGTTTAGCAGTTTATGCTACGAACTCTAACAAACATCTAAACTTTCGCATTTATAATGTTAGTAAAAAATAAAAGTCCGTCTCTATGTTTGGTATGGAAGATATTCTCAGAATGCGGGCTTCGCACTGGATATTTTACGGGACTCGTTTTAAGAGGCCGTAACACATTAAATGAATAATTATGCGTTGTAATTACATAAGTTTGAACACACAACGCATGCAATCGTGCGTTTATTGTGCGTTGAATGAGAATCAAATGGTTTTCTCTCATTTCAAGGCAGCTGGAAGCATATTTTAATCTAGAAATAACTTTCAATTCAATTCCGTGTCATAAGAGAACTTTTGTCAATAAAATAGAGTTAAAGCTACCAAAAGTGTGACAAAAGAAGTCTGACACTGCTAAATAATTTATTTGCAATATTTCTAAGATACATAACCCTTTAAACGCCTCCATATTTTTGACAAACGGCATCCGTAAACAAAATGGCGTACAACATTCGACCAGACTAATTCCGGAGCCGACGGCGCCCGTACTAAATCACCGCACCTATTATGTACCTTACAGAGCCTCATCCAACACGGGTGTCCATGTAAACCCACTACGGACATACATATAAATATTCTAAATATATCTAAAATTTCGTTCCTTCTATTGTAATATAACGCAACTACAATAAACAATACAACGAATTTAAAACCTAATTTGTTAGATTTAAGGTCGGAATTAGAATGTGTTTTGTTTTGAGTTATGCCTTTTTGTCTTGAACAAAGCAATCCTTACAATCCTTTCTGTTAAACTATTCTCTTTGAATAATTGCCGCGTGGACCTGAAGGGTTAAAGCGCATATTCATGCTCTGTCCTAACCATTGTGGTTAGGGTCTAGCCGTTTGTACTCTATATAGTATACCGCTATACATATTTATAACCCTATGTTGCTATATCTACTTGGAGGTACGTTTTGTTTTTTTGGTAATTATTTCTTTTTTCTCACGAAACTTAAAACTTTGTATTCTTACCTAGTCTTCGCTTTAATAATTTTTTTCTACTTTTGTTTAAAAATAAAAAGAGCCAAAACTTTAAATTTTAATGCTAAAATTTTTATTACGGTTACTTATTTTAATAAAAAACGTGTAGTTTCATGCACCGAAAGTATTGTAGCAATTAAGAAACTAAAAATTTACCTTACGAAAAATTCTACATTCCATGGGCATTGTTTTTTTTATAATTCTACAACTTTTTGTGTGTTAAAAAATATATTATGAAGTCTATATTTTATGTTTTTGTTATATTAATGCGTTGCATGCACTTAGAAATTAATGTATTGTCTATAATCTATATGAGAAGTGATAATGTTACTTTCAATAAAGTAAATTAAAAAATTACAATAATTGATTATTATTATTTAACAAAGTTTAGGAATTTAACAAATGACAATCAAACAGACGAACGGCTAAGTACCGATTATTTTTTTCTATTTTGTTTTCTTTCCTATTTATCATACTAATGTTATAAATGCGAAAGTTTAGATGGATGGATGTTTGTTAGAATTTGTTGCCTAAACAGCTCAACGGATTTTGATGAAATATGGTATAGATGTAGAGGATAGTCTGGGAGAAAACATAGGCTACTCACTTTTGTTTTTTTTTTAATTCCACGCAGACGGAGTCGCGGGCGAAAGCTATTTTGTAATTACTGTTTTTAGTTTACAAATGGTAATTTGTTAATGATTATTATTTTATTTATTATTCGAATTAAAACATGAGTTAATTAAACGTACAAGCAATTTCAACGTATGACTTAGGTCCCATTATTTGTGGCCAGACATTGCGAGGGAGAATCACGTCCAAGATAAAACTGCTTTAGCGGAGCGGTAAGCAATAATTGTAACGAATGTACTTGAAGTTTGTTTACGCCCCGGGCTCATTTACCAACTAACTCATAGATATGCAGGGATTCATTTATGACTTACTAGCTTTCGCCCGCGACTCCGTCCGCGTGGAATTAAAAAAACAAAAGCAAGTAGCCTATGTGTTCTTCAAGACTGTCCTCTACATCTGTGCCAAATTTCATCGAGATCCCTTCAGCCGTTTAGGCTACAAACTCTAACAAAAATTCATCCATCCATCTAAACATTCGCATTTATAATATTAGTAAGATTAGCTTTCGCCCCTGACCTCCGCGTGGAATTAAAAAGCAAATTAGCCTATGTACTCTACCAGAATATGTTCTACATCTATGCCAAATTTCATCGAGATACGTTCAGTTCCGAGCAGTTTTGGCGAACTCCTACAACATCCATCCATATCAATCTTCGCATTTATAATATGAGTAAGAAGTAATATTAGTAGGTATTATTTGCAAAGACTGTTAGGACTTAAAGTATTGGCTATTAATCATTTGTTTGAGTTTGTAGCCTAAACAGCTGAACGGATTTTGATGAAATATGGTATAGATGTAGAGGATAGTCTGCAAAAACACATACGCTTTTTACTTTAGTTTTTTTTTTAATTCCACGCGGAGGGATTCGCGGCCAAAAGCTAGTATTGTTTTTATTTATGTGGATGATTGTGTTTGAATATGTTTTTTTCTTTTTATTTATATTAACTTTTTTTTTGGACGAAGCTTTCAAACAAACCACTGTCCTTTTTCAGGTATTTTCACAAAATTAATCCTTTTTTGTGTTTTACTTAATTTTATACTACTACAAAACTAATTAACTGTATTATTTTCTGCTTTATTACATTAAATGTTGATTTTAAAATTAAAATACATTACAATTTAATTTCAATCCAATAAATGACAACAAAAAAATGATTTATTGACAATTTTATGTCCCCTCTCAGTACAAATTTATTTGACCTGTTCTTAACAAAGAGATGGTCACGAGATACGACCGGTCCATTGATGCTGTGATCTCAGGTGAAAGGTTATGACCACTTGACCCCTCACCGGGGGATGCTAGAATTATAATGAGAACATCAGGTGTAATTAAAATGAAATATATTTATATGTAAAATAGAAAATAATTATTTGATGTTGTATCTCATTATGTAACTCAAGTGGTAGCATTCGTGCATAATCTATATCTATCTATACTAATATAATAAAGCGTAAACACACACTTCTTTGTTGCCTAAATTCTCAGCAATTACAGCATATTTTTGAATAACTCTTTTTTTAATAAAAAGCCCTACACTTACGTCATGCTTTAGGCTATATATTTTCACACTATTAAACTTAGGGGGTAAATATTTTGGATAAAAACCCTAATGTGGGAACGAGACCATAAGTTGCTGCCAAAATCAAGAAAGAAAGATTGCTAAGGATTGTCATGTCATGTCATTTTGACATTTGCTATTAATAATTTGATAAATGTAAACAACAAAATAAAATTCTCATAATTTCATGCGGATGAAGCCGTACGAGAACAGCTAGTTTTTTTAATAAAAAGCCCTACACTTACGTCATGCTTTAGGCTATATATTTTCACGCCATTAAACTTAGGGGGTAAATATTTTGGATAAAAACCCTAATGTGGGAACGAGACCATAAGTTGCTGCCAAAATCAAGAAAGAAAGATTGCTAAGGATTGTCATGTCATGTCATTTTGACATTTGCTATTAATAATTTGATAAATGTAAACAACAAAATAAAATTCTCATAATTTCATGCGGATGAAGCCGTACGAGAACAGCTAGTTTTTTTAATAAAAAGCCCTACACTTACGTCATGCTTTAGGCTATATATTTTCACGCCATTAAACTTAGGGGGTAAATATTTTGGATAAAAACCCTAATGTGGGAACGAGACCATAAGTTGCTGCCAAAATCAAGAAAGAAAGATTGCTAAGGATTGTCATGTCATGTCATTTTGACATTTGCTATTAATAATTTGATAAATGTAAACAACAAAATAAAATTCTCATAATTTCATGCGGATGAAGCCGTACGAGAACAGCTAGTTTTTTTAATAAAAAGCCCTACACTTACGTCATGCTTTAGGCTATATATTTTCACGCCATTAAACTTAGGGGGTAAATATTTTGGATAAAAACCCTAATGTGGGAACGAGACCATAAGTTGCTGCCAAAATCAAGAAAGAAAGATTGCTAAGGATTGTCATGTCATGTCATTTTGACATTTGCTATTAATAATTTGATAAATGTAAACAACAAAATAAAATTCTCATAATTTCATGCGGATGAAGCCGTACGAGAACAGCTAGTTTTTTTAATAAAAAGCCCTACACTTACGTCATGCTTTAGGCTATATATTTTCACGCCATTAAACTTAGGGGGTAAATATTTTGGATAAAAACCCTAATGTGGGAACGAGACCATAAGTTGCTGCCAAAATCAAGAAAGAAAGATTGCTAAGGATTGTCATGTCATGTCATTTTGACATTTGCTATTAATAATTTGATAAATGTAAACAACAAAATAAAATTCTCATAATTTCATGCGGATGAAGCCGTACGAGAACAGCTAGTTTTTTTAATAAAAAGCCCTACACTTACGTCATGCTTTAGGCTATATATTTTCACGCCATTAAACTTAGGGGGTAAATATTTTGGATAAAAACCCTAATGTGGGAACGAGACCATAAGTTGCTGCCAAAATCAAGAAAGAAAGATTGCTAAGGATTGTCATGTCATGTCATTTTGACATTTGCTATTAATAATTTGATAAATGTAAACAACAAAATAAAATTCTCATAATTTCATGCGGATGAAGCCGTACGAGAACAGCTAGTTTTTTTAATAAAAAGCCCTACACTTACGTCATGCTTTAGGCTATATATTTTCACGCCATTAAACTTAGGGGGTAAATATTTTGGATAAAAACCCTAATGTGGGAACGAGACCATAAGTTGCTGCCAAAATCAAGAAAGAAAGATTGCTAAGGATTGTCATGTCATGTCATTTTGACATTTGCTATTAATAATTTGATAAATGTAAACACAAAATAAAAATGTTAGGATATTTTTCAGTGGAAGAGAAAGTCTGTGATACAGGGCCGGATTCTAAGTAATTTTCATTTATATGGTTGTATGACAAGAAATTTACTAGCGTAGAAAAATTAAATAACAATGAAATAGTTTTAGTGACTGAACAATAAAACTAAATTAAACCAATAAGGGAGAAAAAGATTATTTAAGCTTTTAATACCAACGTACCATTTTGTACAACAGCCACAGCATGACCACCTTAAATAGATCTTATGAAATACTAAATTATTCTATTGTCTAAGTGATGTTCATTTATATGGTTGTATGACAAGAAATTTACTAGCGTAGAAAAATTAAATAACAATGAAATAGTTTTAGTGACTGAACAATAAAACTAAATTAAATCAATAAGGGAGAAAAAGATTATTTAAGCTTTTAATGCCAACGTACCATTTTGTACAACAGCCACAGCATGACCACCTTAAATAGATCTTATGAAATACTAAATTATTCTATTGTCTAAGTTATGTGCAATTAAAACAATAAATTACGCATCTATAATAACTTCATGGACAATGTCAACAATTAAAACTAAATTAAATCAATAAGGGAGAAAAAGATTATTTAAGCTTTTAATACCAACGTACCATTTTGTACAACAGCCACAGCATGACCACCTTAAATAGATCTTATGAAATACTAAATTATTCTATTGTCTAAGTTATGTGCAATTAAAACAATAAATTACGCATCTATAATAACTTCATGGACAATGTCAACAATTAAAACTAAATTAAATCAATAAGGGAGAAAAAGATTATTTAAGCTTTTAATACCAACGTACCATTTTGTACAACAGCCACAGCATGACCACCTTAAATAGATCTTATGAAATACTAAATTATTCTATTGTCTAAGTTATGTGCAATTAAAACAATAAATTACGCATCTATAATAACTTCATGGACAATGTCAACAATTAAAACTAAATTAAATCAATAATTGCAATCCTGTTGTTTTATGTTTTTTCTCTCTTTAATAAAAATTCTTGTTAATAATAGTATACTCTCCGATCGAACAATACAGTTTCTTCCGATTTTAATGGCCACCTTGCAACTAAATTTACAACGAGAATATCAGGTCAGTTGCGATCAAGTTACTGTGACCGTAAGTTTCCACTGTCCAAACCTATGTAAAAATAAATCTTGTCTCTCATTCTCTTTGAAAAAGACAGACATAAAGTAATGTTTTGTAAACATATGGACAGTGAAACCTGACGATAACAAGACATAGTTGCAACATGTATAATAATAACAAAATAAAAATGTTAGGATATTTTTCAGTGGAAGAGAAAGTCTGTGACGATACAGGGCCGGATTCTAAGTAATTTTCATTTATATGGTTGTATGACAAGAAATTTACTAGCGTAGAAAAATTAAATAACAATGAAATAGTTTTAGTGACTGAACAATAAAACTAAATTAAACCAATAAGGGAGAAAAAGATTATTTAAGCTTTTAATGCCAACGTACCATTTTGTACAACAGCCACAGCATGACCACCTTAAATAGATCTTATGAAATACTAAATTATTCCATTGTCTAAGTTATGTGCAATTAAAACAATAAATTACGCATCTATAATAACTTCATGGACAATGTCAACAATTAAAACTAAAGTCCAACAAAAGCGAACACTTCGGGTAGAACAATTCAACAAAGTTCGGCCCAGCGCATTGGCCGAGGGAACCCTTTCCCGCCCCCTGCCCCCCTATCACCACCCATCCCCCGAGTTTCCGAATTAATTGCAATCAAAAGGAAGGACACGAGTGTAGTCCACCCCTAACTCGGTGTGCCATGTTGAAAATTTGCTCGGCCACGGACAAGTGTGCGTGAGTGTGTTTGTGTGTGTTGTTAGTTCTTGTTAGTTTATGCAGAGATTTGCATGTGTGTGAATCTGCACGCAATGGCGCAATGTTCGCTACACTCGTGACCGTCCAGCGCTAGACTTGAATTATTATTATTATTGAATTCGAACTATAGATACGGCTACATCGTCGACATTATTAAATTCGGAGAGTTTGAACCACAGTTCAATAAGAGTACTCGCTTATTAGTTCCGTAGTATGATAGGTAAAAGAATTCTTAAACCAGTAATTAAGACTTCTTTATTAAAACAAAGCGTGTATTACAAGTAGCGTTTAGCAGATAATTTAAAGCTTATCAAAAATATAAGTACTATCCAAACTTAAAGATAAGGCACTACCCTCATCCTACGAAATAATCTTTACACGCGCCCCCAATGAGAAGGTTTCCAACTTGGGAACAAAGTTGGAATAACTTTGGAAGACCAAGGGCTGTTTGGAAAGGACCCCAAGTTGCGCCCGGCTCTGAAATATTAATGTAGTTCGCAGAATCGTATATGAGGTGTGTGTGTTCTCGCTTTATTTGTCGATGCTTTTAATGTGGTCAGATCTTCTCGTTAATATTAGTTGACAATAACTACCACTCTTAACTCTAGCCATAACTATCACTACGTCCATATCATGCTTTCTTACGCTACATAATTTATTCTTCTGTGCACTTTATCCTTATTTTATTAACATCATCATCCTTTTTCTCTCTTTACAAATTGCATATCGGAGAAGTAAATGAAGTTATAAAGATAGGGTATGTTCAGACAAAAATATTCTGGTAAGAAAACGAAGTGATTGAAATCAGTAAATAAGACTGCAAAATCTAAATCTTGAATTTGCAAAAAAAATCAATCAAAACCTTAATGGCAATAAAAACAATTTCAAACCGTTACATAGTTTACACACAAAAGCAAATATGCGAATCATGGTGTAATACAACTTGCTATATACTGGAGTGTTTAGATGCCTATTGTTGCTAACTATTCAGATACCATCTTTCTACTCGGTGGGCATACGCGCCCCGTAGATATGCCTCTTACAACCACTGGATGCTGAGTAGGGACTCCAATTTCATTTTATATTTTGGATAAATCCACGGACAGTGTCAAACTTTAACTAATACTGTCTAATCAGAAAATAAACAATTGATATATCATTTGTATAGTGACATAAAATAAACTCAATATTTTACGATACTACAAAATGTTATGACCGAATTCTAACGTATTTTTTCATTTATTATTAGGAATTTTTATTTATTAGGAATTTATTTTTATAGGATATATAATTTATAGGAATTTATTATTATTTAGAAAAATTTATTTATTAGGAATTTAAGCTTTGGTTAAAAAAAAGGTCCTTACCTATAAAAGTATAAAAAACGTTTGTACTTTTAATAATTCAAAGCTTGTCACCCTATTGACTACTTATACGTGGTAAAGTCGAGGAGGCAGCGAGATTTTGACCAATTTACAGCGTGCCAAGTGGAAAGATAAGCTAATACGGCTTAGGGAGGGCTCCTTTATTGGAAAACTAATTCGCCACAACATACGTCTTCAAGTGCACTTATCAACGTATTCACTATGAAGATTATTAGGTATTTATACTCTGACAGGCGACAGATACAGTCCAATTTATATATGGATAAATGTGACGCGCTTGGTATACGAGTAAGTTAAACTAAATTATGATCTCATTAGCGCCCTACTTGTATGCTATTGTCTATTTCCATGTATGTCTTACATGTTTTTTTTTTATAGAACAAACCGATATACAGCAGCAGGGCCTCTCTCATACCCTCAAATATCCTTGTTTGACTATATATGTTACTAATATTATAAATGCGAAAGTTTAGATGGATGGGTGTTTGTTAGAGCTTGTAGCTTAAACGGATGTACAGATTTCGATGAAATTTGGTGTAGATGTAGAGGATAGTCTGGAAGAACACATAGGCTGTTCACTTTTGTCTTTTATTAATTCCACGCGGACGGAGTCGCGGGCGAAAGCTAGTTTTAAATAAACACAAAGACACCTAATAGGCACCGTCACACTTTATATAAATGGCGAAAAATATAACTATGGCAATTAATTTAAAAGCCAATGAGCCTCGTTGACGGACTTAATAAACTAGAATATAAAGATGTTTAGTAAACCGTTGGTATACATTTAAAATTTTCAGTAACTAGTTTGAAATTTAACTATATAAATGTGTGTATTTACAGATGCTTAGAGAACCAAAGAAAAGTAAATCTATTTAAGTATTGCGTCGCAAATATCAGTATGGAAATTAAACGGGACCTTTTCAACATACCTTCGCTGATATAGCGTATACTAATGACTGGAAGGCACGCGCTTGGACTTCGAAGGGTGACCAGCAAGGGACGAAAATTTCGTAAAGGGTAACCCTAAAGCTGGGGACGCGAAGCGATAATTAATGCTTTAAACGACTGTGTTTAAACAAACATTGCAGTTTCATTTTAAACTCTATCACGATTGAATAAAGTAGAATATAATATTGAGTATAAGAATACGTTTGGTCCAATTTTATAGTCTGGGGTGGCGAATAATAAGAGGTTTAGGTACATACAAAGTTGGAAGCGAGTTGTTGATGAATGACACTCCATGGACCCATTGCCCTTCGGATGTTTTAAGTGGGTTGGATAAGAAATGTCGGATATCAAGTGAAATATTTGTTGGGTGTGTGTAGGCAGATATTGTGTTTGCTTATACCCGGGTAATTAATATGTAAAGTTTGTGGAATCAGTTCGTCCACCGATGAGCGGCTGGAGAGTGATTGTTTTTGAGTTACGTTCCGTTATACGTTTATTACTAAACTAGCTGTTCGCGTGCGGATTCATCCGCGTGAAATTATAAAAACTTTATTTTATTCTTTACATTTGTCATATCAATAGCAAATGTCAAAATGACATGACATGAAAAATATTAGCAATCTTTCTTTCTTGATGTTGGCAGCAACTTATGGTCGTTTTCCCACATTAGGGTTTTTATATAGAATATTTACCCCCTAAGTTTAATGGCGTGAAAATATATAGCCTAAAGCATGACGCAAGTGTAGGGCTTCTTATTAAAAAGAGAATTATTCAAAAATATGCTGTAATTGCTGACATCTTAGGCAACAAAGAAGTGTGTGTTCACGCGTTATTATAATAGTATAGATATAGATATTAATATTTTATCTATGATACTATTAAATATTATATAAACAGTTGAATCTTAATTTTAATAATTTACGTAAACTAAAGATATTACATAGCATTATTTAAGGTAAATAATTAAAACATAATCCCTAAATGAAGCGATGACTGGCGAGAACGTCACGGCATATGCTGGGGGTGCGCATTGGCCGCGCTAATCATCCGAGATGCATAATAGCTTGTTACTTTCTATTAGCTAGAAATTTAAAACCCTGCGAAGGGAAAGGGTTACGTAGTCTAATATTTTTGTCTAATATAACATTTATTTTAACTTATAAGCATTTTTAAGACGAAATGGGTCTAAAATTACTAATTAGTACTTCTAATTTTATTGTTTTTAAATTAATTGAATTATAATTTAGTCTAAAATCAGGTTATTAATTTAATACCAACAGCCATTTACTTTAACCCCATATGATTCAATTTTTATTATATGATAGTCTATTGGGTGGATTTTTTTTAAATGCTATTGTGCGTCACCATGATAAGTATGAAAAATAATATTCCAAGTTTCTAGTTCTGCTTTATATTTTGTTAACGAGCTGATAATGCATTTAAGTGGTCATGTAATATGAATATGGATGACAAAGAACATATATCTTTACCATGTATAATAATCTCGAAACAAAATATTTAACGTTCGCAAGGAGTGTTTCATCAACGTGTTTATATTTCGATCATTAAACGCACAAAGCCGTTAGCGCCTCGCTATTGCAGACTCTATTGAAATTCGAGCCTTTATGAAACTATGAAAACCTAATGACCATACGTCACATCGTAAAATACCTACCAAAACAATGGGAGCCCGCGACAGAAATTAATATATCATTATGTCAGAGGCATGTACTGGCAACCCTAGCAATATGTCTGTCTCGCTCTCTTACAGGGGCTCCCAACTCACGTACGTAATTATAATATAGATAGCTTACCGATTAGTCTTTTAGGTAGTAATAATGATTGGAATGATTATTCTCAAAATACGTATTTAATTGATGTATATAAGACAAATTTAATTTTAGACTGTTGACAATAGAATTTTTGAAACTAAGTAAATCGTATGAGTGAGACTAACGATGAATATTCAAGTAGATAAAAACATGTGATTTGTTTTCCTTTCTAGGGCGTTTTCCCATTTATTAACAAAAACTGACTCATGTAAACAATAAAAGAGTTCTCTAACTCTTATACTATGGTGTGGGTTTATTTTTTTTGGAAGCCCATTTATATAGATAGATATTTGAACTAGGAATATAAAAGTGTCAAGTGACATTTAATAGAACGATTTAATTTAGATTAATAAAAATTAATTTATTAGCGGGCCGTAAGTTTGCAATCCCTGTCGTAGAGCCTAAGTTTTGCGCGCCATCTCTTTCCATGGGCGGCAAACTTCGCTATGAATACGCGAATCTCTCCCGTGATTGGGATTAGTTAATCTTTGCGCTGAAACTGCTCCGAGTTAAAATTCTAATGTGTTACAGCGCCTTTGGGTAGTGTTTGTGTTTTGCTGATGTAATTTACGACAAACTAACTTATAACAGTAGATTATGACTTAATTTATTAGACTTATATTAGAATTTAACCTACATTTATTACTTTAAATTATGGCTTATATTTTCACAAAATTAGTACGTATAACTATAGTATTAAGACCATTATTAGTTAAGACTAGCTTTCGCCCGCGACTCATTCCGCGTGGAATTTAAAAAAAACAAAACTAAGTAACTTATGTGTTCTTCCAGACTGTCCTCTACATCTATGCCAAATTTCATCGAGATCCGTTCAGCAGTTTAGACTACAAACACTAACAAAAATCCATCCATCCATCTAAACTTTCGCATTTACAAAATTAGTAAGATTGCTCATAAAAACATTTATTAAACCTTTAAATCCTTTACCACAAAAAGCACTAAGCAACAATCGCTGATCGAGAATGTTTAATATTTGAAACACAAAAAACGTCCTTATTACGATGTGAATGCGTTCTCCAACCTCACAATCTACGGAAACAAAGTAAAAAATTCTTAGTACATTCATATTGTAATATAGAAAACAAACCGGAATAATTTATAAGGAATACGTAGTTCGTAGAACAGGGAGCAATCATGCGTGATATTACTTCCAATAACTCGTGTATACGCGGCAGTTGATATTATTTGTACAAAGAAAATACTTAAAAATCCACATAATATTGTTTTTAAAAAAAATTCTGAATACTGACAAATTCAACGTTAATTTAAAACTACGTACTCGAGAAATAAGATAGCTCTAACATTAATTGTAGATTATTACACAAATTATTACTTATTTCGGTAGTTTATAGCAGAATCTATATTAAGGGATGCGCTTAGTACTTATTTCATCTCTATGAATACATCAGTAAATCTGTTAAGCTTTTTTAATTTATTCAAGTGAAGGCTGATATCTGAACAAAGATATTACTCATAATTTGCTACCCTTATATTTTACCTATTATATACAAAGCTATAGTTATCATGTCATTAATGAAATATCTTTGATATTGATATCTTTGTTTCTACCTAGTGAACACTGAAGTGTATTCTGAGGGGTTATCACGTATATACGTGATATCGTTTTCGTAACGACATCGACTTAATTTGTGTTAGATTTGTGCAGCCTCATACAAATTTTGACAATAAAGTTACGTATACGTTCTCGCAACTGTCCCGCAAATATTCGTAATACGCCCTCTAAAATGTATTATGGTGACGTATAAAACATAGAGTTTACAAATTGTATACGATTTAAAAGGAAACATTCTGGATCGTAATTAAAATATATTAAGATTAAATTTTGTCATCACGTCTATATTCCTTTGATAAATGAAAATTACATCGTGATTTTAATTGAACACCTCTCTTCAAAGAGATACAAGAGTATACACAACAAAGCAACATTGATCAACGAGGCGGCGTGTTAACAATGAATCGGTGAATAAAAACAGTAATTTGCTATTGCCTCACAAGTCGCATGGAAATAGGGTAGGACGCGCGTCACGATATGTAGCACTTGACGTCGCAGGCTAATTTACACCGGCCTACCACAAAGGGAAATACGCTAATTAAAAAGCGAGTCGTCAGTCAGAAAGTGTCGTGTCGCTGCACAAGGCGGTAGCCGCGCTTTGTCGAACGCGCTGTTGTTCTACTGCAAGGTTCCCGCGGCTTTTTGATGACGAATGTCATTTGTTTCAATATTTTTTTTAAAATACCTTGTATCCTTGTAGATGGCCTGTATTAAAAATAAGCGTATTTGAATAGAGTTCGTTTCATTGAGTACCAATCTTACTAATATTATAATGGCAAAAGTTTAGATGGATGCATTGGTGGATGTGTTTAGCAGGTGTCTCCAGAACGACTCATCGTATCTTGACTTGACTATATAATGCCTAATTCTAAAAAAAAACATATACCTTCGAAAAGCTGCAATGTCTATATTAAGCGAAATGAAGAAAGTGGCAGTAGAACTAATTGACTGACAAAACAAAAGAATAGAAATTAAATTGTGCATTTTGAGCGACCGTAAAAACTAAACAATTTAATAAAATAAGCAAATAGTATAAAAGCCTATACGAGTTTTTTTTCTTTTAAATTACCACTAAAGTATAATTATGTTGTAAACAAGTAAATGGTATGCTTAGTAAAACAAATAGAAAACGGAAAATGAGCATACAAAATAGAATCAGAACAGAAACGACTGAGCCCGTAGATGTTCCATTTAGAAAAAAGTCTTTACATTTCTTTTCATTCTTTCTCGTAATAAAATTAAAAACATTGACGTAGCAAGCGTCTACTTACGCTTCAAATGTGCCATACATTTTGTTTGGGAAAACAAGATGTCTGAAGGAAATGATGCAGAGGAAAGACTTTAATGAGCTGATTCGAGTGCACTGAATGCAACCTCCATACTGCACGGGCTCGTAACAAAAGACCCTTTCCATTATGCCAGTTTTCAAAGGAGAAATGATGCCAGTGTTGCCGGTTTGTTGGGGTTAGAAATGTACAGGCAGTGTTCTAATGCGACCGGCTATTGTGTCGGTTAATGTGAAATGTTGATTGCCTGTGTGATAGAGTGCCTTAGTCGGAATGCATGGATTAGATTTTTTCCATTAATTAGTTAAATAAAACGGTGTTGCGCTTTCATTGTGGAATTTTCCATGATATTTCTTTCAGAGATAAAAAAGTTGTTTTGTTTTCTGATATTGTTTTAACTTTTTTTATAGTTTTTTTTTTGGTAACTCATATCTAAACTTTGATATTTTTTTTATTTCAGATCAGCATATGGAGTAGCGAATGTGGAAAACATCAAGAATTAAAAACCTCTTAATAATAGCTCGCTGGAAGTCTTCGACTTTGGGCGGCGTTATGCAAGACTGAAACAAGAATTTTGATTATTTAACAAAAATAAAATTAATATATGATTTATACTATAAGAGTAATTTTTTTAACTAATTGTTCTAGAAAATATCCAAAATATAAGCTGCTTATAAAATTAGGTACTTTTTATTAATGAAAAGTTTATCGATAATGGTACTAGTAAACTTAAATAATGAGTTACATATAAAGTTTAATAATGTTTAATTGTCCTAACAATAAATTATATATTTGGACAAAATTCATAGTCATTGATTGTTGAAATCCATCCCGCTGAGTGCTGGCCCGGTCTTAACCGTGGATGGTTTTATCCAACAGCGCTACATGTAGATCGATAATTCCGATTATTGTTTCACTAAAACATGCACTTATTCGTAAAAACCAGGTTGCAATACTCCACTATTGTACGGCTCAATTGTTTCCTTCATTCTGTAAGTTCTTTTGAGACTTCATCGACTTGGTTTGTTACTACTTGATTGTGAATGCGCTATAAGACTAGTTTTTCTTTGAATATATGGAAATAGTAACTGTTACTTTTAGTTTATTTATTAAAAAATCTTAATTATTTATGTACAAAATTACCTAACACATTGTCTTCTTTCCCAAAATATAAAGCTTTGTATGTTTTTCGTATTTCAAAATATTGCATACATTTGTTATAGATATCTCTGTAGCTATTCCTCGACGTTTCAACAGCTACAATTACATGCAATCACCTTTAATTGGCACATCGAGGTACCACGTGACGTCATTGGATTCTAGCAAAAAAGGTGAAACCCACAATCAGGGGAAAAAGTGGCAATTGCGAAGCACTTAGTGTTGCTAGCATAGCGCTAATTAAAGTGTCACAATATCGCACGATTCACTCTAAATTAGGGTTCCTTGATGAAAAAATAAATCAGACATATAAAATATAAAATTCTAAACTATAAGAAAGTATTTAGATATTGTTAACACAGTATAAATTGTTATCTAATAGCAAAATATTTATCTATCTATATCTATACTATTATAATAAAGCGTAAACACACACTTCTTTGTTGCCTAAGATGTCAGCAATTACAGCATATTTTTGAATAATTCTTTTTTTAATAAAAAACCCTACACTTGTGACACGCTTTAGGCTATATATTTTCTCGCCATTAAACTTAAGGGCTAGATATTTTGGATAAAAACCCTAATGTGGGAAAGAGACCATAAGTTGCTGCCAACATCAAGGAAGCAACGTTGTCATCATGTCGTGTCATTTTGACATTTGCTATTAATAATATTTGAATAATTATTTTTTTAATAAAAAACCCTACACTTGTGTCACGCTTTAGGCTATATATTTTCTCGCCATTAAACTTAAGGGCTAGATATTTTGGATAAAAACCCTAATGTGGGAAAGAGACCATAAGTTGCTGTCAACATCAAGAAACGAAGGAAGTAACGTTGTCATCATGTCGTGTCATTTTGACATTTGCTATTAATAATTTGAAAAATGTAAAAAATAAATATTTTTTTTATAATTTTATGCGGATGAAGCCGCATGGGAACAGCTAGTATGTTTATACAATAGTTGAATTTTAGTAAACAAATTGAAATAAGATTCCAATTGATTAGTTTTTACCATAAATAAACGTAACAGAAAAGCAATGTAAAAAGGAACAGTTAATTTTAATTTTGTTGTATAAATGCCAAATTTCCAAGAAATGTACTAGAAAATAAATTGTTTAATTAAACATTTAATTTAATATTGTACGGAACATATTGTATTATTAAAAGGCGGCGCCAATAAAGACTTTTTTCATTGGCACCTATGTGAAAGCTTTCTAATTGGTAACTGGCAGCTCGCAGCTCTCCTGCGGCTGCAACGTGACACTTACTCCGTTTTAATTTCAATCTCACCCTCGAAATGCACTTAATCAAACAAAACAATGTTTTAATTTTTTAAAAACAAAAATAACGTGCGCGTGAAACGACACAATCGAAATTCACTTGAGGTGATTGACAACGAAGTGTAAAATCAACGCGCTACGTCATGTATGTACAAATAATATATTAAGATGTTTATTATATCTTGGTACGAAATATCTACACTTATCTTTATATAATTTTTTATTTGAATATCATCATCACCAGCTCACTATACGTCGCCACCGAGGAGCTGGGAGCCTACTATAATAAGGGGTGACTAGGCCATAGTCAACCACGCTGGCCATGTGCGGGATGGTTGACTTCACACATATCTTTGAATTTCTTCGCCGATAAGTGCAGGTTGCATCACGATGTTTTCCTTCAACGTAAGAACGTCGGGTTAATTATGTACATATGAAAATTCGAAAAATCGAAAATCACATTGGTACATGGCGGGATTCGAACCCAAGACCTGTAGATTACAAGTCAAGTGCTTAAACCACTGAGCCACCGACGCTATATAATATAAGACCAAAGAAAGTATAGACAGATTATGTGAAAGAGAATATACTTAAGAGAGTGAATTCAGATATGACGGCTTTTTGAAATTGGCTTAGCACGCATACATGAAACATTACACAAAGTCGACATATTGAATATCAAACAATATTATAGTTTGACAATGAACTTAGATAAAGGTGTAATTAAACTGTAATATATTTTTATTCAATAGTCCTAAATGACATTAAAACCAACAAACAAATGTAACAAACCTGAATTATGATCGATGATATAAAATAACCATCAACACTCGTTAATTTAAACTAGCAACAATTTGTCAACTAACCCTAAAATTGTCGGGGCATCGCGCCCAGTGTTGACAAAACTTTATTACCGAAAATTGGACAATATTGCCCTAAATCGGGTAATAGTTTTTTTGTATAGCCATCGCGCAGTTGGCCGGTCGATGGACAAAAGAATGGTCTAGTTACGTGACCCCGAAGTATGGCTCTGAAAGGTGACAATAGGAACGAGAAATTCCGGTTTTATTTTACATTTCTACTATCTAATTTTTATTAAAAAGGGGCATGATTTGGAACAATGTGGTGAAATGAGTTAGATGTTATGGACTACATTATCATACTTCATACTAATATTATAAATACGAAAGTTTAGATGTATGGATGGATGTTTGTTAGAGTTTGTAGCCTAAACGGCTGAACGGATCTGGATGAAATTTGGCATAAATTTAGAGCATAGTCTGCAAGAACATATAGGCTACTTTCTTTTGTTTTTTTCAATACCACGCGGACGGAGTCGCGGGCGAAAGCTAGTATGTAAATAATTCATCGTCCGAGTTATTTAAAAATATATTTGCTTTATAGAAGACAGTGTTCTTTATTTAACTTTCTTGTACGTTTTGTGTAAACTGTAAAACAAATGACGCAATTCTTTTAGGATCAGAATAATTCCTAGTTTTTGTTAAATATAACCAAATAAGATATAAAATTAACGTGTAAGTATTGTTAATTTTAAAATTAAGCTACATAGACTCACCTATCTCAATAACTTTGAAGCATAAAGTAATATCTTGAAGTATTTTTAAATAGAACATAAGATCGAATACTAGAAGTCCATTAGAACTATTATAAAGACCACAGATAAAAGCCAAAAAATGAAACAGCATTGTAAATGTCTCTGCTCTAATTTCAACGGCCGCAAAACGGAATAATACCTGCAACAGATCTCACAATAAAAAAGCATCACAATTATCCATTGACATACGGCGCTATTAAAAATTTAAAATTAGAAAACGTTAAAACAATGGGTACATTCGTTCAGTCACCGCGATTCGGTCCGTCTGCTTCTGCGGCCGAACAAAGCCCCCCATTGTTCCAGCGTCCATTTTAAATGGGCAATATGGCGACTGCGAATTCAGCCGCTAAGGGTTGCACCACACGAACAATAGTTTCGCAAACTATCGATTTCTAATAAACTTCTACAGACAAATGATTTATGCCCATTTCACATTCTAACTTTCTGTTTAACAATGTTATCGTTCGGAATGTAATATAATTTAGTTTACGTAAATCATAATGTACGGCACGTCTATAAAATTTAAGTATTTATTACTATACATTTTCCAGCTGCATAATAATTTCTCAAGTGTAAGCTTTTAATTGCATAAAGTATTTATTATACGTACAGATCTTGAGAGCTAAGGACAAATCACACACTCATTCTAGAACAATAAAAAGAAAAACAACTCTAGACTATAAACATAAATTAAAAAAAAAAACAGGTGTAGAGCCCGAAACGGTTATCAATTTGCTTAAAATATATGTAAAAATAGAAAATGGTTTGTGTAGCCAAGCCCTTAGCTACAAGACATTTGAGACAATGCTTCTATTAAAGTGAAGGGTTAAAAGCATGCTATTGGTCAACTCCCCTTCGGACATAGAACGTGCGCTTGTATGGGTAAGTACCACTACATCGACAGAATTGAAAATCATAAAAGATAGGTTATATGCCTGACAAAACGAACTATAACTTTATTACCCCAAAATTTAGTTCGATACTGTTTAGTAAAGCACGTGTTTCAACACTTTGACGGCGCTGATTGATATTAACGCTCAATATGCGCGTCTCTTCCTCCGTCGATTAAGGGTAGGCAACGCATCTGCAATTGCGGGTGTCTATGGGCAGCGTTTGGTTCGCCACTTCTGCGGATTCAGGTGGCCGCTTGCTCGTTTGCCACCTTGTAATTTAAAAAAAAAATAAGAACGTCAACGTTGTTATACGTTTCATAATAAATATGTATCACACTGCTTTTGGTATAAATACTTTATTTCATGATCTAGATCATATTTTGCAGGTTGACGCATATTTTTTACATAACCATGATTTGTAAAAAGTTAGTTATGTTTCTCATTATTTTGTGCTTAATTACTTTTTTTGATTCATAATTGTTGTGTTGACAAGGATTAAACATTTTTTTTTTTTTTTTTAAATCGCGCCAGGCGTTAGATTCACGGTAAAAAAGGGTTGACTATTTAAGCTAAAATTTATTTCAAATACTCAAGTTTTTTATTGTAAGGCCCTTAATATCTAACATGTCTTAGTAATGATTACATAGAGCGCTTGATGGGACAATTAAGACGTATCAATTTAAGAAAATATTCTATCCTAAGTAATCACACATTTTGCGTAATAATCAAAAATCCTCCTTAACCACAAGCGCGTTAGATTCATTGGACGCGTGTGGCGTGACAGAGGATCGCAATCAAAACTTCCCCCCAGTACTACACGTCCCACTTTTCTCCGAAGAGTATTATTTGAATGTTTCAAGCCGTGAGAAGGGTCCAAACCCCCACCCCGGCCCCACGCGTGTCCCGGCCTGATAATGTAATTAAAACAACACCTTTATTTGGGACCGTCGTTTTGTAACGAGTTTCAGTTTGACATAGGTCCTTTCCAAATTCATACTTCTTTATGTATCTAACTTTATACAGAAGATTTATTTTTAGGTTTACTAAACTACGTTTATTATGAAAAAAGGTTTTTTGGATTACAGAACGAGAATTACTTATGATAAATTCTGAGAAGGACATATTTTAAAGTATAATATCACTGGAACTCTCATTACTTAAAATGTACAGAATGCATCATTTTTATATGTTAATTAAAAACAGTATGTAACTTAAAAGTTGATGAGATGAACTTTGATTTACTATCACAATGTGGCTATCGAATCACAAACATTGAAATTATATTATATTAGACTAGCTAATACTCGCGACTGAGTCTGCATGAAATTAAAAAATTAAGAAAAAATATTTCGCAGATAAATTACCTGTACTTAGACACCACCTTTAGGTGGAAGAATTTTTAAAATCGGCCCAGTAGTTTTAAGGTTATATTAATACACACAAAAATACAAATCTTTCCTATTTATAATATTAGTATAGATATCTAAGGATGCGGCGAAGTAAGTATATTTCGGGTAAGTAATAGTTAAAGTAAAAGTTTATATAAGGCCATGTGGTATGACTAAAGTTAAGCAACCAGCTTATTACGTTAAGCGTAATCTTTAGCGGATAAACAAAACAGTTTCAGTAAGAGGAGTGGAAAGCGAGCGGTGTTTTCGAGTAGAATTTTCGGGGTAACATTATACCCGTACATTAGGGCTAAGTGATAGCGTCACATTTGTTGGATTAATTCATCATCTGAATTGCCGTGGCCAGACTGATGGCCCGGAACGCCCGTTCCTCCCCAACCTCCCCTATCTAAGGGTGGGGGCACATCCGCGCCGCAACTTTTCTTCAAGTCCATTTTACGTACGAGAATTTAAATTATAACAATATATGTTTAAATAAACAAATATTACAACGGTAGTCATTAAATATTATGAAAAATGCTTACTTTTATACGTAAAAATCTTTCGCCCGTGACTCCGTCCTCGTGGAATTAAAAAAAAAAAGTAGCCTATGTGTTCTTCCAGACTACGTTCTACATATATGCCAATTTTTATCGAGAAGCGATCAGTTATTTAGGCGGCAAACTTTAACAAATATTTATCCATCCATTAAAACTTTAGCATTATAAGATAGATTATTAGATAAGATAAAAATACGTGTTGATTTTTGTTTATTGAAGCTTCAAAAAATCTACCTTCGGCAAATAAAATAACCGTGTCTACAATGATTGTCTTTTATTTTATAACTCAAATAAGCTTGTTTATAGGAAAAATGTAACGCCTTGATCTAATAATTCTGAAAGTAACACTGGCTGATTTAGGCAATCTGATATACTCGTATTTATTACAGACACGAGAACCTATTCCGAATATTGACATGTTCATTTAGAGATTCACTATAATGTCATTACCATTAACCCGTATAAAGAAAAAAGAACAAACACACAATACTTTTAAAAGTGAAATTAACGCGTTGTAGCGCTTAGCCGGTTGCGCTAGCGCCCATTGCCCTTTGCCCCCCGAATTAGTCCCCCGTCCCCCTGTGGTGAGGGGGGCGCCCTCCCCCACAGGACACTGCGAGTGTAAGGATAAATGGGAGGGCTGGCTCTTCTGGTTGAGTGTAGATTTTCCGAATGCGGTGTTGATGATGGTTGTCTAGGGATTGGAGGACATAATCTATCGATAAGTTTAATTTTAAAGTAAGATATTTTCCTTATTGCTTATTTTGTCTTACTTTTGTATTAATATGAAGAAATGTAGAGTGTAAGGGTTTTTGAAGAAAAGTAAGACATTGTTTTCATGTATGAATTGATTGATAATCTTTTGATATCAATTAAGAAAAGTTAATTTCGTAAATAAAAGAATAGTAATGTTTAGTTTTCCCTATTAACTTAATTTAGACCATAGTTGCTTTTTTATCGTCTTCAATAGTCGATTTTTTCGGACACAACTGTACGTTTATTGATGTAAATGTAGTGTATTGCGACTGTATAAGATTTTAGCAGGCAAATACTGATAGTTTTTTAGGTTTTAACCAAAAAACAATTATCGATATTCGATAGATGAAATAAACAAGAATGTCGTAACCGCAGTACGTCCCTAGAGACACAATTTCCCTAGACCGTTGGACAGCCGGTTGTAAATACTCGTGTAAAATTGTCCACGCTCCCTCCCTGGAAGCCTTTTGTGCTACATATTTCTTTGTTATTTACCTCGCACTGCGGCGCCACCTACCTGCGGGATGATTCATTTATGTTTGGGTTTAATACTTATTTGAATGAGTTCGTGGACGTTTGCTGTTGTGAAGATATTTATAAATGTAATGTAATATATACAGTGTTTTAAATTGACATTGAAGTACCAATGGCGAATTATTCGACCTAAATGACGGACAAAATGCCAAGTAAACAGAAACGGCCAAAAAAAAATTCATAAGCAAAATTACATCAACCATCTATTGCTATTACTTTCCGAACCCATATAAATTCACTTACAATTTATAATAGCAATTTTTATAATAAAGCTATGTACACACTGATGTAAGCGGGACATAAAGCGGAATAAAACCGCCTAATACTTGGAGCACTTATGAGTTCGGCTCACGAACCCGCGGGTTAATTGCTAAGCACAAATGAGCGAGGCGAGTTGCGCCTGCCATAGCCGACCGACACCTGTGGTAAGGGCAATGTTACACTGAGAACAACACAAAGAACATTATTGTTTCCCAGTAAGATAAAGACCGTAAGCAGATTTGATGTGTGGAGTAAGAGGCGATATCTAAAGTTAGGACGCTCTATATCACTAGCCTATTTGCTTTTCATTTGAAAGTTGATCTCAGATGTTAAAACGATTCAACTATATTTCCTAAGGAAGATTTTACAAGAGGGTTTTTGTGTCAAGACAAGTGAGAGAAAATAAAATAAAATTACACCAGGAAAGATGTTAAAAAGAACGAGATTTATTGGCATAGAAATTATTGGTTTTTAGGGACACTAGTTTTCCCCTTGATGTAACCAGGCCTTTAAAGAAAATGTCTCCCTTTCACCTTCTACTTTCGCTTGGATAATCTTATTTTTGAGCCAAACACGGCATTCTAAGTATAAGCCTGCTTACAATAAAGTCTAATATGCTATATCAAGGCTACAGAAGTTAAAATGTATTACCTTTTATTGTGATCCTCAACACGGATTAAGAGAGAGCGCGGTTTTGAATTTTGATTCGGATTGTGTAGCGAACGACTTGGCCATTCATATTAGACCTCTCACGGATTATTTGTTGCCTCTGTTCTAATCTGATTGCAGAATAATCGCGGGGCGAGGGGGGTCAGGGGATACTGGTCGGTGGTAACTATGCACACCTATTTTGTCTATTGCTTTGATTACATTCTTGGGAGTGTCTTTAATGAAGATTTTGAATGGCAATGGCGCGGTTTTTGATGTCTTTAGACTTAAAATGAGTGTTTGATTGTAATATATAACCAATATTATTATATTCAAACTATTACATTTAAAGGAGAAAAATATTTTGCACGCTAACTTATATGTTGTCTATGACCAGCGTTTTTCTATTGGCGATTTTAGATGGCCGTTTGCTTGTTTGCGGTCTTGTACAGTAAAAAACGGTAACAAAATACGGTAAAAATTAAAAGCGGCACATTGATCCTACATAACCGGTTTGTTTCGTAGGATATAACATTAGGTCCCTACAGTAAGGGCGTTTTAACCCCTCACGTGGGCCCTAAAACAGAGTGACCTCGGCGACCCATTTCCCCGTCTTTCTCTAAAAATTATAACCCTTTAGGCGCGTGCGCTTTGTAGGGATAAAATGTTATTTTCTAGTAATAAAGTTTTATTATTTATTATGGAATATGTCGTTGCGTGTTGTCGCAGTTATTGTCAGTTTTGATGTCCCGATAACTTATTGGTTTTGAATTGGAATAAATGTTGGGGTTAGTTATTACTTATTAATTCACGTTTTTTTTTTTATTTATTTTTACAGGGGGTTTTGTGGCAAAGCGACGTTAACGCTTAATAAGTCTAAAACTAACAAAACTCAGTTATCTATTATAACTTTTTTCTTAAACAGATGTCGGCCAACTTAAACATCATCCCGGCTTCGTCCGTAGACGTGTAAGTCAGGATAGTGTTCAAGTGACCGACATTACATCCATAAACCTTAAAATAATTGAGTCTAAAACGCTCGTGCCTAACACCAATACAAGCGTTTTTACATTTTAAACATCATTTTTTCATAAAAGACATCTGTTTATTTAATCGCGAATTTATGCAAAAAAATGTGAAAAAAAGTGAATTACGAACATTATATAGATTAATAATTTATGTATTGTAAGTATGTACGTCTACAAAGGAAGAGGAAGACCGAAGAAAGTATGGATGGATTGTGTGAAAGAGGATATGCTTAAGAAAGGAGTGGATTCAGATATGACGGCTGATAGAGATGTATGGAAGAGCAGCACATACTGTGCCGACCCTCCATAAGGGATAAGCGCAAGTTGATGATGATGAAGTATGTACGTCTGGGCGCAGTTTATTTTCAGATAATTTACAAATATATAGATGAACTTTTTTCGACTGCATTAGAGATAGACTAAAAAAGACGATCATTGTCAATTTTTTGAGTTTAGTCAAAATATTTTTTGACTGTGTTAAACATTCAATTATCTAACTTTGTTATTAGGGGTATACGAATATCTATTGAAAACTTGCGAGTTTTTCGTTAACCTTCGAATATCGAACATTAGTATTTGATTCGAATTTCGAATATAATATTCGTAGACTCCGTGCTACACGTACTACACCGACGGATTAACGTTAAATCTGGAATGCACCCTTGCTCTATTTGTCTAATATTTTTATGAATATATGTAGGTGAAATTAGAAAACTGCAAACCAGTTTTGTACTCACCCTTTGCACATGCGAAATTTCGTTTTGGTATTGTGTGTGAAAGCAGATGGCCATTGCAATTTTGCAAATAATGACCGTTGAAAAGTATGTAATATTATAGTTAAAACCAGTTCTGTACGTATAACAGAAATCATTTAAATGGGTTACTGTTTAAATGTAGAAATCATTGATTACTCTTAAAAATTATGTACACTTTTACTTCGAAAAGTTTTCACTGGTTTTTTTTATTTATTATCATATAGGCTTCCTGTATAACTTTTTAATTTTGTTTTTTACAGTATAAATGGCAAACTTGCAACTGGAACTGAGCTAATCACCAATGCCAATAGACATACCCAATACCAGACAAACTACAAAATCGTCGCCTGCTATTGCTATAAAAAAAGAATATCGTAGCGTGATCTTTAATGACTGCTAGTACTATCACGAAATAAAATTTTTAACATCCAACAACAATTTATTCTTCCGCAATCCCAGCTATAGTCGAATTGATTTATTTTCCAATTAAAAACAAAATAAAAAAGTCGCAGACATCATCTTCGATCGAGTGCTCTATCCCTGCGCGTGTTTTGTCCGTCTCTACATACATATAGGAATACAATATAAAAGCTGTGCTTTAAAAAAGGGTCAATCAAGAGTCCGGTGCGTGTCCGGCCGGGCGGGGTCCCAGTGGCGCCGCCTATTGGTCAGTCCCGCCGGCCACTGCCGCTAGGGTGTCCACATCTATAAGACCCTTGTTAATTTTATGCTTATTGGAAAGCCATAGGGTTGATACCGAATAAAACATACTCCTATCAGTTTTGGCATGGCAAAAATTTGAATTATTTTTAAATTATCCTACCAATATTGGCTGTATTTTCATTATCGAAATATGAAAATTTTATTTGTAGATCAAGTTGTTTAAATATTTTATTGTTTTTAAAAGGTTTGCTTTGGAATGCTTTACGAAAATTAGTAGGAAGTAAAATAAAAATGAAATATCAAAACAAAAGTAACATCAAGTCTGATTTATTCCGTACATTAAACTCTTACATCGGTTTGAATAGAGCATTTTAAAATGTCCACCAGAATTCAAGGTATATTTAACACGATCGTTAAAGTAAAACGAACTTAAAAGCTGTGAGAATATAGTTCAAATTTCCTTCAACGTAGTTCACAAAATACGGTGCAAATTAGAGTGATGTTGAAAAGTTTTATCTGCCAGTTTCCCTAGAGTCTGACCACGCTTAATAATGTAGAAAACATGACAACTTCGGTACTTCATTAATAGCCGTTATGGCGCACTGCAGTTTGCAGTACTATTGCTGTTTGGACGCTAGCTCTGGTAATAGTAAAGAGTTATAGTCGCTTTATTTCGCTTAATGTGTTCTTCAAACGTTAAAAAAGAAAACATTAATAGTAAAAACCTAAAGTAAAAGGTGAAAAACTGATTTATAATAATAAAAATAATTTGTATAATAACTACTAGTTGATAAAATAAAATAACGTAACTCGATACGCACGAATTTTGGATAATTTAATTTAATTCGTGATAAGTTTTGCGCCATCTGTTGTAGCATTCGTATACTACAGTAACAAAATCCAATATTAATCTTTGGGTTGCTTTACTTCGAGACTATTGGAATGGAATGCATTGGTTTTCTAATATGATTTACCTGGGGCCACGAAATCTACGAAGCTTAAAAAAGAATTAAAAACCCCTGTAAAAAAATTATTTAAAACCTTTAAAATATTAGATAGAATTATTCGCTTCTACGCATCATTATTTTTGATCGCGAAATTAATCCAATTGCTTTACTATCTAAACGTTTTTAAATAAAGTTTCCTTTCACTAGAATTATTGGTAATTATATTTTCTAATAATCGCCTGAATATTTAATTAAAATTCTTCATAGAAAGTTTATAATTTTCGAGAGTAACATTTTTAAACTAACTTAAGTGAAACGTCAAGTTATAGCTATTGCACAAGAGATGGCGCTGGGCAATTTGAAGTTTTAATTAGAATGCATAGTACAGGCAACATTGAGAATTTCATATACAAAAAAAAACTCAATTCTTTTTCTATACTAATACTGATCAAAAACTATTAAATTGGGAATCTCAAAATTTAGTTATAGTAGAGGGCGTTGGCATTGCTGTCTGAGGGGTAATGCAGAGGTAAGTCTTTGGTTTTATTTTATCCACAAAAGTTTTTCTTATAAGTACGCTAAATTTAGAAAAACGAAAGTCTTACAAGAATAACCTCATGTTCAACCAAGTTGTTATACCAGCATTTATTCGATATTCATTATAAACGTTATATTTTTAACTGAAGCAAATTAATTCTTTTTACTCAATTCCTAAGAGTTTTTAAACGCGATACATGAGTTTGTCACTTTTGATATATTGTAAGAATTTAAGGTTCAGTTATTAAAATATAAAAATAATGTGGAACACCTGAAACTACGTATTTATTAAATCTAATATGATTATCCATATAAGAACTTTCAATTGGAATTGTACACTTTCGTGTCTTGTTGCGTGAAATCATGTAATGTCAGCTTTTCGCCACAAGATGGCACTAACCGTTAAGTTCCATACCGAATTTCCACAATTGGATTCTATTAGTTCCTTTATCTTTTTAAGTTATAGTTCATATTTAAATTAAAATTATCGCAATATTTTTTAAAAATCCTCGTAGAAACCTACCGTTTGGAAGTTTTCAATTACAATTTATGTGATATTTAAAATTGGCTTAAAAAATTTTAAAATTGGCTTAAAAAATTCATTGCTTGTTACATCGAGACAACAGCGTTGTTACTTAATTTTCTATACGTAATACAAGTCTTTTTAGCATTTCAAAGCAATAACTACGTATCCCTTTACTTAATTGTCACGTTTGCCAAATATTAGTCTAATTTATTTAATACAAATGCAAGTAGCCTATGTGTTCTTCCAGACTATTCTCTATATCTATGACAAAGTTTGTCGAAATTCAGCCGTTTAGACTATAAAGTCTACAAACATCAACAACAAACGTCAACAAAAAGCGTCAATAGCCTAATGGTTTGGGGTACGGACTACCGATTTTGAGGTCGAGGGTTCGTATCCCGCCATTCGACTATCATCGTAAACCATATCCTAGCACAAGCCTAGAGCTTAGTTGGAATGGTTCAAGGAAATATTAGTAAATTAACAAAAATCTACTGATATTTTAAAAAAAAATATCCATCTATCCATCTAAACTTTAGCATTTATAATATAAAGTTTGGGATCCTAATCATTTTAATATGTATTAGTGAAAGGTTCCATTTTTTTTAGTAAAAGATTTGGTTGGGTTTCTATATTTGGACCTTTTTTATTTCAGAACCTAACAAACCAGTACAGAGTATATTACATTTTGGTACTCGACTATTTGAAATTTATAATAAATTAAAAGAAATATTTACTTATGGAATTGTGTAAAAAGGTTAAAGAATACTCTAGGACTCGTATTTAATAAGTAAAAGCCTTATGTTACTTAAGCTACTCATTTCTATTTTACTGCAATTACGTTATTCATAAAAATCTGAACCATTACTGTTCAAGTGTGTAGAAACTCAAGATTTTTCATATGTAACTTGAAGACCTAGTTTTAAAAGTTCATATTTACAATTTACTTAAAACTTCAAGTAGTAATTCTATGGCATTATAAAGGTTCACCGATTTACATCAATATGCGCAAATTTACCAGCCTTTGAGTTATTAATGGGAGAGGATTAAGGTAAAATTATAAATTGAACTAGATTTCGCCCGCGACTCCGTCCGCGTGGAATTAAAAAAAAGAAAAGTAAGTAGCCTATGTGTTCTTCCGGGCTATGTTCTACATCTATCTCAAATTTTATCGAGATCAGTTCAGCCGTTTAGGCTACAAACTCTAACAAACATCCATACATCCATCCAAACTTTCGCATTAATAATATTAGTAAGATTAATAATATATTAATTATTAACACTTCTATATATGTGTAAATTAGTTATGTAATACTCTGCATTGGATACCCTAGGCCTAGTTCTGTTGTATCTGCCTTCTGTTCTATTAATTTTTACTTTCTTTCTAGTCACCCCTAACTTAGATTATAGAGCATCTTAGTAGGTACGTATAGCTGGTGATGATTATATTTATCTTTTCAGATACAGGAAGAGAAAGGTAAACAGCATTTATCAGCAGAGTGAATTAATATATTTCTTCTTTATTTGTAGTTTTTTTTTAATTTTAATACCAGCTTTCCCCTGCGATTTCGACCGACCGGCCGACTAAAAAAATAAATTAAATAGCCAGTGTTTGTCCAGACTATCCTCCACAACTATGCCAAAATTTTATAGAGATCCATTCAGCAGTGTAGGCTACAAACTCTAACAAACATCCATCCATATTAACTTTCGCGTTTATAATATTAGTAAGATTAATGAAACTTGATTGTTGTTTGCAATTGGATGGAATTAATAGTATTTGGTTGAAAAAATTAAACGACAAATTTGAATAACAAATCGTGGATATTTATTGAAATAAAAATAATAAAAAATGAAAAATAATAAAAACAGTTCATCTTTCACATAGAGATAGTTACACGATAAAATTTGTCTTAGTTTTTTTTTCGCTATTTTGTCTCCGCTTCCCGCCGGCGCTTGTACTAAGTTGGAATTAATTTTACAGCTCTAAATATACCGAACATCCAATAAAGTCTTCACAAAACATAAAATCACAAACTAGGTAAAACCGAATTATTTAAAATTTAATTGCAGGATTCTATATTTTGAGAAGACGGTTATTTTAAAATAAATATTCAATTAATGAGCAATTTAATCATATTTATAATTTGCAGAATTGTTACAGTTTCGTGGTTCGCAAATACAATAGCAATTTTTTTCAAATTTAAATCAACAAGTCATTTTATTCCTCTAAATTGACTCGTTGATCGGTTTTGAAACATTTAGTTCAGATTTAAATTTATTAGGACTTGTCCACATTATGCTTATTACGTGCTATTCAAATACAATGTGAAGAGGCCCTAATTTAGAAGATTGTTGTCGACATCGGAGACAAAATGTATTCTATTTATAATTTACTTACAATTATCTAATATAAATTCTATTATAATTTACATTAAGTACGTATACTGAAAGATTTTAAACTTGGACTAATTTAGTTACTAGTGAAATAATTTTCACGAATTTTAATTCACAAGTAAAAAAAAAACAAACTGGAATATCGTTCAGTCTTAACAAAACCACTATTACCCATTTAGAAAGAAAGCGAAGAGATTTGCGAGATATCGAAATTTCAAAATATTTTTTTTAATTCAATTTGATTTAAACACTTATCAGATAGAGAAATACCTTGTTATAACACCTACCCTTATAATCGATATCAATTTCGCTTTCTACATCACTAATTTTATCGATTACAGGAAACTCACCGTATTTTTTGCCGAATATTTTGTGATTATTTTAATATTTTCCAAAGGTTAATGTTACAGATAACATAAACATCAATAAGTAGCTTCTCAATTTACACAAACACTTACACTTATGACAAATATTTACAAGAGTTTTATCTAGGATAGGAAACATTTTGCTTGTAGGTACATATTATTCTAAAAATTACTAAACAACTTACACCGAAAAACACATACTACCGATACTATGAAGATCTTAATAAATACTGGAAAAATTGTATTAATTGACACTATACAGCTTAATGAACTAAAATATATCGTAAATTAAAATAGCTAACTTTGGCATTGGTTTCCTCGAATTTTTACAATCAATAAAACGATAGAATGTAACATAAAGATTCCTAGTACAGCCTCGAACGTAAATAACCAAAAAAAAACTCGAGCTAACATCAACAATACAACTGGAACTGTAACACTCAATACAAGAGATATGTCACTAAATATAGCAGATAAATTAATGCCCTTCGGAGTTTGTATTTTTGGGCTAAAATTGCTTAAACATTTGTTAACTCCTTAAGACTAGAAATTGAACATCTCTTCACTCGAACTCAATGTAAAGTCAAATGTGAACGTCCTTGATACAGCGAAATGCATCCGCTCGAAGTTTGAGCGTTAGAAGATTTGGCTGGGCGGTGCGGGCGGCGGCAGGCGCAGCCCGCCCCACGGGTAGAGTCACGAGGCTTCGTCTCGACACGCATTCGAGTCGTCGGACAAAGCGAGTGCCCCACCGTTACTTTGATTCACAACACATTTGCGCATATGCTTCTCTAACGTAGATGGTACCGAGAATGGCATCTCGCAGAATCTGCAACGGTATACGTCTTTTCCGAGCCTGCCGTGTGTCTTCATATGCCTCGTTAGCTTCGAACTCTGAGCACATGCGTACGAACATAACTCGCATTTATACGGCTTTTCACCCGTATGCGATCGCCTGTGTACCGTCAGGTTTGAGCAGTTTTTGAACACTTTTCCACAAAACTCACAGGTGTCGTTTCGCCTTCCATCTTTTGATTTAAGCAGTGAATTTTGTAATAATCCATTGCTGTTTTTGAGGCCATCAAAAATATTATCTGGCGGACGCTGAGCATGCAACGTCGGTAACCACCAACCTTCCCCCCTTTCCATATCCAGCTTCATACGTTTAGATGCTTCGAATGGATTCTCAAAAGGGTTGAACAGGGGATGTGGTTGAGGAGGCATTTTTGCAAATTCCTCTTTCAATCGCAATGCAGCAGTCGGCGGCATTCCGTTAGGTTTGTCCGAAGGAGGACCATTATTATTATCGCGGTCCTTTGCTAGTTGCCATTTTAGTGAATTTCCGGACTCTTGTAGAGCCTGTTTGAAAGCTTCGCTATATTGCGCAATATTTGAAAGACCAAATTTATCCATTAATTCCCCGACAACTGATGCCGAAGGTGGATGTGCAGGTATTGCTGGAGTTTGTTTACGAGGTGGCGCAGACGGTGCGCTACCGTTTGATACTGTCAAATCTTCTGCTTCTTCTATATCATCTCCATCCTCATTTTCTTCCTCCTCTTCTCCATCTAACTCCTCGTCTTCTAGTTCATCTTCCGAGTCGTCTTCACCAGTATCACCACCAGACTCGCCATCCTCCGTGGTCGCGTCTGGTGCTCGATGAACTTTCATGTGTCGTTTTAGCTTTGATGCCTTTTCGAATGCTTCATCACATTCTGTACATTTGTAAGGTTTTTCACCTGTATGTGAACGCCGATGAACCATTAGGCTATTTTCGAATCGGAATTTTTTACCACAAAATTCACAAGAATGCACCGTTTCCTCGTTATTGCGTTTCACTGTTGGCGTAGCGGTGCGTTCAGTGGGAGGGGCGTCAGCAGCTTGTGGTTCGACTCTCCTATTAGGTGAAATGGAGCTATGCGGCCTCGTGGCTTCTCGAGGCGCATCCACCGTTCCGGCTCCGGCGCCCGCCGGTGGAGTCTGACCGACTCGGGAGGGCGACGGGGAAGCGAACGGCGGCGAATGCTTCCTGGGGCTAGGAGAGCTCGAATTGCCTGTGGCCGCCCCTGGACTGGTCGTACCTGCCAGTTGCCGCAAGCGCTGCGAGTAAAAATCCAGCTGGGGTTCGAGAGAGAGTGGTTGAGAAACCGGTGGTGGTCTATCTCGAGCCGAGAGAGATGTCGGTATCGCTGGGGAGCGATCAGCTGGCGATGGGAATGGTTGGTGAGGAGGTAGAGAATTGGCAGCTACAGCTGCCGCAGCTGCTGCCAGATTAAGGCCATGGTGGCGAAACTGCTCTGATACCAATTGTTCCATCCGAAAGCGATGGTCATGATGATTTGGCCGCGCAAATAGCGGCGTAGGAGGAACCGATGGATGAGCCAGTGGCGGTAGGCTGCCCGGTAGTGGCATTCTAAGAAGACCTCCAACACCAAACGGTGAATGCATGTCAGGTGGTGGTAATAAGGGGTGGTGGCGTAACGATGGAGGTGGTAAAGGCGCGCCGGTAGACGAACACCCTGAACTAGAGGATGAAGTACTTGACGTAGAGTGGTTCTGCTTATTCTGCGGTTGCGGCATAGCTTCCACGTAAATTTTAACTCCATGGACATGTTGAACGTGCTGTAGTAGCCTCCACGCAGAGTGCACTCGCGCTTTACACGTCGAGCAGACATAGTTGCTTGGTTCTGTTGGCAAAGAGAAAAAATAGGTTAGATTTTTAATAAAACGAAAAAACGTGAAGATGGAATTGCTCCCCGATCGGAGATTTACAGCAATATTAACACGGGCAAAGTGTCTAGTAATAGCTCTCACATATCGTAGTGTTGGGCCTAGGGTAGGCGCGTGGCGCGCATGTTAATAAGCCGAAGGTCCGAGGGCTCCGAACGTCGGCGGCCGTGAGTGATCGCCCTTTCGTGTCCCGGGTGATTCATGCACCTCTAAAATCTTATGAAATATACGCGGGCCGGGATCACGTACGGACGCGGGTTAAGACTGTTGATATTGAAATCTATATGTAACACTATCCCGGCAACAGAAAATGTAGGTACAGTTCGTATTCCTGTTTCGGACAACTTTACAAATATTTTATGTTCTGATTAAATTGGTAATTTAAAGAACAACTAAATCATCCCGCACTACATGATTTCGTTGTCCAAAAACAGTTTTAAGCAAATATGGATATAATTTATTGATTATATGAAAATATCGCAACAAAACAAAATAGCATGCTTACATAAATCGCATCAATCACTGTTTTGACATACAAGTATATCTTTTTATGCTAATTTAGAAGCGTCATAGATAACATAAGTGAAGCATACGACGATCTCCTATACAGATAAGCGGGAAGAATTGAGATCACGTGGTCAAGACGCGTTTATGCCCGCGCCCCAATACTAGTCGGTAATTCTATTGCTCATTGTGAGGCCGAGACAAATTTTATTGTGGACACCATTGTATTGTATCACGACTCAACGAGCTTATAGTGATGAGCTTGGGATATGGATTATTATTTATTTGGTTTATTCTTTAATTAAATGTATTAAACCACACAAATCAATGTTACCATGCTGGATTCTATAGAGATATTGTCCGTCGGTTTTTATTTAATAATTTTAGTATTAAATATGTATTAGAATTTGTTGGTTAGTGACAGCGAAATATGATTTTAATCTTATATCTTACAAATAATGTTTACCTGCCTTTAGGTATTCTTTAAGGGTTTTGTATATTCCAAATTCTATAAAGTTGTCTAATCTTACTAATACTATAAAAGTTTAGATGGATGGATGGACGTTTGTAAGAGTTTGTAGCTTAAGCTACTGATCTTGATGAAATTTGGCATAGATGTAGGCAGTGGATAATCTGGAAGAATACATAGGCTACTTACTTTTTTTTTAATTCCACGCGGACGGATATACGGGCAAAAGCTAGTTTATATTTTAGATCAATCTGTTCCTTATTATTTGACGCGGCTGTTTGCATCACTAGAGGCGGTAGGCGCGGTCGATAAACGATCTTGACTTTTAAGACGATTATTGAATTGTAACGGTCAGATTGTGACCGACCGGAAAAAATTGTATACAGCGTGTTCTCATTTCCATTGCATAGACTATAGGTTTGGTTATTTATATGTTAAACTACACACGATACTGATTTATATAGTTTTTATTTCTATAAAACTCACAAAGACAAACTTAAGAATAAATGCTTTGTTGGATCATCATCTCATACTTGATACTTTATACTAATGTTATAAATGCGAAAGTTTGGATGGATGGATGTTAACGGATCTCGATGGAAACTCACCAATCTCTTAGATTACGTACAAGTTACATATATCACTAATACGATTTTATAAAATTTTATTATCAATTAACTCGTAATTGTGTACTAAAATGTTTTACGCTGTTTGACCGTTTTTATTTTTAAACAAATTAGACATTAAACTTTATTTAAATGTATTTAGTGCTATATAGATTTTAAATCATCCTGTATCCTAAGTACCGCATGTATTTGTATCGTAAGATCATAACACTACATTTTGACCTTTTTGTCAAGACCATTGTTCATTGTGTTGCTTTGGTCAATGGATGGGACCTACTGGCCACAAAATATCATTCAGTTAATATCATTAAATATAATAACACATTTAAAATGATTGTCGCAAAAACTTTGTTTTTAAAATGTTAAGTAATTGAATATTTTTTAATCAAGACTGTTATAAGTTTGAGATTTTCTGGGAAATAAAAACAGGAGTAATAATTGGGGCATAGAATGTGAAATGCAAATTTATTTTGTATCTGTCTATAAATGTGTTCGTAGTTAATAAGATCATTGTATGATATGTAAACCGTACAAGATCCATCACTGTCATACATTAAAAGAAGCCAACAGAAGCCAATAGACTAGTCCTTCCAAAGATCGAATTAGAAATGAATCGATTATCAATCGTATCCGGTTACAATAAGACTCAATCTAATGTTATCGGAATATCGATTCGTTATAAACCGATTACCGAATATTCGATTATTCATACGATTAGATCGATGGTCAGATGTGTGATGATAGTGATAATTAAACAATAAACCGCGTGGGCCCCGTGTGCCACGGATCGAGGACACCGTTTAATCCTAACGCTTAACAATACTCTTATCTGTGGGAGGTTGGATTGTATTTTAATATATTAGCGAGTACATTTACATATGTTATGATGGGAAATAAATATGACATTCAAAATGATGCTAATTTTACTTGTATACGTATGACGAATCTCAATGAATCTTTGAATGCATCACTTTTAAAGCAGTAAGCTCTACTTTCTGCTATTTTATCTGTATCTATACTTATAATATAAAGAGAAAAATTTGGATTTTTTATGTGTATTAAAATAATTCAAAAACTGGGCCGATTCCAAAAATTCTTTCACCATTAACAAGCTACGTTGTCAGTGAGTATTGCATAGGTTATGTTTATTATTATTTTTAAATTTCACGCGGGGGAAGTCGCTAACAACAGTTATACTTCAATAGAATAGACAATTATGCGTTATTTTTTAAGAATAGAATATTGAATATTGTGAGTAAAATATTTGTAAATATACTTCACTAGTAAAAATGAAAATAAAATCTATAAAAACATTTTCAAGTCCAAGTTCAAAAGGTACCGTGGTTCCGCAGTCTCTTACATCGTGCGGGTAGACACAAATGCTTAACAACCGTTTCGATTTCAAAAGGCAATCACTGATTATGGGCATTGTGTGGGCTGCGAACCAGTGGCGAGTGAAATTTTTAAACATCACCACCCGTCTGACCCCCACCCCTTATCTTAAGGGGGGTTAAAATGGGCAGGAAAAGCGTTATCCGATGGTCGTATTTACTACACGGACAATAGAAAAGGGATTGAAGCTGGATGTTGTTTGGAACGCTTGTTACAGATTTGTAAAATGTTATTTATTATGGAGAAGACAAGAAGAGCTGTTCTTATGTTAGAGTTCACATGTCTAGCAATATTAAACAGTAATAATTTTTCTAAGGGGTTGAAAGTGTAATATGCCGGGAGATTTCTGATGTCTACAAAAAACAATTATATATAATAATTTTAAATATGAAGTTTTAAGTCAATTGAATTATATGCATTGTCACATACATGGAAAGTTCTATTGAACCAGTTTGTCTTACTAGACATTATTATACTTTCGTATTCACACACAGACATTCGTATACTTACGAATAGCACAAATATATTTTATCTATTAGATAGGGATAAGATACGAAATGAGTATATTAGAGGAAGTTTGAGAGTAGCCCCAGTGGTTGAGAAAATAAGGAGTAAAAGGTTAGAGTGGTATGGGCATGGTATGAGAAGGGATGAATCGCATGTAACAAGACGGACGTTAGTTATGAATGTGGAGGGGTACACCGGTAGAGGTAGACCTAGAAAGAGATAGATGGATTGCGTGAAAGGTGACATGATCAAGAAGGGAGTGATGACTGAGATGACGGATGATAGAGTGCTTTGGAGGACGAAAACCTGGTGCGCCGACCCTACGGGAGTAGGATAAGGCAGGGGAGATGATGATATTTTATCTATTAGTTTTGGTACAATTAATTTAAAAGTAAATGGGATGGGGCTCAGAAAGTAATACGAAGTATAAAGCAGGTGGTACGGCACGGCCGATTCAATTACTCCGTTTTGACATCGTTTTTATTGCGCACGATTTATATCTAAAGGTAGAAGTCGTGAGGTCTCAGTTTATCTGAACAATGTTCCGTTCTCATGCACTTGAATATAATGTTATTAAGACAACTCACTTAGCCCGGTCATGTGAGGTCGCAGTAATATGGATAATAATATAAAATGAGTTAATAATGTGAATTGTGATAACTTGAGATAATTGAATAACAAGTGTGAAGATTATTGTTAATTTTAAACATTTCGTAAATAAACATTTAACATTAACTAAAGAATCTTAAATTTGGAGTAAACAATTTGAAAAAGAGTATAGATTATCTCTTCCTTGAATAATGTACGGTTTTTTTTGGGATCTATATATTTATCTATTACGATTTTATATTTAGTGATAGGTACGTAGTTGAACATGACCTTCAAAACACGGAAGCGTTTAAAATGTCACAAGCAATCGATCAATGCAATAGATGTCGATTAATATGCATATTTGATAGGAATGTTGCCTTAAGTTCCGCTTTGAGCTACATTGTTTTTGTATTTTTTGTTTAACACAGAAGTATATATTCGACATAAAATTGAATTATCAAAAATTAAGACTTCTCATAATTTTGCGTAAGAATACATTATCAAATTGTTAAGTTGAAAATAAGTAAAGTGTAAGAAAATACGAAGACGTGTTATATAGGCGCTTTGCGACCGGAAACCGCCGGAGCGACTTCCGGCGACGCGGCGCGCGCACGCCAGCGCCTCTAGCGGACATTTCCAGACGCTCCATAAGCTTTAAGTGGGAATGTGCTTTAACTTTGAAAAAGTGTTGCAGTCTATTTTGTATTTTCACTTCATATTATCAATGTTCATATAATAGTAGACAAAATAAATAAATGCATATAAATATTTTGTAAGTTATTTTAATTATAAATCACATCCTACTAATAATAAAAATACTTCAGTCCTACGATCATCTACTTTTATATATCAGGCGACATATATTTCAATTAATAGATAATTATCTCAATCGTAAATGAGTATTTAGATTCGTAACGAGCTAAGTCCCTATCATCTAGTTTGAAATAAGAACGCCTAGTCGGGGTACCTCGCCATCGACTTGTTATGCGGCGGATGTCCGTCGCGCCGCTGCTCTGAATGACCGTCTTCCGCCCCCCACCCCAGTATCACCCCACTCACCCCTTCACTGACACCCCGAGGCCCACGTGGGGCAAACCGAGCGCTGCAAATTGCCGTAAGGTGCTACACATGCTCGAAAAATCATTTTAACTACGAGTTGGTACTTTCAATGTTTTTAATTTTACAACAATAAGGTACATTTAATAATAATAAGGTAAATTTTGGCATAAGAACCTTTACTACATTAAGAAATAGTTGATTTTCGCGTAAAGTTTATAATATTTTTATGAATAATTCATGAATATTTCAGTGGCATAGCATGGACATGACGCATTTTACACATGTCTCAGACATGAAATAGCGGTTAAATGACCGCTTCGACCGAACCATATTTTACACAAGTGTTTTTTTGTTTAACGGAACGTATGTGAAACAAAAAACTGACCCCGACCTGTTTAAAATATTTTCTACATGTTTCATAAATAAAGATAGGCTAGACAATTTTAAAACATTTTTAAAACATTAATGTTTATTTAAAAATTACGATACCAATAGCATTTCTTAACCAACAAGTTTAGTTTAATTTCAACAAAACTATTTAATTTATTTAGACTACTCATTCTTCAGAGTGAAATTCCCCCTAACCAATAGTGGTAAATTAAAAATATTTCTCGTTTCGTACGTCACTTGATTAGCTCACCAACGTTTATGAATGCAATAAAACCAAGATGGCGTCGTGTCCACACCCATTTCTATCGGCACTTCGCTAAAACTCAGATTTGTGTAAACTATCGCGTTACTTCACAAATTGTTTTCACAGTCACACCCTACCGCACAAATTCGTTACGCCCTTGTCTGGGGCGTACGTCATTATTCGAATAAATACAATAACTTTAATAATTGTAAACAGTTACTTAGCAATAAACTGCTATTCAATTCCCTAAGAATACGGTCTGACATAACCTAGTCGTTAAACTTATGGCTACAAAAATCGTTAACAAACAATTAAAAACTTTTAAAATTCAATCATACTTAACAGCACGGCTTAACATATCTCTATTATAATTGGCTTTGATGTAGACCATAGTCAACAAGAATATATGGGCTACTAACTTTGTTTTTTCCGCGCGGACGAATTTGTAGGCAAAAGCCAATTAAGCTAGAATTATTAAGCTACTAGCTTTCGCCCACGACTCCGTCCGCGTGGAATAAAAAAAAAAACAAAAGTCAGTGGCCTATGTGTTCTTCCAGACTATCCTCTACATCTATACCAAATTTCATCGAAATCCGTTCAGCCGTTTAGGCTACAAACTCTAACAAACATCCATCCATCCATCCATTTATCAAAACTTTCGCATTTATAGTATTAGTATGAAGTATGATATGATAGTATGATTAAAAAGCCTAACAATTATTAGAATTTAAAATAATATTTTGAACGTCGATAATTTAGTTTAGTTTGTATGAAAATTTATTAGTAAGTTAATTACAAATTTAGTTCACAAAAAATGACAAATAAAGATAGACATAACAAAAGACAAAACCGCGTCCTCCGTAAAATTCTTATGAGACAAAATGCGATCTCCAAAATTGGTCTGTCCTTGTTGGCCAGATGTGAGGGGCTATTTTAAACTCGTAATAACCGTTGTCGACACGTGTGTGACGACCATTACCACATATTACAAAAAATTGGAGAAAAAACAATAAAATGTTCGAAGGGGGAGTGTTTGGGGACATCAAAGTGGACGCGGTTAAAAATTTATTTCACTTTTGCTACAGTTTTAATAATACCCTTACTTTGTGTTGTCGAAAAATACTTTTAATAATTGTGACAGTAATTGTTAAGTTTAGTATAATTAGTTTTACAACTTATCGGTAGTAAATACTAAGTTATAAACCTATCCAAAGTCTTAAAAATGTTCTTTAGTAAGTTTCGAATAAGAATCGACTTTTCTTCAAAATGTTTGGAAAATTCTATCTTGAAAATATCTTACGTCTCCAATCATCTTAAGTTCTCCGAATAGTCATCTATCATAGAATAAATCTATGATATATTTACCGCAGCGGGCGCATTATCGCCATTCCTAAATCAGCTATCAACGGACTCTTTTCACTAAAAGGGTGAGCCACACTATAGAAAAGGTTGACCCTTCATAAAGACTTATCACTTCATATACAAAATAAGGTTCTACTAATCCTACGAATACCAGACGAAATGAAAGCCTAAATATAGATGTCATAAAGTTCAAATCAAAATACCCGCATCACAACGATGGGATCTCGTCAAACTTAGCGGTAGTTTTTTCACAACAATCTCCTCTCGGACTTAACTTACGTTATCTCGCCTACGAACGTCACGAGGAATAGAAAACCCGCACATACATAATAAGGACGATATTTCTAAAGAAATTTAAATTTGCCCGCAAAGGTCCTGAGATAGGATTAAAGATTGGGCGTCGAGATGGCCCTTTGTGGCCGACCCTTAAGAAAACATGTCTTGATATGGAAATATCTCGGACGGAACTTTGTTGTGGAATCATTTACGACTGCGATAAGACGAACAGAGAGCGAATAAAACTGAAATGTACGTATTTTATTTTAATTTTCGTCCAGTGACAAACGTTGGCCTATCATGTCAATGGTTATTGCACATGGGTGAATGTGAAGTGCGTCATTGTTCGGTGCGGCCTGACCGATCGTTTATCGACGCGGCGTACCGTGCACTCTCGAGTATAAAGGATAATTTTTATCTGTGGTCAACGCAAAGGGTTGGTTAAATCGATATTTAATGCATCAGCAATCGCAAACCGATCGAATAGAGGATGTTCTACTAAATACGCAATTTAAAAATATTGTTTTATATTAAAAAAAAATTCTAATCATAGTTTTATTTCAAAGCCATGAGATTATCGCACTATCGGGATTGCTTGAAATACATGTGTACATCAATTATTGAACGTATAGCCATAACACAAAATAACTCAATAATTCCATCCAAAACTACAAAGTCCGACAATAAATTCATTAATTTTAAAACAAACCGAACCGAACAAACGCTGGACCCAGTCTGCACTTGAGTCAATATTTATTTTGATATAAATAAGTGACGGCCATCGCTACTGCCTCGTTTTGTCATGTTAATACTGTAACAATGACACCTTGTGGACACAATATAAAATATTACACGCAGCAAGCCTTTGTCACGACCATGGTAAAGAAATTAACCATAGTATGGAAATGCCGCATTCACATAAAGATCATCCAACAGCTGTGGATAGTTAAAATTTTAATCATGATGCGAGTGCATAGCTTTCTTTCTTCTATTTATAGTCGCTTACCGAATAGTCAAAGGCCACGCATCGGGCACGAGACAATCTTCCCCTCACCTTTCCCATAGAAAAGACGTCACTTCTAAAATTAAAACCCACTTATTTAAAACCCGCCACTTAGCCACCTTCCCGGCTGTACAAAAACTAAAAATATCATCGAGCATTGTGTCACGCTCAAAGAAGTTCCATAGGTCACGGCGACGCACGACGCACCACGTGTCAGGAACACGCCAAACATTTTTTTATCTTCGAAAAAATTATAAAAGACCTCTCTAACAATGGGACTCCAGTAGCATCTTTGACAATTATAATATCTGAGTCGTTCGCTTCCGCAACGGCTTTAACGTCAACAGATCGTCCTTCGATATTAAACTTTAAACAGATATAATAACTGCTGAATATTCAATGACCATCGTACAAAACACGAGCTCTTTTGTTAATAGCATCGTGATGGTTAACATAAGGGTCATCACAAAGGCGAGAGATAACAATGCGCGCACGTCAATCGTGTGCTCATGCAAATAATTTTTTTCTTCAAAAACATCCCCTTTATCTGTTACGAAAGCGATGGGGTTAATTAATATGTAAAAAATAATACAATTAAAATGAAGGTCCCCTATAAGTCGGCACGAGGTCAAACTTAACTGTCACCATTACAATATTCTTATTTGACATTGCAGCGAATTGTTTGTAGATTTATAGTGGATACTGTTTTGTTTCTGTTCATTCGTTTAATATATTATGATATTTTATAGCTACTGAACCCTTTTATTGAATAAGCCTGCTTGACAGCTCACTCGAAGGGGTTAATATGAACGTTTAGGATAAACTCAATAAGCCGAGACAACTGGTGCTGAAGCAAAACCTGCAATTGACATCTCTATGATAGCGCAATCGAATACCCAGGCGCCGGTGCGATTCCAACTCGTATTTCCAACGACCGAAACTTTACAATTGTTATTGAAAACAAAACGGAAAGGACAATAGTAAGGAATATGAAATAATTAATATTTCTGGTTATTTCGCCATTAAGTGCAACTTTAACCAGGCGAGCTGTTGCACAAAGCGGCTGACAGAATGCGGGTCGAAAATTTTGAACGCTGCACGATTTTCGGGTTTAAGGAGGCTTTTGTTGTGCAACGGTTTAATACAAAAGTGTCAAATGACGGCACATCTGCTCCCACAAAGGGTTACGCTCGGGGATAGATTATTTTTCGAACCACCCCCGCAAGATTGTTCGCTTATACAGATGTCCCAACTTACTTGAGGATTTAAATTTATCCTATATTTTCAGTATTAGTAATAAATACGAAGATAACATTTATCGACATTCACAAACAGGTTGGATATTTTCATTTTCACTTTTACGTGAACTAAAATGGTCTTTAAAACTTTTATTTCATTTTTACCAGATAATATAATAGTAAGGTGTATTTCGAATGTTCACGAAAGACTGGCCAATAATTAATCTAAACAGTTAATTGTAAGATGTAAAGAAAATAATGCTAATCGTTTTCTATTGATGTAGATAGGCGTGATTTAATTCCACGTCTAATTTTTTGTATGAATCACACTGTATAAGGTGTGCCTATTTTCGATGCGATGCGATTAAGCTTCTATCCTGAATGTATGTTCGAAGCATGACGTAAGCATCCCATGCGCGTCCAGCATTGTTGTTGTGCAACATCTTGCGCGATGTAGGACAAAGGAAACGGAGCGTGACGATAAAATTGTCTCCACAGCCCAAAATCTTTTCTTGTTGTCAAGTCAGATCGTAACAATCATTAATATAACACTAAATACCACACCTACATGTTAACGGTGACGTGCAGTTTTAAACTGAATCTGTCGCCTTTGTCCTATTCTATTCCAGTTAACGTCCTAACATCTTCACAATATTTTTACCTTCTAATTGATAGACAAAGCATTATGTGGCATGTCCTCAGTAAGTTAACGCATGAATACATAATCGTCAGTTCCTTTTCGCTAGATTCTTACATCTAGTGATAGTAAAATTGACACTTACCACTATGCATCGTATTCGACTCCGCGTCAGCTACTTCAGTCCTTGATTTCTTATGGTCCTCCGGTGAGCCCGACGTGTCCATATGTTCCTGTTTGATCTTAGGTTTGATGTCTTCGTCTGGAGAACTTGATGGCATAGGGGAGGTGGACGCTCTTCTTTTCGGCGTCGAAGCTTCTGCGTCTGCTTCTATATGTAACAGTTTCTTTGATTAGTATTTGAATTTATGATGGCAATATGAATTAAATAAAAAAGATGGTGTAGCGAGAATTATTTCAGTTAGTAAACAAAGTAGCGACTGAGACATTATCAGACTTCTTTCAAATCGATTTAATTTATGTCAGAGCATCTCATATACGGCTTCTAACAACGACTGATAATTCTGTGTTTATAACTACGTATTCCTGAACAAATTAGTAGACAAAATTATTGTATTACGTACCATCCAAAAGCCTTTTCGGAGTACTCGATGCTCCACCATCTTCGATGAGATCAGGCGGTGCTATCGAGGGGCTGACGAGAGGCGGGGTATGTACCTGCTGTTTGGAGGTCTTCTGGCTGTCAGTAGCGACGGCCGCCGTCCACTGGAGTTCCCCGTCGCCACCTGCCCTGTTCTCGAACCATCTTCTTGGTCAGAGTTAGGCCCTAGTAAAAGAAAATGGATTTCGTAAGATTTTACTTCTTGATGTACCATCGTAATGTAAGTGCGATTGCGTGGTTATTTATAACTTAAGGGTTGTTGTAGTTGCTCTCTTACCTGCACTGTAGCAGTGATAGGTGAGATCCTTATCGCAGGAGGAGACTTTGTGCTGTATGAAGCGCACGATGTCTGCGAGGGCGAAGGCGCGGCGGCAGGCGCCGCAGGTGAGCGTGTCGGCCGGCACGCCCGGGCTCGGGGAGCCACCGCCCTCTGCCGCGCTGTCCGCATCCGCTGCAAAAGGAAACATGATTAAATCATACAACAGTATCTGATACTTAAAATTACTGAGCGAAAATAGTAAACAAAGAGTATGCGACTAAATCTATTTTAAAATAATGTGTTATTGTTAGCAAATATCTTAGTTGTATCATGATTTGAATCACGGTAGACAATATCGCCATTTTGATCATACCTGTGGTATGTTTGGTTCTAAAAATAGTTTTGTACTTAATTGAAATCATCTGTCTTATGCTATTTTCATTCTGAATCTACGTAAGTAATCAGTTAAACATTTTATTTTATTAACAATTTTTTTATGAACACCAGAGACGCTATTAAAATAATTTACCAACTTTCATACAACATTTTCGGATATAAAAGATCCCGTTGTTATACGTGTCCAACTAAAGTCAATGCAGCATATGGTCAGTGTCACTACCTTACAATACTTTAAAGTGTGAAATTACATTTAATAGTATGTTGTAAGTCACGGTGTTATGGTATAAGGTGTCAGTTGTAAGATTTGACCACTTATCTTTCAATGGACAAAAGGGTATAATGAGTATGTTTCGACTGCGGTCCATGTTTTTGAATGGCCCAGTATAATTTTGTTGTGACAGGAAAGTACGGCAGATGCTGCGTTTGCGTTACTTAAAGTTAATTGTGGGCTGTCATAAAAACTTATTATTAACTTTGACTGAATTTTAAACGTCTATATCATTGTTAGAGAACCTTTGCTTGGTAACTTAAAAGTTTTACTTTTCATTATTGTAATAATTGTAAATGTAACAAGAAGTTACTCTCAAAGTTATTTAAAACCACGTTATAATATAAATGTAACCAACTATGAATGTAAATTCACTAACTGTATTCCACTAATACATGACGACCTCGTGCGTTTTTAATTACCTAATAAATAAGGCGGCGCGACACCATCGCCATCGCGAGAGAATTATAAAGGCGCTTTCATACGCGAGTCGCGCACAATTGGTCGGCACATCAAAGCCGTTCGCGAGCTAATTTCACATAAGCATCGTGCAGACGCCCTTACGTTCCGTCCTCTCTTATTATTATTATTATTTCTTCAGTTTCTTTGTAAAAGAAAGTAGGCCGTACTTAGTGCTCGCAGGGGTGACTTGAAACCGGAGTATAAAATTAATATCGCGGTAAAAAAGTTCGTGATTCGACCGCTCTGTGTACAATGTTCCACTCGGTTTGTTTAGGGGGTTTATTATGTAAATGTGACATTGTATTGACGTATTTTTTACAGATTTGTTTAAACGGCCCGGCTCGTGGCAAACGGATATGTTTTTCATCACTTCCTTGTTTAATGGATTGTCTTTTTTGTATGTTTTAATTTGTTTAGTCAGCGTTAACGATGTCGCGTGCTACTCGCATGTATTCAATATCATTTTTATTCATCACTTCGTAGAGTATAGTTGACTTCCAATTTTAAAAGATAGAAATAAAGAAGAATTTACAGGACAACCCTAGAATAAAGTAACTTACGGATTCAAGTCCGTGTATAAATCTTGAATTAAGATTTTAGAACAGAACTGTCAGAGACTACACTTGTATTCAAAAGTAATAAACAGACGTAATAGAAAAATGCGTTATACAAGTCAACTTATTCGACGTGGCTACGATTTACGTCACACAATACGTTAGTTACGTTATGTATAAATTCAACACCTTCGTGTATATACATGTGAATAGTAATGTAATAGATTCCGAGTTATCGTGTCCAATGCTCAGGTAGCCACACCCCCTACGCGGCGAGTGGACAGCGGTCAGCTGGCGCCCTCTCGCCGACACCCACGCACACGCCTGATTTATTGACGTTATTCCAATCATTTCAATAAGGGATGATATAGGATTTCCGTATTTGTACTTTAATGTAACTTGACATGGTCGTGCGCCTTTAGTACTCGTAAATAGGTAGATAATTTCATATCAACAACTATTTTTGTTGTTTTCAATGTTTCAAATGTTTTCAGTTTTTTTTTATTACAATATAATAAATGAAATAATTCAGTACTCTTTATAATTCCAAGTATCGTAACACTATAAATGTATGGAAACTACATATCTTCTATTTTAAATACGAAATTTTATTTGGACGAATGGATGGATATTTGTTACTAGATATCTCCAGCACGTCTCACCGGATCTCTCTGAAATTTGGTATAGATGTAGAACATAGTCTAGGCGCATAGGCTACTAATTATTATTATTTTTTAAATTCTCGAGCTAGTAATAAATAGTCAAACATACCAAATATGAAATATATTTAGGCTAATCGATAGAATATGACTAAAATAAATATCTGTGATTTATTGAAAAGTCGTCTGGCCGTTGACAGTGGGCTGAGGTAGGGGGCGCCACCCTCGGGGGTGTTGTACCGAAAAGTTTAAATTAGCTCGTTACACATCGCACACGTCGTCGGTAACTGAGCATTGTTTTTTCGCATAGAAAAGGTCACTGGAAGCCAACTTGTGTGTTAGAGAAGTTCCGACCGTCGTCGCCGCATAAATTATTAATTACATTTTGTCCCGGCACGCTGCTGATCCTAACACCATGTTAATTTGTAAAACGTCTCTTAAATTTACAAGGGTTGGCGTGTTTAATACTTTGTTCTTTTAAACAAAAAAAAAACGAAATCAGATAACAAGCACAATAAAAAATAATTCCCTGCTCTACAAACAATACAGATACTCAAAAATGTTGTTAATAACATAAGTAAATTCACGTTGTGTTCAATCACATCTTATAATAGAGTGATTGCCGTTTTGTAGTTTCTTTACCCAAGTACTTTTTAATTGTATCTATCAGAAAGCTGACGTATCTCATGTTTGCTTAACAACTAGTTACTTAACATTTTATTAAAAAATGTTTTCATTTCACCGTCGTATTAGTTCTACAAATCGAAACAATAGAAGTCTACAAACAAAACGTAAGCGCGGTGTCGAATTTTGTGTATAACAAAATAAAAATGACAGGCATTGTACTCTGAATCTAAAAGATTGATCACTGACCTATCCGTAATACGATGAGCTTTGAACAAAAATTCATTCAACTCTGACATAACTATGACCAGCGTGTCCGATGTTAATTGGCAGGGGTACGCCGACGCATTGTGGTTACGTTGCAACGAACTGTACAGTACAGTCACGTACATCAGGTATTTATTTCATATCAATTTAGATGAATTTAAAGCAATTGTAAGGTCGAAAACTTGTCGTAGCGACGTAAATTCGTGCTAAATTATAGATTTTATGGTTACAGTTTGCTCTAAGACATTCGATAAGTAGAAAGTTACTCCTATCAATACATATTCTCTGTCAATTCTTGCAAAACTGTATGTGTACATGATTGTACCAGGTATGATATAGAAATACAGAATATCGCGAATAAGGGTGTTTTTTTTTTCGATATTTGGATTTTGTGGGGGCGTTTTAATTGTTACATTTTATTTTGCTCTGTATGTAATTGCGGTTAGTATTATTATTTACGTTTTTTACACAAGAGCCTTCACTAATATACTCTTAAAAGCAAGAAATGCTTATTAATAATGCTGATATCTGATAGTAATTAAGGAATGTTCATATAAAATACTCACACAGTTCAGTTAGTTTTATTTCGCCAACAAGTCCAGTATTTGTTTTGTTTTGATTCCGCTTTACGTTACCGAAGCATGAATTTTGACATCACAGTTTCTTTGATAACATCTCTTTTCAATGGATCAGGTTGTCGGAAATGGACATTGCGTTCAAAGGCCCATTCGATATAAAGCCCTGTGTCGGCAAATTCCGATTCAACGTTAACCGCTTTATTTTTTATCTACGCCTGTATAGACTTCATCTTTAAGACATACGATATTAAAATACCCACAATCATGAATTAATTGCGAGGTATTTAACGACGCGAATTCCAATCGCCAAGACATCTATACTTAATATAATAAAGCATAAACACACACTTCTTGTACGAGTACACGACTTGTACTTCTCGTATCTATGATAACTAGATCTAATAGCCTAAGATATCAGCAATCACAGCATATTTTCGAATAGTTCTTTTTTTAATAAAAAGCCCTACACTTACGTCACGCTTTAGGCTATATATTTTCACGCCATTAAACTTAGGGGGAAAATATTTTGGATAAAAACCCTAATGTGGGAAAGAGACCATAAGTTGCTGCCAACATCAAGGAAGCAAGGTTGCCATGGTTTGTCATCATGACATGTCATTTTGACATTTGCAATTGATAATTTGACACATGTAAATAATAAAATTAAATTTTCATAATTTTATGCGGATGAAGTCGCACGGAAACAGCTAGTAATTAATAATAATTCCAGGCAGTTCTCAAAATTTCCCTTTAAAATTGACGTATACAGAGATTGCTAATATCCAAAATATGGATTCACTTACATTCCCAAAACCCAATATGGAAAGATCGATATTTTGAAAAAGCTAAAAAATATAATTGGAATATTTTTTCATCATTTTTTGTAGGAATTGAAACTCTAGCTTAAGGATTTATATAAATGTATTATTACGAGTATAATAAGTTTATAATAACTTTTAATATGAAAAAAAAATCATTGAACTTCTTTAATTGATGATCTTTATATATTGACATCTTGCAATATCAGATATTGAGAAATGCCATAACGCTCGTACACTCCTTGCTTTTTTCTTTAAAATAAAAGCGCACGTATTGTCGAGTCATAAAAAATGTATGAAACAATAGAGGAGTTAAACACAAAAGTGCGGAGGGAAAGAAGTCCTAGGACCATGTTGCGAACCGCCCAGGTCTCACCGCCATTCGCGTCAGTAGGCGGGTTGTGTAAACATTGCCTAATGACGTCACACTTCTCCCAACATGGCCACTTCGCAACCCTTGCTGCCTATAATTACCCTTAGCAAATGGAGCAGGAGATTTTATTGTGTACAACTCAAGTACTCTGAGTTTGTACCTAAGTTTGTATATAAATACTTTTATGTACACAAAGAGGCAGCAAGTGAAGAAGCATGGCAGAAGAAAGTATTTTTTTTTATCTCATAAGCTTTGAAATAAACGGTATACAGCAAACGGACTGAAGCATACCTTTTTTAACTATTCATTAGTCAGAGTCAAAGAAAAAGAACTCAATTTCACTATGAGATTTACTAATTTATTTGAAAATTATGAAAAACATGTTATTTGGTACATTATAAAATGTTCAAATTAACTTAAATTACACAAACCAGTCAATGTTTTTCTTGTTTTTCTAAATTACAGTAAATTTTCAGTCTAAATTAAGTATGCCAATGTCCAGTAAAAGTAAATTTATTACTTAACAAATTACATTAATAAAGAAAGAGGTCATATGCCTAACATTAATAGTTTATTGAAAAACACAGAAGAAATATTTAAATACGTCCTAAACAAGTAAAGCGTCTAAAGTCTATTAAATTATGATAGGCGAGCCTATAAAACACGATTAGCTCTTAAGGGGACGCTTCTCGTCCACCGATAGATAATCAAATTATCCGAAGTAATTCTGAACGGCGAAAACGCCTGATTATCATCGCCTTATTTTTTTTCTCGACCCCAGGGAACCAAGGAAACAATATTTGATGGCAGTATTTCTGTTGTCTTTAAAAAAATAAACTATTGTACTATGTTTGCAACATTGTAAAAAAAAACAAAAAGAAAAGGAGGATATTTTATCTATTACTAATATTATAAAAAGGAAAGATTTGTATTTCTGTATGTAAAAAATAAATTCAAAATCTACTGGGCTGATTTCTATATTATCACATAAACTATAATATTTATAAAATTTCAGGCGGACGAAGTCACGAGCAAAAGCAAGTATTTTATAATTTAATCATATTCTTAAACTATGGCTATTAGTTATAATATTTGTTCTGCAAGAGAAAATATAACTTATAAAAATCTAACTACGAAATGTTATTTTACTTGTAGAAAAAATGAACGGAACTAAACTTTGTTATGTTTTATGTAACACAGGTAGATGCGGTCCCGGGGGACAAGAATTGCGCAAAAAAAGACAAGACCACAAAGTCGTTTGATCAAATTAGGCTGGGTCAGTAATCGTGTTACTGATACCCAATACCGGCAACGTTCCAAATAACCAGAGGAAAACAGAGCCCTCGAGTATTGCCTCTTCTGTTCGTTAGAGAGATTTGAATTTTTCGCCATGGGTCGAATTTTTTTTCTCATCTCTCCAAGCACGAAACGTGATACTCACTTGGGGTAGATGGACAACCCTTAATAGAAAAATATTGAGTGAAAATTTTTGAAATATACGATATTTTGTTCAATGTGAAAATGGATTTTTTAATTGAAATTCGACACTGGTAACTTATCATTTATTTATCGAACTTACTAAAAACTCAATTTTGATGTTTGATTTTGTAATATAAATCAGATACTTTAAGTAATTGAAAATCCTCGCTATATTTTTGTTCTTAATGTACTGTGTTAGCACATTTTCGTTTTCAAATTTGGTACAAACAAGGCACGTTTCCTGTTAGACGTGTATTCTATGTATATTGAAGAATAATCAAATGCTTTAAAGAATTGAGAGCGCATTTTATCAACTGATAAAATTCTAAAAATGTTTGAAATTGATCGCGGAATATTAATAAAGAGGTATAAAATATTACGATGAATATATGTATATACAGCGTGTGTAAAAAGGTTATGGAGAAAGCGTTCTGCGGCTTTCATTCGAAGGATATTTGTCACGGTACGAGTGTCAATAAAAACGCCACACCGGACTGTCTGCCACTATACCACAATACAATAGGGACGTGTTCATCAGTTTTTCCTTATCGATATATTGTAACGATAGGGAAAATTAAAGAAATTTGCTATAATAGTGAATTACAAGAAAATAAAAGTCTTATTTCTATAAATACAGATTAAATAATTGGACAGTTTATGTTACCATTTTTAGTAACTTAATCATATAAGCTAAGAAATAAGTAGGAAAATACCAGTTATGAAATCAATACTAATGTGAAAACTATTCAAAACTATTCAAATGTACGTAACATTAAAATACAATAACATGGAAAACAATATTGCTTCAATCTTACATGTTATATTTTATATTCATTTACATACATTTATATTCTTAAGAGTAGCTACAACAGCTGTTTTTTAATTCACCCTCAATATTTCTATCGATGATCGATCATAAGTATCGATAGAATGGGCCGGGTCTATAACAATGTACCCGTTAAAGCGGACACTTAACCCCTAATCCTCGGCAGCTCTACCCCGGTGGCTGGCGAGCGTTTATGGCAAAAATCTTAATTCTACGGCGGCTCTGACGTTAACTGCCCGCCGGTAATTACTACCAGGAGCTGTATCTATTACATCGAGTGTTCTATTTATGAATCAGTCGGTGTTTATGCTGTTACAAATAAGGTTCAATTTGCTGCGAATTAATTGTGGAAAAGTAAAAGGTAGAGTTAAACTAATTAGTAAGGTTAGGAAAAATTATAAGAATAACATGGTATGAAAATAGGATTCTGAAATCGCATTGGAAACAATAGAAAGATATGGTTATTCTAAATAACAGCTTTTTACATAGCAAACATTTTTTTAAACCGAAATAAGTATATTTAATCTCTGATCGAGCTTAATACGGTGCATGAAAAATATTCGCACTTTCGTTATATCTACCAGACTAGCTGTTGCTCGTGACTTCGACCGCGTGAAATTAAAAAAAATAGTAAAAGTATAGCTTATGTTACTCGGTGGTAACATATCTTATGGTTTTTAATAGTGCAAAATTTTGCGAATCGGTACAGTAGTTTTTGAGTTATTTCAATACATACAAAAATCTTTCCTCTTTATATTAGTATAGATAATAAAAATACCACATTATATAACTTTGTTACAACCAAAGATTTATAGTATTTCAAATCGTAAATAAACTATAAAACTCCCGTACTACTGAATTTAAAGACTAAATTTTAATCCATTTCCTACAAAACAACAGAAAACAATGTTCCGTTGAAACCCAGCAATCTCGACGCGGTATTGTTTTTGCGTAAAGCCGAAACGCATTCAAAAAGTATTTTTCGAGAGTATGAAACAAACGACATAGTTTTTCCTGAAGCAATAAAAGTGAGGTCATAAAGAGACGTCCGGTCGGGAGCTATGCCAGCGACCACGGTACCCTCAGTACAAGCGAATGCAGCGAACATAAATACTGGACGTCGGCTCGTTCCAAAAACTTTGCACCGTACATTGCTAGAATTGAACGATGCAAATATTATTTTTACGAGTAAGGATATCAAATACCAAATTATGATACTGTAATACAGAAATGATAGAGCTATGCGTAATCAAGTTAACTCTTTGCAGCACTAATTAGCACTTGTTTTTTCTTCGTTTTTAGTCTTTGCAGACTGGTGCTGGTCATTAAGTATTATAGGTTACTGGTTAGTCTGTTACCATCACTTAATCTATGTGTGTCTAGCCTTCAAAGATGAGACAATGTAAACGGTAATTTCTCAATTGTGAAATACGTTCATAGTACTTTTTCATGTCTCAGTAAGTTAAATTGGCAGAATTTAAATAGGGATCCGCAATTATTTATCGCAAATTTATGAAGATGGAAATTTCATTTGCATTTTTATTAAAAAACAACAATCCCGAATTAAAGTAACGACCGTATTCGGAGCGTGGACTTCACTCGGCCTATTACTCGCTGGTCATTATTTTGACTTACGACTTTTGTGGCAAGAAATTTGCGGTCAATGCATTCGAGGAATGCACTTCTATCTGAAATATAATTTTAAATATTACCCCTATGTTGATATAGTGTTGAGGTTTCATGGCGTAAGTGGTTTGCTTTGAACATTCGAAGCTTGTAGTTGACAGTAAGTTTCTCACACAAACATCGACGTTCGTATTGACTTTTAAGATCAATTTTGCAAAATTCGCAATGAAAAACTGAATTGCAAAACATGGAGTTTTCTATAATATCTGGGAGAACAGAATAAGGAGAACTCCAATCTTACTAATATTATAATGCGAAAGTTTAGATGGATGGATGTTTGTTAGAGTTTGTAGCCTAAACGGCTGAAGGGATCTCGATGAAATTTGGCATAGATGTAGAGGATAGTCGGGAAGAACATATGGCTACTTGCTTTTGTTTTTTTTAAATGCAGCGCGGACGGAGTCGCGGGCGGAAGCTAGTGATTCATATATTAAAAACATTTGGCTTTGTTTAGATTCGGAAAATTTACATAAATTCCTTAATATATCAATCAATTAAAAGTTTTTGTATCGTCTAACATAAATGAGTAACTTTTATATATTATGTACACATATACAAAAATTAATGATACCAATTTATAGCCCAGAACGCATTCGATTCGCACAAACATACGATACACGGCATTCGTCCACTTACGCACTCATTTATATGTTAATGTAAATGACATTGGTTTCGCTGTGATTCGTATATAGATAGGAATCGAGGCAAGATATCATTTTCACTGCCTTATTACTTTCCAATTTGTCTTGAACATTGGTTATTGCCCCGTTTATGGCTACCCTCTATTCTGTATTAACTTGATCATTGACGATTTCATTCACTGTATAATACAGTACATAGAATTCTAAATTATACATAACTGCAGATAAATTTAACTATATAGTTTGTAAATGTTAAGTTATAAAGTATTTGGTTTGTGTAAACAGTTATGATCACTTGCAATACCTTTTCGCCTTAAGTCGATTCCAGAGTCGAAAAATCTTGACTTACTCCTTGATGATAAATCCATTCTCTTCCAGTATTTCAAGATGTTAAAACTAAAATGTCTATGAGTTCAATCCAATGAATGTTCATAAAATTACACTAATTAACACTAGAACTCGAAGTACCAAAGACCAATGGGCACTTCGCGCGAAACTCCTTGAGGTCAAAAAGCATGTGATCATCTTCGCAGATGAACACAGACTGACTGGCTAGCTCGAAAGTTTGAGTTCCGAAAAATTAATAAAAGAAAAAACCAACCCCAGAGTCCCAGGTAAAAAAATCCCGTATCAAAACCGCCGTTTCCTAGTGACCCCGATCGCTCTCCCATCCCTTTGTTGGGCTCCTTTTATTTATAATAGTACATTTTTTTCACACACGCCACCCCTAATAACGTGCGAGCAAAAATATGCGTAATCGCACAGTACCCGGCGCAGCGGCCGCGGCGAAAGCGTCATACAGAAAAAATCCACTGTCCCCCATTTGAATAGCAAAAAGTGCACGTCACTGCGAAAATGGTATTAGTGAATGAATATGATTTTCTACAGATCTAAATGGATGGATGACTTATAATTGTGTCGCTTTATATTTAGTATGAATTATTGGTGGTAAGATTTATTATATCGCTCTGTTACGGAAACCTGGTGGACTATAATTATTATACGAGTAAATATAGGTATTATCCAATTATAAACAATTATATAGCAACATTCTTAAATTAACATCTATACGAGAGCATGCTTTCTACGAATGTCAATAAGCAATTTGTGCCATAAATAAGTAGACAAAATGTACGTCTGTCCTTTTTCTTCCTTATTGAAAAACATGAGACCATATACACATTATTCAGACAGAAATCGACGAAGAAATTTCACGTCAGTTATTAACCGTAATATTGTTAGGGCAATCAGATTTAGCGACCGAAATGTGAGCGAAGTGACCCCAAAGAGACGCAATGTTTGCTATTTCTGCGTAAACAAACACAGAAGATTGACATTGAGTGTACATCTGGTAGGCACAAGCAAACAATAGGGGAAGCGATAAACAATATATAATTCGATTTTCCTACGGTTGGCTACGACAAATTGCGTGTGATGTTGGATTCTGGAATTGCATTAATACAGTTTTTTGCTGCTATATTTACTTTTGGGTATTTAAGTATTTATCAAATTTGCAAATGTCAAATTAAATCGACTTTAATTGGAATACGACATAATGTTATCTATCACTAGAGTAACTAATTTTAGAGGTTAATATTTCAATGAACTTGACCACAGTTTTACAACGCGTCCAATTTGTAGTAGGTTATCACACCACAAATCAAGGGAGACAATCAAATTTCTGTTTGACCACTAATCGAAGATCTGTTTAATGTGGTAAACCCAATAAATAACCAAAAAGAAAAACAACGATATAAAAAACCTTTGATATAATTTGATACAAGAGAACAGAAGGTGATAATACGAGTATAAAAAAGGGATACAGTTACGCGAGCCGTTGTCCGAGATTATGATCCAAAACTGGTGAATGTTGAGGTTACCTGGCCGATGGGGCGTGTGAAAACGGAACAGGTGGCCGCGTCTTCCGCTCGACCCGGTAATTATAGAATGGACGGACAATGGCGACGCGTGATGCGCGGGAGTGGTTTGACGCGATGGTCGCGGTTTTTCTGCTCTCGAGTGCAAATTCGTCCGTAAACCTTGTGGCGGTTTTGTAAATGTTTGGCATTAATTCTTTATAAACCTTTCTATTGTTGAACGTTGAACTTTTTTATAAGACATTTTATAAAAAAAAAAGTTAAGCATTGATTTTTGGTCTGCAATAATTAGAACCTATCTAGAGGATCTTTTTTTGGAACTTTTATCATCAACATCAACATCTAGTTTGTGGTCTATAGAAATGATATGTCGTGTAATCCTTTACTTGTTTGTGATGGATAAAATAAACTTTCGATTCAAACAGGTATCCTGTTATATGAGAATCTAGAGCAAAAGGACCATAATGAATTCGATATCTTTTCGCAAAAAAAAAATTCACACAAATGTGTTCCGATTCTGGTCAAGGAATCCTTTGTGGACACTATTGTCGAGTATTGACGAATGGAGGTATCAAAGGGTTTGCTGCCACCTTTGAAAGAAAAAAATGACAGCGTGAGAGATAAACTAGAAGACATATGCGATTTTTTTATAATTATTAGATTTTACAAGTGGATATTTATGTTGTAACATTCTTTCAAAATCGAAACTTTAGAGTGAGTTTAAAAATATAACTTTTTTTGAGTGTTTTTTTTTAGTCTCTCTAAAATATGCATCAAATTGACCGTTAAATGCAGAGCCATTACTGTCATTACAAAGTGGTTTTTCCAAATTCGACTCGTTTCTAGAATTTAAAGAGAATACCGTGACAAGAGAGTCACGGGACTTAAAGGAATCAATTGCTTGAGTAAGCAATTTACAGGAATTGCCAATCGAAAAGCCCATAAATGGATAAGTCGCGAGTTTCGTTTTCAATAGCTCAAGTGTAGTTGGTAGTTGGACGTTTGAATCGGTCGGCGCAGACAATGGACGACGGCGGAGTCACACGCGGGTCACTCGGCGGTTATCTCGCGATCGGAAGAAAGCCGATCTCTGCGGCCGCGCCGTCAAATTTATTGTACTGTTCGCCTCTGCCGTTATTCGCTACTCTGTGGTCACGTCTAATCATACGTGTTGTCATAAAATTTTCTATGTTTAATTAAATGGTACGATACTGAGACCTATTCACGACCGTATATCTAATGAGGTGGTTAGAGATAGAGATAATTTAAGCTTGATTTGACTTTTGTGTGTAGATGACTTTATAACATGTGTTATTGAATTCGTTGCAATCATAAATCAAAAATAGATTACCGGCTATTTAATATTTTGGATAATATGAGGATGAAAAGATGGATTTTTATTTTGATATGCTTCTTTATCGAGAACTTTAAATCTACGTTCGTAAAAATATGCGCATAAAATAATTGTCTCACGGTGTGACTGGCAGCATCTTGCAAAAATGCCATATTTGGTTTGCAGTAGCCGAGTAGCATTTCACATGGCCTCAATTAAACAGTCATCACTCTGACGGATGTGGGTGCACAATCTTACGGCGGCGGCGGGTCATCGCGTTAACAAGGCGAGCGGTCACGAGCTGCCCGCTATGGGAAAGCTCCCAGCATACAATTGCATTCTGATACCTCACTGCGTCCGTTTCTTAGCTATTTTTTTAATCTGTGTCTTCTTTGTTTTTTTTAAGTTTTAGTGACGCTTGACATATTTTGATGCCCAAGATATGTTATTCTAATGATTGTAGTTACAAAGTTACTATATCAATTATTAAACGTTTCATTTCTACAAATAAGATATTTTCATGTTTTTATTTTAAATTTAATATATTCAAAGTGAATTCAAGTGACCTTCTGATACCACCTTAAGATTCAACAGGATCGATGATAAGGTCTTTTGTGATTTTTATTAATTAATTGTTGATTAATTAATAAAATTTTAATTAAGTTGTATTTAATACTATTTAAGATAAAGGAAATTATTGTAAGTCGTAGTACCGAATTGTATTAAACGCTACAGACCACGGCCCATGGCGCTATAAATCTCAAAGAACTCCCACGCGGAAACCCCGATGCAACGAACAATACGGTAACATACAACAAACACAATATAAATCATAAATGAACATCGTACTATCTTTCACTCCTTTGACTCTGTACCTTATGATTTTTAACACCCACTTAATCTCTTCAAGCGAAACAATAAGCCTTTTAAGACATTGCAACATCGGTTTAAGCTCGCTTAGCGAAACGTGGGATGAAAGTTACGATATCAACGACTGTTTATTTTTTGGTGTCTGCGCTGTCTAATTACAATTAACTCTATGATTTATTATATGCAATAATTTATCTACTTCAATTTCGTTCACTTTATTTTGCTCAAGTAAGCGATGTAAGAACCGCATCTAGCACAAATGAGAAAAATATCCAAAATTATTTTTTTTCGTTACCCACAATCGCGTTACTGTCCGTTTCGCTCTTTCCTTTGTCGAATGGATGATAAAAAAAAATAAATCGAAGAATCTCAATGAATCAAAAGCATTGGACAATGGTCACGGGGATCATTCAGGCGACGGACGTTTCGGGATGAAGGATGGCCGATATAAAGGGACAGGTAGAAACCACGAGGCTTTGCTCGTGTCAATCAAAAGTATAGACTATCAAGTAACATGCGTGATGCAAAAAATTATAAATTTTTCTTATTATGGGTATTTGACGGGTAAATATCTGTTTAGGTTTTGATAAATTTTATGTTTGCAAGGAATTTGTTAATCTGTCTTTAGAATGATTTTTTTTACTCTCATTTCCTCAGCTGAGATTTTTTTTAGTATATTTGAAATCGATTAAAATTCAACAGCATTAAATAAACTTATTAAAGATATCCGAGAGAGTAAAATGTTAATTGCTTGTTTAAAACCAACTACGGAAGCTACCAGTAAAATAATTGCATTATCATAATTGTAAACTACAAAAAAAAAAATGAAAAATTGAAAGTGACACTCGTAAACCCTTTTCTAATAAACGATGAAAGGATGACGAATAATGATACACAATACTTATTTAGCCTACAGGCGACTTCGACCCTATTCGCTATTGTCGCATTATCAACGTTCATAGACGGACGTCTGAGCCTGTTTTGGCCAAAAAAAACCTTTGACCAAAATTGTTTGTCAAACGTGGGTCGGATTATTTTTTGTTCAGGTGTTTATCGAAGTTTGACCATGGGAAAATATCACAGATTCAGGTGCCTCTATCGAATTCGGGACCATTGTCAACCTGTTTGTTATTAGAGATAAAAATCTTTGCAGCTTTTGTTTGAGAACGTTACCATTCTTATTTTGATTATTTACTATATTAAAATGATAACAGATCAATAGATAATATCGATAATATGTTTTGTTGGTTATAAGGTCCATCCTCGATCATTTTAAAGCTAAGAATTTGCTAAGCTTAATATTTTTTCAGCTAGTTGATTGTAAAATTTCCTCTCAAACTTACAATCGGTCTGCCTATCTTATTAGCTTTTGAAAATTCCTAGTTCCATTTATCCATCAGACTTAGAAGGATCTTATTGTTTATACAGTACCTTGGATAAACGAAGCCTTCAAAACTGTGTCTATTAAATCAAAGGCTTGATCGTACACTTACCAAAGTTTAAATCGTCGCTAGCGTTACGACATTAACAAATCGGTATCAAAGCCTGACAAAGATGGACTCTTGAGAATCTGTCCACCCACTCCCTGTCTATTGATCGTTGTACCTTCACAATAAATTAATTCCTGTTATGAACGACTTTTTATTCCATTGTACGTTTTTATCTTTTTAACTAGACCTTTAAATGCGAGTTTAATGTTCGGTCATCGGTCAGTGTAAAGGTCTTTTATAATTACAAAGTAAGACAGGAACTAAGGCTTAACAACTTACACTAGAGCTCGATAATAAATTGGGTAAATAGAATAGATACACATACATTAATAAGCAATTATTATGCATAAGTTTTAATTACTTTAGTAGACTTACTACTTGTGGGTGAATCTATGCTGTCAGAAAATATTGATCCTATATTTGTAAGGAATCATCGAGTCCAAAAGGAAGATCTGTACTATAGATTAGTTAAATAGAATTGGCCAATTATCATTCAGTTTTATCTTAAACCATTGGATTAGTGTAATTCCATGAAAGGGTTTCATGTTTGGTTACAACTTTTATGTTGTTACGTGATTTTTGTTGTTGAGAGAATTAATCTTTTTTCCAGACAATTGTTTAGTATAACATTGAATAGCGTTTAAGTGGGGCTTTTTCCTTTAACAACATTCTTTAATCTTGTATCTATATCTAGTAATCTCATAAACTTTACAAGACATCCTTTCTTTGCAATTTCTTTTGATTCTAAACGAATGATAACCAATTTGATATGGAAATATATTTTATACAAATAGATACAAACTATTTCAGTAGCGAATTTTATATAAATGTTAATCAGCTTATTAATTTCTAAAAAGGTTAGACATTAATAAACATTTACCTCCAACGTTGTTCGCATCATTTAACAGCGCAGCTAATAAATCCAAATTAAACTTTGTCTGGACCTCCGTTTGACATAACATATGTAAATCCATACACATCTTTATCTTTGGGATCACAAAAACAATGCCTGTGGATGCGGACATTAAGAAAAATAAATCCACCGTCGGTCCAGTTGCAAAGAGAGCGGGTGGCCGACGCCGACGTCCGCTCACATCATTATTCGTAATACCGAAATTAACTTTATTCCCATCATTTAAATATCGGCTACCTCTTATTAAAGATATCGGTCCTTGTTTCTTTACATTCCTTTTTTCTAATTTCTTCATCTCAACTTACAATGTATAGTTTAAAGTATCATTTCAAGACGTAAATATTTAAGTAACATTAGTAAATATGCTTATGGACGAATAAATAAATGTAATGATTTATCTCTCGAACAACTTGAAATATGTTAAGGAAATCTATCATTCTCTTAGTACCTCTACTCAATCTTTCACGTTAACCATCTTCTCAGCAAAGTTAAAACTTAATGAGTAAATTAATTACATTTATTAAGCCCGAGTATTAATTTTCTGTAGTTAAACGGTGATGGCGATCCTAGACGGAATCGATTTAAAGTATCAAGAACTATGCAGCAGCTGTAACTTTGTACAAGGATCAAGATTGAAAGTTCCGCTTGTAAATGCGATGCTTCGATATTCGCTTAATGAAGACATATTGAATCGCTAAGCGGCGAACGACATAGTCAACGTTTTAAATTGACATGCGGCCTTTTATGTGATATCCGCTCTTTAGATAAAAAATAAGTACATTATAAATCAAAATACAAGCAATTAGAATGGACATTAATTTTCCCTTGATAATTTCTCGTTGAAATTAACAAAGATCAGGAGAATTCCAAGTAACACGAGAAGCATTCGAAATGCAATGGCCTTTAAAAATAAAAAAAAAACACTCCTTGTCCTAAAAGTTGTTACAATTAGAGCTCCAGGAGTCGGGAATCACTGTTTAATAATTTATTTAGTGAGCGGCGTCGGACTGAAGGGAAGTTAACTTGGATTTTTAAAAGTTTGCAAAAGTTAGGAACGCGTGGCGGAACTCGCGTCAGATAATGTAATTCGATGATTCCCTAATTCACACCTTTGAGGAGGGTTAAAAAACCGAGGCCCTCTGTCCTCTGCAACTTGTAATTGAGGGTACCTTTATAAAGTTTTTGGGAAAATTTTAAATTAGATACCCATAGTGTTAATGTTATACTGTTGTTTTTTTTTTAATTAGTCCAATAAAACAATTACGTATGTTAAACGATTTTGAAATTTTGTATTGATATTAGTGTTCACTGTTTATAACGAATAGTTTCCTTTACTTTAGATATTTCTTCGGTATTTCTTGAACACCAGGGTAGACTGGTGAAATTGATGGTGTGACTTCAATATTGGTTTATAAAAACATCAGACCGATTCGTCAAAACGACGCTTACCAACATCGAAGACGCAAAAGGGGGGTTGCTTTGTTCGGTGCGTACAAAAAGCGAGTGCCTCACTCGAGGCTCTTGCGCCGGTAATAAGAACAAACGTGTCACCGATGAGATGACGCGTGTCGGCCAATCGGGCGGGAGGCCGCAGCCGGCGGTGACGTCACCTGGCCACCGACCAATCGCGGTGCCCCGGTCAACTTGGACTAATTGGCGTTGTGTGCGATAACTCTCTAGCCATGAGGAATCTGTGCACTCGATTCGGCGCACACGCATGATTTGCCTCTACATACACACATGCAAATACTACGCAAATAAAAAAAACATGAGACAAGCAAATATCTTATTATTGAAAACTATCCTTTTAGATAGTAAACTACTTACTAAAAACACTAATAGGTGCGTTTAGTGTAATTTTCTCGTATTAAAACTTAAATTATTTCTACGGTAGTATTGCATAGTTTTTATCACGAAAATGTATTTATAAAATAAATTGTAATTAATTTTCTACAGAGCTGTCCGTATCACGATTAAGACAGATTAAAACTACCGATGAAGGAAATATTAGTTTTTAAAAACAAAAGTAAAGCATGGGAATACACAAGAAACGGTTTATGAATTACGTGCAATTATATTAGCCGTCGGACAGTGAGAACTGTACACAATGGGATAAGAATTTTAATGTATAGTAATTAATATGAACAATTTCTAACATCTACAGCATGCTCTGTGCAGACTTTTATGACCATAAAATTAGCATACGACTTAAATCCTCTTTTAGACAATTAGATACTTTAGTTAGTGTATTCATTTCTTGTATATAATACTAATATAAAATCTAGATTACAACTGTTATTTTTAATTCTTAAAAAAATATCTGAGAAAAAAATATGATAACGGGTATTTAATTCCAGTATGTAAGTTAATAAAATGATTTTCCTTACACTCATTTAATTTTATGAGTTTTATTAACTGTTTTTATGTATTAAGCCATACTAAAAATATTAGATTTTCGAAGTTAAGGATTTTTGTTATTGTAGATATTTACTATTGATAAACTACATGAGTTTTAACCACTAAATAATAGATTAAATTAATAGATAAACACGAATTTATTTGTTTTAATTCAATTTTTCTTGCAATATCGCGATAAACAAAACAGCTTATTCGTGTAGTCATTTTGCTACAAAATTGACGGTCATTGCAAATTGATTATTGTCAAGTTATTTTCCACGTTAGATGATTTTATACAATGTCTATTATTTTTGACCTCTGCACATTTGAGTCATTAGGTCTTATGTAATTACGGTCACAGGTGGAGCCATAACTATAGTCAGTGCATCAAATCTGTAATTATCTTAGAAAATTTATCCTCGATCGAGAATTGATGAATGTTCATAAGTAAATATTTTTAACAAATTTATACTCTGGCAAATATTGAGAAAAAGACAATAAAATCATCTTAAAATATACGTACAAAATTCATATAAAATTCTATGATTGGAAGAACAAAAAATTTACTATTCAGCCAACTTTAAAGTTATTGTTATCTAATTTGTAATGCAACTTAAATTTGGCTTAGTAAGGTTCCAAGTAGGTATCACACATTGTTAGTAAAACGTGACAAAACATTATTTTTTTATTAATTTTTTAAGTGGCTGTAAAAACAATTGACGTCAAACGATCTTATCGGAAAGTTATAATAGCAAAAATTCTGGAGATATATAAATATGGTTTAATTATTTTAAAATTATAAATAAGTACGTCGTACAGTTGTATATTAAAAAAAGAAATAAAACACTGGCCGGAGGGAATATCTTGTTGCCGAGTGCTGCATGTTTTGTTGTTGAATAATTTAGACCGGCAAGTGAGGTAGTCGTTGTAACTCTTTAAAAACTATCCCTGTCCCTCTTGGACGGATGACCAAGGTCCCGTGCAAATATTGACTCAAGAGCTACAATATTAAGTAGCTCGTTGCTGACTTGAATAGAGTCTCGTCAGTGCTACTGACTGCAATTGTATGCAACTGTGCCCCTTTAAATTTTATTTTTACTTTTTTAATAAAAACATGCATTTTAGTGTTGTGTTCTATTGAATATTGTCTACGCGAAAAATCTACGTAATGACTAAAATTAACGCTAGTTAATCATAGTAAGTACCAAAAAACTGCACACTTATTTTGTAAACATCATAAAAGAAAATAAACAAACCTTGCGCGATGCGTACAGCTGGCATCTTAATTCTCATCTTGATTTGGTCACCTATTTTTGGATCTTCAACAACTTCTTTATCCTCGGAAATCTTAGCGGCGACAGCTTCTTGTCCGCGGCAGCAGTTCACACGCGCCGCCGGCACTGCCGCTTATCGGCCCGCTTTTAAAACGATTTTGATAACAAAGGTTGAGATGTCACAGAATTGTCCTCCTCGAAAGTCCGACGGCGAGCGACGTTTAACAAAATTTTAGTCATCTTTTTAAGTCAATCATTTTTACAGTTTAAATTTTTTAACAACACCGTATTCTACTTTTTCCTCTTCATTTTGATTAATATGTCCAATTCGACGACCAAATGTTTACTTGCCAAAATGTATTGGTCATAAAACGGTCTTATCAACACATCAATGAATGTCTCGCGCTCTATCTAATCTGAGCGCACCCAGTGGCGATCTTGCATTCCAGTTAATAAGTCGTTTTTTTGCACTAATAAATTTTCATATATTAACTTCTTCACTTCAGTCAAAGTCACAGATTTTGCATTGATAATAAAAAAACAATACGAAATAAAATAATTTAAACTATAGCAGAAGGTAACTTTAACAACTTAACAAAAGAAAAGCAAAAATAGTGATAGTCTATTTTGTTTATGAATTTCGCGAAGTGGCGTATACCGCGATCGTGATCGAGTAGGTCGCGCGTGCGGAGCCGTGTAGCAGGTGCGCGGCCGGCCGCCCGCTCTCGCCCGCTGTCCGAGAGCGTCTGTGGCCGTCCTGTGTCCCTTCGCGCGAGGGCGCCCAGCCTCGGGCCTCGTGTCCACGACTCGCGCCGTCTCACTCCGCTGGCCGAGGGCGACGCGGCGCGCGCGAGTCCGCACGAAGTGGCCAGGGGTTACTCGCGGTCGCCGACGCCTCGGCATCTGAACAGAGACGCCGCGACACTCCCACAAACGCAGCCTCCCAACGCGCGAAAAGGATAGACATTGATTACGAGTGCCGTGCGTCGGTGTGCGTGCGCGGGTGGGGCGAAGATGCAACGCGTACAAAAGAAAAGGGATAATATTTGCCTGCATATTTCATGACTCGATTAGGAGATGGAATTTTTAATTGAATGGACCTGCAACGCGCGGTCAGTCCGAGCTTTTAAGAGTTGTATTAATGAAGACAAACGATTTAAAAGTTTATTTTTATTTAAAACTAGCTTTTACAGTTTTTTTAACGTAATTTACGTAAATATTTCTTCGGACTTTAAAAAACCAACTTTAATAGAATATTTAGAAATAAAACAATATACTTAAATGTCTTATTGAATCAAATGCGTAACAAAATTTCTAATGTAAGGACGGAAAAGCATTTATGTCGAAGTCATGGTATTACGCGTAGCGCGAAGCTACGCGCGTAGCTTACTCGTAGCGACATTTGTTAGAATTAAACCTAAACACGTATTTCTAGCAATTTATTTAATTTGCTTTATATCTTAAAATTATTTAAACTTATAATAGATTCAATATAAACAAGAACTTACAAAGAAGTAAGAAAACGCAACACGTTGAACTCCACAGACGGCTAGATCTTTCACTTTCACTCTTCCAAGTTTCCGAGCGCATTTTTTCCCCAACGTTATTTTACTTAAGACGCTACGAGGAACTTATCTCGGTCGGTCCTTGACTTTAATAAGTTTTATGAGTGTCAGTCGAGACTTAACTGGCGCGAGAACGGGCGGCGAAAAAGAACTTTTTCATAATTGTTTCTCAACTCTTCGTGAACTTGGAAGTTTTGCCTTCGATTATTGAATTATTTTTTAATGTTTGTCTACTAGCATTATGTTACATAGCTAATTATAACTATTGTTTACTCTTTCAGAATTTATAGTGTATTATTTTTGTTACAATCCTATCATCATAAAATTTATCAACATAGTGAATTAAACACATGTCGTTTTATTTTAATAAAAAAAAATTGTGTCATAAAAAAACTCTTTAAGAAAATGTGATTTTTATCTGTATTGTTACTGAAAACAATGAGAAAACGTAGACAATTAGACTGGTCAAACAAATAGGCCGGACATTAATATATTAGAGGTCTGGGTCACTTCAGGTGCGTTTCAGTTGCAACTTCAAAATCATTTCATCCCTCTCTAAAGGCGACATACGCAGGGTGGAAAAAGAGACAATTGATGTGTTGTACGTTTTCCCAAAGTGAAAACTGTGAATATAATGACACATGTATGTCGATCTCCTTCATATGTTAGGATATGTTAGTGACATGAAAGAGACGGTGATACTCGGTAAGTTTTCGTATGTGGAGGCTCGCGCGGTTCGCTACTCGACGCTAGGCGGCGTGGAAATGGGGGAAATGTTTAACTCTTTTTTTTATTTAAAAAAAAAAACAGTTTCTTGTAACATCCAGTGCCCATTAAATCTCTGTGTACTTTTTAAACAATTTATTGTCATCTTACGAATATCAAAAATGTTACCACCTTTGTTATTTTGCAAAACAAAAATTATTTCCGACATAATTCCGATATTATAAATCGTATAAATCAGCTGTAAAAAAAAGGAACTCGGCAACAAGTTAAGCAAAACTTAAGTAGAATTAAGACCGTTGAGAAACCTTTTAAAGTCGCGATTTAAAAAACTTTTTCCAGTAGTTCTATAATTACACGTTGTGACGGTTTCTTTTTCTAACTTTTTTTTGTTCGACCTCGGTGACAGATGCAGGATACACGAAATTGCTCAATTTGAGACTTGTAACGTTGTATTTGTCAGTATCGAGTTTAGAAATGGGTATTCGCAAATGAATTATTACTACAACATTTTATGTACAAAATCACTCCATGCTCTAGACGCAGTTATTAGATACTAGCTGTTCTCGTGCGGCTTTGTCCGCATCAAATTATAAAAACTTTATTTAATTGCTTACAATTGTCAAAATCTTAATTGCAAATGTCAAAATTACCGTTAATATAATAACCTTGCTTCCTTAATGTTGGCAGCTTGTAGTTTCTGGTCCCTTTCACACATGAAGGTTTTTTTTAATTTATTACCCCCCTAAGTTTAAGAGCGTGAAAATATATAGCCTTAAGCGTATCGTAAGTGTTGGGCTTTTTATTAAAGAAAGAATTATTAACAAATATACTGTGATTGCTGATATCGTACGCCACAAAGTACTGTGAGTTTAAGCTTTATTATATTAGTATAGATATGCTAGATGTATCAGAAACTTTGAAAATAATGCGTTAAAATCAGTAAGCATTAAAATGTTATCATTTTACATTTGTAATTAATAAAGATTCTAACTTTACGCTGCAATGGCTATGACCAGTATAAATTCATCTGTAACTTTGTTGTTTTCAGGCTAAATATTTATTAATTTATTTAATAGTTGCCTATTTCTATTATTTTAATCATGCTCTCAAACTGTAATTACAGCTATATAAAGTTTATTTTTATAAAGAGCTACTCCTAACTATAAATCGATCTTATAACTAGCTACCTCCCCATCCCCTGTGCGGTGGTAGTTTTAAAATAGCAACAGCCAGCTTCGTTCAAGGGCATACGGCACACGTGTTTCGGACAAGGATTGATGTCCCCGCAATCCGGGAATGGAAGATACTGTTGTGACCGGACTAACCAAACTTATACTTTAATAATTCTTAATTACATAACTAAGAGACAGATATAAGGAAAATGTAAGTTGGATAAGTGGATTTAAAAAAAAAAGTGTTACTACTTACCACTTTAAAATATAGAAATTAAAAACGTATGAAAGTATTTTATCAGTCTGGGTTATCTAACTTAGGAGAGTTTCAGTTGATTAAGATTCGGGATGGAATGTCCTTTTATTATCACCGTTTATCGTTTAGATAAAAACGGCTTCGCTTTAACGATATAACGTCGGTTTTTACATATGTGTATTTAGACAGAAGTTCATATGTTCGGGTAAAAGTGGAATATTATGTAGTATAGAGCGGTAATATTAAAACTCTATTCGACAAACCATATTATTATTACCCTGACTATATGGAAATAGAAACGCAAGGGCGACTTACCACAAAGTTAAATATAGAAATGGTCAGGAGCGCATACTTCACAAGATCTATGTCTCCGCACCTAAATAAACAACATACAGCCGAATACTGAAAATACATCTTACTAATATTATAAATGTGAAAGTTTAGATGGATGGATGTTTGTTAGAGTTTGTAGCCTAAACGTCTGAACGGATTTCGATGTCATTTGACATATAGATGTAAAGGAAAGTCTAGAAGAACGTATAGGCTACTCACTTTGTTTTTTTTTTCAATTCCACGCGGACGGAGTCGCGAGCGAAAGCTAGTTTAAGTATATAGCAACCACTTCAATGATAAGGTTACACTTTAACTCCATTTTTTTTTCATTCATCCGTCATATTCATTCAATGATAGACAGTGAAGATACCAACTTGAACGTTGTGATAACATTTTCGGACGACCTATTAGTTTGTAAAATTACGTCATTTGTGTTCAATGTAGAGATTATTGATAAGGATATTTGTGTTAACTAAAGTTACTTCTAAAGAAGAAATATAAATATGTAAAAGGTCGTTTAACACCAAAAAGAAGATAACTACAATGTTACTTATGTTTTCACGAATATGTAGATGTTTTCTTAGTATCTCTTAATTGACCATTGATTTAAAAAGGCATAGACAGCTTCACACAATAACAGTGGTTCATAAACGAAACTTTTTAAAGGTAAATACAGACAAAATAAGTACTAAATGACCACCTATACCCATGATTTTAGGGACTACAAATTCCCACGTCTAACTTTGAACTTAACAAGGATTTGAAATGGTGTACCAATAATTCATTTCGACTCCCACATAAAGTGAGGTTGCGCGGCGCGGTTGACGCCACATTAAATGTGTAAGTACGACTAATTAGGATGGATGTTAGCCTCGGCCAGGTGAATCAATGCACGCCTACGTCACACGTTAATCAAGTGCGTGCGAAATGAGACAGCTGCTTATACCTAGCGCTAGTGAAGTGCTATTATTCATAAATATTTACTTCAAGAGTAAAAAAAATACATAATGGTACTTACTTAAATGTCGACAAATCGTTTCGATGCTAAACGTACTCAAAACATTCATCAATGTGCCCATCATCATCACAACCAGCTCACCATACATCCCCACTGAAGGGCTCGGAGCCTCTCCTAAGTTAGGGGCAACTACGCCTTAGTCAACCACGCTGGCCCATTGCGTGTTGGTTGACTTTATACATATCTTTGAATTTCTTCACCGTTTCCCACAGTGTTTTCCTTCATCTTTCATGTAATATTTACTGTAATTTTACGATTAATTTTGCACTGTGAGCCCATCTCTATTAAAATATTAGTGGTATAGTTGCTACCAACGCGCACAGTAAATTTCGATGAGGTTCCATTAATAATTTACTTGCAAGTTGTTCGGGCGGGCGTAACTAAACGCAAGAAGTCAAAGGTCAATGCAATAAATTAATATAAGTATCTAATAAATAATCTAGTCAAATAATATTAGCCAGTACGTTGAAATAAGTCATTCTAGTAAAATAGCGAAATTTCATTCATAAAATTTAATGCGATGAATTGAAGCTGTACCCTGATTTAAATTCGGACACAGTTGTATTTGTCATTTGTCTTTTTGAGAATAAAGTCTTTAAACCTTCCTTTGTTTTAATTTTCAAAATCTGAACTAAAAAAGTACAGACATCATAAAATGAAACTAGTTTTATATCTAGACATTTATAAACGTAACCATGAGTTTAACATACTAGAATCAGATAGTTGATATTAAATCACTTTTACAATTAGTGTTGGTAATTGGTTGCTAAAGGACTCCCATAGATATTACTTAACTTTGAAGACTGTATCTATCACTACGTAATAATGTAATCTTTGACTACGTAATACAAAATTAACATATTAAATAATTTAAACGAGTATCCTCGGGCAACCACAGAGTTTAGCGCCCACTCGAACGTTGTTTACACCGTGACTCATCTCTTGCTAAACCCTTGTACTTTGTTATTAAACAACGATATGGATAGAGGAATTGATTTTTAAGAATAATTACCAAACAAATGATATTTTATCTGACAGAGTATTCTCAGAGTTATTTTAAATCAGTTACGACAGCTTTACAATACAAACTATCGACTATAACATGTGAAAATTAAATAACTGGGCATGCATAATCTTACTAATGTTACAAACGCGAAAGTTTAGATGGATGGATGTTTGTTAGAGTTTGTAACCTGAACGGCTGGACGGATCTCGATGAAATTTGGCATAGGCGTAGAGGATAGTCTGGAAGAAGACATAAGCTCACTCACTTTTGTCGTTTCTTTTAATTCCACGCGGACGGAGTCGCGGGCGAAAGCTAGTAATATATTAAATTCGTACTAATAAATTCTATTTGATACATAACTATAATTCAATTCGCAAAAACAACATCAAAACTTTAACAGTCCTCTTAATCTTTTAATATTTTTACTTACATGGATTTTATTAGCAGACAGATTAAACAAAAACGGAATAAATATTATCTATATTGTATATTTTCTGTAGACATGGATGATAACAATTGCAGACAATTATCGTTTTGCCGATAAATGAAATGAAATCACTAATAAAAATTGCGTCAGTTAAAATTTCAGGAAGTAATATTTAGCCGTTTATTAGGATTGCGTAGGGCACGTGGCAGTCGGGAACGTGTTTCGCAGGTTCACGTGCCTAAGATTAAGCGACAATTCTAAATGAAGCCAAACTTCAACGGAGAATTTCAAAAGAATTAGTACTATAGGCGTCATTGGATTACTGGTTTTACCAAATGTCCAAAGAAAATATCGCTACAGTTAAAAAATGGTTAGATATTTATGTTTGCTAGATTGCCAGCTTGTAAATCTATCATAGAGTTCCCTTTATTTGTACAAAGAACATGAGAGGGATTTTAAAATGTACTTCTATGTGTATGTTTTTTATATCATAATGTGGCAAACAAGCGAGTGGCCACAAGAATTCCCCGAAAAAGCTAAGCGACCGCTGCCCATAGACGTCCACAATTGCTGATGCGTTGCCTACTCTTTATCGACGGAGAAGGAGATGCACAAAGAGAGGATATTTACCCTTCCTATTCGTCTCCTCCTCTGTCCTTATAAAGGTGAGGAGGGAAAGGGACCAAATTTAGGCTTCCGGCATCGGCAGTTTTGTTTCGAAATTGATTGCAAAGTACACATTTAATAAGACTATCTAGTGGTCATCTTGTCTATTCAGACGAGGCGACTATTTATATCATGAGCGGATGTTTGATATGATTTGCGACAAATCGATAAGATTATATTATGATTCCTTTGAGTGCTATTTTGTGTGCTAAATAGACGTAAATATGTATTTGTTAATCTTTCGATTTCATTAATTACTTACTTATAGATATGGACAATTTATTTACAAGCACATAATCTATAAAAGTTTTCACTACAACGAATTTACAAGGGTTTCCTGTAAATTGTCTAAGAGTGATCCTGGTTGATAGGAATATTAAAAGGACTTGATTTCAAAAGTAAAGGATATTTATAACGTTAATGTATTATATGTAAATTCTACTTACCCCTTTCTCTAAGGACGAAAAAATAATTTTATTTCATTTCTTTCTTGTTCATCTTTCGAGAGACTTTGCCACTACTTCAGCTCAATGACTATTATTAAATATGTAGATATGTTTGTTTATCAGCTTATCGGTGTCTTCCTTTTAAATATTAGACCATAAAGTATCTGCTGACGTGCACGTATCGATAAGAAATAATTCGTGATGACAATCTTTCGTTTTATAAAAATGCAAACTCAGTATTAAAAACAGAACTCAACCATAACTGTGACGGTATTAGTTTACTTTCCCTCGCGGCTCCTATTTTTTTGATGCAATTTTATTTTTTAAAAATAAAACGTCCAACATTCTTAGTGGCCAGTGCATACGACTTTTTTGGTAGAACACAAGATTCTTGTTTACCAAAGAGGTCGGATATGTTAATCTTCAGTAAACAGCAATTAAGGGAGATGAAAATAATAATGTACGCGTCATCTTGTGGTAAGAACTCGAGTAATTAATTTACAAAATCTTTCATATTTTGTCTTTAGATACATGTAAATAAATCACCTTGAAGGCAATAAATTGGAGCTTTATTATATTTTGTATTTGGTTTTTTGGTAATCTAATCACGAAATCAGAACTACCCTCGGTGCCGGCTGACACCGGCTGGCACCAGATATTGACCGTGGCCATTCTGTCTGGCCTCGGTGTAGCTCACGGGTCACTTTTAGTTTTTAATTCTATAATGTTCCATATTCAGCTTATTTTCAAAACCTGTCGTGAACAAGAAATTGGATTTGAATGCCCCTTTAAGCTTTGATTAGAAATGTTATGATTGACAGCTACTACGTGACAAAGGACATCTTCACTCGTTATCAATCTAATACATGAATGACGAGAGATTCGACACTGTCGCTAACTTTAAAAACGAATTTATTTCAGTACTAAGTAGTAAATAAAATTAATTTAAAACAAAAACATTTTCGTCTTCACAATTGTTATAATCAACACAATATAGGTAAAAAATGAAGGCGATTCTCCAACCCTTCGGAAAAAAATATTAAGAAAGAGCCTTACCCTTCGTAAAAGTCTGTGCATGGTACCGTATATTGACGGCTAGCAACACCCGTCCAGTGCGGCAGGACAAATATATCGCAAACCAATTAATATATTGGTTGGCTTTGATAACTTATAAACTTACCCTTGCCGTAAAATTATATCATAATTATCTTATCAAACTTTTACCCACGACTTCATCCGCATGGAATTAATAAAAAATCTTAGTCAATAGTCTGTGTTCTTCCACACTAGATATGAGCCAAATTTCGTCGAGAACCGTTAAGCTGTTTTGAAGTTAGGTAGTAACATTCCATCTGTCCGTATTCTTGCTTTTATAATATCAGCATGATTTTTGGCTCTTAATGCTGGACAGGTGTATTTGCCATGGAAAAATGAATATTGTAAAGAAAAATATATTGAAGTTGTCACATCCATGAACATGTTTTTATATAAACAACAGTCCATATTGCAGGTCAGTTATCAAGAATGTCCTTGTCATGAGTGAAGTACTATTATGAATAATAATTGCCATAATCATCGCGGCCCGTATGACATTCCGCGTTAGAACCTCGAGCTATTGGGAAGACAACAAAGGCTACGGACTTAAGCAAAAAAGCCGTGCGCAGATTTGTCTATGACTCCCCCTCCGATTAACATCGTTCGCGTCCCGGACTCGTCTTCCCGGTACTGTCAGTTAATGTGTGATATCATAAGGTCTTCGGCAAAGAAGTAAATTTTTATGAAACTGTACTGATTTCGCTATCAACAGCGAAATATTATTTGGATACGGATTTCCAAACTGTCCTAATAATATTTCTTTCCTACTCAAGTCTTTAGAAATACAGATAGTTAATTAATATTTTTAAAAGTTATTGTCAAATATGACTAAACTATCGCACAATTGTTGTGCGATTGTCGATTGTTTCGCAGCCAATTCAACTGTTTAGTTGCACAACTAAAAATCGAGTAGTGTGCGCACCTCCATTAAAACTCATAGGAATCAATACGAGACTAAACAGTTGTGATAGCTTAGTTTCATTTGTGCTCACGCTCTTAATAAATAAAATAAAATAATATAATAATAACAACAAATTTAGATGTCGAAGTTACAGTAGTCAAAGGCATAACAAAAACAACAAAGCAGTTAATGTGATGTCACGAGACCTGAGTGACCTGTCTTGGTCAAGTTCGATACCTAATTCATTCCTGATGACTGCCACCAAGGTCAGTCGCGGCCTAGAATTTACATACAAATAGAACGTTGTGTAATGACCATATGTTCGGGTCAAAGTTTTTGCTCTGTACAAATTATAATATTCCCCATTCATCGTTTGCAGATGACGTCAACAGTAATTATCTCTACCTCATAGGTAATAAGCATTAGTTTTGCTTGACATTTATTCAACAGCTTGCAAATCATATTTTCCTTTTTTATTATGAGACTTTGAAAGAACAATAGTGGTTTTACAAACAAATAATAATTAAATAATTTTAAACAAAAAGTGTCATGTTTTTATTATAAGTTTCCAAAAATGTTTCTACAAAAACTAAAATTAGTAGATTTATTATATTTCTTGTTAATTAGGTAACTAAATCTCTTGTTTTCCTATCGATATTATTACGAAAACCTATGTTTAATTCTAAGTTATTATCAAAAGACGTCCAATGTCCTATTCTTTCTGATCAAAGGTCTAATCAAATTATTTTACTTGACGTAAACTTAATTTTTAGAACCACAAGCATGAAGGTAAACGGGTTGTCATGGCCCGAGATCAAACGCAAACCCCAGGATAGAGTAAGCCGGCTGCACTACGAGGACATAGGAAATTAAGTCATTTCATATCTACATGAGGCAAATTTATAGAATATTTTGTAGCATCTACTAACAACTAGGTTTCCACTGCGACTACGTCCGCATTGAATTTTTAAAAAAACAATAGTAAGCCTATGTGTTCTTCCAGACTATCCTCTACATATATGCCAAGTTTCATCGAGAACCGTTCAGCAGTTTAGGCTACAAACTCTGACAAACATTTACCCATCCAGTTGAACTTTCACATTTCCATACTAATAGTATAAAGAGGAAAGATTTGTATTTTTGATTTCTGTATGTATTAAAATGACTTGAAATTATTTCATCATTAAATAGCTACATTGTAACTGAGTAACATAGATTATGCTTTTACTATTTTTTTTTTAATTTCACGCGGAAGTCTCAAGCAACAGCCAGTATAATATAACTAATCTATATCTATACTATTATAATAAAGCGTAAACACAAACTTCTTTGTTGCCTAAGATCTCAGCAATTACAGCATATTTTTGAATAATTCTTTTTTTTTATAAAAGCCGTACACTTACGTCACGCTTTAGGCTATATATTTTCACGCCATTAAACTTAGGTGGTAAATATTTTGGATAAAAACCCTAATGTGGGAAAGAGACCATAAGTTGCTGCCAACATCAAGAAAGAAAGATTGCTAAGGTTTGTCATGTTATGTCATGTCATTTTGATATTTTCTATTGATAATTTGACAAATATAAACAATAAAATGAATTTTTTATAATTTTATGCGGATGAAGTCGCATGGGAACAGCTAGTATGATATAAAGTAAGATAGTATGTCATGAGTTTTAAATTCTTGACAAATACCTTAGCAGCTGTGAACACAGATACGAATTAACTATCAAACACTCAGCCGAATTGCAATACGATAGGTGTTATCTTAAGATCTCTATATCGCATTCGTCAATCGCGTCTCCGATGACTTCAATTGTCATACAAAATGCACTTTTATAAAGAACATTTAAAATTATAATGACAATATAGTGTATCCATTCTCAATAGATCGAATAGCATTATTAGCGTTAAAAGGTCCATTGTAAGAATCCGTGAGGCAAAGTAAATATTTTGACAAAAGTCCGTTGCATGTATTGAGTCGTTTAAAGGACAATTGGGATGAATTGTGACACTAAATAGGCTGCTACTGAAAAAACATTGGCGTTGTAAAGTTTTTACGTTTTTGCCGAAGGTTGGGTGCAACATTTATAAAAGGTTCCGTACTAAAGTTACCTAGTATGAAAATTTAGATACATAAAGCGACCATTTTCTTTTCCTTGTTTGACATATTACTCGAAAATTATGAATTACTAGCTTTCGCCCGCGGCTCCGTCCGCGTGGAATTGAAAAAAACAAAAATAAGTAGCCTATGTGTTTTTCCAGACTATACTCTACATCTATGCCAAATCGAGATCCGTTCGGAAGTTTAGGCTACAAACTCTAACAAACATCCATCCATATAATCTTTCGCATTTATAACATTAGTAAGATGATTCATTATTAACCTCCATTAAGTATATATTGAGTCAAATTTAATATCTAATAATAGACCTGTCACTATACATAATGTTTATGAGTACGATAAAGATTATTGGCATAAGTAATTGATATAACTCTATTTTTTAACTTTAATCTTCATTCGTAGATAAATAAAACAGATTAGATATTAAATATATTATGAATGAAACATTTTATACAATCATTCATTTGATTATGGATATCTTTTCATAATAAAACAAGATATAAAACTTGTGATTAAATTATCAATTAGGAAGCAGCGGATATACATAATTATTTTATTTCCTGTCACGATGTTAATCAATTTTTTATATTAAATCAACTAAAATACACTTGTATGATTGTTATAAATATGTGTGGTTGTAAATCACCCTTCATTTAATTGTTTAAAAATGACGAAAATTGGGCAAGTAATTTTAGCTTATCTATGAGTAGTTCTAACAGAACGAAAACGCAAGGAATTAAACAGCTCATATATTAATACGAAAGATAACTATGGATTATATTAAAGGTGGGTCAAAGTTGGATGTCATAAGTTGTACGATGATCACTGTCTGTCGAAACAACAAGGATTCACAATTGGAATAAAAGTTAAAACAATGGATACGCGCGGCGAATGGCAAATGACTGGCGTGGGCCGAGTCATGTGGGTTGGAGGTCAACCGTCACACGTTCTAAATTTAAAATTGATTTTTTTCAACTGGGAAGTGAGCAAAGGCATTAGGCAACACAGAGTACCTTAGTAACCTATATGCACCACAGGATCAAACATAATGGCTTTGTCAGCAACATTGTTGAAGTAAGCTCCATAGCTTTACCTATGTAATTCCGTTCCTAACGATTACAAACATTTAATGCTGTAATACCTCAACTGGTAACATTTTTAACGTCGATGTGACGTTGAACCAGACTTACTTCAAACAACACCGCTGCGGCTATTTCTTCAGTTGTTTCCTCCGTATAAAGGAAGAGATACCTCTTACTTGCGCATGTTTAGTGGTAGCAAAGCTTTATCAGTCTATAATTATAAGAGTAAGTTTATTTCATTGTTTGATTTAACGTTCACATATGTTTGTTGTCTGAATGACATTTGTCAGACATTTCATTTAACATAATAAAAATATCAATAAAGGTAATTAAGTCATATTCTGTACAACGGCACAAGAGGCCGGCGCCGGACCGCAAGCAATCGCAAATTAACCGGTCCGGTAATGACACGTCTGCAAAGGCCGCGTGCGTCCACAATAATGCCAAGTTTCCACTTTCGCGGTCGAACCAAATGTTGCCATATTGAAAATGTAGAATAAAGAAATCCGCGGAGGCGCCAATTTTTGAGATATAAGTTTATATAGTTTTATCTGAATCGGTAATATTTTTAATACTATCTAGGCATTTCAAATAACCTGTCTGTCTTTAGACGAATTACTTATTTCATAATCTAAATAGATAAAATGAAGGCCAATGCTTCTTTTTTTATTTTTGTAACATATCTTTTCTTTATATCTATAGCATCTCTATCTTATATGATTTGTATCAACCGTAAAAATGTTATCACAAATAATGTCAGTGATGCGATGTTACACAAAGGTTATGACGTCATTAGACATATGCACTTCATCATGCGGTCAGGTTGCAATGTTTTCTAAAGCGCTCAATGCGGTTGGCGTGTCCGTAGATTAAGTATTTAGGTCCGGTCACTGCGCTTTCACCTGTTGCGTTGTAATACGTTTGTTTAGTTTTTATATTCTTTTATTTTTTTATCCTTTTTGGCAGCGTGACAACAGTTGGCGGGCAGAACGGGCCACACGCAGAAATCGACCGCATTCGGACGACACAATTGCTTTCGACATATGATTATGTTATTTGTTTTCGTATTTAGTGACGGCGATTTTACGACTTGATGCGTGTACTTTGTAACAATGGCTTTAGGGAGTTAAACAACCACTTCGCATCTGGTACTTAATTCTATAAAAATTATTTGCTCCTCTAACTCTTAAATTATTAGGTATTTAATTAATATTCTGACTTTATCTCCTTAGGTTTACAAATTATCTTTAAAGAATAAATTATTAATTAATTACAGATAAACATTGGTAAAGGTCCATTAAAATTGACCGCTAACCAACATATCAAGATCTAAAACAGCTAAACAATTGATCGATTTCACGGTCTATTAGAAAAAGTCGACTGAAACAAAAAGCAATATAAATCACGGCACCAATAACAAAGCATTGGATGTTGTTACGAAAGATTATAATTGGCTTGGTCTATTCATAATGAGAGGTAAACGGCTCGTAATTAATGGCAGTCGTGATGGAAGATAGTTGCTAAACGGACGTCTGCCCACTAGGCGTAGGATACCGTGAGCCTAAACCGTTACTAATCAATGAGAAACTGTTTATTTGATAAAAAAAATATCAACAAGTAAAGTTAGAATAAAAACTTCTACCGTATTGCTATAAAATTAAGGTTAAGTTTTAAAGTGTCTAAAAGTACGAAGTATTCATAAATTTTATAAATTATATTTAGTACTAGTCTATACTAATAAAGAGGAAAGATTTGTATTTTTGTATGTATTGAAATAACTCAAAAACTACTGGACTGAATTAAAAAAAATCTCTCACTATTTAAGAACTACGCTATCGCTGAGTAACATAGGTTATTTTTTTTTACAATTTTTAATTTCGCGTAGACAAAGTCGCGAGCATTAGCTAGTACTAAATAAACAAGTTGGCAAATGTACTTAGATTTGAACTAATAAGAGCCTAAAGGCTATTTAAATAGCTACAAAAAATATTTTTAATATGTTATTAATTAATTTTACTTACGATGGCTATTTAGGTAATTAATACGTAATCGAAATTATTGAATTATTTAATATAATCTAATTACAATGTTCAATTTCCTGTTCGTAAGAAAACGAATCCTGTTAAGTTATGAATGGATCGTCTCTATGAATGATGACCCATTGAAATTATTTTTTAACCCGCGTCAAATAAAATGGGTGTGGTAACAGAAATGTACAGTCATCAACATAACAAAGTTGAAGAGTTTGACATTTCATATTTGTACTTATTAGCATACTGGCCAGTGGTTTTGGACGCACCTTTGTTGGTGATTTAAATTTTTAAACAGCCTTTCACTGTTCCGTTTTGTTGAAGCTTGTCACGTTATTATGATTTGTAACATCATTCTATATTTAGAATTGATCGACTTGTAATGCTGTTTGATTTAGATTTACCTATTTATCACGTAAGATTAACGCCAACTGTTGCTTATAAAATTATGACTTGAGTCAAAAATTGTACTTCAAAACCCTTTTAATTCTTAATGTCACGATTGTCGTTTGTTTTCTAAACAAAAGACAGGCATGATAAACTAAAACTCGTAGATATATTTTTTTACTGGTACAAAAAAATGTAACTGTAGGAATTGATAGATGAAAATTTGTACTGTATCATGAAAAATATCACTAAAACATTGAAGTCACTCTTACCACTTAACTTCGTTATAAACCAATACATATGTGCGCAATCTAAAGACAATTAAGACTCGAAACAATGAAGGTAAACTACCCACGAGTTTTAATGAATTATAAAAAGCGATCTCATGAATGGAGGAGCGGGATAGGTGTGATTAGAACGAGCCTGCGCGTGGGCAGCTCGCCTGTCAACGCGTCTCGGTCATTGTGTGCTGAAGACACGAGTATTTCATAGAAAGGTCAAAACATTGATATTGAATTTACAATGTTAGTATTTTTATGTGTAGTATGTAAGTGTACGCGATATTACATTTTTACTCCTCTAGAATTTATTTGTGGTCCGTCAACGCAAAACATGGGTGGACATTTATTTTATAATATTAAATGCAGCCTGTGATACAACATTTTTGTTTAATCGATTTAGTAGTATCTGAGTTTATTCGTTATATACAAAAATGCAAATCCTTCCTCTTTATAATATTGGTACAGATAAAATGATGTACAAATCTGAGAGTAGACTCGTATGAGGCATATTCTAATTCCTAAGGCGAAGCTCTGGCGCCTTACGTAGTCCCAAAACATCACATTTGCAAGATATGTCAGTTTAAGTAAATAATAATAATTTTGTTTTGTAACCCATACAACACTGTATAAATATTTTTGGTTAGTGACAAAGGTTTCTTGGCTGTGTCATAATATGCTGTGCCGTGTCTAACAATTCTTGGGCCTGGCAAGATTTGCATTGAATGGATGCGGGCTGGACACCCGAGTATCAGCGGCCTGTCATTAACGGACGCGCGCAATCTGTCGCCGCTCCACCCCGCGCGGACTCCAAATTATTGTGTTGGTTACAAGCGCGCTTGCGACACGCGCCGCGCCTCGCGAATGTCATGTTACAGTTTTGACGCTGACTGTACCTTATTACAAGGCGGCAAATCTGAAATATAGGGTAAAATAGATGTTTTTTTTCAGCATTTAAAACCTCGTTGCATTTATTTGTTGATACCATTATGCACTTGCCCATATCTATGACAAGATGGTCAGGTAACTTTCGTCTGCATGCTATGCCTTTAGCGATACGGTCATCAGAAAGCCGTATTAAAAAGCTCTTTGTACGTCATCCTTTGTCCGCGTGTTTTTTCACCATATACCCTCATTTCTGCTTTTTTGCAATAAAATACCCCCCGGTTTTATAAAATCTTAAAGGAAACGATGCGAATAATTCCTCGTTTCATGTTTCTCAGTTTTTTATAGTCTCTATTTCTAAACGCCCACACGTATTGTTCATCTTTATCGAACTGATCTTCTTTTGATAGACCTTTGCGATGATAGACCGAGGGTCGCCATTGTGTCCACTATGGACCTTTTTATATTTTTTTAAATCAAACTATTCGAAAGATTATAATTAAGAAAGAGTTGATGGATTACCAGATGTTGAATACGATATACTTTTTGTCGCTAAAAATGTTGAAAACCTTCGTACGTATATAATTTTGTCATGACTCTTTTCTGTGAAAATATTTTAAATAATGTAATTCCCTTATCTGATAATTAAATAATTGATATGTTTTAAGCTATTGTATTGCATTTTGCTCATATTTCTAGTATTAAGTTTTATACTAGTTAATTATTATTTAGTTTCTTATATCACTTAAACACGTGGTAAAGAAACGAACTATTCATAGCGACAAAAGTCTTGCATTTTTCTCTAAAATAATTTCTAAACATGACAAAAACTTCTCTGAAATATTTTTAACTACGATCCTTAAGCATCATTAATATTTATGTTACGCCGTCCCTGACTTACGAGGCGGTCATCGGCGCTTGATTTTTTGTTGTCCTCAGATGGCGATCAAATATAAACACGGTTTTTAATGATCTTTGCTTACACGATGCTATCTGCGACACATGTTACTTACACTAATGAAATACATGTTTAAATATTCGTCCTGTTTCAAATCTGGATATAGCATTATAGATAAAGTTAATTTGCGGTAGTCCCTTCTTAAACCGCCTCGCATTTGTGTTAGAAGATATCTATATTAATATTATAAAGAGGAAATATTTATATTTTTGTATGTAATGAAATAACTCAAAAACTACTGGGCCGATTTCATAAATTCTTTTACCATTAAAAAGCTACGTTATTAGTGGCATAGGCTATCTTTTTTATTATTTTTTAATTTTCACTCGGGCCAAGTCGCGAGCAACAGCTAGTATCTATATATTTTTCTTTTGTTTAAATGGTAGTTAAATCCAACATCACACCTTCAGGATAATATAGAAGACATATGTTCATCACTATTAAGTAATGCAAATTACAGATAAAGCAAATTATAAAAAAAAATTGTTTGAACGTGTGCTGAAATTATACCAGCGTTTTATCAAAAGGACATTTTTAAATAAAGTGTGCCCTTAAACAATCTAAATAGCCGAGCCGATAGTTCTACATTATATCGGTGTTTGCTACCGATAATAAAATTTAATTTATTGTAATTTTCATCGTTCTACGGTTTTGAAACACCAAACATAGTTAATTTTTTATCAGTCGCCGAACTAACCTCAAGATTGTGATCTCTCAAGCGTTTTTGTTCCATTTTTTGTTCACTAATTTTGTCAAACGTACGGTCACTTTCGTTCGCAGTAGTTCGGTTCACATGAAATGTAGATATTTTATGATTTATAAATCTTAATAGTCTATCGTCTCGAGTCGCTATGATATTACTGCTAGATACTTAATAGCCAATAGATACTTAATAGGGATGTGCGAATATTCGAAAATTTTAATTATTAAATTCTAATTTTGAATCGAATATAACATTCGATTCGAACGCTATTGGCACAACCCTAATGTTTAATGAAAAAGTATCAAAAAATTTCAATCCCTACATTAGAGTTCAACGAAAGCAATATTCCGAGTTGAGTTCACAACTTTATTCCTCACAACGGGAGGTTTGTAGAACATGAAAGGGCCAGAGATTTACATCGAAACCGGATTAGTTATAGTAATTGCTATACAACAATACGCGAAATAGCCAACGAAGAACGTGGGCGCGGGAACGTGCTCCATTGTATACAATTCTTGATACCTTGGCTCTATACTCACGATGTCATAAGTTACGGTGCATCGGTTTTCAATGCTGGGTGTCGACGGGTCACTTTTATTGAAACAAATGTTTGATCAAACATTTACATTAAATTTTCTTACACCTTGATATTTCAACTTATTGGTATTGATTTCGCCCGTGACTCCGTATCGACGTGGAATTAAAAAACAAAAGTAAGTAGCTTATGTGTTCTTTCCGACTATCCTCTATATTTATGCCAAATTTCACCGAGATCTGTTCAGCTATTTAGGCTATAAACTCTGAAAAACATCCATCTAAACTTTCACATTTACAATATTAGTAAGATAAGATTTCTAAATTTAATGGCCAATGGATATTCAAGGAGATAACACGAAAAATTTCAAGAGTGTTTAATATCAGTCTTTAAGGTGTATTTTTATGTCAAAACATTCATCTTTCTGATCTAATTAATTATTGTATGTTCATATTATTTCAATATGCATACGTTATTAAGATCAGATATCAGACATAAGAACACATGGTGACCAATGCCCACATGTGGGCTCAGGACGCTAGCCTCATGTCCACAACAAGCTTCTTCTAAGATGTTTGTTTTTATTTGACCGTAGCGTTTGTACAATCGTCGACAGAATTCTAGATTTTTATTATTTAACTGGGTAATTAATAAGAAAAGTTTGAAACTAACTTCGTGCTAGATTTTTATTTATCTGTAGCTAAACATGTTTAGTGCTCACCTTTTCAGTTTTAAATAGCGTTAAAGATTTTTAGTGCTTTTAAATTTTCTCTCCTCTTTCTTCATCCTTTTTGGAAGTGGGTTAAAAAGTACGTTATAAATGAAACAATTGTTATTATTAATTTAATTTTTATTTAATCTCCCGTTGAACTTATCGTGTTCGATGCGACTGTTTTCTATCTGAAAAACATTTACGGCCTTTAGCCAGATGTGTCATGCTAAAAGTAATTTAGGATTTATACACACATTACTCTTTGTTAATTAAAAGCTTTATTGATGTTTTATTCATTTTTTTCTTTTTAATAAAGCTCGTAAGACTCTCGTTACAATGTAAGATAGTTTTTAATTATGTTAGGAGACATTTAAATAACAACATATTATTACATTTATAGCACAACCTTGATGTAATATTTAATAATTTACTGCAAATATTTAATGTTGCATACTTTGAAATATTTATGAAGTAACAAATCTAATTTAAATACTTTCTATCCATTCCGATAACTGTCTTTGCCTTATCCAAATACATACAAGAAATTTAAAAAACTTCTGACATTCGAGCCTTTTCCCGCCTAAAGCCCACCTCGATTCCATGCATTGGCACAGACAAAAAATCACGGTGAAATACCGCTACGCGACGGTCGCATCTGGATGTCGTTGCGCTCTCACCGTTACGTCGACAAAAAAAACGTGTGGCGTAGGAGTGATCCAGCTTTGTTCTGTGGAAATTACACGGTCGCGTGACTGCTAGAGAAATAGTGCGGAATCGCCATTCAATGGCATTAGAAAAACCATCGGGGAAAACGGTAAATGATAAAAAATAACTAAGTACAAAGAAGTAAACTTTTTTTAAAATTAAATTTAGGATGTTCTATAGTTTAATAATATTAACTAAATAGTAATCAATTGTCGCTGCGTTCCATCGTCCTTCTCAAATACAGCAATTCAGAGCTATAAAAAGTTTGATTTAATTTTCATAAATACATACCTTTATCTAACTTTAATTAAATATACATATAAAGCAACACCCTGTATAATCTCACAGGATAAGCGAGCGATAAAACAAATATCCGCCGGTTATAAGGGTCAAAAACCATATTGCGCAAAGTTGGGCCAGCCCAGATGAGACGTGGTTTTTTGCCCATCTCCTAGGTTATTTTTAACCGATATTATGGTCGGTGGCACCGCAACACCGCCTCCAAGGGACCGGGGTCAGAGCGTGAAAGTTTCAACTTTACGACGTTTGTCCCCGCATTTTAAACATGCATTCAATTATACATGAAAATCGTTTCAAGATTTAATTTATCGGAAGGAACTCAAAAAAATGTAGCTCTGCTAATGTTCAGAATTATTATATACTCTTTAATGCAAACTGATAACTAAGATAGATGCTTTTATTTTTGGGAAAATATAATGCACCATTTAAATTAGAGAAAGAAATGCCGTAATGTAACTTTATATGACCCTTATTCACTCATATCAATTTGCACTTAACTGCATATTTACTCGTAACTACAGAATACCAAAATGGCCTAGAAATTGTTTAAGGTATTCTTAAAAATTTCTGTAACTGGTACTAAAAATATCGGTGACTAGAAGCCTTATAATGTCCTATTTGTAATGATTTATAGCATTTTATTTAAAAGAAAGTTAATCGCAAAAGTTGAAGTTTGCGAAACATGACGTGATCATGAAACGTGAGGAATGAAATCTGTTACTTTCGTTTTAGTCATAAAACAAAATAGTTGCACTTTGATTCGGATTGTAATTAGATAAGTAAAGCTTTTTATTATACACTAGCTGTTGCTCGCGACTTCGCCCGCGTGAAATTAAAAATATAATAATAAATAGCCTATGTTACTCACAGATAAATTACCTTTCTAATGGTGAAAGAATGTTTAAAATCGGCCCACTAGTTTTTACGTGAATCGAATACATACAAAAATACAAATCTTTCCTCTTTATTATATTATAGTATAGAGTATAGATTTATTGGCTTTTTCCTAACTTCAAAACTTTACGTAGATTTTGTAGACATTCTTATGTGATTTTTTTTAGTTATTCTGGGACCAAAATTATCAAGGTCAATTAAATTCGGTTCCTTTTTTAATTTAAGAGATTATTAAAAAAGAAATCGTACCATATACTTGCGATCATGCATCGATTAAACATCCATTTATATTTATATAATAGTAATCTCAGTTCTTAAAATATTAAACGTAAAGCAAACATACATCTCATGGGTATAAACAACAGTTTCCCTTATCATTTCAAGAGGTCGACGCGACAAAAATTGTTCCGTTTATTTTGGCACCAAATGTTCCGTTAGGGTACGTTTGCACCTTGCGACTGCAAATAACCTGCGACCTATTTATCCGGCCACGAAAAAAACCTTCCCTAACTAATTTACCACTTACAATAAACGAGAATAAATCAACGGATTATAGCCTTTGTTACAACGGAATAAGATTGTTTGTTTATTTTTTTGTATAGTAAATGTAAGGTTGTAAGGATAACCACATGTGGGAACGGTCTTAGTGCTTTTTTGTGACCGTTGGTCCTGAGGTTTGGTTTACGGCGGATGTTTGGTCGCTTTACGTTATTAATTAATTCGTGTTGTTTGTCTATTAACGTGTTATTAAGAACTTGTTAGGTGTTAAATCTGAAATGCAAAGATTAAACGTATAACATGATTATGTTGATTTTCGCTTATAGATTAGATTTATAATAGTGCTAAATGAAATATTAAGAGGTTATATGATATTTTAATTCTTTAGTTGATACTATATTTGACTTACAATCAGAAAACTTCTTCAATCTCTAAATATTTTTTTTAATCTAAAACAAACGATTGAGAAAGGTACATTCTTGCGTTTCTGTTGTCGGCATGTAAGCTATAAACTCTGCTATTAGCATATTACTATACGGAACCTAACCTTAGTAATTCCACCCTTCACTCATAGGCATATTTATCGAAGGTTACAAAGAACCACGTTCAGAGTTCGGACGGTATCGGTGGTAAATCTCGTGAGCTAACAGTACCGGTCGGGTCACGTCGTACCCGCGCCGGTCACGTCGCGGCCCCGTACCGCAGTGCCACGACATATTTATTACCGACGCCTTTTATACCGAATTTCGTGATGTCACCTCACTACGGATGTATTGTTGAACCTTGCTGTAAACTGAGAAGTTAAAGAAGACTGTAATCTGAAAGACTGAACCGATTTTGACGAGTAAACACTTATTCGAGTCGTATTACTTTGTGTATACATTTTAAAACAAAAAATCCATAACTTAGTTAAGACTTTGGCTCTGTTTGCAAACAGGCCTAAATTGAATCTTTCTGCCAAGACATTGGAGAATTATTTCTTCCACAAATCATATATGTCACAGCGTTTTATTCTACCTGTGTCCCACGTAACCGAGTCCATCTCTGGCGTTATCCCCACGCATAAAGGTGTGTTTACACTGCGCGCAATCAATCTCCATCAGCAAGCGGCGCTTTATCAGTATCCGCCTCCGCTGGGAACGCGCATGTATATAGCCCTGCTCTGCTTTTTATTTCATTTTTAATTTATTAAAAGAAAACCAAAGAATAGCCCTAGCGTACCTAATCTACATTATTATAATAAATCAAAAGAAAAATGAGTATTAAAATAATTAAAAGATAAGCCCAACAAAAGTTTGAAATGTTGTAACGAAAATACTAATTCCTAAAAAATATTCGTAATATCTTTTATATTAATATCTTATTATATTGTTGAACATAACATAAGAATTGTACATAATCGTCCATCAAGCGTTTATCACGGATACACGTAACCTTATCTGGAGATGAAAGTGACGCGGCTGTCCGTCGACTCCGAAATATTGTTTTCGGTAGCAAGACGTGATACACAGGTATAACATATGATTATATCTTAAGATATCTATTTTTATATTATTAAGTAAAATATTATAAGGCCCATTTTAAATAAACTAGATACAAGATAGGTTGCCTGGAGGACTGATTAATTTACTAACCTTAAAAGATTTGTAATATAATGTTTATACTAGCATTGAAAGAAAAGTGAACAAGAAAATTACACTTTAATGACACTAATCTACCAATTGCTGGTACACTTACCTATACTTCACACTGTTTATAAAAAAGTTGGCTAGTACTACGAAGAGTCATGACCAAAATACTCGCACTACGGAAATGTAGGAGGTTCGCAATCTTGAAAGAAATCTTGATGATTGATACTTGTATTTTTTATGAGTAGAAGTCAAATGAGCAACGGTACTCTTAATGAAAACGTCACCGATGACCATGTTAAACACTAGAGGAACTGCAAATGCATTGCCGCCCTTTGAAGAAGATGTACACTCGCTTCTTAGAAGAATGCATGATTTTTATGTTATTAGATGGCTTTCTACAGTAATACTGATCGAAACACACTGTCATTCCTATTCTCCTTGAATAAATTGAAATGGGAAAACTCACGATACATTCGTATAGAAAAAACTGTCACGAGGTTATATTACATCATACTGTAACACTAACTTAATAAGCTCTAAGATATTATATTCATTCGTCTTACTATATACAGCAATTACTCTTCGTAATGTCCCATTTGATTAGCAGCATTCAGTCAAAACTAGACAAAAGATTTAACTATACCACGAAGGCTATTCACAAGGTTGGCCCATAATTTATACTAAACTTAATTTAAAATACGTGGCTTAAAACTTACCTTCATTAATAAGTGGTATTACAATTTGCGTTTACGAAACTCTAATACTTAGAAACTGGACTAAATCGTATATTTTGATGTTTTTTATCCACAGATATTGTTATCTACATTCCTAAATAGTAACTATTTAATAATCAACCTGCGTCAAAATAGGAATTTACTGTTAAACTTCTTAGAATGACCGTTGAGATGTGAGATTAAAAGGGACGTTTTCTAAACGGCAATAATTTGCTTCGCGTTTTAGGAGAATATAAAATGTAGAGACAAATAGCGAAGACGTGGTCATATGCCCATAAATTTGTTAGCATGATGTGCCGAAACGCATCAGGCTTGACCACCTGTTACATAGTTATAAATCGTGTTCTATCAAAATATCATCCATGGGGTCTATTAATTATTTTAAAATTTATATATAGGGACAAATCGCCGTCGTTTTGACTAACCTTGGTGGTACAGTCAGCACAACAATTTAGCATTTGTGGTCAACAAAAATATACGCAGAACATGAGGGTTACAATTAAAAATATCCACATATTATTGTACGATGCGATTGCATCTAAAACCTAAAATTAAAAAGATACATTGTACATTTGTAATTTATTTTACTTTAGATAAAAGTTCAGTATAAGTGCCTATGTCGTCGAAGTGTAAAATTTTGTTATAACTTTGAATTATACATTGTGTATACGGTTTCTTTTGCTGCCATTACTTGCACAAAATTCGGGCACGCACTATTTTTTGTCGCTAAACGCTACGGCCATCTGGTTAGGATTTTTTATACACAAAAAACATACTCCTGACCCTTTCTTACCTTTTATGCTGGCCCTAGTTTTTTCATCCTAAAGAAGCAGACCCCTCACAATATGTCGAATTAGCGTATTAGTAGAATTCAAAGGGCCTGATGAAATTTTTGATTGAAACAGCTAACGGATTGTGTCCTAACGGTTTTGTGCTTTCGGTTCAACTTTTTCCAATGTTATTGTGAATTAAACAACTGTGGTGAAAGTAATCCTTCACTGTAAAATCAAGAATTACGTTTACATTATTTTATGGAAATTAATGTTTTCTTTTTTTTTTAAATTCCCATATATTTTTCTGACACTACTTAACAACGGGTAAGAAATGCAAATAAAAGTTGTAGACGATTTAATTAATTTATGTATGCAGGTTGTACAACCAATATCAATAAGTATATTATATTGATAATACAAGCACAGAATATTTATTGCTAAGCCATCGTCAAACCCCCATGCAATTGTGCAGAATTGAAACGACAACGACAGCCTGCAGAATTCCGTAACTCTCAAGTTCAAAGGCGGCCCGACTCGAGTGCCAATCGAAGTGCTTAAAAATTAAAAAAGTCCCGGTCGAATGAACGAGTGAATGATCGAATGAATGAATGAAATCGCGTCGCGGATCTCTGTGTTTATTGTATTAAATAGTTTTCACAATGGTAGAGTTGTGCTTTGTCCGTTTTAGCGGGGGCAGAATAATGCCGGAATGCAGTTTGAAAAAACAAATTGCCGTGCAGCCAGAGAGGGGAGTTACATTTTGAGTGGATTGTTAATTGGAAATTGGGAAAATTCACATCGGTTATTGAATTTTATATAATGGACTGTCAGGTAGTCAGCATTGCGAAGGCTTTGTCCTATTTTCAATGATAATCGATATCTGAAGTGAATAAAAACAGCCTTATTCAATTTACTACGCTGTTTGTAATGTTCAGTTTTTAAAAAGTATATATTTTGTTTAGTTGAAAACTATTAAAGAAATTGCCTTCTTTAAAAACCAACAGAAATACAAATTTCTGCAAAATATGAAGGGTTGGAATTATTATTAAAACTAGCTTTCGCCCGCGACTCCGTCCGCGTGGTAATGAAAAAAGCAAAAGTGAATAGCCTATGTGTTCTTCCAGACTATCCTCTACATCTATGCCAAATTTCATCGAAATTCGTTCAGCCGTTTAGGCTACATACTCTAACAAACATCCATCCATCCATCCATACATCTAAACTTTCACATTTATAATATTAGGAATTAGTAATTATTAAAATCATAAAATTTCTGTATCAAGAAAATGTTTGTTTAAATGTAACTGAACTTGCATTATTTTGTTATATTGAACGTTATTATTAAACAGCTCTAAGTAATTTAGTAGGACAATTGTATGTATAGATATCAAATGGCCTTACTGTTTGGGGGTTGGTGTCAGGTATACAGGTTGCATGACAATCATCCCCGTGGCCTCCGTGACTCACTGAGCCATTTCGCGGTCGTACACAACGGAACGTTCCGTGCGACACGCCGCTATAGCCTTTACAATTCATACGCTAAAATAATGTGCGTAATATTTAGGTATTAAAGCGTTTTTATTTTTTCTGCGTAATTTTGGATTTATACAATCAATTTTAAAAGGTGTAATATAAAATTTTTGATTGTTTAATATAATTTAATTTATTCTGTCATGAATAAACCATCCTAACTAATGTAACATTAGAATAACTTGACATAAATATTTAATTTTTAAAATATTTTTTCTCCTATATCTGTAGTTTTCCCTTCCCATAAAAAGTAAAAGATTTTTCTAGTATTTTTTATCTTTAACTGCTAATTTGCACTATGTTTGTATTAAAATATAGCGTGCACTATTCTCAGTGGAATCTATTGCAAGGTGGGCAGAGGCCACGGGTCACACGTCATGGTACGGACCGCGCCGCCCCGCCCTCGGACGCAATCGCCCGTCGGCGTCGCCGATATCCACACGGACGGTAGCGTCCGCAGGCTAATCTACTATAGTTTTCTTTAGAAATTATAATAGACTAAAAAAAGATAAACAGCAATAAATTATTGACGTCTTATTTGCGTTTCGAATGCACAGTAATCACAATCAACTTAGTAACGTTTAAAAACTAAAAATAAAACATCTTGATCAGTATTCTCACTATTTAATTTTTTTATTGAAATAAATATATTAAAGGTTAGGGCCTGAAAGAGTACACCAATTATTACTCATGTATTTATTTAGCAAATGAGACCTGAAATAAAAAAACAACACATTTAATTTTCTGTCCGTACATGTGAGAGTACTTAATCCTATTTTTCCATTGGGCGGGCGGGGGTCAGGGGTGTCCGCAGGTGGCGCGGGGCGGCGACGGCACCGGCCCGTGACCATCGAACACCTATCAACTGAAACCTTTACAACTACTAAATAACAAAAAGCATCGTATAGTCCGAGCGCTGAAGTAGTCAAGGCTATGTAGAAAAAGGAAGAATTATAGAGCATATTTCCGATCTGCCGCAACTAGAGGCTAATTTATCACGAAAGTGACCGTTGGAGTAGATTTCTTTTACTAGAGCAACACTAAGAAAGACCCCTCGACGACTTTGAGTCATCATCAACCTTCTTCTCCCCAATACATTCCACAGTATGCGGTTCTTTGCGTTCGGGGCTTTGAGTGCTGCAGTAAAAATTAAGATTTTCACAGTTAATCTGAACGTAAGCTGAGGAAACTAGCTGAGGGAAAAATGTGTACTACAAAGATAAACATCGTAACAAAAAAGTTGAACGTAGAAGTAATTAATGTAATATACTCAACTATAAAAAAGTCTTTATTTGATAATATCCTGCTTAAGCGCACGTTCCTAGCGGTAACTTTCTTTTGACAGGAAGTTAACTTTTTATTTCTCGGTCATTTGGTTAAAGGGTTGTAATGATTATAAACGAAGCTCCATATGGTTGATTTAGAATTTTTTATTTAGCTTATTTGACCCACATTATAGTCGCTTAACTCGAAAAGAATAAGAAGTTCCAAACAATGTGCGAAGTATGTTTAGAGCCGGCGCACACCTTTGACTAAACTATCGCACAACTGTTGCGATTGTTGATTGTTTCGCAGCCAATTCAACTGTTAAGTTGCACAACTAAAAATCGAGTAGTGTGCGCACCTCCATATAAACTCAGGAATCAAAGCGAGACTAAACAGTTGTGTGATAGTTTAGTTTCTGGAGTGCGCACGCTCTTAGTATTATTTATAAACATCTAGCATATAAATATAACTATACTACTTGGAATAATATATTTGATGGGTCAATAATATATAGGGACTCTGTTAAGCTAATTATACTCGTACTACAGTTAACATCTTCGTACTCAAAAGATAGATATCGACTTTCAAAAATAATGCCACGGATAGATAGAAATATTGTGAAACAAAAATGGTTTCGGTTCGTGAATCTTTCGGTCACAAAGTGTATTGACCAAACTGCGTATGCCCACCGTCACGGCAGCTATCACTGTCCACGGTCGGAAGTCATTTGTCGCGACACGCATGCTCTCCTACAGCTATTGTCTCCGAGGACCGTTTCTTTGATTTGTCGTACGCTTGTCGGCACGACCGTGACTTATGCTAGTTTAGAGCTGTTATGTTCACAGATGTCATAAGATCATAGACTTGTATAGACCGATGTTATTATTATGCAGTTTTCAAATTGTATCCTCGTTATGTATATCGTGTCTATGGTTCTACTTAATACGAGTACAATTATCTGTAGACGTAAGATATTTGCTGGCTGGTTCTTGAGTAAAAAGAACTGGGAAAGGCGATAAGATTTGATTTCAGCGATTTCCAACAGATGTAAAGCAGTGACATAAAGTACTAAATCAATCTTAACTTTGAAAAGTTGGTCTATCAGGCTGAATTATATACGACATTTGAAATTTCTACAAAAGTACAGTTAAACGCGTTCCTAATTCAGTAAGTGCACGTCCAACTGAACGTCATGTGCTACGTTAACGATCTTAACGCTTTGGTGGCCAGCAAATTGTCCTAAGACCAATGCCCCTGTGCTCCCTGCCATGACAGCCCGCGTCCGAGCCTTCCGCGTCTAGATAACGCCTTGTCTCCGCATCTCTAACGCCAACCTAATAATCACTTAGCATAAATGTCGCGCGAGATGCTATCAACAAAGTTTAAAAAGAACAGCTTTAAAAGTGATTTACACAGATTAAAAAACTGCGATAAAATGACAACTGTTTTTATAAAAACGTAGAAGATATTTGAGAATATTTCAAGCTTGTTATCAGAACATATTTTATAAGCAAAATTGGTTATTTGTTTTGGCATTAAATAATTGCATCGTGAAATGTGCATTTAAGTAGTGAAGATTAATTAACGCAGTGTATCAGGCTCAATTTAAAATTCCCGATTAAGCAGAGATAACACGTTCTTTGTTACTTTTAAAAACGTTATTAAAAATTTTCAACTTTGGCAAAAAACGAACGCGCGTAGATTATAAAAATGGTTAATGAATTTAAAAAATGTTTCGACAGGAAACGGGATAAATCAAACACGGCGACGCAAACACCGGCTTCCTTTGACCATATTAATGGAGGCTTTATCATCCCTCTATCTGAGGAGTGGAACAAGCGTCTATTGTATCTATCAACATCCCGCTATCAGTCTCGCGGCTTGGTAAATATTCAACAGCTGTTTGAATTAGAATTAGTTTCATATTGCTCGGCCTTGCTGCGAAATGTCATAAGTACGCCAAAGACAAATATGCACGTAATAATGGTTGGTGTTGACTGATATAATGACACTACTAAAGGTTACATTAAGTTTGTGTGTTTTTCATTTGGACTTTGTTTTATTGATGTTGAAAGTTATTGTTACACATTTTTTATGGAAGCATACCTTATAAGAGACCAAGTTTCTTTTTATACAAGCAACAACAATAATAAATGCAATAGTTACCAATTAAGCCTATACAATTTATAGATTAACTTTCAGCTTTAAGCAACTATGCACCAAATATGATTCAGTCAGGGGTCCCAATCTGTTAAATAAAAGGATATGTTCGTCAAACATTGAACTAACATGAGTTAGATTTCATCACTGCTAAATAAAATTGCATCGAAACTACAGTAAACAGCCAGTTGTTGATATGTTTGTATTTTAATGTGACAAGAACAGGTGAAGCTGTGTTGTGGAGGCTTGTATTAAAGCAGCTCACCGCGTCCTGTGTCCGTTTTGATCGCGTCTGCGCAGATAACAGATCGTGTTATTTAATTTAGAACCATTCTCGTGTTTGTCAGTTGATAACGGCATGTAATTTATAACGGCTAGCAAAGCCTTTCGTTTTATTATTATTTAAGCGTAGATTGTGAAGACGTTCGTCCTATTTACGTAGTGTAATGACGGTAATACACTGTTTGCGGTCTCGAGATTGTGCAATATTATATTTGTTCAGCTCCGATTGATGTGTCCTTTATGTATCATTTGTCGCATAACAGTTAGTATTGTTCTAGAAACTGCTGGAAACTTATTCTAGAAATTTAGGTTATGAATTGGCTCTAATTATTACTTCCCTATCCGAAGTTTGTTCGAATTTAATGAACTGATATACATTTATATTGAGTTAATTTTTACGTGTTTATGGATTAATTAATTTTCCTATTCATCGAAAATCAAACTAAAAATTATTGAATTATTCTTTTAAATATGTTTTTTTTATAAGTATTATCCAAATAATTTCTGAATGACTTTACGAAGTTTTATGAATAAAAATATCTCAAACCGATAAACGAATATCAAACAGAACAATTGTCTAATAAAATTTATGCTTGTTATTGTCCTACGGAAATTGTAGGCCCGTTACGTTAATCGTTTATCGAAAAAATCGTAATAAAACGGACCCTAACGGTCAGCACTATTAGCAGCGGACCGTGATTTCTGCAATGATCCTTTGCGATTATTATTCATGGTTTCGTCTTTTTTCCGCGAGCTCTGCAATTGACTGCTGCCCAGGGCCATTTATCAATCGTATAATCTGTGACAGTTATTCATATAGAGCTTGATTTATTGACTAGTGACGTGCATGGAGTAGCTTATTAAAAAAATCATAAATTATTAATTGATGTAGTTTAATTACTTCGAGTACTATTTAGGGTTGAATGTTTTTTAAATGAGATGCTGTATTTGTAAGAAATACCTCGATTAAAGCAATAAATAAATATTTAGTTTTTGTTTAGACCACCGAAGAACAAGTTTGCATTATAATTTTCACCATATTATGTTTGTATCTGAAAAGATAAGTTTGCACAACCATAATTGGTTCGTAAAGGATAAGAAAGAAAACATAAAAAAGTAATTTTAGATATATTTTCGACTCTATGCCATTTTTATTCCTGTCCCCTAAGGTGACAGGTCGCATGAGGCACACGGCGGTCATCGGCGATTGGTACCGAATAGGACCCGGGCAAATACAAAAAACACTACCATAGACTACATTCGGCATCCAATGCTTCTCTGGAACACAATACGATACATTTATGGCTTAATAAACCAGCAATGGAAATTATATTTGTAAAGACATCGATGGGAAACCAACACCAGTTTTGCTACCCTAAAATATTTTTGTTTGGTACTATTTGTTTTTTCACAAAAATAATCTTTCTGCCTCAGTTATACAAGTCACTTTTGCTTGATAACATTTTGAATGAAATCAATGTAATTAATATTCTTTGTTATTTACGACTATATCGAAAGAAATCCTACTGTTTTTGTGGTCTTTATTGCATTTCCCATTAGTATTATATCCTAACTAGATTTCCCCCGCAACTCCGTCCGCGTGGAATAAAAAAATACAAAAGTGAGTAGCCTATGTGTTTTTCGAGACTATCCTTTACATCTCTACCAAATTTCATCGAAATCCGTTCAGTCGTTTAGGCTACAAACTCTAACAAACATTCATCTAAACTTTCGCATTTAAATATTAGTATGATATGTGAAGTAACCATTCCGAGTAAATTGTAGTTACCTTCAGCTATTAAAATATTACATTGCAGGTTTCATAACCAAGGCCTAACTAAAAAACCGTCACAAACTTTTCTGTCATAAAAAAAACAAAAGTTTTCATCAATTTAAAAACGAGGACTTGTTTTTTAAAATTCCAAAACGTTGCATGACTGACTGAACTGTGTATTCGCTCAATTTAAAATAATGACCTGTGCGTTTAATTTTATAGGGATCTAGTATTTTAAAGCAAATTATTAACGAGCTTAAGAGTCTTGTCCGGACCACGATAAATGGAAATCCATGTTTTCCCTCTAATTTTCTGATTATGGACGTAAACCCTACTGAAATTTCAAAAATGTTTTATTAATTTTGAGTTTAATTCATATTTACTAATGTAAATATTATTTACGTATTCTAAAATAGGCTCAAGAAGCATTTGTTTTCGAAAAATATTTAAATTGGACAGGTTGAGTTCAAAAATTTACAGAAGTTGTCGATCACAAGTTCATGCACCTATGACGTTCTTATCAAGTCTTCGCGATAAACAAACTGGTCGGTGACCAGCCATCCATCTACTTATTTACATACCTATCACCAAACAAGTGGCCCATTGTCGTTCAAACGACTCGGATAGTGTAACTACCGGAAAAACCACTTTCAGTCAAGCTAAACACGACCTTAATCCATTCAGCATAAACTTCAATTTGTCGTGATAAACATTTCAAGCAAATTTGTGAAAAAACAACAAATGAAACCTTCTACAATATAGCTTATACTACCGTAATAGAGTTTAAACTTCTTTAATCACATTGGAACAGCTTGTAACAATGAAGCAGCCTATATACCACCCGCACGTCCTCTTTAGATAAGATAAAGGCCACCTGAAATGAAAAGAGCGACACCAATACACAGGTAATGTTGCCGATACCGCGACACTGGTACGCACGGACCGGTAATTAATTTGCCCACCGATAAACACACACAAACAATACACCGGTCGACAGATAGACGTACTGGTTACTTCGCATAATACCCAATTACTTTTATTATCTACAACATTATTTTCGCAATTCGATACAGTCGAATTTTAAATTCAAAAAATTCGTTGGCTACACTTTCTTTAAAATTGTAATTAACCATTAATTTTATAAGAATGGTAGAACTGCCTCCGTGTCGTCATTTAATGGTCACTAAGGGGTACTTTAGTATTGATTTAATGGAGTATTCTGTTTACTTCAACATCTTTTAAATCTACCAATCAGGTTTTCTAAGATTTAGATTGCTTGTTATTAGATGAAACCAAAACTGATTGGTTTTCTTTTCAAAAGGAATATAAAAAATATCGCCTTTGCTAGAAATTATGAGAAGTTCCGTTAATCATAGATAATTACATAAAGTTCATCTAGTTCGCGAATATAACACTGTATTAAGGAAAACAGTGATGTAGTAATCTTATATCGATAACATTAGAACTTTATATTGCAAAGTTTACCTACTATTTAGTTTTTCACTAACAAAAATGAAAATAGGTTTAAATTTGGTTAACATTATTATTTTTAAATCTTTACTTTACTTTACTATTTTCTAACTTTAACTTTAACTGATAACTTAGAAATGGGCGTCTTCTAGACAATAAAGATTCATAAGTTCAACACTAAGTTACCAATACTCTACAATCAAATGACATTATTTCCCTAAAGAATATTTTTATCGATAACACAATATCGTACATCACTACCGCCGCTGTGTTTTCCATAGCTAATTGCAAATTGTTCCACGCTGTCAACGAACGCGCGCTAATGTGTCATAACATGACGCTGGCCGGTTGTAATTCAAACGAAGGCTATCATTATCATAAAAACCCTCGGTGACCCCACGCGGTAAGTGCTGGTGCAAGGGTACACTTTGATGGAAGGCTGATGTTTCGCACTACGGTCTTATTGAGATTAAACTATGTTTTATATGGAAAATTTAGAAGTTAGAGATAGAATTCTTCAATTATCTATATCTATACTTATAAAGCGTAAACATACACCACTGTGTGGCGTAGTCAGCAATCTCAACATATTATTTGAATAATTCTTTCTTTAATAAAAAGATTTACACTTATGACTCGCTTTAGGCTATATATTTTTACGCCATTAAAACTAGGAGGTAAATAAATGGGAAAAAAACCATGTGAGAAAAGGACCATAAACTACAAGCTGCCAACATTAAGGAAGGAAGGTTATTATGGTAACGGTAATTTTGACATTTGCAGTTGAGAATTTGACAAATGTAAACGTAAAATAAAGTTTTTTATAATTTCATGCAGATGAAGCCGCACGGGAACACCTAGTATTTTATACATAACAAACGTCTTATGGTAAAAATCAATGTAGTATAAACAAGAAACCCGTAAACAGGCATTATCATATACCAATAATGTACACGTCGAATTTATGTATTGTTTGTTTAGGTATTTCCAAGAAAATTACTAATTTGATACATCATCTTAACATCACCGAGACGAAAGATTGGCAGTATATACAATTCCTTTGACGGTTTTAAAAAAAATAAATCCGCAAAAGCAGCCGCCAACAGATTCATCATATTCGGATGTGGATTCGGGAAATTTAACACTATTATTCGGGGTCGATCTGGCCAAAATTTAATGCTATTATTCGGCCACGAATTTCTTTCCAACCTAATGTCCGCTAAGCAAACACGGGCGCTGGCTCGGGCGAAATTCTTCGCGGTTCGTTTGCCGTCAAAGGAATCTTCACGTTCTGCCAAGATCTGTTTTGATGTGAAATAATGGACAGGATTTTAACCTTATTGCGTTGGGAATAAGGTTCCTTTAATTTAACATCTGCTAACAAATTATATGGGATAAGTTAAAAAATAATCACGTTAAGGTTTCACGTTAGCCAAAATTGTTTGTTAGCGGCTTGGGGCTGCAATTACAAAAAATGTGATCCAACTAAGTTTATTTTGAACTAGCGATCCTCCCAAGCTTGCCTGAGTTACACAGAATATATAATACATACGTCTTATTTCTTTTATTTCACACCAGTATAACCTTCTTGTTGATATTCCATTAGTAGAAACAATGGAAAAACCGTCGACCTTGACCTGCGAGTTAATTTTTCGGTTCCGCTTATTGTTTTAAATCATGATATCTTCTAAACTATCACTCTTAATAAAATGAAGATAGCCGATCCTATCTCCACGTCGATTAGGATAAAAGAGATATTACAGTGTGAATTATTTACAAGTAACTTAAGTGTAGCTTTACGTTATCACTTAAGGTACAATCAAGCACACAATCGCCTAAAGCCACTCGAGAGCATAGAAAAGCACACGTGTCGATGCGACTTAATCCACGGCTTTGCTCGTAATCCGACCACCCAGTAACGTTGCGCGAGCGGCCATTATGCCGGCCACAGAACAACCACCCCGCTATTATAATATAGAACATAGGTGCTATTATTTCGCGCCATAAAATTGAGACCACCTACGTCACGATGCCCTTTTATAAACTACATTTTTTTGCAAAACTTCGATGCGAATGTAATGAGGCGTTCGTGATTTTTTGACGGTTTTTCGATATTTAGTCCGGCTGTATAAGTAATTGTGATGTTTTTTCTCCAAACCAAATACTTGTACATTTTATTTAGTGATTTACTTGAAAAACTACAAAATACCATCTCAGTTTAAATTTTAGAAGTTGTATTTCACATGAGAATACTTTTCATACTAAATCTTTTTCTAGTAACACAAATATTAGGGGATTTTTGATTTTTTTTAATTCACCACTATTTAAAAGATTTCGCAGGTTTTTAATGCATAATTTGAAATAAAAAAGGAGAAGTGTTTTTTTTTATTTCTATATTCTATATTCTATCTATCGTGTGTTATGGTAAAATATATGGACATGAAAAATAGTTTCACGATATATTTTATTTGATTAGTTTTCCCAATGGACGCAGGAAATCCTGTATAACAGATGGGTAATCGTGTACAATCATTAATACGCATTGCGCTACGGCCGAACGAGCGCACATTAACTGCTCTGTGACAATCATCATTAACTAGATATGATATATCGACGATATACGGATCATCCATTACATATTGTCTTAATTCAATAACACAACAATAGAATCGCATAAAATCATGAAGAGAACAATTTTCTTTAAGACACATTTAATCCATCTGGAAATAAGGTCAGATAAATTAGCATAGAATAACAGCTAAAGAATTGCACACCTCAAGTGGCGATGGGGCCGGAAAGCCCTGGAATGGCGGCCACGGATAAATCGACGCAGGGGTGGTACGCCTCCCGCAAGATAGACCGATGATCTAGTCAAGGTTGCGGGAGTATCCTGGATGCGAGAGGCACAGAACCGATCATCCTGCCGATCTTTGGGGGAGGCCTATGCCCAGCAGTGGGCGTCATATGGCTGAGTAGTAAGTAAGTGAGTAAGTAACAGCTAAAATCTTAGCATAACCGCTTGCATATTAGCCGTTGTGTACCTTAGTACAAATGTGGGCCTACAAGTGAACCGGAACAAAATAGGGGCTAACGTTAGCGAACAATTAAACTACGTAATTACAAACAATAATCCTGTTCAAGCATTCTGAATACTAGTCACTTAGTGTTTATGATAATGTGACAATAATTAAGGTGCAAATTGCAATATATCACTGATAGGTGTATTGAGGACAGGCTGTCCGCAGCCCTGCCCGTCACGCTCCGCAGTCGGTCGCCGTGTGCTACATACATACATTAGCATAGGGCTGACAACTAATTAAAAATTGCAATTATCAATAATGAAACAAAATTTTATTTTAAAGGGTTGATGCACACAGTTATCACCTTAATACACAAGGCAACGGTATCCTTGCGTCGCGAGTATCGTATAGCGCTTGCTCTGTAGATAACAAAAAATCGTCGACGCGAGTCGTCTACTCGGTTAGTACACAGATAGCGACTCCTTAGCTTACAATTATTTGCAAAATGACCATCATGACAGATAGCTTTGGCGATGAAAGATAGAAATGTTTCCAAATCGTGCCTTTGTACGAACATCAATGACATTGTATTGCTTAAGTAGCGTAGCGACTAAAAGCAGGTTTCGAAAATTGACATCGCCTTGTGTACGGAGGACCTAACTACATTTGACAAGTTTGTGATTCTTATAAAGCGAAGTTTCATGTTAAATGACATGTACAAAGTATTTTGCTACTAGTCCATAGGTTCGAGAATTGTTTTAATTTTCATAATTTCATAGTTCTTTTGTACTATTAAAATGCGTAAAGTTGTCTTTAACAACACTTACATATAGTTAGATTTAACCAGACAATTATGAATCTTATCGAGTTATATCACCTTCGTAAACAACGGTCGTGTCTGGACAGAGAAAGCAAATTGAATTTAAAAGTAAAGGTACACCGTCTTTACAAAATAGCTCCTTTGTAACGCTAGTCCACAGTTCTTAGTTTTAATTATTTTCTTACTAAAACGTTACAGATACTCGACTGGCTCGTCTGTCTCAATTTTAATTAAATGTGTATATCTGAAGTGTTGCGCTAACAGAAGGTGTAAGATTACAGTCTTCAGACAATGAATTTCTTAGGTTTAGTAGTAGCAGTTACCTGTAGAAATATTAAAGAAAAGAAAATTAGTAAATTGCAAAACTTTTTATTTTTAGGCATTACATTAGCATGTCTTTCGCTCGAAGAAAATTAGTAGAGATAAGTCTGGTTACGTTCTTTCTACTATTTTTGGAATAAACTGGCTTATCAGAAACAAGAGGACAGGTGAAATGTGTAAAACATTACACAATATTAGACGTCTTTCATGTAGTCCGAGAGTTGATTTAAAATTACACATGACAAAATGTAGACAGGCATCCCGCTATCACTCAGCATCGGACTGTGTAATGTGTAATCAGCCAGATATCAGTGCTGTGTTTAATCAAGAATACGGTGACCGCGAGTGCTCGAGGACGTTGGAGAAGCGAGAAAATCCCCGCTGTAAATTTATCTCGCGTCTCACTTATATGATCGTGTTATAGTGATGAGATGAGCGTTTCGTAATATTAATTATTTTATTTTATTTATTTTAGAAACCGCCCGCTTATTGAGGAGTTTCCTGTTTGCAATCCTAACCACTGATTGCTTGAGTCATCGGACTCCGCAGCCGGTGATGCTCTATTTTTTATATATTATGTTTTATGATTTTAAATAAATCATGGAAAGTAAAAATATATGAAATAATAAAATAAAGATATATGGATAATACTTTTTTTACTTTCAAGTTTCAAACAATAAATAAAATGCGTATGGTAAACTCCGTCAATAGCATTAGTTTCACCATTAGAGTATATATAAATATCTTCTATTTCATTCAAATAGTTGAATGAAACTGTTCTTGGAGCAAATTTGAAAAATATTGCAGAGAGATATACAAGTTTTATTTTATTTGCATAGTAGTCTATTCTTTAATGATGTTATAATCTGTTAACAATCGTAACTACAATATATTTCATTTATCGCTATCGCTACAGTAATTAAGTAACACCACTACATGGCTTTTTCCAACAACGTCTAACTCTATGACAAATATTAACCGACACTGTCACCTGAAGACCACACACAACAGTCTTATTGCCAAAGTAAATACTCTGTTTTATTTCATTTAACCTTAACAATAATTCAGTCGTCATGATAAATAATAGGTTTATGTAAGAGGAATTATGTTTGAGATAAGTTGTTTTACAATTAATAAATAACAAATATTATAACATGTATTTTAATTGTTAAAATTATTTTAATCCTTGCGTTACCAGCTTCGGTATTCAAGAGGAAATTGTAGGAATGCTATATAAAAAGAGGTGTTAGTAATGTGACTTTTACAATAGTTTAATATGTAAGGTTTGAAGCTAAAATTTATTTAATAGATTTTCTAAATGTTTTATGATAAGGCTCAAAATATATGGACTTTAAAGTATTGGTTGAAAAAAAAAGTTGTTTTATGTCCTTTATTTACTTTCAGTTGATAAGTAATCAATTGTTTTTTTGTAATTACCGATGTAGTTTTTTGTTCGAAATTTGGTCTTATCATTTCGGAGTCGTTCACCTCGCGGTCGGCTCATTAACAATTTAAATGATCAACTTAATTACACGTTGTTAAACACTTTCACATCATGTTGCGCTATTTTGCAATTTCATTGGAGATAATTAGCATACAATTTGTAGAAGGTTTGATGATTTAAATGGAAAAACCTTTAATACTTACTAAAGACTAGTCATTTTCTTCATTCGTCAACTATTCTGTGATTGTTCACATCAAGAAATTGGCTTTTTTAAATTCTGGATCGACTTTAGTCGCAACTTTTCTCTCAAATTTGACTAGTTTTAGTGTTTGAATCGATTTCACTTTTGCTCGATAAAAAGTGGTTATTGAAAAATGAAAAAATATTTATTAAACACCAAAATGATTGTACAAAACAAATAACTTTTGACAATAACTTAAAATTATACATAACAGAAAATTAACAATAGTTGTCATCTTAAGTTATTCGAGTTAATCTGGTAATGGGCACACTAGGCAATATCTGTATCGTGGCCACCGGTTTAATTGCATAAGTAATAAAATTCAAGAAGCAATTAACAAAATGACTTTATGAAAAGCAAACATAAAAACAACCGAAAGGTCTAATCACCCATTGTTAAATCGCTACTCAAACCAAAATGTCAACACACTCATAAATTTTCTGAAGAGGACCCAACTGTTGTATTGTTTGAGCAGTCAAAACATGACAACCGTGTTATCTGTTTTCTAAAAACAATTACAAAACAGAAAGGACTCGAAAAAAAGTATCGATGTCCAAACGTCCATTCGAGTCGAACATAATTTGGTCACAAAACGATTGTCCTTTTTTTTCAGTCCATTCCATTTTATACAACGCCTTGTTAAAGACACTTTAGCGCTAACAATAAGTGATAGCAACAAAAGCTCCACAGATTAAAAATAACACTTTTTCAAGTTTCTACACCTTTTATACTAGCCAGTAAACGATGGATTTGTTCCGAATGGTTACAGTGGCGCTGCTATAGTTGTTAGCGACCGCAAATTTGTCAGACCACCTTGTAGCTAAATGAAATTTATAGCCCTAAAGCTGGCAAGAGGACGTGCGCCGTGCTATTGCATAATCCTTGCAATTTATGACTATTTTTTGCTTGTTTAATATGTTTACATTGTATTAACTCTTATATTTTTTAATTCAGGATACATTTTTGATTGTTATTAACATTGCCGATAGTTATTGAAATGTAGTTGTTTTAAATCCGAATTATTATTCGATCATTCTTTTTGTCCTTTGTAATGCAAATACAACTAACCCATCTTTAACGAAATAAATAAGGAGTTCCATCAAATTTAAAGTTGTGATTTTATTAAAAACTAATTACGCGTATCGAATTTAATATACAATAGCTACGGAAACAGTCCGTTGAAAATCAATATAATCGATATCAAAAAGATCTTGTATATCTCAAAAATCAATCACGCCCATAGAAGTTTGTCCGGATCCGTATTCAAAATCTGCACGTGAGGTAAAGGTCGGCTCTTGTATTAGAGAGAGGAAATCCGGACCCTATTGTTGAATACAACACTTACGTACTTTACCTGACCGATCGCGAAGGTACCTTTAGAAGAGCCGCGGTAGCGTCTTTTTTTTTAAATAATTACATGGTGTCAGAGACTTCTTTATGGCCTGTTAAAAAATGACAAAGATTAAAAAAATAATGCAAATTTTCTAACCGTCGCGACGCGTTGCGATACTGGTTGTATTTGCATTTAAAAAGTAAGTTTAATTTTCTCACGTTAGCTACTTTTTTCTAAAAGTTTTTAATGAGGGTTTAATTTGAAGACCTCTTTGGGGTTTGATTTCTACTTTTTTAATTGTTTTTTACTGAGTTCGTTGTTTAAGAAAACAGTCTCGTAACACGGTTGTCGCAAAAACTTAATTTCGTTGTTGATTTATGCACCTTTTACTCTGCGTAGTTTTTTAATCGGAAGTGCATTAATTCATAAAGTTCCCTTTGAATAAATTTGTAACATTTATTTTAAAAAGAATGTTCTTAAAAAAACTTCAGCAACTCCAACGGATATAATTTAAACTTATGTATATCAGTGTCTTATATTCGCATACTCTTTGGAGTATATGACAAACGAGCAAACGGGCTGGGGAATTCGCCAAAATCGCAATGCCCATAGATATCCGCATTTGCGAAAAATATCATATTCCTAGTATAAATCAGATATCTTTAAATTTCAAGATAAAGAAATTTATTAAAACACTAAATAGTTAATGTATCTACGGATTAATCAAAATTAAAGTTAGTAAAAAACCTTCTAACGGCGCCAAACAATGATTTCAATTTCTAGATCATTTTTCAAACAGTGCAAAAATGTGACTATCAAAAATTTTTTGTTGCATATCGGCGCACAAACAATAGAAGACCGCATCTCCTTTTGTGCAACCGAAGAAATAAATTAAACTATCCTTAGGGGAGAGATTTTTACCGTTAATTCTAATCTGCATGAAAAAAACCGGTAAAAAACCAGTGTGGGAACAGCACATCTTGAAAAAACTACGAGACAGGAAGTTCACGGTGAATGGTATAGATATGTGAGTTGACATAGAAAGTTTATGGACGGATATTTATATGAAATATTTATATCATTATGTCGTTAATTACTTAACATAGGCGTTTCCAGGGAGAGTGGGGGGAGCTAAAGAATCTAAAAACTATACAATACTCATAGATATAGAAACCACTTCGAATAAGTCTTTATTAATGGTAAATCTAAGTCATCGGCTGGCGACGCCTGTGCTTCTTAAGGCATTGGTTTAAAAGATTGATTACGATTTTTTAGGTTACACATTGGACGATAAAATTTGGCATTGATATCCGATTGATATTTTTAAAAGAGGAACGTAAACTTTTAAAAAACTATCTAAAGATGTATTATGTCCTCTTTTTTGACATTCATATTTAAGATATTAAATTTTAGATCTGTGAGAGAGTATTGGCAAAAATTCTATGCAAGGGTTCCACATATAATTTTTAATGTAAAAGTGATTTATGGATGAATTGCAGTACTGACATAAATCTATTTATAAACAATATAACATCCATGTTACGAGTTTGTTATTCTAAACAAATTCTCATAAATAATTAAACAACAGAAAAAGAACGCAAATCAAACCCCAAAGAGTTCTTGAAATTAAACCCCTGTTAAGAGAAAGTGAAAAAACAGCTAACGTGAGAATATTACACTTATAAATTTTTTGTATGCAAATAAAAATTAAATCAATCCCGTTTTGCAACAATTTGCATTTTTTGGCATCGTCCTATTTCATTATCAATACAACATGCACGAAAGTTATTTCTTTTTTTTTATATAAAAAGGGGGCAAATGCGCGTCGGGAACACAGAGGTGGTCAACGATGACCATGGACATCCGCAACACCAGAGGAACTATAATTTAATTGCTATTAAAAAAAAATAACAATAAAAAAATAATTTTAGTAACTTGAGTTCAGGAAAAAATAGCTATTATTCCAAGTCTTGTTTACTTCCGCTTTATATGTAAGCTCTTGATACTTGATGATGCCCAACTTTACTTCAATCACACAATAAACGAAGCTATTTGATTTGACCAGTGAATATCAAACTGCACGCTATTACAAAAATTAAATTTCTCTATTTTTTTTCAGTTTATTTTATCACTAGCTGACGACCGCAAAACCGTCTGCGTGATATTTAGAATTTTATAGTATTAGTTCTTACTTCTTATTAAAGTATATTCTTATAGTTTTCATATTTAAAAAAAATAAATTGAAAGCTTTAAAAGCACTGATGATTTCTGTCTTAGAGGTTATCAGTGCTCTTTCGGAAATCCATTTTTTATAATATAATAATAAAGTTTGCCCAAACAAGAACTAATAATTTTATGACAACACAAAACCGATAGTCTGTTTTTTAAATTAAATTTGAGATAATTTTTAAAATCTGGCTTTTAGAATAGCTTTTATTAGTTATCATTGTTGTTAACTATAGTTTGAGAATCGCTGTACGAACATCCCCTAACGTTTTTTTCTGTCTCAAGGATACCGTAGTGTGTTTGTAAAAAGCTATGCACATTTTTTAAGAACGTATCTCCGGTGGATCCAAGGTGCGTCGCGGTGCATTGTGCACGGGACATCTTGTAGGGGTTTTTAATAATTCTGTAAGTGCATTTTTTTGATGCGAGACTGTTTTTTAAATTTTCTCACGCAATGTCCTATTGAAGAACTGATCTGTGGGTAGATACATACGATGGGTCTTTTTGATATCGCTCTGAATTGGACTTAATGCGTGATTTTAAAATTTTGTATCGAAATAAGAAGGGAAAGCATTATTTATTATTCATAGTTCATAATTTTGTTTTCAATATAATGTTGAATGTTGCAATGAGTGATACAATCAATAGTTAATATTATTGTTATATTACATTACATTATTGTTATTAATAAAGAAATAAACGAAATTACCTTTAGGATCGTTATTGTAACAAAGCATGTTGTAAAATATCATAACAGTAGGAAATCTGTTCCCGTCGAGATTTAAACTACTAATAAAATTTATAATTTAGTGTTAAATTTTCGCACATTACACAGTTCAACACAAAAAGCGGCAATTCATAACTGTCTCAATTATTAATTTAAACAAAAAACACCCTAACATAAAAACAATGCAGCCTCCCGTACAAAAAACACTACGCTAATATTCACTCGTTTTCGGTATACAATTGCATAACAATCATGGGCCCCGCATATCATTACGCGTAAAAACTGTAATTTAATATAAACTAGACAAAATCCGGCCAATGTTCATTCAATTATAAAAAAACAAGAAAAAAAAAGAAACGGGGGCTACTGGTTTGTTAAAAAAAAAACATTAAAGGGTGGATAGAAACAATGACAAAAACCGACGCGACCCATTATCGTGCTCTAACTGGGCTTTTAGACAAGCGGTTAATTTCATTAAAGCAGATTTATTGCTTTATATTCTCTTCTTTTATTTTAACTGTAGTCAAACATTTTTGTCTATACTTATTTATACTATACCTACAAATAATTGGTTTTGTAATGTCTGCTATTGTTGTAGACAATTTAATAACTCTTTTCATTAATATAATTCTACTAATGTTATAATAGCTAGTGACATAGACCATTAGAAAAATTGTCTTTTAGTCGTTAATATACGACTAAATTTTTACGCAGATAGAATTAATTCATATTTGATATTTTTATTTTTAGGTTTCATTTGAAGACCGCTACAGTTTTTTTGTTTGTTGTTCACTTATGCTTTTTTCGTTAAATGATAGGTGATAATTGCTTCAGCTCTGTCCAATCAACGTAGTCAAGGGATTATAAACGTCCATATTTTCACTATGAACCTACCAATAGACGGCGCGAGTTAGTGTTTCATCATAACTCTGAGAATGACACGATATTTAGAAGGTAAGCGACAATCAGAATTGTACAATGGCGTTCATCCCTTTCACTTTTACTTATGTGTCAATTGAACTATTTAAAGATTAAATTGTAACAAAAATCTTATTCACTAGTCAACTTTAGTTTGCCAAACTAAAACCTTGAGTCAAATCAATTAAGTTTCAGTTAAAATATTTTAACTAGCTGTTGCTCGCGACTTCGTCCGCGTGAAATAAAAAAATATAGCCTATGTTACTCGCTCATAATGTAGCTTTTTAATGATTCAAAAATCTTTGAAATTGGTCCAGTAGTGTTTGAGTTATTTCAATAATACAAAAATACAAAATTTTCCTATTTATAATATTAGTATAGACAAAAAAATGATGCGAGTCCAAAATCAGTTCATACTTTTGATACTTAGTTTCCGCTAAAACATCTACAAACATAAGAGTTTTGTTTCAATATTAATAACATACCGAAAAAACTACATAACCGTCTAGCATTACACAAGCAGATGCAAAATCCCACTAACGAATCTGGACTCCGCAAGACATAAATTATTTAAATATGACTTGTAACACTGCACGATACAGGATATGCGTAAAAGGGTTGATAAAAAATCCAGAGGGTGACATTTTTTATGAAAGCCGAGGGTCACGGTTTTAGCTGTTTGGCCGGCATTCGTTACGGTATTGATAAAACGAAGTATTGTATATTTAATTAGATTGTTTGATTTTTTTTCGCACGATCATTTCGTTAATATTCATAATTTTGTAAGGCCCATGACTTCGCGCGATACAGTTATCTACTTTTATATCTTATTTTTTTATGTTATTACATATCCGGGCCTTGCGAGGACTATGATTTTGTTTTCATATAATATTGTCATCATCTTCACAAATAACATAATTATATGAATTGAATCTGAATTATCCAAAGAATAAGCGCCAATAGCCTAATGGTTTGGGGTATGGATTACCGATCTTGAGGTCGAGGGTTCGAATCCCACCATTCGACTATTGTCGTGAACCATATCTTAGCACAAGCCTAGAGCTTAGTTGGAATGGTTAAAGGAAATATTAGTAAATTAACAAAAATTTTTAACAAAAAAAATAACCCTATATAATTCCCATGAAGCCACTGTCTATCGGCTTATTTTATATCTCTATCTCAACATCTGACTTTATTTGTCTACATGACAGTGCTAAAAAACGTATACCCAGGTGCAACCGTCACAAAATTTAAAAAAAAATCGCAATAGGTATTGTTGAGCAAGACCCTTACAGGACAATGGTCTTGATAATCCTTTGGGGGATATCTTCGGCTATTAACAACAGACATGTGTAACGCATCGGCTATCCTATTGTTACCTCCAGGAGTTTTTACGAGAAAGGATAAATTCGTTGTCTGATATCATATTGGTAAAGACGGACCAATTTTTTTATCTATCACCGCTTAAGAAGGTAAAAACTCAACTAAGTAAATAAACTTGTCCAAATATAAACTGTAACAAAATGTAAACAAAACATTTTGTGTGGCAAGAAATGAAATCATTTTTTGAATACTAGAAAAGAAAATTAAAATGGACAGAACCATTATTCAATAGATGAAGTGAAAAATTTTACTACAGCTTTCTGTTTAGTCGTACCACTTCTTTCGTTACTAACATAAATTAGGGATCCAATTATAGCTCAAGAATTATTACAGGGTGATAAAAATTATACATCTATAGTAAGTGTTAATGAGTGTAACTACAGGAAACTGCTCAGTATACCCACATTAAACATTGTACGCATTTGTTGTTCGATGTGCGGAGGACAACAAAAACAAAAGACCTCGTCCAGGCGCACGTGTTGTTATCGATTGTCCTCATATTGTCCTCTCTCCATGCGGGTAGTGAGTTATCGTCGGTGACGTCATGCCACGATGCGTTTTTGTTAAACCACACGGGTGGCTCGCGTCAATGTATGATCCTAAGCGCATTAGTAATTTGCAGTATACGAGTGGTAAACTAACTCTATTAACGCGAAAGGTTCCTGTTAAAAAATACACTCTATGAAGTCACTATTTGATAAATTTAAGTCATCTGAAATAGACTAGATATGGTCAAGCAACAATTCACACATCAACATCTTCAATTCATTCCGGAGACACCCTGTAGCATGTAGCATGTAGATCTTACAATGTATCTGTTTTTCTTCCGAGCGTCTTAAAAGATGGTAGGTAGTGGTCACTAAATATATGTCACCAGCTGACTTATTAAAAAAACATAAAGCCACAAATCTCAGTTATTTTCCCACGTCGAATAATATCGAAGAAATTGCATCTAAAATTCACACGGCAGATGTACGAATGATAAAGATGTCCCTTAAAAAACATCATGAGAACTGAAATAATCCTCACCTATGACCCGAGGCCATTTGATGAACTCCTGGACCGTTGGTAAAAATAAATTACACGGCTAAAGAAAAGAGGCTATTGTTTGGAATAAAAAACTAGGGACTACAGTTACCTTGCAATTTGAATAAATAAAAAAAACTGAGGGGTGCTATACAAAAAATGTGCCCCACGGTCTAAGGTCCGTGTGTGATTTTTTTAAGACGAGGGCAGTAAAAAGTGGATAGTACGTTACTTTGCATGACGGTGAACACAATGTGTATTTTGCAAATTGATTTTGGTCAACATTCTCACGGTACTGCGAATATCGCAGATGTCGACGTTTGTAATACTGATAATTGTTATAAATGTTATTTTTATACTAATCCAAATCAAAATAACATTACATTTAAGAGTTCTTTTAAAGCTTTTAATCACTAGTTATAATTTTTTTTAGTAGTAAAATCTTAGTTGATGATCGATTGATCTACCGCTCTTTGATTTCCCTTGTCTAATTCTTGACAATGGAACTTTCTGTAAATCCTTCATGGTCTTCCATGTGGATGAGTCAGTTATTGTTTAACATTAGAACCGTGTTGTGTTGGCGCTACACCCACAATGCCCGGTGTGGGTTATCTCTAATCACCGGCGGAGGCGTTCGAATTAAAGTTAGACATGCGGGCAAACAATACAGTAATCGATACGTGGACAAATTTTACAATGGGTTATAAGTTGAAAGGTGAAACGGTATATGTTACTAGGAAGGAATAGAACATAAAGTACAGACAATATGTGTCCACTGAATTAAATGAATCAGTTGAAAAATTCTCTCAAAAAATGAAAGTAAAGACAAGATGAAACCGATTGTGTGAAACTTTCTGTGGAAGAGTTAAAGGTAATTCCCTAGACGAATGACACTTTTATAGTTTTAATAATTAATAGCTGCTCTAGTATTGACTCAACATACGACGAATCGATAATTTGTAAATAACAATTACAAGGAATATACAAAAATGTTATCATAGGTATTAAATCTAGGTTTATGTATGATGCGGTAAATATTCTACCACGGTAATTTCAATATTTTTACATAATAGGTGAGGGAATAATAGAGGGCCTCAGTCATCCGATCGTGGTAGTCATGTTACCGTTTATTGTCGGGGGAAAAAGAACTTTTTTGAATAAACTACGGAATGCGCGTACGCAGATGTTTGCCCAAAGTTTTATATGCTTTATTGAAATTAGGGGCACCGTTATTGAGTTTTTTACGCGATTGTACTTGAATGTACAGTTGTTGACAGATGCCGAATGTCTTTTCATATATCGTAATGGATTAGCTAATAATATCTCTATATTTACATTTCCAATCAAAAGGAAATTCATCTCAAAACAATAATTGTTCCTACTCCTGTATCGTCTCTACATACATTATTTTTTTAGTATTAACTTTATTTTTGTTAATATCTAATTGATTGAATTGTTTATTGACTTATGACCTCTGACGTCATGTAGGTAGGTCATAATTTTATACAATAAGCTGCGTGCTCAGTGAATCATGATTCAATCAAATTTTAATAGATGCATTGCGAAACGAGCCGCGTGGGCGATCGGACGCCTCGCATCTCTGACGGCTGAATTTATTTCATTGTTCCTGTGTAGCTGTGTACCAAAGATGTTGAACATAGTTCCCCTGCATCAATCCATTTGTTATTATTCTAAAATCATTATCATTATTGATAATCTAAGTTAAGAAACATTAATGTAACGGCCAGTAGCGGTATGACCATGGGTAGATTTATTACAAGACAAAATAAAGGTAATCGTATAAAGGTTCATACAAATACAAAATACAAATATTCATTATTATTTTTTACAGGTCAAAATGTTAAACAGATATTCTGAATGGAAAATAAGACCATCATTATGGTAGAAAAAATTCCTCCGCGCTATACAGAGCTTCCTGAATTAGCCAGGACTTAAGTTTGTTTTTAAATGATGCAAGGCAGGTAGCCGCTGCGACGTGGTCCGGCAGGCGGTTTAGACGGCGGGCCCCATGACATGCGTAGATTTTTCGGTCTTGGCCGGTCGGTGCGCTACTGGGGCCAGCTTGTCCGCGCCGGTGGTCACCATCTTGCAGCTGCCTGACTCCTTTTGCGTTTTAAAGTCGTGAAGCATCTGCCGCGTAAACATCGCAACCTGGTAAATCACTAATGACGGCAATGTAAGAATTTTGTACAAAATAAACAACAGTGTTAAAGTTTCATATAAGGTGGGTAGCCTATATGAGTTAGTGACTAACAATTTACAGATATAAATCAGCAATAAACAAGTTAACATTCGTATGAAATTTATCAATCAATTGATTGATTGCAAATTATGAAATCTATGATTCAACAGTTAAATTAACTAACGTTCTGTTGTTTATGAACCGCATTCATAACTTACATTGCAATTTACCTGTAGTTAAGTTTAAAGTTGAGAAAAAAATTATCTCAACTAATAAAGAAAACAAAACACAATTTTGATTATAAGGAAGCTAAGTTGATGCTGACTCCAACTTGTCGCTGAAGGCCGCGCAGGTTTTCAGCCTACCCTTAATTACTTTTACAAGGTTAAAGAAGTTTAGCAAGAGTTTCCAATGTGTTGTGTCCATGTATTGTATATATGTATATCATACTGACCATAAGATGATGGAAAACTTGAATTGTTTTTAATGTGAAAATCTTTACCAGACTCTACATTTATTTCTTGTAAGACTTAATTCTGGTAAGAATTTATTTTGCTACACATAAAGTACTGCTCGTAAATACAAAATTATTTTACAAAATGTGACGATGAAAAAATATAACAGCATGATAATGTTTACAATTTTTTTTGCCTCATTGAAACATATTATAACAAACCTTACCTGCTGTTATATCATCTGAATACAAACAAACAGACTTCACAGCAAAACATTTTCCAATGTTGTGTGGGCAGTTTGAATATTCATAACTGACTTATTAGACACACTTATTCACAAATCAGCAATATCATCTCCATGGTACTAGCACGGCGTTCGACTTTCGTATCTCATGCAAATTCGTCCGAATGACAATGAGCTATTTATGCATGACGCAAAATAACAAATACCGATCGGAAGAAACGATTCAACGGTTTATTAATCGTTCTCATTAAGGGGTTAAAGGTCAAATTACAATAACAAGTGCGAGAGATAGGTGTAAAGATGAGTTTGTTGTTATGTTCACATTATAATGTAAATGTGAGTGTAGACGGACGTATGTACGTAGAACAATGAGAGGCGTGGGCCGGATTAACTCATTATAGCTTGCATCGCCTGGACGCCTTGACCGATATCCATGAGGTGTAGGTTCTAAAGGTTGTGAGAATTCACTGACAAAATCTATCGGAATGTCCTTTAACGATTTCTCGGTGCGGTCGCACACCAACCTATGCTGCGGCATGTCAGTTATTCAGCGATGACCTAATCTATGAATAAATGTTAGCAAATTGACGACGGAAACGGAAGTAACCACAAAAATAAACTCCCAACGCTACATGCGTTGAAATTCATAGTAAAAACCGTGTTATGAAAATTATTTTCATTTCTATTTTAGTTAACTAAAATCAAGATGAAACATATAAGTATAAATTCAATAAGAAACTAATTTTGTACTAACGTTTTGTACTTTATTTACATCTTATGTTTTAAGTATCGGAATTCTGTTCCTTTACCGGAAATGCGCATTTAGAATCACGATAGCAGAGCGATGTAGCATCAACTATAAAGCTACATATATAAATATGTACCAATGACACGATTACAGGTTGTCGCCACATTGAGCGACACTTGATGCGCCGCGGTTCCGACGGGACATCCTGATCATACTGCGTGCCCGCGTCCACACTACACTTGAGGACAAAATTCTTGGTACGATCAAAATAAATAATCGCACCGAGAAATATAAAGTTACACACAGTAACTGTTTATTTACCATTAAGGTGTATTTTATGTCCTTATATTATATTCGTCATCTGGTCATAAGAATGACTTAAATAGCGTTTAGGTTTCAATTGCCTTGTGCGTTTATAATTCCATTGAAGCTTTTTTAATTTAATTTTTATAACCTAACTGCATCTTAAAACTACATTCGAGTTAACACTATTTTAATGTTGTAACTATATTATGTGTTTTAAAACGTTTTAAATAATAGATTTTGCTGTGGATATTTATTTTGTCCTTAAGTGTACTAATATAATAGTGCGACCATTGGCGCGCGGTCGACCGACAATTACCCTATTGGCCACAATTGTTGTGCGACACTGTCCGTCCTCTCGCTGGTCTGTTTTATTGCTAGAACTGTCTCACGACATTACACCACAAGGCTATAATGACCAATCAATTAAAAAAAACAAGCCTATCAGAAAATCAAATAGTAAAATCATGAACAAAATAAGAAACTAAGTACTCCTATTTTGTATAATATTTAAAGTATAATAAATCTTACTAATATTATAAATACGATAGTTTCGATGATTGTATGGATGTTTGTTAGAGTTTGTAGCACAAACGGCCTAACGGATCTATGTGAAATTTGAGGTAGATGTAGAGTAAAGTCTGGACGAACTCAAAGGCTTACTTTTGGATTATTTTAATACACGCGGACGGAGTCGCGGGCGAAAGCTGGTCGTTAATATACGGTAATACAAAGAGTGTAAATGTTTTTCATTAGATTTTCATTAATATAAATAATAGTCTTATTTAAGAGTACTGGCTGGTAAGACTAAATAAGTGACTTATTGTTGCTGGCCACTAAGACGATTGTGATTTATTTTTTGTTTCGTAATTTACCTCAATTGAATTAGCAAAATGGAACGTGCATAAATGCTGGTAGACTGGCTTATGAAGATTGGCTACTTATATCGACTTCGCCGTTTTACCCCTGAATATTACTCCATACATCATGTCCCGATGTTCATATGTTTCAATTAAGTTAACCACTTGCATTATTTTTACCGAACAAGTCTTAATACTTCTATATGTAAGGGTTAACACTCTCATATGTGATATTATAAATTTTATTTAAGGACCATTTAACATAGTTAATCAACACTTTGTTACACTATTGTTAAACAAAAACTAACAGTTGAGTGTTGTAAACGGTCAACAAGTTAATCCAATAACAGTGTTCACTGGTGCATCGCGGGCCCTAATCCCTAATATCAGCCTGTCCGGCTATCAGGCTATCCGTCACAATCAATAAGCGATCGGATAACAAGCTGCAATGCAAAAACAACATGCGGACTTTAGTTTTTTACGTAGAATGTTTTTATTTAAAACTAGCTTTCGCCCGCGTTTCCGTCCGCGTGGAAAAAAAATGACTAGCCTATGTGTTCTTCCAGACTATCTACATCTATACCAAATTTTATTAAAATCCGTTCGGCTGTAACAAACTGTAAACTGTGCTACAAACTGTAATAAACATCGATCCTTCTAAACATAATATGAGTATGATTTCTAATTAGAATTTAGTAACAATTTAATCGTCGCAAGTTTTCTTTTGTTTTTGTATTACTAATAATGTACTACTTGTAAAACCATACATTTACAAATCCCTGTTGCTGGCACGTGCTTAAAAGGGAGGCACACTTGGCCTCAAAGTAATAAGAAACATTATGAAAATATAAGTCTAGGTCCAGGTCCTCGTAATATTTATGTGTTAACATATTTATTACAGCAAGACTAACTCGGGACATCTACAAGGTGAGATCTTAAAGAAAATCTAAAATATAGCAAACGAACTGCAAAATTCCAGCCAGAACTTAAAGTTTACCATAAACGCGGTGCATGCGTACAACACGGCCCTCTAATGAAAACATACGACTCTTTGATAACCTGTTATGGTGTTAGGGAACCCGGCACAGCCACAAATTGGCCCAGGGAACACTAATTTACAACCATTGTCCATTTTATACGTTGTATGTTTGAGGTAAAATATAACGAAAATTATATTTACACGTTAAAATTTGTTTACATTTACACGATTCAAGTTTCTTGCCAGTTTCATACAATAAAATTTAAATTGTGTAAACAACTTTTAGAATCATCATCATCACCAGCTCACTGTACGTCCCCACCGAGGGGCTCGGAGCCTATCCTAAAGTTTGGGTGACTAGGCCATAGTCAACCATACTGGCCAAGCGGGTTGGTTGACTTCACACATATCTTTGAATTTCTTCACCGATATGTGCAGATTGCATCTCGATGTTCTCCTTCACCGTAAGAACGTCGGGTAAAATCGAAAAAATCGAAAATCTCATTGGTACATGGCGGGATTCGAACCCAAGACCTGTAGATTACAAGTCAAGTGCTTAAACCACTGAGCCACCGACGGTGTTACTTTTAGAATACCTATGCAAAATTAATGCTTCATTTTTATTAAATGCAACGGGCATGAAACTTGCATCGGGTTATTTCTAGTTTTTAAGAGAAACATGCAGTTGGAATGTCTGTACATTTTGTTAAGTACTTCTTAACCGCATATGAAACTATTTATAGTTCCTTCATATTTATAGTACATTCGATTCCAATGTGGGGATAGTTGTATTATTGGCTTCAGCTAAATTGAGACGTTTACATGCATTGTCAGTAAAATGTGGAATCGACGTTGCGACGGCGCCGGAGTGAAATCCCGTTGCGAGGGCCGCACACACCGACGGGTGAAACGCTGGAGTTGTACACGGAGATATAGATAGTATTTGAAAAAATATTTTAAAACGTAAAAAAAAATTATAATTGACATTTCTTGCTCATTCGATCATTATTCATGCGATAAATATTAATAATTTTATATTAAACTTGATTACAACTTCATCTGATTCTTTAAGTAAACAGAATTTAATTTTAGTGACGTTAATGGGAATCGTTTCTTATAGATGAAGTAAATTTTCTAAATGTATCTAATGTTCAAATATAATAATAATTGCTAGTTTGTACAGTGCGATGTGGCCATGATTCGATGTGAGTCGATTCACAGCTCGGCCCATCGCCCACCGGCATTTGATTTATTGCAAATGGCGCGAAAGCGAAAACGCTCGTAAAACGCGGCGTTTGGAGCGTTTATGACGTGTTGTTTGGCCGGTCGCTCTATTACGTCTCGGGAATGACTATTTACGTAAATTGTGCGATTATTAGATAGACTTCTATTGACTTTGACATTTTCTTTAAAGATGTAACTATAATTTCATTGAAATTGTATTCCAAACAGTTTTTCTCTTAATTCTTGACATTTTTGAAAGATGTAGCAGAAGTGGTATAGTGTAACTCTGGGGTATTTCCAGTGTGCGTTTTTAGAAATATTTAAACATCCTTGTTACTTTATAACCTAAAATGGCTAATATACATTCTTACTTGATATTCACAAGCGCTATAGAGATGAGAACTAATGAGTTACATAGAAGTCGGTGGTATCTCGGCCACAGGCGCGATAAATTCATGCTGTGCTATGACACAACAAAGCGAATGGAGAGGCGGCTGGCGTTTGCAGATCGTGCCGGACTGACGGACTCTCTCACGCCTCTATACCACAGTATAGGAACGTCAGTATAACCAATTCAGAAAATTCATTTCCAATATCGCGCCAATAGCCTAATTCAGGGTGGACAACACATCTACAATTGCGGATGTTAATGGGCAGAGGTCGCTTTCCATTTCGGTGGATTCAGGTGGACGCTTGCTCGTTTGCCACCTTATATTATGAAAAAATAAAGCCTAATGGTTTAGTATACGGGCTACTGATCTTGAGGTCGAGGTGTCGAATCCCGCCATTCGACTATTGTCGTGAACCATATCCTAGCACAAGCCTAGAGCTAAGTTGGATTGGTTAAACGAAATTTTATTAAATTAACAAAAATATACCAACATTTTTATTAAAGAAAATCCGATATAACTGTATGTAGCTTAGATCCGTTAAAAGCAGCTGACTGTAATAAAGGATCGCTACTTCAACTAGCTGATTAAAACGGAACTTTACATTTATTTATTTATTTAATTAATTAATTATTAATTCATTCATTCAAAAACAACTCAACACAATGTGCTGGTCTTCCGTGGTTACCAAAAATAGATGATAATACGTATGTTAGTAAAGTTTGTGTAAATTATTGATTACCGTATTCATGTTTCTTTTTAGAAATACGTAAAATCTTAAGTATCATTGATGTGAGTGAGGAAAGCTAGAATCAGCTAATTTTGTACTATGTCCGGAGTCACGACGCTCACGAGGAGTAAGCTCCCGCGCCTCCATCGTACTGGCCTTTCTGCGCCGCATGACATCTACACCGTGAATTATAATTTTGTTCCACTGACTCAGTTCTCATAATCGTTTAAGTCGAGTGCATGCAGACTCGAGCAATTATCAACATTAGAGTATAAAGTGCCGACTACATTTTGTAATCGAAGATTTATTTATTCGCATCTTATTACATTCAGGACGTGTTCTCAAAAGTGATTTAGGAAAAATGAAATTTTGTTTTAAGACACAGATGTAAAAATTTTAAATCTTCACGTTTCCTGAAAACAAAAGATTTAACAATTACAATTTCATTTATACTAACTTAAAGCTAATTACAATTTGCGGTCAATACGTTTAATCTGGTGATGCCCACACTACGCAATGTCCGTGTTTTGTCTTTGCTACAAAATATGCAACTGTTAGAATTCTTCACCTGAGTAAAACTAAAATGCTACTCCACCATGCCTAGAAGAAGATCAAAGCATCGCTTGGGGACGCCATAAAAATCTCCTAGGATAACTGTGTCATAATATATACTCAAAACAGGGCATAGATTCTATACCCTGGGTATTTTATCACAACATTTCCCTGTTGTAAATTTCAACCTTGCTCCGGATCAGTCAGCGGTACATCTGCGGGCGCGGCCGATTGCCCAACGACGAGCCATCACGCGCGGGCCCTCCCCGCCGCATTGACAAACACCTAGAGAGGGAATGCCCGAAATTGATCTGGATACCTTTATGTAATATGTTCACAAGAAGCTCCTAATATTTTTGGGTTTAAAGTAAGTTATCTATAAATACTTAATAAAAAAAATGGGCATTCAATATAATAATGACTTTCTTAACTGCAGATCGCGGAGTTTAATCGCCGCTTTTACAACTGTTACAACTGTATCCTGTATCGGCAAGAAACATCAACTTTTTTCAATTGCCAGCACCTAATCGTCTCTACAAATACTTTTCTTAACAGTGACAATAAACGTTATTGTTGCCGTTTTGTAGAAGCATTAGTGCATAGTGCATAACAACGTCCTAAATCAAAGTTTATCATAATGTTCGAAAGTGAATTGATTGACAGCCAAACGGAGCACAATGCGCGATAAACAATTATATTCTCGAATTATTGCTATATTCGTCCGGGTCGCGCAATACTGAATAAATTTGAAACGGCCCAAAGGTCGCAAACTCTTGACTTTGTTTTGATGCCATTGTTAGATAAAATGGTACGCCGCTCGATTTGTAGCCTATAGTTTGCGTCATCGCATCTGCCGACGGTCATAATGTTGTGATATCTTTCATGATATTCAACAGCGGTACAAAGATTGACTTTTACTGGAACATGAGTGGGCGTCTACAAGGGAAGTGTTAACCTCAAACAATATAGTTAGATTCTTTCGTACTTGGCAAAATCAATGAGTTTATATTTCTATTTTGTTATATTTCAGATTGTCCGGAACAAACGCGGGTTGCGGACTGGTCAACAATTTTTTTTAATGTAATTTTCATAATCACCAACGCAAATACATCACCTTCACGGGATCTGGATTGTTCTTTAAATATCTCATATATAGATACTCCAATTTTATTATATGTAAGTATATATTATAATATATTGTTTTATTTCCCCTTAAGTCTATAATTACACAAATTTATCTCGTACTGGTTAGAATAAGCAGCTCCAATGCATTGTATGTTGGTTAAGGGCATTACACATTTGCGCCTATCATCCCTATAACTTCTTCCTCACGGATGCGCCCAGTTACACAGTATCTTCAATGCTTAAGGCCGCTTGCAACATATACAAATGCCAAAATAAGGTTAAAGGTAATAATTGTCGGATGTCAAAACCTTTTGGCATTCCCCATCGGTGCGATTAATGCCGGAGTTATAATATAATCTTAGTAAAGGTCCAGGTTTGGTATGTTCTTATATGGAAAATGCTTTTATTCAACATTTCGTTACGGTCAGGAACCAAGACAGAAGGCATACCTATAGCACTTCTTAATAACACAATAACACATTTTGAAATGTCCTTCTGCGCGTCACACGTCCCGTAACAGTATTAACTTAAAGTTCGTGACGTCACAACAAGTACAGCAAGGATTCTATAAATAGTCCCGCAAGTGCCGCGGGTCGTAGACACGTCGGCGGCACTGGGTCACTGAGCCGGGCCGCTTCCTTCGGGAGAGTTTCCTCCCACGCCAGTACAAAATGACCAGAGATACATAAAACAGTATAAATATTATTGCGTATTATTCTATTATTATGAGAAAATCCTTTGAAAGAGTAATACCACCCAAGTGGTTAAAAACGAATTTAAGCTAAGGGTAACGATAAATAAAGAGTACAAATGCAAATTAACAAAGAAGCGTCAGAAATATACCGATCTAATTAATAATCGCTGGCTCTTTTGGATTTGGAACATGTTTTATTTTGCTAAGAAGTGAGTATTTTCTTTCCCATTGGCAAACAAGTAGTCCAGAGTAAAGCATTTGCTCATATTTACGACAATCACAAAACAGTTTATGTATTTCGGTGAGCTAAGCATCCCGGAGTCCACGCGTTGTCCGATCGTTCATTGATCCTCTTCCCATGACATTATCCCTTTAATAAATTGACATTCATCGCAAATAAATCTACCCCATCATTCGAATATGACTACTATTTCATAGTCTTCAGAAACCATATTAGTATAAACGAAAGCTTGACATGGGACATTTGCGTGGAACAATTGAAATAGCGCATCTGAGGCCCCGATGGCCCTAAAGATGGACCTCGCGTTTTATTTCCACCGAGGAAGACACGACTTTGGTACGATGCATGGGGGAAAATATGGCCCCGAGTCCGCTCAACCGTATTTCACTGGGGTCGGTCGGGGTCAGCCGGGCGGACATTATTAAACTGTTAGTCTTCTGGAGTCGTGAGACGTGACTTATGCAGATGTTTAAGTAGTAGTTTGACTGATAGTTTCACGTGTATGCAGTGGTCGGTTCTCATGTGAATCTTCCTCGCACGACTCACTGATGTCGGAATTAGTTGGAAAGTTTTCTTGTACGATACCGAATCTGTTGGTGTTTATCGCATGTAAAATTTTACCTTTTTAACTTATATAAAGAGCAATATTAATATTAGTGAAATTTATTAAAACAAACTTTAAAATATGAACTTTGCATCCATTGTTTACAAAATTATATTATCTATCTATCGCTAACTTCATCCGTTTAAAACAAGGGCAAATCCCACAAGACAACAATCAATTATCTAACGTAGAAAGACCTATCTCTTCCTGTGTAGAATAAAAACTCGGCGAACAGAGGTGGAGGTATGAGGAATGCAATTAATACACTTTTTGTCCGTAAATCAGGAAGCCAAGAGTAACTGTAAAAGGCGAAATGTGGGAAAATTGGCGGGAACAATGAGAGAGATGGTTGGTTTTTTCGGTTGAAAGAGCGCGCGTCGAACGCAATTACGCGCGCAACTCATATGCGATGAAACGAAATGGCCAAGTTTCACTATTTCTAGTAACCTGAGCCAGGTTTAAGTTTATTACGGTTAGATGTGCTTTAAATTAATTAGAATAATTTGTTGTCTAATTTCATCTATAAATTAAACGTTATGTTTGACAATTTAAAATATTGATATTAACTTTTTATGAAACATGGTATTTCAAATTAAGGATTTATAGCTTTTATTAAGATGACTGGTTTTTAGGAATATAACGACTTTAAAAACGTATAGTAAATAAAACTAGTAATCTATAAAATTATAACTGTCAGTTAAACTATAGTTAAAATGACAGTGATACCGAGCGCCCTCATAAGTTTTTCACGAGGAAAAGCACACACAATGCCCCGCGCAAAAGAAGATGAGAAAGCTGGTACTTATTACCATGGACTGGACAGTTATTGTGAACTGATCGCGTTATTTGCAACATAGAGGTATTAACACCAAGTATCGAGATTGCAGTGAAATTGTTATACTGTAATTTATTGAAAAAAAATCGGTTCATAAATCGATAGACAATAAAAAAAACAATTTGTACAAATATCTCAGAATTTTATTCAGATCAGTTTTATTCTATAGAAAATTAAAGAACTGAGTAATAAAATATTTTGTTATATTGGTTTATTATTTCTGTATTAGTGATTATTAAGATGCTTTCTTGATAATATCAAAGCTATTAGAAGCAGCATAATACAAAATAAGACATAAATTACTAGAACAATATCATAAATTAAACGATTACTCGACCCGTGGCGTTGTCTTCTCACGTGCAACAAATCAATTTCGACCAATACTTGTCCATTAAAGACAATTTGTCTGGCGATTCACTCCACTACTAAACGTGAGATTAAGCCATAAATTTTTGTGATACTAAATTATGCTATTAAAGTTACTATTTACTATTTAATACCGTAATATCTCTCCGAACAAATGATTCATATTAAACAAATAACTAACCTATTTTTAATTTAATAAAATTTTCGTTAAACATTTTTTAATAATAATTAAAACTAGTTTATTTTTTCTTTCTCATTTAATTAACTCTCATGATTTCAACCTTAATTTACTAAAAAAAAAATAAGTTCATACTAAAGTCGATAGGAATATATTTAATATATGTGACAAAAGCATGTCAGTAATTTAAGTGGCCCAGTACAGTCAAGTCCCATTTGTAAAAGTCATTAGATACGATGCGAGTCTGATATTTAGTCTTCTTCAGTTGCACTATTCGCGTAACAAGAGCACTATTGCAGGACAAGTTGCAACATTTTCCGTAAGTTTAAACTGACGTTTAAAATTTGAACGTAACATGATTTATATTACAAAAATGAAAATATTAAGTCATTAAAAAATCTTTTTTTTATCAAATCGAAAGCAATAATTACGTCTGAACAAATGTTTTCATTAAATTATCTTCATACGTCGTTATCAAAGATTAATGTAGGATGATTTAAGCCCAGTAACAAATAAAACAGTATTTAAATTTATAAATGGATATGTTTATTCTAAAAGTCATCAGTAAAACTAACAGTCCTTTTATTTACAAAACCATTTGAAGTTCAAATTGAAATTATAATAATTAAATTGCTAATCTTCGATTTTGTATTTTACGCAATGGTTAATGCGGCCCGTAACGCCTCCGCGGGCGGCGAGTTCGTGTGGTCGTGCCCACCGCTAGATTAGACTATTGCATTCAGCATTTCGGTCTTCATGGCAACCGAAATCACACGACATTCAGACCTCCATTTTCGTACACATCCCACTATTTCCTTTTAAAATAAGACTCAATTCTGAATTAGCAGAGCTGATTCGCAAAAGGAAACGTGAGTTTGTGAAACTGCCCGTTAAGTAAGTTTGTAGAAGGACCTGTCGAATGTTCGCACGAACTGAATCCGGCAAATGGTCACGCTAAACGAAGCGAGGACGATTTGATAAACGAGGTTATTGATTTGACTAAATTTAAAAACGATATCTATTGTTGTAAATATTATTTTTTATGATAAATATTCCTGTTATAACGTTGCCCGATGAAATGATCACTTTTCATTATAAATTTCATTAATTCCCAGGCCATTCGTGACTGCGAATGTGTAACCGACGATCGAACTCCCTGTAGATAATGTTTGCGCGTAATTCATTGCCTGACCGCGCATACGCCCTGTAGGCTATCGGCTGCTGCGTGCGCCGGGAATCGCAACACCCTGTATCTGGTCTCATTCGCACGGTCCCGCCTTTGTCCGGGGCTTAATTAAGGCATTACGATTATGTCTTCATGGTTATTTATTTGACGCGTGGAAACGATGAGAGATTTGTTCACAAGCAGGAAAGCTCCTTAGCTTTACTAAGATATTTATAGTAGTTAATGTTAATCGACTTCATATTTTACTATAGACCAATAAAATTAGTTAATTAAAACGAATAGAAATAGTTTTTAATAAGAATATAGTATTATTTGAAGTCGGCGAAGTTTTTATGTTATCCCTTTGATTTTATTCCTTTTAAAACTATACTAAAGTTATTTCATAAACGTATGATGCATTATAAACAATGAATCCTAGTTAACTAATCTTACATATAAGTTCATGTTCTTTGCTAAATTAATATTTAGCATTAGTCCGCAATCTGGGAAACGATGTAAATATAAAAGTCGTGCGGCGCGGCCGTGTGAGCCATCAGCCGCGATGCATTGAGCTGATACCGCGCCGGACTTTGTCACGCAGATGTAGTCGAAGTTATTGAAACGAATAACATTGCTACTTAAGCAAAGTACAAGGATAATTACTTATACATAAAGTTAACAATATTTATTTATCATCAGGAACAACTTAAACTTTTTATAAAATATTGTTAGATACAAACTACACACAAAACTAAGTGTAAATATTTTGTGTTCTAATATTAGTGATTGTTTTGGTTTTAATGAATGTTGCAACGTAAATACAAGCAATAGTTGCACTTGACGTCATTATTATAAGCAGTACGATTTGCACATAAAGAGATGGTCCATCACGAAGTGTTATAAAGGCTAAATTTGCATGATCCTTTGATACATCCTCGTAAGCCGGCGTGCGTCCACTCACGCGCCGCGCGGGCTCACGCGTGACCCCACAACCCGCGCGTCTCACCGCCAATTTGTTAGTCGGGCACATCTAGAACTTTCTAAAGATTTTAGCCTCATTACTAGCTCCGCCACAGTCGCACGCTTGTTGAGACATCTTTAAAAGCTATAATGCAATAATGTATGACTCTAATTTGTCGCAAGTCAAGATAAGTAGTCATTAAACTTTAAGTAATTTTAAATTATTTAGCTACAAATTTTATTATTCATTTAAATCATATAGCAAAAAGAAATTGTATTGAAACAGCGACATATGTTATATTCATTCATATAACAATTTCCAAAAAAACACAAGTGGAAGAATTTAGACCCCTTCAAGGTTCCATCCTTTTCCTACTAGGAAAGAAAAGTGGATCTTGCTTGGGATAGCTAAGAGAATTATCCTCTTTCTGTGTGTCCCCTCCTCTGCTGATTAAAAGGTAGGCAACGCGTCAGCAAATACAGACGTCTATGGGCAGCGGTCGCTTCTATTTTGGCGCATTCCAATGGCGGCTTGCTCGTTTGTACTGTAAAAAAGTAACGTTGCAACTTTGATAAAATGCAACTTTCAAAAGTAGGTACTGATTCCTCAACATAATATTTAGGAAGGTCGATGTTTTTTTCCTGTTGTCACAGATCGTATCGAATTCATGTGAAGTGACAGCTTCACACGTGACCCTGCGGCAGCCGAGTTACGAAAACTTTAAATGAACAAAATACTCAGAACTTGTACACACATATTGCAAAAATACATCTGAATAATGCTTTAAGTTTATGCAACAGTAGTGATACATGATTTGATAACTAAGCTTCAAAGATTTCAGTGAAAACTTTCTTTTGGTGGTTTGAATAAAAATTATTAGGTGTGTTATATTAAAAAGTCATCTGCTTGCCCTTGTCCCTTCATTCGGTACAGTACGTACCGCTCTTCCTTTACTCTTTCCGTGATATCTAAATTCACTCCCTTCTTAAGCATATCCTCTTTATGTTAATAAGTGGAAAATTAAAATTACAGTCATATACCCTGGGCGCGGTTCGACCACAATGGACCACTCATTCGCATTGCCGCCCACACCAGTGAATCCATTAAACAGTGATTAACTTGTAAGTGTGGGCAGAACTGGTACCTGGTACCCCGTCAATAATCGCCATTGTTCAAAAGACGTGTTAGCTTGATCTTGTAGAGGAAGTCCATTCATAAATAGCCCGCATTGATTGTACACATCAATGTTTCGATGAATATTCGAACCTTAGAGTTGCTCTGCGAAATATCGAATCCAGTTTAATAATCGGTTAATTCGAATTTAATGGAAGTTCTTACATTGTAACTATAATAAACGCTGACAGCATCAAACATTTATGGCTTACTGTAGCACTTTATGCCCTTAGTGTCGATTTAGTGTTCGAAATTCCTTACTTAAGCAGACCAATTCAAGACTCTGTTGCAAGATTTTGTTGCTAATATATTTCTGTTTAAAAATAGTGAACCGATATATCGTTTTGTGAATCCTACGGCGATGATTTATATGATGATAGTAAGTAGAAATCTAAATAAATTATTTTACAGTTTAATTGCTTATTCTATTTAAGATGAGTTTCGATGTCTCACCCACAACTTTGCTGCGATTTAGTGCCCATTGTACAAAACAAGTCTAGTCACAATTTGTTACGCGATATGATTGTTACCTTAAATGACATCATGTTGACAGCGATGAGGTATTTTACTTAACTTTTATAGTTAATATAGGTTTATCCGTAATGCTTTAGAACATCGGTTACAACTGCAGTACTCGTATTAGACAGTAATAAGTGTAAGCCTCAAAAATGTAAAGAATCTAACTTAGTACTTATTCATCTTCGGCCTGCTCTTTCAATAAAGAAATGTGGGTACAATATGTACTATGTCTGTGTACAGTTTGTACTATCAGAATTCACTCCCTTCTTAAATATATCTTCACATAATCATGTATATAATATTATAGATGCGAAAGTTTAGATGGATGGATGGATGTTTGTTAGAGTTTGTAGCGTAAACGGCTGAACGGATCTCGATGAAATTTGGCATAGATGTAGAGTATGGTCTGGAAGAACACATAGGCTACTTAGTTTTTTTTTAATTCCACGCGAACGGAGTCGCGGGCGAAAGCTAGTCTATTAATAATTTCTTCGATTACATCTAAAGTTCTGTAAAGTCGAACTCTCACTCTACAGTTTAGAACATTAATTAGTTCATAATCATCATCATCACCAGCTCACTATACGTCCCCACCGAGGAGCTCGGAGCCTACCCTAAGTAAGGGGTGACTAAGCCATAGTCAACCACGCTGGCCCAGTGCAGGTTGGTTGACTTCACACAATCTTTGAATTTCTTCGCCGATATGTGCAGGTTACATCACGATGTTTTCCTTCACCGTAAGAACGTCGGGTATACTATGTGCATATGAAAATTCGAAAAATCGAAAATCACATTGGTATATGGCAGGATTCGAACTCAAGACCTGTAGATTACAAGTCAAGTGCTTAAATCACTGAGCCACCGACGCTCCTAATTAATTAGTTATACTCGTACAAACATTTTACGTTATTTATTAAGCGGTACCATAAAACATGTAGTCAGTTTAAGATCATAACATGAAACTGATAGTGCTAAATCCTCAAGTTAAGAATACAAAACAGTTTTATCTTACGCAAAGTTCCGCAGCCTTAGCAAAATAGCTTCAAAAGCTGTAACATTGAATCGTCTCATACAAAAGTGAAAAAGGAAAACTGAATAATGAAAATATTAAAAATATATATTATGGTAACTTTTGCTGCTACAATGCTTTATTTGTTTAAAACTAAAAATTCTATAATAGAAAAAATACAATCACAAATCGGTAAAATGGATCAAAAATTTCAGCACTTTTGTATGCGAGTGTACAGCCGCCGAGACATAGATGACCATCACGGGCCCATCAGTGACCCCGCGACGGTCATTTATAAACAGGACCATGGGAACTCAATGATAACGTATCGCACGTACTTTATGATTAAAATAAGAACGTTTTTGCTCACAATTAAGATAGTATGCCCCGCCACTGGCTTCATTCATGTAGTAAACTGCGAGAGAAATATTAGCAGAGACTGTCTAACTACTACTTGTCTACTTCTGTACTTCATTTGTTTATCACATTATGTTTTTAAATGGTCTATATTCAACATTATAGGCTGTTTTAAATGTACTGTTGCATACTGTAGACTTTTGTCAAAGCATATGTTTAATGATTAAAACTGTATTCTAAATATAAAATAAATAATGTCAATTGCTTGCTGAGGGAAAGTCATAATAATAAGTTCTGATTGTATAGAGTTTAACGTGTTATTAAGAAAAATTGCATACTGGCACTAGCATCGAATCACATAAACCTCCATATATAGGGCTGTCAACAAATACTAAGCGCTGACGGTTTCCTATTGTTAGCCTATATACAGAACTCATAAGTATAATTGGATTATATTTAAAATTTAAGAAGTTTTTATATCCTTGGAACCATTCATGTGCATTATTAATCTCAACCCAACTGATCCTTGAATCATGAAAAGGTGAACACGAAAAATCTTGCTATTATTCTGGACTTCTAATAAATGGTTTTAGTATATATTTTTGTCTGAGAATTAATATCAACGTTCCACTTTCTACTAGTAGGTCATAATATCTTCATTCATTTTATTTAAGTTAACGTGTAATATTTTTGACATCCCTGTGTCGGTGCGCGGGGTACACTTGCTATCGCATCGCATCGCATCGACGTGTGCGCGAGCTGTGCGTCGATTGCATCGGTTCTCATGGCCGGTGACTTGAAGCCGACGTGCACTTCCGAGCGCAGCCTTCCTAACTACAATGCAAGACGCAAGCTGACAAATCGACACATATATCGCAAAGAGTCAAATTTTAACTCTACAGTTATAGCTCTAATTATCTCTTGAAAAAAAACCGATGCTGTTAATGTGTAGGCCTGAATTTTATTGAAAGTTATGATACCCGAGTCTTTTACAAACTGACATTTATTCTCTTCCTGCGCGTCCCCTCCTTCGCTGGTTAAGGACAGGCAAGTAGTTGTGGATAGCTATGGTCAGCAGTAACTTCGCTATATCGACGAATTGTGGTAGCCACTTGCTCAAAGCCACCTTATGATACAAAAAGATAGTTCAGTAGTGAAAACTTACGTTTAACTTCATAAAAACAGTAATTTCACATAACACTTTAGCTGCAGAAGAAAGCACATGCAATAAAATAATTTGATAACTAGCAATCAGCGAACCGTCAGCCTGCGAGCGTCATTAGATTGTTACATCAACGTCGCCATGACAGGCTAACAATCGACTTTCCCGTTGTCAAGCAGAGACTGGCGTGACAACGCCGGTGGCGGAGTTTCGCGTCAGACTTCTGAAACACCTTTTATATACCAAACGAAAACAATCGTAACCACACAAAGACGATGTGTTACTTGTCCTAGTTTAGTCCTATAGTGTGGAAAATCTATCAGATGGTCGCAAAATGTATGCAAAAGATCACATTACGTTTGTCAAAACACGGTATATAGTTTAGAATATACAGGGTGTGAATTTTACGTTAGTTTGCTACACTAGATCTGGGTAAATATGATTATGATTATTTAAATAAATGTCCAACTCTTCCATAGTTACAAGCAATGGTCGCTTGGAACTTGGAACGAAAAAAATATGGTAAACATGAAATACAATGATAATTAATATTATTATTAAAAACTGTAAGATACAATAAGCAAACTATTATCCTCGTGTACGCAGTAACAGCAGTCAAATGAGCAAGGACAGAGGCGACACGTCAACAAAAAACTTGCACGCGCTTGAGGAATATGCATAACAATGTAACATTGACCCAGACCGGGGCTGGCCCCTCACCTTAACCCGACCCATTGGCTGGGGACGTGCGGCGTGACTTAAACATCTCAAATAAGCCATTGGTTTACTGATAATCTTCAAGGAAAACCTATGAATACATTTAATCGTTAGCAAAAAACATTTTGTTTCCGATTATATTCATAAATATTATGCTAATACTAATAAAATTAACTTGTAGCATAAAAACTGTCGTTATTATTAAATAGGTGAACATTAGTTCACCTTGGAGTAAAGAAAAATAAAGGCAACTATACGAAAACACGAATTAATCTCAAATAAATCCTGTCCAGACTCTGAACGGACAGGAAATTGGAATTCCTGAATTTACCTGAGGGAGCTGAATGAAGGTATAGTTAAATTATTTATTTTGTTTGTTTATTCATTGGTCCGAAACTAGTTTGACCCACCTCCGGAAATGAGGTGAGTGCTAGTCGTTTAATATTAGTTAAAGCTATAGTTGATTAAAAACTAAACAATTTTACTTTTATCTGTCAACACTATGATAAGAATAAAAAATTAGAGAGGTCTGACACGCAGGGGTCCGCTGGCATTTATTTCTTGACCTAAAATTAACAATTGAATACAATAACTTAATAGTTTAAATTCGCGATCTGGTAACAATCCACTTCAATTTAAAAGTCGGCTCACGAAGCACTTACTTGCCCTTTAAAATATTCCCACCAAAGACGGAATACCTTATGAATAATATACTTAAGCTGGGGAATCTGAATTTGTAAACATTAGAGGGACAATGGTAAATAATGACCATTAAAATTCAATAAGCGCATTGGAGCAATAAATCTTCATAGAAGGCTATCTTAGTAGGAACCATCTGATCCAGAATATGCGGCCAGAGGCTATTGTGTGGCCAGGCGACGGCAGATATTCAAATGCTCTTGCCGTACTCGGATCGCAATTTGTGTAAGCTTTTGACACCTTATACATACGCATTATTCAGTTAAACATCTTACCTTGGTGAAAACATCAAAGATCCATCTGGAACAAGAGTTATATATCTTAGAAATACCAGAAGTTAGGTAACTATTTTCATAGAATTGGTCGGTTGATGTTTCCTTAGCTAAGTCAAGTCATCATTAGTATTCCTTTAAATACGACATATTTCTGTTTACCAACTTAAGCATATTTAAGAATAGGTGGATCTGGTAGAGTAGATCTAAAGACATGGGTGATATCATTTCGTAGGCAACGAATTTGTAAGCATTTAAGTTATTGAAATAGTTACAAGGATCACTTACAAATGCTCGCTTATTAACATACTTAAAAGTGCAGCATACAAATGAATTAGTAGAAAAAAGATGTAGGTGGAAGTGGAACGAACTATTGTATTTTATAACCTTGTTCTAAGTAGCTAATCTCGACAGTCTTCAAAATGTTAACCTTCAGAGCAACAAATAGTAAAGCTCGAGAACATCGACAGGTAAACAGAGGGTAAGTGGCACAAGCGCGCTATCTGCAATGTATCAGCCGCTCTGAGGGAAGAAGTGCAAAGGTATAGGTCAAGCGGCCAGCCTCGCGAAATGTCATCGGCCGGCCCGTTAGCCTGACGGTAAACAAAGATACTGCACGATAAAAACAATTAACTGATTAAAAAATAACTAAAGACGCATTGAGAATCTTTTCTTTTTATAATAGATCATTTAAAAATTCAACGCAAATTAAAAACGAATTCTGTAACATGTTCGGAACAGTTGAAAGCAAATGATATACAATCGTTAAGCAACTTCTGTTTCTAAATTAGATTTTTACATAAAAAAATCTACCATATTTCTTCAAATAAAAATTAACAATTGAAATGTACAACCGGGCGCGGAGCTAAGTCGTCGATTAATTCAGAGGAGCGGTGTTGTGCGGTCGTGAAGCGAGGCATCTTCGGAAAGGTCGCGCGCTGACCGATAACGACGTCGGCCTTCTGCGGCCCTGCGCCGGCCGTTGCACCAGCCCTGCCACACAACAGCATCGTGATCTATCAGCCACAATGCACATCGATTACCTACATTTAATATACTATCATGTTGCCTTAATCATATCGTAATTCAATAAGATTGAATCATTTTAAGTTGTTTATTAAATTGAATATCATTAAAAAATTGTAGAGTATAACTTTCTAGTTGCTATATTACAACGAAGAATAGAATAAGGGTGCTATATATTTCCCTTTTCATCTTATTATTTCCGTCCATTTCCGTCTTTCGGAGTTGTCGCCAGTAAAAGCGCTACAATAGTTCTTGCGTACATTAAAACATTATTCCCGGCGGTCATTACCATAATAAATGTTAATAAAGTCACTGCACATGCGCATTAGCCACTCGTAAATCATCCAAGAGTTTGCTATTGGTTTTTAGCATCGGCCTGTATCAATTATGGTGCGGACTATGGCAAGAGGTTAAGCGATACGATTATACGCAATGTTGCTCTACTTGATTAAGAAATAAAAAATATTAAAAACATCAAATGATTCCAAGATTGTCAACATTCATTCAAAATTTCATAGTTATTTATTTTTGTTACAAATTAATGAACTACCGTAATATTTCTTTCCTTTACAACCACACACATAGACAATTCTGCAGGCTAAGTTCAAGTCAAAGTTTGATCACTAAACTGATATAATTGTGTTCACTCATTTTTACCTCTACGTTTGTGGTTTTGATATCATGTTTTTAGCATTTATCATAAAAGTAACTGCAAATATTTATTATCTTGGTAGAGCATCTTGTAGAGCATTTATTTCGCAGCAGGCGTGCATAATGTTGAGGAGGGATAACTCTCGCCCACGTGTGATTGTCCTGCAGGATTCGAGCATGTCGCAAACTGAGATACCGATACTATTCCCTCATTATGACATCGCCAACATGAATAATAACTTACAAAAAGACATGATAATTATAACTCGCAATTAAACAAAGAATGAAAAGATGATAGTGTATTAAATAGGGCAAAAAGGGACCCCAAATAAAATTGACAATGGCTAATAACAACTTTATTCATCATACCTAATTGCAATTTTCCTAATACATCGTAATACAAATTGGTAATCAGATGAAAATATCAAGGCATAAAAGTTTCAAGAATTAAATGCAAATAAATTTGGAAATGTAAGGGTCTTCTAACTTGTAAGATGTGGACTTGTCAGAACAACGGGAGTGGTTGAAAAGTTTAAAGTTTGCGAGCAACTTTTCAATCAGACCCGGACCCGTATGCCCGTGTGAGTTAAACCACACAGCCGTCTGAAACTGCCCTTTTAAGACGCTTGTGCACTGTGGAATCGACTTTGTTATAAATTGATTTTTCTTTACGACTTTGAAAACTACTTAAAACATAATACACATAAGGTTCCCAAATATATGGTACACAAATTTGGATTTAAGGACATATTTCAGTGACATAAGTTCAAAGTTCTAAGAGCTTTTAAGACTGATAAAGTCGACGTAATTACGATCCATACTAAATTAGCCACAACTGAGGTCGCGAGTCAAAAAACTTAGTCTCAAAGCGGGCGATGGGCCACAAACTGATAAGTGAATTTCCTATCGCAATATCGACGATGCCCTCTTTGTGTTTCTTAGCTTCCGTAGTTTTAGTCCTACTGACGCCCGCATTCCTGACATAGAAAGCATCGAAGATAGGACCAAGTTCATGACTTTTACTAGTCTCTAGTTCGATTACCTTTACATTAAACGTAGTTTAGTCTTAGTTTAAGTAAAATGGTCCATCTAAAGATATACACAACCCTAATATCTGGAATTCTGGTCGGTGAAACATTGGCCCATTCAGTTTCCGACTTTCAACAGATAATAATTTAAAATAAAAATAAACTGGTCAACGAACAAAGAACAGAGTTATGGATAAATGTTTTGCAACGCGGCCAACGGCCAAATATCGTTAATGGTACTTCCCGAAATAAAATTTCGGACGAGTTAAATGCACTTTATTTGCGTGCGGTCAAAGTATTTACACAGCTCGTATGTAAATTATGGAAGCGAAGGAGTTATTCTGTTTGAGAACGATTTGTTTGCTATCTTATTGCTTCCTGTAAACATTACGTACTGAATCTTAAACATATTTGATCAACAATAATAAAAAAAATGTAAAAAGGTCTGAAAGGATATAGTTTTTTTTTTTTTAATTTATTTCAACGAAAACATTTATACATAACATGTTAACACAGCTTGGTGCCATTATTAAGTTATTATCTTTATATCTCGTAAATGATAAATTGAATTGAAATATCTGAGAAAATATCTATCCAAATAAGCACAACACATAATAAATGCTTACTTGAGTCTGATTCACCACATCACATTGAAGTTTACTTTGATATTGTCCTTATAAATAATCAAAGGTGAAATATGTAATTTTCTTACAACACAATTCGTTTAGATACAGTAAGAGCGTGCACCTGAAACTAAACTATCGCACAACTGTTTAGTCTCGCTTTGATTCCTATGAGATTATACGGAAGTGCATACACTACTCGATTTTTAGTTGTGCAACTATAGTTTGTCTAAATAATTTAGATTAATTTGACAATTCATTTCATTTATTATTATTATTATTTATTTATTATTATTATTTCAAATTTAGTAGGGATGGGTTGTGTAAAATTAGTCATGAATCTTATCGATTTTCTATTTTTATTTTCATAGAAGTTGGAATCGATAGATTCATATTTATAACTTATGTATTTAAAAAAAACACTGTTTTCTCAAATTAATAATAACCATAACAAATAATGAGAGTAAATAAATGTTTATTACTACTACAGCCGCACGTAATCGAATTGGATTTCGCTATTATTATATTTCTATCATCGCTAAATTCTCTACACTATAATCAATACTAGAATTGTCCTCTAAATTAGCTAATAAGAAAATAATAATTTTAGTTGAGTTCTATAATTATTTAAACCGAATATCGATAGATCATAATTGTTCGCTATGCGTGTTTGTTCGTCACTACGATACTTGTCTATTAAGTACGACATTTGCCTTCATACAAATTGAATTCGATACTTCATATACGTCATTTATCAAACTAATCTATCTTATTTAGACACACTATAAACAGTTGAGTTGGCTGAGAAACAATCGACAATCGCACAACTGTTGTGCGATAGTTTAGTAAAAGCTCGCCCGCTTTACCGCGTCAAGTGCTAAACATTTCGAAGGCAAATAAAACGTCGAGCATTCAGACCACTGGCAGTGAGCCAAATGACACGTATGCAGTCATTTGTCCGTCTGTCCGAGCGGCCGACGGTCAACGCGCCGGGCAACAAACGCACGGGCATGCGTTACTCACTCCTTGCAAATAGAACATTCTTTGTCTGCTCCCCTGGTATCCCAAAGACAAGGGCGCTGTTTTATTTTAGCTTAAAATACATCAAATACCAAAATCAAGGAATTACTTGAAACCAAACACAATCAAATGATTAATATTTTGACGTTAAACATAGTATTGTGGTATATATAATAACCGTTATTATGACGAAGCATTTTTTTTATGTACGCATTACGCATAACTATTATCGATAGCACAAAATACGCAATATTCCAACGAATAAAGTAAAACGGTCAACACAACAACGGTTGACAATACGAACGATGATTTTGCATAATTTTATTGATCTAAATACCCGTGGATCATTGATCATCCGGTCAATAATACGTATTAAACTTGTCACTCTCAGCTAGTGATGTCATCTATGTTTATCGTATCGACATTATATACAATTTCTTTATAAATCAATTCCGGTGAAGATTTCAGGTCTCACAATTTTAAATTTAGTATTAAAGATATTGTTAAAAGAACCTAGTATACACATGCACAACTATAATCAAAATTACCTTTTTAGAACTAAAAGAAAAACCTAATAAGAAATCATTTCAAGTGAAAGTTTGTTATTTATAAGCGTATAAATATGATTATCGACACTGATATATTTATCGACATCTTATGACGTCACTCGCAGTTCCCATCACTATATCGATTTTGTGCAAATCTCAGTTGACCGATGGTGCGTGCCAAATGACACGATCGATCATTGGCGCGATGTCTTTGTGTCTACTAGCACCAGGTGTGTTGGCTCTACTGCACGTCCCTTGTAAACTTAAGCTGTATGCACCTCGTCTCGCCTACTCTATCCATTTTATAGACTACGATATTCACTTATAATTTTGTCGCCGTCAGCACATACATCACCACCGAGAAGCTCTATCCATATTACCAACTGCTTTATTTATACAAAAATACTAGCTTTGGCACGCGACTCCGTTTGCATGATTTAAAAAAAAACAAAAGAAAGTAGCCTATGAGTTCTTTCCGACTTTGCTCTACATCTATGCCAAATTTAATCCAGATCTATTCAGCCGTGTAGGCTACAAACTCTAACATACTTCCATCCATCTAGACTTTCGCATTTACAACATTAGTAATATTATATCCAATAAACAATAAAAATGTATTCGCAAAACTGAACGACCACATTTAATGTCGATGATAAAAAGTTGTACCGACCTTTCGCCTTTCAAATCAAACATGCAAACAGCAGAGCAATGTTTGCACCCTCGTACATTGTTTGACCAAACTTTTCGGGTCCCAAATCTCAGTTAACACGTCGGAACCCTTGTTGTCCAATAAAAATCAACCAAGTCCGGTGCGGATATCGGAACTTTCCCGCGTTCAAAAATTCACCAAAACCACAAAAATCTCAATAATAGTGCCAAGGGAAAATATGACATATTGTTTTGTAATAAAGTTCAATGTAAGTGCATTTATAAGTTGGTATCTATAATACTCCCTTTCGGACGATTTGCCCCATATGTTGGAAACAAGTGAACTGGCTTCTTAACACGCTGGACACCCCAAATTGAGTGAACTCGAGGGTAGGAAATCGCTTGAGGTTTATTGAAATTTCCTGTGGGTGAATATCACACATACTTTAGGGTGCAGATTGATTTTAATAGATTCTGAAAAACATTTGAAGGAATCCCTTTTTTTCTTCTGGAAAATTCAAATATTTTCACCAATTTTATGACAACCTTATAATTATAACTATAGGTGGAATCGTGGTCAAGCGCTGTTTTTAATAATCATAAAAAAATGTATTATTTAAGTTTTATTTATATTTGTACAGTCAAAGCGATACAAATTTATATTCATAATTGCCACTTCCTATAAAATTAAAATCGTCTCCTCTACGTTATCCTACTCCTGTATGGTAGGCGCATCGGGTTTTCGTCCTTCAAATAACTCTATCATCCGTCATCTCAGTCATCACTCCCTTGATCATGTCACCTTTCACGTAATTCATCCATCTCTTCCTAGATCTACCTCTACCGGTGTACCTCCACACTCACAACTAACGTTCTCCTTGTTACATACAATTCATCCCTCCTAATAACATGCCCATACCATGCTAACCTTTTACTTCTTAATTTCTCAACCACTTGGGCTACTCTCAAACTTCGTATAAAATAAAATAAAAATGATAGTAATTTTTGTATAATATTTGGAGATTTTTGTCGCAAGTCACCACATCTCTGTAACATTTTTCTCAACAAATATTGTCACGGACCCTTTCTGATTTATTCATAGTATTCGCACATTGGCACTCCGTCTAACCGGAAGGTTCAATTGGGCGGAAAGGCTTGACCGCCGAGGTCGAGTGACCCTTTCCCTCGCCCTTCCGCCTACTAAGGCTTTCATAAGAGCTTTAAAAGGATTCCCTTTGGAAATCCCTTATGAATTTATTGGCTATAAATTTTTTATCAAATGTTTTGAATTTTATGTTTAAACACAAGGTTACAGTTTAAGAAATTAGAAAAATCTTAAAGTAATTCATAACTTAATAAATTGAAGAAACTTAACTAAAAGTAAAACGACAAATCAACGAGATAATTGATACTATAGTGTGTCTAAATAAGATAGATTAGTTTGATAAATGATGTATAAGAAGTGTCGAATTCAATTTGTATGAAGTCAAATGCCGTACTTAATAGACAGGTATCGGAGTGACGACACAAACACGCATAGCGAACAATTATGAACTATCGATATTCGATTTAAATAAAATTTATCGAACTTTAATAAAATTATTATTTTCTTATTAACTAATTTTGTGGACAATTCTAGTATTGATTATGGTGTAGAGAATTTAGCGATGACAGAAATAATAGCGAAATCAAATTCGATTACGTACGGCTGTAGTAGTAATAAATATTTATTTACTCTCATTATTTGTAATGGTTCTGCAGGTCATTATTAATTTGACTAAACAGTGTTTTTTTAATTCATATGTTATAACTATGAATCTATCGATTCCAACTTCCATAAGAATAAAAATCGAAAATCGAAAAGGTTCATGCTTGATTTTACAATACCATCCCTACCAAATTGTCACAAGAATTGACATGAATTGTCAAACTAATCTAGATTATTTAGACACACTATAGTTTAAATTATATAAATTATTATTTTTTTTAATTATAAAACATCTCTTCTGTTAAAATAACTTGTAAATCGAACACAGTTGATACCCGGGTCATCTGATAAAATTTCTTGAATAAAGCTTTTATTTTTGCGAAACAAATATCTCGAGCGAAAAACGTTGCTAAGAAAATCTCCCAACGATGGCTTGTGACAAAAGGTCCGCCACCTAGCTCGCTTAAAAATTTACCAACACCATTCAACCCAGGTAATGCAGACTGTAAGCGATGAAACACTGACTAGGTAGTTAGTATTTTATTTATAAACGACTAACTAGTTTTAACACAGATAGGCAGAGTTTACGCATTTAATATTTGGATCATTACGTATAAGTACTACATACCCTTCTCTATCCTTGCACATTTTAATGGTAATAATATGAGGTCCACTGCGTCCACTGCGTTAAAACCATAATTTTTGATTATACTATTATAAAATACTGCGAGATCACGCTAACGACATCTACTGGATTTAAACCGGGATCCCAACTAATCTTAATATTAGGCTATTGGCATTTTTACAAGGCAAATCGATAAAGACATCGGAAAAATTAATAACTGAGATAATTAAAGAAAAGTCGCATACCATAAATCAAACACTTTATTACAAAAACTAAACCAAAACAGAACTTTGATGAGATCTAACATCACTCACTTACATTTACAACTTGTTCCACAAAAGTTTTGTATCTATTTGAGTTACTTCATATAAGTACATAAATATGTTGTATAAAATCAAAAATATATAACTTTAAATTCATAATACAATCAACATTTTAAACAAAATATAATTGTATTAGAAAAACTGTTATGTTACGAATAAATCTAATTGGATTTAATTCTTAAATGTGATTTGATTGAACGGTATAAAGTTATGTCAGACGAAGGCAACTTTACCCACCGTTTGTAATAACAAAAGTACAGTAACGAAGAAGAAAACAGTGGGCGGGAACGATTTGGACGATTTGTTCTTCAACGAATGTGGCACCACCACTGGCATATTTAAGGGTTGGTTGTTGCAGCGGTTCAACTGCAAAAAATATACTAATATAAATGCGTAAATTTAGATGGATGATAAACATTTATTGGTATCTCCAACAGTTCAATGGATCTCAATGAAATTTGACACAAAGGTTACTTAGTTCTTTTTAATTCCGCGTAGACAGAATAAAAACTAGTAGGTTTATAAATGTATGTTGCAGATACCGTATGATTATTGAAATATCTCACTATAAACGTGACATGACATATTTTGTTTTGAGTCATAGATAGGAGATATGGTAGACTTCTCTTTACCACTTATTCTATGCGCAGCAGAGGAAGGGAATGGGGACAAAGTGGATTAAAAGAGACTATCTATTCCTATACCATGTGCAGCCAAGATAGAAGCCGTATCACCAACTTATTTAATAGTTGTAGATGTCTTTCCATAACGATCAGTTATTGACCACCGTATTATTTTTAATAATATTTTTTAATAATATTAAGTGGCAAACGAGCAAGCGGCCACCTGAATCCACCGAAATGGAAAGCGACCGCTGCCCATAAACATCCGCAATTGCAGATGCGTTGCCTACCCTTAATTGACGGAGGAGGAGACGCACATAAAGAGGACATTTCCTCTTCCCATGCGTCTCCTCCACCGTTAAATCCACTTTTCCTTCCCATCCTTTCCTCTTAAGAAAAGGGTGGAAAGGGAAAGGGACTAAAATTAGGCCTCCGGCCATATTAACCACTTCCTTAATAAAATTTTGGTTACCTCACAGCATGTAGTCTCCGGCGAGCCGACGCAGCCGGAGCGGCAGCCGCGTATCACAGCCTCGTATGCGTTGCCCTTCGCTATCACCGACGTGAAGCACTTGTCGTCCACACTGTGGCACGTTATCGTGTGCACCCTGTCGAAAAGATACATTAAAGTAAAGCAGTATCAAAAGAATTAGCGTTACGGCATATAAGTGGAAAAATGGGCCGATAATGTACATATTTTTATAGCTGTAAGAACGATACAAATCAGTGTACCTTATAAGGCAATTGAGGCCCTGTATTGTTAAGAACGTAACTAGTAGATACATGAAATGCGGGACGAGAGGAGTGTAAAAGTTACTCTGTGATCGAATTTGGCCTGTGTCGCTTCGAAAAATCTTTGTAACACCAATAGTAGTCGACTCAAAGATTTTTGTACAAACTGGTATAAAATTACCTGTATTTTGTTGGATCTAAGCAAGCTTTGAGTGGTGCTTCGGACTTGTAAGCACATACGTAACACTCTAGAGCGCGTTTGGGAGTCGTTCTGGATACGGGCACGGTCTTTGGTGTCGGCAGTATGGCGGGCGCGCGTCTCCCAGGACCCGTGTCTGACTTGTCTGAAGCGTCTACGTCATCCTCTTCCTCGTCTTCGCTTTCTTCATCTTCATCATCTTCTTCATTCCTCCTCCGAAAAGTAATTCACAAGATTTCGTTACGCTAGTTTGCTTACGATAGTACAAGTGTCGCCATCTATTGGTTAACTTAAATATGAATTAATTGCAGTAAACAAATAATTGATTTGGTGTTTTATTAACACTTTTATTTCATTTCTTAAACTATTTTTATACACCCTTTCGTTTTTGTTCTGTACCTAATTTATAAAACTGTTTCTCTGTACGTTATATTTAAAATTAAATTTATTTCAAAGAATATAATCAATTTCAAACATCTTTACGATATAAAGCAAATAAACAATAGGCAAAGAAATTATTGATATATTTTGACAGTTGAAGCATTATGCAGTAATTAAGTTTCCAACAATCTAACCTACGATATTTTATTCCCTAGCGATAATGTAAGCTTAGGATATAATTTAAAGAAGATTTTTACAAGTTACTCGCTTGAAGTTTAAAAGTTAAGATAAAATTGTAACGAACATTTACAGAAATTTATAATCACATGGGTTTACGTTCAATATTAACATAATATTAACATTCGTATCGCTTCAGTACTCACTCATCATCGTCGTCGTCCTCTAACTTGGCGTGAGATCGTGCCGGGAGGAGTAGCAGCATGGCCAGCAACAAGAACATGCGCCACCTCACCATCGCAGTATAATTTTATCCTGTATCTGTTTTACCCCCGGGTACACAGTAGATTTGTCATTTTCATACCAAAATTTTTTACACTGTAAATATTATTGGGAGAATCCAAAAAATTTTTTGATTGACAACGTACATCAACAGATGTTCATTTTTAGAATTGAATTATTTCTTTTTATAGATGTCAATCAATCGTCTAATGTATCCTCTTTCATGATTATGTCGTGAAGTTTCAACTTAAACTTAGGCAAGGATTTGATATCAGAAAGTTCAATTAACTAAGGTATAGCAAAACTTATTGCTCGCAGAATGGTTGATCATAACGCAAAAAGGCGTAAACACTGGCATAGATAATCCCGCCATAAATTGGACTGATGCCCTTGTTGATGTTGAGATCAAACTGTACAATTTAACACAGATATGATTTCAAAAAATTTATTTTACCTACATATAAAATCCGATTTGCTCTTATTTATAAACTAGCGACATCTTTCAATCTCCCTTGAAACTAACTTCTCGCACATAGATGTCGCTGTAATAAACTATCATTGAATAAATTATAAAAAATAAGTTAACATTAAAATAACAGGCTTTATTTTTGAAAAAAAACCTTGAATTTAATTTACTTTTTTAAATGAATACAACGCTTGTCCAAAATGGCATTTTACTTAGTTTCAAGATAATGTTTCTATTTTTCCTTAACCAAATTTCTTTGTAGAACTATAAAGCAACACAACATCCGTACCTTTATTGTATGCTTTTAAGCCCTGGCTGATAGCTTGCCATCGGCATCATTAATAAACGGGGAACCTAAACGTAACTCTTTCAATACGCACACAAGCGCGCCTATGTCGGCGCTTTGCGTCGCTCACGCCTAACTGGGGCTCAGGCGGTTATCGCAGCACAAAGCGCGGGGCGGCCTATCCAGCCGCAGAGGCCCGAATACACGACCTCATTAAAAAATGAAACCGCACAAACATCCCCCGACAAAACCTCCAAGACTCGTCAAAGCGAAAAGCGCTACCTAGCGGAGAGTAGCGGAACTACGCCACTCGCAAAACCAACCTCTGTACTTTTTTAATTAGCCTCATACAGTGAGTGAATGAGTGAAATACGTAAGAATTTTTTTTCTCTCGTATGCGGTTAGTTTGGTAGCTTTGAGTGGAGTATGTTAATTCACAAGTAGCCTCACTCTGGTGCTTTTTGAACTGTTCGGTTGGGGTTCTCCCGAGTGCGGAATAAGGCTTATGTGTAACTTTAAGCGCTTGTAGAGGAGTTAATTAGCAGGGAATTTGTTATAAATAAATGGAACAGTGCTGGCGCTGCGTCGTATTGATGCTTTATTTTATCGCCATAGTTATAATACATTTAAAAGAATAAGTAGATAGTCATATTAACCAAAAATTTGAGTGGTTAAATTTTCTTGAAGTACTTTTAATCTATTGGTACATTTCATTTATTTATGTACAATGAGGTTTTTGTTATAGCGTGTAATGTAATACCTAAGTGAGTTTCTTATATCGTAGTTTCACAGCCGAAGTAGGAACCAAATCTTAAATGCTTCGCTTCGTAAGCGACGCCTACAATTGTCAGACGTCAAATAATGGAATTTGACTTTATCATTTATGATACTGTTACACATTTGAATATCGTTTCAGTATTCGGCCGTTTATTACACTTAAATCAACAGACAACAAATAATTTCTCGCTTGAACTTATAGAAATAGTTAAGATCGCGGAGTTGGCCTCGTGTTTAAGTTCTTTTATCTCTCAGTCTTGGTTCGTTCAAAAAGTGCAAACCTCTGTACTTTTTTAATTAGCCTCATACAGTGAGTGAATGAGTGAAATACGTAAGAATTTTTTTTCTCTCGTATGCGGTTAGTTTGGTAGCTTTGAGTGGAGTATGTTAATTCACAAGTAGCCTCACTCTGGTGCTTTTTGAACTGTTCGGTTGGGGTTCTCCCGAGTGCGGAATAAGGCTTATGTGTAACTTTAAGCGCTTGTAGAGGAGTTAATTAGCAGGGAATTTGTTATAAATAAATGGAACAGTGCTGGCGCTGCGTCGTATTGATGCTTTATTTTATCGCCATAGTTATAATACATTTAAAAGAATAAGTAGATAGTCATATTAACCAAAAATTTGAGTGGTTAAATTTTCTTGAAGTACTTTTAATCTAAGAATATTTCACTTATTTATGTACAATAAGCTTTTTGATATGGTATAAAATATAATATTTAAGTGAGTTTCTTATATCGTAGTTTCACAGCCGAAGTAGGAACCAAATCTTAAATGCTTCGCTTCGTAAGCGACGCCTACAATTGTCAGACGTCAAATAATGGAATTTGACTTTATCATTTATGATACTGTTACACATTTGAATATCGTTTCAGTATTCGGCCGTTTATTACACTTAAATCAACAGACAACAAATAATTTCTCGCTTGAACTTATAGAAATAGTTAAGATCGCGGAGTTGGCCTCGTGTTTAAGTTCTTTTATCTCTCAGTCTTGGTTCGTTCAAAAAGTGCAAACTCTGTACAAAGTTCACTTTCGCCTTGTGAACTAATTTTTCGCTCGGTGTCAAGTTCATGGCTGCGGGGCGCGGAGCGGGGGACGGAGCGCGGCGGGGTGCGGGAGAGCGCGGGGGGTGCTGTGATAAAATAAAATATTCATTATGATTGCTCCAAGCGGCAATGTTCGCGGGTGCTAACTATACTCGCCTCATCGCTTTTTGGTTGTTGAATAAAATCTAATAAGAAAAAGACTTCGTTTATTTTATTACAAGGCTATCGTTTTCCATTACATTCAAAAAGAACTTATCCAACCAAAATATACTAATATTAACAGTGGGCAATATTATATATTAAATATTTTCTGGTTGCTTTTGATTGTTTGTTTGCATTGAATAGGCGTCGAAACTATTGCACTGATTTCAAAAAATATTTTTCCATTAGTAAGCTCCCTTATCACTAAGTAACATAAGGTATATTTTATATCAAGAGGACAGGTAACAGTTTGCTCATATTTACACAAAACCGTTTAATATTATTTCTTGCGAGCCGTTCTGCTGTAATCCGACTATACAGAAACAAGACTGACTGAAAACTGACGTAAAAATCTTCCCCGACCTACCTCAAACAGTGGAAAGTGAATCGCGACCGTCTACACTTTGTTAAAACATTTTCTTTTTCCTCTTTCTGCTTAATTAGACTATTAATCCGCGAGCGTTCAGTCTCCCTCGATCTTACCCCCTCCTTATTACCATTCGCCGTTCTATCTTTGATATTTTTAACAACTAACTTCGTTCCACAACTTGTTGAATGTTTTTTGTCGTAGTTCTGTCAACAGTATTCAACAAGATACAATCGCACAATAATACTATTTGTAAAGTCCGCCACATTCAGTCAATGAGTAATTGAATTAATTTAAAAAAGATACTATTCCTAAACTAACTAAATATAAAGTAACATCACATACTTTAGTAACAATTATAGGTTTGAGGTATATACTATGATTACGATATTTCACTTGTTCTTCTTTAAAAGTCGCCATTCTCATAAATGTGCGTTAATAAACAAGATTTCTTTCTGATTAGAATGGCTTTGTTAAGAAATTCTAAAACGTGTACAACTTGCGAAAACTAATAAGAAAGCAATGGGTTTTTAATGGATTCTAATTAGAAAATGTCGATTTAGAATTTTGGTTGCGTGTGTCTATTTCGTCTTACCCGAATACCACCAAATAGTTTATTTTCATTACCAAGAACCTAAAAAAAAACAAGTGACAAAAATGTTATTGGTAATTTAGAAATAATTATTGTTTAAAATCAAAGGCAATTAAAACACATTTTTTGTATCTCTTTGTTTAAAGTAGACATTTAGAGCTTTTTACATTGTGATTTTAAAGTTAACTAATTTAAATCTTTAGTAATAAACTAATGCAAACTCGTTCCATTTAAACCGGTCTCCGTATTTACTAATGAAACCCACAATACTGTACATATGTACATTTTATGTCACGTCAGTATTTAAAACTTTATCCATCTAGGTGCTTGCGTCTAATTACAATTCTAAGTTTGAACATCTAGATTTCTCTGCGTTTCAGCAACTAACTAAACATTCCCTAATTTCATACCCCAAGAGACTATGAACTAACTTCTAGCGCGAAACGAAACTCAGGCGACGAGGATTAACCATTTCAGCTTGATCCGTCATTTCCCCCCTCCGTGCTCCTTATCGTTTATGATAATGATGAGACGTAAAGGGGTGGATGGTTCTAGTTTGGCTGGTGTTGTCAAATACATACGAACACGATGCTGACAGAGTTGACATCCAACTTATTAGACGTTTCGGAAATTCGGTTTCGCCTCGCCAGCATCACTGAGTACCACTAGTGATGTACCATGCGCGTTAATATATCGACAATCTAAATTGGAATTTTTAAAGATGTCGAAAAATACTAACATTAAAGTTTTGTCTAAATATTCTTTTAATAGTTATAACGTCAGAATATTCATTATGGTTATCCTTCTATTCCAAAAATATGGACATTTATTAACAAAATGTTCATTATTTTTGATTCTTTTCTAGTCACTTCTTATATCTCTCATTGTATCCCCCTTTGTATCAATTTTACTTAAGAACAGTGAAGAACACAATAAAAGTTAAGTTTTTTTTAATTTCGAATAATAGCCATCGACAGTAATTTAATTAAGAGAGAATCTTCACAATATAGAATATCGATAAAAGGATTTAGGAATAGATAGCATCCCTAATCGATATCCAGTCGGTAAAGCAAACGTTTGTTCTCAGCTGGCCCGGCTCCGCTCGGGGCAAACACCCAGGGTAAATAAACCCCGCTCGAGAACTATGTACATATCTATATGTACATATGTATATGTACATAGTTTATACGTAGACTCACCACGTACGGCTCGCGAAAGCCACTCGTGCACGTCACGGATTAAACTAAACGAAACGAGATCCCACTGAGTAGATTTATTTTTTAATTTTTATTTTGCATTTTTATATTTTTATTTCGAACTGTCACGCCGCCGGCAAACGTATTTCGTAGCGTCGTTTTTTGAACAATTTGGTTTTCCCTCTTTTAACTATAAAACGTTTTAAAGTTGAAATTGTACAAAATCATTCGGTTCGGATTTTTTTTTCTTATTGGATAACCTTTGATTATGTTGCATGCATCTATTTCGTTATTTAATTATTATTTACTAGCTGTTCCCATGCGACTTCATCCGCATGGAATTATAAAAAAATCATTTTATTGTTTACATTTGTCAAATTATCAATAGCTAATGTCAAAATGACATGACAAACCCTAACAATCTTTCTTTCTTGATGTTGGCAGCAACTTATGGTCTCTTTCCCACATTAGGGCTTTTATCCAAAATATTTACCACCTAAGTTTCATGGCGTGAAAATATATAGCCTAAAGCCTGACGCCAGTGTAGGGCTTTGTATTAAAAAAAGATTTATTCAAAAATAGGCTGTAATTGCTGACATCTTAGGCAACAAAGAAGTGTGTGTTTACGCTTAATATACGCTTATACTTATAATAGTATAGAAGTATAGATTATGTTTCCAATAATCTTTCATCTTTAACCAGCGTCAAAATGTGTTTTAATTAAAACTAATATTTGCTTCAATTTAACTCCCTAATTCCTTATAACAACAACATAACTGTCAATCTATCAGTACAACACTAGTTATATCTAACCATTATAAAACGATCGGAATCCCAAACGATTCGTGAAACGAAACGTTCTCATTTCATTCAAGGACGCTCTCCGATGTATCCACAGTTTCACATATTGTGGTGAAGTATACGAGATTTAGGCAGCTATAGATATAGCATGAACGTAAGATCACAAGGTTCAATTTGATATGCCGCTTACAAAGCCTTCAGTGGACGGAATGCGAAACGCCTCGCCTGTTTGTTTGTGGGTGGATGGCTCTAGCGAAATTTCTCCTTTGTTGCTATACTCCGCCCGCTTATGTCGTAGTGTAAATCATAAGCGGTAAGCGTTTTATAGACCACTTTTTTATAAGCCGCTTTGCATCTTTTTATTTGTAGGCTAAGTCTGCAGTTTAGACAACCCATCACTTGTGGAAGCACAACTGTTCAAAAATTGTAGTCAAACAGGACAGGTCATATAAGCTTTAGATATGTGTGTATTGACAAATATTTCCGTACACAATTAAGCTGTGTTAAGATAACGCATGGATTAGTGTTTGCCACGAGAGAAGTTGAGCCTTTTACAATTTTAGTTGGAGCTAAATTAAAAAATTGCAACTAATTTGAATAAGGAAATATCTACCTATTACTTACGTTTTTTCTATTCGATGTAAAGTCTGCATTGTGTACTTTAATTTTTTTTTCTGTTCTTGTTATAACAGTGAATTTGCAGGAGAAAACATTCGTCTATATAATTCTAAACAAAAAATGTATTGAGTAAAATTGTAATTAACAAAATCTAAAGCGTTGCAGTTTGTCCATTCTCAATCGCTTCTAACTTAGCCCATAACCCGACTTAGAATTTGGTGGGCATTATGTAGCAGCTTTGTTTCTCTTACATTATGTATTCCGCCGCGGACTTCTCAGTATATGGTCTATGTACCTCTATATCGGCTCGCTTACATTAGTGATTTATAACTCCGCTAACACAATATGTTATGTGACGTGCCGAATGATGTGACGCAATGAAATGCGATATATGTTATAGACTTTGGCAACTTTTGTCTATTGTACTCTTTTATGTTTGTATTTTTAATATTTTGTATATTGTATTTTTAATATTTTACTTTCCTATTAATCAAAATTTTGAATAAATTAAAATAAAAAATAATCTCTATTGTTCTATAAAAGTTCAAAAATATTGGAAACTCTAAAATGTTAAAACAGTCATTGTTATTTGTACGCAGAAGCTTTGCCAATGACCGCAAGATGTCACGCTTTGTATTGTCAGAACTGAACGGGACACAGTCGGTGTTAGTGGGAGAAATCATCGGCAAACCATCGCGCACTAATATTGTAAAATATTTCATGTTATTTGTACAATGTTTTTCTAACGCTTTTTACTGACATTATCATACCTTAACATATTCAATTAAATAATTATATTGGAAAAATGACACTTTTCTTTGTGATAAGTGATTTTCAATTGCCCGAGGATATTTACGTAACGCGGGTAACTTAAGAGCAGTGCTCGTAATACGTTATTCCACAAGTTGCCAGCAGTTTTACATATTGAAGTCAAGTTGAAAATCGCGTAATAACGTTAAAATTAATACAAATAGTGTACTTGGAAAGGGATCGAATTAAATAAACAAATGACACAAGGTGAAATTTTTTAATCACTCCTGATTTTCTAACTAAAGATTCCAATTTTAAACGAATGTAACATTAATTTATTTTTTTAAATATGTTGCCAGTCCCTAAAATAAAAATTAAAAAAGGCACCCTGTTCTTTTACAATTTGCATTACTAACTTTTGCCCGCGACTTTGTCCGCATGAAATTAAAAAAAAAACAAAGTGAGTAGCCTATGTGTTCTTCCAGACTATCCTCTATATGTATAACACATTTAATTGAAATCGCTTCAGTCGTTTAGGCTACAAAATCTAACAAACATCTATCCATCCATCTAAACTTTCGCATTTTAAATATAGTAAGATTAAAAGTAGACATTATAGTATGATCAATTGTGTTGTAATAATTTAATATAACTAAGTACATATTCATTATACTTGGGAAACGTATTTAAGGATCCATCAGAACACACTATACATAAAATCTATTTACGTGCCGTACACAGCGCTAGTACATCGGCTGCAACTAATTTGAGCTCACGTATGGGGGTGCGGGATGCGGGCGACGGGGGGAGGGGTTGTTGGGAAGTTGCTTAGATAATGTGCATACATTAAACTAAGACCGAACTAACGCTCTCGTATCTTGATGAAGGAACTTCGGGCTGCGCCTGCGGTCTAATTACAAGGGGGGCATAAGGCGAGGGGGGTATAGGGAGAAGTCTTTGAAGTGGTTACGTGAATGTTTATCTTAATAGGAAAAACTTAAGTAGGGTAGGAGCGCCTTCGTTTCGGATTTTGCTGCCTTTGTATAGTAAACAGATTAATTTTCAAAGTTGTTGCAAAGTACTAATCAATGTATGAGAAAAAGCTTTCAAAAATCAATGTAGAGTAAAATCACATAAAATGGTGGTTAAATATGCAGCAAAAACATCGACTTAATTTGTAAGTAGCGAAAAACCCGAAACTAGAGGTCTAACTATAATATGTTTGCAATTTTCACTTTTATACTACTTATCTATATCTAGACTATATAATAAAGCGTAAACACACACTTCTTTGTTGCCTGAGATGTCGGCAATTACAGCATATTTTTGAATAATATTTTTTTTAATAAAAAGCCCTACACTTACGTCATGCTTTACGCTATATATTTTCACGCCATTAAACTTAGGGGGTAAATATTTTGGATAAAAACCTTAACGTGGGAAAAAGACCATAAGTTGCTGCCAACATCAAGAAAGAAAGATTGCTAAGCTTTGTCATGTCATGTCATTTTGACATTTGCTATTGATAATTTGACAAATGTAAACAATTAAATAAAGTTTTTATAATTTCATGCGGATGAATCCGCACGCGAACAGCTAGTTTAGAAGTAAAATCGTACATCAAGTTTTTCTTTAGTATAATCTATATGGTATCACATGAGATGGTATGCTATGCTGAACAAAACAATAGTTCAGAAGACAAGGTAAATATAATATTTCGATTCGATATATATTATTCTTATAATATTTGAACTCCTTCTCCGGCAACGACGTCGATATATGAGCGAAGAGACTTACGGCATAATCCGGATCAGCCCGGGCAAATACGACGGTTACCCGGGACGGATATCCTGTTGAGATAGAACCGGGTTCCGGGCTTGAAGGTAGGATTTATCCCTAGTTTGCCTCAATGAGATATAACGCTCTATGTTTGCAAATATTATTATATGATTTATAAATTACATTAGAATTCGTCTCAGTAGGTACCTAATATACCGTACTATTACAAAATTAGGTTAGCATTAACCATTACTGACCACACGGGTTCTGAAAGGGTTTTCAAAGTTAGTAGCTAAGAAGGATTTGGCTAAAAGACATGTTTCGATTTGCATCCTCTAGGCCTGAAGGCAAGCAGAAATATATAAAATTAAAAACCACTTCACATGCATTTCTAAATTTACATAAAGATCGGTCCTTACGTACAAAATATAAATAAATATGGTACTTTTACAATATAAAGTACGTAAAAGTATTATAGCTTAATATATGTATATCGTTAAGAGATACTAATTACAACTAACAGCATACTAAATAAAGTGTCTTAACCACACTACTCTTACGTCATTAGGTATCCAAGCTGTAAGGAGGAGTTTCAGCAGTAAATTCGACAATTTAATATATCAGTACACATGCCAGCTTGTACCAAAGCGAGTTCGCAGTCGCAATAAACAATTCTAAACGCAAATAAAGCAAACATGTCGCGGCAAGCGATCGCGCACGTCGCCGCAAGACAAATAGTCTCTACCCTACTGACACCATATAGCATGCTAAGTATTTCGGGATATTTAATTTTTACTAGCACTCAAAGACATTTAAGAAATATATAGACTAGACATAGTGAACAACATTTTTTTTCATCGGTATTTTCTTGGAAAGGTACTATGCTAGTTGTTAGTTTAGTTAGTCACCTCATGACCTTGTTATAAAACATTTTACAAAATTATAAAATACAAACATTTATTTATTTTTTAATGACATCTATTGGCAACTCATTTAAATACAATTAAAATCATTGACATACGGTTTTGAGAGCTTATTAAAAGTGTCAACTATGCTTCCTCTAGATAGTTTTTGAACCTCTTTGTTAGAAGTAAAACTTCGTCGCAAGACATCGAATGCTGCTGCGTAGCGGCTGCTACGACACCGTAGCAAAAATCCTAGTCTGAATTTATTTGTGAGAAGGTGGATGACTTAAACGAGGATAAGAGAATTAATGAATAAAAAGTGTGTGAGAATTCGGAAATCGATAATTATCTTTGACATCAGCTCCATCATCACTATTAAAATTATATGTGAAAAACAAATACATGGTTACCCTATTCGACCGAGTCTCCCAATCGAACGACGCCGGGATACGACAGATGTATTCACCTGCCGAGAAATTGAGATCTACAGAGCAGTTGTACTGTGTAAAGTGTAAACTTTAATGAAAACCATTGTGTTTTATGTTACCCCAGCAGTACTAGTAATGTTAACGATCTTACAAATGAAACCTACACTTATTAAATACTACCTGTTGCTCGCGACTTCGTCCGCGTGTAATTATAAAATAATGATAATTGTAGTTTATGTTACTCATAGATAAATTACCTTTATAACGGTGATAGAATTTTTAAAATCGGCCTAGTAGTTTTTGAGTTATTTTAATACATAGAACAATACAAATCTTTCTTCTTTATAATATTAGCATAGACAAAACAGGAGGGTTTTATTTAATGCAGAATGTTGGTGTTAAATATACTGATAAATCAATACCAATTAGAAATAAAGTACAATAATTTTAGATAAAATCTGATAAGATTATAACCCGACCACATAATGTTGACCAATCACTAGCGACATCTGTTGTGGAGTGGTATGTAAATAACGGAAATCTATCAATGTCTACTCTATCGCACAGTAGATGGAGGCACTATTCAAAAACGCAGTTGGCGACCGCATTACAATATTTTAACACTGCAATGATGTTTCAAAAATTCATTAAACAACATTATCATTTTCACCAAATTCCAGCATGAAATACTGCCATAGGTCGTCCTTTAGTGAGTTTTGCTTACAAACTATGACCTTTGCGAAAAAAAACTATGACCGAAAGCGCATACATCATCTTAAGTAGAGAACAAATTGTAATTATAAGAATCACAGAACGACTTGCGTTGTCTTTTCCCTTGTGTGTGTTTTCCATTAGCGGTGATATAAACATTCCCCTTGAGGTAGTAGCCCTAGTTGTACTCCCTGACACTCAGATGAAACTTTCATACGTCAATCTTGAAGATAATCATAACTTTTGCGTAAACATTTATTACGACCAGAATCAATACACGGAGCAGTTGATACACATTCTAAACAAACACTTTTTTAATAAAAGAAAGAGGGAAACGAGCGGAGTGAGCTCCGATCATTGATGACCGTAATATTAGAGGAACCGTAGATGCGTTTCCTTCGAGAAGACTCAGATCGTGAAGATTTCTACATACAATATTTCACCATTCATTTCTAGTTTTTGACTTACAAACGATATATCATAAGAGCTGCTGAGTCAGTGAAACTATTATGCAGCGCAGACAAATAATCCTTTCTTCGATGGAAACACTTTCTTGTTATTCATTTTTCATATATTGACATGTTTTTCGTGTATTTTGCTGCATATATAAAATTGTGTATCCAGATGTGTGTAGATGGTAGTATAAAATAACAACACACCTTACACATGATGTGTGAAAAAAAGGATAAGAAAATATTTTTTAACTAATAATTAATTTAAATGCTATTAAGACATTCTGACAAGACATGAAATTACAACGCGAAAGAAAAATTAAAACGTGAGAAAAATATTTACGATATTTCTAGTATTACATTACCTTGTTATATTTACTATTTAAAAACGCGTTTGACTTTCTTACAACAGTAGAAAAAGGTAAGGTAAATAATATAATAACTACATATCGGAAAATTTTCTTATCTGTTCGCCGATAAAACTTGTCTATATAAGAAAATATTTACCAAACTTAAACGAAGCTCCGACAAAAGCTTACGACCACATATTGAACACAACGAAACGTGCATCTCTTTACAGCTTACCTACTAACATTATTGATGACTAAAACATCCCTCCCAACCCCCGCACGCCCTCGCGTACCCGAAATACGAAGTGGGGTCAAATGCTACCTTCTAACTGTAACAAATCTCAACTAACACCCAGATGAATACAATCAAAAATCAACTTTAGTATAACTGAATAGAATTGAAAATCGTATTTGTGTTTCTGTGATATAAGACGTTTGGTTAGTATGTTGTAAGTGGGAGACCGTTAACTCCCCAGGTGGTTAAGCCATTTTACCACGTTAGCCTGTGACGGTCGCTTGTAATTTTGGGGCCTAATGCGACTATTCCTATTTCAAGTTACCCAAGAGGCTTAAGATGTGCCTGTCGGGGTAGATAACGCTGTACAGGTCCCTAACGACTGTAGATGTACATTTTATATCTATACATAATGTAGGCTTTTGTAGGCCACGCGTGTTTTCTGTCAGAGACTTTAGTTGTGATTGATTATTGTGTATATTTTATAAGGAATCAATAAAGCTTTTAATTTATTTATTATATAATCGTTAGATTTATTTTACCAGCGATTGACGTTTTATCTTGAACGCAAATACCATTTTGTAACACATTATTATTTACGCAGCGATTTAATTAACAAAGAAACCTATTCTTCACAGTAAAAAAATTGCATCATATTCCATTAAATCAGGTATACGACTTAAAATACTACTACTAAAACGAAGTTAGTAAATAAAGGTCGATACACACTGCGTTGAGCGGAGACCTGTTCAGAATACAAATGGATGCAGTAAGTTTGCGTTGCTTAATTAATTGCGTTCGCGTTAAAGGCGACGATGCGGCTGGCACGCTGATTTTATCGCAGCGAATTGGGCCTATAACATTGGAGTGACTATATACATATACCAGCTACATAAAAGTTTTAGCACTACATTAAATAAAGTATTAGATTTGAGACTAATTGTGTCAAAATATAAAATCCCACGTAACATTTTTAGAGAAAATAGAAAATGTATTATGAGTTTTATTCACATTTTTCAACTTCAACAAACATGCAAATCACATAACGAACAGAATCTACAAAACAAAGAACTATACATTAATTACAAAAATCTGCAAGAATTTTAAACCAAGCAAGTTTTTAAAAAGAACGAAAATATTCGTTCAAATTAAATACGTTACAATTTTCTGAATTAGGTATACTTAAAGTAGTCTAATTAACTTATTAGGGAAATCAGTTTTTCCAACATAAACCCTTTCATGCACACCAACAGCAAACATACTACTGACGTTCATTACGAGCGAAAAATAAATGGGAAACATTTCGCTAGAATCAAACAGCGGCACACACCTGAAACCGCCAACAAAAACCAAAAATTAAACAACGTTCTTTGTTGGCGAAAACGCTAAATTGAGGAAATTTCCATCCATTCTCCAGCCAGCCGTCATCCGCGCCTAAACCCCGCTTCAATTTCAATAGCGGCCCCCACACACTCCCTACACCCTTTAGGACGCACCCCGGACTCTCCGTCCCTTTCCAGCGGCCGCTTATCTCGGGGGTGGAAGCGGGTGGGGTTGCCAGGGCCGGTCCGAACTTAGACATATATTATTGTATTATACGAGCGTAGGTGGCGCGGGGGAAGATTGATGCCACAGCCTCGGTACGGGGGTAGTTTTCGGCGGCCGAAGTCGACGTAACGAAATTCCCGGTGACGTGGCCGTGTGCGTTACACCTCATATTTCACGTCGGGAAAATTACGATGCGGAATTAATTTTCCAAGTTTTCTATAAAGAATTTTTCTTGATGTAGCCCGTATGGGTACAGGTGAGGTTTCCGACAAAATTAAAGCTCTGTAAGGTTTCAAAGCAATCCTGCTTTTATCTTTTTAAATTAGTTTTGCGGCTTTCCGGCTTTGGAATTTTAAATTGATTTAGATATGTTATGTATTCCAAGAAGTTGATATAACATTTTAATACATAAGTATTCACGATTAAAAAATTATAAACAAAAATATGGAATTACTAAGAACTGAACATAAAACAATCTTAACTTAAAAGACATATAAAAAGGTGTATGAACTCATCAGACTAATATTATAAATACTTAAATACTAATGTTATAAATGCGAAAGTTTAGATGGATGGATGGATGGATGTTTGTTAGAGTTTGTAGCCTAAACGGCTGAACGGATTTTGATTAAATTTGATATAGATGTAAAGGATAGTCTGGAAGAACACATAGGCTACTCGCTTTTGTTTTTTTTAATTCCACGCGGACGCAGTCGCGGGCGAAAGCTAGTATAAAAATAAAATACATAACATGTACATACAACAATTCAAAGGCACTTGAACTCATTTACTAATTTATTTCGGGATTTGCTTTAATATATATGATTTCGACGACAAAAAGTTGTAAAGCTGTTTATAAATAAAATGTCTAAATAGAGCTTCGGTGTTAACTGAACTTAAAAAGTTCGCGGGCATCGCGGTGAACTTTTAAAAATAAAATAAAAAGAGCAAATAATTGTAAGTTCAAAGTCGGGGAGTTCCATTGTGCTAATTACGAGCGCGGGCAGACGGCGCGCTTTCGCTCTCGCCGCCGCCGCCGACGCCGACGCTCGTTTTAATTATTTTTTTAGCGTCTCGGCGTCTGGCGGGATGCTGGGAAAAATCCAACGTTGGCATATTAAGGATGTGCTTTACTCGTCCTTTCCGGTATTCGAAGTTTAACATTTTTTAGACGTTTTGATTCTAGAGAACATTTATTATTGATATAACAAAAGTAAAGATTATCCTTTGTACTGATTTACTTGAACTTTTTATTAGAAGTTTCATTAATGATATTTGCTGTTATGCATCCGCACTTTTAATATTTTAAAATGTTTAACTGTATTTTTTTAATTAAAAGTAGTTTTACCTATACGAATGTCGCGTAGCAATTATTCGTGAATAAAACTAATATTTTATCAAAACAAGTAAGAAATAATGTACCTGTTTATATTACAAGCTCCACAATAACGACACTCTAAACCTTTTTTTAATTTTGAGAAAAAACAAAATCATTTTACTATTTACTAATGGGCATGTCCATATTACACCAACGCAGACTGTTAGCAAAGTTCGCGCTCCGCTCAATCTTTGATACTTTCTTCGTGCATTTTTTTAGCTCTTCTTATTAATGAAAAGTAGGTTACTAACTTGCTTCGCTTTAAGAATGAAAGTTACGGCCACGTTGCCGTAGGTCGATGAACTGCCGGCTGTCTCTTGTTTTTGTTGACATCCTCACTTCGGATATTTTTGGACTGGAGTTTGTTTACAAAATAATCTATTAGGCTTTTATTGAAGGTTAATTACTTTGTGTCGACTGCTTTGACACTTAGTGAAACATTGTTTTGCCCTTTTTTCAAAGAGAATGTAAAAGATCAATATTGAAAAAAATAATTAATTATCAATTATAAACGACTTGCAATCATACTTCATACTAATATCATAAATGCGAAAGTTTAGATGGATGGATGGATTTTTGTTAGAGTATGTAGCCTAAACGGCTGAACGGATCTCGATGAAATTTGGCATAGACGTAAAGGATAGTCTCGAAGAACACATAGGGTACTCACTTTTGTTTTTTTTTTAATTCCACGCGGACGAAGTCGCGGGCGAAAGCTAGTTTAAAAAATAAATTATTAATTACTTACGTTTACTTAACGCACATAAAAGTGACGTTTTAATGTTAGAAAACCACTAAGTATTATAAAGTCATTAATTATCTATTAAAAATAATCCTTTTATGACATGTCACAACGCAGCGCGGTGAGAGGCCCAAGGATTACCTGGGATAAGACCCGTAAAAAACGCAGCACAAACACGCACAATAATCGACCCTACATCGATTACAAGTTTTTATGGCATATTAAAAAAAACATCGTAACATTCGAATGTGATTTGCTGTTCTACTTATCCTCATTAGTGAATGTTTATTTTATGCAAATGTGAAAATAGCTGGTCCAGTATGGACACGGTTGGCAAGAGACAAGAAGGAGTGGAAATCTTTAGAGGAGGCTTTTGTCGGTAGACAAGCTTTTCCGCACACACAACCAGTTGCTGATAATTAAAGTAAAAATGTGTAATTGATTAGAAAATCTATTTTTAGTAACTAGGCACTTATAAGTAACTGTAATCAGAAAAGCAATAAAGGCTATTTTATTTTATTTTTTATTTATTTATTATTTATTATTTTATGCAAATATTTGATTAAAAAGTACTTATTAATTAATTATAAATTTTCTAAAGCAAGAAAGATATCTAAATGCGACGTAATTAGGTTCTATATTATGTTGAAAATTAACAAAGCAAACTTGCAAACAATAGGCCAAATTCTAACAACATAATACAATTATGTTATTCCAAATATTACTGTTTAAGCAGTGTCACAGAAAATGAAGAAGCGAATCATATTGTGACAATTTTTATTAATAACATATCACAAATCGATTGGGTTTTTTACATTGTTTTATGCACTTTACTAGCTTTCGCCCGCGACTCCGTCATCGCGGAATTAAAAAACAAAAGTGAGTAGACTATGTGGTCTTCCAGACTATCCTCTATGTCTATGCCTAATCTCATCGAGATCCGTTCAGCTGTTTAAGCTACAAACATCCATCCATCCGTCTAAACTTTCGCATTAATAATATTAGCACGATTAGAAACTTGAAAGAAATACGAATGAAATTAAAACATAATTTTGTACTACTGTAATAAGATATGCCATATTCAATTGCATACGTTGGCCGTTAACCCACAAACGGTGGCCTGTGAATTTCAATCCACAGGAAGTACTTGCACAATTGTCCGCACAGCCTCCGGCGACGTGTCGATTAAATCTTCCTGAGAATGCATAATAATCATCTCATACAAGTCTCCAATACATCTGAGCTCGGATTACTCGCACCCTTAAAAACGCTTCGGGTCACCCTTTCTCTACCTGAGGGTGACATTTTTTTATTCACACTTCCGCCAATATGCAAAAAGGACTTTGTTATTTTCTTTGATAGCGTATCGGAAATAATAATTATATGCATAATAGAACGGATTAAGGGTTACCAGGTCTATGTTCGTGACACATTTTTTCTCTGTTCCTGTCACCTTGCAGTCAGATGTTTTTGAACTTTTTTAACGGTTGCTACTCTATAGATTTTTGTTCAGATTTAATAATATACATTTATATCGCAAGCTGCGGCCAATCGAAGCATTTGTATTGATTTTTTATTAATATATTTTGATTTATGCGCATTTTTATAGTAACGGTTAACCCTCGAAATCCGTAGGTGTAGATGTGGCACGTTGCGAATTTCAAACAATAAAACACTTGAAGGAATTCCGTTCTAAATCGCGGTCCACAATGCAATCGGTCCGAGATCTCTGCGAGCGGCCTCTTGACTTCAATCAAATGATTACTGCCCCACGGTCCACGGTCTACACCCTCGGTGCTTCAAATATTCAAAATGGCCGATCAGTTCACGTTCCTCAACATTAAGATTATTTCTTCAAGATACTTTTAATCGAATTTTTCGTGAATATCCAAGGGAAATAAATTTTACAAATATTCATGTATTTAGCAGCACTAAACTGAGAAATGGCAAAGAATATTGAAATCGTGATAATTTTGCATTTGTGACTTCTGTCGACTCTGTTTGAGAATCTAACTATTATTCTACTCTAATAATATTGAATTGTAATCATACTAATATTATAAATGCGACAGTTTAGATGGATGGATGGATGTTTGTTTGAGTTTGTAGTCTAAACTGCTGAACGGATCTCGACGAAATTTGGCACAGATGTAGAGCATAGTCTGGAAGAACACATAGGCTACTTACTTTTTTTTTAAGTTCACGAGGACGAAGTCGCGAGCGAAAGCTAGTCTAACAAATCTGACTATCGCAACATTGTTGGATTAAAATGAAACTAAAATGTTTACTTGGGTTCGTATATGATAGATTTAAAATAACTCAACGATCGTAAACATAAAATTCTAATCAATTGTAATAAATATTATTGATAAATAATAATAGTAATGTAACAACGAAATATCCGACAAAACATTACACCCTAGACACACCGCACATCCCGTATTACAATAGGATGCAGATTCTGAATATCTAAAGATAAATAATACATTTTGATTTATAATGCAAGTGAATAAAAAAAAACTCTTCATTTATCGAGACTGCATAAATAGACCCTATTATTGGGTATCGCGAAGTGCAAAATATGGGTGTACCGATTTTTTTTATCTATGCAGTATGAATACGTGTCAGTGAACGGGTTGACTTACGAGGGACCCGTTTTTTTATTACGACACATTCAAAATAGTTCACAAAATATTTTACGGACGCATTGAACGGTGATTTGATTTATTCGAGTGACATGCAGATGTAAGAGTCCTCGTTAGATTTATTTGACTTCTGGTGTTTTTGCATTGATATCGCGTTACGCATGATCGGACATGTCCATTGCCGGTTAGTATACGTTATGTATCGGTTCGTTAGGGTGATTTGGAATTGATTCCGTCATAAATAAGATAGACAGCCCGCATGCATTTTAATATTGATAAAAAGTAACGCTTGTGTTATTCAAATCGATATGGGTACAAACTAATTTCATGTGAAGCAACACATTACTAAGACAGTCTTACTGTACAAAATTGTCTATTATTATAGGGATGTACTCGTATATTTAAACCACGAAAAATTAAAAATCAATAACAATTTCAAGAAATAATTTATCGTTCAAGAACTTCAATTTTTTTTTTATACAATTAGGTGGCAAACGAGCAAGCGGCCACATAAATCCGCCAAAATGGCGAAGGGACCGATGCCCATAGACATCCGCAATTGCAGATGCGTTGCCTACCCTAAATCAACGGAGGAGAAGACGCACATAAAGAGGATATTTCCCCTTCCTATGCGTCTCTTCCACCGTCAAATCCACTTTCCCATCCAATCCTTTCCTTATAAGAAAAGGGTGGAACGGGAAAGGAACTAAAATTGGGCCTCCGGCACCACACTCATCAGACGAAACGCGGAATTGCTTCCACTTCACGCCTGTCTTCTGTGTGGTCGTGGTATTGCACCGGGCGAGCCGACCCATTCGTGCGAAGATGTTAAAGCGGGCTCTACCACTGTTGAAATTATCATCTATGCATTTTTATTTTAAACAAAAAATGAATTTATTCCATGAAATGACTTCTCTACCTACAACTCTGACATGTGCTAAGTAAATTATTCAAATTGCAAAAGTGTAATTCACATAAAAAAATTTCAATGTCAAAAAAATGTGTGCCAATAAAAAGATTTAACTACGCAAATCCTTATCTAAATCCTGATAAAGCTTAATCTACATAATAAAAAGAAGCGTCCGGAAACACAAATACAGTGATAATAGTACAATAGCCGGAGAGACCGCGCCGCGCCTCGCAAGGGTTGCCTTTGTCTGAACTTACTGCTCCAAATTAATGAGCGCCTGCAAAAAATGTGCCACAATCACGAAATAGGATCTCTTTACTGCATCTCAAACTATTGCAGGTAAATCTACGGGTATTTTAATAACAGTTGCACAAGATATATATTAACATTACTGTTATTTTTTACTTTGATTATTGGGTAAAAATTCATAGATCAAAGTAATTGACCTTGCTGCACATTTGTCACATTATGCAAAAATTACGGTATGATGAACAATAATATTTGGAGTCCTTAATTACGTATTAACAATTAGATATGTATGGATAATTTCAATTGGTCCAAATATTAATTTACCTTACCACAACGGATTGCAAAACAAAAAAACATCTAATTTATTTTTCAATTTATTTTGGGCAATTAAATTAAAAAACCAAATAAAATGTTGAGAACCACTGGCAATTGTTCGCTACCTACTGATCTAATTTCCATGCGCTTACGCCGAGGTAGCGATGGGGTTAGAGTTTTTATTCATAGTTTCAATGCGAGCTGTTGCATTTATTAACTTCGAGTTCGGTTCGTAGATTAGTGTGTTTCAGATGTTTGATTTGTACAGTCGTTTAATTTAGTACGAGTGTTATAAAATTATAAACAGTGAAATTAGTGTAACAAGTGTAATGTGCCAATGGACTATACAAAATTATCAGCGTGGATTTCCACTGTCAGAACACTTGTACAACATAGTGTCATCTCAGTTTGATAAAGAAGAACGGAAGTGGAGACACTCGGCTACGTTTAGCTTACTATTGACCCTAACAAATAGACAACATTGAATACAAAACGTGAGACTACACGTGGTCTACTTTGTCAGAATAGTGACTTCATAACTCAGCCAACTTTGCATAGTATATCGTAAATTCTGCTATTCAAATCCATTATTATGGCAAAAAATTATTAGTCAATGATAATTCCAAACGGGTTCATCACAAAATGTATTGACCTGTATTTTTCCTAGAATGTCAAGTATATTATTTCGATGTCTTATTTGCAATATTTAAATCTTCAATTTTGTAACGTAAATCTATTGCTTAATTCAGGATTTAATTTGAATGAATATGTAAATTGATTTTGTTAAATACAAGCGATAACGTGCAGAAACCTTTCGGGTGATTATGTTTACAGTTTCGTGGATTTATAAATATTTTAATTCGTGTTTTACAAAATATTACTCTAAGTAGATAAATGTAAAATGAGTCTGTTCAGAAATTTTATCAAAACTGGTTCAAAGTATTTGAAAATCTATTTGTTTTATATGTACAGAAACAATACCTAGGTATCTCTGTTAACAAGTTGCATCAAAACTTAATAGTCGTTGTTCGATGTCACGCAAAGGCTGTGGCGCAGTAGCGCGGTCGCAATATTTATGTATAGTGAACGTAACTGAAGGCTTAGGATGCCATTACGCCGGCCCACTTCTCGCTAACATAAATCCAACCCCATTTTGAAACGATCTTAGAAGGCATAAAGGAATGTGTCGTACTAAAATTGTCTTATCCTTGTTACATCCGTATTCTTTAAAATCAGTCGAGACAACTACCCTAAGATGAAGGTCAAATTATATTTATACTAGCTTTTGGCTGCGCTTTGTCTCCGGAATTAAAAAACAAATCAAACAACCTATACGTTGTTAATAAATATATGCCTAATATCATCGTGATACGTTTAATCCATTTGTAAAAATCCATCCAAACTTTCTACTCGTATATATTTAATAAGATTATAATACGCTTGTGTTTCAAAGATTTGTTTCGCTTCTGATAATTTTAGTCTAATTCTACTCCACGGCTTCGAAGAAATTTTCGAATGTATTACAAACAAGTGGGTCCCAAGATGACGTTCCGAAATATCCAATAACCATAGTTTTAGGGGCAGGGCACGGTATAGGAAATCGATCACAGCCTCCCTCAGCTACCCTCTTGACGGATTACGACGCCGTGATGGAGTAAAAAGAAAACATTAAACTCGCCAGACCTCGGGGGATAACGAAAAGTTGTTTTTTGAAAATCATAGGAAAAGCAACGGAGTAGGAAGAATTGTAAAAATTACAATGAAATTTAATTTTTAACACAAAAAATATAAAAGTCATAACCTGCTTTACAAACCTAATTATTTACCAAAAGTACAAACTAATCGTCTTCTTAATGCTTTAAATTAAATTCCGTCTTTAGGCAAATTAGAAAAAACTACATTGAAAAAAGATCAGCTTAATTTAAAATCCAAGATAAACAAAATACAATTCAGTTAAATGATGTTACTCAACATAAATCCAACCCCATTTTCAAACGATCTTAGAAGGCATAAAGGAATGTGTCGTACTAAAATTGTCTTATCCTTGTTACATCCGTATTCTTTAAAATCAGTCGAGACAACTACCCTAAGATGAAGGTCAAATTATATTTATACTAGCTTTTGGCTGCGCTTTGTCTCCGGAATTAAAAAACAAATCAAACAACCTATACGTTGTTAATAAATATATGCCTAATATCATCGTGATACGTTTAATCCATTTGTAAAAATCCATCCAAACTTTCTACTCGTATATATTTAATAAGATTATAATACGCTTGTGTTTCAAAGATTTGTTTCGCTTCTGATAATTTTAGTCTAATTCTACTCCACGGCTTCGAAGAAATTTTCGAATGTATTACAAACAAGTGGGTCCCAAGATGACGTTCCGAAATATCCAATAACCATAGTTTTAGGGGCAGGGCACGGTATAGGAAATCGATCACAGCCTCCCTCAGCTACCCTCTTGACGGATTACGACGCCGTGATGGAGTAAAAAGAAAACATTAAACTCGCCAGACCTCGGGGGATAACGAAAAGTTGTTTTTTGAAAATCATAGGAAAAGCAACGGAGTAGGAAGAATTGTAAAAATTACAATGAAATTTAATTTTTAACACAAAAAATATAAAAGTCATAACCTGCTTTACAAACCTAATTATTTACCAAAAGTACAAACTAATCGTCTTCTTAATGCTTTAAATTAAATTCCGTCTTTAGGCAAATTAGAAAAAACTACATTGAAAAAAGATCAGCTTAATTTAAAATCCAAGATAAACAAAATACAATTCAGTTAAATGATGTTACTTAACATAAATCCAAGGAAACATTCCAATGTCCAACATACTTTACATACAAATGTTTGCAACAGTATATAACCCGAAAGTGGGGGAGTCGCCCCAGGAGATACAGAGTGATTTACCGGGGGCCTTCGAGACCCTTATCGGGGGCCGTTATGACCATGTGAGGGTGAATAGTAGAGGGTTTGGGGCTACCTCCGGGGGGAGGGTAATGGAGGTGACGCGTTTGAAGATTTCTCTCGAGCACTTCGAAGGGACATAATATGTTATTATTTTAGAGTGGATACGCGAACACTCTGCTTTCTTGTTTTTATTTTTGATATTTCGTTTTGGAAACGTGTACGGTGTATATATTTTACTTAAAACGCTCCTAAAATCAAAACTATAAAGGTTAAAAAAAAACAGATTTTTATCATAAAATGCAATGTTTATATTACATTAAAAACATGTTATTATTTTTACGCAGTTAATACGATGATAAAAAAAATATCTGCTTTATTTAATAACATGAATAATAAATCAAAAGGTATTTTTGTAAAAATACTTGTGAAACAATAAAGGAAAGCAACACAAAACAAAACGCAAAATATTTTAATATAGCCCAAGGATGGCGTACATGTTTTGCAAACCATCGGTCCCTGCAATAAAATTATATACGCCTACCAAATAAAGCGTCGCGACGTCCCCTCGCCGCTGGCGCTGCATGCAAAATTTAATTTTACAATCCGAGTCGTTCCAATATAGGTAATATTCGAAATTTATGTTCCATGCTAGCATTTCAATGCCGTCCCTATCTATAAATCTGTAGCCTTGCCTGATAGCTTTTATTGTTAGAAAAATATTAAGAAAGTAATTTGAATATCTGTTTACAATAACACAGTTGTCAGGTATCCCTGAACAGAGTCCGTTCCATAAATCATAGGGTAATTAAAATACAGTAAAAAAAGTGGTAACATTGTCATAAAATAAAACTAACCTCAAAATTTCTAACGTTAAAACTTTTTACACAGATTCTTAGAACGTAACAATAAATCAAAAACGCATCAGACAATAATTAACACAATTACGATGTCGGGGAAGAAAACACCGCGTTAAACTCGTGTTAAAAGCCAAAGTAATACAATTTTCCCGCCTTTTTCTCCCCCGTCTAATTACGCGCCATTTTATTAATAAAGAACGTCGTTACAATTAGGGCGGTAACAGTTAATAAACTTTAAATATTCCCGCACCTTTTTTAAATAAACATTTTATCTATGATACTGTAATTTATGCTAAAATCTACACAAAAATTATTGTGTCAATTTTATGAGTTTATTTTGTTCTCATTATTTATAGCCGTTGTTTTCACTTACTCTTTTATTCTGAACTACTACTTCTTTGTAATTGTGCGCGACAAGATTGACCAGATGTCTTTGAAATTTTACCTTTTGTAATATAATAACTTAAAAATAAACAATCCATTTTATTTCTTTATTTCAATTTTATTACTCGTTTGAAGACTAGCTGGCTGGCTGGCTTAAAAAACTCAGATCATTTGCAAACCAAAAGTTTTTATTACTTATTAGTTACTAGCTGTTGCTCGTGACTTCGTCCGCGTGTTATTAATAAAAAAATGGTATATCAAAAAAGATAATAAATAATATAGCCTATGTTACTCACAGATAAAGTACCACTCTAATGGTGAAAGAATTTTCAAAATCGGCCCAGTAGTTTTTACGTGAATCGAATACATACAAAAATGCAAAAATACAAATCTTGCCTCTTTATAATATTAGTATTAGTTATTGCGAAACAGAAACATTGAAAAAAGTGTTTAATTCATTCAAATGCATTAAACGTACCGTATATATTTTTTAATAATTTACTGATCATAAATTATGTCCGCGGTCTCGGATGCCCACAGATAATGTTTAACTTCAGAATGGTCGCGTGGACTCACGGGTCAACTATTCAACGAAAATATATTTGAATAAGGAATGATGTACGATTTGTTTATTGGCGGGCCCTTCCTTATTGAATGCAGCGTTGACCGGGTCGCCAGTGGTCATATAGGCCCCCTATGGGCGGACTGACCCCTCACTATATAATGTACAGGAATCGTAATATTTTTGCAGCTTGGGTCGTTCAAACCGGTTACGCGAGTGTCGGAGTTATTGAAAATTTTACGTTTAATTTGTGATTCACTGGAGACACGTGTTGCTGTTAAAAGGTCATCGATGTCCAGGGTTAATTCTTAAGGGTAAGATATTTTCTTAGAAATCAGATATCTGAAGATTTTAAACTGGTTTAATGCACTAATCGAAATAGATTGTTTCTTTAATTAAGAAATCAATCCCAGAACAAAATTAATTTAATCTTACTTCTTACTAATACTATAAATGCGAAAGTTTAGATGAATGGATGTTTGTTAGAAGATATCTCCGGAACAGGTCAACGGAACTCTATTAAATTTAGCACAAGTGTAGAACATAGTTTGGAAAACACATAGGCTACTTACTTTTTTTAATTTCCGCGCGGACGGCAGCGCGGGCCAAAGCTAGTATGTATTACAAACAGAAATATCGAAAATTTATCTCATCTTTTCATGGGGCTCAAACACCAACAAACTCAACAAAAGTAATATCTCATGGAATAAAAAAAAACGTTTTCCACCCCTCACTTTACATAACTAGTGTAAAAATAAACACAGGAGTACGGAGAGGGAAAGTTTTCCCGTTTTTCATCTCGAAGGGAGCGATACCTCAAATATACTAAACCGGTGATAACTTTTAAATCGAATTTTGAACCTTTATCAAGTATTGTACACGTTATAAAAGTACCTGTGGTTCTAAAGTATCGTTTATTTTGTCAATAAAAGCTTTGTTAGTAATTATCTATACTTATTATAAAGAGGAAAACTTTCTTTGTTTGATTGTAATGAATAGGCTCAAAAACTACTTTGCCGATTTTAAAATTCTTTCACCGTTAGAAAGGTAATTTATCTGTGGGTAACATAGGCTATATTTTTTACTTCTTTATTATTATTTTTCAATTTCACGCGGACGGAATCGCGGGCAAAAGCTAGTGATTAATAAAGTTCTGTTGCTTTATTTCATTGGTCTAGTATGGTTGCCGAAATTAGTAATTCCCACAAACCCTTTAGTATAAGTTAAAAACGGATAATAATCTTGCAAAGCTAAAGCCTTTGATAAGAAAAAAGTTATTCAAAATGACAGGGAAACGTTTTCGTAACTTTTAAAATTTTAGAAACATAAAACAAAACTTACCACTTGTATGTATAAACGAAACAATTTACAGTTACCATTTATCTTAAAATCATATCAACTTTAAATATTAAATGCTCAATAATTCTGTAAGAAAGAAGCTTTGCAAACACTGCGTAGATACATAATATTCGGACCCCAACGCACACATTCAAACAGCATATAACCCACACATCCACCTACATACGGCGTATGTGGCCACGTGTGGGCGGGAGGGACACGTGTGCGAGCGAGACAGAGTGAGATATCAAGGTGTGTGAGAGGGACAGCGGTTGCAGGACGAGCGATACAACAAATCAATACGAGCGGTGGTGACCGGTAGCCTGTGTCACTACCCCCCCTCTCTCCCCTAAATTCGCCACCCCCGGCCCACAGACCGCACGCCTCCTACATTGTCAACCGCCATAGAGTAAAACAGGTTGCCGAAATTGCTCTAAACTAAATTATTTTATACATAGTATATTCAAGTAGATTGTCATATGCGTCGTATTGCACGTTTATTTAATTGAGTTTTGTACCATCTATGGAATTTATGTTAACTACATTTTGTTTTAGTTATTCACCAAAAACATTTTTGTAACCTTCGCTAAGTTATTGATATCTGGCTGGAAGTACGTCTGTATGGTTTAAGTAATAACAAATACTTTTTTTATTTATGTAAACATAATACTATTCGTTTTATTAAAACAACAAATACCAAATAAACTAAGTAATAATAATATACCTATAATTAATAAGAAATTAAATAATCGATGAAAAAAAAAAACACTTTTTTCTGCATCGTCTGATTTTTTGTAGTCTATGATAAAAATCCGCTTGACCGCGCGTATGGAAAGCGCAGCGCAACTTCGTCCGAACAAACTTGATACTTTCGAAACTTTTAAAAAAGAAACTCTCACGTAAAAAAGTTCAACCTTAAACATTTTTCTTTTATTGTTGCGTCATTGTAGAAAATAGATTTATTTTATGAGTGTTATAAAATAATACTTTATTTTTTGTAACAACACTATAAAATTAATTTTACAATAAGATACAAAAATTACAATCTTCGAAAGTAGTAAAATTTTTTTTATATCTTCTTTAAATTGAATTTTCTAACAATGATGGACTGTACAAGCATAACAACGTGGGTTTTCACTAACGAATTAAATTAACAAAAAATCTCAATTGTACAAATAGAATAATAAACTGAAGGTGTACGAGCAGTAGACACCAATAGTATACCGTAAAAAAGTACCCATATAAATAAGTACATATAACAAAGCATAAACTATGAAATCGGTGTCAACCCCAGAAAAAAGGAAAAAGCCTCACTCGTGTCCAAGACTACGGAGTTTAAGGGTGCGTTGTGCTAAATAACAGTCGAGTAATTCACTACCCTAAGGAGGGCTCATACAGAGGGACGATAAACTGTTAAACCGCGGGAGGCAGCCACCCCCCACCCCTATAAACAGGGTCGTAATTTATGACACCTAGAACCCTTCCCCGGATGGACTCGGCTGTTTGGAATTTTGCGTATTTTTGTGAGGTCGGCTCGGCTGATATGTACTAAAAGTTTATATAACTTATGTACATAAATAAGCTTTATTAATTTGGTATTATTAAATTATAATTGTTTGCCCTATTTCCTTTTGTAACGTATTATAGATTAATATTCGAATGCATGAATAAATAAATGAAGGAGAAAATGCATTGAACATCATGCATATACTATGTACCTGACAAAGATTACCTTCTACGAGTATAACAAATTTCATAACTTCAACTTCTTGAATAATTCTGAAATCATACTAATATTACGAGTATAAATGCGAAAGTTTAGATGGATGGATGTTTGTTAGAGTTTGTAGCCTAAACGGCTGAACGGATTTCGATGAAATTTGGCGTAGATGTAGAGGATAGCCTGGAATAACACATAAGCTACTTGCATTTGTTTTTTTAATTCCGCGCGGACGGAGTCGCGGGCGAAAGCTAGTGTACAATAAAAGACCTTTGCATTTCCAAAACTCGTCATTTGAGTTAACTGTCATAAGATTGTTTTGTTGACTTTCTACGTTTCGTTTATTCATTTTTAAACAAGTTAAAGTTTTTGATGACATCCTTACCAACAAAACTATTTCGGGTTTGCAATTCACGATAACACTTTTTTTAAAACATAAATAAATTTTAGTAAGATTAACACCCAAAAAGATAACTTAAGAGATTGAGATAGCCCCTAAAACATTTTATAATGTAACATGTAATATTCTATGTCGACTTAAAATTGAATCCTTCAAAGTTAAGCAACGTTTATTGTAAAATCCTAAACAAACAGTGAGCATCGCAGGATCGATACTAACGTCTGACCAACACAAGTACATATTTCAAATAAATATATAAAGGCTCCTATTTTACCCTTATGGCCGGCACGGTCCGCGGCCATCTTGGAATTCATCCCCCTCCCCCGCGTCCCGCCCACGCTCAATCTTACCCCAAACATGCCCCCTCGATCTAAGGGGCCTTTGAAAGGCCGAAACCTACTAATACTAATGCCCTCTATGTATGCGTGTGTTAGATGTTACACAGCTTGTATCCTAAATTGCTTGCTCTCAGTTTGCTTCATTTGTTTATGTTAATATTTCTGTTTTGCAAGGCAATCTTAGATGACCTAATGTTCTGTCTAGTTATTAGAAACGGTAGTAGAACGATAATTACAGGGCTTGAATACGTGAGGACTTATTTTAATATAGCTGTTGCTCGCGATTTCGTTCACGTGAAATTAAAAAATATAGCCTATGTTACACACAGATAAATTACCTTTCTAACGGTTAAAGAATTTTTAAAATCGGCCCAGTAGCTTTTGAGTTATTTAAATACATACAAAAATACAAATCTTTCCTCTTTATAATATTAGTATAGATTTATAACTCGTTATTACTGTTTTTTACTGTATTTATGTGTATGCTATCTATATAACTTGGTCATTGGTAATTGCTTTTGTTGCAGTGGAAATTTTAATACAAGCCAACTTTCATCAATCCTTTTAGTTACACGTTAAGTCAATCTTTGACTTTGATACGTTTAATAAATAATGTTATGTGTATGTACGTTTTTACATAGTAGGTATGTATAGTGGATATAGTAAGTTATTCATGAGAGTATCTTTTAAGGGGAAATCTCCACTTTTATGTCTGCAACATATCATAAAGCCGTGCTGTAAACTCACATCGTAAAACTGCGTCGTAACAAAATTATTATAAATATTTATCTTCTTCTAATGTTACATTATATCATAACAAAATAAAACTTGCCTATTTGGATACATATTTGTTTTATTCCAAGACACCACAAAGCATTCAAAGAAATATGAATGTAAAAAAATACAGAGGATAAAACATAGTTTCAAATAGTAATACAAATTCTACTATCTACAAAACATTGTAACTCAAAAATAAGTTTAACTTTCCTCACTCGTTCACTTTTAAATATTCATGATACCGTATCAGTGTACAAAAATAAATAGCTAACGAGACATTTCTCAAAGGTAGATCCAATCAGTCACCTCAAAGAGCATTTCAAAGATAATTGGCATTGAGCTAAACACGCCTTTCCCAACACCCCAGAGCCGCGAAGCATTACCGAAATAAAAAATTCAACTCGATTTCCAAAGAAGGTTTCCATCTAAACCGATACGGTGACTAAACACAAAGCCCCAAGGTGCACGCACACAGGCGAAGCCGCGAGTAAAATCACTCGCCACTTCAATACATCATTCATTCGTCCGCCGAGAACGTTTCGACACCAATCTTCCATTTGGCAAGAAAATCGATACACGTCGTGGCCATATAAGCATTCCGGGGGAGGTAGACGGGGTGTCTTAAGGGGAGTTAAGGTTTAGTCCCGAATATTGAATTTCCCTTGGGACAAACCCGTTTCGCTTTGTCCCTTCGGTCGGGGTCGTGTGAGCCTCGATGCCCGGGCTCGCTGCCTACGCTAACACATATATACTAAGTTATACATAGGTGTATGTGCGTGGAGCTCGTGCGTAAGTGTCGGATAATAACATTGCGCGGCTACCAGCCATACGTGACTCTGAGAGCGTTTGACAGGCCCCGGGCCGACGTCTCTACACCTATATGTACATATATGTTAACACGCACCCGGTATATGACACACGGTATACACTTCAAAGCAACTAAATTAGGTCCCTCGCACTGAAATATTACAAGTACGTGTTTCAATTTTGGCGTGCGCACGAATTTTTTAAGCCAACTATTTTTTCAATTTACTTTATAAGGATCTCGCTTTGAAATATTAAGCATCCTAATTTTGTATTTCGGTAACGTATGAATACTCCTTTCGAATATCATTGCGAATATTTAGCATGAAAAACATATTCAAATGCCGTATTAAATACTATTGTCTTAATTAACTACAAACTGATTCAACGGTCCATATAATTTTGTTATAATAAGTCTCCATATATAACTTTAGTTGCACGATGAAAGACGAACGCTTTTAGCTTTACCGAAATCCCCACCTTCCCCCCGTTTTCAATCAGGCGCCAGCTTTTGTACTGCGGAACTATTGCTCAAGGTGACATACATATGGGCTGCTATCTATCCCGCCTTTTAATCCCACACGCTTGTATCAGTACGGTGAATGTGCTACGTACTCTGCCAAACAAAAGAAATCTGGACTCTTACTTTTCTATTGCTTAAATTTCTAACTCTCGCTTCTTTATTACCGTTTAAGTAGAATTAGAATAGCAATTACAAAGAAAATAGGCAGGAAAATTGTTTAACTTATTTGACAGTGGCTTTTGCTCAAGAAGTTTTGCCTGACATCGTCAAATATTGCTATACGAAATTAAATTTCACAAAATAGCATAAAACGTAATATGTGTTATTATTATCCAATTTAGTTACCTAGTTATCGTAGCAAGTTTTAGAAATAATCTAATGGATTTTTTTTCAGATAAGACACCAGCCTCCCCCGTGCCTATGCTCCGTCGCCCGAAGGACTTGTTAGAAGCATCGGTCGAGAATCACGTTCGCTTTGAAAAAATCTCCTTTGATGCCTCTCCTTGTTACAACCGGCTTCCAACTAGCGTTCTACACGTGTATTAAATCTTTAACTCTTTGTCGATACTACCCATTCGATTATAAACTCTATTCCGATTCAATAAAGTTGATTTTCGAATACAGTCTCGAGTAATAGAATAAAATAATTTCAAGTAGGCTCGCGTGCTTGGGATTTTGTAAGTGTTTTCTCTTTGCACAAAAAGTGAAATGTAGTTTTAGCGGTTATGCCTTCCGGATTTTTTTCATTTCTGTTGGGAAATATGTTCGGTTTACGCTCATAAAGCTTGCAACAGTTTTTGAACAGTAAATTGAGTAATTCCTTTCGGTTCAGACGGATTTTTGGTGTTTTTTGTTCTTTAATGCTCGTTTTCGGGTATTGATGCAATTTCGGTAACGTTTAATTTTTTTACACTATTAACTATAATAAAAACTAAAATTCAGTATTTGTTTAAACATTTTTAAAGCCAATATTTTTGTTATTATTCATTTCCCACACTCATAGCTGTGTTTCATTCTCCAATAAATTTATATTTTTTTAATATTTTATTTTGTCATTTACCAAGCAAAAATCCTCATAGCGGGCACACTTTTGATATTTGAAGCATAATGTATAATGCCGCCCTCTGATTAACATTTGACGAACTGGATATTCCACTCCGGTAGACTTTTTGAAGCCACGGCGACGGCGTGTAGATACGATGAGAGAAAATAAGAAATTGCCTCTACTTTTGTACTGGTCTATTTATGTTTCCCTCATTATTCGAATCGTTTTATTTTTATGACCGCAAATTACACCATGTTTACATAATCTTGATAATTATTGTCTGCATTAACAGAGAAAATAGGCACAATTACTAAAATCAATTCACAGATTTCCGTAAATTGTAACTATACCTGTATTTTTTTTTTGTATTAATTTTCGTCCAAACATTCGTCACTTGGAGTTTTGTTTATTATCTGTACTCACTGCCCATAGACTACAAAAACAAAACATATTCGAAATTCGAAAAACAAAAGCATTGCAATGAATTTAATTCGGCCATTGTTTTTGGTCACAATCGCCGGTAAAACAATAGATTCCAGTCACATGCAGAGTTATAGACTAAACTCGGTTGGCCTTTGTCAACCCTTTCTATTAACGTACGATGCCGCATTGTTTTCTGGGGGCGCAAATTAATCTCAGTTTATTTCTTTGATCCGTGATGTTTGGAATAATGGACTCCATCTGACAGGTACTAAGTGATGGATATGTTAATGGAGGGAAATGTTTTGTGACTGGCCAGTGTGTATTGTTTTTTAAAAAGTGTGAGAAACTTCGTTAATCCGATTGCGAATTTTAATAAGTCATTCGGCCAAACGTCATTTAAATATGTTACAGAGTCTTAAATGATAAGGTCACGCTTAGATTCCGAATTCCTTTCAAATTTTGACATCTATCAAATTGTAAGCGAGTTTACGAAGCGGAGTATTTATGTTTCGTTTTAGTATTTGGTCATTTGAATAGTCTTTCGTTAAACTTGAGTGAAACTTAATGTATAATTAAACAGTATTTAAGTAGTACATGATATTCATCAATTTCGTTTCATCAGGAGCGATGTAATATCCGTTTCGTATCGTCGGCCCTGTCAATTTATTTATACTCTAACATGTGGAGAATTAAGGGGAGGTAGGTGGAAGGGATACCATACGATCAACGTTATATTTTATCAAAAGAAAATCACCTCGAAGGAAAATAGTTCTTATCTCTTAACACTTAAATTTTAAATTCCTTTAAAATCTATCCGATTTATTTTCCTATAATCGGTAAGCAAGATACTTAAACTTTTTGTAACATTTACGAAACTTGTCATCTGCAAAACTAGCTTGTATATTTTTAACTTAAGTGAAAGAAAATAATGTGTTATCAAATAAGATTTAACAACTTAAAGTTAGACTTCGCGTTTCGAATTTGATATCTTACTAATATTATAAATGCGAAAGTTTAGATGGATGGATAGATGGATGGATGTTTGTTAGAGTTTGTAGCCTAAACGGCTGAACAGATCTGGACGTAATTTAGCATAGATGTAGAGCATAGTTTGGAAGAACACATAGGATACTTACTTTTGTTTTTTTTTATTCCACGCGGACGAAGTCGCGGGCGAAAGCTAGTGATAAATAAAGTGAACATTTAAACATCTTTGTTTTATCTGTTAAAATAAAACAACCATAATTTATTCAGTGAAATATGGAAGGAATATGTTCCATTTAAATTAAATAACAATTAAAGCAAACGAAATCCCTATGGCCTTAACGTCATGTTAATTTCACGTCCCGCAACGATATTCTATTCTCATTCACAACACTAATAAAATATAAGCCGCTGAAACTCGTAGCGAGAAGACTAATAAATGTCTTGGGTCTTGTTACTCGACGTATAAATTAACTTACAAACATGAACACGGAGCTCAATCCTTTTCCTTTATAACTGGGACATGTCAGCAACTCGCTACGGGAAACCTTGTAATTTTTATTGTTAAAAAGTTACATGAATACTTTTTAGTTTTTATTTAATATTTATTTCAGTATGTAACAGGCAGGTTAGAGTTGCGTTTTTAGTTCCTTTTAATTTTATAAATTGGTAATCAACATCTATCGTTACTACTACTTGATAAGGCTATAACACGTGATGTTTTGTAGCATCAGGCATCTTTAAGTCGGAATAAAACTGTCCATTTGTACAGATCAGTGATCTCTACACTATTGCTCTCAACTGCTACGCTACTCTACGATACTGCTACGCTTGGACATCTGCTCATTTGAACAGAATCCTGGGCAATCAGTTGTATAATAATTTTTACTTTATAAGTGAAAAAATATAGTTTATTATTTGTACTGAAAATCTTGTTTCAGAGGTCGTTGAGCCTGCAATAAGGTATATAAAGTTTTAGGTTATTTTTTTTAAAATATAATATGAGAGGTACAATAAACTGTAGATGTATACTTTCCATTTCCAAAGAATTAGAGGTGTTCTAAAACATTAATAACAAAAGCCAATCAGTATTAAACTCGTTAGACTTATTGCTAACATTTATAACATTTTCAAAGCAAACTCCCAGCGAACTATAAAATAAGATCGCTGTGTTATTTAGCGAAATACCTCTCCCGCAAACCAATTGACACGAAACGCTCATTTACTCGCAGACTAATTTATCCCGTCTAATTCAACCCTTAACAAGACGCTGTCCGTAGCTTTAAAGGTATATAGGGTACATAGTTTGTATATGTATATATTCAGTTAAGCCTTCCGAAAGTAGATCTCGGCATACATTGGAGGAGAGACACGCACACATGCAGAGTAAAGCCGCAAGGCACGTAACATAAGGAGCTTTGAAATTAATTTAGCTCGGAACTAGCTGGCAAATGGATAGACGTGAGCTCCGCGAGGGAGGTTGGGTGGTGCCCCCTAGCGGGCGGCCGCCTTACGAGGCCGTGTGTCGGGTAAATTCGGCGTTTAGACGAACCTTTGTGGTAAGACCGGTTGCGCTCGCGAGTAATTGTGTTGCCTCATGTTTAACGATTATATTAACTAACATTATTTTCGTATTTAAATACATTCAACTTTTGCAACATTTAATACAGAAAGTTTGCTGGCAGAGATTTCAATACGAACTACAATCTAGAAAGCCCTTCACATATAAAAAGTGAGAAACGCTTTCTTACAGCGATTTTGATTGATGTTTTGAAGTCTACACTTTGTTCTCAAGTGTCCAAGGTACTGTTGAAGGTTTTTACAAAGTCCACCAGTGGACCTCTATAGACAGATGAAGTAGATTCTATAGGTAACAAAAAGTCACGTTAGAATAGGGATATAAATGTCATTGTCCGCATAATTGAACTGTGATATGATATAAAAAGTCATGCAATATCCGTTTGGATACGCAAAAGGCCCAACAATATCCGACGGCCCCCAACACATGTGCGATTGTACACCCACCTTTATACCCTGGCCGATCGACGGATAACGGATAACAATATCCGGAACATGTCTCCTACTATACGATAAATAACTTTAATGAAAATGTTTTATGATAGAATTTATGTCTTATATATCTATAATAGAACAGAAGGTGATGATGTCCTACTGAAGGTGATGAAGCTATGAAGCTTACTACATCATTGTGATGAAGACAGTTGACAAAAAGGAACTTAATTAATTCATAGTGTTAGTTAATAATAAGTGGATATATTACATAGTTAAAACATAAAAAAACTACAATTGTTGGTTGAATATTCCATCATCAAGTTATAGTGAAAGCGTCAACTTGTCTGTCGAAGTACTTATGTCGTTAAAAAATTCGGTACAATTTAATTTATTTTACTGGATTTAGGGGACAAATAGTGAAGAGTACGAAGATTTTCTACTATAAATATACTAATACTTACATCAGCGTCACACCTGCTATCCGTACAAGTAATTAGAGCAGCGTAACCAACATAAGTATATATCTCGTACATAATATAATTATGCTCGCTCGTACATACCTTCTGAAATACCCGAACAATTTGGAACTAGATGCGAAGTTGGTAACCGCAGCAGACGTCGGCCATCTTGCCGTCGCTATGGCGACACGCCGCGAATTGTCTACTCACCACCTGAATTGTAACTTTGTTGCCTTGTTTACGAGTGTAACTTGCGCACAAACTTACCGAAACACAACTAAAAGGATATATTTACCACCTACAGTCCAATCTTAGTACCTCCACGAAACTTTTAACTGTTTAATTTTGTCGAAAGTTTGTAGTAGAAATGATGTGAAACGTATATTTCCATTTAAGGCTTTATTGTCATAATATGTTTATCAATTTTCAAGTGGAGAATCTTAAATAATAAACAATCATGTTGTCTTTTATTTATATTCAATAATCACAATATATTTTTCCAAGAAACTATTTACCTCTAAATTGTCCTGCGCGTTGGCTCTACAAAGCGAGCCACGAATTCCACTCGCAGAGGGTCTAAGGGGTTCTTGGGGTCTAAGGTGTAAGGTATGGCGAGGGTCATCGCACCCCCAGCACTAGTACCGCATACATAACAATTCGGCGGAGTATTTCAATATAAACGCCGGTCCGCCATTAGCGGGCGAGCGCGGGCGGGACGCTCGAGATATGAGGACTACACTACCCTCACGGCTAAGTGACTCACAACTATGGAGACAGATTCAATATTTCCTTTTTATCAGGATGATAATTTTCTAAACTCCATGTGAGTATTATAATAAAAATTCTATATAAGATGCATTTATTACACCTCCGTAGTTCACACTACATGGTTAGTTTAAATAACTTTTTCACGCTTCTGCGGTTTTCAATAAGACACAAGTTTATAAACAGGGTTCTTGTTATGGTGGTCATTATAATAATACAATACATACAGCATTGTAGTAAAAGCCATCTCCATACTAAGACACGTGAGAGGACAGACAGACTAGTCGTGAAGCACTCTTCATTTCAAATGCCTGTCCACGCGCCGCCCCGCTCTCTTCACCCCCGCGCCGCACCCTCGCATGTACACGACATGCATCCTAGAAATTACACTGAGGAATACTGCCTTTGGATATGGTAGTTACAGTATCGAGGTAAGAAAAAATGACAAGAAATTTAGTAATAACCTAAGTAGTATAGCCAAAGCTTGATCATGTAAATAAATGTGCTGATCAGTTTTCCTCACTTCTACGGAGGACGTAAAAATGGCTGGTTGTGTCGAGGGTTAAGACTTACCTTGGGTCGCCAGCAGAGAAAAAAGTAATTATCTTTAATGACATTTTCCTTTTTATAGCGTAAGGCCAGTATGGAATAAAACCGTAGATTTTATTATATTTGTAAATGATTTTCGATCAATTCATCAAATGTAACTTGTTGTACATCTAGGTCGTAGGTACGATAAAAGGAAAATACCATATCCATTGCTTCGTGCATCGTTTACCACATGCCCTTCGCTCCTTGGCAAGTGATGAAAGGACGTGTGATGCGTACCCCCTATTGTGGTTTGTATCTTGGCAACCGGGCTGAGGGCTGAGGGCTACAGGGAGCTTGGAGGCAGGGACGGGGAGGGTCCACCATTGCCGCTCGCCCACCTGACGTTGTGAAATAGTGTACATATTGGAACAGATGGAAAGCTTTCTAAACACTATCCACCACTCTATCTATTGGTATGTCTATCGAAAGACAATTTTATAATATTAATTGTACGTACATTAGTCCGGCAACAGTTTGTGAAATGTCCACAAATTGAAAGAAGCTTATAATTTTATAGAATTCAAAATGTAAAATACAAAACACAATATACAAAAATCCAAGCACTCGAAGTTCTTAACAATTGTTTAGATGGAGAATATTATTCGGACACTCAGTGCTACGCTAAATAAAAGGACATCTACTGCTAAAGGTAGCCTTCTTTGCCCCATTGATTGTTGCCAATATCTGTGTTGCAGCTGTCATCTAGTGGACTCCTGCCAGTTTGTAATCTTTACTAATCTTTATTTGTATATACTAAGGAAACTAACATAAATTTACGACGTCACTGGCTATCACTTCCATCGATGTAATTACGTGAATGTTTCTCACTCAGAAACCAATCACATCTAAGCGCGGCACTGAGAGATCGACTATCCGAGATTGAATTGCGAATCCGCGTAATATATCAAAGGTAATCCGTTTAAGTTTAAGGGGCACTATATATCATGCGACGGTACATAGCCCACCCTGCTGTTTGGTCGCCTAAGCAGGGTGGCTCTTGCGGGCTTAGTCGGATGCTGGATGGTGCAAGATATCGACTGAATGTACTTCATTAATATTTATAATATCATAAGACCTGTAATTAAAGATATGTTATAAGCCAATATAGTCTTGTGACAGAATATTCTTATTAAGATGTCTAATACTGTTTTTTTAGCTTATCATCAAAACTAAATACACTAATTAACTCATACTATAAGTCAAATTAAACAGCGATGGTCTTTAAATAGAAACGATGTTATAGTACGATTATTAAGATACTCTAAATGTTTTCAGAAAATACCCGCAAATCGCTAACGCTTGTAACTTGTCCCGTTGTTTTTACTCAACTAAGCAGTGGGAGGGGTTGAGAGGAGCGCGGGGGAGGCGGGCTACATTTTCCTGTTTGAAGGCACACGTCGCAAAGGGAAATCCTGTACAGGACAGAGCTCTAAAATTGCCCGCTTGTGATAGAGGTACGCAGATATCTGCCTATCGTACCGTTTGCAAATAATTTTTAGTATCTTAAGATAGTTATTTGTTCTAAAATGTCGACCTTATCTTCTTGAAAAGGGAGGAAGTCGTTTTTAATTTCCAAACAACAAAATTTTATGATTGACTGTAAAAGAAATTAAATATAGAAGAGATTTTTTTTCTATAACGTTAGTTGTTACTCTATGTACCTATTTAATTATTAAAACAATACTGCTTACACCCATTTATTATAGAAATATTCCATTTGATATCATGTTCAGTACCAGGAGTATTCGATCGACGCAAATGGTTTAGCATTTCTATTGTTTCCTTGTAGACTCGACATGAATTTTTGATTCAGTTTTTATCAACTATAATATTCTGCAGACCTTACTTGCAAGAGATCTCGCGGCCACACGTCCCCCATCTATAGTAACGGTTACCCTCTGATTGCGAATGCGGTGTTTACCTTTACTTTTAACCTCACGAAGGAGCCTTTCACTGTACCACGCTCTCAGTTCAAAGATGAGATTCTACGATCTTGATTACTTGAGAGTGCGCTACGGATTAAAATGCAACGACATATGTAGATATTATATACGAAACAGTGCTCCAGATGGGTTGAAGTTTGATGTTTCAAAAGACAAGATAAAACACATCTTTTAAGACTTGCGTTGATTTTTGTTTGAATTAAAAAAAACGTAGATATTAATCATAATCTAGATGATGTAACTATTCAATCTTAAGGAAAAATGCTTTGAATTATCATATTTATTATTTAAATTAAAACATTTGAAACAGTTCACCTACATAAAAAAATATTGACCAGAACTTACTCTACACGTCTCAGGTATTTAACTCAAAAGCGTTTTTAAAATCAATATTAAATTACATTTTGTTTTAAATAAATTTAATCCTCGTGTATTGAACTTATTATAAACATATTAGAAGACACACTAAAGTACAAAAGTTACAATGATTCAAAAATTAAGAGACCATCAACAATACCCGCGTCCCATCAACGTCAAACAAACCGAACATCTTTTGTCAGAGCTCTGGGAAAAAATCACCCAAACTGCCGACCTGGTAACCCTTTACTTTTTTTTCTATAGAACTCATTTGAAAATCTCGATTCATCCCCCAAGCGATGCACCTTGTTGCAAATTAAGTATTCAAGTCAAAAAAAATGTGACCCCAAAGAATCGTGGGTAAAAAAATTATCTTTCATTATTATAATGCTTACATATTGAAATGAGACACCGGGTCCGCATATAAAATTGGTCTTTTTATGCACAGTGAAAGGGTTAGACACGTCGGGATGGGTGCATTCAGTTTTTTTTTTATGTTTCCGATGCAGAACAATTTTTTAACGCTTTCGCTACTGTTCGCAACGTACCTTTATTTCCGTGTTGCTTGATTTAGGAATTACTCAAACATAAAACGTATTTCAAAACGTTCAGTCTTTAAGTAATTTGCGAAAGATAACGCAATTAATATTGTGAAAATTGTTTAAAACAATTTTAGTTCGAATGTTTTTAAAATCAAGCAGATTCGAGGACGTACTCGTATTGTTACAGAGTAAAAATGTGGATTCGATTAAAAAAGTGTGTTTCGATTTTAAAATTCCTATAAAAGAAACAATTTAATTTATGTTCATTATTGAATGGTGAATATCAATTTTAATTACGTATCATGCATTAAAATCTGGGAATCTCGTCATTGTGCGGGAACACAATGCACAGACAGAAGTATGAGAGATATGATCAACAATTTCACACTCCACACCTCGGGTGCGTTTTTTCAATTCGTCAGAAGTGCTTTATTTGCTACGATAATATCGCCCCCGATTCCACGTTACCATACTCGAGAGCCCATTGACTTTACTACGGGCCTTTTTAAAATAAGTAGCTTTTGTATCTAGGCGTCTGTATTAATTACTTTTCTATACCTATATTTGAAACTGGCTGTAATTAAAAAATCTTGTACACTGTCATTTTTTAATGTTGAATGGGTTTCGTAGATTTTGCAATGTCCTTCATAATAAGCTAATTATTAATAACTAGCGATCGACTTCCTCCGACTTAAGATTTTTTTAATTCCTTAAAAAAAAAAACAAAAGCTAGTAGTCTACACGTTCTTCCAGACTATGCTCTACATCTATGCCAAATTTCATCTAGATTTGTTCAGCTGTTTCGGCTACAAACTCTAACAAACATCCATCCATCTAAACTTTCGCATTTATAATGTTAGTAAGTAAGAAGTAAGATTTTTAGACAGAATTATTATTAATTTTATTAAAATAACTTTTTATTAACATCACCCGGGTCTTTATTCATTTGTTTTGGCCGTAAAACTTAGTTTAATAAGTCTGCAGTCAATTCTACTTACTTCTAGCAAAATAAATTAATATCTATTTGTAAGTAAAATATCCATTTATTTGTTAATAAGTGAACATGACTCGTTAACAAACACACTGAGCAGTAACAAATAACCGCGGACATTTATAAAATTAAACGAATCGTGCAAAAACACATAAATCTCAGTGAACGGGGCATGTTGTCCAAACTTCGGTAGAACCGTCACTCCCCCGGGATCGACGGGACACGCTCCTATTTACCAGTAACCCTAACTGACCCTTAACCCTGCCTACCTAAATATGACCTTTAGGCCTAGCCCTCGGACATTGTGTAGAGAATTAATCGGCTGGTAGCCCTTTGTAGTGGACACTGCCCATCCTTTATACGCGACCGTTCCTTATTGTGTTTGAATTAAAAGTATTTTAAGTGTCCCCTATGGCAAAGGAAACCGGTTTGCAATTTTTTTGCTATTCTGAACGGTCCAGCGGTTGTTATATGCAAGTTACTAGTTAGAAATAATGAAAGTTTATGTAAAATGTAATTTATAAATATTCTAATTATTGTCCATAATTATGAAATAAAAAATGTTTTTTCTTTTAATTTTGACATTTCACCTTTGTTGCCAGTGTTGACATTTAACGAATTTAACAGTTTTTTGACCGACTTCTCAAAAGTAGTAGGTACTCAATACATCTGTATGTTTTTTTCTTTATCATTTTATTCTGTTGATTAAGAATATAGTTTAATACTGGTTTCTAATTTGTATTAGGCCAATACGAACTCGAAAATATCCAAACGCTAAAATACTAAATAACAATATTTGTATAGAATTCAATAACTCGTTTCGTATAACTATTTTGCATACCGCTCACACCCTCTGCAATTGCATTTGTTATTATTAGATACAATTTATGGCACCGGAAGTGGAGCCTTTTGAATTTGCATATGAATATTGTGCATATGTGTGTGGATAGATTACACACACAGGTAAACTGACAGAGTATGCACGCCATTTAAATGGACTTAAGATAACATAGAAATTAAAAAAAGAGCGTAATGTACTTTCTAGTAACTGTGTCACCACATAAGCTTGGTATATCGTCAACCTGTGTCGGTCGATCTCCTCCTTCCTTTACAGGATGTTGTTCTTCGACGAAGAATTAGAGATGCAGTTCCTTTTCCAATACCACTGGCACAGTGTCAGCCAGCAGGAATTACATAAGAAAGATCGGGCCTATATTAATCCTAAGTTTGACTCAAACTTAAACATTTTTTTTTCGAAGTTGTTTTAACGAATTGATCTCTAATCAACTGATTTTAGGTATTATTCTTAAATCTATAAATGGTTTTAAGACAAATCTTAATTAGAATTTCACAGGAAAAATTGGTTTATCATGTTTTGATGACAAAGAGAAGTGTTTTTTTATTGTTTAACTTTATTTAAAAATAACTTTATGTAAATATTTATATGATACATAAATGAAAGTAAATAGCGGCTTCTTATCCGGGATTTGTGTTTCATTCAACCTAAACCCTGTCACTCAAACTGCCATACAACGGATCAGTAGGAAAGGTGTGCGATATCGCTTATGCAAATTTCTATTTACACTCCAAACTAATATCAACTTTATAGCCTCAGAACAAGGGTTAGTTCACATTGTATCGTTTTAGAATAAAAATAATATTTGCATACAAATATTCCTCACGCAAAACTCGTAGTAATTGTTTAGCAGTTAATGTTGTTTTTCGCATATCAAATTGATTAGATTTAAAACCTTCTATTGGATATGTTCATCTAATTTGCATGGCGCATTGTTAAGGGAAGTTTTACTTTTTAAATGGCCACAAAAGATTTTTTTTAATAAACAACATTGCGAATGCCCGCGAACTTTCGCTCAACATCTGCCGCGAATACCCTTTGGGCTTGCATCGTAATTTGAATATTGCAAATGTATCGCTTTGCATTTCCTACCTGAATAGTTTCTGCATTAGACTATTGTTGTATAAAAACATACTGCCTACGAGCCGAATGCAGCTCGGTTGATTATCGATTATTAAAAAGTTGAGTTAAATTTTCCCTTTTTTAATTACAAATTGCAAAATAGAAAATGAAAAATGTAAAGTAGATATAGAAGTCATAAGCTCATCTCGTCATACACTCCCTTTTCGCAGTGTCTACGCTAGATGGACTTTGGTAAGATAACTAAAAACTGCGACGCAAGACTGGAAGTTAGGCGTTAACTGTTGTGATTTGAACTTAGTTATTGAGAAACTGTATTTTCAGGCCGCCTTCAGTGGCTTCGACTATTATTTTGCTCCTTACACCACAAACGATATTAAAAGGTGTAAAAGTATCAAAATCCTTTATAACTATTTTTTGACCGACTTCCCAAAAGAAGGAGGTACTCAATTAGTCCGTATGTTTTTTTTTTTTTATCCACAAGTCCATAAACGTACAAGACCTTTGCATGTAATAAATCAATTTCTACAACAATTTCGGAATTATTTACGGCGCGTGCGGTAATTATTAACAAATTCAATAATTCGTTAACATCGCAGGTCATTCCGGACAATGTGACTCTTTGTAAAGAAACCAGTGTTGCCAGTGCGGACAGTTCCCCGTACATTGGGGACTTTTATAAAGAAATATAGCGAATTATAAAAAGGCGCGTGGTCAAACCCGTTCTATGGCAAATGAACTAGAAAAACTGGTTGTTGCGAAAACCCCGTACATTCTATTTTGCGCGGATTTGCTAAACATAATGATTTTGAATGTCGACTATTGTTCGTAAACGCAGTGTACGAAAATTCACGGTGTTTGATTGTAAATAAATATTTTGTTATAATTTCGAGCCGATGTCGGGCAGATGGTCATAATTTGTAAAGATTTCGTATAAAGAGTTTAATAAAATGCTCGTTGCTGATTATTTTAATAGTTTAACATTAAAAAGATAGTAGCATTCTATCTTCATTACCTATATAGATAAGAATACTATAAGAATTATAACTAAAAAGATATTTTACGTTACGCAAAAAAACTTTTACCTAGAAATTAATTAAAATGGTATTTAAGCATCTCTCTTAATTAATCTTTATAAAGCCCTTGAAAAGTTATGACATAAAAACTCGATGCAAAAAGTGTCAATGTTCTTTATGAAGGCAATGTGTAATTTTAAAAGCAAAGAAAATGTTATATATTCTATATTAAAACAAACTACAATATTAATTAGTAGCTTTCGCCCGCGACTCTGTTCGCGTGGAATTATAAAAAACAAAAGTGAGTAGGCTCTGTGTTCTTCCAGACTATCCTCTACATCTATACCAAATTTCATCGAAATCCGTGTAGCCGTTTAGGCTACAAACTCTAAGAAACATCTATCCATCTAAACTTTCGCATTTATAATATTAGTATGAAGTATGCTGTGTAGGGCAACTTAGAAATTTTGATTTTTTTTTTTTTTTTATAACATGTCAATGCCATAAAGATGTCATAAAGATGTCAAAGCTTGCTTAGTGCGAGTAGATATGTACTCATTAAACATAATTAATGGTAAACCAAACCAACGTGTACCAAATCTCGAAATAACCTGTGCACAAAGATCAATTAAAGCACAAAATTAAAATTTCGAACGTGGAATGCAAATTGCGAGCGCTATCGTTGGCGCCAAAATTCGGTGTAACGGTGTCCCGGTCCGCCTCACACACGAGCCCCGCCCTACGTATGGTGGCCAATCGCACGTCGACGAACACCCTCGTGCCTCACGCATATCGATCTGACGAGCGGACAACGCTCGAACGGAACGTTTTCGACATATCACACGCTAAACACCGACAAACAATAACATATGTCGAACATGCAATAGATTTTACACTTTACACGTAGTATTTAAAGTCGATTTTTACTTGTACATGAAAATAGCGCTTACTGCTCGTTTGCATACTGAATATTCCATACTTTTTTTGTAAAAACACACTAAAATGAACCTTCAATATGATTTGTAAAAAGTTGTGCTTGATGTTCAGTTCTCTTATTTTTCTTTGTTTAAAAAATTGTTATAGTTGTTTATACAACAATAAAAGATCACCTATCTATTACTTTACGTCTTCAACAAAAAGCAAATACATATTCCTAAATAAAATGCGAGTTACACTCGATATTTATAACTCATAAAATAATAAGATTTTAAAGAAACTCATGATTATTCTATTAAAATTGAATGGTATCATGTTACGGTAGTGTTGTTGCAATGAAAACGATATTTTGGAACAAAGCGCCATCTATTGCATAAAACTTATACCATTGTGACAAATTTTTCTATGGCCAATTCTTTGTTCGTATTAAACAAAAGATGTCGCTTTTACTATTTACAAATATAAGTACTATGAGGTTCAATGTACCCCATGCCGCCATTAAATACCTAAAACATTTGAATAGTGAATCTATATTATATGTACTGCAAAACAAGCAGTAGCTTTCACTGGTTTAAATAAAATAAGGGCTTTTAAATTAATGTTTTATTCATATTAGTAGCAATAAATAAATAAAATCAATACCATTAAAATTAATTAGTAGCTAATAAGTTAAAACAAATATTATATTCTGTAACAAAATGGTAGGTTGTGACCATATTAAAAACCATATTTTTATAAAAATGATGGAGTCATTTACAATGCACATATTATATACATGCAGTTTAATTTAAATCCTGATACCAGCCAGCCTAACCTATTTATTAAAAAAAAGTAAATAAACTGAGGGAATATGTGATTCTTTTTTAACTAACTATTTTTTTGGTAAACATCAATTAAACATTTATTTTAACATAAAATTTTTACAAAACTTAAGTTACAACATAAATTAAAACTGTCAAGAAAAAACCAAAGATTACAGTACTCTTAAGAAGTTATACAGAATTACAAACACATAGAAATAAAACCAATCAAGCTGAGAAATTTTAATTTTATGTAGTAATAATTTTTAACACATTTAATGCCACTATTATCATGCTTCACTTTCATATGGAAAATCTAAGTAGCATGGAATGTGTTATATTTGATTGGATACTTAATCTATCATGTTATACTTCTGAATATAATACTCACTTCCGATAAAAATACTGGATGCGCCATGTTGACATTAGTGCAATGCTCCTTTTACAGATTAAGAATTTATATGAACTACTCTTGATGGTTCATTTAATACTAATGGTATATTCCCACCGCTATTTTTAGGTACCCATCCCGCAGATTCCTCCTCCATTTTTTTCTTTTCTTCCTTCACTCTTTCATATTCATCTATTTCAATTTGGTATTTCGGAGTAGTGATGCCAAAGAAATTTGCAAGTGATTCTCCTGCGTAATCCACAGCACCTAACATTTTTGTTCCCGATTTCTTAGCATAATGTGAGAACCACGGACCCCATGTAAGAGTTTTCTGAAATTAAGTATATAATTTCTATTTCAATTAAATATATTAATATGTGTGTTAATCAATGCATATTATTAAATTTACCGGATCAACGCTGTCGTCATTGTTGGGCGCACTTGTTAATTTATTCGCATTTACTTCTTCGATTTCCTCTTCAATGCCGTCACTAAAATGAATCACTTTAATAGGACGTTTTATTGTAACATTTACTTGATCCGTTTCAACATCTCTCGTTTCCATGTTGAACAACGTAATATACTTTGTTTGAAATGGTAAGATTTGGGTAAGGCTATGAGTCACGCCTTTTAATATTCTGCACAGTCTAAAATTATTCGCGAAGGCTACAACAACAACAAAGACTGTTTATTTACATCAACCAATAATCATCATCATTTTACCAACGTCAATCAAAGAGCATATAAGTAAGAGTCGGGACTTAGAACAATGACGTCAATGTCATCAGCTGACAATGACTGTCAAATGAAAATACTTAAAAAACTTGCCAGTTTTTTAAATACAAATGTTATTATTTTATTAATGTTAGGTTTTTAATAGATCAAAATAGATCATGACCGAGTACATGCTAAATGTTAAGGACCCTAGTTTATACCGTACGATAAAGATTTTACGGCAATCAGAAAATATTGGTATGAACCTACAGTGTCATTTTGACGTCTTTTTTGACCAATGAAAGAGCAGCAGCTGTACAGGTAATTGTCGCCATATTTATAATGTCGAAATTCCAGAAAAATTATCATTTTAGACGTATAACATCTACCTAGTTTTATTTGCTAACTAGGATCATGGTAATGCTGACATACAACTATTCATTATTGTTAATTCTGAATATAGTTATGTTAAAAACATAACCTAGTTTTTTATTTAATAGTCCTTTGACTCTATTTGTAATCCGTAATTTGAGAAAACTAATTTAAAAAGAAAGCAATTATTATGGGTACAGAGGGTTTTAATTGCAAATTGTTAGCTTACCGTTTATTTTTGTTTACAAAATTTGAGAATTTAAAATAAAGTTAGGAATTTTTTGCACACTGGTAGCCCTTTTAACTCAAAGACGCACACTGTCAATGTCAAAAAAAGATTCTTGTTGGACTACATCAAGCAATAACAAGCGAAACTGTTTTAAATGTTATTTATTATGATTATAATTTTACATCATCATATTTTAAATACGTTTATTGGTAACTAAAAGGAAGTACATAAACTGTTTAAATCGTCACTACTATTGTACTTCCAAATGTTCTAAATATCAATCCAATTTCATATTGATTAAGACTATTTTTCATTTTGTTTGAATTATTAAAAACAAGTAATGGAAGTATTTTGTAGAGGTTGTTTAATTCAATATAATGATCCGTCGGAGTTGATACAGTATACAGAGAAGAATAGAAGATTATTTATATATTGTACGGGTATACAGGTAGGTTTTTGAATTTTTTACATAAAATACGCTTTTCTTTTGTTTTGTTTATTGATGAAATTGTTGACTAAAGGTCTTCTTGTATAATATAATACACTGAGTACTATGTTTTCCAAGAAGCTGTTATAATAATAACATTATTGTTTATTTAAAACCATTTACTATTTTGAACTTTTAAATAAAAACCAAACATTTATTTCAGGTTAAACGAAATGATAGTTTTACATTCCAATTATGCAAAGACTGCTACCTCAATATGCAACTTAGTTGTAAATTTAAGAAATCATGTCATAATTCTGATAAGAGAATAAAAAATTATTTAGCTTTAAAAAATGTTGGTGAAAATGTTGACTTACCTACCTACCTCAAAACAAATGATGACTCTATTACATTCAGGTAAAGTATTTCAATTATTTAATAATTAGTTTATTGCTACACAATAGATAAGCCAGAGTTAGCCAGGGGAGTAAAATAATCTCACCAAAGATAAGAAATAGAATAGAGTGTGCATTTTATCACATTTAACATATTTATAATTGTTGATATCTCAACAAGTACGGCATATCTGTTATATGCAAATAAAAGAAATGTAAACTACCCAACAAGAATGTGCAGTCTTCTCACAAAACCACAGACTAAAGAACCTAAAGGCAAAGATGATATTGTTATTTTTTTTTAGGACTATCAATTTAACCAGTCAGGTATTCTGATAAGAGAATCAAATTAGGCCCATAAGGCCCCAGCAGAGAGACAATTGCAATTATATGAATTTAAGTGATATCATATTAACATTTTAATAAAATTAAATCTTACTATTATTAATTTGCAGGCTACCATTGCTTGGGAATAGTACACCAGACAAAAATAATGTAAAAGATGAGGATAATGGTAATTACTAACACATACATAAATACCAACAATACATTTAACAAAGTATTCAGATTTTTATTAAGTGTTTAGTTTAGTTATATTTATTGTCCGATAAGTAGAAAAGTTCTATTGCAGTAACATTATTTGAAATATATGATGTTTGTTAGATGGTATCTCTGATAGAGGTAAACAGATCGAGATGAAATTTAACAGATAGACTGGAGGAATTCATAGGCTAATTCAAAAACTAATATACTAATTTTTCCTTTCTTTGACGCAGAGTTGCGGGAATAAGCTAGTCCATAATCTAGATTTATTTTTACAGAATCAACATGCACAAGTATACAAAACTTTATCAACGACATTATGGCGTCAGAGGAGATACCAGCCACGGAAGCGCGCATCATACGGGAAGTGATAGAGGAAGAGGCGGATGTTCTAGATGATTCTTTGGATTCACATTGGCTACAAGATGATATATCTATTGACAATAGCTGCAAACTAGATTTCAGGTAAAAAGAAAATAATGATTGATTGCCCGATTTCTTCATCTTTTTCCAAAGTACAGACTGACAAAGTTATTTGACGCCGGTATCAAGGTCATAAGTACAAATAAAATATGACAGCTCACTAGTGTCCCTTTATCAATGTCAAAGACTTATCTTGTCTTTTTTTTATATCATTTTCTATGATCAGGTTTCACATATTGTCTAACAGAACTAGTATTGTACTCTATCCGATCCAGATAAGCTTGCCGCATTATTATTTTTTCAACTTACCTTATCAACCTGCCCTTGTCTTTATGTCACAGTATCTGCTGCTCTTCCATACATATATGAGCAGTCATATCTGAACTTACTCTATTCTTAAGCATATCATTTTTCACACAATACATCCATATTTCCTTCTGTCCTCTACCTTTGTAGCCAGCTACATTCAATCTTAATACTTTCTTTTTTATGTCATCATCTCTCTACATAATGTGCCCATGATATTCTAACCTTTTTTCTAAAGTAATCAGTAAATAAATAGATTTGACCTTTGTAATTTTTTTTTTCTAAATACCAACGAATGTGCTTTTCTATTAGTTTCAGTCCATTTGTAACACCTCAGTATGTGAACGAAGATAGTCCGAAGAAATTTATAGATGAAATTATAAAGAAAGAACCTGAGGAGGCTGTTACATTTAAAATACCGGAAGACATCAGCATTAAAGTCGAATTTAAGCTGGAAGATTGTGATGAGATGGAAACGAAATGTACAATAGATCAGAATTTAGAAAATGCCTTACAAAATGAGAATAATGAAAATGTCTTCTTAGAAGATTTACTGGTTACACCTCCATGTAAGTATTTACTTTATTATTTTTAAGGGAAACAATACTAACAGCTGAATACTGAAACGACAGATAAATTAACAGCATTTTAAATAATAAGGCCAAGCTTCAACCCCAAAAAGTTTTACTACCGTTAGATTGTGATGCTTTTGTAGCAGATTTGTTTTAGTATTTGGCTGTAAGACCTAATCTATAGGCCACAATATCCATCATTAATAACTTTTTTGGTGCATTTGTAGTGTCCATTAACTTTTAAAATTTATTTTTATTGTTTTTTAAACAGCTCTCTGATATTAATTTAATGTTATAACGCCCGGCAAACTTCTTGAACAAAAAGCGGCGTAGTGGGGGAAGTTTCGCGCACGTACACTTTTAGACAAAATAATTGACATGTTTTAAGTATTTGTAATAATTGGGAATGAAAAAACATAATTTTAAATTTTAAAAATATTACAGACGAGCCGTTGCTCGCGACTTCGCCCGCGTGAAATTACAAATATAACCTATTAAGTTCGCCCTTTTTTTCAACCTATTACCAAAAGTATTAACTTAGTAGTAATCTACGTAATAACAGAAATCTACCGATGCAAGATTCCAAATTTCTAAGTCCGGTAGCTTGTAAGCTGATTTTTCGGTTACCCTTATTGTTTGTGTTCGCGATATCTTCTAAACTATTAGTCCAATTTTAATACTGTAAATGACAATTTTATTCTACATTAAATTCTCCTGATAACAAACGCATTTATTTGGATAAGGATTAATATTGAAACCAATAAAAGAACGCTGCAAATAGCGTTGGATTTTTAATTCATTTTGTAAACACAAAAGTGGTTATTGTAAGAAAACCGTTAAAGATAGATATATGCTATCGCGCACTTTTCTGTAGAACTTTTTAAGATCTACAATTCTTTCATACATCATTTTTATATACCTCTAACGGTTTAGGCAGCGTAAGCCGAAAAAAGTTAAAGTTTAGTGAGTTTTTAACGCCGGCGTCCAGAAACACGCTGTTTATTAATAGTTCCTGAACATTAGTAATAATAAAATATAGCCTATGTTACTCACAGATAAATTACCTTTCTGATAGTGAAAGAATTTTTAAAATCGGCGCAGTAGTTTTTGAGTTATTTCAATACATACAAAAATACAAAAATACAAAGTTTTCCTCTTTATAATATTAGTATAGACATGCATAAACAGCTTGTGTTGTTCTTTGTAATACTTCAATTTCTTTAGATGATTCTTGTTTTATGAAATAATATACATCATATACAATTTTTCTGGCTTGTCTTTTTAGAACATGTGACTTTTTTGTGGCATACTCAACACGAAAATTTTAAAAAATAACAATCAAATAAAACTTAACAATAATAAACAAATAAGACTCAACAATAACAACATCAGAAAAATCTATAAACAATTATTACCGAAAACAAGTAACAGGGAAATGGGTCAACAAAAACTGGAGATAAGTGTACTCGGGAGTAAACGGAACGTGAGGAAAGAAGCGGGACGCAAAGGCCGACTGATTAACCAATAGCAAGCGAGCGCGCGCTCGCGCCCCCCCTTGCCCCGCCAAAAAGACCCTAAAATCGACTTCTGCGCAACTAAATGTATTGTTCAAGATGTTTGCCGGGCGCTATAATTGGGGTCGTTCCTAGAAAAAAAATCATTTTATGAAAGTTATTCCTGCTCAGACTCTCCTATTAATTTTCCTATCTTTGATATATTGATTGATAGATTATACTTTCAAATTTATGCTTTGTTTATTCACTAAATACTTCGTTTTTTTTTTTAATAAATATTATTATTTTAACATTCTGGCTATATTCCTTAATTTTCGTTCAAACAGTACTCCTTTGGAGATTCTTGCTTGATGACAAATAGGAAATTATAAGGGAGCTCTTTTTAAACAAAGGTATGTGATTTAATTTAAAAAGTTTTGTATAGAGGACTCGCTCACTGTCTAGATAAAACTAAAAAAAACTGTAGTTTAAAAAAATCTTTAGAATAACTATTAACATTATTTGCAGTACAATCAAATATATCTGGACCCCCAACTCCTGTGATAAACGATATACTATTCGGTGAAAAATTAGAAAGTGACAGTGAAAATTCTTTAATGAATAAAATAGGAAAATGCATAGAAGAATTTAACCCTGTTAAAACTGAAAACGATGTATTGGAGGAGATCTTAGCTGAAACTGTCAAAGAATTTGACATAGATAGTGATGTTGAAATGAAAACAGACATATTGAAAGAGAAAAATACCTACAAGAACAAAGGTAAAAGAAAAATCAATGACAAGAAAAGAAAACAGATGGGAACAAAGTGTTCATCTCCGGATGAAAATAAATATAGTGTGACTAATTTTTATTGTAAAATGTGTAACAAACAGTTTAAGAATCTGGCCGCGTTGAAAGTGCATTGCGGTAGGAAACATAAATTAAGAATAAATTACATTAATCCTGATCCTAAAATAGGAAAGCCTAGAATTTGTGATTATTGTGGAGTGATATATCATCGTTTACCACAATTTATACGACACATTAAAAGCCACACTGTAAGTACTTTATACTTTTGATAAACTAGCTGTGTCTCGTAGTTTTACTCACCGCTTTTTCACTTTTTGTTTATTCCAAATCCATTTGTTAGTGTTCTAGAGTTATTTTTATATTGAGATGATGATGTTAGCGCAGTATATTAAAAATGATTGGTACATCAAACTTTTAATTTTTATTATGTCAGTATTGAGAAGTCTAGAAAAATCTGACAAGAAATGTCTTAATAAATACGTTCCTTTTACGTTCAAATAAAGTGTCCAGCACGAAAATATGTGAGAAAATATTCATAATTTGTCAAGATTTGTATTAGATTTATGCTGCGTATCTCCTCGGTAAAGAAGTACGACAAATCTACAATTTTTGTAGATAACGTTACGAATTCATTATCGCAAATGTTCGTAATAGGCCCCAAGGATAATTTATGTAATTCTCTTTTTTTTTTTCAGAAAACCGTAACACCACGTTCCTACGTATGCCAGCTTTGTTCATTGAAATTCACTTCTAAGGCCAAACTTGATATGCACCAGAATACTCATAAAACGAAATCTTTAGATCCGCAGAATGAAAAGGTAAATATCAAATATTTTATCAACTTTACTCAGTATATATATTAAATTAAATATGTTTTTCAACAAGGTAGCTTTCTATCTGTAAAAGAATGCATTAAATTTATCCAAGTAAAAGAAATCTTTTTAGTGGTACACCGGTAGAGGTAACCTAGAAAGAGAAGGATGGATTGCGTGAAAATTAATATGATCAAGAAGGGAGTGATGACTGAGATGACGTATGATAGAGATATGTGATGGACAAAAAGCTGTTGCGCCGACCCTACGGGAGTATAAGGAGGAAGATGATGATTATGCTTAGTAAAAAAAAAATGTTATATTTTTTTATTAAGAAATTCGTGTGCACGATCTGTGGGGCTGGCAGTTCGTCAGCCACCAACTTGAAGACGCACCTCCGCCGGCACTCCAAGAACTACACGGTGCACTGCGAGCAGTGCGGCCGCGGCTTCTACAGGAAGACCGACCTCACCACGCACTACAGGTCACAACACTACAATGCGTGGTTCACACTTGCCCAGTACAGTTGGACAGTACAGCCAGTCGTGGATTGTATGGACTTACTGGCACCAGTTAGACACATTTGTGAGCTAGTTCAATTCACAAGCGCTAATGTCCAACTGTATTGGCCATGTGTGAACCAGGTATTACGTTAAAACTCTTATTCCACTAGAAAACATGCTTATGTGTCTGGTATTTTTTTTCTCACAGCTATATAACTTTAGCTACTCTTATTTAAGAACGTATTTTCACTTTATTTCATAAATTTCACTAGATAACTCGATAAAAAATGTCGACTTTTAAAACAATATTTTTCGGTTCTGATGAATGTCAAAATATGGCCACCATGTATGAAATTTAACTTGCGTTTGGAACGAAGAATATTATCATCATATTGTAGACATATTCAGAGAGGAAAATATATAGCCTCTATCCAAAGTTTTCTCGCTTTTATTACAATATAGGCATACAATCTCACCAGTTACTGTCATTTACTTGTTCTTTTAATGATTTCAGACTCCACACTGGAGAAAAACCTTACCCCTGCGAGCATTGTAATCGTACATTCGCACGACGAGACGTACTCAATAGGCATATGAAATGTCATACAGGTATATTCAATTTATTTCAAGAAAATAATAGATTTGATAGTTAAAAATTCAAACACTGACTATTTACCCTTATAATACTTATAAGTAAATACTCCTAATTCACCAAAATCGTTTTAAGCTAGATCCTAGGCCTAAGACTCGTGAGATTTACACATTTAATTAGCTGATAATGTTATTTATTGTCTATGCATTTTTTCAATGTTTCAATATTTAAATTGATATGAACATATTATTTATAACCGACTTCAAAAAAGGAGGTTCTCAATTCGGTCGTTTTTTATGTATGTACATGTTTACACTGATTTTTATAATCTAGTTTACGCGATTACTTTTTTGTTTTGAAATAATATAATCCATTTAGTCCCAAAAATTTAAAACTACCCAGTAGTTTCCGAGTTTTTAACCCTTAATTCGACGGAGTTTAATACAGCAAAAAGTATATGTTCCAACACACCAAAATCAAAATCTCACCTATTTTTCTCTAAACTCAGTAACTCTCTAACTTCAGTAGATTTTTTTAAATTAGTTGTTCGTTAGATATATATCATCATACGTCATACATATCGAATTATGAATGAAAAGCGTACCTCATTATATTTACATAATCTTGTAAAGGTTAAAATTTTTCATTTCAATTAAATTGAACTAATATTTATTTCCAGACGAAAAACCATTCGTATGTCCGTATTGTGACATTCGGTATTCAAAGAAATATAACTTGATAGCACATCTAGAGAAAGGCAAGTCGTGTCGCAGCACATTGCCTACAGAAGGCAAGGACGATAGCAACGTGGCGGTGTACTACGCTCCCGTCGTCGGCACTGACGTTAATGTCGATGAAAATGAAGCGAAACAACCAGAAAATGACTCAAATGTCGATGAAATATGATTATATGTTAATAAAGATTAAGTCGTTGTTTTGATTTAGCGGTCGTCCGCAACTTAATCCGTTCAATTAAAAAACAATTGTAGGTTATGTGTACTTCCAGATTATGTTCGACATCTGTTTTTTGTCGTTTGGTGATAAATATTAACAAATATCTATCTATCTATCCAGACTTTCGGATTTATAATATTACTAATTGTTGTCCGCGATTCCGTTCGTGCGGAATTAAAAAAAAATTAGTAAGCTATGCTCTTCGAGACTGGGTTCTATGGTTCTGGGTTATATCAGATACCTTCAAATATACATCTATCTTAATCTAACTTTCACATCTTACTAACATTACAACGTGAAAGTTTGGTTGGATGGATGTGAGCTTATAGTCTAAATGGTTTATGGATCTGTCAAATTTGGCATACAGAATTATATAAATAAACATAAATGAAACATCTTATTTAATATTAGGAATTAAATAAAACTATTATTAGATAACACTTGATTATATTCCATAACTCTCGACATAGAAAAAAATACAAAATTTAAAGGTACAAACTAAAACAAGAATTTGGTTCAACATTAGAAAGTAATGAAATATTTACTTAATTATAAGATTTATCAACTTCATGAAATATGAAATGAAATACTTGAATGAAAATATCTCGTAATTTCGTCCTTAAAAATCAACATTTTGAAACATTACATTAAATACATCTGATTCATTTTAAATATGTTTATTTTTACAGGTACTTAATATTAGTTAATTCCTCTAAAATGGTTAAACTCTTAAAAATGACAACTGTAACTTTTTCGATACAATTTTTTTATTTAAAATTATATTTTAATATCATTATTGGCAAAACCTGGCCGCCTTGAAAATCTACAAGACATGATAATTAAGCTGCTATTGTAAATCAATAATTTCTTAGAAAATACTTAACTAAATAAAAAAAAACTTATTGTAATAAGACTAAAAACTACTTATGACATAAATAAATAACATTGCATACATATGTGATGTCACATTTTTACAATAAAACTAAAAAATACTTGATAAAAATTTATCAAGAGAATTTTTAATTTATTTTATATACCACCTACATTTGATGAAAAAAAAAACAAATAACCAGACAAGGAATATAAAAATCCTCAACATATTGCGGTAAAATAAGAAATTAATTTCTTTGTACACATTAGAAAATGATAAAATAAAAAGCCAATCCAGTCAGGGTTTTAATATTCTCTGACTATACAATATGATATTTTTAATTTAAATCCTTGGTTGTGGTATTGTTCTAACTAAATATAACTAAAACAAATTTAAACTTAGGACCAATAGTTACATCTATCCTCGTATTACATATCATACCAAAAACAAAAAAACGTAATTTAAAATTTTTTGCTAATTTTCACATACCTCAAAGCATCACAGCACCTTCACACACAAATATCAAATTTGTTCAAATTCATTCACTATATTATGAACTAAGACTTCTGCCCCCTCGGTCTGTGGTAAGTTTGTGCTTGGGAATTATCAACCAATTGTTGCCGCATTGAAGTATTTTCTTCCCTTAATTTCGTCAACTCTTGATTCAGTCTTAATATTTCTATCACAAGCTTATCATTATCCACTTCTAGTTTTTCCAACCTGGAAAAATAAAATTTTGGTACATAAATACATATATTGGTATCTAAAGGTAATATTTTATAACTAGTGACCTGCCTCGACTTCACCTGGGTGGCAGATATACATTAACGTACATAAGCCAAACATACAAACAATATTCTACAGTTATACCAAAACTCATCCAAATGCTGTTCAGAAGACATCCTAACAAAAATCCATCCACTTAAATTTAATTAAACTAGTAATATTTGACTAAAGCAACAGAACTACTAACCAAACAGTACATTTAAAATGGAAATAATTTGCAGAATACTAGTTTACAGGTAAACAAATAACTGTATATAAAATAACTTGTTCATCTATAATCTATATCCTCCCTCTTCAAAATTAATCAAGCAATTTTATGTTAGTTCCAGAAGTTTTAAGCATGAACTAACCTTTTTTGTTTCTCCGTTAGTTCTGTTATATGGTCACATGCTTTAGCCAGTATACCTCCTTTGCTCGCTGCATCAGGTAGTCCCGAGTTAGGAACTAAAGCTGCCAACTTTGTTATCCAACTGTTGATTTTGTCCCGACGCCGTCGCTCTACCTCGTTGTGTGTTGCCCGTCTCTTGTCATCCCGCTTCAAAAATAACATTAATACAGAAGTAACGAAGTAAATCAGAAACATCATCAAAAAATTTATACACCCATGATAATTAATAAACAATTAGTTGTTGCCCGCAATCCCGTCTGTATGTAATTAAATAAAATTAATGGCATATGAGTTCTTCCAGATTAAATTATACATCTAATCCAAATTTCAGCGAGATCCATTGAGCTGTTCTGGAGATATTTAGTAACAAACATTCTATCCATCTAAACTTTCACATGTAGAGATAGGAGTCCAGAGACAAAAATGTGAAGTGTCTCTCGATGTCTTTTGAACTTTAAACTGGATAAATTAGTGATGAAATAATTATTTAACTAAAGTTCAACATTTCTGAATAGAATGGCTGGCCACTTGTAACTGAAGTTAATAACTTGTTAACTCATGTGTCCCCACCAAGGGGTTCAGAGCATATCCATGTTAAGGTGACTAGGTTATAGTCAATCATGTTGCACTACAGATTGACTTCACACATATCTTTGAATTTCATTACAGATATGTGCAGGTTGCTTCTCAATGTTCTAGTTTACCTTAAGAACATATGATAAATGAACATATGGAATTGAAAAACACATTGGTACACAGTTGAGATTGAATCTAAACAACTGTTCCATCAAAGCCCTACATTTACATTACCTTATGTCTGGTTTTTGTATTAATTTTAAATATAACTCAAAATACTTACTTTCTTAGCTGTAGTGACCGATTTGGCTTGCAATGGTTGCCTCCGTATCGCTTTCTTTTGAGCTGGTGCAGTTGAAAAGACCTCATCCGAGTTAGTTATTACAAAAAATTCACCATTTGGAATTACTGGAAAAGTAAAAATAAGACAAATGAGATATAACAAATCTAGTCATATTTAAATTTATACTATGATAAAAATACAATATATTTACCATGTGCTGGTGAATGGGATGCCATGTTATTGTTGCTCTTTTCTCCAGTCATATGGACTAGTTTGTATGTTACCGCACCCGCTGAAAATTTTATCATATCAGTTAATATTCATGTCCTTGCAGTATTTCTTCAAAGATTAAATTTGTCAGAATAGAATGGAGGTAAAAACTGCCCAATTTCTTACAATTGTTACTATAGTTCCTTTCTAATCTCTTATGAAACATTTCAAATTATTTTTACATAAAAGTACATTGTCCATCCATATTTAACCAGACTAAAAAATAAATAAGGTTTACTAACACAGGTCGCGAAAATTGTAGGGCGTACTATTTTCTTCTTCGTTGCTGTCTAAAAAGCTCGGCGATACTAATTGTACGTTGTCTTTGGAATCCTCTGCAAGGAATTATAATTAAATTTAAAATACCAACACCACATAATTCAATAATAAATAAACTAACATGTTGCACCTTAGCACATACTAAAACAAATAACTAGGCTAACCCGCCAAAGCTAGACAATTAAATTTAAGTAAATCAATTTGTAATATAGGGATTATTGAACAATATTGTTCCTTGCTAGTTTTAATTTAATGGTATTTGATAACGTACCGTAAATTGGATCTTCCATTACCACTAGTAATTCGTTGTCAGCACTGTAAGAAATGGCGCAAAGTAAAATTTAAAGAGAATTGCCAAAATCTTAAAACTACAAAGATAACTTGGCAAATTGCAAAACTAAAATGACGACCTTCGTTGGCAGCTAATTGTTATTATATAAGACGTATCTCCATACTTGTAAACATAGCGAATGATGTTATTTTACCTGTTATCAAGTGAATTTTCTTCTACGTCTGCTTTTATTTCCACTTTGGACATTGCGCGTAATTATTTTTGAATTTTCTGAACTTGGTCACGGGGACAAATAAATGGTCATGTGATGCGGCTATAAACAAAAAATACAGATTAAATTTGTTGAACATAGACAACGGTTAATATAATTGTCCTCTTTGTATGCAGTATATAAATTGGCATTCGATGTAATATCGATTCTTGTTTAAATTATTTAAGTATGAATAAAAATTGTAAATAAAATAGTGTGATTTTATAATTGTTTACTCCCACACAAAAAGCTTAGCAGGGAAAAGTCTCACGAAAAATTAATCTAGAACATCGTCGATCGCCGACTCTTCCCGTGGTGTTTTATTGTATTTGCTTTTCAAATACGATGGCCGCTTTCTGTACCTAAACAAACACGAATTTAAACGGTTACGAGTTGATATTAAACGTAAAAGCAATCCTATTACAATTTACGATTGATTTCTCAACATAATTTTTATAGTATGAAGATAAATGTACAAAATTTTATTTACTAGGTATTATACTTTCAGGGCTGTTGAACCTGGTGTTTCTAAGCCTAGAAGATAAGGCCAAAAAAATGTATTTTCAAATTGTCTTTGCCCATTTACTTTTCGCGTCGTCCTAGTCACTTAGTAAACTAATTAATTACACGTCAGTAATCGAGTACCTGATAATTATCCGCATCAAATATACAATATACGTCATATCTTTTGAATTCTGGTAGCCTTATTCCCTAGCAATAGAGTTAAAATCTCTTTCTCTTTTTTATGTGAGCTTCAAAGAGTAGCAGGCGTTAATAAAATAATAACTTTTATACTTGACTTTAATGGCTTTTTATGGAGCGATATAGCTGTGTAATAAAAAGCGCTCTTTGTTTTATGAGCGCGAATCATAGCTTTAGGAAGTAGACATTTTAATGAAAAACTGTGGTTACAAGTTTAAATGCGACCACGTTTTCTCTTGATATTCTTGGAAACGGCTGGACCGCTTTTGCGGGGACTTTTACTGGAAGGTAATGATTTATGTGTGAATAACATAGACAATTTTTTCATTTTTCTCAGGGCGTAACAGCTAGTCGTTAAAAAACTGAATAATACATTGCAGTATATCGTCTGCATGAACCAAGTTGAACTGAAACGATTGAGATAACCACGTATTAGTCGTAACAATGTTTGCTAAGTAATATTCGGTGGGTTCGGATTGTGTACGCTGCGCACTAAATAAATAAACTTAGCATTATAACAACAACTTCTTACCACAAGTATACAGATAAAGCACTTATTTATCTATCCATAACTTAATGAAGTTAAATGGATAACTTATTATACAAACTGTATTTTACTCTAAGTTGTACAAAGGTAAATGAGATATTTTAGGGTTCTTTATTTTTTTTAGATAACGTGTTTTTCTTTAAGGATTTTTCTACGAGCCTTTTGGGTAAAGGCACGGTAGCAAAACCCCTAAACAGTTTATTTGCAAATTTTGTATAAACTTTGAAAATTTATTCATAGTCATTTGACTTGGTTGTCGGGTAGGCGATAACTTGTTAAGGGCCGTCTTTGAAATTCCGGTTGAAAGGGTCCATTCCCTTTGATTAAGTTAAATTGTACCCTTCTAACTGTGAGACATATACCCAGGTGTTTTGTTCACGGGATTATGTACTTTAAAAAGCTATTACACATAAACATAATTCTATGGTATCTCTAAATATTCTGGTATTTCCAAACCAGCACGATTTAGGGTACTTCAAGAAGGGAGCCTACAATTTCCTCAAAGGCCGGCAACGCATCTGTAGTACCTCTGGTGTTGCAGATGTACATGGGCGTCGTTGAGCACCTCTGTGTTCTCATCGCTCATTTGCCCCTATTCTTAAAAAATAAAACATCGACTCTAGCTCTCCTAGCACTCTGTGCGAGATTTCTACGGTGCTATTATTGGCTGGACTAGTAGAGGGGGGTTTGCTAAGAGTAGTAGAGACCTGACAGTAATTCGCACACATGTGCCGGCCCTTTCCGACAGGCGCCCTAGGCGATTGTCTAACCGTGCTCTAACTCTTGCACTGTCTATAAAGTATCAGATACTTATGGTAAATATTTTTGTGTAGCATGAAAAATGAAAATGTGCAGTTAATGTAACAGGAAGGGGTCTTGAGGCCTGCTGATGCAAATGGGTCACGAAATGGCCGGAAGTTCGGAAGCGGATGCTCCGTAAGGCGTAGCAATGTAGCAAATGACAAACACACCTTATGTTACTCAATATGTATTTGTTTACTTTGTTTTTTTTTAAAAGACAATCTTTTAGTTATTATTCGAAATTTTTTATTTAACTCGAAACTGAAAAAAATGTGACGTAATTAATCGATTTTCGTAATATTTACCGAAGTATAATCCCTCGTTTAATAAGACCGACAAATATAAACAACTCTGATAGGCTATAAAAGGATTAAGTCAAGCGCTGCGTAATCTTCCCATTCCAAGTTACAATAAGCTTTTGTTATTGTTAATTTGAATGGTTTTAAGTTCATGATCTACGTAGCTTTTATTTTGGTGTCAACAATTTTAATCTACTATATCGTGGTATAAAAGGACTAATTTCCATTTGAATTGTAGTATTTTAAAATCGATATTTTAATACGAGAAAGTGGTTTTTCTAAAGTTTTACAACTCCTCCTTTTATTGGTGAACGATAGATCAATTACATTTTGCAATCGAAGTAATTTTATTGCAAAATCAATCAAATCAAATCAAGTAATTTTTACCACTTCTTTGATTTCCAACAAACGCATCTTTATTCATATCTGTTGGACTGGAATAAAAGATAATTATTAAAACGATCCAAATACCAATTAGGTAGAGAGAGCATTTCACAAAACTAATCAACACTATTAAGCACCTTTCCGAGAATTTTCTAGAGAAACTTTAAATTAGTTTATTATCAGATAGTAGCCGAGAGCCTCATTTAAGTTCTAAATTATCTTTAATGCCAAACATTTGTACTAATTGCATTTTCAGGTTAAGGTCCTTCAGTTTCATAAAGGTCGCATTTAAATAAAATATTAATAGAGAAAATTTAAAAATAAATTCAGCGCCAATCGTATATCTCAACTAAACAATTTTCACTAAATAAACATAAATTTCAACAACAAGAAAATATAGTTTAATTTTTTAAATAAATCAATCTACAGAACTTTGAACAGAGTATTGTACAGAGTGTTTCTACAGAATATAGTATAACTGTAGTTAACTCTAGTTCACTATAGAAACTAACCTAGACCCTTGTCCTACTTCAAGTATTGAAACAACAAGCAACTTTCATTTATATATCATACGTAAGCTCTTCTTGCCGTGTTGTGCCGAAGGACATGGCGTCGATTAGTCTGGGTCAAGTTTCTTGGCACGCATCGTTTTTCTTGTGCCCATTTTCATAACAAACTTCGAATGATTCACGATCATTCACTTAATGTTCGTTTATTTCTGAAAATTGCTACATGAATTTCAGTTTTTTTTTTTACTTTTTTTATATTATTAATATGAATACAACGCCGGTAACTTATTACATTTCCTGCAATTTTAGAACAGTTGACTATGTTGACATTCGGTTGGTAATAATAAACTAGCGGTTGCTTGCGATTTGGCCCGCGTAACAAAAAATATAGGCTATGTTACTCACTGATGACGTAGCTTTTTAATGGTGAAAGAATTTTTGAAATCGGCCCGGAAATCTTTCCGCTTTATAATATTAGTGTAGACAAATGCTTTTGAATTAAAAATAATTACATATGAAATGAGTTTGTATTTAGTACGAAGTACGAAGCAACGTTCAGAAGTCTATTTTACTAAACCAGATTTTAATTATAAGGATTTTTTAATAGACGTATTTTATTTACAAGTGTCCGTAAAAGCGAGGATAATTAGGGCGTTAGCAAAAGCAAACATAGCGGGGGAGATACGGGTGACATGGTCGAATGCACATCAAAAGGTTTCGACGTACTGCAGGCTATCGCGTATGCCTGCCTATCTGTATCAATTTACATTTTATTACGAAAATATTCTAAACTAGCTTTCGCCCGCGACTCCGTCCGCGTGGAATTGAAAAAAACAAAAGCGAATAGTCTATGTGTTATTTCAGATTATCTTCTACATCTATGCCGAATTTCATCGAAATCCGTTCAGTCGTTTAGGCTACAAACTCTAACAAACATCCATCCATCTAAAGTTTCACATTTATAATATTAGTAAGAAGTAAGAAGTAAGATGTATCTCATTTTATGTGATCCGATGACGTATTAATATTGTATGATTTTTTTTTTCATGCCATTAATCACGCGGATTCACAGATAGATTCAGTTGCTATTTTATCGATGTTTTATTTCTTTTTAACATTAACATAGTAAATAAGATGTTTGTTAGTAAACAAGGCATTAGCGTTGTAGACTTGTTTGTTAAATTGGTTTAGTCTAAAGACGTGCTTGCCCCGGGGGAAATATCGCACAGACATTTCCTCAAGCTACGAGTAGCTACGACCTATTTTCCATAACAACGTGATCGGGGAAGAGTTTCACAGAATTCTTATTATAGTTAATAAAGAACATACGTGTTCAGTTAGCTTTTTTAGATATCAAATGAATATTTTGTTTTATCATATCTGTAAAATGACTGAAACATATGATATTCTAACTATAACAAATATACATGTTCTTTTAAAATTGTTTTGCGTTAAGATGCCGTCAGATTGATGATACGTGAATATGTAGTGTTACTAGGGAAATGTTTGCTGTTACGGCATTAATGCTCGCCGTGTATCATTTCACAATCAGTATCTAATACGGCACCTTTAGACCTTACATTTTTAAAAATAAATTAAATGTCTAGTAATTCTAAATAAAATCGAAAAAAAAAGAAAAATGGATTCTTGGATAAATGTAAACATTTATTCAATGCATTTTTTATATCTACTAAACTATGTTAACATTCACGGCCGTGTCAAGTTATAGTTTTTATTTTTAGCTGTGACATTTATAAGTGCAAGTGAAGTGTTTTCGCACGTGAATGTCTCATTAGCCTAATGGCTCACGTCCTTTAAATTTAAATGCGCAGTAACATGGCGACTCAACGATGCAAATGATCACTGAACTGTGCAACAGTTTTTTAACAAAACGATACCTGAATCTCTTACAACCAACATAATATCTGTCGAATAGTGATTTTGCTAAATTTTACCTATTTCAACGTGGCTTTTCACAGAAAAAGTGCAGTACAAAAATACGCTTTCATTTATTTTTTTTGGGAGAATGTAAGATATTATAATAATAAATTATAAGAAATTAAAAACAATGAAGTATGTAATGTTGTTCGATGAATTTTGCATTAAAGGAAATTCGTGGTATAAATGTTTTATGGACTATTGCATATTTTAGTTTCCCAATGAGTCATGTTTTAGTATCATCTGAGTTTACTCAATACAAATTAACTTTATTAATTAACGCCTAAAACAAACGACGACACGACACGTCATTTGCTAATTGTAATGTTGTTTTTTCCTATTTGTAATGAACTTAACAAATGCTTCGAAAATGATAAAAACACCTTTGTACAAGGCGAGATCGAACCCAGGACCTGCAGATTACATGTCAAGTGGTCAAACCCTGAGCCACCGAAGCTCTCTTTAAAATGTAAATTATAATTTTTTCGATTCTTGGGGAGCTCTCATGGTTACAAAAAACTGGCATATACCTAACATGTCACGAAACAGGAATGTTATCTTTAAACATTTGCCTGATACTAGTTAAACTGACTTTCGAAACTAGATAAATGTTTCTGACCTACTACAAAGGGCTATAAAAACTGACTAACGTCAAATACGTCGTCGTACGCAGCTGCCCTTAATTATGTATGAACTCATTTCGTGACATAATTGACTCGCAGTAAATTTTGAATAACATCTTTGGTAAATTATTTTTCACGATAAATATGAGTATAGAATATACAAATATAAATATAACTTCGTAGTTCATTAAAATATATATTATCGATTTGTGCCGTACAAACGGGTTCGGGTCCCGCGGCACAACCTACCCTTGAACTACGATTGCACCGGAGGGCATAATATTGTAAAGTGAGGGGAAATGGTACTCACCAGCTCGTTGACTTGCCTCACCTCCTTCAGGTGCCTGGTCTCAGTCAGTGTCAATCGAGTCAAAGTCTGGTTCTGTCAAGTCAATAGGCGCCACCGTGAAGATGCACCGCAAAGAATAGAAAACGCGAAACCGAATTTAGCGACCCTGTTCGCTACCGAAATTGACACGCCCGTTGTGTCCTCGCGTTATCAAGCAACCAACTTCTATGACCTATTCGCACACGTGTTCCCGACCGACTCACTTGGCTGCTTGCTGACGACTCTTTCACCGCACACCTCTCCGCAGGCCCCGCGCCCGTCCGTAGCGGAGAGGGATTTTTCATCTACCCGCCCGTGCGGGATAAATAAAATAAGCGCGCTTACCCGCACTAAACCCGGGGCGCGAAATTCAAAATATGTTCGCCACCGAATGTGGCGAACTAGTACGATCTGTACCGAACAACCACAAACCATACAAAATAACCGAATGCCTTATTAAATATGATGGAGAATTAACAAATATCATTAATGGCCAGTTTCCCATCTACTTTTAACCATTCATTAGTGTTTTTGTTTCCATAACTTCATGAAATGCGTTTCCGAACTACATAACCTGAGTTTTACTCCGTTGAAACTTAGTTCAACCTGACACTAACGAATCACTAGGTAGTGATAAAATAAATGGAAACGTCAGAAACCCAGCATAAATGATATTATCCAGATATATTGAATAGTTTAGATAACTATAGATATACGCATCTGCAATTGCAGATGTCTATGGGCAGGGGTCGCTTCGCCATATTGGCGGATTTAGGTGGCCGCTTGCTCGTTTGCCACTTTATGAAATAAAAAAAACTAAGATATTAAGAAAAATAACTTATTCCACAAAAAAAAACACATGCTATTATCTGTATAATAATTGTTCAAATATGTGTAACGTTTAAATACAAAACAAGGGTAGTTATTAAGTTCTGTCGGATGTTGGAAGTTTCTCTCGTATGTTTATGACAAAGGGATGGTTCTGCAAAGCCTCGGACGTAGGTTTATATTAAAGGCTCCACAAAGTTGTCTGTTATGTACACTAAAATGTGTAGACGACTCCACGAATTTGATACAAGTTAAAATACTAAAGTTAGCTTTATAAATAACTAGCTGTTGCTCGCGACTTCGTCTGCGTGAAATTAATAAAATAATAAAAAATATAGCCTATGTTACTCACAGATAAATTGCCCTTCTAACGGTGAAAGAATTTTTAAAACTGGCTCAGTAGTTTTTGAGTTATTTCAATACATACAAAATTATAAAAATTCAAATCTTTTCTCTATATAATGTAAGTATTGATGAGAATTAAATACTTTTGATTGGAATTTCTATATTTGTATGGTTTCATTTTTATAGTAAACTTGCTGTTGCTCGCAACTTCATCAGCTATAAATCAAAACTAAGCCCATGTTACTGACGCAGACGCAGACAACTATTTACATAATATTGAACTCTCATACAATAAATTCCCATACAAAAAATACAAGGCCCAAATTACTACTATTAACAGACCCTCCGGTAGTTTTATGGCTTCTTTAAGTAAAGGTCATTGCTAATTGGCCAGTTGGATAAAATTGGCTTACAAAGGATGTAAGGGGACCAGTTGCGGAAACAGAAAAACCAGCTTCATATTCATATTACAACGAAGTCAATTATCATAAAAAATGTGTAATATTAAAAATTATATCAATGGCTGACATTTTAACTAGATTTTGGTTAAGGTCAAACTGTATATTTTATGCTAAATGGGAACAAAAACAAGCGGGTATGCCAAGAAACTTGACCCAGACATACTGTCGCCAGCTTGTCCTTGGACTTCAAATCAACACCAGAAAATATTACGTCATTGTGTGACGTCATAGATTACCGAACACTTTTATTTATTTGGCGGGTGCTTTCAGGTCTCATCTTAGTGACGCAATTCTACTGCGTATCTGGGTAAGAAGGTAAAGAGTCATTAAGATGACCCTAACTTTGGCCTTTACAATTAATGAATCCAGTTATTGACAATTGATTACCGGAAAGAATAATATCAATAATATAACTGTTAATTAAATATTTAGATCTGGCTCACGAGGTTACCGCCATGTGGCGTATGAAATCGACTACCATTATTCCGATAGTCGTTTCGGTGCACGGGCTAATAGCGAAGAGCTTCGACCAACATCTCAAGAAGCTCTCGCTAGACAGTTGGATTAAGGGCCCGATTCAAAAGGCGGTTATTTTAGAAACCGCACGCATAGTGAGGAGGTTCCTATCTCTGCAGCCCTGACCACTGGTTGCTAGAGTCATCGGATTCCGCAGCCGGTGGTGCTCTATTTTTTATATAATATGTTTTATTTTATTTTTATACAAATCTTGTAAAATGTATTATATAGAAAATAATAAATAAAGATAACTGTTAATTACCAATATAAAAATCGGAGGTATAGTATCCCAATTTTTCAAACAGAAATATAAGCGTAATAAAACTCTGTTAAGTTTTCAATATTTAAAAGAGACATCCAGTATAAATGGAATCGTTTAAGCGAAATCAATTTCGAATAAAATTGAATTTGCCGATGCAATTTGTCCGTACAGAGCCACCATGTGGGAATATATCAAAATTATATCAATTTAAATATAATATGTGTAGAAATGAATGAAATATTTTTTATCTTTACGTAACTTTTTTATATCAACTATTTTTATATATCACTAGCTGTTGTAAATTAAAAAAATAATAAGAAATATAGCCTATGTTACTCACAGATAAATTACCTTTCCAATGGTGAAAGAATTTTTAAAATCGGCCCAGTGGTTTTTGCGTGAATCAAATACATACAAAAATCCAAAAATACAAATCTTTCCTCTTTATAATATTAGTATAGATATAGATAAGACGATAAGGCCTTTTAACGTATTGTCACACATTGTTATAATACAGGTTCTCCAGTGGATATTCATCATAATACGATACAAGTTCATGTACAAATATGGGCTCCAGGCAATATCGAAATCGATGCCACTCGCGACAAACAAAACACTCATATCAGCTGCTACATTTCGCTGACTCTCCAATATTTGCTAAACTGTGTATTCATTCGATAAGACATACCTTATTATCTTTTACAAACACAACATACGAACCTAGACTGTGTATAAAAAGAAGTTAAGGAAAACTTGTTGTCCTTGTTTTTCTGGAAGAGAATGACAGGGATGAGAATACAATTTTTACAAGTTTCTTGTTTGCTTCGACAGTTAATATTATCAACACAAATTACTGTAACTTTAATACAAACAATGTAGCAATAGTAACTGTCAAAGTTAAGAAAACAAAATAGGTTACAAACACTGGTATTAACTTGTTAAAGAAACAAGGCACGAACTTCTACGTCAAGGAAACAAACGTAGCAGCTTTCTACTGACACGCTTCCCTTCAATGTGGAAACTCTGACTTAGTTTTTGTCACGGACAACGAATTTATTTTATTGTTTGACATTCGTACGTGTTAAACTTCTACGTAACAAAACAAAAAAAAAAGATAATACTAATCTATGTACCTATATCTATACTTAATAATGTAATGTAATAAAGCGTAAACACACACTACTCCGTGGCAGGCGTGGTAGAATGTCAGCAATCACAGTAGAATGTTTGAATAATTCTTTCTTTAATAATAAGCCCTACACTTACGACACGCTTTAGGCTATTTATCTTCACGCTATTAAACTTAAGGGGTAAATAAATTGGAAAAAACCTTCATGTGGGAAAGCTTTCCCACATGAAGGTTGTTATGGTAACGGTAATTTTAACATTTGCAATTAAGAATTGGACAGATGTAAAATAAAGTTTTTATAATTTCATGCGGATGAAGTCGCACGGGAACAGCTAGTCTCTTAATAATTCGCACATACAATGACAAATTGTGTTTTCCTGTATTGAAATAAAACATTACGTTTCAAGAACGATAGCTGATTTTCGTTCTTTTGTTGGAGTTAAAATTGAACGAGAAATACATGTGAATGTTGATGAAATTTGAGTCCGTTTTAATTACAACGGTCACACAATTTGACGCGACTGACCTAAACAAACACAGTTCTCAATTTGTGACCCTCATAAAACGATACGGTTTCGACAGTTCAGTCAAACGCGTATTTCAAAAAACCTTTTTATCCAAAAAAGTTCAGAATTGCCCATCATTTCTGTCCAACTTTGGGTAAGTATCCCGGATTAATTAACGAAATTAAAGTGATATAAAAATAGTCTTAAAACAGTAGGTACCGTCATTTCATATACAAACTTTGTACACAAAGGATTTTCGTACAACCTGACCTTTTACGCTCAACTTTGTAAATTCCTACATTGTTGCGGGCCACCACTTTTTCACACTTTACCATATCATTTATAACACCACACTTTAATCTCAAAATAACCACCAAATTAAGATAATTCCAACGACAAAAACCTAAATTAACGGCCGCTAATAAAATGTTTACTTTTCATGATAAAAACAATGACCAAAATATTTCCACTGATCATAAAATATGTATTAAATGGAACCTTAATACCACTTCATTCTATACTAAGATTTGTATTTTTGCATGTATTGAAATAACTCAAAAACTACTGGGCCGATTTCAAAAACTCTCAATTAAAAAGCTACGTTATAAGTGAGTAACATATAATTTTTCATTATTTTTTAATTTCGCGAAGTCGCGAGCAACAGCTAGTACTTAAATAAAATTATAATGCAGTACAAATTTGCATATCTATTTGAGGCAGATGAATAGTCGCACCGCAGACAGATTGGATCGTAATGGATTTCACCGTAAGCTATTAATACACAGGTTAATGGTATCGCACACATGTACACGCACGCAATTTCGTTTATACATATTTACATACAATGCAATGGACATTGTGAATGAAATATGCCTAAGCCAGTACCAGTGGTGGGATAGGCCCTAAAAATTCCAAATATATCAGAAAGAGATGGTCTTTCAAACACCCGTCATGTATGTGTACAGCAGTTTTTTTTATTTTATTTTTAAGAATACGAAATCATACAAGCAATATAACCTACTAATAAACCGAAATACGAATTCGTTTGCCGACGTAATTGTAACATTTGTTTGGAAAGGGAACTTTTGGGATTTCAATCAATCAAATCTACGTGGGCTTGTTGCTGCCAAACTTGATTTGATATTAGATTACATAGAACCAATAAAATATTGAGAAACAATTAAAGCTAACGGTGCAATCATATTTGACCGTGGAAATTCATAGTGAAGCTATATTGTTCGATTACTTATTCCATACTTCAAATCTTATGACCGAACACTGAAACGAAATTGAAACACTTAAAATTGAATCAAACATCAAAAGTTTAATGAAATTAACGATTTCAAACGTGGCTGATCAATAAGTCGCTGATAGATATTTAAATTTTGTTTCAGCATTCGTCAATTATATAATTGTTTAACAATAACGATTATGATTTTTTGTGTTCCCTAAAGTGCAAAGACAACGATGAATGTGGAGTTTCTGCCATATGTTCGAGTATGTATACTGGTGAATATCTACATCGAGTAACGGTTTTTATATGGTCATTAATTGTATTTCTTAAACTGAAACTTTTACTTTTGTTATAAATGTCAAGCTTATATCTTAAATGGTGCATTTGGTAAACATTGATTCAGACTAACAGACGCCAGAGCGTCCTTGTTGGTAAATATGGCGACTGAGCGTCGCCATTGAGAATTTTCTTTGTGTAGACAGACTGGTTGTAAAAATATTTACTTTCAATTAACTTTTATTTTAAAAAGTGTTTGATTTTGAAAATGTTTCTATTAGAAAAAATAGGAACATAACTACTCTTGCTAAAAATTCACTGATCTTGTTGGTAAATGGTTGGTCAAACAATTTTGAGGTTATTCGATTATTGCCATTTTAGTTCTGAAGATAGCTTTGGGTAGCGGTGGTTAGGATTCGAATTTTGTTTTAATCGGAACAAAGAAAAGGCTGTAATTTCCAAACCTATCCATATTAATTCATAGAGATCAGTCTAAATCAAATATTATTTTCTAGTCTTAATTTGTCACAGTATTGTTTGCGTACGATTTATCACATTCAAAACTTAGTTCACTATAAGGAAAAACTTGGGAGAGACTAGTAGATATTTTACGTAAATCTTGCATTAATGACGTACACGAGATAATAAATATATACAATACATATGTAAAAGTCAATGTAACGTTTGTCACCTATACATTTCTATACAAACCAATACATTTTGATGAAATTCAGGATAATTTTAAGTAAACCAAAAAAGAGGCTTGAGTCTAGTAGACTAAAAAAAGACACATTTTCCCATTTTCTTAAGCTTGCTTGCACTATTACTATTTGATATTTTCTCCATTATTTGGAATTTTGAAATTAAACTAAAAGGGTGCCATAACCGGGTCATCAAAAGTGAGTTAAACCGTTCTTAATTAGTTTATGATAATTTCTCACTCAAATTTAAACAATTTGACTTATTATTTGCAATTACAACGCATGTAGAGTACAGCTAAAAGTTATTATATTAAATGCTAAAGCTTCTCGTGCTAGTGCCGTTCTTTGCTAATTACAAATATATATCGATATATTTTTTATTTACCGTGAACTAGGTATGCATCGACGCACTAAAGCCGTACTAAGATACTTAATAGCTGAAACAATATCCTAATGTGAACGTAACGGACACATAGAGTCATATTATGGAATCAGATTCATTTAACCAAAAATTAAAGCAAGTAAAACTACACAACATCTTGAGTATGGAGGTAGTTTATATAAACTCTAAAGCTTAAATTCCACGTAAACTCTTAAAAAAAAAGATTTAAAACCATACACTTCATTTAAATTGAATTATCATTAAACATAGAGTTATGTATCGACAGTTGGATTAAGGGAACATCACTAGTTTATCAAAAGTTATAAATAATTATAACGTATTTGAATTAAACCAGTTTTCCTATTGAATCATCAAAACAATGTCGTTTCTTAGCGACATTTGTACAAGTTTCGTTCTGTTCTTAGCTGTTTTAGATAATGTGTTTTCACCTCGAGAGTTGGATTTACTTGATGATACACCAACGATAGAAATAGGACCTAAAGAAGTTAATTTAACGGAAGGTTTCTCATCTACGGACTTAAATATACCAGGTAGTAGACCAACAACAGAAACGGTACCAGCAGGAGGTGATTCAACAAAAACTTTTACATCTACAGAATTGGATATACATGGTAATAGATCAACGACAGAAAGGGTACTGACAGAAAATAGTTCAACAACCAGTTTTACATCTACAGAATTGGATATACTTGGTAATAAATCAACGACAGAAAGTATGCTGACAGAAAATAATTCAACAACCAGTTTTACATCTACGGAATTGAATATACTTGGTAATAGATCAACGACAGAAAGGGTACTGGCAGAAAATAATTCAACAAAAAGTTTTACATCTACAGAATTGGATATAGTTGGTAATAGACCAACGACAGAAAGGGTACTGGCAGAAAATAATCCAACAAAAAGTTTTACATCTACAGAATTGGATATAGTTGGTAATAGACCAACGACAGAGATGGTACCAGCAGAAAATAATTCAACAAAAAATTTTACATCTACTGTATTGGATATTCTTGGTAATAGATCAACGACAGAAACAGTACTGGCAGTGAATAATCAAACAGAAATAAATGTTCACAAGAATGACGGAGATACAAAAGCAAATGGAACTGATGCTACAAAGGCTGTAACCATACAAGTTGGATCACAGAATATCTCAACTCCAGGAACTGAAGATGTATTTGCACGAATTCCAAAATTAGGGACAATTCTAAGCGAACACATTACAAATAACGACACTCGCGTTTAACAAAGGTTTATAACAATATTTAAGCATAGAAATAAGTGGAATAATTCCTTGTCTTCAAGAAAACAGGTTATTAAAGTAGTTTTTGTGCTAATTTTAAGGTTATGTTGAAAGTATCATTAGTTATTTGGTATGTATTAAGTTTAAACTTTACAAATATCCTTCCTTTGTTGTCTTTGCTTCAACAAAATAAAATAAACTATAAACCAAAAATGATGCTTTTGTTTTTTTATTAAATATTAGTCAACGAACAAAGTTATTAAAATAAATTAAAACCAAAATTTCAATTCAAATCTGTTGAATCAATTTTAATATATTTGACTTGAGTTTTATCAGAAATTTGAGACGAATCAATGATAAATTTCAGAGATAATTTGTTAAGCGGAATTTATGAATAACAACTTCGTTTTACCAAGAAATACTTGATCTATTCAGTTTAGGGTCTTCAATGTTTAATATTAAAATATCAACCACTTGATCGAAATAATAATAATGGTTATATGACAAGTGGGAGTCGTTAATAACGCATGCAGTCTAAGAGGAAAAATGTGCGTTTATTTTATAGCGTTAATCCAGTAAACTAATCATTAAATACAAATGTTTTTACTTGTTTCCAATTTTTAAGATATATATTAATTAGACAGTAATTACAAAATATAAAATATATGTTTGCTTATATTATTTTTTGCACATAAAACGTAAGTGTTTTTTTCTAGTGTTATAACTTGAGTATCGCAGGAGAGCTTTCGCCTATAAAATGGCGTTTCGCAGGCGTTTGTTTATCTTTTATGTTGGGACATAAACATTACCCAATTGCGTTTTATCGTCAGCCAGCAACTGGTGGAAAAATAACATTAGATATTCCGAAACAAAGCTGTAAAACACTTCGTTTCTGGAAAAAAGAAAAATTGTGTTAGAGTGCGTTGCACAAACATAAAAACTTGATACAAGCTTTGTCGATAACGTTGAGAATACTGTCTCGCAAATTTTCGTGCTAGCCTCTGTTCTACTATTTCGATGTACTGTTGTACTATTCGAATGCAGGTTTAACTTCAAAGTGAAAAGTCGTTTGTTATTTCTATACGTGTTACTGGCATTCTATATTAACTTTGTTTAAATATCAATTTCACACAAACTGTGTTTACTCTATTAAAACATAAGTACTTTATATAAATGTAATACTTTTTTGTTCCAATTTAGCCACTTGAGTAAATCAAACATAAATCATTAAATAATTAATATAACGAAAAACAATCATATCTTACTAATATTATAAATGCGAAATTTACGATGGATGGATGTATGTTTGTTAGCGTTTGTAGCCTAAACGGTTGAACGGATCTCCAGGAAATTTGGCACAGGTTTAGAGCATAGTCTGGAAGAACACGTAGGGTACTTGGTTTTGTTTTTTTTTAATACCACGCGGACGGAGTCGCGCGCGAAAGCTAGTTAATAATAAATTGTACCTTTCTCGTTGTAACATTTCTTAGCAATAATTGGCAGGATTCAAGTTACCAATGAGAATTTTTATGGTTATGAAAGTACTTTACATCTCAATTTGACTAATCTTTTAAATTAACGACGAATGTTATGATGTATTATAATATTAAATTAACTTCTGAATTGTAATTAAAATTCACAGCATTATGTTCCCTTAGTGACCTAAACGCTGTGATCCCTAACTCGAAAACTTTGATTAATACTCGGGTTAACGTAATATAATGGCGTTGCCATCGCAACCCTCGACCTTATCCTGTTATAGAAATTATTGTCTATTAAACTGCCAGTATTTGTAACTCTATTATAGAGACTTAAAATAATCTGTGCAAGCAAATTGTACCATAACAAAGGACGATGCAATCGACACAGATTAAAAAGAAAAAAACATAACTCAGGCAAACCATTCATTAAACGGAACACAAAAAAATCACCAGCTATTAGAAAACGATATGATAAAAAAATTCTGTCGATTATGATATCTACGAACCAAAGTTCATATTATTTTTCATATCTTAAATTAGTAGTTAGTTTTCACTTTTAACTTGATGGGTTTATGCAAAGCTTAAGATTGCCACTCACATAGCGTATAGACAATAGATATTTAGTTATGAGCAATCTTGACCCAGACGAGCCGGCGCCGTAGCGACGCTCGGTCCCGCCGGCAAGAACAAAGACGTGAGCGGTGACGTGACAATATTATTAACTACCCACATCTTGTCTAGTCTACACTAGTCTGCTTGCATTAAAATCAAATCTGTTGTACAAATATTATTTCGAAATAATATTAGAGAACAGAGAATATCTACTCACAATGAAAATATCTACTCACAATGAAAATGTAATCTACTGTTAATTTTGTACTAAAGAATCAAGGTAATAGTGTGATGAAAATCAACCTACAAAATAAAATAATTCCTTAACAATATTGGTTAACAAATATAACTTCGTTTACGTCATCGAGTTCCCTGCATCCTCTTTTTATTAGGGAACAGAACGATAACAACGAAACAAAACAAAGGTTTATCTTTGTACGTTAATTAAATTGGCTCCGAACTTCCGTTTAACAAGGCAGTAAACTTCAATTAACTGTTCGTTATCTGAGGCCAATATATGAAATTGCAAGGAATAATGTACCAATGTGGACATTTCAATATAAACAAACATAATTAGTGTTTATTAAGGAAATTCATTTTATTAATTTTATAAATAAATAACACTACTTGATAATAAAACATAGAAACATACTTGTGTTACTGAAGGAACTGTGAAAATAAAATATTTTCTTTGAAATATGTTAACATATTTGAAATCGTTTCCAAAAGCAGTAGATTTATGTACCTCGATAACTTGAACACTTTACATATGTTTCTATCAAAACAGATATTGAACCGACATAAATAATTTTAAATGAGAAAATACGATATTGAACGTAATGTCTCGTTTTTATCTCATCATTTTTCTGCGCTGCTCTCAACAACAAAGAACCATGTTACATTGTTCAGAAGAACTAAAGGAAAAACCATTCACATAATAAGCAACATTTAATCAATCTAGACAAGGGAAGCTGTTAATCTAATTAAATTTTATTTCTTTCACTTTTTCGGTTTTTTTACTTTTTATTCCATATCTTAAGAAAAATTATTGGAAACATTTATACCGCTGTTTTAGTTGTAGTTGTATAATTTTGATATAAAATTTAGATTAAATAAAATGAATTAATTAATATGTATAGTTAAACAAGTATGTCTGGCCCTATAATCACATCTATAATATAATTATTTTATTAATATAATTAGATGTATATGCGATTACTTTTAGTAATTTGCATATATAAAATATGGTTATGCATTACCACAGTATAATCATTAAACTAAAATTAACGTACGAATTAACTCAAGTGACGTTAAACGTGATTAAATTTTAATCGATTTAGTTGTTACAATTAACCATTATTGTGGAAAAATTAATCAAAATTATTTTCCCTGGACATTAAGATCGATATCTTTTGATCACACGAAATGGTCTGATATTAAATAAGGCTTATTAATACTTCACTAGTTTGATTCTTCTATACTAATATTATAAAGAGGAAAGATTCGTATTTTTGTAAGTATTGAAATAACTCAAAAACTACTGGGCCGATTTTAAAAATTCTTACACTGTTAGAAAGGTGATTTATCTGTGAGTAACATAGGCCAAATGGCCTGTTACTCAAAACATTTTTTTAAAATTCTACGCGGGCGAAGTCGCGAGCAACAGCTAGTCTTCTATAATTTGGACGCTAATTGATTTGATTGTTTAGTTGTTTTAGAACTCGCATTTTAACTTTAGTTATTCAGTACAACTTATAGTTGAATCTCCTCTATATGGTCGTAGCGTTTGTAGTTACATTTGGAAGTTCATGTAATCTCTTCTCTATGTTTACTATAATTAAAAGCAGTTCACAATGAACGATAACAGTTGAAACAACGTCGACTGTTGGTAATTCATCACAGACGAACTGTGAAATTGGTTTTGCTATCACGTCTGCGTTGTGACTTATCATGTAGTACTGTACTATTGTTTAATTAAACATTTGCTTACAAATTCATCAGATATTACACAGGTAACTTATTAATTGCTATTTGTAGAAACATAGTTGCCTGTAGCTATTTTCATGTTTTTGAATGTTTCATAAAAAGAGAAACAAAAGAAATTGATTATTGAAATTTGGTTTTGTTGTTTTACACTAATTATTCCTTAAATAATGGAGGGGGAAATGATTTTTTTAAACAAAAGAGGACACCTTTAAAAACAAACAAAAAATTTTTTTTCAGTTAATGTAGAGCAATAGCTTTATCTTAGACTAGTTGTTGCTCGCGACTTCGTCCATGTGGAATTAAAAAATAGTAAAAAACATAAGCCTTTGTTGCTTAATGATAACATAATACATAGAAAAAAAAACAAGTCTTTCCTCTTTATAAGATTATTAGTATAGATTTAATTTATTTTAAAAAGCAAATGGCTACAGACGCTACTTGTGATATATAAAACCTAAATATGTCCTTAGTAGACAAAAGTGTGACCACAAACTAAATGTAACTATGTAATTTATAGCCAATTTGTACCTGTCCTATGTCAGATCCGGGTGCGTGAAAACACTTTTTCCTTTTGTTACGACGTTTTTTTCCATTTACAGTGAAAGCATTGTGCAATTTTTCGTAAAAATATGCTCAGTTAATTTCTGTGAATGTTCCAATTTGCAGTTCTTTTTCTACATGTCGCTAAAAATAAAGTAGCCTGTACTAAATGCTTTCAAAACGTGATAAATATTCCTATATTAATGTTCTTTACATTTACGTAACATAGTAAAACGAAAAGCATTATAAACGCTTATTGGGACGGATTAGCATAGGCCCTGTGGCGCAATGGATAACGCGTCTGACTACGGATCAGAAGATTCCAGGTTCGAATCCTGGCAGGGTCGCAAAATTTATTTTTATTTTTAAAACCTCTTGCTATAGTGAAATTTCGGTTTTTTATTTATTTTTATAAAGTGAACAATTTAGTCGCATTACATTAATTATTGAAATAGAATTTTGTGTATTGTATATTTTTATCTTCACTTTATTAAAAGTATCACAGATTGTGAAATATGAAATGGATTAAAAAGCGAAGATCATTACAGCGTTAACTCGACTACAAAGACAGATTAGATTATAAATAAAAATCTTGGAAAATTGTGAAAAGATAAATTGCACCGAAACTTGGCTAATTTCCAAGAAACGTCAAAGTCCATTAATCTTTGAAACAAAATTTAAGTATTTATCGTAATTTTATATTCTCTGAAGTATAAGACGTCTTGATAATTTTGTTCCTCTTTTTAACAATTGAAAAAAAAACAAGTAAAATCCAAATACATTACTTTTAAATCCTTTAACTCAATTGATAGAATGACCTTAGCCATCAGTAATTAAATTGTTTCAGTTTAGAGAATCCGTCGTCACAAAATTTCATTAAAAGGGATCGTCCCCTTTCACTTCGACTTTGTTCAAATATCTGTCCCTATTTTCTATTGGAAATCTGCTCAATGTTTGACCATTTTCTTTGTATAGACGTTTCATCCTTCATTATTGGAAAGACAGTAAAAAGAAACTGAAAGGACTCACATTGACCCTAGAATATAATATTCTAAATTTTAATATTAGGTGCAGATACAATTATTTCCCAATACGGAACGATTACTTACGCAGTTTCATTAGTCGTTAGCGTCTCCGTTTCCTGTGCACGCATGCCATAGAGCTCGCATACTAGAAGCGTTATCATCGGTCGTTAGGGCCCGCATGCATTTGACGATAATCCTTACCTTTCCTTACCACGCATTACAGTCAAACTGAGTCCCCGAACAACGCTTGCATCGACCGATTATTTTCAATAGTCGTTAGCCGGAATGCGAAAACTCCCCCATGCTAACCGAAGTTGTCGACTAGTGAAATTACATCCTTATTGCTGCCCCACAATGTAGGGGTCTTAAATCTACAGTAATGGTTTCAGAGTGATAATGAAAGTGTTTTGTATGTAATAATAGCCAATATCTTTTTATAATTGTCACGAACTGCCAATCAATCAGTCTTGTATTACATCAGCCCTGTAAGATTTATGAGGTGGGAATAATATAGCGGCAAACAGTAGGGGCAGGTGTGGGATGTCGCGCTTCGTAGCACTTCAAAAGGCTCATTCGCTTCAATACATCGAGGCTATCGATGCCTATATTCAATCAAATTCAATGATGTATCGAAAATAAATACAACATTCAGAGAAACGTAAATACTTTATTTGTACGTTTTCTTTTAGCTGCAAACACTAACTACACTTTTAGCAGATGAAATATCGTCTAAATTACTAAGATAAGTAAAAGATTTGTAATTTTACCTGAATTTTTAAAATTACTTTGTTATTTTTATTAAGTTAATCAATGAAAATATTTTTTGCTTTGCTTATTATGCTAAATTTTATATTCGTTAATACTAAATTGCTAAGCTAGGAAACTAATTTAGAAGTCTTTCTCTAGAGTTCCCGTCGTTCAAGCACGAAACGAGATTCGTTTCGTTTTAAACTTAAAAACTGTATTTTTGCAGTAGCGTCTGAGTGCTCATTCAAGAGGTAAACTTTCAAATGGTTCAGTACTCGTTAAAAGCACGAATTAATTAGATTTGAAAAGTCTAGTTGTACGTGAAATGGTTTACTGAAATGTTTCAAACATTATAACTAATCTATTTAATATGCATTTCAGTTCCGTATTAAAAAATATAAAATTTATTGTTACGTTTTTCTAAATTAAATAGATTGTTAAACTTTAAATTCTTTTATTCTAAAAGTTTTTTTACTCAAGCAGAAAGTAAACATTGTTTCAGCCGACATGAACAATCAAACAAAAAGTTTTCGACGAAAAGATTTTTCTCTGTGTATTTATAATTCTCCAGCGGTTTTAACCTCGAAATTGCGTAGCCGCGTATTCCCTGTAAACTTTACATTATATGTATATTGTTATTACAGAGGAGTCTCAAAAATAAAGAAAGACATACAATTTGTAACATAATTTATTGAAAATAATGAACTTCTCTTTCCGTTTATTTATAATTTCGTAATCCAAAATATTTTAAATTTAGCATAATGACTACAATTAAATGAACAACAATTGTTGTTATGTTTATACTAAAAGCACTTATTTTAATACAAAATTCAGCTCTCATTAATAGACAGGAATTCATTCTTTACATTCTCATACAAAGTAATTAATTTAAATATTCATAGATATAAGTAGCGTAAATAAAAATTATAAACTGGTTATTGTAAATCAAACTTACAGTCCAAACTTTTATTGCCATACTCAGAATTCTTTTTGTGACTTACTTCTTTAACGATTAACTAACGGTTCTCTGTGGGTCAATCTAGTCGTGTCTAAACGTTAAAATTTTCAGCCAAATTACACAAACCAAAGTAAGATATAATTTTTCTCCTCCATACTAATTTAGTCTTTGTTTCTAGTTTTCAAAATGATTATTGGACAAAATGGCTAAAATTAAAAGTTTCAAGTTATACATTATTTACTTAGCTTCAAGCAAACATGTACCTCAAAAATCAATATTTTGCATACCTATGAACTTATATTAAAATAAATGAGAAATGGGTTGAAATAATAATTTAAGTTAGAAGTCGACATCAATAATACATTTGGATTTAATTATTTGAGTGCTTTTAATTACAAGTGCTGATTAATAGGCTAAAAGCTTTTTATATGAAGCTTTTAATAATCGATTTTTCGTTATTTTTGCCCAACGTATATTTTTAACCAATGCTTCGACTCTATTAATTCTAAATTAACCTAAGTTTTACAGGTCCCTAATACTCGACATTAAAGCAGGATCAAACAAATAACTCAGCTTTTATTACCATCAAATTATCGTAATACATATAATTGCCATTTATATTTATTGGCACTTGTTTTATATTATATTATCTAAATTATATTTACAAGCGTCTATTAGTTGTCGTTTTATTACGAAGGGATGTGAAACCCAAAGCAACTCCATAATGAAGTTATATCACGTACTTTTAGAGTATGGAATTTAATTGGTTCTTTCGAGAGTTAGTATGTAGCTGAGAATGAAACATCCTAAGAATTATTAATTATATTTTAATATCACTTTTGGCGTAACTTTCGCCAATTTTATATGACTAGTAATTAGTGCATTTAATCAAATGCTTAAATATCCATTTACCATGACTTATAACTTAACCGTACTTTCATAACTCGGAACTCCAACTTTACCGGAATATACAAAAATTCCATTCATAGCTTAAATGAAATTATAAGGCACTGCCTTATAAAATTACAATTAGCTCATTACATAAGAGAATAGCTGTTACAATACATTTTGGCTCATGTCCTTTGAATGTAATGGAATCTTTTATTTAAAAGACAAAATAATTAAGATGTATAAATTTTTAATTGACCTTATCTGGCGGTGATGAAACGTCTAAATATCATTATAATGTAAACCAGTAGTCAAAGCAACAAGCAATATTTTATGCACCTATCTATATTAAGAGTACAATAATTATTTACATCTTAAAATCAACTATTCAATATTCCATGTATAAGTCTCGTAATAGTCAACAATAAATATGGACGATTAACTACATCGGTCTCAAAGTGTTGTTCAATTCCGATTTAATTTTACATTGGTTCATATAATAAACGTTGGCAAGCTCTTTAAAAAATTTACAAAGTTCCTTATTTTCCAGAAAGCGCTATTTTAAAGGAACGTGTCTAGCTTTTAAATTAAAAAAATCAACGGCACGCAAAGGCTATAGAGGTGTTTCTTCACCGGACTCACATTGCGGTAATCTTATAACTCTAGGTCCGGCTAACACTCCGATACCATCCAAACAAGACCTTCTATTTGCAATTACGTCCCTTAGAAATGCTCTTCGAGGTCCCGCTAAGTCCGTCCCAGTTATTGATCTGGTAATTCTTCGTAAAGCGGGTAATTTTAATGCCTCTTCATAAGGCGGAGGTTCCTCGGTAGGAGTTGTTTGTGCTCGACCTCCAAATGGATCCCGAGAGCATGTGGGAGATAATTCTCTTGAATAGTATAATGTATTCTCTCCGTCTCTTCTCACTTGTTGTTCTGATATCAATTGGTAATTAGGTGAAGTGTTGTTTGTAAAATCATCTAATATTTGCCTCGCACTCCTAGCTGTTGTTAACACTCCTGCCCAAGAACGCCTATTTTGTTTTATATCAAAAGATCTAGTACTTCCAACGATGTTACTGCTTGAATGAGTACTGGCTATTAGTACTTTGGGTCTTCGAGGAGGTTCATCGAACGATGCCGCTTTTACTGTTGGCCTGTTGTGTCTATGTTCGGATTCTATATCGATTAGAACAGGATTATTGGTGTTTTCAGTCGGTTCTTCTCTAAGAGCAGCATCGATACGCATAGCCTCTGAATAAGAAGGTACTAAGGCACAGTTACCTCGAATCGCGGCGAATAATTCTAGACTATCGACAGTAGACGCGTGAGATAGAGGAAGTGTGCGAGGTGGTCGTGGTGCTGAAGAGAGTACTGCGCTCTGCTCATCAGCGAGATTCCAAGCGTAATTCGTTGCTTGTACTGGAGGCAGAGTATCAGATAGATGGGTATCTAAATCAAGCTGTCGACTCGGATCTAATTCATAGTTTGTACCAAAAATTTTCGTGATCTGAAAGAAAATATAAAGTTAGATTCCGGTCGCTCTTCAGCTAATTCTAAATGGAAATTAAAAATGTAATTACCGTATAATGAACGTAAGCTGTATTACATTCAATAACAATTCGTAGAGGCCACGATAGAAGCAAACAAGATAATGTCCAAAATAGTATCTGTGAGGAATACCATGGACATCGATCTGCTTCTCTGTAAACAACAAATAAATTTAAATAACGTATGGAAAAATCTTTATAACTAATACCAATTTAACTATATATTTGTTATTGAGAAGAAGTATACCTGTAAGCTACCATGTATTCTTTAAAAGAACTGACACCTATTAGATCCAGGCCCTCCCGCATTTCCATGAAGTCATCGAAACGTTCATGTTCCGCGAAAAATCTTGATCTTTGATCTTCGAATTCTAGAATATAAAAGAAGTAAAACAAAGGATTAATAAAACGCTTTAAATAGGAACATAAGAGTTAGATTTCGATTATTTGCGCATAATACTTTGATTTTTTTTTACTTCTAAATGGACTAACTAATTGATTTTCATTATGTCTATGGGCGCATTTGAATCATAATGTGATGAAAGTTAGTCGAAGATACATAGTTCGATAAAAAATTTGAATTGATAATTTTTCTGCAATTAATCTGGCAGCACTTACCGCTAGCAGCTTCGATGTTAGCGAAAGCGAATCCTTTACTGAATCTGACTTTAGTAATTGGTGTTTTTGAGTCCAGCACCAAGTTCCTGGAGGCATCTCGTTGACCGCAGCACGCGTGTGCGAACGACGTACTCGCGCTGTGCGTGTTCACACGCTCATAGTACACCTGGTATAGAAGACTAATTTTACTTGTAAAATAAATAATATCTATATATAAAGAGGGAAGATCTGTATTTTTGTATGTACTTAACTCAAAAACTACTGGGCTAAAAGCTATGTTATCAGTGAGTAACATAGGCTGTATTCATACTATTTTTTAAATTTCACGCGGACAAAGTCAGATAGAACGGCTAGTTCTGTTATAAATACAAAAAAAATAATTAAAAACAGATCTAGGACAGTAAACTCCTACAAAGATTTTAAAATAGACAAGTCCATTTATAAATTTTAAACTGTTAAGCTGTAAATGATTATAGTGACAGTAATTCATAATTGAACTTAACACATTGTTAAGTTTTAAGCATGTCTTCAAGTAGCTTTTTAGTTTACAAATTTTGTTACAATATCATAACTTCAGAAGCTATATTTAAGTATTCTATTATGAATGTTATAATTTTAGTATTATAACAATTTTATAATTAAACATAATATCACGATTGTTTGTTTCTATTTGTGTTCTATGTTGTAATTTCCATGCAAGCATGGTTCCTTACTCGATATTTATAGCAGGGTAGTTTTTAATCTACAATCTACACGAGGGTTTATCACGTAACCTGTTTTACACAAGGGGAGAACAATAGGGCAGTGCATAGCAGCATAGGATAGTGCCGATTTGGTTGTACAGTACAGTTTGAACGTCAAAACAGAACAGTACTGGAGTAAGTATGCGTTGAAACAATATTGCACTGTCTGCTGCTCTGCGTCACTGTTCTGACCCCGTGTGAAACTAGCATTGGTCACGCACCTGTGTGGTCGTGTAGGCGTCTCCGTTGCGGTACCTCGTCACCTGCCGCTTGCGCCGCACGTAATGGTAGCAAATCGCTTTCCACCTGTGTATTTGAAAGCAATTTAATATTCAGCTATATAGTTAAGAGTCGTGAATATCCTATACGACATACGGTTATTAGTAAAATTGATAATTTTTACTTTGAACCAAATATGTTCGGAGAAAACATTTAACATTATTGTCGAAGTTTAAGAGAATTTTGCTAGTCGTATTAATAAATAATAAAATTAATTTTAATTAATGGTCCATACCATACTCTAGGCGTTGCATTCCTCATGGCGTGCACTCTCGTGCTGACTGCGGCGACGTCCACACGTCTTGCCAGTTGTATCCTAGCTGTACTGTGGTAGCACTCCACTAGATACACTAAATAAAGAAGTAGAACGAACGCTATCGGTATATACGCGTAGCCAACGTCGCATGGCGACTCACGAACTGTACGCTTTATTGGAAATCTGAAACAAAACGTTTATTAGTGGAAAATTTGAATTTTGGTTCCTGCCATCAAGTCTATATTGTTCGCTGTGTCCAGTTAGTCATTAAGGGTTATTTTTTTTTTAATTCTGATTTCGAAGTTAAAATGAGAAACAAGTTTACGCAGACACTGGTCTGCTGGCCTTAGTTTATAACATTAGCAAAAATTATACAATTAACTTTATGGCATGTTATGAATTTTAATTTGACGGATTCTTTATAAGAATAAAATGTTCAAATAAATCAAAGTAACGTATGCTTTTACGCGTTAGACCAAAGCGGCATAATAAATAAACGCGATCCATTTGCAAACGGAGAAATGTACGTCATAAAATATTAAAGGTTGTTTACGAAGTTTGTTTCGAGTGTAGCCGTGGGAGGATCGTGAAAGGCGCGATCTAAAAATAGTATCACTTAAAATTAATTTTAACAGATGATATTTGGATTCCAGTTTTTTATTTCAATATTTATTATATAGAATTGACCTTTTTCGTGTAACAAGGTATACGTACACAAAAAGTTAAAAAAAAATGAACAGTTTTGAATTCGATAAAGAAAAATTGTATAAAGAGGCTACACAATAATTTCATTCTCTTCTAAAGTTCTTAATTTAATTTCTAATATCCTATCTGGTATTTTGAACGATTGATAATTAGTGTAAAACCACTTAAAATTTCGTCGAACAAAATGATGACAAAATTTAATAATAGCAAAGACATATTAAAACAAAAGAGGTCTAACTAGAAATGCCAATTATCTTTGAGCGTCAGGATTATTCGATGTATATTCGTTCGCTGGCCACTTTAGGCACACCATTCGTATTGACATCGTATCACTCACGTATTAAGATCGATGAGTTCGCGGTCTATCTCGGCAGTGTTGCACCAAGCTACGGAGCCGAGGCAGCCCGCGATCATCAATGTCAGCAGGAAGCACTTCCAGTTGCCCTCCCGCCGTAGCACCCCGCCCAGGCTCTGCTGACGAGGACGCTGTCAAATAATATCACCATCAGAAAGTAGAAGAATAATTCAACCGGATATTCTACTTCCTTTTTCGTTTGTTGTAGACTATTTTTAATTGCTACGCCGTAGCAACGCAACTGTATGGACTATGAGTTCCACTACTGAAATGTATTGTGTATAAGTGGGTAGACAATTTTTTAACAAATGTTTCGGTAGTGAAAAGTCACTACGTTGGTATTGTGTAGTAATTTAAATACTAGAAAAGTAACATGGGGTTCCAAAATGTGTTGAGTACAAATTACTCGTATAATGTTTCGCTTGTATAAATAAAAGCTTAAATACTCAGAAACAATTGTTTAACATTAACTAATCGATAAGTAGTTATGTTCAAATATTTTCGGATGGAGATATGTTGAATTTTTAAAGCTTTGTAATATAATAATATATGTAAATATGAATCGTACAGAACTTATTATGATACTGTAGCAAGGCTGACAGAATCACTCTCACGTTATTGATTTCCCGCATATTCTTTGTTTCATGTAACCAGACACAATGGAATTCGATATAAGCACCTCTTTTTTATCAAGTACACTCGGTATCTTTTGTTTTATCTTGTCATATTATTACAACTTTTTATTGAAAAGTATTGTCATTTCATTTATTCACTTTGATATAACAAAGATAGCAATTGTTGTTCAGAAACTCTAGATTATAATTTACGTAAATAATTTACAGTTACTCAAATTAGCTATTCTTATGTTTTAATTTACCATTCACTTATCATTCGCAGATTGTACAAAAGTATTGAATGACAAATAAAAGCTATTCAGCGCGGATAGATTTAATTCTAATTAAGATAACACATTTGTTTTCGCTATTAGGTAAAATTAATTTCAACTAATTACGTTATCACACGGTAGTCTAGCGTAGATCTTGATTTGATTTCTACTAAACAACTTGAAATATTCCATTTGAGAGCACTAAAATGGTTTCTTAGTGTTGCCCTGTGTAACAACTAAGATCAAATAGTTGGCTTCTTCATTTATAAATATTATTCGTTTAGCAATTTATTAATCATCAAAGTTCGATTAACTATTTGGATACAGTTAAGTTAAGCAAAACAAATATAGATAGGTTATAAAATATGCAAGCTAAGTACCTAAGCTCTACAGGTAACGATCAATAATGACGCAATACAATTCTATTTTGAACCGTACATTGTTTACTATCGTTGTGAAAATGAAGTCTAATTTTAAAAGTGCATACTGTTTGACGTTACGCATTGTTATGTTAGATGTTACAGCGAACATCCAGTTCGTAGCACTCGCTCGATGCGAATGTTACATTACACCGAATAACTGTGAATACGCATTTTAAAACAAATCAGTGATTGACCATTACTTTTGATACATAATTTAATTTTATCAGAAATTTAAAACACATCTTAAGCATTAACTGAAATAAGTTCTCATCTAAAATTCATAAAAAATAAAGCTTTAGGTTCTAGCGTAAATAATTCATTAGCTGACAAAGTTTGCAGACAGTAATCTAAAGTTTAATATCAAAGACTTATAGTTAATCAACTTTGTGGGTCTATCTTTCATTATATTATATTATTATAATAACATTAAGATTAAAATGAAATTAAAAACATTTTAAATCAGGAGTCCAAGTGCGATGTCAGATTTATAATTTTATTTTAACAATAGAAATATTTCAATAGGAATAAATATAGAATACAAACGTATATAATTTGGAACAACACATTTTTCACAATCTAGCATTTCAATTTCACTGTGACTAGTTTCTCAGTAAAGCTTAATATGGGTATTGAATTTCCAATATATATTCACACTGAGCGTCATCGTAAAATTAAATTATTTGACACTAACTGTTGCTCGCGACTTCGCCCGCGTGAAATTAAAAAAATATGGCCTATGTGACTCACAGATAAATTACCTTTCTAACGGTAAAGCATTTTTAAAAGCGGCCTAGTAGTTTTTGAGTAATTTCAATACATACAAAAATACAAATCTTTCCTCTTTATAATATTAGTATAGATATAGATTTGTAAACATGCCTCTTGGATCCAATATTTTGATAAGCCAATGATATAATGAAGTTCATCTTTTATACGGATAGAGACTGTTACAAAGTTGCGAGTTCTGATCAAGAATATTTTCATAACGTCATCGACATTTGTATAAAAGTTTATAAGCTCTTTGTAGTTAAAAAATGTCAACATGACATTAACATTATACCACAAGTAACATAGTTTCCGATGTCGGAACGCCCGCGGCGCTAGCGACAGGTCAAGGCCCGCTTCATACCATGTCATGGTTTGCAACTGGCTTTGATGTTAAAGGATATGCCTTTATTAAAAATGACTTTGCAGTCTCTAGCAGTTTTAACTTTGGCAAGCTTGTGTTCAAAAAGTGATATTTTGAACTGTAACTTTGTTAGCTTCTCGTTCGTTGTGCTATTCATATATTGGAGTTCGAAGTCATACAACATCATACTAATCATACTTCATACTAATATTATAAATGCGAAAGTTTATATGGATGGATGGGTGTTTGTTAGAGTTTATAGCCTAAACGACTGAATGGATTTCGGATAAATTTGGCATAGATGTAGAGCATATTCTGGAAGAACACTATAGGCTACTTGCATTTGTTTTTTTTTATTCCGCGCGGACGGAGTTACGGGCGAAAGCTAGTTTTATATAAAATCATCATTTGTTTCCCCACGTGGGGTTGATGCAATAGATTTTAAGTTACAACATATTCATTTATTATTTTAGTCATTACCTTCTTAATTTCACATTTGACGCAACCTATTTTATAAATAATAATCATGTTTTGTATGTCTTATTAACTTCCAAAGCTGACTAACTACGGTCTAAGATTTTTGTTCAGGGAGTGATTACTTAACATCTGTTGATAAGAGACATGAATAAATTAACTTCTACTATTGACCTTTGAGATTTTGAATTCATTGCTTTTATTCTATGATGCATTGCGTTTCTCTGCAATATGCTAAATAAAACAGTCTATTTGAAAGTCAAGGCGCGCGGTTGGAAGCAAATTTATGGTTAAGGCGGTTCAAAGAAAGGCGTTGGCCTTCTCCTTGTAACTTACAATATTATTTACAAGAAAGCTATTTGTATAAAATGGTCAGGGCTTTTGTTACTATGTTTTTATAATTTGCAACAATTATTAACATAATAAATATCTAAAAAATAGCTATAAACATGCATCTATATAGTTGTACATTTTTATCATGTTTAGAACCATAGAAGAAAAACTTTCACGTAAACATTATAAGGAAAAGCTCACAACGAAGGAGCTATATGTGCCACATAATATCGTCATTGTGACATTCTCTTCATCCTAAAAGAATATATTGATAGATGTCAATAAAAATAAAAACCCTCATGTCTTCTTGTCAATTAGATGAAGAGCAACATTTTTATTAAGGTATTTTCTTTTGTTTTTGTCAGTGTCATGGTTTGTTACATGTATCTACGAGTATAACAAGTTATTATAATTATATGAGAATTCGTAACAAAATGTTTGTATTAAATATAATCACTAAACTTTACTCTTAGATTTAAAGTAGACTTAAGTTACGAAGTTCATCTTGTAATCAAGTTCCTTAAGTTGTACTTTACCTCGTTTTACGTTGTTTTTTACAGTTTTCATTTACAGTAAATACAAGAGAATGAAATCTTGTTTGAAATTAACAAGGCAACGCATCTGCAATTGTGGATGTCTGTGGGCAGTGATTGCTTCGCTATTTGGGCGAATTCAGGCCGCTATCTCGTTTGCCACCATATGATATAAAAAATGTTACTGGGCAATCTTTCTATAAACCGCAAAGCAAAAATTGCATACTAGATATAAAACCTATTAGATAGGCAATTAACTAATTCATTGGGTAATTTTACAACGTAAACTAAGTAAGGTAAGGTTTTCTAAACATGCTAATTGAACTAACATTTTAGTTATAACATAACAAGCAAACAACAAACAGATACCGTCTTTATTTACCTCAGGAATAGATGAACAGATGTAAAAGCATGTATACATTCCTAACGAGTTCCCACTAATGACAATTATCTTTAATAAATCGTACACTGGGAGTTGGTTCCCTTAGCTACGTTCGTTTTAAGAGAACACGTTAATATTGTATGGGGCTCGGAACAGTTCAGCATACGTAATATAGTGTACGTTGGGGAATAGTTATAAGATCCTAGCAGAAACTTTTACAACAGAAGCTGACCTTGCTAAAACAGTCCAGGCTAAAATAACACCACCGAATTCATTCTATATGTATCCCACTGATTGTGAAGAAGTATATAGCTTAATAATGTCCCTACAAAATGGCAAAGCTACCGGTGCTGATGGCTGGTCTAACTCCTTAATTAAACACGTTAAAGATACTATCTTAATCCCATTAACTTATATATTTAATCTTAGCATGTCTAGTGGAATTTTCCCCTCTATTTGGAAATTAGCTGCCGTAATTCCTGTTTATAAAAATGGCCCTAAAACACATATTGAGAATTATAGGCCCATATCCTTGTTGAGCTCCTTCTCAAAAATGCTCGAAAAACTTGTTCACAACCGTCTGATTAATTACATGAATTCCCATAATGTTATTTCTGAGAGGCAATTTGGATTTCAAAGAGGTAGGGGTACTGAAGATGCAGTCTCCCTTTTAACTTCAATTGTCTCTTCAAAATTAGCTGATAAAATCTGTTGTGTGGCTGTCTTTTTAGACTTAGCCAAAGCCTTCGATACTGTTTCCGTGCCTATCCTTTCACAGAAATTATTTAACATCGGTGTAAGAGGCATTGCCCTTGACTGGTTTAAGAGCTACCTCACGGATCGGATGCAGTGTGTGAGGCTTGGAGGAGTTATGAGCAGCCCAGAGTCTATTAACTTCGGGGTTCCGCAAGGCAGTATATTGGGTCCTTCGCTGTTCACAGTTTACATAAATGATATTCATGATATACCCATCGATAATTCTGAAGTTCTCTGCTATGCGGATGATACTGCAATAGTTTTCAGTGGCTTTACTTTGCACGAAGCCTTGCTGAATGCTCAGGTGGGCTTGTCCAAGATTCGAGTTTGGCTCCAATATAACCTCTTAACGCTCAATGTAAAGAAGACCAATTACGTTTGCTTTCATAAAACAGCAGCGTCGGCTCCTGAATTGACATTGGATTTAAAACTCCATAACTCCTCTTGTGACACCGATGATTGCGACTGTGAGTCTCTGACTAGAGTTAGTGTTGTAAGATATCTAGGCATCCTCATAGATGAAAAACTAACCTTTAAAGTCCACGTTGAATCGCTAACATCCCGGGTGAGGAAGGTTATCGGCATCATGAGAAAACTGCGAGATGTGACCAGCTTGAACATTTTGAAAAGCATATACTTTGCGCTATGTCAATCTCTTGTGACGTATTGCATATCTTGCTGGGGCGCTGCGAATGCCACTACTATGATCCGAATTGAAAGAGCTCAACGCTCTGTCTTAAAAGTCATGATGAAGAAACCATTTCGGTACCCCACTTCAGATCTATATAGAGATTCCGGCATGCTGACCGTAAGGCAATTGTATATTTGTAAAACTTTTATTATTGTTCATAAATCATTGTTCGGATCTGCCGAACACAAAGCTATGTTAGCTCGCAGAATCCACCGGTTACCTACGCCTTCAGTTAAAACTCTCTTTGCGCAACGCACGGGTACTTTTATTCAAAAACATATCTACAATTCTGTATTAAAACACTGTGACTTACTAGAAAAACCTCTGCCACAAGCCAAGTCCTGCTTACTGAAATGGTTGCTAACTTTAAATTATAATGACACTGAGAACCTTCTGAAAATTTCTACCTAACACTCCTCATCTCTAAGTTATCTTATTCATTAGGACGTTTATAATTATTTTATTACATACATACATATATATAACATAGATATTCATACATATATAACATATATTATATATTCTCATTTAAGTATTTAGTTTTATTGTTACATCTTATTTTATTTATTTTATATAACATTTATCATCTTGCATATTTATTTTTCATTTAGTATATATATATAATTCATAAATTATACCGAAACGCCGTAAGCGTAGGTTTTTTGATTTTATGTATAATAGATTTTTCCTTCTATTTTCGATGCCCACGATACAGGCATTGCCTAGTGTGGGCATCACCAGATTAATCGTACACTAACCACAATTGTATTTATCTTTTAATTGGTATAAGTTTTATAATTGTTAATCTGTTATTTTCAATAAAATTATTTCTATTTCTATTTCTAAGCTAATATAGTTATATACGGTGCTCTGTACGTGAACACAATGAGGACTCGGTTGCTGGAAGCGAAACTAATCTAATGCGCTCCAAAGATCATTCGATTACTAACAGGTAATCGATTTTTCAAATGCTTTGTTCTATTTTAGAATCAATATCTCTTATGTTGTTGAGTTAAGAGTTATAATGGCTTAAAAGTTAAATATTGATTGTGTTTAAGTATATCCTCCGTAAACATAAACTAATGTAAATAAAAATGTGAGTTGCAATAAACAATGTGTGTTTTTATGTTTTACTAGCACTTTTGAAACAATATCATAACATTTTCTAACACAAAAATATTTCTGACGAAGCGGGCACTATGAACTCGAACCCTCGGCCTGGGATATTATAACAAATCGTATTTTAAAATAATAAATCTTAACATCTCATTGAAATGTATAGAAAATGTTCATTCTCACATTTAAATGTAGCTTAATGATTTGGAAATAGAGTTCAATTTACAATGCTCGATATAGCTTAACGAAAGGGTCATGTTTTTCCTTTCCATGCGGTTCTATAAAAGGGAAAAAAGACCTCCCGAATAAAAAGGTATTATTACCATACGCCTCTCTGTTTTCGCGTTGTTTTCCTTAAGACAAAGGGAGATTCAATTATGCGCTCAAAATACTGGCTTAACAATACAATTTCCTTCAGTCATCTTTTTTTAAAAGATATTGGAAAGGTAAAAATAAATGCAATAGTATTCAATTCATTAACAATGTGAGTCTCATCTCGAATACTGCAGATGTACTTTTACATAACGGAATTTGGACCGATTCCAAAAGCTCTTGAATTATATAATAATAAAGTTTATTATATAACAAAGTTTAACACCTGAAACGGGATACAACAATTCTAAGCTAATTGGCTTAATATTGCCCAACTTTATTCCCTTTTCCTTCCCACCCTTTTTCTTATTAGAAAGGGATGGGAAGGGAACGTGGATTTGATGGTACAGGAGACGCGTAGGAAGGGGAAATTGTCCTCTTTATGTGCGTCTCCTCCTCCGTCAATCAAGGGTGGGCAACGCATCCGCTATTGCGAGTGTCTATGGGCAGCGGTCGCTTCGCCATTTTGGCGGATTTGGGTGGCCGCTTGCTCGTTTGCCACCTTATGATATAAAAAAAAAAAAAAAAAATATCAAAAAACTTGACACGAAATTAAACTCTGAAGAAAAACTTTAATACTAACTTAATGAAAGTGAACTTAAACTTGTACTATTTCTACATTCAGAATAACTTAAACGACTTTAGTTTATCTTATTGATAATTTAAAAACTTTTGAACCAAACTCTGAAAACAAGACTTTCATTTCTAATTTAATAAACCTTTTAATCATTTCTGTTATTTCTGTAATTTCTTAAATACGAGTAAGTATTAAAATGTAGAAGTTTAAAAAAATGCGTTAAACATACGATACCTACCAAATCCTCATCATCGTCAGAAAAAATATTTTCTCGATCCTGCGTCGTCATACCTCCTTATTGTGCACACACAAAAAACATTTCTTCATGGCTCACACACACAATCCACAACCCTCCATCACTAAACACTTTAACTGCATCCAAAGTTCCCCCTTACTTCACTGTATTCCAAAACTCATTGTTAACTTAAAATTTTCAACTATTAACTGTCTAAAAGATTAATATTAGGAAATTATTTAAAAAATGTAAATGATAAAGAAGTTATCTATATTCGAATTTAAATTCGAATGTTTACGAAGCCGCTGTTCGATGTCGATGAAGCGAGCTTTCGGGGCAGAATGAGGGAGCTTACTGCGGGACCGAAGGGCGGGCGGAGTGCTGCAGCGTCCCGTTGTCATGGTAACGCGGTACGTCTCTGCGGAGGGAAGCTTTTCTAATTCTATTTTGTTGGACGTAATTTTGAGAATACACATTTAAAATATGCCAAGACCTTGGCTTTGTTTTAGTACATTTTTTTTATTTGAACACATTATTTCGTATTATATTTCATGTCTATTATCTATCCTAATTTGTTCTTGAAAGTGTATTAGAAAAGAAATAAATTATTTATTAAGCCATTACGCTATGTAATTTTAATTAGAAAAGAAACCCTTAAAAAAAGGAAAGGTTTTCGGACACGTTTCATTGTTGGTAAAAATCTGTACTGCCATAAAACGAACAGAATGCAAATCGGAGGAAAGGTGAATTTTATTTCGTTGGCCGCTACGGAGGTGATTTATGTTGGTACGTGCCGCTCGTAAGTAATTACATATACACGAAGGAGCTGAAATATTAGGGTTGGCATTCAAATTAAATTTACGTCCGAGATTTGATCGTAAATCGTTACAGTCTTGGACTTAAATGTACTAAGCTTCTAATAAAACTCACGATTTCATACAATTTTTTTAAATATTTCACAGAAAAAGATAGCAGGAGACTCTCATTTTTATTTTTAAGGAGTATAGAAATTATATAAGCATCTTAAACGGTATACTTACGGTACCAAGAAATAATACTAACAATTTATTCCGTGTATCTCTACAGACCAGTATTGTTATCTTTATTTTTATCACAGAATGAGCGGGATGGCAATATTGTTTTAATACATTTGTTAAGACAGTGCAGACTCATGTAAAGGAAAATTTAAACAAAACTCTTTGTCATGTGCCTTTGTAGTTGATTCCATAGTTTCCCGAATACGGAAGGGAACGGCTACGTGTATTCCCCGGGGTCTCTTGTTAATCGGATTTTACGACTTCCAAAGAAAATGGGGACGCAGCCATTTGACAAAAATAAAAGGCGGTATCTGGTTCAAAATCTATGTCCAATGAAAACATAGAATTCCTTAATAAATAATGTGATAAATTAAAATCAAATTTCTTACAGATTGAATTTATGTTAAGGCTCAATATGGTTCTAATCTATTGCGATATTTCAATTTAGCAAATTTATTACTTCATCATCATTTTTCTTAAAACATATAAGAATACCAAATAATAAAATAGAAATTACAACCATATAAATTGAAATTTAAGGGTATTTAACATAGCTTCGTATTTAATCAAAAATTAATTAATAGTGCAGTTTACGTTCCAATGCTGGCACGTCGCAATGATATCCATTGAGGTCGCGTCAACCGCACTCCGCCTACCAATGATGATGAACACAATTACAACATGCACTTATAAACATCATTGACAGAACCTAATTAAATGACAATTTGAATGAAAACTGTCTGTTAAAATAGTAAAATACAAAGCTAAATTTACGATTCGTTGTAACCCGTTTATTCTAATATTATAAAGAGGAAAAAATCGTATTTTTGTATGTATTCGATTCACGTAAAAACTACAGGGCCGACTTCAAAAATTCACCATTAGAAAGGTAATTGATCTGTGAGTAACATAGGCTATATGACTAACATTTTTTTGTTTTTTTTTTGTTTCTCGAGCAATAGCTAGTCTATACTAATATTATAAAGAGGAAAGATTTGTATTTTTGTATGTATTGAAATAACTCAAAACCTACTAGGCCGATCTCAAAAATGTTTTCATCGTTAAGAAGCTACGATATCAGTGAGTAACATAGGCTGTATGTTTTTACTATTTTTTTAACTCCACGCGGATGAAGTAGCGAGCAACAGCTATTCTTTCCATGATAATAGTATAACACAAAGCTATATTTACAATTCATTATAACTCATCTCTGATAAAATTATTAGAATCAAAAATTTAATTAATGTCATTCACAGAGTTGGGATTCGTGCCATTCACAGAATTTTTAATTTTCGTTTACCTTTTATACTTCAAAGCGAATCCAGTAAAACGAAATTGCAGATTATTTTTTCGCACAATAAAATGTTTGTGAATTTCGGTAGGTTTTTTACTCTTCATGTTAAAAGTAAACGAAGAACATAATTTATAAAATAAATCATCAGAACTTGACCACATAATAAAGATGAAATCTCGCTCTTGAAAGTCAAATGAGCGAATGCTTAATGGCGTGTTCAGTTTGTAATGGTTCAATACGCGGCGTCGTATCGCGTAACACTAATCTCCTCGACTATGAATTCACCCTCGTTCATAATGCGATACAGTAATAAATAGATGTATCTAGCCTAGAATATAAAAATCCTTTGAAGGCGCTTCTATCGCCTCTTCTATTACATCACTTTCTAATATATGCAAAAAAGTTACATAGTTTTCCAAAATATGGCAAGGGTTATATTCCTGGTCAAACTAAATTTGTAACGTGTTATCATCCTGAAGACCTAAAAGTTGTTATCTTGCTTTGCTAGCTTTAATGTATAGAACTAAAAACTTGAAATTAAATTTTTAAGGAGAATTCAAGGGAGGTAAAAAAAAGTCTATCATGAATTACGAAAAGATACGATAGCGAAAACCCACGCTTAAAGAAAAAAAAGGTTACAAAATTCAGTAAGCAGGACTTAGTGTATCCTTTTAGAGTAGGCTCAATTCTTGTAGCACAGTATGAACAATGTTCCGTATATGGCGTGTTCCTTCATTATACCTCGTCGCTCTCACTATACTGCACATCGGATAATGTGACGGATAGTTCCTGATCACTTTCATGTGAACAAAGTTATTTTTATTTATTTTTGGACTAGCTTTTTTCTCGCGACTTTGTTAGAGCTATATTATAAAATCTAGTAAAAGTCATAGTCTGTTCATTAGTGATAATGTCGCTTTCCAATGGCAAAACGATTTTTGAAATCGGTCCAGTAGTTTTTGAGTTTAATGTTAAATTAAAATGTTAGAAAGAATATCAGTAATTTCAATTAATACTTAATTCTAGAATTTTAGAAATGATGGTATAAATAACAACAGAAATGTCGATTTATAAGTTACTCGTAAAATATTTTACAATCTCCCAGCGGCAAAGACTGATAAAATTCATTTTCTAACGACGAAAAGGCAATTATGTGAAGAGTACTTCTCTCAGGGCTCGAACTTAAATTGAGGAAGTCCGTTCATTTGATAAATATCTCTAATGATTTCATTTCAAAGAATTCTCAAGTTTTTCCGGAAGATCTGATGTCGACAGACAATAAAACTTCTAGTTTATAAACACAGACTGGATTAACAACCATTTGTTTTAAAGCGGAACTCATGTTAAATTGTCAGTCAGCACTAAGTATAGACTATTGGTAATCTACACTAAGGGTCTTCTTTATTGTTTTAAGGCAGTAGCATTATAAGTCAACAAGTTCGTTATCGTTGCAGATAATATGATATGAGATAATTTTTTGATGGGAGAGTAATAAAAAGTGGCGATAGTGAATGACGTGGGCTGTAATAACATAATGCGGGGCTAGGGCGCCGTGACGTCGCGACCGCACGGCGTCTATCCGAATATCACTCCTCTCAGAGAAAGCTCGATACAATCGCTGCGGAGTTTTTCTCAATCTATACTAATATTATAAAGAGGAAAAATTTGTAATTTTGGATTGCTGTATGTATTGAAATAACTCAAAAAAAAACTGAGTCGATTTAAAAAAAAATTCTAACATCGTTAACCATTATTTACACACGTATTTAACATTTTTAATATTAACATTCCAATTAAACGATTGTTTTGTTTATTTTTCCTTAAACTTTATATTTCTTTCTAAAATTACTGGTCGTTACTTCTTTACATTTTCACCCCTTAAGGATTTCTAAGTGAAATAAGAACATTTATGCATAACCCTTAAAATATAAATCTATCGCAGAATCGTTTCCGAAACAATCCAATGACTCAGCGAAGCTTTATCGACTAGTCAGGGGTTGCCAAATGTGTCCGCAAAGCCAAGGTCAAGCTATAGACTATGCAGTAACATTCATTGTAAACAAAAACCTATCTAAACGAAAGCAGATACGATCCAAATTCGTATATCTCTTTATTGGGACAAATATCAATAACAATAATAGATACATAGCTTATGAATATTACTTAGCTACAATTGATTTTTTTTTTTACTAAATAAAATACGTTTTATATATGCCTGATAATATATGGGATCCACCTTTGAGTTAGTCGCTTTGAAGTGATTATTTGTTTCCTGTTCTGCCAATAAACGATTACAAACTCCAAATTAATTAAATACGAAAAACTTTATAAATTACGATGTGTAAAAGCAATTTAACAAAATCCGAACACTTTCTTTTTAATCTATGATTCTATCTACAAGCTACACACACGTGCTTGAAGTGTGACGATTTGTTCGCGTCCACTGGAGTAATCAATTTAGCCAATTGGATACCGTAAATATTTCCAATTGCTGGACGACTGAGAAGAATAGCGTCGTTTCTATTAATAAGTACTAGATATAAAAATGCTTAACAATACTTTATTACAAAAATACAAATAGCCATCTAAAGTTAACGACTGCTAGAAACGGTTTATTACATTTTGTATAAAGAAATATGGAAAAGAGCCGCTGAAATTGGCTTCTCCAAAAGGAGTTAATGAATGAATTTGAAATAAACATTTTTGTTGACAAAGTAACTTCGAGGTACAACGAAATGAGCGACTCCTAATGGTCCGCGAAATGAAATCGTTCACGTAGAAATATTTCCAACCGTTGAGAATTCAATATCTTGTTGCGAAGTAAATATTCTATTTCCGCAGGGCGATGGTCTGAGATTTAGATGTCAGATGGCGTTTAAGATTGCAACGTCATGTTTCAACTAGAAATGCAATATTTTTATTTTACACTAATCTTTAGATACCCATTAGTATTGAGATATTTGATTATATAACCAGTGGCTTATTATTACTCGTGCGCAAAAGCTTTGCCGATAGCTTTATGACGTCACGTCCATGTTAATGGGAGGGGGTCATCGGGAAACCTTCTATGCACGGCTAATAATGTTAAAAATATCAAACACTTGAATAATTTTCCACAATTCTTTTGTTTTTTGTTCTTGTTTTGTCTAAAAACTAATAATTCTCGCAGTAATTAAGATACAAGTAAGGTTAAGGTTCTAAGTAAGAACTTATGGCTTTTAAATTGTTGCATTTAAACACATAAAATCTGCATAAACACGGAAACAGTAACGCATGCAAAACTTCGCCAATTATAGTTTCTAGATTGACTTAGCTAGTAGCAATAGCATTGTGATATATTCAGAAGTTAGAATGTTCGCTTTCCCAGTGGTAAAATTATTCTCAAGGCTATAATTTTCAAGTCATTCGTTACAACTTGAACTTGAATTTTAATTTACATAAAAGATAGAAGAATATGTAATGTGAAAACCATAACCTTGCAGAAAAAGTAACATTAATTTCGCGATATCAGTAATCAAAAAGTGATATAAGTATGGAAACTTCCATTATTATAATAAACTTTCGATATTGAAACGTAGTTAATCTATTAATTCCTGTACAATTCGCCACATTTTGATGATTCTACTAAACATTGACAAAGTAAAGACAAAAAGTAGAATTTGACTACGAACGCTGGTCAATTTTTAACAAATATTATTTAGTATTTGTCATTAATACTTTTCCTTTGACCACAAGTCGTTCCGCTTCCTTCCGATACTTGACCCAATTTTAAAGCCTCACATAAACCATCTCTTGCCAATTTACCGCCGACGAAAGCGTGCCTTATCTAATTTTTATTCAAGGAACATGATGGAATGATTCTATTTTGTTCTGCTGTTTTCTTTGTGATTGACAATAATGCCAATAAAATAATTTATATTACTAAATTATTTCATGTAAATTTAGAAATGAATGTAAGTTTACTGGCTATTAACATATCCGAAATTTGTGTATTTTTTTTTATACACTAGTGCTAAAAGTGTTTTATAACATCACATTACAAGGTTTTGAAAATGTATGTTGTTTAGACGACAACTGTTTATATTACTTAACGCAATTCAGATAAAGTCTCAACTTCATTTCTCATATACAACGATAAGAAACATTCTAATCGCAATATTTCGAAGAATTCAGATTAAGTCAAAACATAGTTGAAAGACATTTCCATCGACCTCTTCACTGTGCATTTCACGATGGAATTTCTAAAGCAAATAATTTGGATGAAGTGTGTCTTTTCATATCTTTTTGACTTGAACAGGTACTCGACCTGAGAGCACTTTGTCGCTCTTACACGCTCGTCTCTCTCATCCATACAACGCTTCTCTTTGTTTCTAACTTCCAGTAAATATTTAATCGTTTGAATTTGTTTCTTTACATCAAACTAGCTGTTGCTCGCGACTTCGTCCACGTGAAATTTAAAAATATGTTCTATATTACTCAAAGATAACGCAGATTTCTAATGGTAAAAGAAGTTTTGAAATCGGCCCAGTAGTTTTTGGGTTATTTCAATACATACAAAAACACAAATCTTTTTTATTAGTATAGATAGCAAAAACACACACAAAATTAACTTGTTAAAAGTGACAAGTCACATCATAACTGAGTTTTGTACCTTCATATTGATCTAAGATCTAATTGATGTTACGTGTGTAAAAGGGTCACCTTACTTTAAATATTTGTTTTCAAACCTATTTGTTCTCAAAATGAATCATTTGTTTTCTACAAAATTTGCATTTACATCTACATTATTCATTTGTCATTATTAATGTTAGAATTAGAGATTTTTCTACGTAAATTCAAAAGTATAGTGAATAAAAAGCGAATTCTGGTGTGATTCATTACCGGGTGTGTCTGGAGGCCTGTAATCTGCTCTCCCTTCGGACTTCCATTTGTGAGGGATCGTTAAATGACGTCACGGCGGCCATGTCTGCAGATAATACGTCATAAAATAAATTACTGTCGTTATGCGTAGCGAGGGAAGCCCGCGTGTAGGAGTGAGCGACGTTGATGGGCTATTCAGGCTAGATGTATTATAGTTGGTGTATCAAATTGCATTATAATAATTGTTTTTCGAAATAATAAAAATCTATCTATATCTATATCTATACTAATATTAATTAATACTAATATAATTTTTTTGTTTTTTTTTTTTGGATTTTCATATGTCGTGAAATAACCGCTACTCGGTAGATTTCTATTCTTTCACCATTAAAAAGCTCCGTTATCACTGAGTAACATAGTCTATATTTTTTATTTCACGCGAACGAAGGGATTATTCCCAACCGTTACCCCGCTTTGTCCCCAGATGAGAATAAAAAGTTTCATCCATCCCACCTTTTTAAACCCGCTATCACCAATACCACTACCACCAAAGGTGACAGATGGAACCGTTATGAAATAAAATAAGTTCCAACCGTCCCCTCGTCGCAAAAGGTGGGACGGATGTAAATTTTTGTTCTCATCTGTCTACACGTGGGGACAGAGCGGGGTGACGGTTGGGAATAATCCGAACGAAGTCGCGAACACCACCTAATGTATTATGACTTCATACAAACGTAGTTTCAGGATTAGTTTCGTTAAGCAACCTGTTTAAGACTAATCACAGATAATCTTTATTGTTCATTATGTCAACAGAAAAGATTGTTAAAACACAAGAAATATACCAACTTGAGAAATGACGGCCTTGATGGTGATTAATTTTGTTCAATTCTCAATTCTAACCAAGTTAGGAAATTACGATGTCTAAGCTAACAGTATAATACAGGACATTCCCTATTTACTTCATGCAGTACAGCTATTTTCAAGATTAAAGGCAGATTATGTAAAAATATTATTTAAACTTAGATTAAGGCGTAAATAATTAAACGAACAGATTTTATTTAACTTGAGAATTTTTATCACAATTTCACTATAACCGAATAATCATGTAATATAGCTCACTTTTAAATATTTGTATTGTAATGAAAACGTAATTCAAAACATCAATGGAATGGATACCGAGAATCAAAACAACTGCGGACAAAGAAAACTGTTTTGATAAACTAATAATCCGATCAGCGTGTATTCACACTGCACGGAATTAAAAAAAAACACATATAACAAACATTTTAAATAGTGTATTTAGAAATTTTATGCTATACTATTATATGATAACAAAAAAGTACATATAGAAATAAATTCAAATTGAAAACTGGTAGGTATTAAAAAAAACAATGTAACTAATTTATTTATAATCCTTTGAAGTTTTGTAGGTTCCCGTATATTGTTTAGAATGTCCTGGATTGTACACAAAGTTTGGTCAACTTAATAAGTAGCGTCGGTGTCGCGGCCTTGCATGACGTAACACTGTGCCTCCGATCTTCACACCGGCAGCTATCGTTCGTGCGCCCGCGCCGTTCTGTCGTTCCAAATTTAAAGTTCCCTTTTTCTTTTTCAATCGTCCTATAATGCCAGTATTTTTTTCATTTAATTGAAACTTTTTAAATTAAAGTAATAATATCTCTTGTAAAAGTGTGCCTATTGTGTAGTGCTTAGATGAAAAATAAAATAAGACTATGTGATCATCGCAAGTGTATTGGATTATAGCGAAACTGTTTATATTTGAGGAGGATTGTTCTATTATATGACCGTGTAAGTCTTTATTTTCTATTTAATAAGAATTATTTTTTAATACTTCTACTTGTGACAAAGGAATAATTATATTCAGATATAGAGATAGATTAATAAAAAAAGAAATACATAAATTATTACATTAATTATAGCTAAATAAATTAAATTAGATGATAAGGTCATGATATGCTAATTTTACTAATGTAGGTAGAATAAAAATAATGTATGGTAAATATTGATCTAGGAAAAATCACTTCAAGATTAGTTATTGTACATTAAATATGCCTTTAAATATGTTATTATATAAAGGGTTATATAAAGGGCTGAACAATGTATAACTTTAAAGGCATAACGAATTGATAAAAAGTAACAAAGCTAGAGAAGGTAAATGTCAAATCCAAAACAGGTTATAGGGAAGCCAAATAAAGAATTCCCGCATACCTGAACCAGTCATATTTCTTTTTACTCTTGTATCGAATCCGTACACTGTTCTAGAAGAAAGTACGACATAGATTGAATAACATTTTCATAAAATATTTTATAGGTAAGTTATTTCTAAAAACGATTTAACCCTTAAATGCATGATTTTTTCGTTTTGAATACCATAAATTGAAACGGGTAGTGTAAATTGAACATAGATTAAGGGATAAAGAAAAAAAAAAGATTTTTCAAAATATTCTTTTGCGTAAGGAAGAAAAGATTGATGTATGCATCATGTATTTAAGGGTTAAGCTTACATTCATATTTTATGCTTAGTTTTGTGTTACGAGTAGAACGATCATTTCTCATCAACCGCAATGTCCCTGACAAATTAATTCAATGACTAGTTAATTATTTATGTGACAGCAAAAGAATTGTTTTCATCACTTAGACCACCAATTAAATCAATTGCTGATATTACCAATATAAATCTTGTTCTTTCTGATCTTAATTTGTAATTGTAGAAACAATGCTATAAAAAAGATAATTTTACGTCTCGTTTTTGATTATAAAATCAACACAAAAGTAAGGCATAACAAGTCAATAAGTGTTTTTTATTTTTTTTGTTATTCTATGAAAAGCTGTGTAACTGTTACTTTTCTAATATGGTTACTTCTAGTTTTTTCTCCACACGGTCGCGAAAGCTGTTAGAAATTTATGTATGTATGTATTCTTTCAAAGAAACTTGTTAAATAGAAACTTGTACTCACATATATTGGTACATACATTCTCCAGAAATCAATGTTTTTATAATGTATCGTAGTATCTGATTAGTGCACTGTCTTTAAAAAAATATATACGTTAACAACTCCCAAGACTATTTCAGTGATAGTCGTCACAAGTTGATGATCTAGGCTAGGGCTAGGAGTTTTTATGTACTTATGTCATATTCTATGCAACAGCCAACCCTAGCTCCTTCTCCTGGTAACGCCAAAAACCACAATATACTTTCTTGATTTCTTGTTTACAGAATTTATTTATAAAAAACTTTCCGAAGTTAGTTATTTAAATTGTAATATTACTGTCTGTCTATAATTGTACAAGTATTAATAATATAATGAAATATATTATGTTAATTTCGCTTGTCCTTAATACGCATCTCATTATATCAGTAGTTGGCATGCATACGGCTATTGTGCATCGACCTGATGACATAAATGATATGTCCCTAACGACGCGTAGATAAATTTAAATTGATTCTCATAAAATAATATGAAGAAAGATAGAACAATTGGCGTCGCAAAGGGGCGAAGGGGGGAAACTCCCCCCCCCCCCATGTACAATAAATAGTAAAATAAAATATATAATTGAAAAATTTGACCTCACTTTGATAAACATTCTCTTTAGATTAAAAAGTAGTTTTACTACTTCCCCCCTTGATAATCCTCCTCCCCCCTAAATACAGGCGACGCCCGTTGTAATCAATTAGTCATGCTATTGAAATTATTAATTTATAGTCAAAACTTGAGGTACTAATCTTTTTATAACACTAACTTAGGTTAGGTTATAGATGTACATAAAATATCATTGTAGGTAAAATACCGACGAAATTACACCATTTTCAAGCAATGCAAGGAATATTTTATTCCGGATCCATAAAATGTAATGTCATCCGCAGCGCAGTCTATTCTATTACTGTATACGAATGCAGGTGCAATATCCTTATTGGAAATAGGCCTTCCATACACGGACCGCAGTTAAACAATTTTACCAGCCGTACCTACTGACCACTTGAAGTTACTTACCGACTACTTGAACGTCTATGTTGCCTTTATGCTTTTACTACCTTTATCCGTGACACGGTAAAAATATTGATTTTTTCCTAGTGTTTATACTATACTAACGTACTTAAAAGTTAGGTGAACATTTTTAATGCAAAATCGCAAGGTTTTTTGTGAATGTCAAAGTCGTTGCAATTACATGTTGGTTATCGTTAACACCGTATTCGTGTACATTACGTCATGTCTCACAAGGTTAGGTTGTCAATTTCGAAGACAAGACTTGAGAATATGTTAATTCAGACGTAATAAATATTATATTACTAGATTTCGCCCGCGATTCCGTCCGCGGGGAATTGAAAAAAAGAACAAAAGTGTAGCCTATGTGTTCTTCCAGACCATCCTCTACATGTATGCCAAACTTCATTAAGATCCGTTCAGTAGTTTAGGCTACAAACTCTAATAAACATCCATCCATCCATCTAAACTTTCACATTTATAATATTTTTATAATTTAAGTAAGAAGTAAGATAAGTATGATTCAGCTATGGCTTTAACGTTCTACTATTCCTGCTGTCGACATCGGATTACAATTCAACCCAATTTGAAATCATTCTTTACTTCTTCCACAATAACACGACAGTCATTGTAGTACTAATAAAATATTTACAACTCCATTAGGATAATGATAGTGAGAATAGCGTACACACGAAGTTATCTTACGCCCCAGTAAAATTTACGATACAAAATTCAAGACTTTATCAAAATGTATACAAATGTATTGGATAATGTTTGTACCGGTTTTAGTCAAGTATTAAATTGTCAAGGATACAGTTTCAGTAAGATATGCTAAATATGCCTTCGGATTATGTCACCAAATCCACAAAAAGCTAGACTGGACGAATCTTTTATTTGTTATTTTTAATAGAGCGCGGGCACATCTTTGACTAAATTATCGCACAATTGTTTAGTCTCGTTTTGTTTCCTCTGAGTTTAATATATATGGAAGTGAGCATACTACTCGATTTTTACTTGCGCAACTAAACAGTTGAATTGGCTTCGAAACAATCGACAATCGCGGTGTGCGATATTTTAGTCAAAGATGTGCGCCCGCTCTAATACTTTAATTTGTGTAGATTCTGTGCGTTCTTTGTCCCTTGTTTAAGATATCCATAGACATATTTTAAGCTTCTTTTTATGCCGAAAATAGTAATAGACAATCGGAACGAGTAATTTTGTATAGCGTAATATTAGATTAAAGACAAAAATACAAAGCAACGATTTAATTTAATTGTTAAATGTAACTCTGTTGTTGCTTTGAATACATAAATCAAATGTCTTATCTATTCTAAATATTATTGTTCACTATTAATATGATAAACGACATGTTGTGACCATAAACAATATAATAAATATATTCACAACACTGATAAATAACATTTAATAAGTTATTGATAAGTAATAATTATTTGTTGAAATATAAATTGCGATTTTAAACTTTACTTTGTTTTCTTTTGATTTCTAGAGGATAGAAAATTTGATTGTACTTTACAATTTCTTCACAATGAACACCTAACACGCTTGGTTACACACATAGGTAGGTTATCGTTTTTGCTTAAGAAATGGGATCAACGACACCAAGTCATTGTCTCCATACGAACAATGAACTGTTTGTCAATTATACTTTACAGTATGAAGAAACTCGGGTTTCAATTAGTGTAATATCAACAGATTTGTAAAACGTCCTTTTGGTTAATAAATAATTTAAAAAACTTCCTGGGTAAGCCACAAATTTTTTTCCCTACCGAAACTATTTTACTAAATGTAGTTAGAGGTAATCTATTTATTTCTTTTAATTAAGAAATTTCTAGTTTTCAACTTTAATAATATAATGTCATGATACAATGAAGTGTTACAATGCCTTATTTATTTCCTTAATCTTAGACAAAAACAGACGAAAATCCAGTTGAACCTTATCTTGTAACAAAAAGTTGTATGAAGAGATTACAGTTCTCTGACTTGTCGAGTCACATCTCATCTTGTCCTTGTGTTAGGGACACACTAAGCTTGCCTGTTTTTGTGCTACTCTAATCTGAACAAAATCCCTTCAAGGCGTTCCCAATGGAGTACTTACGATAGTTACTATATATAAGACTTCAGTTTGAGGAAGATTAATACGATCTCACAACTATATGTAACGTAATATTTAATTATAATAAAGGCTAAGTTAATCGAAACAAAACACTTTACGGAAACATAATTTTTATTTCGCACATAATCTAATAAAATTATAGACAACAGTGTGTTTGTTCATCGGAGTCAGCAACTCGCAGTTATAACAAAACATCTGTACGTATTCACTCCACGTTCAGATCTTCAAATTGTTTAATGTCTAATAAAAGTATAAGAACTGATATAAAGCTTCCACTTTAGATAAGAAGGAAAACATTTTCCAAATATATCCCACCTGAAGTATCCATTTACGCTCAGCCGAAGAGCGCGTATACCTTTTTATAAACGGCTCTCGTCCTTGGCCCGTTCGTTTAGAGTTATTAACCTGAGACCCTCTCCCTACATTATCCTTTAACAAAACGCCGGCTCGGCGAACCATGACGATGTTACCTAGCTACCATTTTACAAAGACCCATCTGTTGTCTATCAGCCCGTTTACAAACATACAACCGCAAAGTTCTTATATTCTGGACGAGCTTGCCAATTAAGCGCCCAAAAATAGCACATCGTTTTTCGCTGGAGTATTACAGCTATGTTCGGTTAAAAGATAGTTCAGTCTATCGTTTTACTTCATGCTTGTCTTCGAGAGCAATGAACGCGAAATAATCATTTACACGATCGTGGCGAATGCAAAATATTCTCACGTAGACAATACACGTAACGTTAGAGTACAAATTTTGGGATATTATTTTCATTTTTGTCAACAGAAAATCCTCTCCGGAATACGGATATTATGAGCTTAAATTATAGGCAATAAATGCCAATAATGTGAAAAGAGCTTCCACTCCACGTCTCGTTTAAGTGGTACTTGTCATAAATGTATTAGATCAGGTGAATCGTGGATAATGCCAGTCTGTACTTTTCCATTTCTTCGCAATATATAATATGTATTTATTTGTCATTATTTTTCATTTCAGAAATACGAATGATAAGCAAAAATGACGAGAAAATTTCTTTTTTGCTTCCCGTTGCGGATGGGGAACGTTGTGTTTGGCTACATTGTTATTGTAAGTACTTTTCGTTCTTAAGCTTCTCCTAAGGAAATTTAATAGCAAAGTTGTTCCTTGGAGTCTTGCTCACAAGTTTTGAACGAGGCAAAATTTGCTATAATAAATTTAACAGGCGCACAACTTGTAATGTATTTTCACTGTGGATCGAGATCTTTTTACTTCGTAAATCTAATTACGCGCTGTTGACAAATAACCTTAGCATCTACTAAAAAAACGGTATTACTAGGAATTGTATAAAAAAATATAATTAAGTAAAGAGTGGTAAAAATAAATCGAGTTACCTACTTGTTAATATTTTATATTAGAACTAATCTTATAAGCCCGAAAAATCTCATCAGACAAGACATCTTTTTCTTACAAGATGTAACTTTAAAAATATTAATTCTAATTAACTTTTTATCCAATTCCAGATAATAAGCATGGCAGTGGTGGCATTCAACCTTTATCAACTCGGCTTGGCTGTAATTTCGAAGGACGATAATGAACTAGAGACAAAGTTCAGTAACTTTGACAAATTGGAAAGTATATTTGGCGACGGGAAGAAGGACCTTGTAAAGCTTACAGTGAAAATTTACTATCTAACTTACGCTGTGATTGGAGTGTTACTGTTTTTGTTCGCATCGTTGTTCACTTGTGGAGCTTACAAGGTAATTTGACATATTTTTGTAATATTATTATATATTATAATATAAAGAAACTAATGTTGATGATAGGTTTATGAATTAAGGAAGTTATATTCTTACACTACTTTCAAGTAAATCGTTTAATTACATTTGTATTAAAAAGACAATACTTATTATGTTATGTAATTAAATACTCGAATGTGAAACTATTTATGGGTTGTTAACAAAAATATCACTTTAATTTTCGATAAAACCCCTGTCTTATTCACAAAGGCCGTGTCCCATCCACATTCGTGTCACGTAAACAAACATAAGGTAATTACTTTGACGAGAATGGTATTCAAGGTGAACTGAATACTTGAACAAATTACTATTGAAATTATTTACGTCGGTAACTCCCTACAGACGTATTCATTAACCGACTATTTTTGAATATGTGTATATGATAATGGATATGTGGACGCTCATATACAATTTTAAATCATAACAATAATAACGTCCGAAATAGTATGTCTAAATTAATTAAATAGGCGAAATAAAGAAGTTGTATATTAAATGCCGTGAGAAAAAATTGAAGAAAGATGCTTAATATATCCTCAAACGTTCTAATTTGAAAAAGTAAAGAGATGTATTCTTTATTGGAACAATTTACGTCTATGGAAGTTTTATCAATAAATACAGTTTATCAGATCAATAGACAAATAGAATGAATGCTTTATTATTTAATATGTTGGCTTATAAATTATCAAACTGTTTTATTTTGTCATTTATTAAATATTTTATCTCTTTATTTCCAGGTTAACAATTGCCTAGTGACGACATTCTTCGTGTACAGTTTCTTTCATTTGTTCTTCACGATCGGTCTCATAGTATGGGAGGCTATTACTGCAGGATGGATACAACTAGGATTGATTTTGCTATCGGATTGTGAGTATATCAGATTTTTTGTCAATACATTAATCCTCTACAACTTTGAGTTACAGTCATACTTCATACTAATATAAATACGAAAATTTAGATGGATGAATGTTAGAGTTTGTAGCCTAAACTGCTGAACGGATCTCGATTAAATTTGGTATAGATGTAGAAGGTCTGGAAGAGCACATAGGCTACTCATTTTTGTATCTTTTTTAATTCCACGTGGACAGAGTCGCGGGCGAAAGCTAGTATAATATAATTTCCGTTCTCGCGTATCCGGTACCTGTGTTTTTGTCTTTTATATGAAGAACCTAATATCATGGATTATCATAAAGACTTATGTTGATACATTTGATTGATGAAAATTCCATCTTTGTTTTTTTATAAAAAACCGTAATTGATCTTTACACGTTACAAGTAAAAGCTTTTTTGTACTTTACTTTTACAAAGTTGACGGATTACTTATAATTTTGTTTTGATACAGATCAGGAACGCGTTTTTATTTAAAATAAATTAATGAAAACATAAATTTATATAAGTAAACTAGCTTTCCCCCGCTAGTCTGTTCGCGTGATAATAAAAAAACAAAAGTGAGTAGCCTTTGTGTTCTTCCAGACAATTATCTACATCTTTTTTCGTTCTTCATTCAATTTAGAATAGAATAGGCTACAAAGTAACTCCGTTCATCAACATCCATCCATCTAAACTTTCGCATTTATAATATTAGTAATATGCATACTACGCATTAAAACAATAAAGTTAAAAGAAAACATTTTGTACCTAATGCTAATAATAATATTAGGTAATATTTTAAATGCATTTTTAAACGTTTTTACGTGTTTATTGTGACTAATAAAATAGCTTTCACATGTGGTTTAAATGAAAAAGTATATGTTGGCGTCATAGAATGTATCGGGCTTTTTCCTTATCAGTGTTTCCGCGTGAGTTGTTTCCGACACACTAACAACCACCTAATGGAGGAATCATGTAATTTGGTAGCATGAGAAAGTAGTTTACATGGTGTCGAAGCAAGTCGACTGGAAACAAATGTTTAGACAACGCGGGTGTTATTACTTTGCAAAATTCATATGTACAATATTTATACTACGAAAAACGATCGTTAAGTTTGTTTCCGAATATACGAATCGTTGTTTTTATGACCGAAAGCTATTTTTCGGTCGAAACGGTCGGTCAAACGAAACTAGCTTTCGGTCATAAAAACAACGTCCGCGTGGATTTAAAAAAAAAACTAAGTAGCCTATGTGTTCTTCCAGACTCTACATCCATGCCATACACTCTGGATTTCATCGAGATCCGTTCAGCCTATAGGTTACAAACTCTAAGAAACATCCATCCATCTAAACTTTCGCATTTATAATATTTGTAAGATTAGAAAGATATCAGGGTTATTCTTTAAGTAATTGGATACTAGTTGCTTCAAAGACAAGTCACCTAAATATAAAGTTTTAAATAAAATTTAATCACTAACTGTCACTTAAAGAGGCAATCCCTCTGTCTATACTCTCCCTAAATATTTATTTAGCATCTCCCTTAGTACGCTTTAAGCATGTGACAGGAACCAGATTATTCCTTAGAAGCTATTTTAATGATTACTGCATTAATTGACGCTTTCGTTTGTTAAAAATTTGCACATTTACTGCCACTCTGGGAGCAGTTACATTAATTCAACTGCCTCCAATGAGTTCGCCGAAGAATGAGTTCAATTATGAATACTAAGCATTTAATTAGACATTCCGTTTTGAAGCTTTACGTTACGGAGAAATTTCATTAGAAATCCAAATTAGTAGCTTATTGAAAACGAATGAGGGATTTTTCCTGACACGAATTATAATTTCAGACCGAAAAATGTAAAACATTGTTAACCTTTTTGCGTAGATCATACTAATATTATAAATGCGAAAGTTTATATGGATGGATGGATGTTTGTTAGAGTTTGTAGCCTAAACGGCTGAACGGATTTCGATGAAATTTGGCATTAATGTAGAGGATTGTCTGGAAGAACACATAGGCTACTCACTTTTGTTTTTTTTTAATTCCACGCGGACTGAGTCGCGGGAAAAAGGTAGTAAATTCATAAAATAAATTGAGAATTTGAAAGAATAACTTTACTTAGTTGGTATAAGTGACAGACTAAACATGATTAGAAATATTTTCTAGTTTTATATTAGATACAGTAATTAACAGGTAACTTTAGTAGAATTTTATTTTGTGTACTTTTCAAATAAACGTCTATTTATTTTGAGGACGACGAAATAGTTACTACAGAACCCTTCGTCAAAGAACCAAAGCTGATATGATCCTACTTTAAATTTAAGTAGATACTGTCTTTAGATATTACATTAAAGTATAGTAATAAGCTTGCTTTATATTTGCAATGTATTTTTGTTTCAGTGCTCCTCATTATTTGCTTGATAAGCGTAAAATATTTGATGGAAGCAATCAAGAATGGAAACATTTACAGCAGGCCGGGTGAAGAACTTTACAAATATTAATTGTGAAACAACTTCAATTGTCAAGATTTGATTTCGTATTTATAATTAAGTAGACATACAAAGTATTGCCACAGTCAGAGTGGAAATGATTACTAATTTATGCCTTAGTGGAGTTTCAACTGTGAGAACTCTGTATACTATAATTCTTAAGTAATATTTAAGTGATTGAGTGCAAGAGTTAAATGTTGATTGTTAACTTTATGGTGCTAATACATAAAAAGGCTATTATAGACATTCCATATTCATCATCGATCAATTTATATTGATATTAATTTTTTCTGATTCTAAAATCAGACCTTAATAAAAACAAGAAGTGCAATTTCAAGTCATTAGTAAGAACATAAAATACTTACTGTCCACTACAAAAACACTTATACATTGAAATGCTATTTATATTTTTTATGTAATTTAAGTACTCGTACTTATTGTAATCTTAAATTTAATCTTATATTTAAACGTTAACTAAGTAACTAAATTATTCGCAGGGTAACTTGATTGAGTATTTGATAAAAGATTCGACCGTTTCTCTTGTTTTCTTTATTTATTTTACAATGAAATCCTTTTAGTTTTTATTTATTATTCGTGTTTACATCCTGAATCCTAAAACCTTTACGTTTAATAACCGATTATAAGGTCTTGTGTCATTGCTACGATTTATTTCTACATTTTTAAAACATATTATATTTTATATTTTTACAAATGGAACGAGCGATAATCGGGAAGTTGGTGGACGCGGAAGGCGAAGGAAGGGTTCTGTGTTAGGCATTGGATAAGGCCTATGCACAGCATTGGGCAGACAAAGGTGACGATGCTGATAATGATGATGGTGATGATAATGATGATGATGATGATGATGTTGATACGACAAATATAAATACGACATACACGTGCTACGCCAGTGAAAACCCACAGTTAGATATGGAATCATTATTGTTTAATGGTACACTTAAATGCATGATTATGCTATAGTTTATAATTTTCCCTATGATTACATTTTAATTGTCTGAGAACTGATGAAAGTGGAATCGCAGAGGCATGACATTGTAGTGCAAAATGTCATGCGATAACTTTAACTTTCTAATCACTACACTATTGTTTTTAAAAGTTTTACAAGAAAATTCCTTCCAAAACTGTGGTACAAAGGAAATTAAATTAAAGTATAGGTAGTACTAAATTACTGTCTTTTGTCAATATCAAAAGTAAATTGAACATGCCAATTTATTTAACACTAGGTTTCGCCCGCGACTTCGTCCGCGTGGAATTAAAAAAAAAACAAATGTAAGTAGCCTATGTGTTCTTCCAGACTATGCTCTAAATCTATGCCAAATTTCATCGAGAGCCGTTCAGCAGTTTAGGCTACAAACTCTAACAAACATCCATCCATCCATCCATCCATCTAAACTTTCGCATTTATTATATTAGTAAGATTAGTAAGAAGTAAGATTGCTATTTTACAAAGCAATACAAAATGTATATTTATTCTTGGGTTAAGTCAAATTAAAGTTCAAATAAGTTGTTTTATTTAGTTTGCATGGCGAACCTCTCACTTTGTCTTCCGGAGTAATAATGACAGTAGTGTTCAAAATGAAAACAAAAGCACATAGGGGAAAATTATTTTGTTTATTTTTAATTCTACAAAAGATAACAACAATATCCTTAATCAATAATGTATTATAATAAAACGTAACAGATTGTACAGAAAAAGTCTTACTCATAATTAAAATAGACATAAATGCAATTGAAATATTTTTGTACATTTAAATGTAAAGGAAATAAATAATTTACTAACAATACTTATAAATTTACTTAAATTAGAATACTGCTATATTACAAAGTACAAATATTTCATGTCTATTGAAGAATACAAAACAGAACTTGCAGGTAGATAACTGGATTCTACCAAAATCTAGCATAAATAACAAATATGTATCAAAGATCACAGTCAAACAAACATTATTATCTAAAAATCTTTCAAATAAATTAGTAAATTAATTCTAATGTCATATCTATTCGTTTCTATATAATCGAATGTATTCATCTAGGTGCAAAGGTGCTGCGTTTAAATCTCTCTTACGTCTCCGACCGAGCATCATAGGGACAACCATAGCCATTGTTGCTGGTAACATTCCTGCACTCACAGCAGCGAAAACTGTAGAACTATCAGGTGCATTAGTTGGTACAACTTTTCTTTTGATAATCTTAGTTCTAACCGGCCTGTGTTGCGACGCCGAAGCCTCTAAATCATTCTTCTTGTCCATTTCAATTTTAGATTCTTCTACTGTTTGAAAGCTTCGTTCGACTTCTAATAAACCACCGTGTGAAGTAGTCATATTAACACGAGTTTCGTCAGCAGGCAAGACTGTCAGTCCAACAGCTTTATGTGCCGTTATAGATTGAACATTTGCATTTTCGGGATCTGTGGGATTTAACGATCGTTGACGCTTTTTATTTCTGTAACCTTTTGTTGTTGAAAGCAATACCCATTGACCATCACCATACGGAGGCCTTGAAGAACGATCATCATCATAATCAGATATTCCACCATACATAGTAGGCCGTCTATAGGGTCTTTTTTCTACACTTGACTGATGCAAAGCTTCATAGTCATGTGGGAACTTCGTTGGTCTAGAATCTGTCACTATTGTATCGGGCATTTCGTAGTAAACGGAATCTTCGCTTGGGTATTTATCGACGGAGTCACAGTTATGCTTATGAGGACGGCGACTCTCATCAGGTGCCCAAGAAGATTGAAAATGGGAGGTGTGCTGTTGCGGTTTCATCCAGGATGGCTTTGATGGTAATTCTGTATCGTATTCATTTGGCAAATGCAGTTTATTATTTATGTATCCGGGACGATTCATGCTTGGTCTTTTTTGTTGATAGTTGTAACTCATGTCCATTTCGTGATTTGATGTGAATTTGTCGTCACTAGGAAAACTGTCCTCTTCGTCATTCCACGAATGGGGTTTTTGTTTCTTAACATTCGGTTTCCATTTCGATATTTTGCTGGTAGACCATGCCACTGGTTCCAATGTCACCCATCCGTCTTTATCATCAAAGGGATGTTTATGTTGTTTTACTTTTAAACGATTCCAAGATGTATATACTTTTCCACCGTTATCCTCGTCTATATTTTCGTCATGTAATGATGAAAATCTATCTGCAAACAATTTGTCTTTCTTCAATTTTGCCGCTAATGCACTAATTGCTTGAAGGCGATCTTTGGAGAAGTCTCGATAATCCCTTAGCTTCTCTAAATCATCATGTACATACATGTCTTCGACATCTTCCTGGGGACCAACGCTGTCATCGAATCCTTCTTGACACGATGGACCGAAACAACGTGGGCGATTGCCATTAAAATCATGAACAATATGCGTCATTAGATTTTTAATTTCCACATCTTTGTCACTATTTTCTTCAGGAGGATCCCACTTTCGACCTAAATTTGATACCGGCGCCGTCTCGATTATCGTAATCGGTTCTTTTCCTGGCACATCCAATTGATAAGTCTTCATTTTATCATTGTATTTTTCTATCTGTGTGGTATGATCGTTTGGATTAGCCGCAGCGAGGTTGAAAACGCAAAAGGCAAGCATTAGCACTGTCATTTTCGTTTGGTTATTTTCACTTTCTTCGGTTCGCGTGTCTGCGGCGTTGCGAGGCGGCGCGGCGCGGACTGAGCGCCGGCGCTGGCTGCAACCCGTTGTTATACTTCTGATTGTAGATGCACAATAACCCTCACTGCTCTCTAATGCAGTGGTAATTTCAGTTTAGTCACGACGAATGGACGATATAATTATGTGGCGATTGTCGTTTGACGGCAGCTTATCTTAATTTACTATCACGTCTCGCGGAGCCGTGACCTACGTTGCGGTGAAAACGTTTTTCATCATGAGAAATGTTTTCTCTTGGAGTATAATGGGCGAAAAGTTTCACAAGGTCAGACGTGCTTCTATGCACTTAACTGCTTATTTTTTTTTATTTGTAATGTGTAGTTTTAGATAACAGATTGTTTTTTCTCCATAACTGCGTCGTGTGTAATTAATCTTGAAGCCTTTAAAAGTACAATATTATAACAAATGACATAATTGTAAAACTAAGCTACATTTAATAGAGTCCACCATTATATGGGCGTTAAATTATTTTATTCGTATTTCATACATTATTCTTGTATTTCATCTAGCATTGAGCCAGCTCTCTCTACGATGTGCAGCTCACATATCCCTATCGTGACTCGATCAACTCCGCTCTAATTGTTCCGCTTTTACCAACCGCTCTTGTTTCATTCCACTGTTTATACTATTCTATCCAATATGGTCATTACTATTAGACAAGAAAATGAAATATACGAGTATTTAAGGTCAAATTATAATCGAATATTTAGAGGAAACACTAAAGATATTTAAGTTTTTTATGGTGTTTAATGATTTTATTTATTTAATAGTTCATCTTTGATTTTCGAAATTTTGTCAATGTCGTTTAAATTGCTATCTTGTGCCTAGCTCTTGGCTACATCTATAGTAGTTTAGTGGTTAAAGCATTATGTGAGTCTCGTGTTCGTTTGTTCCACTACAAAAAAATCTATGTACTATAGTTATGTAACATTCTGTTTTTTTAATATACCCGTCGATCACTTTCTATTGTACACATGATACAAATAAAACGATATACACTAGAGATACAAAAAGCTGCACTTAATGGAAAGAGAAAGGTAATAAACAAATATGTATGTACATATAAAGCGCTTAATCCCCTGCGATATTTGTTGCGGTCGTTTTATTTCGTTATACTTGATTGTTTTTTTTACCATAAAGCTATGTATGTTTACTTTTAGCTACATTTGTGCACATAATTTACTTACTACTTATAATAAAAAACTAAAGGTTAATTCAAAATTGAGATTATCTCGTAAAGTATTAGATTTTGTTCTTACATCGTAAACACAGAGAGGAATTCACTTCAAAAGATTTAATTAACCAGATTTACTATTGACTATTCGCTAATGTTTAGGAATAAATTGGCTCAAAAACGTCAGTGATTGCTGTAAATTATTGCACTATGAATTATAATATAAAAAAGGAAAATTGCATCTCAATCGACGTTATATCTCGAGATGCGTTTAAATTCGCTGTCAGTGTCTAATCATATAAAAGTACTAGCTTTCACCCGCAACTCCGTCCGCGTGGAATTAAAAAAAAAAACAAAATTGAGTTGCCTATGTGTTCTTCCAGACTATGATTTATATCTATGCCAAATTTCATCCAAATCCGTTAAGCCGTTTAGCCTACAATCTATAACAAACATCCATCCATCCATCTATACTTTCGCATTTATAATATTAGTATTGGTATGATTATTGTTAAGTCCTTTGAAAAATTATGTCAGAGTCATTGAATAGTAACAAGTTATGTCATCATTGTTACAGCTTATTTGTTCAGTTTTGAATGCGCACGGCTGAGGCTGGATGCTTACTGACCTATAAAATTGAGATCTCTTCAAGTCGTCACTGAATGCATTTTTTCTAGGCTAACAGGTTCACCATTCTTGAGGATTCCAAGTTAAATATTAGCCTACTTTCCAATATTTCATTCTTCATAAGACGAAAAACATTTTTGAGAGATTTCAGAAATGTTTCAATGTATTTTTCTCCGTTCTTCCTCTCTCTTTCCTTCCTACTATTTTTGAGTTATTTGTGACTAAAAAATGCTGGAACTTAAATTGTACGTAATTTCTCAACCTATTTTTATCAAAATAGATTGCAATATCGAATTATTTTATGTTCAAGTAATTACTATTTATAAACAACTAAATGGAGTATAAAAACTTAAACCTAACTTGGTGTGTAAATGTAAAAAATAAACTACCAATTTAAGTCGGACTGAATTCGTTCCTGTCAATCTTCGATCACACATTAATAATGTAATTGAAACAATTGTTAGCTTAATAATAACGTGATTGAGTGGCCTATTATAAACGCTGTAACTGTTAGGTATGTGACAATGATACAGCTAAATAGACTGGTTTATTGACCTACTGTAAAAACTGCCCAGTAATGCTGTGCTAAAATACATAGAACCATTCTATCGTTTCTTTAAACAATCATCGTATTATATGGTCTTATTCCACTTCTTACTAAAATAATTTCCGAAGATTGGAAAGATGTTACCACAGAACTATAGAACCGCTAAACTGATCTGGATATTTGAAATGGATAGAAATACAATCTGGAATAACGCAATTACTTTATTTTTATCTTATTTTATTTTTTACTAATTCACTAATATTATAAATGCGAAAATCTGGATGGATGGTTGTTAGAGTTTGTAGCCTAAATGGCTGAACGCCTCTCGATAAAATTTGGCATTGATGTAGCGTATAGTCTGGAAGAACACATACATAGGCTGCATGCTTTTGATTTTCTTTTTTTAATTCCACGCGGACCTAGTCGCGGGCGTAAGCTAGTATTTAACTTTGTTTAAAGTATTTTCTTTTGTTTGTAGCAAATGAATGTCCCTACAGTCGGTGACGGTGCCCTGCGACATTGTAGCGACTCTCATTTAACGCCAGACGATTCCTTTATGCTTTCTAAAAACTCTCCAAATTGAATTCGTTGACAATTTCTAAATATGATTTCACTTACAATTCCATTATGGTTTGTAACGGGTTTCCACTGACGAAACAATTGTATTATAACATAGTGTGTCCCACTGATTCGCTTTGATAAATAAAGACAAAATATTTTAATACTAGCTGTTCCCATGCGACTTCATCCGCATGAAATTATAAAAATTTCATTTTATTGTTTACATGTGTTAAATTATCAATTGCAAATGTCAAAATGACATGACATGATGTCAAACCATGGCAACCTTGCTTCCTTGATGTTGGCAGCAACTTATGGTCTCTTTCCCACATTAGGATTTTTATCCAAAATATTTACCCCTAAGTTTAATGGCGTGAAAGTATATAGCCTAAAGCGTGACGTAAGTATAGGGCTTTTATTAAAAAAAGAGTTATTCAAAAATATGCTGTAATTGCTGACATCTTAGGCAAGAAAGAAGTGTGTGTTTACGCTTTATTATATTAGTATAGAGTATAGATTATACATATATTACAGCAGTGATTCAAGGTCAAAAAAACATGTGAACTTTATGTTTGAATCAAAAATTGTCTAATTCTATAAAACAATGATTACATAACTCATTAATGTTAATCCAATTATTATTAAAAATCGGTAAAGCTTTTATTTCGTAGTAAAAATATCCTCAGATCCGACAAAAGCCTCTTTGATACTTCTAAGAGTTTGAATAATTAATTTATTTTGTTTACATAAAAGATCTAATCTATACATATAATAATATGGGAGTGTCTGTTAGTAATATCAAAAGAAAAATTCCAGATTTCGGGAACATGATGTATTTGCGTTGCTGATAACGAAAATCGCATTTTTTTTCTGTCTGTCCGCAAGCCGCGTTCGCTCCGGCCAATCTTCGAAACGGCTGGGCCGATATCGACCGGACTTTCACTGAAGGGTAGGTGACATAGACAAGCAAATTATAGACTACTTTTTTAAATCGGAATATTGCGTGGACGAAGTCGCGTGCAACAGCTAGTTTTCTATAAAGATGAAATAATATTTCAAGTGCTTACAAGAATTGCCGACATTGAAGAGCACAAAGTATTTTTGTAATCTTTTGGTGTAATATGGAAAGAATTTTAATGAAATTTAAGCCGCCTAAAAAGCGGTATTTCATCAAAATATTTTCACGAAAATTACTTGTACGGTTCGTGTGCCTTAAAGCATTCCTAAAAACGTTAATATTACTGGGTCAGTAATTAGTTTAACAATTTAAGACCGACACAATCAGAGTCAACTTTTCTTTAAGATTTCGCCTTAGAAAATATTAGAAAGAATCATTGCTACATAATCCATAACATAAAAGAGAGACCAGAAAAGGCCTCCGAAGACCTTTTGTTGGGGTAAAATTCTTCAATAGTCATTTACAATAGAAGATGTCATTTCTAAATTCTACTCCCGACTAGACCTCAAACTTAAAACACTCTATCTATCTATAAAAGCGCCAATAACCCAATGGTTTGGGGTACGGACTACCGATCTTGCGGTCGAGGGTTCGAATCCCGACATTCGACTATTGTCGTGAACCATATCCTAGCACAAGCCTAGAGCTTAGTTGGAATGGTTAAAGGAAATATTAGTAAATTAACAAAAATCTACTAATATTTAAAAACAAAAAAAAATCTTGCTAATAATAATGCAAAAGTTTAGATGGAAGGATGTTTGTTGATGATGTCGATGAAATTTTTGCACAGATGTAAAAAATAGTCTAGAAGAACACATAGGATACTTACTAAGTTTTTAATCCGCGCCGACATAAGCTATTAGATATATCAATGGTTAGAATAAGTACTTAGCTGGTTAGAATACTAGTCGTCATAGGCTAGAAGATGTAAATAAATGAAAAACACTGCCGGAACTCCGCCATTACGAATGTCGTCACACTTACCAAATACAATTGCATCACGCCGCTAAAGTTCGAAAGCGTAATTGACGGTAAATGTTATAAGAGCAAGACAAAAACACTTTCCTTGCAATATAACAAAACGGTGAACAACTAACAAAAAGTTATGGAACATAGAAACTATGGAGTGGTTTTGGATTTTGTAAAAATATTTTGTGTCTACTGTTTTAATAGAGCAATTTGATATTTTAATAATACAATTACGCACATATATCGTAGTAAAAATAAACAAATTATTACATTTATTACCGGCTGTGTTAATAAATTGTTACACAAGTATAGCAAAATTCAAACAGACGTTAGGCAATATTTACGTTAGTTTGACCTTTGTTTATGTAACCTAGATTATCGTTGTGATGTTACGCGAATTAAACCTAATCTAGTAACATGCTGAGCCGTATTAGGCATAACTTGCAGCCAATATTAAAATATTTGTCCTATTTTAGACATCATTCAACTAAATTCAACGATTTTAATTTCTATTTCTGTAGCTCCTTGTGCTGGCTTTCCTTTTAGATTTCTCTAAAAAAATATTTTTTGTAAAATACAGTTAAAATAAAAAATGTATAACCTCTCTATAGATTTGTAATCTTGGCGGTCAAGACCCGGTTTCACTTTCTGATACCAAAACATTTTCACTGTTCGCTCTCACGCGCCCGCGCAGCGCTCACGAAGCTCGGAGAAATGACCGCGGAACAGACCGCCCGCGCTTACGTTTTGCCGCGCTTTTACATCTGTCATGGCGCATGACTGTTAAAATGGCGCCAAAATATTAACAAACAACATAAATCTATGAACACCACTTACAATTATTGTGTAATAACAAATACATAAATTACAAATATAATTGAGAAAAGACATTTTATTACAATCCGTAAAATTATTGTTATGTCGAGGTTAATCTTTAAAATCCCCAGAAACGAAGTACAATATAAAATTTAAAGACATAAGTTCATTACAAAATACACATAAAAAAGCTTAATGTTTTACTATTGCCACAGATAAAACAATACAATAAATAAATTACGAGATACTAAAAAACGCTGTGCTATTTTTTCATAACACTGACACCTAGAATCTCACATTAAAACTCCTACAAAGAACTTGCAAGTTGTGTTAAAGCTGCAACTTGACAAAGTGCCATCTATGTAGTAAAACAAACCTAGTGTTTTTTGTTTTAACTTGAAATTGTAGTTACAGCTTTAAATTGTAGATGGCACTGTTCGGTTGTACCTTTCATTTCTGGTTGTCGCCCGCGACTTTGTTCATGTAGGGTTGTAGTCAGTAACTTCTTGTTGTAATCTTTCTTTGTGTCTCATCTTGATCTGTTCAGCCTCTCTGATGTTTGAATGATCTTTTATTAATTTACACAAGCTTCTTGCTGAAGAGCGCTTGATCAAATACTAAACTGGCTTATCCCGGTATTTTCTTCATACGCCCATCAGACTACGAAAGTTGAACAATTTAAATGAACGCATTGTTTTCTTTGAAAATGGTAAGAGTGAAAACTCCATGATGTAGAACATTATCCAATTGTTACCGTTTTGTACTGGAATTGAAACGTAACAGTTTCTCCTGTACTATGAATGCAACACGTCCACGATAACATGATACATAAAAAATAGTCTCTGAATATGAGACTGTTAGTAATTTATCGTACATAGTTTCTAACTGGTATATATATAATCACTAATCATACTAATATTATAAATGCAAAAGTTTAGATGGATGGATGGATGGATGTTTGTTAGAGTTTGTAGCCTAAACGGCTGAACGGATTTCGATGAAATTTGGTATGGATGTAGAGGATAGTCTGGAAGAACACATAGGCTACTTAGTTTTGTTTTTTTTTAATTCCACGCGGACGGAGTCGCGGGCGAAAGCTAATTAACAATACTTTAACTCTCAAATAATTGTTAATTAGTGTCGTTATATTCGCTAAACAAAATTGATGTAAAATACGTTAAACAATTTTTTGTGATGTTCTGCGACATATTTATCTTCATTATAAAACGCGGTCAAAGATATTAGTTATGTAATATAGTCATTTTGTCACCAAACAGTGTCATCGCTCCACATAACTATTACATTTATGTTACGGAACTAAAGCTTCCATTCTAACGTTCCGGTCGTGTCGTAATTGAATATTGTGTTCAATATTTTTTTAAACTCTTGTATGTGTTGAATTAATTGAAAAAAATCTTTAACACATTTAAAACATCACAAGTAAATTCAGCTTTAACAGATATATTGTAAAATATATACCAACAACCTTTATTAGCACTAATATTTTAATGCAAATTGGTGTTTATCAAAACTAAATTAAAACATTTATGTTTTGTTACGTATTACGACATTTCAGTAGCTGACCAATCATACTAATCATACTAATATTATAAATGCAAAAGTTTAGATGGATGGATGTTTGTTAGAGTTTGTAGCCTAAACGGCTGAACGGATTTCGATGAAATTTGGTATGGATGTAGAGGATAGTCTGGAAGAACACATAGGCTACTTAGTTTTGTTTTTTTTTAATTCCACGCGGACGGAGTCGCGGGCGAAAGCTAATTAACAATACTTTAACTCTCAAATAATTGTTAATTAGTGTCGTTATATTCGCTAAACAAAATTGATGTAAAATACGTTAAACAATTTTTTGTGATGTTCTGCGACATATTTATCTTCATTATAAAACGCGGTCAAAGATATTAGTTATGTAATATAGTCATTTTGTCACCAAACAGTGTCATCGCTCCACATAACTATTACATTTATGTTACGGAACTAAAGCTTCCATTCTAACGTTCCGGTCGTGTCGTAATTGAATATTGTGTTCAATATTTTTTTAAACTCTTGTATGTGTTGAATTAATTGAAAAAAATCTTTAACACATTTAAAACATCACAAGTAAATTCAGCTTTAACAAATATATTGTAAATATATACCAACAACCTTTATTAGCACTAATATTTTAATGCAAATTGGTGTTTATCAAAACTAAATATCAAAACTGTTTTACAGTTATGTTTTGTTACGTATTACGACATTTCAGTAGCTGACCAATCATACTATCATACTAATATTATAAATGAGAAAGTTTAGATGGATGGATGGATGTTTGTTAGAGTTTGTAGCCTAAACGGCTGAACGGATTTCGATTAAATTTTGTATAGATGTAGAGGATAGTCTGGAAGAACACTTACGCTAACCACTTTTGGTTTTTTTTTATTACACGCGGTCGGAGTCGCGGGCGAAAGCTAGTATTTCATAAAAGAAGCATAGATCATTGAACTCTAGATAGAGTGGAATTAAGATGATATTCGTAATAAAGTGCTCTCAAAACCTACAATACATTTTTTGTTTGCTAGATCTTCCCAAGTACAAACAAAACATAACAAACCAACAAACGCATAAAGCAAAACAATGCGACAAAATGTTCTGTTACCACTAAAATGTAACAAACAATGGCACCATTAGGAGATGTCATCGTGCGTGCAAACAAAAGCCGCTCGGAAGAGATAAAATAGCGAAACGAGTATGAGCCCTCGCAAATCCTATCGCAATCTATTGTGGAACACTACCTGCTTCCTGAACAGTATCGTCTTAGACACGTCCCGAAATGGTTGTATTGTACGGTCTCTTGTTTTGCACGTTCGCGGTCGCTGCAGAACATTCTGGAGCATATTCCTCTCCGCAGTACGCTAAGAAGATATTCCCGAAAAAGTCTTTCGATACAAGTTTACTTCTGCCCCAAGAGAAGCCGCCGATACCGTTTAATCGCGCTTCGATTGACAGATTCGATAGCGTCAATGATACGACTCAGTACGGGAGGTCTTCGTTACTGGATTCAGCTGGTAATTTACTAAGCAACGCCGGAGGTCAGGTCGTGTCTAGTTTGGCGAAGGACTTCATAGCAAGGTCCACTGGAAGCAGCCAGGTTGGTTTTGACTGCATTACGCAGGTTCGTATCGCACCTACCGTTGTAAATCGCACGCAATGCATGGGTTTTGCTTCTTTTGAAATGTTTTGTTGTTTTTTGTGACTCATTGAATTCGGGGAAGCTTTTAAGGACTGTTGTATCGTATTACTCATAGTCGAGTTTAAATGGTAAGGTATTTTCAACCTTAACGATTTTTTTTAATGACGTAGCATCATGTTGATTTGATAACCATCATGACTAAAAGATATAATTTATACCAAAATTATTTGTAATTGACATGAATTTAACTGGAGTCCAAGACCAACCACATTTATTCAGATAGAGCTTAGGCGACTAGTCTTGTTAGATTAAAATAATGTCATCCCATAATAAAATCACTTTGTTCCATTTTGTCCTTTTAATAAATACAAAATTTTCTCAATAGGTTCTCAGCTTAAACTTGACAAACTTGGTGATATTAATCATACTAAAGGCATTAATATTGGCGGCTGGTTTCTTCGGTGCCGGAGCGTGGAAGGGCCATCATTATGGACGTAGTATAGACGGTAAGAGATTATATATTTTAATAAACATGTAAAAAAACATATAAACACTCTCTAACTAAAGTTAGCTTCGTAGCTAAGTTGAATTATACTGAATTTTATTGAATATCTCTAGTTATTACTAAATCATATATTTAAAAAAGATATATAACACTTTAAATTAAGTATTACTGAACTCTACCACGTATGTTAAATGAAAAATCCCACTGTAAAGCATATAACATACTTACTGTATATATTTTAATTGTAGGTTAAGTCTAACGTTCTAAAACATAAATCTCCCTATAATAATCTATCCATTTATAACGGAATCCTTTAAATATCTTTTAATTAGCCGTATTATAATAACCAGGAAACGGAATTCTTCCCACATCTGCTTCGTGCTACTTAACCCTTTGTCTGCCACGTGCCGCGGCTGCCCAGTCCACAATAATCCAATACAGATCGCGATGCGTTTGTCGTGTCCACTCTATAATCCCATCCGAAAGGGATAATCCCTCCCGGTGTGCCGCTGGACACCGCACGCGACAATTGACCACTTACAAAAACCTACTTAGGCGTTCAAGACCTTTGTGACTGTTATTTATAAGTATGTCATATACACTTTTATAGTAACTTTTTGTAATTAAAATTAACAGCTAATATAAAAAAAAAGAAAATCTCGCAGTTGTGTGATACCTAAGGAAGTCAACCAAACTAACAGAGAAAACCCGCACTAAACTGTTATTAAAGCAACCATTAATTTACTCTGAGTGCGATTGTTGCAATTCCAAATTTTAAAAACATGTTTGTACCTTCACTCGCCTTTTTATTTTTTCAAGCAATTTTATTGAAGCCTCTGAAACTAAAATAACCAATGACGTAATGATATGTTTTGTATCCGCAGAGAATAAGAACGCCACCTACCTTACGGAAGACGAAGTTCTTCTCTACCTGAGCTACCTACGGGGAGAGCAGAGTAAAGACTATGGCTGCCTGTACCGGCTCGCCTGCCAGAAGCCCCGCCAGGGGGCGCTGTACGGATCAGCTGCGGAACTTATGCTGCAAGGAGCTAAACTATGGCAAGGGTATGGATGCCATTTTTGTCTTATTTTCGAAGACGAGTTCGTTTTTAAAATCACATGGGGGAAAGGGCCTTTAAACCAATATCCGTTATTGAAATGTTTTTTTGGAAATACGGCTAAGCGATTTTTTTTGATTAGTATGCTATAAAGTAATGAAGAAAAAAAATATTTCAGTAACAGCGTCGATCTGCAAGAATACGAGAATATCTACAATGGTATCAAGCAAGCGTCGACGTGGGGTGAGGAGCGCAAACCCTGCGATAAAATATACAAATGCGAATAGAAGATATTGTCTGCAAATGAAATTATTTATCTAATATCGGTATTTTTAATGACTTGAGAAATATGTTTTAGATCTTATGGTTCCATAAAAAAACTCTACTGTTTAATAGATTTAAGTAATAAATTAATGTAATAATAATAATAATTTTATTTCTTCATTAACCAAACATCAGGAACTTACAAATGTCAGTTACCTTATCTAAATCCCTCAGGAAATCATTCTCAAGTCAAGTACAAGAAATCAATTTTACATCGACATCGCTGTTTACTTCGATTCTTTGCCTATTTGATATGTTAACCTAAACTTATGTATACAGTTCTTTGCCACATACTTTTGTACAGATACAAAAATAATGTTAAAAAAAAACGTGTGTAAACAGTACATCCACTTTAAACTAATCAAAGACATTCAAAAATATATAGAATAGGTAGGCATAGTTGACATTTTTTTATTTTTCATATAATCTAACTACCGCTATCTGGTTTCCAATAAATTCAAACACTGAGTAGCGTCTCGGCGTGTTTAATTTGACACTGAGATATTTTTTTGTTTTTTATAATAGTTATAAGGTGGCAAATGAGCAAGCGGCCACCTGAATCCACCGAAATGGAAAGCGACCGCTGCCCATAAACATCCGCAATTGCAGATGCGTTGCCTATCCTTAATTGACGGAGGAGGAGACGCACATAAACAGGACATTTCCCCTTATACGTCTCCTCCACCGTCAAATCCACTTTTCAAAAGGGATTAAAAATACCGTAAAAAGAAGTTACCGGTGAAAAAATCTTATCTCCTGTCTAGTCTATATATTTTTTAAATATCTTTGAAACTAGTATGACTAATTGTCAGCGAGCACTCTGTGTGTTCGTTGTCCTCTGCTGCGTGCGCGAGCTGCACGGTACTCTGCGTACGACACGTAGCCGTCGCCATCCATGTCGTCTGCCTCTAGAGTACGGTCCACTAGATCTGAAATGTAAACAAGAGCATATTAATTATTAAAGAAACAATAAATCCCACGACGTAAGAGATTCTCTTGGGACAAATGAAATGAAACTTAATTGTGAAAAATCGATTAAGTTGTTTATATATCTTAGAAGCTCTTAGACTGCAATAAAAAATGGCAACTTACCCTAGCCCTTTTACCATGCCTTGTGGAAGGAAGCAGAGATACGTGAGACAGTGTAATTTAGAACTATAGCGCCCATTTCTATCCAACGCCTCGGGCAGTCACCCAATACTACCCTAACACCACTACTGGCCTTATAAATAGAAGTCTGAAATCTCTGGCTCCTCCTGTAGGAAATGAGCTTGAGTTCCGTTATTATTAAAATAAATGTTAAAGATAATATACATACCTATGTACGATTCTAAACCGTTTGTCTCAGGTTCTATTGATGCTGACTCGTGATCATGACCTTCATAGTCTACCGTATGATACACTGCCTGTAGGAACATATTTGCGTTACAGTAACAAAGCCAAATTAAATCAAAATTTAAATTCATGTATAATCGGGGAAAATGGCAGTGTTCCATCTTAATAGCTACAATCGTTTGAACATTTTAAAACGACAAACGGAACAAAAATATATACAAGGCTGTTTATAAATGTGCCTTGGTTTTATAATGTATAAACCAGCGTTTGACCACGATCCCACCTAGACCAAAGTGAAGTTGTGGTCGAAGGATGGTACACGCTAGTTCAGTAAATACCAATTCACACTGCTCTTGAAGGCACCCACGTTCTAACTGGACGGGAACACTGACGCCGGCAACTTATCCGTGCGAAAAAAGTCGGTTAGTGATACACGACTAGTTTCTTTTTATTATCATCCCTTCGTTTGCACCACTTACTGATATCTAATTACTTATTTGTAGGAAAGGCGGAGTTTGTTTCGTTGCAATGAACAAGGCAATTTTTCCTGAACACGCCGCAGATTTCCACGACTATATACAATTACAAATAGCTTGTGGCTTCACTTACTTTTAATAATTCTAGTCCGTCTAATTTTGAGTTTTTGTCAAAATCGTGAGCAGAAAAATAATGGAACTCCAACTCTTCAGGCGTCATTCTTGATATGGCGTCAGAGGTCAGCACTTCTGAGTCCTCTTCTATATGTCTGTAAAGATATAAAACATTTTATTTTGTAAATGTTTTGGCAGAGAAAACTCACGGTTAAGAAATATAATTAACACGTTCAATGCCACCGACTACGAGTTTATTTTAATACTAGCTTTCGCCCGCGACTCAGTCCGCGTGGAATTAAAAAAAAACAAAAGCGAGTAGCCTATGTGTTCTTCTAGACTATCCTGTAGGACTATGTCAAATTTCAAGTTTAGGCTACAAACTATAACAATACCTCTATCCATCCATCTAAACTTTCGCATTTATAATTAGTGAGATAATAAGAAGTGAAAATTATAATGGCACTGAATGTGTTAACTTTGTAATTATTAGAGTCCATTCATTGTGCGAAGGATAAATTGAAACAAGTTGTCGACGTTTCCGTCCATGAGGTAACTCCAAGAGACTGATGGCTGATGGTAATCAGTGCGTAACATGTTTACTGAGGGTACCCACTATCGTTATAATTCAATAAAAAAAATTACATCCTACTCATTACGTTGAAAAAAACAAAGACAACAATATGAGATTTACGGAGTTAGCGTTTACAGCACTCATACCTTTGTCTAAACTATCACACACCTGTTTAGTCGCGCTTTGATTCTTATGAGCTTACATGGAGGTGCGCACATTTCTCGATTTTTAGTTGTGCAACTAAACAGTTGAATGGACTGAGAGACAATCGACAATCGCATAACAGTTGTGCTATAGTTTACAAGTTGTGCGCTCGCTCGTGTACTAGATCATATCGTGAAGTGCTTCGACAAATTGACATTGACAAATCGATGGGAAGGAAAAGTGGATTTGACGGTGGAGGAGACGCATAGGAAGGGAAAATGTCCTCTTTATGTGCGTCTCCTCCTCCGTCAATTAAGGGAAGGCAGCGCATCTGCAATTGCGGATGTTTATGGGCAGTTGTCGCTTTCTATTTCGAAGGAATCAGGTGGCCACTTGCTCGTTTGCCACCTTACAATATAAAAAAAAATGGACATGTCAGACTTACTTTATATCATGTAGTACTTGACTCTCGCCGGTCAACGGCCGATCGCCTCTAGGCCGGTAGTGGTTGTGTTTAGAAGACTGTCCGTGCGGATGGTGTGGACCGCGACGCATGCCCGATGCCAACGCGCTCACAAGCAGGACCAGAGATACTGAAATTATAATAGTTACATTGATTATTTCGTTAAAATTAGTATTGTTGCTACTAAGGATGTAAGGACTAGGGTCTAAATGGTTTACTGTCATATTTAAAATAGTTAAGTTATAACTAAGGGCGTCATTAAGTGTAGATTTTTACAAACAATATGCAATCCTTGTTATACATAGAGTGGTTAATTAGTCAGCCTCTTAAATCGTTAATTCCTTATTCATCGTTAATTAACCCGTAAATCTGTTATACTAGATGTCTTTTAGTCAGCATTAAGCAAATCTCCGGATATACTCTACATTTATTGAAAGTTGACAGTAATGAACACACTGTAGAAAATGTTTCCTGTATTTTTTGCAACGCGCACGCGTCGTCAATTTAACACAACAATCGACAAATACAGATACAATTAGAACAGTACGATAAAGTACTGGTACCTGGGTGTAATTTGAAGGGCATTGTAGTCCCTCGTAAAGGGTAAGGGAGCAGCTGGGGCCCGCTCCATGGGGTCCTGGACTGTACCCCGCAGAGACGCAATATTCACACCTCATTTCACAAGTGCCCCGGCTATTACGTTTGTCGTTCAAATACAACTCGCTTCTCGAATTGTAATTCATTTTTCGAGTGTTTATCGCCATTAAACGTTTAAATGCTAATATCTTTTTTATTTGTTTTATAAGCCGATTTTTAGATAAGACAATAATGTCGTTTCGAAACACATTTTTTTTAAGCATTGATCATCCAAAAAATAAAATCGGAGTTATGTTGCCACTTAAAACAATATAAACGTTCAGTCATATTTACTCAATTTTTCTATCTAATTCTCCCTCTAAACTCTTCTTTCTAATTTCCTAAATGGAAACGAATTAAAGGAGTTGTACAAAAGTGGTCCTTTTTCGAAAGTCAATTAGCAGGAAAACTTTATATACCAAAGGTAAAGAACGAAAAGAGAAAGATTTTTTTCTGAACCGCCATTTTGAGTTCTGTTAGTTTACAAAACCACCTCCCATACAAAAAATAGACAAGTCCTTTATCATATCGACGCCGTCTAAATTAGCAACATTATAAGAACACAATGCAGGATGATGACGTAATATTGAATCTATTGCATAGATAAAAGATATTACTTTAAATTAACAAGTAAAGATGTCAAGTAACAAACAGGTGCATTTGAGCACCCTTTGAAAATCTATAACAGTTCATTTTCAATATTTCAAATGAATAATTTATTCGGTCTCGTCCCCTTCGACCCAGATCGAACAGTTGTTCCGTTGGAAAGACGAGACCAATCTTTAATCGGACCCCACTTTATTATAGAGTACAGTGTATAAAATAAAGCCATAATGGAGGACAAATTATGCGCCTGCAGTGACAAGTGCGCGCCCCGTATGTCAGGGTGTCCGGCGCAAGCGGCATAGTAAGGCGGCGAGACACACGGTCACAGCGTTTGGATAGCAAACACTATAAAAATAAAACATGATTACGCGTACCTGTAATTTACAAGTACTTGGTGCTTTAACACTAAAACACTAGGCTTTTTTTTATTTAAACAACACTATTTCTATATTTTGTCTTATTATTACTATATGTGAGCACAGGCTATTGAATGCAGTAAAAACAATGTAATAAATTGACTCAATAGGTGGACAGTAGCAATTATATCACGGCGGAATATTTATAAATATAATTTAAAGAAATGGATTTGAAATATTTAGGTAGTTCTTAAAAATAAAGATTGTTGGTATTTTCAATAACAAAAATATACATCGATCGTTTTATAGTTGTATCGCCGATCTGTCCGTATGTAACTCGGGCTGGGGGATGTCGCGGCTGCGTCCGTCGTATTATCACCCGATAACACCCTAATACTACGCGATTACAATGCAGCCCTTGTACTACGGGTCACAAATTCCTTTATTATTCGCATCACTTTGGTTACATTTGCAACAAAAAAAGGAACGAAAGAGGATTATTGTGACACATCTCAACGCCTACATACTGGCCACAAAAAGGTCAACAAGGAGAGTTAACAATGAGTCTAAACTATTACTATTATATTCGTATTTAATGTGACAATAAATGTTAAAACGTCCTATTTAACTATATATTAACAAATTAACATTAATTCTGTTGACTAGGCTTTGTTTTCATAGAATCAATTTAATGATTACAACATCTACAAATGTATGTCGACAGCCACAAAAATATCGAGAAAAACTCGTAATGTAGAGACAAAGTACAACAAAGTATTGAATCTAAAAATAATTAATTATTGAGAACAAAGACTACTATTATGATCCATTTATAGTGTTTTTTAACATTCATTTTCTGTATCAAAGAAGCTCAACAAAGAAGTAAGGTTATTCTTTAATAAAATCATGCAATATTAAAAACAACCTCGCAGAAACATTATCTATGGAGTATGAAACTAATCTTTAAATATTTGAGCAAAAATAGATAACTATATCACATTCAATTAGTAATACAACAATGTCATTTCGTGAATTCATGGGGCTTTTACCACAAGTTAAGAAAACTGTATCAAATAAAATAATAACAAAACACAACTCACCAGTAACTTTCATGTCTCGTTCCACTAACACAGAACGCCTTTTGTTTTTGTTTATTGAATTAAATATAAAAACATTTTCAGTCTTCACAACATCGCTTGCCAAACATGACAGAGGAAATCAATGTTACAGCGCAAGCGCAACTGGTGCAATGTGATTTATACTCTATTTTAATACAGTAAAGACTAGAATGCAATGCGATTTTTAGTAGTATTTGCGCATGCTTCATGAGAAGCACATTGTTTATGTTTCAGAGTTCTAGATGGCGCTGAGCGGTCTTCATTCGTTGTTGAAGTCACTTAAAAATGACCACGTATAGAGTGTTTAGGTTAAACGTTTTTACTAGAATATGGTAAAAAAAAATTTATTATTTTATTTTACATGTCAATATTTAAATATGTCGATGATAGATAGGGTATTCTGAATGAAGTTTATTATTACAGACAATTTATACAAGGAATATCGTACGCCCGAGAATTAAAAAAGTAGCCTACGCTTTCTTCCAAACCATGTTCTACATCTGTGCAAAATACATCGAGATCCGTTAAACCGTTTTGGAGATATATAGTAAAAAAACTTTCGTATTTATAATATTAATATGATATGATAGGCATTAAAAATCGACAAATAAGTAAGATTGACTTGCAATAAAGCAATCGTTGATCAAGCTATTGACGCCATCGAAAGATGAGGAGGAATCCAATTTAATACAATTCACAATATTCAACATGAGCATACACGTAATTTCATTTTACGTTAGGGCTGTCTCCAGCATGAAATGATCGATAGATAATTTAGGGATGTAAAAACATTAAACATAGATAAAATCCATCATTTTACTAATACCACTTTTCTAAGGCTTTCCACTTCACCTTCATAGTTACTGTTCTAAACAGTCAGATAGATGTCTATGACTTCTAAAAACAAATGAAAGATGAGTTCGTGATGTAACACAAACTTTCGATTTTTTTTACAAGGTGATGAGGATAGACCCTAATGAGTGGTATAAGGATAGGGATACGATGATGATGATGATGGTGATGATGATATTAAGGGCAGACAGACGAATTGCCTAAAACTACTAGGACTACAAAATGTAATATAAATTAGTTACTTGTAATTTTAATAAAAATAGTCTTGAAATTTTAAATTATTCACGTGATGTATTATGAAGTTCCTTTAATTTGAGTAGGAAAATGATATTTCTTCAGAGATTTTGTTATTACTTAAATTCACCCTAAACGCTTATCTGTAGTAAATATGTAAACAGACTCATCGCCCTGTTTACAGACCTCTTTACCGTACATAGGTACGACTAAATTTGTCAACAAATTGAAAACAGAACTGTTATATGCTCGTCAATAACGACCCTTGATTTATTCATATAGGATTCATTTTCTTTCAACTCATCCCTGAAATAGATCTTTATTCCTTTAAAGACACGAACAGAATTTACTGGCACAACAAGGGGTTTTCTATCATAGAATAGCTTAACTTCTTTAACACTTTGTTGTACAAAATTGTGCCTTGACTCTTAGAAATAAAGTTAAAAATCGTTTATCATATATTGTACTGAAGTCATTTTTGAAAGAGAATGTTTATGTTTATAGCGATCTGTTGTGGGGAAGTTAAAAAGAGACGGGCGTATGTAAGCGTATGAGGGATCGTATGATCAATACATCGCGGGCGGGGGAGGGAGGCAGGGGGTGCGTGCGGCAAAGCCTCCCCTAATGGTCGTTTTCTTACATTTGCATTCTAATTGACTTCTCCACTCAGAACATTCCGTACTCTTCCTTTTGTCTAGTGTGTGTGACGTAAATTGCTAGGAATTAGCGATCCGTACAATTGTGCAATCATTTAGTTCAGTGGAACAAGTGCTTAAGTCGCTCGTTAAATATATTTGATATGCTAAATACATGAGAAGAGATTTACTTTACCTTGTTTATAAAGGAAGTATAAAACGCTTTTAACTGATTTTGTGAGCAAGAGATAATATTTTATGTACCTATATACTTTCAATTTTCACAATATTCCACTATACAGTCCCAAAAGTATAGCTTAGTTAATTTAATTAAAAGTTAATATTAATCCCATTCCACTCTCATAATTTGATAAATGTAAACCAAATCTCGAATACAAGACTTACGGCCAAATTTTATATTTTCTATTGATAACTATTTGATAGTAGTTAGTTAAATTTAGTAGAAACACATTTGACACTACCATCGAATTAGCATATTATCGTTGGAATACGAAAATATAAATCTGTTTCAATTAAAACAATAAATTTTTGGTTTTATATATCAAACGGAGATTTGCAGCGTTGAGCGGGCGGGTGTAGCGTTGCCTAGCAACCACCTCCCCACCCGATACTCCCCCATTCGGATCACTTTTAAACTTTCATGTTGAAAAGTTTTAAGGTTTGCTCGTGGCTCTTAGATTCCCCTCCTTTTTGTTCATGACATCGTAGTATTGAGATATTCTGCACAAATAATTTAATATAACAGTAAAGCAATAATTCTCAGTTTTCTAGGCAATAATAACAGATAAATAGTAATGTGAAATTTAGTCCACTAAATAACATGATAAAAACGGTAACGAATTCAAATATATCTGTACGTTTTTACTTCAATAAAAATTGGATTCTTATATTAAATTGTGCATAATATACTTTTTCGATAAGTAAAACTTTCCTAGAATAATTTACTCATATTAGGTATTTTCACAATAATTAATAAAGAATCCAAATCAGTACTTTTTAGTTTCTTCGAAATTTATTCAATAGGAAATATTCGAGTTTAAATCTGGAGTCGAGTGACTCATATAAGAGTAATTTATATTCTTAAAAACAAATCCGAGGCATCCTCGAGTAGGAGTGGATGGATACTGTTTTCGTTTTATTTTTCGCTGTCGGCGGAAAGTTTTCAAGTAACGAGAGTGTACCGTACAAAATTGATGAGGGAATGAAACCGCGAGCCGCGAAGCAGTCGACCCGAAGGTGCTTTTAGCTCCTAATTGGTAAGCTTTTAAGACTACCGTTCGTTTGACATCGCTACTACCAAGTACAGTCAACAAATAATTAAATAGAAAAGCCAACAAACATTTTAAAAATAAACTTTTTTTTTCTTTCCCACATGTTAAAGTTTTTTCGATACTGGAAAAAATTTCCGTGAAAATTGTATTTCACAAAAAACAATTGCATTTTGAGCACAATAAAGCAAAAACGCAAGTATATTCAAAGTTGGAAAATAAGATTTCAACATTTTCCTAAACTCTGTTTTAAAATTTAATTGGTATATGATGGTATAAATAAACGATTTTTTAGTCATTGTTTTTTCAACTTCTTCAAGCGATCCAAACTATTTTTTTATTATCATCTAAGAAAAATACAAATACTTAACTTATTATATCAAACACATTTTTTTTTCTGACCGTACGTTCGAAAACGTAGAAGCAAACATTTGTACGAAGATTTAGGCGGTAATATATCATCTGAGTATCTTTTACTTACGTTACATAGATGTTACTAAAATATACGTTCATTTAAAATCAAAGTTGACATTCGTTTCACATTTGTTAGTTATTTAATCGGTTAATCGGTTAATTTAATGTAGTCGTGCAATAAATATAAAAGAACTCCATTTTCCTGAAAAAACTACTTGAGTGACTCCTTAAAAAATCAATCTTAAATCAGAAAAACAGAGAAAACGAAATACGCGAAACAACTTTTAAAAGTTTGTTAGTTAACTAACAAACAATATTATGGGAGTTGCTTAAACCCTTCAAATGCTGCACAAAGGATGGCAGGAATCAATTCTGACACGTGGCGGCAATAAAAAAGTTTACCGTTCTAATTTCAAATTATCACTGGGCGGCGACTGACGCACGCACTAAATTAGGCGGCAATTTTGACAGCGGGACAGCCGAAAATTAACTTGTCAAAATATTTTTCTAAACAATCACGTCTCTCTTTGTTACAAAGCAAACTCCCGCCCACATTCGAATAACAAAACAAAACCACAATTAGCATAATAGTTACTTTACTTTTATTGAAATCGTTACAATAGATCGACTCTATTTTGCCGTTTGTGTACGTTTTGTCCAATATTTCATGGCTTCTGGATAAAAATACAAATTTAATTTTTACGTTTTTCCGTAAAACGGAATATCGTTTACCAACCTGTCGTACAAATAATTAATTGGCTCTCAGTTAACCCACCTAATATTCGGGGAAAACATAAATATTTAATAACGGAAAATGGCCGGAAAGGGAAGAATTATAAAATTATCTCTCAAACGTTTTGGATGGCAGCAAAAAGGGTATGCTTTTAAGATATACGGGGTAAAGCTCTGACGGCTGAGCAGGTCCCGTGACCCCTTTCATGGGTCGCTTACGTCAGAACTTTATCAACGAAATGTATGAGACGGTTTATGTTATGTTAACCGCTCCTGACGTTAGTTAAAAGAAAAAAATACCTATTTTTACGAAAAGTATGATTACAACTACTAATTCATTGCAGTGGCGTTGTTAAAAATCAAGGTATAAACAATTGAACAATAATCATTCAAGAAAATTTAGAGAAAAAATGTAACATCCTAAAGCAAAATCTTTAAATAACTACAGATAATTTTAAAGGTACTCAATTAATTGCAAATGACTTTTAACTTGTCATATTTAATAATGTACTTGCATAAACAACATATTACTACAGCTTCTATAACATTTAAAAGTGAATACACATAAATAGACATTGAACGAACACTTTCCATATCTTAGTATACATAGGCAAGGAGCTGCACCGGACCGGAAACATCGGATGCGGGCGGCCACAGGAAGGCTCGTAGAGTCTGGCGCTCTGAACTTATACCTATAGGTACCAATATTATAAAGAGGAAAGATTTGTATTTTTTTATGTATTGGAATAACTCAAAAACTACTGATCCGATTTCAAAAATTCGTTTACCATTAAAAAGCTACATTATCACTAAGTAACATAGGCTATGTGCTTTATTCTTATAAATTTCACGCGGACGAAGTCGCGAGCAACATCTAATCTTTACTAATATGATAAAGAGGAAAGATTTGTATTTTTGTATGTATTGAAATAACTCAAAAACTACTGGGCCGATTTTAAAAATTCTTTCATCAATAAAAAGCTATGTTATCAGTGATTAACATAGGCTATATTTTTTTACTATTAATTAACTTCATGCAGATGAAGCCGCATGGGAACAGCTCGTCTTACATAAAATACATAGATTTTATTCATAACTAGCTGTTCCCATGCGGCTTCATCCGCATGAAATGATAAAAATTTTATTTTATTGTTTACATTTGTCAAACTCTCAATTGCAAATATCAAACTTACCGTTATCATAATAACGTTGCTTCCTTAATGTTGGCAGCTTGTAGTTTATGGTCCCTTTCCCACATGAGGGTTTTTTTCCAATTTATTTACCCCCTAAGTTTAACAGCGTGAAAATATACAGGGCTTTTTATTAAAGAAAAAAATATTCAAAAATATGCTGTGGTTGCGGACGTACTACGCCACAAAGTAGTGTGTGTTCACGCTTTATTATATTAGTATAGATTACTTAATTGGTTGGATTGTGTAAGGTAAACAACACTTAAGAACATTCAGATATGTCGACTGCCTATGGGACATTGGTACATACTGAGCTGTAGAAGGCAGGATGATAACTAGATGGTAACATCAGAAAGGAAGAAATATCCTCATCGATGGATGAAAACAAATCATATATCGCAAACAATAGTCAACTATAACGTGATAGATGTATGTAATTTTCATCTCATTGTTGTCCAACAGGGACTTATTAGTTAGCAACATTGTGAATGCAGGGGCGGAGTGAGGGCGGAACCGACACATGCTACGAACAAATGTCTAAAAGTATCGAACTGTTAGTAAGAATTATTACTATAAATATTTATATCTTGGTAGTACGATCAAAATATGAGTAAATTATTTTTCATAAATTTCGTCTTTACCTATATGTACAAATGACTCCTCTACTTTTAAACGACACGAACGTTTTAAGTAAAATTTAAATATTTCTTTTAGAGTTAAGGCTGGTCTCAAAATTACTTTCCTTAACGATTTATTTGACAACTAGCTTTCGCCCGCGACTCCGTCCGCGTGGAATTAAAACGAAAGTGAGCATCCTATGTGTTCTTCCAGACTATCCTCTACATCTGTAACAAACTTCATCGAGATCCGTTTAGCCGTTTAGGCTACAAACTCTAAAAAACATCCATCCATCTAAACTTTCGCATTTATAATATTAGTATGAAGATTGATTTATTTGTTAGTAAAAAAAATGTAATTTGTACACTCTTATCAAATTAACGGAATACTTATTGTTTTTTCGAACAAAAGTTCAACTCGAAAGCCGCTTAGTTTTTGATTTAAAATTGACCATATCAAAAATAATATAAAAAACTTAAAAACAGAACATAAAAAATGCCACTTGCGACCCTGCCAGGATTCGAACCTGGAATCTTCTGATCCGTAGTCAGACGCGTTATCCATTGCGCCACAGGGCCTGTGTAATACGCATTCAATTAGATGAATAATATCCAACCAATTACAATTATAAACATTTTTTACTTCCATTTCATGTACCTTCATCCGATTACTTAATTACAACTCTATTATTAACCTATACAATATTCCAGGCTGTTCCATATTCCGAATTCATTTCTGATTCGATTTGTCTTGGAATTACAAGATTACAAAGATAATGCCATACTTTTGCATTTAAATTGTTAGATACTCCATTTATTATCCATTATTTTTTATTATTATTTACATATCAGTTTATGGTTTTATCTATAATTTTTCAAAGAGATAAATCTATGATATTAGTTTGCACATTTGCGTTGTATTTGATATTCATAAACGTCCCGTGTTCCTATTCTTTAGAAGCGATAACATCATTGAATCAACCCTTCGTCCACATGACATTCTGAATATAATTAAGGGTATCAAGTGTACCCGCAAAATGTGATCCAAATCCAAGATATGGATACAAATAATTTATTCACTTGTTAAATGAATTTCTCAATAGACATGTTTTTTAATTGTGGATCAGGAACTCAAAGCATATATCATTAGAACTCTTCTGTGGATAAAATTTGATTTAGGTTGATTATTATTTCAACATTTTTATATTTAAACAATGCACTATCACAGTTTGAGCGTAATATATTATATAAAACATAAACATAAAAAAAACATAATAAACAAAAGCATTATATGATATGTAATTTCTTAAATCAAGCATTGTATTAAGTAACTTTTTTCAATAATTTCATAATAGATTCAATAGGTATCAAAGAAATTTGATTAATAAACTTATTTTATGTAATGGAAGTATTGGCACCGATCCTTGATTTAAGAGCAAATTGATAACAATGAAAAGACTACAATTTGGTTGCAAGGGGGTTTTTACCCTTAAAAAAGTCTACCATGATATTTTTTTTACTTTGACAGATATTACGGATTGAATATGTAAATTGCTACGCGGCTACTCGCGGCTAAAATTTTTTCAAGTGGAACCTACATTGTTCTTCATTACAACTCTAGGCGTAAATAATATCTTCTAGTGATACTTTATACATTTTTTGTTCGTAGGTAGGTAGTAGGTACTCGAATCTGCTTTAGGTAGAATAAAACCAATTTTATTAAACATATAATTCTTACTATTCTAAGCGGTCTAAAGAAAGTAATAACATTTCCAGAACTACACAAACACAATCTTAATAAAAATAAATTTATCAGATAGACAATTTCACAGTGCAAGACCACTGACCAAGAACTACGTAATAGAAAACAGCGCGTCTCTATTTCAGCACGTTACCTCGAGAAGTTCATACGTGATTTTGTATTTTGTGCAATAAAACATGGTACAATGCATAAACTTTAAACGCAAGACCGACGAGCTATGGAGACAATAAAACAAAGAAGCGTAGATGCCCCGAGCGCTACGGGCGCACCCTGTGTGCTCCGCCAATAGCAGCGGCTGGTCGGCGCGCGCGGGACCAATGGGGCGCGCTGCCGCCGCCCCAGGACGCCCCCGCCCGCCTCGAACCTCACTTGAATGAGACGCAGCATCTCTATAAAGATTTTACATCGATTATGGGGGTATGGGAGCAGGCCGTTCCGTTTGCACGCGAGGGCGGCGACGTACAGTCCTCTCGCGCAGTCGCGGACAATTAGTGCGCGGGGCGGCCGGCGGCGAGCGACGTCACTATAATGTGGTTAGTCAGTGAGCGTCGGGGCCGCGCCGACGGCGAGCACGGCGGACACGGCGGGCACGGCACGCACGGCGAGGGCTCGGAGCACGAAACGCGAGGCGCGGGAGAACCGCGCTGCTCGCTACAGCGCGCCGGCTACAGCACGGTGGAGTTCAAGAGCTCGGCGTGCGCGGGGGCCGCGGAGCCACCCGCGCCGCCGCTCTCCGCGCTGCCGGACCCCCAGCAGTTCAACATCTTCCCGGCCTTCTTCAGCCGCCAGCTTAACTTCACCAGCGGCGGCGGCTGCGCCCAGGGTGCTAAGATCATGGAGGAGCTGAGACCCAACCTCGTGGGGGGACTTCTCGGGGTGCCGGGTCTACTCGACGAGCACCAGAGCGACGCCAAGTTTCTCCCATCGGGCGTCGAGAGCAAATACACACCAGACAAGGGACGGAAATGTAGCAACGCATCATCGTCTTCCGCCGAGGAGTTTGGCGGCCTGTACGGCGGAGACCACGCGGCAACGCCGCCCGCACCCCTAAGCCGATCTTTACAAGATCACTCAGGTAAGATATCACCTATTCATAACAGCAGAAAAGACATATGAACTAAATGCAAAACTAAAAGTTATGCTTTTAACTATTAGCTTACACAAATTATCATTTGTTTTACAATAGATGTAAGATTGTAAACTAAATATTTCACCACATTTCCACAAATATGTTATTTCTGTTATTTCAAGGCACCAACTTATATTTTTTAGAGACAAACAAATTACTCGATGTCGAGATACAACTGTAGTGTTTTTCCTTGAAACGCATTGTTTGATTAAGATTGAATGTGGTCAGAATTTCGTGCTACAGTGAACCCATAGTGAGAATATTCGAGACACACCAGCTCCAATAACCACTGCATGCCTTTACCGCGGTATTATAAGGCAGATCGTATAGGATTAACGTTTCAAGAACAGTTTTAAAAATTACTCCTTCCGATTAACTTACGATTCACATCTTCCAGTACTTTATGTCACTTTTACGTTATTCGTTCATTGAGTGAAGTTACAAAGGGAATCTACTATGTTAATTTAATTTTAAGAGCGGGCGCACACCTTTGACTAAACTATCGCACATTGTGCGGTTGTCTATTGTTTAGCAGCCCAATCAAATGTTTAGTTGCACAACTAAAAATCGAGTATTGTGTGCACCTCCATATAAGCTCATGGGAATCAAAAACTTGTGCGATAGCTTAGTCAAAGCTGAGCGCGCGCTCTAAATATGACGAAGTGATCTTTGAGATTTCTTCTTTTGTCAGCAAATTACTTAAATGTCTATGGCATTTTTGGGAAAGCGACTTAAAATCCAAAACAACGCCACATCTAGTTTTGTAAAAGCTACTAAAAACTCATTGTGTCTTAAATGCTTTGTCACGTTGTTATGTCCTTTTAACTTACTATAAATTCTAATTGGCGTGATGTCAATACGATAATTTTGCTCCAACAATATTCACGTTGTTATGTCTTCTCACACTGTATATTATATTATATGCATTTTTATTTCGTTATCAAATTATTCATACCCATCAATTACCATAGTCTTATGCAACAGTTAGTTGTATCTTTAATATATTTCTTTCTACGTCATTGCGCTATCGTTTTTATACTTTCTACCAATACGGGTAAAGTTATTATTTGTATTTTTTTATTTTGGTGTTTTTTTTCTCAGCGACGCCGTCGGACGGGTACCGCAAAATCCGTTAACTACCTAATTGTTTTTACTTAACCATGCTGAAATAATGATTTAGATGATAATTGTAACATGACTATTTAAATATCAAAATATGAGAAATCGAGGTGTTATGGAGAACATTACTTTTTGCATAGGACACGGGCCCCTACAAAAAATGTTCTTTGTTTTTCTTCGATGAGTTTAACATACATCGATATGTTCCATAGGTATAATGTCTAGATTTCATCATTCCAAAGTTTGTAAGGGGTTAACATATTGAGAACAAAAAGTCAATGTCAAAAAGCCTGCAAATCACACGTCAGACGGAGTCACGTTTTTGACACACGGATCTGACAAAAAGCTTTACGTTTTCCGCTATATCTAAATATGTTTAACTGCATTATTAATAAATACAATATGTTTTATTCCAAAGATCCTGAAAATCCCAATTTTATTTTTTTATTACAAAAAAAATCTTTGTTATTATTAATTAAAAAGCGTATTCGTTCCTGGCCAAGACAAAAACGTGGGCTTGAAAAAAATGATCTTGCTTTCAGTGGATACAATAAAAATCCTAGGACGAAGCGTTTTGTCACGTATAACCGACGCTATCCAGAATATGTACGCGTATTACAATTCCAATTAGACTAATATTGCAAACAATCGGCCCCGGGGCTGACGTCATGAATACGAAATGTCACTAACGACCGCCCACCGCGTCCCCCCGCACTTCGCCGGAGGGGGGGGGGCGAATTGGGGCCGAATTTTCAGACGCCTCTAGGTGCCAACTTAAACATGTTGTACATACATATGAATTTTAGTACACTAATGTTTAAAGGGACATCTACACTGTTGGACATGTACACGGGCAAATGGAACAAGTTCGATTAATTATATTGGCTTTTTATAACAATTCTTTTAGTTAGATTTTTTTTTCAAAGTATATTATAAAATATTCCACCATATTTTAAAACAAAATGTCTATAATTTCGTAGTAAATTCGAAATTCCAAACTTTTTGTGAAAACAATACTCGTTTCTTTTTTGTTATGTACTTATAACAGGGGTATAAAAGCAAAAGCGCTCCAGTTTTTTTATTTAAATTAGGCATACGAAATTATTTGCTTCCATCATACTTCATACTATCATACTAATATTATAAATGCGAAAGTTTAGATGGATGGATGGATGTTTCTTAGAGGTTGTTGCCTATACGACTGAACGGATTTCTATGGAATTTGGCATAGATGTAGAGGATAGTCTGAAAAAACACATAGGCTACTTGCATTTGTTTTTTTTAAATTCCGCGCGGACTGAGTCGCGGGCGAAAGCTAGTAAGTATTTCATATTAAACTATAGTTTGTACACAAGAATTAAACAAGATTAAGTTACTTCATATTGAAATTGGTCACAGGGATATAAATTAAGGTGGGTGTACACGGCGCGTCACGTACAGTAGTAACAATGGTGCGTACGTGCCGGGCGAACCTTTATGTGTACACTCCTTTATGCGGCCACAGCCTTTTCTACACTTAGTTCTAGCTTTATGCTATACTTGTTTAATTTAAATTCTTAAAAATAGTAGCATATTCGTCACTAGCATAAATTCATAGTAGAAAGCGATACGACCGATTCGATCATTTCGAACTGAAACCGAAGTATACATAAAAACAAGTTTCTAAAGCTTTGAAAATATATATAAATTCATCCAGTTGACTGTATAGTAAATGGTGTGCGCCCACAACTTTGACTAAACTATCGCACTACAGTTATGCGATTGTCGATTGTTTCACAGACCATTCAACCGTCTAGTTGCACAACTAAAAATCGAATATTCTGCGCACCTACATATAAGCTCATAGGAATCAAAGCAAGACTAAACAGTTGTGCGATAATTAACTTATTAAAACTTTCGTGAGACATTTTTTTTTTATAAAAATTTTAGAAGATTTCTGTTAATTTAACCATACCAACTAAGCTCTAGGCTTGTGCTAGGATTCGAACCCTCGACCTCACGGTCGGTCCGTACCCCAAACCATTAGGCTATTGGCACTTAACATATAACATTATACTATATAATTGAGTTTAGCCGTGTTATCTATATCTATATCTATACTAATATTATAAAGAGGAAAATTTTGTATTTTTGTATTTTTGTATGTATTGAAATAACTCACAGATAAAGGTAATTTATCTGTGAGTAACATAGGATATATTTTATTATTACTAATGTTTAGGAACTATTAATAAACACCGTGTTTCTGGACGCCGGCGTTAAAAATTCACTAAACTTTAACTTTTCTCGGCTAACGCTGCCTAAACCGTTAGAGGTATATAAAAATGATGTATGAAAGAATTGTAGATCTTTGCAGCGTTCTTTTATTGGTTTCAATATTAATCCTTATACAAATAAATGCGTTTGTTATCAGGATAATTTAATCTATATCTATACTAATATTATAAAGAGGAAAATTTTGTATTTTTGTATTTTTGTATTTTTGTATGTATTGAAATAACTCAAAAACTACTGGGCCGATTTTAAAAATTCTTTCACCATCAGAAAGGTAATTTATCTGTGAGTAACATAGGCTATTATTTATAATTACTAATGTTCAGGAACTATTATTAAACAGCGTGTTTCTGGACGCCGGCGTTAAAAATTCACTAAACTTTAACTTTTCTCGGCTAACGCTGCCTAAACCGTTAGAGGTATATAAAAATGATGTATGAAAGAATTGTAGATCTTAAAAAGTTCTACAGAAAAGTCCGCGATAGCATATATCTATCTTTAACGGTTTTCTTACAATAACCACTTTTTTGTTTACAAAATGAATTAAAAACCCAACGCTATTTGCAGCGTTCTTTTATTGGTTTCAATATTAATCCTTATCCAAATAAATGCGTTTGTTATCAGGATAATTTAATCTATATCTATACTAATATTATAAAGAGGAAAACTTTGTATTTTTGTATTTTTGTATTTTTGTATTTTTGTATTTTTGTATGTATTGAAATAACTCAAAAACTACTGGGCCGATTTTAAAAATTCTTTCACCATCAGAAAGGTAATTTATCTGTGAGTAACATAGGCTATATTTTATTATTACTAATGTTCAGGAACTATTATTAAACAGCGTGTTTCTGGACGCCGGCGTTAAAAATTCACTAAACTTTAACTTTTCTCGGCTAACGCTGCCTAAACCGTTAGAGGTATATAAAAATGATGTATGAAAGAATTGTAGATCTTAAAAAGTTCTACAGAAAAGTCCGCGATAGCATATATCTATCTTTAACGGTTTTCTTACAATAACCACTTTTTTGTTTACAAAATGAATTAAAAACCCAACGCTATTTGCAGCGTTCTTTTATTGGTTTCAATATTAATCCTTATCCAAATAAATGCGTTTGTTATCAGGAGAATTTAATGTAGAATAAAATTGTCATTTACAGTATTAAAATTGGACTAATAGTTTAGAAGATATCGCGAACACAAACAATAAGGGTAACCGAAAAATCAGCTTACAAGCTACCGGACTCAGAAATTTGGAATCTTGCATCGGTAGATTTCTGTTATTACGTAGATTACTACTAAGTTAATACTTTTGATAATAGGTTCAAAAAAAGGGCGAACGTAATAGGTTATATTTGTAATTTCACGCGGGCGAAGTCGCGAGCAACGGCTCGTGTAGAATAAAATTGTTCTTTACAGTATTTAAATTGGACTAATAGTTTAGAAGATATCGCGAACACAAACAATAAGGGTAACCGAAAAATCAGCTTACAAGCTACCGGGCTTAGAAATTTGGAATCTTGCATCGGTAGATTTCTGTTATTACGTAGATTACTACTAAGTTAATACTTTTGGTAATAGGTTGAAATAAAAGGGCGAACGTAATAGGTTATATTTGTAATTTCACGCGGGCGAAGTCGCGAGCAACAGCTCGTATTGTATAAAAGTAAAACCAAAAGGGATTTAATAACTTCGGATACTCGTCTACTAGTCAATATAATACACAGTTTCCAATTGGGGTATAAAAACATTTCTCGGCCGAACTGGTTTTGCTTGAAAGAAGAATTTCGACTTTTGTGCTGATTTTATCATTGGGAGAATTTGAAGTGCCATATTTATATCTCCTGTTGGTGATCCTGGTTGATTCATCACATATTCTGGGTTCGCACTAGGCTGATAGTCGTCTTGACTACGATATCCAGTTACTCGATAATCCGACGGCGGTTCTGGGTTACGAGAGCCGGTTTTAGGCCCTGAGGTAACGCGGTCTCGGCGATATAAAGAACTTACGCTCATTTCAACTAAAATACCTAAAAATATTATATTTTAATGCAACTGTTTGAACTAAATTAGATACATCTTACTAATATTATAAATGCGAAAGTTTGGATGGATGTTTGTTAGAGTTTGTAGTCTAAACTGCTGAATGGATCTCGATGAAATTTGGCACAGATGTTGAACTTAGACTGGAAGAACACATAGGCTACTTACTTTTTTTTTAAATTTCGAGCGGACGGAGTCGCGGGCGAAAACTAGTATAATATATGTCATTTCAATTCAAAGATTATCTATAGACAAACTATTATAAAATACCTTTCTAGATATAATGTTGAACAAAATATTATACAATACACTACAGTTTAGTAAAAATAAAATTGTTATATGCTCTTACCCAATATTAATATAGATATTTTCATATAATTCAAATGCATCGTAATTTAAACACTTCACCTTTCTTGCACAGGCCGTTGCTCACTTTGACTACACCATAAAAGATATGAACTAAGTATCAAATGAATTCTAATTTAAACTCTCATTAAGAAACAATTAACTTTTTATCAACTATTGATAATGTAAGTTATAAGTTGCATTGCCATTATGTTGTTATCTACTTATAAAAAAATATATATTCATTTATATTTAGTTTATATTATTTTTTAATAAATATGAAATCTTCGAAATACAAAAAGAATTTTACAAAGGTAATCCTGCATTAGATTATTCTTGATTTACCTAATCGTCAAAAGAATGCAAAGCCCGCGATATACGATAAGTTCTTACAATTTTAACTGAACAGTAGATCTGAGAAGTTGTACTAGTGTAGGCAATACATTAACTGTATCGTTCAACTAACTGAACAGTTCGATTCTTTGGTTAAAACTGTAAGTTAAAAAGGAGCTATAATGGGCTTAATAAAGTTAACGCTGACCCGCAACTAAATCATAGCTATTTATTGAGTTAATTTTTTACCTAACAATCATACTAATATTATAACTAATATTATAAATGTGAAAGTTTAGATGGATGGATGGATGTTTGTTAGAGTTTGTAGTCCAAACTGCTGAATGGATCTCGATGAAATTTGGCACAGATATTGAACATAGACTGGAAGAACACATAGGCTGCTTACTCTTTTTTTAAATTTCGAGCGGACGGAGTCGCGGGCGAAAACTAGTATAATATATGTCATTTCAATTCAAAGATAATTTATCTATAGACAAACTATTATAAAATACCTTTCTAGATATAATGTTGAACAAAATATTATACAATACACTACAGTTTAGTAAAAATAAAATTGTTATATGCTCTTACCCAATATTAATATAGATATTTTCATATAATTCAAATGCATCGTAATTTAAACACTTCACCTTTCTTGCACAGGCCGTTGCTCACTTTGACTACACCATAAAAGATATGAACTAAGTATCAAATGAATTCTAATTTAAACTCTCATTAAGAAACAATTAACTTTTTATCAACTATTGATAATGTAAGTTATAAGTTGCATTGCCATTATGTTGTTATCTACTTATAAAAAAATATATATTCATTTATATTTAGTTTATATTATTTTTTAATAAATATGAAATCTTCGAAATACAAAAAGAATTTTACAAAGGTAATCCTGCATTAGATTATTCTTGATTTACCTAATCGTCAAAAGAATGCAAAGCCCGCGATATATCGTATACGATAAGTTCTTACAATTTTAACTGAACAGTAGATCTGAGAAGTTGTACTAGTGTAGGCAATACATTAACTGTATCGTTCAACTAACTGAACAGTTCGATTCTTTGGTTAAAACTGTAAGTTAAAAAGGAGCTATAATGGGCTTAATAAAGTTAACGCTGACCCGCAACTAAATCATAGCTATTTATTGAGTTAATTTTTTACCTAACAATCATACTAATATTATAACTAATATTATAAATGTGAAAGTTTAGATGGATGGATGGATGGATGTTTGTTAGAGTTTGTAGCCTAAACGGCTGAACGGATCTCAATGAAATTTGGCATACATGTAGAGGATAGTCTGGAATCTGGTAGAACACATAGGCTACTTGGTTTTGTTTTTTTTTAATACCACGCGGACGGAGGCGCGGGCGAAAGCTACTTACAAATAATTAAGACAGTCTTAACAACAAATTCAATTCTAATGCCTGATTTTTTTTGATCCAGTATTTTTTTTTGGAAATTAAATCTACCCGTTACCCAATGGAATGTTAAGTTGGACTCAATTGAAAAAATTGAGGACCCTCTCAACATAATGGAGTGTGTATTGTGACGCGCACCGAGTTCTCGCCATACACAATGCGTTTTATCCCTAATACTGTACAGATCAGCTGCTATTATAAAACATATTGCTAAGCGAAGCTAACGTAAAGTTTAGTAAAAAACCTGGAGTAAATGCGAATCTAGAACTATCTCAAATAATCTCAAATTTGTAAATTATTTATTATTTGTCAGTAAATGAATGGCCACCTTTAATATGGACAGTTCTATTTCCACTATGACGGCTACACGCAACCTGACTCGCGCGGTAACCCACCCAGTGAAAATAGACATTATAAAGTTAAGAATTCTGATGTTCTGGGTAGATCTTGAGTAAGTCTCCTATAACTTTAAAAACTCAGAGCCTGTCCCACCAAATTGTAAATTGACTGATACAATCTAACATGTAAAATATGTGATGGAAATATGGGATTTTGTGCCCTTATCTGACAGTGACGTCATTTTTAAGCCATCTGAGTCTCTATCAGCCAGTGATGGGACAGGGCCTTAACCTTCCTAATCATAACGTTGATCATAAAATAAGTAACCATATTGAATTTAAACATTAAAAGATATGTGTACTTCAGGAATTATATCCTCCTTATTATTTTATTGTCCCCTATGGTGTTTCATGCGAAATTAATCGGCAAGGTGCAATCAGTGATGGAAATCTGTCGGATTTGTGGCATTTGCGCCGATTACAAATCTATTAGCGGTGCGCGACATATGCACGCCGACAGCGCGGACTCGACGCTAGAGGGCGCGGCGCCCCGTCGACACTCCGGAGGTGGTACAGACCCTACACGACAGTTAATGTACAATTCATTTATATTTTTTTAAATAGGAACTCAAAGAACGATTGGATTTTAGATAAAAACTTAAACTGTTTGTTAGTTTATAAAAACCTCTTAGTTTTTTTGGTTTAAAATACACACGATTCACATACTTTTCAATTATTAAATGTGTAATTTGAGCATTAAGAAAACATGACGCAATTATTATGTAAGTACATTCTAACAATATAATCTTTAAGCTTTTAATCAAAGGCATAAACTTCTTAGAATGCTTTAAAGAAGCGAATTAAGCGAAGTGAAGCAATTTACGAATTGATGTAAACAGTTGGAAACTAAATTATTAAATCGATTCGTTGGAAAATACAAGAATTTTAAATTAAAATATCCATTTTATGGTCCGATTTCGCTCTGAAAACTTTGTAAATGGTGATAACAAAAAAACACCTTAATAAAAAATAAGAGTAAAGTAACATTTTTGACACGAGTCAATCCTATTCTCGGGATGCAGTCACCCGACACCTCTCCAGCGGCCACAGATGGCGCTTTTATGTCAATCGTCATAATTAGGGGATTACGACCCCCTAATGATATGTTACATTGAATCTCTATCACGCCCCTGAACAAATGTTCTCTACTACTACAAATATTGTTCATTGACTTTTCGCAGATATCTCGGGTTTACTGTACCAACCCTAAAATTAACTTAGAAAATAGAAATGTGGCAAGTAAAATGTTTATATTTATACTAGCTTTTACCTACGACTCCGTCCGCGTGGAATTTTAAAAAAAATGAGTAGCCTATGTGTTCTTCCAGACTATCATCTACATCTATTCTAATCATATCATGATAAATTTCATCGAAATCCGTTCAGCCGTTTGGCTACAAGTTCTAACAAACATACATCTAAACTTTCGAATTTATGATATTAGTATGAAATATGATTTGTGTTTAGCAATCTTTTTAAATAACGCGCATAAGAACAAAATCAAAATCATTAGGCAAAAAAAAACCAACCAAACCTAACCTAACCAAACCAAAAATCCAGACGAAACATAACTTGTCTAACAATTCTAGTATGAAAACCATAACAAATCTAGTATAAAATCTTTTACTTTATTAATGCTACATTTCGTGGACAAAATCAGACCACCCACAAAATTCGGAACTCAAAAATACAATTTTAAAAAGTCAACACTAACGGCATAATGGCCGCCAAAAAATGACAAGTAAAAAGCGAAACCGATATAACCGTCAGGTAAAACACAGACATGAAAAAAGCAACCTTTTAAACGCTAAAAGGCCCCGTTTACCGCGGACGCAAACACTTAGCTCCATGTTAATTAGTAAGTAGCTAGGACGCTGTCAAAGGGAATGCATGAATACTTGCTAAACCGACCTCCAGCGGCGCTTTTAAAATCTCCCCCTCTTAATTCAAAAGCTCAGAGAAACCAAAGGTAAACTGATTACTCCGCCAATACGGCATTTTTAAAAGCTTGCGCGGAATTTATACAGACGGAATATAGAAATAAGATAATAAGATCACTTTCAACGTTTATAGTTCTCACTTTAACGTATTCATTCTGGCTTTTTCAACGTTAACAGTATATCAAATCTAGAGGTCTATATAATTGTACCGGTTCTATTTAATGTGGATTTTCTGTTGAATCGTCTGTTTAAATTATGTTTACTAAGTTTTTTTCAGGGTAAATCGAGAATTTATTTAAATGTCAAGTGAGATGCAGTTAGGTACATTTTTATATGTGACTAGCTGTTCCTGTGCGATTTCATCAGCATAAAATTATTTTATTGTTTACATGTGTCAAATTGTCAATAGCAAATGTCAAAATGACATGACATGACAAACCTTGGCAATCTTTCTTTCTTGATGTTGGCAGCAACTTATGGTCTTTCCCACATTAGGGTTTTTATCCAAAATATTTACCCCCTAAGTTTAATGGCGTGAAAATATATAGCCTAAAGCGTGACGTAAGTGTAGAGCTTTTTATTAAAAAAAAAATATTCAAAAATATTCTGTTATTGCTGACATCTTAGGCAACAAAGAAGTGTGTGTTTACGCTTTATTATAATAGTATAGAGTATAGATAGTATAGTATAGAAGAAGTATAGATTGTTGTACTTTCAATAAGTACCATTTAATAACCTAGCTACTAACTTTAAGAAAAAAATCAGAGATGTAAACGTTGTTCATTGAACTAAATTCTCATTAAAATTAAAAAAAAAACATAATTGATTTATATTAAAAAGTAAATATGATAGAAATTAGTATTTAAAACTGTCGTAACAGTAATAATAAATGGAACATTCGTTAACATAATTTGCCATAAAATTCTATAACAAAATTATCTTAGTGATTATCGTATTTTAGTACTAGTCTTAGTAAATCGGTATTTATAGCTATCTCTTTCATCCTCTTTAAAAAACGGAGATAACCATAGTTTTCGCTTAAAACTTCCACGTTTGATATTCACGGTTAATTTGCTTTAAGAGACAATTAGAGTGGAGCGATCTTGACCTACGGACTGCGAAGGATCGATGCCGACCGCTATGCTAATAAGACGTTCTTTGAAGTAAATGCTACGTGATGTGATGCCACGGACACTTATTTTAGAAACTTGAGTAAATTTTTAAATGAATATCGGAGTTCTGCGTCTAAACATTTATATCGGGGAAGCAGTTTTTTTTTCTTCAGACAAGAAAACAGCAGTAGGGAAGGGAGAAATTAGTGTTAGTCAACAAAATGTTGACTAACTCTACTTCATGTTACTAAACTATGATATCCTATTTCTATTTCGTTTCTAAATATACATTATTATTTTAAATGCATTTTTTAAATAAATTCTCGAATTAATTTTTTTTTAAACACACACAGGGTAATCGGGTGTTTTTTTTTTAATTCTCATTTATTACATTTAACAACAGAAGGCGCATTCAAGAAGTTAAAACCTGAGCCGGGCGGGTCTGGCGGCGGGGGCTCCACGTCCGCGCTGTCGCCGGCGCTGGGCCCGCAACACGCCGGCCACACGCCTACCACTGCCTCGTGCCCCACACCAGCCAGGCGGAGGCATAGGACTACTTTTACACAGGTATGTACATAATCTAGTAATAAAAAACAATTAAACTGCCTCTACCAAGCAAAAAAAAATTAATATTTAATTGAATTGATCAAAAGCCATAAATCAAACTATCACTGTGAACTGGTTACACATATCTGTCTTAAAGTTCCTTGCTGATGAATTGATCACAAGCCATAAATCAAACTATCACTGTGAACTGGTTACACATATCTGTCTTAAAGTTCCTTGCTGATGAATTGATCACAAGCCATAAATCAAACTATCACTGTGAACTGGTTACACATATCTGTCTTAAAGTTCCTTGCTGATGAATTGATCACAAGCCATAAATCAAACTATCACTGTGAACTGGTTACACATATCTGTCTTAAAGTTCCTTGCTGATGAATTGATCACAAGCCATAAATCAAACTATCACTGTGAACTGGTTACACATATCTGTCTTAAAGTTCCTTGCTGATGAATTGATCACAAGCCATAAATCAAACTATCACTGTGAACTGGTTACACATATCTGTCTTAAAGTTCCTTGCTGATGAATTGATCACAAGCCATAAATCAAACTATCACTGTGAACTGGTTACACATATCTGTCTTAAAGTTCCTTGCTGATGAATTGATCACAAGCCATAAATCAAACTATCACTGTGAACTGGTTACACATATCTGTCTTAAAGTTCCTTGCTGATGAATTGATCACAAGCCATAAATCAAACTATCACTGTGAACTGGTTACACATATCTGTCTTAAAGTTCCTTGCTGATGAATTGATCACAAGCCATAAATCAAACTATCACTGTGAACTGGTTACACATATCTGTCTTAAAGTTCCTTGCTGATGAATTGATCACAAGCCATAAATCAAACTATCACTGTGAACTGGTTACACATATCTGTCTTAAAGTTCCTTGCTGATGAATTGATCACAAGCCATAAATCAAACTATCACTGTGAACTGGTTACACATATCTGTCTTAAAGTTCCTTGCTGATGAATTGATCACAAGCCATAAATCAAACTATCACTGTGAACTGGTTACACATATCTGTCTTAAAGTTCCTTGCTGATGAATTGATCACAAGCCATAAATCAAACTATCACTGTGAACTGGTTACACATATCTGTCTTAAAGTTCCTTGCTGATGAATTGATCACAAGCCATAAATCAAACTATCACTGTGAACTGGTTACACATATCTGTCTTAAAGTTCCTTGCTGATGAATTGATCACAAGCCATAAATCAAACTATCACTGTGAACTGGTTACACATATCTGTCTTAAAGTTCCTTGCTGATGAATTGATCACAAGCCATAAATCAAACTATCACTGTGAACTGGTTACACATATCTGTCTTAAAGTTCCTTGCTGATGAATTGATCACAAGCCATAAATCAAACTATCACTGTGAACTGGTTACACATATCTGTCTTAAAGTTCCTTGCTGATGAATTGATCACAAGCCATAAATCAAACTATCACTGTGAACTGGTTACACATATCTGTCTTAAAGTTCCTTGCTGATGAATTGATCACAAGCCATAAATCAAACTATCACTGTGAACTGGTTACACATATCTGTCTTAAAGTTCCTTGCTGATGAATTGATCACAAGCCATAAATCAAACTATCACTGTGAACTGGTTACACATATCTGTCTTAAAGTTCCTTGCTGATGAATTGATCACAAGCCATAAATCAAACTATCACTGTGAACTGGTTACACATATCTGTCTTAAAGTTCCTTGCTGATGAATTGATCACAAGCCATAAATCAAACTATCACTGTGAACTGGTTACACATATCTGTCTTAAAGTTCCTTGCTGATGAATTGATCACAAGCCATAAATCAAACTATCACTGTGAACTGGTTACACATATCTGTCTTAAAGTTCCTTGCTGATGAATTGATCACAAGCCATAAATCAAACTATCACTGTGAACTGGTTACACATATCTGTCTTAAAGTTCCTTGCTGATGAATTGATCACAAGCCATAAATCAAACTATCACTGTGAACTGGTTACACATATCTGTCTTAAAGTTCCTTGCTGATGAATTGATCACAAGCCATAAATCAAACTATCACTGTGAACTGGTTACACATATCTGTCTTAAAGTTCCTTGCTGATGAATTGATCACAAGCCATAAATCAAACTATCACTGTGAACTGGTTACACATATCTGTCTTAAAGTTCCTTGCTGATGAATTGATCACAAGCCATAAATCAAACTATCACTGTGAACTGGTTACACATATCTGTCTTAAAGTTCCTTGCTGATGAATTGATCACAAGCCATAAATCAAACTATCACTGTGAACTGGTTACACATATCTGTCTTAAAGTTCCTTGCTGATGAATTGATCACAAGCCATAAATCAAACTATCACTGTGAACTGGTTACACATATCTGTCTTAAAGTTCCTTGCTGATGAATTGATCACAAGCCATAAATCAAACTATCACTGTGAACTGGTTACACATATCTGTCTTAAAGTTCCTCGCGATCTTTATCTCAGTTTTAAAATCGCTTTTTCCCCCGAGGCTCTCTATTGATTTGTCCCAGGGGTGCCTAATCTGTAGCTTTTTTATATTATCCACAATACCTATACGTTACTACATCTTAAAAGTTATGTTCACGTCGTCTTTTATTTACAAAACGCGGACAGAATTTATTTTATTTTCCACTTGTGTTACTGACAACATAACTTCAACATTTAGCTCCTTTTATTAAAAAATACAAGTCCACATAAGAAAATAAAAGGTTACTTAACATCATTAGATCGAAGTCTTGCGCATACATAGCTTTAAAAGGTTGTACGTAAGATGTTGAGCTTACGTGCGACACACATACGTATATAAACACAAGTACGTACGCGAAGGAACCTATTAGCGTTCAGGCGACGGTACATAAGAATGTAAACGTTAAAGACGAGCTCCCTTCTAGAGAGAATTTCGATATAAAAATACAACGGCGGAGGGCGCGCGGCGAGGGGACAGAGGCCGGGGAGAGACGGGAGGAAAAAGGGGGAGGGGAGAGGTGGCCCCCGAGGCATTGCAATCCCATCAAATGGATCCGTAACGAAGTTAGCCGCTCATCCTCCCCGCGCGCCTCCCGACATTGTCTCTGCCCTCAAATGAATTCTACAATTGGAAATAAGAAAATGTTTTGTTGGAGCCTCGCCGTCGTGCTTTTCCAGTTTAAACGCGACCGTTTTCATCGGATAACACGGAGCTCGAGGCAATGCGTTTATCTATTACTAACAAAATCGGAATATCATTTATTTTATAATTTTGTATTAAAACAACTGTAAAGAAAAGCTTCATTTTTTAAATATAATTTGAACATTTAATAAACGAATAAAATGCAATGAAATGAACTGTTTAGGTTACTTAGTCGGTATTTATTTTCATTCCATAGTTCTTTCGTTAAACAATCAATTGAAAATCAAATAGTGAAAATTTATTTCAAAGTTAACAAATCGTTCCTAAATTACGTAACTATTAGTAACGTTTTTATTTATATCGGATATCATAGGTTTATGAAGTACTATTCAAAATAATTCAAAGATAATCAAATATAGGAAATGAAAATTTTCCGTATTATTTGCTACAAACGAATCAATTTTTAACGGATATGAAATAGCCTCATTTTTCGTCAGAACGCGCAGCAAAACACGAACATTGGACAGCTTCGAGAGGAAAAAAACTAACGCGCCATTTATGTGTCTTCCCTCCACCCACGCGTATACATAGCTAGACTATGCAGAGAAAAATCCGTCGTATCTTAGGTAGATAAAGAATAAAATAGCTTGAATTTTGATAGACGTGTAGGGTGTGTTAGGTGTAGGGTGTATCGGTTTATTTATATGGGGAGTGCGTTCGGAGGGAGCGGCACTCCGCCCCGCGCCCTCGTCCCCCGACCCGCCTCTAATCAGCTCTAATCACCATATCAAACGACGTACGCTCATTCCTGGTGACAACAACGGATTAAGCCTTCGTGTTACTGCCCTTTACTTTGTTTAAGCTTTATATGTTTTAATTATATAATGATTTCTATTTTATATAAACATTAACCTTTTTAACATTAATAAACCTGTGCCTTCCCACGATTTCACTAGATGTTATAGATTGGTTGAAAGATGGTACGCCCTTAGTAAATGCCTATTTACTCAACTCTTGAAGGCCCTTTTTAGTACTAGTCCGTTTGAAAACCGGACTTTTTCTACCTCACAAAAGCCTATTTTGTCCTCGATACCTTTTAATATGCACCCATTTTTCATCTGTGTAAAATGTTTTGTACTCTGTACAGGTATGGTTTCAAAACCGTCGCGCGAAGTACCGTAAGCAAGAGAAGCAGCTGCAGAAGGCGCTGGCGCCGGCCGTGCTGCCGGGCTGCAACGGCATGATGCGCAACATACAGGGCTACCGCGGCTACCAGCCCTACCCGCATCCTAACACCATCAATAGATATCCACAGGTGATTATCATCATCATCATCATCATCACCAGCTCACTATACGTCCCCACCGAGGGGCTCGGAGCCTACCCTAAAGTTAGGGTGACTAGGCCATAGTCAACCACGCTGGCCAAGTGCGGGTTGGTTGACTTCACACATATCTTTGAATTTCTTCACTGATATGTGCAGGTTGCATCACGATGTTTTCCTTCACCGTAAGAACGTCGGGTAAATTATGTACATATGAAAATTCGAAAAAACGAAAATCACATTGGTACATGGCGGAGGGATTCGAACCCAAGACCTGTAGATTACAAGTCAAGTGCTTAAACCACTGAGCCACCGACGCTCGGTGATTATCATGATAGATACTAAAAAACGATAAAGGGAGTTCCAGTAATCGTAGAGGAAAAACGCAAATTACTTATTAATGTGTGTACTTCTAATATTACAAAACCTCAAGCAAAATATCGTAAGGACAAAAGGAGATATTCCTTTAATCTTATCAAAATAAACAATATAATTATTTCGTTTAGTTAAATACGTAGAGTCTAATATAGTATAGCTTCTTCTTATGCTAATTTTACCATTTATACATTTGTTTCTATTTAAAAATCAGAAAATCTATAAGTAGGTAAATTAGCGACTTAATTTTTAATTTCCAAATCCATATTAAGATTTCGTTTGTAAAAATTGGTGTTACATCAAACTTCACATACAAAAACCGAAAACAAATGATGCGTCGCAATTTGTCCGCTCATTACGATGCGGCGCTAATCAGCGCTGTGATTACGACGTAATGCGATTGCCGACGCCGCTGCCGCCACCGAAAATAATGCAAATGGTCGCCGCGACAACCGCTCTACCGATATAACTCAATATCACAACAATACAAATCGTTTACTCCGCGTTGCTCATCACTCGAATCTCTTTAACATTTTCATAAAGACATAATGTACGTTTTCTACACGATATCGCCACGTTATTAGCGGTCAACGATAGAAAAGTTGCTGTGTTTTTTCGAACAATATTTACGAAGGGAGAATATTTGACTAAAGATTTAGGAAGGCTAGGAAATTTTCTAATCAACCCACAGCGATTTCTATGGTCTATGAACTACTCCTTTTCAAAGTGCTAATGTTAATTCTACTAATATAGAAACTCTATCGTAATAACCCTTAGTAATACATGGCTAGAAATTAACATCATTTCTTAAATTTCCTGGATGTTCAAGACGTTAATTGGCGGTTTTAATAAAGTTTATACAATGATACTGTAGAAATTAGCGCCTATAAATATTAAAGAGCAACGAGTTAAAGTAATTATTTGCTACTAGATGGTATCAGGAACTGCTATTGACTGTATATATGTTCAACGGCGTGTATATTGTGGTGGTATTTGATGCGATCACACAAGTGTTAATTATCTCCATCCCATTATCAATTAGCTGAAGTGTTGATAGCAATAAAACATACGACCGCGGCCCGACGAACGATTAACATAAAACAAGCGCGCGAAAAACGATTAACTTCCCCGAAGCGAGCTCTCCGTGTGCTAATGAGCAGTTGATGAGATTTCGGCCCCGGCTCGCAATGCCAATGCGAACGCGTGCATTAATTTACATTTTGTCAATTCAATTTGTATATAATTTTGCGGGATTGAGTATTACTACAATTATAGATAACATAAACAAGACCTAGGACATAAACGTGAAACAAACTTAATGTATGTATTCCTTATCCCAGGTTTTCGTCCTCCAGGTTAATCTTCTTTCATCATCATGTCATCAGTCAAGACTCCCTTTTGATCATGTCACCTTTCACGCAATCTATCTCTTTCTAGACATACCAGGAATTAAGTATCAAAAATGCCGACTGTGAGTACGGCAATAAATTAATATGACATACATTTGTGCAGCATCACGGCAGCTACGAAGAGTTGCAGAAGGACATATTTTCGCTGTCGCAGATGGGAGGCGGCTCTTATCCCATGCCGCAGGGCTTCTCTATGGGCCACGGAGCCAACATGTCCGCCGTAGGGATGCGGCAAGACGCCATGGGTAAGTCCACAAAATCCTACCATAATTCAAGATAGATACAGATTCACATATAAAGTCTAGGATAAAATTAATGTTTCATCAATTAAAGAAAAAAATCATTCGACTATATTATGTTCGTAGATTACATGAAAAATATTTAATCGAAAGGAACAATTGAACTTGTAATTAGAAATAGATTATATAACGAAAGTCAAATCTAACCTATAAAATTAAACAATTATAAAGCCTACAATAAAGTTAGAAGTGCTACAGTGAAAACTAAAACACAAGTTGGAACAAGGAGCGATAGAGGCGACGCGGGAGACGGGCGAAGGACGACGGCAGTTTTCATCAACTTTCTATTAGCGCCGTCAAGGCAATTATAAAGTTGGCAAGAGCTGAGCGATGATCGCGGAACCCGCCGCCTTTTTATACAAATATCCCTTATAATAATGAGAAAAGTTGCTCGCAACGCCACAGAAAGATAAGTTCCGCCAGATGATCTTGAAAAAGATAAAAAAGTTAATTACAATTTGTTAAAGTCGCCTCGTAACATTTATTCTTTTTTCGAAAACGTTTTGCTCGTTATTAAAGAAATAACAAACTGTCTCATAATCGTTGTCATTTTTTATTTTTTACAATCGCGAAATAAGCAAAAACTTTCAGCTACACGGCAAAATTGATACAAAACATTTACCTAAAATAAAAAAAAAATCATTCCTAACCTATATTTGAAATGTTGATATACACAAATTAATTTAATATTAGTTGAACTTATAAGCGGAAATGATAAATTATCTCCATATAACTGAGAAGCTTAACTAGTTAAACTAGTTCTGGTGTACCGGCAAACCGGCATACATTTTAAAAGCAAACGATAATGTTATATCATGTTCCATCATACGAAAGATAACTCATAGCAGAACGCTTAACTTTGATTCAATAATGATTTTAAAAGTTGAATTCACATTATCTAAGTTTAATTTAATAAATTAGTCTATCGACTTACAAGCTTTGCTTTACTTTAACAAAACGAAGCCACAAAACATCACTAAACACAAGTTAATCTAAAAAACGTTTAAACAGTTGTATTTCAAAGATTTACGTCTTAAAAGCAATACGCGAGCTTATTTCGGGAAAAAAATCCAAGGCGATGAAACATAAAACGACATCGCTCGAGGCGTCGGAGACATTCCGGCGTAGAAAAAACGAGCAAGTAATGGAGGCGAGGCATCGTACCGTAGATATTCTAATAAGAAAATTTCCACTACATTTACTTTGGCGGGCGTCCTCGCGGCGTCTTGGCAAATATCTTATTTCCTGCGGCGAGATTGCATCTTGAGAAAACGCGAGGGTCGATTCGGGACCTCACTACTCGCTCCCGGCCCTCCGAATACACCCTCCTATGTTCAAATATGTCTGGTATATGCTGGAGATTCTTGTTTAGAATATATTTAATCTCGGAAATATATTTCAATTGAAGAAAAAAATCCTAAGTAAATAATGAGATCTAGTATACTATTGAAGTTGATTCGAAGTAAAGTTAGACGCGACTAACAATAAATAGGAAGTAAATAAATGATGCAAATTTCGTTGAATAAATAATAATTGTCTTCAGGTTTCTTTTAAATTGTTTACAGCATTTCTAGTTCTTGAACCTGCATGATGCATTAGCATAACATAATGTATGAAGTAAAGAACATAGTATCTATATTCATAGTGTTCTCTGATGCTTAACTATTCTTTATAACGTAAATTCAGTTCGTCTTTTTGAACTGTAAAAAGGTTTATGGTAGTGTTGAGATGTTACTAATCTTACTAATATATGCGAAAGTTTACATGGATGTTTGTTAGTTAGTATAGAGTTTGTAGCCTAAACGGCTGAACGGATCTTTATGAAATTTGGCAAAGAGGGTAGTCTGGAAGAACACATGGAATATTTTTTTTTTAACTCCGAGCGAATGGAGTCGCGGGCGTAAGCTAGGATGTAACATATATTTGTTATCCCCAGGTATGAGTGCGGAGGACGAATGGTACAACAAATCGCTGTCCGCTCTGCGAATGAACAGCGGCCATCATGCGAACCTAGCCGCTGCACCTATGCTGCAATACCAGACCTAATCGCTACTGCACGGCGCCGACTACTCTCCGGCGCCGGCGCACGACTACGCGCCGCCCTAATCAGCCAGCAATGAAACGAATACAAATCGTTTTATTCGGCTAGTTGACGATTAAGTTAAGAAGAATTATTTTACACGACGTTCCTGAATTTTAAAATTGGATTTATAAAAGACTTATTTCACAGGATTTTAATTTATATTTGGACTCTACCTATTACTTGATTATTTCAACCACAGTTAAACCAAAGACTTTCGAATCTTTTAGAAAAGACATAAGTATTAAATCCAGTTAAGGCGCTAGTTGTGTGACTTATAAAGGACTTTCAATTGACCGTTGGTATGCTGAGAATTATTCAAGCTGTTTAACTATAAGACGTGCTTAACTGTGCGGTTAGCTATATAGGTACAAAATAGATTTTTACTTTTAAAAGCGTTCATTGCGATTTACGCTAAATTATATATCCTAGTCATATTGTACAGGCATTTCATAGGTTAAGTAAAATAAGGTCCATATTGTATTTCCCGAACTGTTTTATCGACGTTTTTGGCTTATTAGGGAGCTCTTTATATTTGAAAAAAAAATCCTTGGTATAAATTATAAAATGAAATAAATCTTTTATCCAAAGATAAAGAGCTCTCCGTTAAACAAAAGAATAATGATGTAAATAAAATGTTTTGCATGATATTTATAAGACGTTAACAGCTCAACGATATAATAACTAAATATTGTTTAGTCATAGATATAAAAACTATAGATACCTATAGATATAACATCTACGGTTATCTATAGGTTATATATCTATGTGTTTAGACAAAAAAAATTATTAAGCGGCCATTTTATCATCTCTTAAATAACTACGCGCTGTATTTGCTAGTCAGTTTTCTGTGAACCAAGATCTCATCGTAATTTAATAATTAAGATTGTATTAAATGTTTATTTATTTTTATTTATCTTCAAAAGTATGGTAATCATTTTTGAACGGCCATCTTGTGCATTTCAATGTAAATATAATTTATAAGAGAACTTATCGGAATAATGAACATGTGTAAAATTTAAATAAATTATCTAAAATGTATAGTGTAGTTTTTTTTACACAAACTTTGGTTTTTTATTTTATTTTATATTATTATTATTATGGTAGACTAACGATCCCTAGCTTCGCTTGCGTGGCAATGATATACCCTTTATATCTTTTCTGTTACATCCATACCCTTCCCTTTAATGTAAAATAGAGAAAGAGCTTTTGTACTGACTGACTACACTGACAAAGTGCGTTTTTATAAATCGATACTCGAGGTATGTGTCAACAAAACACAATTGTCTCAACAGACATTACTCACCAATATATTAAAAACATAAAATAACAGCAACATTAATCAGATTTAGGCAAAGCATACTGCGGATTGGTCGCGTAGTTCTGCTTGAGGTATCGTGAAAGATGGGCTACCACGATACGTTCCCCGCCCACTGCCTTCCAGAAGCCAAGAGCTTCGTCTCTTATAGCCGCACTTTGTCCACATTCCTTAAAACATATATTAAAGCAATTAGTCTTATCAAATTGTTTGTTAGACAAAGAGACTGCAAACTTCAAACCTTAATAGGTTTTCAATTTCCCATAAAATATCTATTAGATAAAACACCCTAAACACAAAGAAATTAAATGTTAATGCATAACTGACTACAGATAGTAATTATCTTGTAATTAAAATCAAAACAACGTTAACTACTTGGTTTTTGTTTCGCAACTAAACAGTTAAATGGACTGTGAAACAATCGACAATCACTTATTATAAAAAATAATATTTGTAACACTGTTTAACTTACCGAAGGTATATCCTCAGGAATATGAGCCTGGAGAAAAAAGAACGATTAAACTATAAACAACGAAACAAAAATAACGATAAATATCGATTAAAAAAAGCTTATAGATAGAAAATTTACGTCTAAAGAATAACAAATTTACCACTTCTTGGCTCGTTCTTCCGACAAACTTGTCTATGACAGATCTGAAAGTACCCAGATCTTGCACCTCCTGTAATTTTACACCACATCTATAAAATTGACCGGTCGAAAACAAAGCTAGTTTATAAACTGACAGCAAATACTAATATAACAAAGAGGAAAGATTTGTATTTTTGTATGTATTGAAATGACACAAAAACTACTGGGGCGATTTCAAAAATTCTTGCACCATTAAAAAGTTATTTAGTTTTGTTAGCAGTGAGTAACGTAAAGTGAGAGAAGACTATGTTCTTTACTATCTTTTTTTAAGTTCCAGAAGGACGAAGTTGCGAGCAACAACTAGTCTAAATGTAAACTTACAGCGGGTCCATATCCAGAATAGACAGCTTCTATACCATACTCAGATTCCACGGGTGGTCTGTGATCGCCAAGAAGATAGAAAGTTGATTTCAAGAGATCGTACACCTTAAACACGAAAGCATACGATACATTTCTGCTTGCACTGTTCATTTAATTATACTGCCCCTAGGACCCACAAATGTCTTTATCCATTCCCGATTAGGAAACTGGACTCAATCCCTGGGGAGCATACCTCTGGGACTAAGATAAAAAGTCTCATTCGGCAATTATTTTTTAGGTACTTTCAAACAAATCAACGTTTGTCTTCTACTTTTTAAGAGTAACAATGGTAACAAACACAACATTTTGCAATTTAAGAAATAGTATTCTGAACGTTTAGGATTATACTGAGCACGCCACAATTAATATACATACTAATATTCTATATTACATCAATACTAGCGTATTTTGCATTAACTTGGTATATCTATTAGTAGCAATTTTCAATAAAAATAACATACACATCTAAATAATTTTACATCTTTCTAACATCTGTTGAAAGTAAGACTCTTTATTGATACTCACAGTCCCCACATCTTGGTCATTTATATCGTTCATTAAGTTCTTAAACGTCATTTGATACATCGCTGTCATCCAAGGCTGGGAGAAGAATTCGTACAAATCATCTATCTGTTTCATCTAAAATAAAAGCATATGTTATCTCTCACTCTTTCTAACAATAATCAACAATGTTAACATACCTTGTATCTAACAAGTAGCTTATTAAAGAACGCCTCATGTTTTCCGAACAGTTGTGTAAGGTTCTCTGATGGGAAAGGTTTCTTCGACAAGCACGTGACCAACACAACGCAATGCAGTGCGTTTAATTGCAAGCGGAAATAGTTGCCGTACTTATCCGTTTGTAAAGTATGACCCTGGGAATAAGTGATAATTTCTAATCATGTAAAACTAATCTAGCTTTTTAGTGACAAAATAATTTGCAAACATTTTCCGGTGGTATAATACCTGTAATGGTAATGCCATTTGCACAGCCATCGGTATCTCAATCCCGGGCCTCCTGATCTTAAGATAGTAGAGAGGACCCGGCAATGTGGCCGAATGTGTGATCGGAGAATAGAACTTCATCACTGGCTGCCAACTAAAGTGTTGCAAACATCAAAATTATACATTTACTTACATGAAATTGTACTCAATAATGAATAATTCAAATGAATCTCACCGTCTACATGTGGGCAATTGGAATCGCGATTCATTACTGTAGTTGCTGCCGTAAATGGAACTTTTACATCTGCAAGGAATTTACGTTTATAAATAACTATCTGTTCCCGTGCGGCTTCATCCGCATAAAATTATGAAAATACTATTATATTTTATTGTTTACATTTGTCAAATGTCAAAATGAGATGACATGATAACAAACATGGCAACCTTGCTTCCTTAATGTTAGCAGCTTGTTGTTTATTGTCCCTTTCCCACATGAAGGTTTTTTCCAATTCATTTATCCCCTAAATTTAATAGCGTGAAAATATATAGCCTAAAGCGTGTCGTAAGTGTAGGGCTTTTTATTAAGGAAAGAATTATGCAAAAATATGCTGTGATTGCTGACATCTTACGCCACAAAGTAGTGTGTGTTTACGCTTTATTATATTAGTATAGAAGTATAGATTTCTCTCTCATTGAATACCTCTTGTATTTGCAAATATCTTACCCTAGAACACTGGAGCTGTATCGGGAGATAATTTCTGATGGACATAGATCAAGATCTGCGATCGAACTCATGAACGGATCTAACTTTTGTAGGAATAGTGCTGCCAACTAAAACATTAATACATATTAAAATAAAGAACACGTTAATTTATGTTACGTTAGCTAGTATTATGTCTCACGGCTTCTCCAACATCCTCCGAGGAGTAATACTTCTGTGCGTGCGATTGCGCGTACAAGCGACGCGAGTACTTGGTGCAAGTGCCCGCTGCATGCACGCTAGGGTCGTTCGTCTCGAAGCCCGTGCCCACCACCAGCCCGCCATCGTATACTAATCCACTCTCTGTTATTGCTGCGAAAGTAAAACCTTACTGTTATAACTGTAAAATCTTTTCCGAGGCTCCAAAGCAATAAACTGGTACAACTAATAGCACAACCAAAAGATGATTGTATTTTAAGCTTTTGTATCATGTTTGATGAAGAAGACCAAACTTCTCAAGCAATCTTTAAAAAGTAGTTAACCTTAATGACTATAAAAGTAGTGACCCAATATTCAGTGACTATCGTAATATATGCAAAAGTATATGTAACCTAGACTTGTCTGTAGCTTATATTACAAGGTGGAATTAAACCAACTTCAAAAATTAACCTTTAAAAGAATTGACATCAATGGCTTTAATTCCGTAGTAAAAGAACGTAAAGCAGGAGAGGGTGATAGCCTGTGTGTGCGTCATAAAGTGCAGCAGTTCGATGCGAGCCCCCGACAGCTTCCAACCCGTGTAATAGCAACGCCGGTACACCTGGATGCCTAGATCTGATAGACTTGTTTGTACTCGTTCATCGACCTAAAAACAACGAAAAATATAATGTTTTTTTAGATGTTTTAAAGTATATAATTAAATTATCATTATTATTCAGTCCAAAATAAACATTAACTCGAAACTTAAGACCGCCAGGATGGAGTACTTTAAAGTTTTCTATTTTTATCTTCTTAAATCGTAAAGCACCAGTAAGGTTGTTAGATAAAAGTGTTAAAATATACATACTGTTTCGTTATTAAAGCAGTTTACTCTTAAAGCATTAGTGTCTTCAGGTGGGAACGGTTCAACAAACGTGATCATATCAGCTGCAATACCTAATTCGAGTAAAGCAGCGATACAAGAATAAGCATCTATACAGTCACCGTAAACTATGATTTTATTGTCTTCGTTCAAACCATTGTATGATTCTTCTGAAAAACAAATGACATCAGGATATTGGTGCCCTTAAAATAACAAGTAAAGTATAATGAAACGATAATACTTTGATAATAATTTTTAGAGTTAAAGAAACTTCTCTTATCTTTAACAATTCTATACGAACAGTTGAGGTAAGCCACATTTATAACAACTTGTGGTGTTAACAAAACTAGCTCGACTCTACAAAATAAACAAGCTTAAAGAGTTCATTTTTAATAGACTTACTTAAATCAGATATCATCCTTAGTAATTTCCTGAGGCCCGTGTTTGCGTCGAACAGTGAGTTAATGAGCATCAAGTTCTCCGGCATCTCCGTAAATGCTGATACTCTATCAGGTCGGTACAGTGGGTTGTCCATCGGCAATTTGTCGCAGTTTATCTTTTTTTCCCTAGATCGAAATAGCAGCTTTTAATTTAATCCCGAGCAGCCTACTATAGTTTACAAATACTAAAATATCATCAATCCTTTCGTTACTAAACCTACCTTAATTTTTTGTCTTACATTTCCTCCATAACACATTGAGTAATTGAAATATTTTAAGTATAAAATTCTAAACAATATTACAGACGTACTTTAACAATCGATCTCGCGCCAACTGATCCTTTAAATAATCTGGATGTTGGAACTGCTGACCACAAGTCAACACCAAATCGTCGTAATGCTTCACCAAACCACCTTTCAAATAGATGCATTTCTTTTGTCTGAAAAAATAATTTAAAAAAAAACTCACTATACTCAAATTACTAGGCTGATGATAATAGTTAGATAAGTTTAGATAAGTTACGAACCTGTCAATTTTAATCATAATCCCAGGCACAACGTCCATATAGAAATAGTAGGGTACACTTTTCAGATATCTGTCAGTGTAGCGACCGTCGCGCGGCACACAGCGATCCGCCGCGCGCAAGCATTCGCCCACAGTCGGCAGACCATGCTCCGACACCAAAGTAATATTTGTGAACGTCAAATACGGAGAAGTTGGTCTAAGGACAAAGATTACAGCCAAAATAGTTGCTTTCTTGGTCGTGAGCAAAATATGAACACGACCAATGTTCTTATACCTACCCCATTATCAATGTCTCTAGAAATGAAAGACCAGTGCGGCTGGCGCCCACCACAACTATATTTCGATTGATGTAGATTTTCGGCAAACTGGTCATCGGTCGGTCAACTGTCCATAGCGCAAAAGGTGCCGAGCTGAAATATCCCGTTATAGTAATAAATTATTTCTATACCTTTTTGCGAATTAAGAACTAATTATGTCTTTCAATTACATGTTTACTCCAAGTCTTTGTGTAGTATCTTTTAGATTTAAGTTACTAATCTCTGCCAGTTTTCTACCGCATTCCCTCTTTACTCCCTAATTTTCCATTCCTTCACATCATTATTAGCCTTTGTTTGCCCACTGCTGGACATAGGCCTTCCCTTTTGCTATATCATACCACCATACCATTTTACCATATAAGGTAGAATTATTTGCTAAAAATATACCAGATTAAAATTACCTTTCTTTGATCTTCTCTTTTTCATTTTTACCCCCGAGACGGTATGGGGGCACTGGTGTCATGTGGCTTGCCATTGACATCAGGTTGCGAGCAGGACTCTAAAAATAAATTTCAATTGAAAAATAACAATTGATGTTCTTTGTAAATACGATTCTTGCAAGAGTACTGACGTCAGGGATGAATAACATGTGAATTTACACTTATTAAATTTCATTTTGATACGATCCGTAGAATACAAAGCCTATAAAATAAGAATTTAGAAAGTATGATATTTTTACATTATAAATAACTTAATACGGTTGCTAGGCTACAAATGTATCCATAAACAGCTTCACTACCCGTTACATTTTGTGGCCATATTCAAATCATACTAATATTATAAATGCGAAAGTTTAGATGGATGGATGGATGTTTGTTAGAGTTTGTGTCCTAAACGGCTAAACGGATGTCGATGAAATTTGGTACAGATGTAGAGGATAGTCTGGAAGAACACATAGGGTACTCACTTTTGTTTTTTTTTTAATTATACGCGGGCAAAAGCTACTAACTGATAAATAAAAAAAATCAAAGGCTTTATTGGACGTATTACTAAACTTTTCCTTTATAGTTACCTCAGTAAAATATAAATTAGTTTAAATTCAATGTATTTACTGAATCTCCTTTAGCTAGTAGGCGACAAGTCCAGAATAGTTGTGTGTACGGGCTTTGTCGTAGAACATCGCGCATGTACCAACGACTGTGTGGTTCCATTGCGGGAGATAAAACACCGCCCAATATCTATAGTCAATTCAGTGCAGTTAAGTTTCTAGAAGCTTCAAATAAAATGATTACTACCCACGAACATCGATGGAAATAACCACAGGTCTTAAAGACATATGTAGGTTTCTCTCTGCAGAAGAACATAATCAATATTGTACTCTGACTTGTGATCTTCTAAAAAGGACTGTATGGCAAACTACTCTTTGTATATTATATCATCATCTCCTTATCCTACTCCCGTAGGGTCGGCGTAACAGGTTTTTGTCTTTGTATATTATATATCTAATTGAAAAAGTAAGATAATATCATTAATCCAAAAATGATTACTTACGTTACCATCACTTCCTGCACAATATGGTTCAGGTTCTAACGCATATTGAACCCGCAACGATATTGGATCTTCTATAGGCCTGCGATATAACAAAACAATGTTAAGACCAAACAAGTATCGAACAATAAACATCCGAAGAAAAGATAAATAACATTTCCCTCTTTAAAGGTACGACTTCGTGATCAATAGAAAAAGAAATCTTGTGACATATAATTAAAACCAAGGAAGGTTCGCCCATATCTTGGACTTAATTGGATAGAGTATGAAAAGCATAGAACGTAACATATCTCCTAATTAAACTTGAAAATGAACAGTCACCGAGGTCCTTGTTACATATTTTACTTGTAGGTCTGTGGTTAAGTATATAAATGTGTTACGCTAGCACGACGACTCCAACGGGCTGGTTCCTGCTGGCCAACACGTAGGTTTTGAGGACATCGCTGGAGAAGCTGGACTCGATCAGCTCGAGGAGCTCGTTCTTACGTGGCGCATGCTCCAGAATGTCGCTCAAGTATTGGATGTCGTACTCCTCCGCGAAACGAACGCTCACTTCACTGTAGGTTTATTTAATTGATCGTGAAGATTTAAATTATTTGAAATCACATACGAACCGAAACGAACCTTACCCTTTAACAGAATTTATATGCGCAACAAATAGAGATTCATTCACGAATCGTCCGATAGTGTTGTAAGGCGTTACTAGCTGCAAAAAAACATATCACCTCAAAATTACAGTCAAACGGAACTTATGCCAAATACAATACAAAATACCGTAAAATGTTCAAGCAAAGGGAAAGACGGTTCGCTTGAAGGCAAGCACATGACACAATAGTCTCTGCCTGGGAACGTTTCGAATGCCGCTTCTAGTAACTGAAAACCAAATCTGTTAAAAAAAAACAACATGTATTTAAACGTCATAATCATTCTTCTTTCTTAACGTATTATATTTTTCAAACACTTAAGTGACTTGGACGCAAGCACATGTCACGGCAGAGAACACAATCTTAGGTGTAGCTGAACGTACGAGTAGCTGGATGCGGGAGGCATTCACGCGTAGCTCTAGGTCAGCCGCCAAAGAGATTTAAACGCTTTATACCTTTCGTCATAATCCGGATGCATTGCGAACAGTTCGATTATAAAAGCGTTAGGAGGGCCTGAATACCTCGGCGGCTCTGGCAACTTTCCAGGAGGCGCATTTGATACTGTCAAATTACATAATAAAATAAATTATCTCAAACCTTTATGATGCAAGACAGATTTGAAAATAGAACATCGACCTCTATGAGATTAAAAGGATATCTTAGGAGTACTTACGAGATTTTTTCATTTTGTCTCTCTTTATACACTTTTCCTCGGTAAAGGACAAAGAATCTCGTCGTCTATCGTCTAATATTCTAGATAAATTAGCAACGCCGCTAAAAAAACAGAATATTTTGAATTGATGTCATGACAGGATAGTTGAGTGTACAATAGTTGGGCTGATGTAAGCGTAATGTCTTTTTGGACTACGAGCTTGCACGAAAATTTTTGAGACAGTATAAATTATGTCATCGACAAAATCTGTATTAGAATTGTTTAGCGCCCTAACGTTACCAATACTTTCTCTAAAGTATTCGTGCTAGGTCCCTATATGTTATAACTGTAATAATTTTCTAACCCCATTGCTGCTTTCGATAGTTCTTCGTACGATAGCAACCGAGGTATTCTCAACAAGTGTGTATCAATATTAACAATATCGAATTCCAATTCTTCCTCGTCGTCATCCAAAAGGTTCATGATATCCAACTGAGCTTTAGTACTGAGATGCGACACTTGTGAAGACAAATCTTTTTCTTTTATCCTTTGAGCGAAACTGTCTGACCTTTCTAAGTCTTCTTGTATCTAAAACAAATGAAGTACATTATTAAGTAAAGTTGAGTATTTATGATTACCAAAATAGCATGCTTTACTTCTACTCTCTCCGGGGAAATATATTTTTAAGCTTATCTATACTAATATAATAAAGCGTAAACACACACTTCTTTGTTGCCTAATATATCAGCAATTACAGCATATTTTTGAATAATTTTTTTTTAATAAAAAGCCCTACACTTACGTCACGCTTTAGGCTATATATTTTCACCCCATTAAACTTAGGGGGTAAATATTTTGGATAAAAACCCTAATGTGGGAAAGAGACTATAAGTTGCTGCCAACATCAGGGAAGCAAGATTGCCATAGTAAGGTAATTGGTATTTTGACATTTGCAATTGAGAATTTGACAAATGTAAATAGTAAAATAAAGTTTTCATAATTTCACGCGGATGAATCCGCACGCGAACAGCTAGTTAGCTATAAAATTAAAGTAGTATTTGATTATTCCTGATCCATAATTTTCTGAACAACGTTTCAGGTACTCTTTAGGGACGTTGACATTAACAACTTTACTGACCTTAATATTTACGATAGACAAAACAATAAACAGACTTACCATACCAGATTTAACCTCCGACTCCCCGTCTAAAGGAGGACTAACACAAGGGTCACTGGCTTGATTAATATTGTTTTGTATTCCTAGAAGACTATAAAAACAATTGTTAACCACAATTACATTTCCGATATAGACTCTTAAAAATAGATATTATACCATTTGAATAAAATTAACATTAACAGATTCTATAAAAAAAATGATCATTTTTATCAAGTCGTTTTCAAGTAATAAAGTGTAAGAATTAATAATCACAAATTACCTCAATCGTTTATTAATTACTAAGAAACTAAGGAAGTCCCTTATAATTTACAGGAGAAATCTCCACTAAGGAAGTACCTTGATAACCATTAAGCGATTCTGAAAGACGCTAACATGTATAGACAAACCTGAGTGTCGACTCGGCGTCTTTGCTTTGTTTTATATTGGATTTATCTTCAAGGTGCCTGAGTCCCGCGAACGGGGACAGTTCAAAGCTCTCCTCTAGAGCCTCGAAGTTGATTTGGGTGTTGAGACACATCACACCAACGGCCAATTCCTTATGCTATACAAAAAAAATAACTATACAGAAAAAAATAATTAACGCTGCAAAACTACATCTTTTCGTGATCTCATAAGATTGATGATAGTAGGAAATTTCCCCTAGTTATCTTACCAATATTATAAATGCGAAAGTTTAGATGGATCTATGGATGGATAGATGGATGGATGTTTGTTAGAATTTGTAGCCTAAACGGCCGAAAGGATCTGGATAAAATTTGGCATAGATGTAGAACATAGTCTGGAAGAACTCATGGGCTACTTTATTTTTTTTCCACGCCGGCGAATGCTAGCTATAAAGTCCAAATAGTGGTGTTTCGACTTTTTTCTCCTACATCATACATGTACATTATTATATGAATGGACTCATACGAATTTGGACACCAAAATTACGTTTTAAATTACAGCGTACATTGTATATAAATATTTGTTATAATAATTGTTAACACACAATACCTCGCAGACAAGTATAACCCGTTCGGATTCGGGGTGCCGTGATATGAGTTCGCTAATGTAATAATCTCCGTAGAGGTCACGCATGCGTCGCGAACGTCTCTCTATTATTGGAAGCAAGTCGTCGTTGTCTTCTTCCCTAAGAAACACAGGTGTATACTTTAGATATTCTTTAAATATTGTGGGAATATCGAAATCCATCAAAAATACTCCAAATGTAGTGGAAAATATTCAAGAAGGTACTTATTTCTACGTCCACAAAACATATCTTATCAAAAGTAGAGTATCTTACACCGCTCTCCTAATTCGCAGTTTTAAGCAAACATCGTTTCTCTCCGCGATCTGTAGTGAGGGCAGTTTGTCGCCGGGTATGCCTCGCTCCATCACCTGCACACGTCTAAACGACATCTCGTAACGTGGCTGACCGGGCACTAGAACTGATCATACATTATGGTTTACATCATACCAGTGAAGGCCATAATATAAACACTAACTGGCATCAGTAAGCACAGTCCATGCCAGGCTTTCACTTCTGTCCAAATGTAAACAAGGCATTAGATACTCCAATCCGTATCGCTTTAACTTATAATTGAGTAAAGTAGACGTCAACATTATTTTATATCCGAAGTTTAACGATTATTCATAAACATATACAGCGTGAAAACGACTCTTACAGAAGTCTAAATATAGCGGTAATAATGTCAAAATCGTTTTTATTCAGCAATTATTTTAGTTTAAAATTTTTCGTCTGCATATCTTAGATTTAGATAATGTTGTAAAGTGCTACTTAATTTAATAAAATATATACCTTACCAGTATTGTTTGGTATGCTTTTTATCATTGCGATGTATTGAAGATATGGGTCATGCATGAATACAGATCTAAGCATATTATCAACGATCTCTCGCCCGTAATTTGTACTCCAACACATTAAATGCACAAATAACGTATTCCTTGCTGCTAATTCCACGGCTCTATAAAAATAAATCCTTTTTCATTTTCTAATTACCAATAGACATCTTTTTTTCTGCCACAACACTTATTTCCCAGGCCTTATCACAAACCAGTAAGGTTCGCGCAACAGTTTTCGTCCTTCATGTTTTTTACTGTAGTACACTACTTTTTTTAAAGTATATTTCTAAAAATCTACCAACGGTGCACTCTACGCAGAACTTGGTATATTATTTGATTATACTTATATTTCGTCCAGACATAATCCTCCCATGATGTTTCGCAAACTGAGGGTATTAGCGGAAAATCTTGCAGAGCTAAAAACCCAGCCACGTGATCGCTTTCGTTCAATTGGCATATAGATAGCACGCAGGTTTTTCTGTAACAAATAACCTTCGAAATAAACACAAGCTTTCTATTCCACTACCTCCTAGAAGTATTTGCCTTATAATTAATTCGAGGTTACATATTAAATTCTTAAATTTATACTTACATCAAGTGAATAACGTCGTTACTTGTATTGATACGAAAGTTCTCAGCCATACTTTTATTAACCAGGTCATATATTTTAGCTCCGTCTTCTATTTCAGCTAAACGCAATGCTCCCAACTCGCAAACGAATACAGGTCTAGAAACCATTATTAAAACTTGCAAATAAGTTTTATCAAATTAACAAATTGTTCATCCTTCAATATTGAAGTTGTCAATTTTACAGAACATGATTACTCTTTGGTTGTGGCAATTTCGAGCATAAACCAGCAATGTTGATTTTATTTCGAGTTTCCACTGCTATTCCTCTATCGTTTTTAAACATTTTGAGTCGCCGCACACGGTTTACGTTGTTGCTCATGTCTTGTGGATGTAGCGGAAGAAAAAGGAAACTCATTTTTTGTACGTACATATGTATGTCCGTAACGGACACCCATTGTAAGGCCTGATTTTGTTCCTCAGTCAACGCACCTCATAGTTTCAAAATGATATTTCAAATAGTACTACAGGACAGAAAGGGATTAAGTGCGGGAACAATCGGGATGTGGGTAGGTAGAAAATAATAAATTCCAAAAATTAGACTTAATTTATTTAATGTTCTTATATTCAAGCTGAATTTTAGAATACACAAAAACGTAAATCATTGACAAAAGCTGCGTCGCAAGCGACGAATCTTTTACACATTGAACCTAACTAACAAATAATTAAAACTAAAAACACTTCATTGAATCGATTGGTATGCTTAATATACAAATAACGTATAACCTAATAAAAATAATTTAATTCTGTAACAATTCTTGTATTTCTAATTACCATCAATAGATGACTTCATTGCATGGATCTCTTTGGAGCGATTGGGTCAACAGAACGTTCTTTCTATAAATACGTAATTTGAAAAAGCAGAAATTGGACACTATATTACTGTTAAAAAAAATAAACTATACATGCAGACAATCTGACGATCTATTGTTTGAAGTATCAATGTAACAATTTCGTAATAAAATAAAAACTTAACGAGAAAATGAAGAGTTAAATTTGCTTAGCTTTAACCTAAATGAAACCAAATGCTTTTGAATTAATTTTTGACCGACTTCCCAAAAGAAGGAGGTACTCAATTCGTCTTTGCTTTTTTTTTAAGTTTGTGATGTTTGGAAAATGGTTATAAATCGTATAATTAATTTAAACTTGCTATATTCGTTTGGGTTAGCGTTGGATTTGAAGAAGCGGATAGGCGGACTTAACATATAAATAGAAATTAAGAATATATTAATATTTGTGGTCTTAAACTTTAATTTTCGATCTTATTTTTTTATTTTACTTATCAACCGATACTGAAGTTCCTAACGAGATTGATTTTATTGTGATAGCTTAAAATAGATTATTACTTGATCTTATAAACAACTTAAATTATTGGCTGTCGATATTTTTCGACTTTTGAAAGAAAAAGTGTCAAAAAAATACCAGAAAAGCCGACGAAAGAAATTAAAAATTAATTACGTTCAGAGACAGAATTTATGTAAATCCTCATACTTTAACATCGGAATGCCTTACAAAGTGCAATAAAAAAAAATTCAATTAGTTTAAAGGAAATTATTGCAAAAATACTTGTTTTGAAAAGAGTTTCATATTAACGATAACAATTTAATACTTATTTCTGCAGAACTCGAAGAAACATCACAGAATCATTTAATCACATGATCCAATAATTCTCAAGTCCTATTAGGGAAGACCATAAAATACAATTCAATCGAAACTTTAATTTTGCGTTAAAAAAACCGGTACAAATGTAAATTAACTCAAATTTAAATATAAAAAAAGATTAACCTAGGAAAATATATACAAAAGGTCATGAGGTGTTTAACGGTAACATTTTTAAAGCAGTGACCAAACAAAATTCATCTTTGTGACCCAAAAAATTAATGAAACCAACTAGTATCAATGATTATGCTGTAAACAATTCTTATAAAAAAAATAACATATAAGAAATTCCACTGCGGTGACAATTGTATTAAAACGTATAGTCTGACAAATCTGACCCGGTAAGTAAGGGCGTAATACAGCCATTCAGTACCACTGGCATGCCAGACAACTTACATGACCGTAGCCGTCACTATATCAAATATCGTGCCAGTTACTTGTACGCAAAATACTGGCATGCCAGTTATCGTGTAAACATACGTTATAGTAGCTTGCAAGTGTATCAGCTAGCGTGTGTATTCCCTAAGTGAAACTAAATAGCCCACTGGCGCCTTCTTTTATGCCATTTTCTATATACATATAGATTTGACATATTTTCTGACAGAACCACCCAACACCAGCGCCAGCGGGATAGATCCTTATTTGACTTCGTTGTCTCTATTTTTTTCATAGAGAACGTAAAGGATAAGAATATTCCTAGAAGTGTCACTGCAGTCGAATTTCACAGTAAGAATGTCAAATATAGCATGATATTTATATTAACTAAAAGCTGGAAATGTTAAGATGTACAAAAATATTGTCAGTATATATTTCATTATTTTCACCTACATCTGTTTATTAGTCAAAAAACTTTTTTAAATAATAATGATTTTATATCTAATCATTCACTAATGGATATTTACTTTGATTTGTGTAACACTATTGCTATGTTAGTCATGATCAATAAGACACTATATTTCATTTTAATCCATAGATATATAATCTATAGATGGAGAGTTTCAAGTTTGACGTTTAATTTGATTGTCAATTTGACATTTTGTTATAAATGACAACACTGAGAAAATAAACGTCAAAAGGCTTCCGAGACATTTTTAATTTTGAATGGATTATCTATAGATTATATATCCACGTTTAAATCGTATATCTAAAAGCAAATGGACATGTTAGTTAAAATATGAATATGTCATATGAAACTAACTACTTACTGTCACTTACATTAAATATAAAACTATTTTCTTTAACATCACTTAAATTCTGAACTATATCAGAAAATTTTATTTTAATTGTTATTTCAACATGAGATTTTAAAAAATCATATCCATCTCCACATACATTTTTAAATGATTTTGTAGCAAAAAATGTTTTGCAATTTTACTGTTTTGTAAAATAAAATGTGCAATAATGCCGCCTATTTAGTGTTTACACGTTATTCTTGAAATAAAAACTATAAAATCTCACGTTAAAATACTCCCTAAAACAAATTTATATAGTTATCTAGCATGCGAGTATATGTGACGTGTAATTAACTTAAGGCAAGTAGGATATAATATACAGCTAATTTAAACTTATCCTAATTCGAATAAAAGTCGATTTTTAACAGAGATCATTACAATATGGTGAAATTGTTTTTAGTTACTTTTTCATTGACCAAAAACTTGTCACTTTTATTCACTTTAAAAATAGGGAGAAAGAAAATGTTTTCTAGAGATTTTTGAGAGAACGATATCGCGTATATTCTGATTTAATGTGGATTATATTTTTAAGTTTTTTTATATTAAATGTTTAAAATTAGCTTTTAAATATTTCATAATAAAGATGGAAAACAAACATTTTTGTATATCAAAGATTGTAAAATATATGGGAAAAAATTTAGTAATCAATTATAGCACAATTAAATATATTTTTGCATTTATAATCTATAGTCGACATATTAATATAATTCATTCACTCGATTTTTTTAAATTTAGTTCACTTGAACGAATGAACGAAAAGTCTGAAGTGTTTCGAATTTTAAAGTGCTCTCATAAACATAAAAAATCTTACATCTAATTCTAACTTATAAATATATTTACAAAGGTGAAAACCTTCCGTTTGCGTATACTGACTCATTTGCTTTACAAAACTAGATCTTTTCACATCCTTACTATCACCTGATATTTAACTTTTGCACTTAAGTTAGGACAATAACTGGGCAACTCAGAGACGATAAATATTTTAATAACATTTAGATTTCTAAAGGACAAGCTTAACTTAACCTTAATTCTTTCTGCAGTTTTTCTCTTACTCAGGAGGTCGTAAATTATTAATGTGTGGTTTGAAAATAGAGGGAGGCCTAAAATCAGGTTATTTTGTGACTATCATTCATACATTTAATAAATAAATTAATGTTTTTAGAAATTCAATTATTTGTACTAGTCTCGTAACTTTAGGTATAGTAGAGGGAGGGATAAATAACAGTAAGGGACTGCTTATGAAACCACTATACGTCTCTGAGTGTATCAGTACTTAAGATAAACAATTTTAACCTATATTTATAATTTGTTTTGTTGTATTTTCATATAATTATTGCTTCAGGATAAAGTGTAAAAATTGGTGTTCAACTTTAGAATATGTTTTAGTCTTATATTATATTGGAATGAGCTATGTATTAAATCATATGTCAATAATTTTCTTCACAATAGATAATATGTCAATAAACATTCGTTTTTTAAATTTCAATAGATTATGAGAAACATCATTTTTTCCAACAGTAATAAAGAAATCGATACTTTCACATAGTACGTTATTTCAATTCATACACATACTAAACATTTCAGATTCTAAACTTTAAAAACACAAGAAATAAATATCAGTACATCCAATTGATTAATTTCGACATAATTAAATATATACAACTTATTGTATATCTATTATATTCACGAAATAAAGGTAAATAGTACAAACTTATATATATTCTTACATATGTAAACATGAGATACCTATACCTCTACATTACGGGTGTGAATGTTTTATTGTGGTCAATACAAGTCAAGGTACTACGCGCTGCGCAGTACCCGCACTCCGCATGTATGGAAGTCCAGAGCCGCTAACACATGTTAATGTACAGGTATGTATGTATGTATGTATGGATGTATGTGCGGTCATCACTTGGCGGGCTTGTGTTTGTGCGGCGTGGTGGGCGGCCCGCCTTGCTCCGCCGACGCGCCGATAGCCACGCCCTCGCTGTCCACCTCCGTCTGAACATCACAAACATTTCATTTATACTAGCTGTTGCTCACGACTTTGTACCCGTAAAATAAAAACAAAATAATGAAAAACATAGCCTATGTGACTCACTGATAACAACTTTAAATGGTGAAAGATTATTTAAAATCGTCCCAGTATTTTTTGAGTTATTTCAATACATAAAAACATACAAATCTTCCCTCTTTATAATATTAGTATAGATTAACTTTCTGTTTTAAACTAGCTTTCGCCCGCGACTTTATCCGCGCAGTATTAACAAAAAGAAAAAAACTGCATATCCCTCGGGAATATGTCATTTTGGGGGATGAATCATATCCCATAGGCGAAATAGGCAACACATACTGAGCTGATGATGTTTATATTATAAGTATAAGCAAAATACCTTCTCATCTTTTGCATTAGCCTGCGGGGGAGCAGTCCCTTTCCCGCTAGTTTTTTCCGCACCATTATCACCTCCTTCTGTACTTGTTGTACCTACAATTAAACAGTTTATTGTTAAAAATATTCACAAAAATATAAGTCAATAATATTAATTATAGGGAATATGCACGTATTTTTTCCTTTTTTTAAACGTTTCTAATTGTTATAAGATAACCAGGAAAAAAAATGACATGAAAAAACCAACTATTGAGCTAAAAAAATAAAATAACAATCATCTTCATCCGACTAAAACGCGGTTGGAGTGTGCCAGAGTGTAGTGACGTCATCAAACAACAACAAAGTATTTGATTGGTTCTCAGTTATCAAAAGTAAAAAAGTGATTAAATACACCTATGCTTAGACCAAAAACGTTGCGTTTTAGAACTTAGCGAGAGAATTTTTAAAAAAGACACCTTTTAATGATTAAATTTCGCCACTAAATTACATTATATTAAAAAAAAACTTTACAGATACGTTTTTATAGTAATGAAGTATCCGAAAAAACACGACTAATTTGGCGTCTTTTTGCCTTTTACATACCTTGTATATGATTGGCATTCCCACGATCCGCCTCATGTTCCCGCAGCACCGCGTCCAGGTTGTAACGACGTCGATACGTCACGAAGAAGGTACGAATATGCGCTTCTGTTTTCGTGCCGAGAGTCTCCGCTATTGCTTGGAAATCTTTGCCTGAATATCGTAACACTTCATTACTAGACTATACATAAAATATTACATAATCTATTAAAGATAACGTACAGTATTGTTTATTGTTTTACTTGGTAATTAATTTCTTTTTTTTTTCCTTACCGTATTTCCTGACCGCTGTAACTGCCATTAGTAACTCATCATTTGTCCAACGTGCGTTTATCTTTGCCGGAGGCTCCCCTGGTCTCAGTTCCTCCACTCCCGCGTCACCCACTTTACGTTTCATAGCACTTAATTGTTGCTTATTCTGTTGAACCTGTGTAAACATTTATATTAAAGTAAAAGGCTCATAGATAAATAGCAAAATATATAGCATAACGATCTAAAACAAAAACCATTGCATATCTGGATCATCCAAAATCTACATGGAAAAGGAATGGTCGAAATAAAATATTTGGCGTTGTCCTACAAGCGAAATTATAGTTGCTGAGAAATGTGTGCAGAATACATTCGTTCGTATGACATGATGGTAATAAATTTGTCTATTTACAAATAAAACAACTCTTTTACCACATTCTCACATTACATCACACAAACATGTGTCCTGTGAACGCGCATCAACCGAATGATAACGAAGCTAAACTACTTTCGTATCGTATAATCGCAAGGCCGCGGTGTCAACGTAAGGGTGAGAATGTGTCCCAGTACTAAGTAGCGATGGTGGCGTTACATCTCTTACTTGTCTCTTGAGCGATATGATCTCTCTGTCCATCGCTTTGAGCATAGCTTCGCCCTGATTGACAAGTCCGGGCTGCGGCGGGTCGCCGGGCTGCGGGCCGGTCGCCATGGCGACGAGATCGTCATGATTGATGTAAATGCCGCGCGGCAAGCGGTGCTTGTATCGCTGTTGCTTGCCGGGGCCGCGCCGTCCCGACGGACCGCATAGCGGCCGCATCGTCCCCGTGCGTCTGCACATTACCAACCATACAACTTTCTGTTCTCACCTATCTACTACTTTCTTACTAATTTAAAAACAAAACGTCTAATTGTTAATGTATTGGATTGTAAATAGTATATTAAAAAAAACCTGTTTTATTGTATTCAGGGATATTTAATAATATTTACACATACTGTTAGGGATTCGATTAAAAACCGTAATTGGAACGTAAGTGTAGGGTTATAAACATGCAAATGATCAAAAAGGGATACTCGAAATGAAATTGTTGATTACGTTACCGACCTGGCGTGCACGAGGCATGCCTGGCACAACTTCTGGGAATTGTGCTGCGTCGTTTGTGTGCACAGAATGCCGCAGACGGTGCACCACTTGCCCGCACCGCCGCCGCCCTCGCCCTAAACCCCAACAACATTTTACTGTCCGACTTTCACAACACAAACCTACACATAGCCCTACAGGACAAACTCACTGTGAATCCTCACACACTTCGTTTAATAACCCATTGACATAAAAAATGATATTCTGCACACATTAACAACAATACATAAATTTTTAATTCAAGGGGGCCGTTAAAGGAAGCATGCGGGAACACTGAAGGTGGTGGGAAGAGGGTGGGGATTTACCGTAAAATTATTCAAATATATATTTGTTATATTAGCATGTAAAATGTAACAAAATTTACAGTACTATACTTTTGATATTTTTGAAGAATTACAAGGAATCGATGTATACCGATTTTTCACAGTTTTAATATACATTTGTTTCATGCTTGACCAGTCTAAAAATGAAATTTAAACTATGAAAATTCATAATTACTCCTAACTTGGTTTTCAGCATGAAACAGATGTGTTCTTTTACACCTGATAATGATTTATTTGACAACATTTAAACAGCCATAAATGGAATATCACAGTTATGATTTCACACATAGTTTGTAGATAATAATGCAGAGCAGTCGACATACAAAAGCACAAAAAGCAGTAAAACAAATTGGAAACAAACATAACTAATAGAAATAAGATTTATTGTAACAAAAAAGACTAAAACAATACATTAGTAAAATAAAATTTCATACAACGGAACATTTTAAACCAAAAAATTTACTGTGAATTAATTAGTGTTGATTTCGTTAAGAATCTTCAGTGAAATTTAAAAACTACAATTTGATGTGATTTACGTAATTTAATTACTTGACAATGGTTTAAAAAAAGAGGTGCACTTTTTTCGCATTGCAATGAAAAAGACGAATCCATCTAACACTGAACATGATTAGTAGAAAATTACGTGAATTTGAAGACAGATAACATCAATAATTGCCAAGATATCAACATGGGAAGCCTTCACCCACCTCGCCTTGCTGTCCCGTGCGATGCGAGGAACCCGGAGTTACAGACTTCCCTCCACGAATACCTCGGGGGTTATTCCACTTCTGCCATATCCAATATAAGCCCATAACATTTTAGATTCATAAGTACCAGAAATATATGTCTAACTTTGACTCCATTCTAGGCCAAAAACTTGAGGGTCTATTACGAATTTTTACGTGACAGTTACGAGACCGAATTCGTAACGTCATCGACTTTGTATTAGATTAGTGCAGCGCCCCTACCGGCCGTAAAGTACACCAACACATCTCATACAAATTTTTGATGACGTTACGAATACGTTCTCACAACTGTTAAACAAATATTCGTGATAGACCCTCTGCTCTGCAGAGATTTTATAATTGAGGATCTACCCAAAAGTGTATGTTCATTGCCTTTATTAATTATCTATGTAGAAATTATTTACTCTGCATTTATATTTACTCACTATGTGCTTAATTATTGGACAATCCAGATGCTGCAGAATACTGGAGAAAAATTATTGTCCACAAAGTCATGTATGGCATACAAAAAATTGAGCAAAATCAATTGATAAACACTTATATGGCAATATTCGTAATGTACATACCTTATCATCATTGTCTGAATCCTTATCAGACACACCCGGCTCAGAGCCCGCTCCCGATTCCCTCTTGCCTGTACCTGAACCAGTGGCATTACGACCTTCACCAACTACATCCATTAATGATGTGCGAGCTCTTGTTTTTTTCCATGAATAATAATATTTTACCAATGATGCAATAGATTTGTCAGGTAACTGTTGAAAATAATAACCATGTAAATATAATTGTTATAATTAAATTTTAAAATCTGAATAAAAAAGAAATGCACCATTTGCCTTATTCTATGAAAGCTCTTTCCGTGAAACTGAAAAGCTTGTTCAAACAGAACTTTATCTTCAACTGTCCATTCATCTGGGAAAGGTGTGAAGTTAGCTAGATCCATAGAGGCACGACTGAGATCGTGTTTATGCCAAAACAACATTCCTAATGCCTGTTCACCATTGTAGCCATACTTTTCTTTTGCTGTAGTTATATATTCATCCACTAAAACATAACATAATTGAATTAAATAAAATCTAGAACAACTTGAGTAAGCTTTTTTGTAATTTTTACTTACATTTAATGTCAGATATATCAGATGTTGGTGACCAAACCAGCAAAGCTCTATCAGATATTTGTTCAGGTTTCCTTTGCTCCACGGGCTCCAGCTCCGGGCAAACAGCCTGATAATCTCGACCTACTCTTATCTTCTCAGCTGCAAATGGTACTACTGCTTGGTTTCGTATTACATGAGTTGATGATGAGTACGCAGCATGTAGGATGATGGAAAGCATAAAAAAATAAAGCATGATATGAATTTGCTACTATTGTAATTACCAATGCTTGATTATAGCAACAAAAGTAATATTTATGGACACTAATGAATAATTATTATGGATAGATGAAGAGACTCACACCACTTTTTACATGCACAAACCCAATAGAAAAGTATATAATCCAAACACCAATTTATATATCTATGGTATAATAGTAAAAGGTCTTTTACCGTTCTCTTCTTCTGAGCTTGAATCAGGGCTTCCATTGCCATTAGGGCTCGGCCCTCTCGATCGCTTCCCGTTCCGAACATCACTGCTCCTTTCAGCCAACACCATGATTAACTATTTTTGCACTCAATGCCACTAACACAACACGAATTGCTTACAACTCACTTGATTACCTATTTTATGTTATGACTAGAAAACAACAAAACGCAAATAAAACTAAATGCGAAGCTTCGCACTTCAATTCAAACGTGATTCAAACCACCGCATCAATAATTTGACAAACCAACGACAGGGCGTAATGATACATTACCAGGCGTCTGTACCGCAGGCATTCACTTTGACCTACACATAAATCATTTATTTCAGAGCAATGAAAAGCAGGATCAAGATTTTAATGATATCTCAAAAGATTGTTTTACAATTCCGTGTTTCTTACGTTATTACAAGAATTAATTTTAAAATTAAAAACTTTTCAAATATCTCAGATGGGGGTTTTTTCTTTGGCAACACCGTATTACAGGCATACGGAAATGATTTGAAACATATAATTTAAAATTTTATTCTATTATCTAAGATTTTTTTAGGAAATATCATTCATAACTTATAAATTTAACCCTTTTTTATACTATTTAATTATTATAATATAAACTTTTCATTGAAAATATTCAATTTTTTAATATTAAATAATTTTATAGTTTCGTCTCTCCGATAGATAAAAGATGGCGCTATGAGTATATGGTCGGACAACGGGTTATTAAAATCTCTAATTTCATTGTAATAATGATTTAACTTAAGCAGGCTATAGTCGTATAAATTATTCTTTATTGACAATATACAATATACAGTAATTTTAAGGAAAACAGTGAATTCTACATTCAATAACTTATATAAGTTATTAAACTATACATTTTATTGGCATAAAATGATGACGCATTGGCAATTTGTTTAAGTTGCATTTTCAAAACTGGTTGATATGTGTTGCATTAAGGTGTTTATCATTAATTACCTTGAAAATAGAAATGTCTCGTAATCTCATACCATATACATTGCATTGCTTATAAAATATTTTTTTTATATTCATGGAATACAATTTTGGCTACTATATTAACGCCGATGGATTTATGCTATTGAATTTACTATAATTATACTTTATGTGATATTGTCGACATAACTCTCTAAAATAAACATTTATAGTATTACACTATACTGCCTACCCCGTTAAAAATTAGGAGTATGTATGAGTTTACTAGGTAATTAATGACCACGAACCTATGTACACTGTATAGTATACTCTAATGATTGTAATACTATTACAATTATATAGCGCGAAATATCCTCATAGTGTTTTATGATTTTTCAATTTTGATGTATTAAGGGTGAATGTTAAATTATCCATATATTAATGTAATTGGGATATTGTAGAAAAATTAAGTCGCAATACTTAAAAAGGTGTCTGTCCACCTGTATTTTCTTTTTTTTTTTAATTATTGGCAAGATTCGTTCTGAAAATCTTTTGACCACAATTTTTTACAATAAAATTATCAATTTAACTTAGTGGTAGGGAGTTAATTGAAATCATCATAGCGAAAACTCTTAAGTTTTAATCATTTCCATGAGTTTTTAATAAAAGGAAAATTACACTAAACAAAAAGTTATGTCGCAACGCAAAAAGCTAGTTTTCGAACGATATAAACATTTGACGTTTGATAAACCTTTGCGTGAAGTTTTTCAATATTTTTCTCCTAATTGAAGAATGTTATCAAAATAGATAACGATTATGCGGCAAATTATTTATCTCTCATGCAGGCTGTTGTGTTAATTAGTGCTTGATTTTAAATCTGTCATTACTTTAAGTAACCATGCTGCAGTCGTAGAGGAACCGCGTTGTGTATTTTTTTTAATAAAAATTATTTATAATGTTATGAATGTTATGTAACGGGAATTTAGTGATATATATTCGGTGATATTGAATAAGGAAGATGAGGACGGTGGCGTTAATAAGCGGCGGGAAGGATAGTTGTTACAACATGCTCCAATGCGTCGGTGCCGGGCATACAATCGTAGCACTGGCCAACCTCCAACCACAAAATAAAGGTTACTTTCGTCACGTTAACTATTTTAGACATGTCACTAGTGCGTATTAAATTAACGCTGTGTAAACAAAATTTGTTACTGAAAACATTATCAATGAACATAAATAAAAAAGTTCTCAATTTTCAAATTGCTCATCATTATTTACTTAAATACTTTTATATTAATCTAATTTGTGTATACGGTTTTATCATATAGTAAAGGAAAAATATCGTATTTTTTAATATCAGTTGCACTTTCATATTGTGGTTAACCTGTATATTATTGACCCAGAAAATAATTGTAATCGAAATTCACTTAAAAATACTTAACGTAAAACAAAATTTAACCAAATTAAAAGTTTCGACTTGTTTTGATGGAACTTTAACTTTGAATTAATTAGATTCAGTTAATTTTAAAAGAATACTCTGATATGATATTTTAAAGTAGATTTTTTTTGTTAAACAAGAATCCATAAAATAGTGATAGGATTGTCTCAATCAAGAGCAAAACAACAATCAAATATTTTGAGTTTAGTATGATTTATTTAACCATTGACATTATACAGTAGACCTAGAAAGAGATGGATGGATTGTGTGAAAGGTGACATGATCAAAAAGGGAGTGATGTCTGAGATGACGGATGATAGAGTTATTTGGAGGACAAAAACCCAGTGCGCCGACCCTACGGGAGTAGGATAAGGCAGGGGAGATGATGATGATTGACATTATACAGTTGTTTTTATCTTCTTTTTGCTCTCTCTTCTTCTTTCTTTTTTTATCACTTGTTAATCAATCCTTTAATTTCAGATGAGTTAGACAGTTACATGTATCAAACTGTTGGCCATCAAGGAATTGATCTGTACGCTGAAGCGATGGGATTGCCATTATATCGGGAAGTTATTTCTGGTGTGGCTGTAGACCAAGGCAGGTATTACAATCCTACAGAGAATGATGAAGTCGAAGATCTCTACAGACTCCTTAAAAGGGTTATGGTATGTATATTTTAGTCTTAAAATCATAATTGAAAAAATGTTTCTTTATTGTACGCTCAATGATTGCATAAACATTGCTGCTGGCATTGGCTCTTTAACTAGATTAACTCATGTTTAAGGATCCAATGCCTTCACTTTCTAGTACATATTTGAAATTAAAATAAAGTGAAAATAATTAATTTAATAACAAGTTAAAAGTGTTTATTCATCCTAATTTGCCTTAATTGCCTGAAAATACACATTAGGATAACTTTCTATAGACTACTTATTTTTATTTTTTGGATATTAAGAATGTTTGAACATTTTCATATTACTCATTAAGAGCTCTTTGTTTTACAATGCTTAGGTCTTGTAATGACACAGTTTAAACAAAACTTCAAAGAGATAATTGCACTTTACTATATAAATTATTTGTGCACTTGTGTTTCTTATCTTAGCTGACTTACGTAAACTTTCTCTTTGTGATAGTTGTAATGTGTTACAATGACTTTGAAACTGGGTTCAATGTCATTTTGTAAGTTAAACAAGACTAATCACTGTTTGTGTTATTTTTATAATAATATAAGGAGAGACAACAAACAGTTTGTCATTTACAAATGTTTGTTTTGTTTTAGGATGATTTAGATATAGAGGCAGTCTCTTGTGGAGCTATTTTATCTGACTACCAAAGAGTGAGAGTTGAAAATGTGTAAGTAAATCTAAGATCGGGTTAACATAAATAGAATTATAACTGCTAGGCAGTTGTTTTAAACAACTTTAATCATAGTTTAAAAGTGTGGTTAACGAATCATATCCACTATGAAATTAGTAGAATAAAATCTCTATGTTACATATTTCAATTAGTCTGACAACCGTTTTTCATTTGTTTTTTAATTTTTATACATTAGTTAATATAGATTAAATAAAATTCAAATTAAAAATAGGTTATAACATCAATAAATCATGAAAATGTTTATTTTTAGATGTCAAAGGCTTGGTTTAGTGTCTCTCGCGTATTTATGGCGGAGGAACCAGAAGGAACTTCTACAGGAAATGATAGCTAGTGGCGTAGAGGCTATTATCATTAAGGTTCAATGACATTTTATCATTATCGTTGCTCTTGTTAACAATGTTAAGTGTTACATGCTACTACTGTTATGTATGATAATGAACTTGTCGAGTTTATTGTTGTAGTGCCACATTTTGTTTATATCATGGTGGCAACCTTTAACTAAAATAGAGCAGTGATTGTTGCCCATAGACATTCACAATTGTAGATTACCTACATTTAATCAATAGAAGGCAGCATAGAGAGAGGATGTTTCCCATCCCTTTGCATATACTCTATCAAATCCACTTCCCCTATCCATTCTTCCTTTATAAGAAAAGGGTGGGAAGGGAAAGTGTCCTAAAATTAGGTCTTTACACACACTGAACAGACCAAATGCAGAATGGCTTCCACTTCAAGCCTGTTTCATCAAATTATTTTTATTTACGGTTACATGTATTTTGATACAGGTGGCAGCGTTAGGTTTAGACCCTAAGGTACATCTCGGTATGACCTTGAGCGATATTCAGCCACATCTTCTAGTCATGCAGGAGAAGTACGGTCTGAATGTGTGTGGAGAGGGCGGAGAATATGAAACCTTCACATTGGACTGCCCACTGTTCAGGAAACGATTGGTTATGTAAGTATTAGAATGTAAAAATGTTTTAAATATTTTTTTTTCTATGCAGTTTATGTTACAATTTGTTGTTATAAAGGATGACCTTTAATAATATAAATTAAATATTAAAAAACAAACAAATCGTTAATATTTTAACTGCACACTTACATTATCTACAATGATGTAGATAATGTAAGTGTTAAAATAATAAAGTTAAAATAATAATGATTTGTTTGTTTTTTAATATTTAATTTAATATACACCAGTGATAAGAAAAGGAACAAGATTTGTGACACTATCAATTGCATGTTTGTTGTTTTTAATGCATTAATTATCATTAAGATAATGTTGACCTGAAGGCTTCAGATAAAATATACTACAAATATTTGTATAGTAAATTATATAGAATTTTGGTATTTCTCTCTCATTCTAATATGTTGATTGATTTATTTTTTCTTAAACAGAGACGAAAAAGAATTGGTAATACATTCAGAGGATCCCGTTGCTTCCGTTGGTTATTTAAATTTGAAGTTGCATCTAGAGACTAAAGAGAATTCCGGCGAACCGAACCAACTACCTCCGACTATTAAGAACTCATTAGATTTTGTAAACGATTTAAATGATACGGTATTTAGTGATATAAGTGATATAGAACTCAGCGAATCGGAATTAGAATCTATTGAGAAAATGGAGAAAGGGGGAGAAGAAGAACTAAATCAGTTGCTCAGTTATTCAAGAGAAGGGAAAGATATATCTGCGTCTCTGGATGCGGCAGATGACTCTCAGATAGATAGTATGGAGAGTATAGAAGTTGGATATAATTACGACTATTTATGTGATGAGAGTTTGACACATCCAGTTATAGACCATAGAAGTATTTATGGTAACAATCACGGATGGTATTTTATCGGTGGCATAGTCGGCGAGGGTCATGATACGGCGCTCGCTACGGAGGACGCTATGAAGAAACTCATTAGTAGGTAAACTTTTTCGAGTGTTTTTTTTAATAAACTTTTTTTTTTAAATAGTAAAACATGCAAGGTACTATAATAGAATTAGACAAAAATACCGAAATGACTGTTGGCTAAAAGTATCTGCTGACAGATAAGATCACACGGAAATAGAATATTTCCTCCTCCATATGCACCTACTCTTGTAAGATAAGGATGGGAAGGGGAAGAGGATTAATATTAGGCCTTTGGCACGCATAAATTAAATAAAAATAAGATCTGGTAATTAAATCTTGCATAAACAATCTAAAGTCTCAGTTTATTATAGTGTTAGTGATTATCAATAGATCGTGTTTCGATAAGCCAGTAATAATGTTGCGTGTCGATTAAACATGGTGGTCTATTTTAATCTTCAGTAGCAGATATATTGTATTATCGTATCATTTATTACTGTACAAGCGTGCACACATTCGTCACGTAAAAACAACGTGTGTTTTCATATCCATCATTGAATACGGGTTGCTTATGGATAGTGAATGATATCCTTTATTTAATATACACGATGAGATACCTATTCCAAAACTAGGAATAGCTTTGTAATGATGGATTAAAATAATTTTTTCTCACATATTGATTCTATTGAATTGGTGCGCCGATCCTACGGGAGTAGGATAAGGCAGGGGAGATGATGATGATTCTATTTAATTGCAATCTTACAGGAGTTAAAATATATAAATCCCCAATAATTATTACCGTCAAATTGACGGCCTCTACATAACGCTGAATTGATTAGGTTTAGTCTAATTTATCTTTCATATATGAAAATGTGATAAGTTTTCTTTCTAAAGTGCTATCTTCTTTCGAAGTTTGGCGATCATTAGAACAACTATTACTATTTACTTTAAATAGTGGTATTTGTTTGTAACATACTGATCTAGGGTAGGTTAAATTCCTCTAATGTTGACGAGTAACTCAAGAAGATGCTATAATACGACGACAGCAGGACTTAGGGTCCTTCAAGAAGCGAGTCATTTCCTCAAAAGCCGTAGTTCCTCTGTAATTCCTGTGGTGTTGCGGATGTCCATGGGCGTCGTTGATCACTTTGGTGTTCCCGCAGTTCGTTTACCTCCTTTTCTTATATAAAAAAAAAACATAGAATTACTGGAGTCAGAAGATCTGCAGTTGTCCGCGGTGAGTTCAGTGAACATCTACATGCGGGACATGGCGGAGTACGCGGCGCTGAACGCGGTGTACGTGGCCACGTTCCGGCTGCCCAACCCGCCCACACGCGTCTGCATACAGTGCCCATTGCCGGACGATGTAGGACTTATTATGGATGCGGTTAGTATATGACTTTGTTTACGATCTCTTCCTTTTCGGTTTTGTTAGTAAAACAATATGTCCATTTTGTGCGCTATCCGTGAAGTTGCGGAAACCGTAGCCCCCCTACTACTAATGTGGTCTTACAGAGTGTGTCCTATATCTATGTCAAATTTGATTCGTTTAGCATTTCTGCAGATATCTTCTAACAACATCTATCCATTTAAATATTCGAATTTTTTTAGTAAGAAGTAAAATCTACATCTTTGTAGACAGTAATAACCGAGTATTACCGAATTATTGTTTAATCTCAGTGAGCGTTATGAAAAGAAACAAATATAGGTAACGAAAATCTGATGGAACCGCTAAGTTAATTTAATTGTTTATCTTTATGATTTGTCTGACGACGGTGGCCCAGACCGACCGTGACACAATAGTTAGCGCCTTAGAATATTTATGTAAATGTCATTTAAGATTTAATAACCTAGTAAGTGTATAATAAGGCATGTAATGCTAAGGTTAAAAACTAGGTTTGAAAACTTTTTGGTACCAATTAAAAATATAAGCCATATTTAAAGTATGCATATCCAAAACGTATATAATGAATGAACAAAGTGTGCCAAGAACGTGCAAAAGATAAATATAATCTCTGTAATATTTTATCCACATTTTTGTACGATTATTTTTTTGTTACTATGAGTACCTTATCTTTTTATATAATCGTATTATAAAACATCTAACTGCTTTGATTGTTGCAAGATTACAACATTACAAAGCAAAAATAAACTGCACATCTTTTTATGGGATAAATATTTAAAAGGGCAAATTTTCAAAAAACCATTTATAACGAATATCTTGAAAAATCACAATATGAAAAGCAAGGAAGTAAATAACGCGGGGGGAAGAAGAAAGCATGTAAAAATGATTGAGGTTATTGACACGTCACACATACAATAAGTTACTCTTGTTTTGAATTCACACCGGTAATCTTTGAGATCCTAATACTTCTCCATAAGTGATTTTCAATAGATTCATTCCAATTTACTGAAGACCATGAAAATAGTAGTGTTAACTATGTAGGTAGCGCACAAGGAGGACGTGAACCGGAGCCCGGAGGCGGAGGGCGCGTGCAAGGAGCGCGTCACCATGCACGTGCAGGGCATCTCGCACTGGGCGCCCGCCAACATCGGCCCCTACAGCCAGGCTGTTAAGGTAAACACTACACACCACTACATGCTATTTATGGTGCCCTGGTAGCAAACACTGTTACATTCTGAAGTTAGCAATTTATCTTTGACTAAAAACTATACTTCGGTTTAAATATATATTTTTTAATCCGTTGGAGTCTAACTAATCTAAAAATGGCAACAGCAATCGAATAAAATGTTTTATTGTTTTGTCTGTCTGGCTGCTGTTGTTTTAGGGAGTTTTACTAGTGTAGGGTAGTAAGGTTATCTGATCAGATGGGCATAAGTCTAACTAAATTAACTTGTCGGTGTCAAAAAAGCGTCGCAAGATTCTCTTTGCACTGTAGCTCTCCTGTTATGCTTTTTAATGTCCCCAAATAGGTTTTACATATTTTCTTATAATTTATGCTTATTTCGCTAATGCCTAGTAATTTAGTAGCTAAAATACTTCTGCGCGATTTGCTAATCAACTCGACTTCATTTTAGTTGTTCGGACACGTTTAATTAGTGAACTCGGTATTCGATTAAATTACTAGTATCGTGCGAAGTAGGCTTTACTGCTATAGCAGCGCCTGTAGTCGGTCCAGATATGTTTGACTCTAATGTCAAACATGTCATAGCATAGAGTATGAAGTAGTGTGGTGGCGTCAGGTGGGCGAGGTGGTGAGCACCAGCGGGCAGATCGCGCTGGTGCCGGGCTCCATGCGGCTGGCGGGCAGCGGCGCGCGCGGCCAGTGCGCGCTCGCGCTGCGCCACGTAGCCCGCGTGCTGCGCGCCGCGCACCCCCGCGCGCACATACGCAGCGTCGTGCAGGTTACACTAAACTACGTGTTTTTTGATATTTTTTTTTTATAAGAGAAGGGGGCAAACGAGTGGCGGGAACACAGAGGTGGTCAATGACGCCCATGGACATCCGCAATACCAGAGGAACTACAGATGTGTTGCCGGCCTTTATATTAAAAGATGGGTCACAACGGTATTAGAGGCAACGAAACCGTATTCAACTAGTCGAAAATAATAACATACATTCATACTTGGGTACACTGGTAGAGGTAGATTTAGAAAGAGATGGATGGATGGATTGCGTGGAAGGTCAAGAATTATCAAGAAGTGAGTGATGACTGAGATGATGGATATTAGACTTATGTGGAGGACAAAAATCTGTTGCGCCGTATGGTAGTAGGATAAGGATAAAGATGATAATAATAACATTCATAAAAGAAAAATCTACAGATTGATTCACTAGAGATTTCTATGTAATTTCAGAATAACTTTAACTGGTTTGTGAAATGTTTGATGTGTGTTGTGCGCAGAGCGTGTGCTACGTGACGCAGATGTCGGCGGCGCGCGAGGCGCGGCGGCAGCTGGAGCGGCGCACGGCGGGCGCCATCGTGCAGTGCGCGGTGGTGCCCGCGCTGCCCCGCGGCGCCGCCGTCGAGTGGCACGCCTGGGCGCACACCGACAACAACCGCTTCGACTGTACGTATGCACTGCGTACACACGCACTGCGTACACACGCACTGCGTACACACGCACTGCGTACACACGCACTGCGTACACACGCACTACGTACACACGCACTGCGTACACACGCACTGCGTACACACTCGCTGCATACACACGCACTGCGTACACACTCACTGCGTACACACTCACTGCGTACACTCTCACTGCGTACACACTTACTGCATACATACTCACTGCGTACACACGCACTGCGTACACACGCACTACGTACACACTTACTGCATACATACTCACTGCGTACACACGCATGCATTACGTACACGAGACGCACTGCGTATACACCTTGTACGCACAAACACGACTATAGTTAAACAGTACGTATGCTACGCACTAATTGCGTACACGCCACGTACGCACTGTACTTAAACACAATCATATAAGTTAATAAACCTATAGCCGCTACTATAATATATCATTAATTAATAACTAATAGAGTGTCTTAGTGAAAATTAGATATCTACACTAAATAACTATTTATGTAAGAAGAGTGCAACAGTATCAACTTTATGATAATATATTATACCTGACTTCATACAAGATTTATGTTTTATGTTAAGTTCATACATTTATGTTAGATCAGGCGCTGTTAGAATCCAAATGATAACCACATATACCAGTCTATGCATAACTTTCACTTAACGCTCCGACACTAGTGAAAGTGAATGCCTTATGTTAAATCATTCGAGAATATTTGTAATTTTCTTTAACTTCTCTATATCTAAGTTAGTAAATATTTCTGTCTAAAGTAAAATTTGTTGATAAATTTAATTTCTAAGTACTATGATTCGCAAAATGGTGATACATTTATGTAATGTTTCGTCACACAACGAACAAACACAATAAAACGAGTTTTAAGAAACAAATAAAACACAACGAAAACAACCATAGTGAGTTGGCAATATTATAATCCTAACACGAAATATTTCAATGTTAAATTGTGATACACTAGCTTACGCCAGCGACTGTCCGCGTGGAAAAAAAAAAGTAACTAGCCTATCTGTTCTTCCAGACTATCCTCATATCTATGTCAAATGTCATTGATATGTGTTCAGCAGTTTAGGCTACAAACTCTAACAAATATGTCATCCATCTAAACTTTCGAATTTATAATACTAGTATAATACTAGATTGGTGTTTCTAAAATTTTATGCGTATGCTACTATTATAAAACATGAATATATTTTAAAAGTGTGTCAAAATTTAAATATTCCAAGAAATGTTTGTCTCGCATTTAGTTATCTTCAAGGTCATTATTATTAATAGTATTGACATTTATTTGGCTCTAAACAAAACGGCTGCGTCTCGCCGTCTTGATTATTCACATTAATATTCTAAACAATGAATCTTCAATGAACACTGATGTTTAATGAGGAAAATCTATCAAATACATTGTATGACAAACAATTTTAAGTCTAATGTATGAAATCTCAGAGTTATTCGTAGTTTTAAAATACAATTTCACTATATTATTGGTATAACTTGCGTACAATGATTTGCAAGTATTGCCTTTATATAAAAAAGTTATTTAAAATATGTTGGGGGGGGGGGGATTTAAAATTGTCTTGTTTGTAGTAGTTCATCTATTTTAAATCTTTACCCCTTTGTGACACTACATATGTATGTACTTAACATACATACAAAGTTTGAACGTATTAAATTTCTTAGAGGGGGAGGGGGGGGAAGCTCACGTAATTTTGGTCCAGAAGTATTAAAAAACATAGTTAAAAGTATGAACTAAACGTTGTTTTCGTACTTTTAATGACGAGCATGAGCCTTCTATCCTACTTCCTACTAATATTATAAATGCGAAAGTTTAAAAGGATGGATAGATGTTTGTTAGAGTTTGTAGTCTAAATTACTGAACGGATCTTGATGAAATTTGACATAGTAGAGGATACACTGGAAGAACGCATAGGTTAAAGTTTTTTATTAATTCCACGCGGACGAATTCCCGGGCGAAAGCTAGTTATTAATAAAAAAGCATCGTAATTTTCAACAATTAATATAATTGTAACTAGCGATATTAATTTAAACACTGAACTAGAGGTTCCGCCAGGTTCGCGCCGATATATTGAATACGTCTAATGACATTGACAGCTGTTAGAGATGTGACGTTTATGCCAATAATCTAGTGTTGCGCCAATTCTACAGCGCGGTACTAATTTCTTAACTGTTATAAATGTTTTATGCAGACGAGGAGACAGGCTGCAACGTGGGCGAGTACAAGGTGGCGATAACGCGCCGCTGGAACTACGAGAACACGGTCGCCGCCTGCGTCTGCTATGTGGCTACTAGTATGCTTTCAATTTTAATTGACAGGCTTTTAATTTGACAGTAGAGCCAGCTTTAACATCTTCGCAAGAATAGGTCAGCTCGCCCACCGCAATACCACGACCACGCAGAAAACAGGCTTAAAGTGGAAGCAATTCCGTGTTTCGTCTGATGAGTGTGGTGCCGGAGGCCCATCTTTTCCGTTCCACCCATTTCTTATAAGGAAATGATTGGATCTGAAAAGGGATTTGATGGTGCAGGAGACGCATAGGAAGGGTAAATATCTCCTTTAGCACACTGCACAATACACACACAGACTCACCTCACAGCGAAACACACACACACACCACACAAATGGACGTCATTCCGTATTAAATAGCGGAATGTCGTCCAAAAAGGATCAGCGATACACACCACACCTTTTTGATCAAATTAGGATATAAAAAAATCTCCTTTATGTGCGTCTCCTCTGTCGATTTAGGGTATGCAATGCATCTGCAATTCCGGATGTATATGGGCAGCGGTCGCTTTGCCATTTTGACGGATTTAGTTGACCGCTTGCTCGTTTGTTAACTTATTTTATAATAAAAAAAATTACATATTAGTAAGATAACGTTGTACAGATTTATATTTAAAAAGGGTTATTCAAAATATGCTCATATTTAACAATCTTAAGATGTCAAACAATTTTACATAACAAAAAAGTATATTTACGTTTAAGTATATCTATACTTCTATACTATTATAATAAAGCGTAAACACACACTTCTTTGTTGCCTAAGATGTCAGCAATTACAGCATATTTTTGAATAATTCTTTTTTTAATAAAAAGCCCTACACTTCGTCGAGCTTTAGGCTATATATTTTCACGCCATTAAACTTAGGGGATAAATATTTTGGATAAAAACCCTAATGTGGGAAAGAGACCACAAGTTGCTGCCAACATCAAGGAAGTAAAATTGCCATAGTAAGGTAATTGGTATTTTGACATTTGCAATTGAGAATTTGATAAATGTAAACAATAAAATAAAATTTTTATTAATTAACTAGCTGTTCGCGTGCAGATTCATCCGCGTGTAATTATAAAAACTTTATTTTATTGTTTACATTTATCAAATTCTCAATTGCAAATGTCAAAATGACATGACATGACATGACAAACCTTAGCAATCTTCCTTTTTTGATGTTGGCAGCAACTTATGGTCCCTTTCCCACATTAGGGTTTTTATCCAAAATGATTACCCCCCTAAGTTTAATGGCGTGAAAATATGTATCCTAAAGCATGACGTAAGTGTAGGGCTTTTTATTAAAAAAAAATTCAAAAATATGCTGTAATTGCTGACATCTTAGGCAACAAAGAAGTGTGTGTTTACGCTTTATTATAATAGTATAGATGCGGATGAAGTCGCACGGGAACAGCTAGTTATAGTATATCCTCCCGCAGGCTCGTCTCCGTCGACGTGCCAGGTGTCGTTCCCGAGCGCGGCGGCGTGCGCGGCGCACCGCTCGCTGGCCGCGCGCATGTCGGCGGCGCAGCTGGCCGACGTGCTGGAGTACGCGCTGCGCAAGCTCATCAACGACTGCTACGAGCGCGAGCCGCAGCCGCTCGTCAAGCTCCGGATATTCTACCAGGTACTGTCAAGGGGGATCTAGCTTTGGCGCCAGGAGGGGTCACATAGTCGTGGTCAAATATATTTACATATTTTGTCAAGCTCTTGACCAAACAGCTTAAAGGGGGTCTTGACCCCCCCCCCGGATCGGCCGTTGGGTACTGTACACGTTGCTAGACAAAGTTCTTTTTCTAAAGTGATGAACCAATAAGCAGATGGCTGCTCCGAAATGGAGAATTAACCGCTGCATAAGCAGCCGCAATACAGTTGCATTGCCTTTAATCGATGGAGATGCTCATAAAGAGGATATATGCCCGTCCTGTGTGTCTCCTCCGCCGTCAAATTCACTTTCGCTTCCCATCTTTTTTTTTAAATGAAGAGTAGAAAGGGAAAGGGACTAAATTTAGGCCACCGGCACCACACTCATCAGACTGTACACGGAATTGCTTCCACTTCACACATGTCTTCTGAGTGGTTATGGTATTGGGGTGGACGAACCGGCCTTACAGTGCGATGTTAAAGCGGGCTCTAGTGTACAATAGGCTGTTTTTTTTATTATTTATAACTAGCTTTCGCCCGCGACTACGTTCGCGTGGAATTAAAAAACAAAAATGAGTAGCCTATGTGTTCTACCAGACTATCCTCTACATCTATACCTAATTTCATCAAAATCCGTTCAGCCGTTTAGGCTACAAACTCTAACAAACATCCATCCATCTAAACTTTCACATTTATAATATTAGTATGATTTGAGGCGGGCGAAGTCGCGGCAAACAGGTAGACAGTGACAGTGATGTGCAGGTGTGGAGCGCGCCGGCGCCGAGCGCGGTGGTGTGCGGCGCGCGGGCGGCGGCGGCGCGCGCGGGCGCCCGGCTGGCGCTGACGGCGGCGCCGGTGGCGGCGCTGCACAACGCCTTCACCTTCCTCTCCATCAGCGGACTGCGCATCGACGAGTGACGTACGTACTACTTCTAAACTAGTACTCGTTTTTGATTCTTGTTACTTTGGATTCATTGATAGAAGGGGGACAAATACGTACAAAGACGCTTTGTATTTAACGGCGGACGACCGTCAGCAATTTTTGCTTCTTTCTTTGATGTCGGTCGTTGAGCGAGTATCGCCCGGAAGCTCGGGTTGCCACAGGCGTCACACAATGGTAGTTTTTATATTTTCTACCATTGTTGGTAGCTTATTTATTATTTACTAAATTAGTTACTTAATATTTTACATTTTAAACACTCGTAAACTAGGCGACATAAACTGTTGTGACTTTTGATGCAGCTAGTAGAATCGATGAATTATGTCAAAATGTATAGGAATAAATATGTGACTTATGGCCAGATTCTCAGCTACGTTTAACCATTCGTTACTGTTTTTGGTTTGGTTGATACCTTTTTGAATTTTCGAATAGCAGTAGGGACTATCGAGTGTTACTTTGTCTGAGTCCTTAGATTCTTTCACGACATCACATATATTTCATCATCCTGCTTATCCTACTCCCGTAGGGTCGGCGCGACAGGTTTTTGTCCTCCAAATAACTATATCATACGTCATCTCAGTCATCACTCCCTCCCACGACATCACAAATATTTGTTTTCTTTTAATTTAATACATCTTCCCTCAAGACACAGCCTCGTGTTAGATAGCAATTTCAGAAAGCGATTTTGAAGTAAGAGATATTTGTTAGGTCAGTGTGGATTATTATACTTTTAAAATAAATAAAATTTTCATTTTTCGCAGTATTTTTTTTAAAATACATTACTTTACGATTCCTTGTAATGATCACTTATTAACGTTTTATGTTCTCCAGGTACCCCAAAAGATGTAACAACGCTTTACGCCAGTTTTTAAAGTATATGTGCTGAATATTTTCAGTGTTTATGAAATTTTGTTAATTATGCTACCAAGTTTACCGTATTTAAGTCAAATTATATAAATTATTTTTATTGCATAATCGACTTTCATTTCTATATAACATAAATCCGAATTAAAAATGAACAAAGAAAGAAAAAAAAAACAAAAAATAAATTAAATTTACTTTATTTTTTTTACAAAATTGACCGAACAGTGCGAGATTTCTAGAACGTTTACACTTGCATTAAGTAGACATAAAGTTATCATTATTCATCTTACACGTAAGTCTTAATTCAGCTGTCGCAAGCAACGCGAATCATTTGTGAGACACACAATTAAATTCATCATTATATAAAAAAAAATTAAACATGATTTGAATTTCTCTAACAGCGGGGACATTTTACCTTAGAAATTGTCACTAAGTAAATTATTTACGATTAATATTAACGAAAGCAAATATAAAAACTAAACAATGATACATTTATAAGTATGTATTAGTTGATTTCACCGATCCTGCGTTTCAAACAAATCTAATACAATATACAACGCATACTGAAGCGCAGTTGATGACGTCACTACCATATAGCATCAGAACTATAACCGCTTACAAACAATAAGATTTATGTATTTATTTTAACTCAAGAATCACGTGAGAAAACAATTTCGGCAATTGTTTTCATACTTTGATATTACGTATATTGATTCTTGTTTCTGATTAACGGCTGAAATAGTTCTATGCTTTTGTGCAACCAAATATTGTTCAAGTTTAGCTCCTGCCTTGAAAAAGTATTAGCGCCCAATATTTTAATTTTTTATTATATCCATAGACATATAACCTATAGATCAGGCAATTTAAAGTCTAATCGAGAGATTTTCGAAATGTCATCTTGTACAGTTAAAAATGAAGAATTGATTGAATGAATGAGAATTTACTCTAACGAAAGGCCTCCGGAGACATTTTTGTGCTCTGGTCTAAGTATGTATTGGTTGGTTATATACCTATGGTTATATCCATTTACAATAAATAATTTCTTAATAATGAAAATAAACATATACCTCTGAGTTAAATAATTTATTTGATTCTCTATAATAATTCTATATTTATTGGGCTTATATAATTTTCCAGGATAAATGAATAACTTAGATAATATAAGTTTTAGCGTATGTGTTTTGTACTTCGAGAATAAAACGAAACGCTAGTCTTTAGAGCAAGTTTGGGCTTTTATAACACGAGTATATATAATTCGGTATATGATTAAGTTATGGATAACTATATTGTGCCAAGTTCCCGTGAAATTACATTGCTTTGACACTTGTATCGAAACATGTTTCCTTTTTTTAAAGAAAGGGATAGCAATGCTTTGATACAATTGTTTTATCAGTGGAAGTCCACGGTTACGTAAATAATTGTAACGATTAGTTCTGACCAAAGATTGCGTTTCGCTTTAAATAAACATTCGGAGGAAAAGCTGCTGAAATTCGTTTGAACTAGGTTAAAATAAACTCCAATGTAGTCTTATAATTATAGCTTTAGTTATTTAAACAATATCTTAATAAAACTTCGAATTGAAAGATATTGTGATGAAGTTGTTTCATTAAAAAAAATGTATAGACATCACAGTATAAGTGTTTTATAATCAAAAAATTAAATGGAGAATTTCAACAATATCCTCTAATAATCCGTTATGTATGTATAATATAGGGGCATATTGTATACAGTTGTATCCATATAAACATATAACTAAAATAAATACCTTATTAAGGAAAAAAATTAACAATAGTCTAAAATTAATCTATTCTCAAAAAAAAAAATGCGCTCTGTCTTCTTTTGAACATTTTTCATATGATAACCAATTTTAAAACAAAATGATTGCATCACAAATGCATTAAAAGGCAGATTCATTTATAATATACAATTTATTTTCCAATTTTTGAGAAATCATGTGCAAATAGAACATAGGTCAGACATTACACAATATAAAACCATTCACAAAACGTATATAAACAACATGTCGATGACAAAACGATAATACATCCATTTAACGAAACATCATACGATTCAATCTCTTATATTTGACTCTCCTTAACATAAATAATTCACAAGGGATGCAAACATGATTTTTGCAGCAAACATAAAAAAACTATTAATAATAAAAAATAGTATGATTGCCCAGCTACCCACATAGTGAAGTTAGTATTAAGTTACTGTACATTTTACGTGTTAGTGACCTGCGAACTACGGCTACCTGACCGACCGCGGCCTCCGTCTGCACTCCGACAACTTACATATACATAGCCTACTAATTAAACGTATATTAATCAGATTTATGCAACAGTTTACCTTACAACCGTATTACCGAAGCGGATAAGAGTTATATATAGACTAATAACAGCTAGATATATTACATTGTCAATATACAGTCACTCGCAGTGTCCGATGCACGAATGAAAATTAAGCCACGACGCACACTGGGCGCTCCGCCCTCACCACACAGGTTTGCACTATAGATAACACCGTAACACTGCGTTCACTCCGCGCCGTCGGGGCGGTGGTCGGCGACGTCGAGTGGGTCGTTCACCTCCTCGGCCGCGTCGGAGACGTCAGACCCGTCGTCGGGTCGCTCGGGGCGGTCGCACGACTCCATCGTGTCGTCAGCGACGTCAGAGTTCTCAGAGACTTTGGAGGTCTGCCTGCGACTCTGCATGTACTGGCGATGCGCGTACTTGTTGAAGCGACGCTTCGCCATGAAGAGTGTGGCGATGGTGCGCGGCGCGAGGCGCACGGCGGCCGCGCGGGACGTGATGCCGCCGCGCCGGCAGTCGCCGCACGTGTAGTCCATCACCTTCAACTTGCTCACAGTTTGCTTAACGCAGTCTACGGAAAAAATTAAACATATTTACGTACAGTTTTCATTTATTCGATGACCTTGAACTCGGTTGTGTACTTGTTTCGGTGCAAAGTTTATTGTGCAGTCTTAAACCGAGTTCAAAATCAGATGTTTAATTGGCTAGAGATGCGTCTATAGCACACACAACTCGGCAGTTCTATTCGACTATTTGCGAAAGTTTTCTCCCGCGAATCTTTCTATTTGCGTTCCGTAGTCAGCTATGTTCTAATCGAGGCAGATTATATGTATAGTGTATATATATCATGCGTTCACCCATACGTTTTGTCTAACAAATCTAACACAAAATGAAGCATCATTATGATGTATATATTTAATATCTTCAACATAATTACATATTAACCTTGTTTTAATTTAGTTTGTGGATATCTTTTTGCAGGTGCTGGATTTGTAATGGAAGATGGCGTATTAAAAAGCACAAATTAATGTATTGTTACTCATTCCATAACATTCTAATGAACATCGGTATTTCATGCACATGGATGTAAAGCAAATGAAAGCTAAAGCGTTATATAAAGATATATTTCTTACAATACTAATATTAAATTAAAGAAATACATCTTCATAATTGTGAAATAATTAGATATGTATGACTAGTTATAAAAGGACACATGAAGTAATCAGGCGATCTCTGTGATGCATCTTAGAAGACTGTATAATGTTTTCATGCGATACCTCTTCAATGAAAGATTTTTTGCACCTTTATTTATTGAAAAATTATTTTTGCGTAATAAAAATCAAACTAAACTGGAACCTTGAGTATATATTTGATCTTCAATAGTAACTAAAGATTTTTCAATGTGGCGCAAATAGGCAAAGTGCTCTCACTAACACAAATAGACATTATTTCTAAAATTTAGTTGAAATCTTAATTTTGTTTAACGCGTTTTAGTTGTACGTTTAAAGGAAATTGCTGTTTTTTTTTTTCGAAAAACCATTTTTTAAGGACAATTAAATTAGATTCAAGGTCATTTTACAACCAGCCAATAGCGGTAGTGGGCGGGGCGGGGCGAGCAAGGCTAGGAGCGTCTACTGCGTGCCGGATGACGTACCTTGATGCAGTTGCCTATCGCAGAGTTTACATATGACGAGCTGCATAGTCCCCTTAGGCCCGATGAAGGAGCGCTCGCACAGCGGGCAGTAGCGACCGATGCGATACGCCCTACGCACGCACACACACACACGGACCGCACGCGACAACCACCGGAACAGAAACACGACATTAGTGTCCACTGACAACAGCCGCCAGCCGCATAGCGCAGCACACCTCACACGCTGCTTTTATTACTTCCCTTCTACGCTCGCTTTTCAACTTAATATATCACGAAACAATCCTAATTTACAATCTTACTAATACTATAAACCCTCATAATAGAAGATATCTCCAAAACGATTTACCGTATCTCGATGAAATTTGGCATAGATGTAGAACATAGTTTGGAAGAACACATAACCAACTCAATAATTTAATTCCGTGTCAATCAAAATCGTCGCGGTCGATTCGTTGTCGATTGTGTTAATGGTACTAGGATTGAAATAGGAACCGAACTGAATTAGAAAATAAAACCTTACATTTTTACAACGCTTACTACTTTTTTTTACCACTATTAGATACCAACGACAAAAACCTATCCGATTCATGAGATATGAAACATACAAGTGTAAATGGGCGTCACCAATGGGGCGGGGTAGTGGGCGTCCTTAAGACGTAGCCTAAATCATCTTTCGACGCCTGCGCGAATACGCGACGGAGAATATATATTTTTGTATTTTGAAGCTTTTTTTATACTTATTACTTGATACATCAACGAACCAGTAGAGGTAATTTTGGTAAAACTCGAAGTTACACATATTTTTGTTGTTTGTACTTCTGTGTTTTGATTGATTTATATGAAATGATTTAATTCGTAAAATACCCGTGGAGTCAGAAGGGAAGTAATAAAAATAGTCCAGTTAGTGAATGCGGTGAAATCGATGTAATTCTATGCCCGTGTTAGTTTCGTTTGAACAAATGATAGATGTTAGTGGGACACGAGGGAGCGATCCGGTCATCACCTAACAGCGATCGAAGGAACAAAAAGCTTAAACAAACCAATTAATTCTTTATAACACCTGGATGATTTTAAAATCTAATGAATTCATAATCAATAGTAAAAATAGTAAAACAGAGAGTAACCATAACAATAAAACTGGCCACTACTGTTTCGCAAAAGAAAACTATCTGCCAAAGTTAAAAAAAAAACTAAAAAATTAAAAACAAAGGCAGTCAGTCTTCTAAACATTTGAAGGGGTGTAGCATGCAACATTACATAGCCTAATTCTTCTAAATAACAACATTAAAAGTAAATTTTCACATCAATCTAACCAATTAGTTGTTGGCCCGTACTTAGTAGAATTAGGCAGCCAACATTTGTGCGTAAGAATGCTGCGGGTCAGAGATGAGGGTCAAGGCTACGTAAGCATGGTCAGTGAGGTAGTTAGTACAACACGCACAGACAGGACAGTACAGTACAGTACAGTACAGTACAGTACAGTACACTATAGTACAATACAGTACAGTACAAAGTACATCTACCAACGTTACGGCAACAAATAGTTCTGATAGTTCCACAATACGTCTTCTACTGCGCCCCCATTATCATCCTGAATATATATTGAATATTCTTAATCATCTTGTTTATAATTTTACTAATATCTATTAAAAATAGTTATGCCTCACAATATTCTTAATAATAAGTAAAAATATGTCATGATGGGTTTTCCTTTCGTAATATTCCGCCAGCTAGTAAACTAGTCAATTAGGAAAATTACGCCCAAATACTGAAATGATATTTTAATATGTTACAGCAGCTTAGAACTTCAAATTAAATGTTTAAATTTTATTGCTTACATTTTGTAAGAAGTATTTACGCAGCCAAATGTTTTCAAATTCGTTTCAGTATTCGGACGCTAGTGTTTAAAACATGTAAATAATATCACAATTACAATGAATTTTGTAGTTTAATTTCAAAAAAAATGTCACGAGTTTTATAATTAACTTTATGCCGACTAGTTCATAAAATTATGTAATAATTTACTTGTTTTAAATTATTTCAAAAGTGTCAACTGAACTTATGAGTATTTGTGTTCTCTGTTGGTCACATGTGGTGATCGTGGTGGTCTGATGCGCGTGGTGGTCGTGTAGTGATCGTGGTGATCGTGTGTTGAACGTGGTGGTCGCGTGTTGTTCGTGGTGGTTGTGGTATGGGTGCACTGACCTGGCGCAGGGCGTGCAGAGCGAGTGCGAGTAGAGCTTGTGTCCGCCGGGGCCGCGGCGCGTCTGGTGGTGCCACTCGGGGGGGGCGCCCCCGCACGCCGCCTCGCCCCCGCCCGCGCCCCCGCCCCCGCCCGGCTCGCGCGCCCCGCACGACTTGCACACCGCGCACTCCGCGCAGTGCCAGCGACCTGTAAAGACATATTTGCTATAAAATACAAGCCAATAATCATTAGAGTGCCTAACCTGGAATCGGAGTACAAAATGAATATTTCTCAGGTAACATTAATTTTAAAGCATAAATGCCAAAATTTAGATGGATGTTTATTAAAAAGTATCGCCGAAGCAATATTTGATAGCCTAGTTAAATCTTGTGTGAAATGAATAGTATGTATGAGTATGAACATGAACAATGGTGATTGTGCTGAATGTACATATAGCATAGATTAGACATTGCACAGACATATCTATACTAACATTATAAAGAGGAAAGATTTGAATTTTTGTATGTATTGAAATAACTCAAAAACTACGGGACCGATTTTAAAAATTCTTTCGCCATTAAAAAGCTACGTTATCAATGAGTAAGATAGGCTATGTTTTTTTTTATTTCTTGCTGCTAGTTGTATGGTATAGTAGTAGAAGTGTATAGGGCGTGTACAGACCGCTGGGCACGTGTCGCAGGCCGACGCAGTAGATGTGGAAGCCGCGGTCGCAGAGGTCGCAGAAGAGCATCTTGTCGTCGTCGGCGGGCAGCCGGCAGCCGCAGCACGTCTTGCACTCGGCGCACTGCCACGCGTACTCGCGGCACTTGCGGATCGTGTCCGCGCCCAGCTCCACGCACCCGGGGTGCACTGCAAACCACAAAAAACACATATATCATTGTTGCTTTAACTAACACTACAATTTCATTTATAAAGAATACTGAATATTTATCATCTTCCGCTATCCTACTGCCGTAGGGTCGATACATGTGTTTGTTCTCCACATTACTCTATCATCCGTCATCTCAGTCATCACCACATCACCCACTACTTGATCATGTCACCTTTCACGCAATCCATCCATCTCTTTCTATGTCTATCTTTACCGGTGAAAACACATCTCGTTTTAATAAAATAAAATCCTATTTCACTCGCCGTAAGAGTTATCAATTGACAAAGATAACAAAAACATTATTCATTATATTCAATTTTATCCAGGACAAAAGATATTTTTGTTTTACTACAAGTAAATAAATTACAGAAATGGTAACTAAATAAGGGTGACAGTACTCACGTTTAGCATTACAGTTGGCGCAGACGAGGAACCTCTCGTGCGTGTACTTGCGGTTGGCCTCTATACGCAGGCCGCACGCGCGGCACGTGTCCGCCTCCTCCTCGCGCGCCCCGCCCCCGCCCCCGCCCCCGCCCCCCGCCTCGCCCTGCTGGCTGCTGCGCTTCGTCTTCGTCAACTTCTTACGCTAAAACATACAATTCAATTTAAAAAAATCCAACATTTAAGAAAGATGTTATCTGATTATTTTATCTTTAAAAAAGATATGGTGAACAAGCAAGTGGCCATCAGATATTGTCGAAGTAACAAAATGATCGCTGCTCTTAGACATCCGCAGTTGCAGACAACGGCGGATACAGGGGAGGGGGGTCATGTGGGTCATGATCCCCCCCCTGTATGAATAGTAAATGTTAAGTTGAAACCTTAGGCGGATGTATATCGACGTCGGTGTCGTCGGAGGAGGAGTGGTCCAGCCAGTCGGGCTCCGACTCGGAGCTGGACTCCGCGGAGACGACCGCCGGCGGCGCCGCCAGCGCAGTGTTCAACGGGAAATATCTGTTTAAACAAATAACATTACTATTTAATAACATTAATAGAGATCTAAAGGCAGTGTCACCTTATACTTTAAAAAATGTTATAAACAGGATCACTCTATCTTATTCATTAATTGACTATGTCATTAGTATTATATTTAACTTCATTTATTTTCACCTACAATTTAAAAGTCGTTGACTAAACTTTCTTTCGAGACTCTCTTACACCTAATTCGTACTGGGCTAATAATCTAGTTTTTTCTTTTTATATTATAAAGTGGCAAACGAGCAAGCGGCCACCTGAATGCGCCGAAATAGCGAAGCTACCGCTGCCTATAGACATCCGACTACCCTTAATCGACGGAGAAGACGCACATAAAGAGAATATTTCTCCTTTCTATGCGTCTACTCCACCGTCAAATCCATTTTCCCTTTTCATTATTTTCTCTTTGACAAGGATGGAAAGGAAAAGGAACTAAAAATACGTCTTCGGCACCACACTCATCTGACTGTACGCGGAATTGATCCCACTTCACGCCTATCTTGTGTGGTCGCTGGGGGTGAACCCGCCCTAGAGTCCGAAGATGTTAAAGCGGGCTCTACCACTGTTAAACAAACTCACACTAGACAGTATCGAATGAAGGTCTCTACCACTGTAAAATGTGGATTTAAGGGTGAATGCGTCGGTACCTGAGTTGTTCTGAGGAGTAGAGCCTGTAGCAGTGCTGGTACTGGCCGGGCAGCAGCGCGAGCGGGTAGAAGCCGAGCGGCGGCGCGCGCGCGGCGGCGGCGGCGGCGGCGGCGGCGCGCGGCGGCGCAGCAGCGTCAGCGACTGCAGGTCCGCGCACGCCGGCCGGCGCACGGAGTTCAGCCGCGCGTTCCACTCGCTGGCCGACGCTATCGCAGCCGCTGCCATCTCCTAACACACATTTTGTTTATATTTAGATATTACATTTAAATATGTAACAACGTCTTAAATGATAAAGCCACCTGTACGAGGCAATTAACAAGTATGATGTTTGAAGTTAGTTGTAGGCTCAAAATTTCATTAAAATTTTGACTTGAGCAGTGCTTACAAAGTAAAATGTTTACGAATTGTTTCGGTATTCAACTATTAGTGTTAAAAACTTAGAAGATAATTAAAGCCTTTAATGAATAGCATGAACAATATAATGTACTGATCATTATAGGCTATTTTTTGTAATATAATAAATATTCACCATTGTTTATTTTATTTTAGTTACACTTCAATAGTTACATCAATAAAAACCGACTCAGTCCTATCTTTGTAGCTGTCAAGAATGTTACTAAGTAATGAAAAAAAAGACTAAAACCACTTTCCAGTCTCTAAAGTTTACCTGTCTAGCTTTCTCTGGATCGACTTTCGGTGGTTCCGGTTTTTGCTCCACTGGTTTCGGTTCCGGTTTCGCATCAACCTTCTCCTCCTTCACCTCCTCCACTTTGACATCTTCCACCGGCTCTTCCGTTGGTTCGGAGATCTGTTTCCTACATTGATGAGACCGGTAGTCTTCATATTTGTGCGGGTAGTCGGAAAGCATTATGTCCAAAACGTCACTGGCGTCTACTGCTGTTATACCTGTTAAAAAAAATGTTGGTTATATCTGACTGTGGGTTTACATTATGCAAACATTTATATAACAAAATATTGTCATTCCTTTGATTATCTTTGAAAATACAGCATGTTTGCACATCAATTTCCCAGCAATAAAATGCACTATTTTTTTTTTTTAAGAATAAAAATTACATTTTACCTACATTAGAAAGTGCTTAATTTAGAAGATGTGTCTTACTTGATAACTAAAATTATTGTCTAAAACAAAGACAATCTCCCACAAAGAATTACATACTGGGGGGTATTAACCTTGACATCAACCTCTTATAAAACTAGATGTTGTCAACATTCAATGAGTTAATAAATTATTTAATTTAATTTAAAACTGACATCTAAATTTAAATATTAAACCTTTGCACTCAGAAATCTGCACTAAGTGACTGTTGTGTTAAGTCTGGTATTAAAGTTGACACTTACCGAGATCGCAAAGTGCTTCCGTGACAAGTCCTTTGCTGAGTACATAGTCTCTTTCTTCACCACTTATTGTTCTTCTTTTTAATTCTGGATACCGCCGTTTGAAGCTTTTAACTCCAAGGAACATTGCAACTTGTTCTTGAATCATCATTACCTTAAAAAATTGTTAAAAAACTCAAGAAAATATTCACAAGCAAGATTAAAAAAAACAACAAACAAGTAAAATTCTAAAATCATTTTAAATCTATCACCATATATGTCAAATAGTCATGTATCAAAATAAATAAAAATCAATTATTATTAAGTCTATGGGTATCTAAATTCCTTAAAACAATTATGCTAAAAATAATGTACATACAATATTGTGGGGATATAAATAAATGTTGGCCGTAAAAAAAGTCATATGTTTTAAAGATGTTTTTTTACCTGCAATAAGACATTTTAACAGTATATAACAATGATGTTTACATTAAAATTTTGATCAATTTAATAAAGTTTCTTCTAATTGTTTTAAGATATGATTTATATGTTTACGTCTGATAGTCTGACCATTAGGTTAATAGCCTCAATAGATTTGTCAAGTATAAGAAATAAATTTTATTTGAATAATAATTTCTGACATTGATTTAACTCAAATCGCCTTTGCAATCATTTGAATGAAGTACAGGATAGACAGATAAACAGTAACATATCATTCTTTATGTATGCCGATTGAGTTGGCACACCAGCAAAACAGTTTATTGTTTCGGACATGCCAAATAAATGAAATTGAATATTTACCTGATGTTCTGCAGCTGATTGTTCTGGAGGTGGCCATGTATACTCTTTGACATCAGCAGCAGTCCACTCTTTATTACTGTAAAACGAATTAACTTTTAAGCAACAATTTATATGAATTATGACTTATACAATTAAAAAGTAACATTTTATACCTGTCAAATAACTCTGCAAACTTTGACTTCTTTGTTTTACTACTTTCGTTTGTTGAACTCTTTACAGAGCTTTGTGAATCCTCGTCAAGTAAATGTGATGGCCTGTAATTGGAATAGACGAAAATGTATCAAAATGATGCATGTGTCAATACTTTAAAAATTTCTATATTAGAGACTCACTTTGCAGGAGTGGCATTGTCATCCATCATACAAGTCTCCTCTTCAAATAATTGTACTGTTGTTGTCGCCGGCCCACAAACACGACCATATATCCCCATAGTTTCCTGAAATAAAATAAAAAACATTTAAAATACAGGAGAGTGAATTAAAGCAATAATAATATGTTAACAATTAAATAATTGTAACTAATCGGTGTAATGTATTAGTACCTCACCTTCATGTACATGGCGCCGCGCCCCCCGCCCCGCCCCCGGCCGCGGGCGCGCGGCGAGCGGCCGGCAGGGCGGCCCCGCCCCCCGCGGCTGCCGCGCCCGCCTCTCGACCCGCGCCCCCGCCCTTCGTTCACTTCAGATGATTTTAAATACGAATTCTCCAAATTGGGGAGTGTAGCATCAAGCACAACTTTTAATTCTGGGGCATCACTAAAGAGTTTCAAATCTCCCATAGATGAGTTTCGTCTTCTACTACTAAGGGGGGTCGAACAAGGCATCTTATCTAGCGCTTCGGTCATTCGCGGCAATTTTATTCTTGAACTAGTCAGATCTATAATTTCGGTAGTTTTTTGTTCTTTGAAAAATTTGTTAGCTGCATCTGTAACTGTCTCTGGTGTGTTGCTTGATGAGGTATCTAGGCGTCGAGCGCCACGCCCCCGACCTCTACCTCTGGGTTTCGTCAATATCATGGGCCTATCCCTGTAAAAGGTGTTTAGATATTTAATCAAATACAAAAATCTTATTAGAAAATAGCGTTTTAGATGGCGATAAATTTTACCTTGATAAGCGTAAAGACCTTTGAGGTCTCTCCTCGAGAGCAGGAGTTGGCAAGACAATTTTGGCGCCTTCCGAGAGCGGGATTTTACGTGGTCGACCGCGCTTTTTTGGTTGCGGTGTGGAAGCCATCATCGAGGGGGTAGAATTAGGAATGTTGAAATTCTCATTGTGCACGCTTGAGGGCGCCTTTAACCCACTCACTTCAAGAGGATCTTCTTGTGACTCTGATGGTATGTTGAAGTCGTGTAATTCAGAGTTATCATTAAAAATTAATTCTTGTACCTCTGAGGGGCTTTTTCCTATAGTTATAATTTCAACTCTGTCTGAGCTGCCTGTTGACGTACTGGATTCAAGTTCAGTTGTTATACTAGAATTCTTATCAGACTGACACATATCATTAAAGGGTTTAACCTGTATTTTAGGTTGGAAGTTGGATAATATGTTGTGTAATTTAGAATTACCATTTTTTGCACAGTTTTCATTTTTTAGAACTGTGTGATTGAGCTTTCCTCCTTGTTTAATTTCTAGTGAAAGTTTATTTGTTGGTGACAATTGTTCTGCTTTGTTTATAACAGGGCTCATAGATATTGATTTATTAGATAAAAGTTGTCCTAGTTTTAATCTTTTTGTTTCAAGTACTGAGAGTTCTGGTTCTTTGTTGTGAGTTGGACTTGTAATTGCCGTGGACGGTCTTTTTATGATATTCTTTTTAACTAAGGGTGACTTGTCAGAGTTTTCTACAATCCTAGAACTCCTTAATCTTTTGCCTAATTGTATTGTTGGATTGAGATTTACAGTTTGTTTCCTCCTGATGTTTATGATATTCTTTTTATTATTTTCATTGTCATTTATCTCATTTTGAGTGTTTTCTGTTGTATACATTTGTTGTTCTGGTCTTTTTGGATCCTCAGTGATTATTTTAGCAGATGCACCATGGTCAGTCTTATTTATTTTTAATATAATTCTAGGTGAATCTTGTCCTGAACTTTGATTAGTGATTTTCTCTGATACTGTTATTTCTAAAGGTTTTGATAAGCTTTCACTCAGTTCTTTAGAAACTCCTTGCATCATATTAACTTTAAAAGAAGTCTCAACTAATCCATCTTTTGAAGTTAAGGTAATATTGCTGATTGCATCAATTTTAGAGCAAAGTTCGGTATTAGTTATGTCTTTACTGCTATTTGTAGTAAGTTCCTTGTATTCTGAACTTGGGGTCTTTGACCTTAAGGTAGGTGACAAGCAATTACTTGTAACAGGTTTGCTTTCTTCCACATTACTTAAAACATCACTTTTTGTTTCCAGGAGTTTCTTCAATAAAGTACAATTTTGCATTGAAGGTGAATGCTGTTGCTTGTTAATAACTTTAGTTACAGTACAATCAAGAGTCAAATTACTACCATCATAATCATCTAATTTTACAACATCATTAGTCTGATCAGTCAATAAATTTACTTGACATGTTCCATCCAATTTATTAATGTTAGATTCAACTTTATTCATATCAAGAACTACATTTTCTTGAGATACTGTGGAGTCATATGTCATCTTTTTCTTTAATTCGATGGTGACAGATTTTTCCATGGGTGCAATATGTACATCAGTATCTGTTTCATTAGCTTTAGCAATACAGTTTTGTTTTGGCAATGGAGTTATGCTTCTCTGGTCTTCTGTAACTTTTGTATCAACATTACTACAAGTATTTTCATCCATAGTAGAGTTATGTTCTGTACATTCAGTAGTTTTTATATTACCAGCCTCTTTGATGGGTTTTGTGGCCACTTTAAAATTGCTTTTTGAAAGTGCAGGTACATTGTCATCTACACTGTTCATATGCATGTCTTTGTCTTCACACTTATCAGAATTGACAATTTTTTCACTGCCACTTGTATCAACTGTTTTCATATTAATTTTCATAACAAGAGGTGGATTTTTAACTACTGCTTCTTCACAATCATCATTAACTTTATGGACTTCATCAGGTTTCAAAACAGGCTTAATATTTAGTTTAGTAACAACTGGTATTATAGAATTTCTATGCTCTAAACTCCGTAAACTCTCTTTTTTGGGGGATAGAGTAGAAGTATTTTCTTCTGGCTTTATGATCGGTTTTATATTAATTTTAGATACAACAGGAATACTGTCCACATTTGATATGCTAGGTCTTGATTCTTCTGTTTCACTTGGTCTTAAAATGGGTTTTATATTGATTTTGGTTACAACAGGTATGTTCTCTGTATTATCATCACTAGAATTTCCAGTTTCAGAGGATTGATTTTCGGAAATTTCACCTTTTGATATATCTTCATCTTCTGGCTTAATTATAGGCTTAATATTAATTTTCGTAACAACAGGTATATTATTTTCATCTAATTCAACTTTAGGATCACAGTCTTTTTCTTCCAATTTAACATCAGGCTTTTTTATTGGTTTTATATTTATTTTTGTAATTTTAGGTATCTCTATATCTTCTCTGTTACAATCTATCTCATTATCTTTAGGTTTAATTACAGGCTTAATATTTAGTTTTGAAACTACAGGAACTTTATCCTCCAATTTTTCTGTTATATCTGTACTATCTGGCTTAGGAATTGGTTTAATATTCAGCTTAGTTACAGCAGGGATTTGTTCATAGGTTTCACATGAGCTCACTTTTTTTAAATGATCTGTATTTAAAATTGGTTTTATTGTAATTTTAGGTATGTGACGGTCTTTACCCTCTATTGTTGATGTAAATGAGTCTGTTGATATTTTTAATTTTGGTATTTGTTGAATGTCCGTTGAGTCACTACAACTAGTACTATCCTTGGCAGCAGTCTCTGGTGGCTTGATAGGCTTGATCGTAAGCTTTGGACTAAGAGGCTGGCTGTCTGATTTTGCTACTGTTTTGATTGTTAACTTGGGTATTTTTTCAGTCTGAGAATCATCACTTTGACTGATGACTAGTTTCAATGTAGGCAAACCATCTGGATCATCATTTTCATTATGTTGAATACCTTTTATGGTTAGTTTAGGTATATTTTTCTCTGTATAAAATTGCCCTTCAGCTTCAGTGCCCACTTTCCCCAATTTAATAGTAACTTTTGGCACAACATCTGCCGGTCCTTGATCTGAAGCCGAGGCCTGATCTGATGTACTTGTACTTTCATCATTTTCTGAATATTCTGATTCAGATATTTCACTACTGCTAGATTTTCGATGTTCATCATTTATTTTTTCAGGTCTTTTAGGTATAGGTTTAATATTTAATTTTGTTATACATGGTATTTTTTCTTGAAAATCAGATTTGTTTTCTTCCTCTGAGGGTGGTCTAATTGGTTTTATTGTTAACTTCGGTACAGGAGGTTTAGTTTCCTCTGGTTTATTGCCTAATTTAATAGTGAGTTTTGGTACTTGTTTCTCTGATTCATTAACAATAATCAATTCATCATTAACAATATTACTGCAGCTGCTGTCATTTTTTTCTTCAGAGATCTTTGTAGTTGACTCTGCTGTTTCACTTGTCAAAGAGATATTTAATTTTATTGGTGGAATTTTCTTCAAATCTGTCAAACTTTCTTCTGGTTCTATCTTGTTACTTAAACATTCATTTGGTTGTTTCTCAGTATTATTTTCTTCCACAGAACTTTCATTCAATGTTATTGTTGGTATATTAGGCGTGTTTGGAACGATGTCTATGCTAATCATACTATTATCCGATATTTCATTGTCAATATCTGATTTTGATGTGCTTATTACATTTAATTCTGAAGTAGATTCATTTGGTAGGATTTCAGATGTTGATTGACACTGATCCCTAACAGGTGATTTCTTTACATGGGAATTATCTCTATAACTTACTTGAGGAAGTACTTTTTGTCTAATGAGTTTAATTTTTTTAGTAGGACTTGATGTTTCTGCTTTGCAGATACTAATTTCGCTTACATTTCTAATCTCATCTGGCTTAACATTACCATATACAGGTGGCACCGCATCTGATGAACTGGACACATCTTTGACAACACACTCACTACTAGATTGTTCATGAACTTCTACATTAATACTTTGCAGGTCCACTGTAGAGGACACAGTGGAATCAGGACGGCGGTCACTCGGCGCTGGCCTCACGAGGCGCCGCCGCAATGGTTTTGTCACACTTTCCACAACTGGCACTCTATCACTTAAACTAGTGTCACTTGATGAACATTCCGCACTCCCTAAAACAACATTGTCTTGGATATCACTGGACGTAACACATTTCACTGTCCGTTCACATGTTTCCTCATTCTTATCAGAAACACTTTGGTCTGTTTGCACAACACTGCTGGCAGGAATACTAGGATTTGGGCTGCTGGGAATCGACACAGAATAGGAAGCTTCAGTGTCATGAGAAGTTGCTGGCTCTGCATTGTTTTCACTTACTGTTAATTGACATGTTTCTGACAAATCAGCAATTTCTCTCAATAAACTGTTTGATGAACTGCCAATACTAACTTCTTCTTTTGGAATTTCCTCGTCTGTTTTAGATATTACTGGCTGTTCAGAAAATGATGGTTGTGTTAGGGTATGTTCAGACTCACTGTGAGATGTTTGTATTTGCTCATCTAATCGATTGTTAGACTGACATTTTGGAGCACATTCAACCATCTCCACTGTAAGTGGGACACGTTTAGGAGCCCCAGGACCGTCAACGATTTCATCGATCATGTCAAGGATCGCTTCAGTGCTAGTGTTGACGTCTTGCGTCGATGGCGAAGGAACGCTATCGCCATCGAAATTATCCTCAGACATCGCGGGAGTTTTGCAGGAATCTCGCGCTTCCGATGAATCTTGCTGTATACTACTAGTTGCACAGATGTCCTCAGCTTGCCCGATATCTTTTTCCCGCGCCGATAGGCGGCGGGAAGTGTTTGTTGCGGTTCCCGCATCATCTTCTGAACTCTCCATTATCTACTCTTTTGCGACGCTGTCATATCTGAAATATAAAACGCTCGCTGGGTGATATTTACGTTACGAATGGGTAACCTGTCGACGTGCGAGCTTGACAAACCACAGGCACCATTCTAATTCACCATAACGCTACAGAGATTTGTTCACAGAGTTCATGGTGTCGATTATTGTACCTACACATGTACTTTATTTTCATATTCACAACGTTTACGTGTCGCCCGAGTACACACGGGGTCTCGAAAACTAATCATTCAACAGCGTAAACCGGCAAACAAAAAGCTTGTATACGCCATTTTTAAAACCAAAGACATGGCAGGGTTGGCTGTACGAGCCAATAAAAAATATCTTATACGGACAATTCGGCCATTGTCGTGTTGGTAAACTGTAAGAAGCCCATAGATCGCTCCACTTGAGCTTTTTAGCTTGTAGAAGAGTAATAAATATGCTTTTAGACATGTGGTAAAACGAGTAGGATAATAGCTCTCAAACATTAAATTGATTATTTCATATGGCAATGATATTGTTTTCGTTCAAAGTGTTGACAGCTTACAATCTCATTTCGTCACTTTTCATCTATAATGTTGCCTGTAAAACGTTAAATGTAACATGTAAAATATTTAAAAATAAGCATCATCGAGTTTATTTCGTAGTAAACAAATATTAAGCCCTACATAAATGATGGTACTTCATATTATAGCTTTTATTTATATTGTTTTTAAATCAACAGATCTTGAGAAAATGTATAATTATTTTAAGTAAGGAAATAAAAGGAGATAAGGACGGGGAAAGAAAGATGATAATATTATGGTGTGTGTTACAGCATAAATGGAGATTGTGGGTCCTCACGAATTTTTGTATTTCTGGTTAGGCTATACTATACCTACGTGCTTTTGCATTATATATTTATATTTAATAACTTATTACATATATAACACTCGCTACTAGACCATAAATACCTATTAGAGTTATATATCTCTTATTCAAGGAAAAATGTATTATGCACACAGACTTTTGTTTACAAATTAGTATTAATGCTTGAAAATGCTATTTTTATTGGAAACAATTAGGCAAAAATCTTTGGTTTCGGTAGCAAATTAAGATTTTTTAGGCAAATTAAAAGTCGTCGCATTTTAGTCTTTCATTAAAGACCTAAGCCAAATGAATCAACCTACAAAAAAAAACTTATTTATTTCGAATCTTTGTCTTTGTCTACTGCGCTTTTTGACGTAAAAATATAACCAAATATTTGATTATTTTGACAGCTCTCAAGTCCAACAGCACCTCAAAATTTTGTTATAAATAGCATCTTTTTTAACAAAAAATAATTGAACATTGAAGTATAGATATGACGACTATCCGGCCCTTTACTTGTGAAGACATGTTATACTTTAACAATGTGTTAGTGCATCAAAAATTATTTTTTCATTCTTATTTAGATTGCGATGAGTTAACAGTTATTTTATTTTACAGAAATTTAGATCCCCTTACTGAGACCTATGGTTTGTCATTTTACACACAATACCTAGCACATTGGCCGGAATATTTTCAAGTTGCTGAATCTCCTAGTGGTGAAATAATGGGCTATAGTAAATATCTTTAATGTCTATATACCACTTAGAAGATTTTTTGTTACACATTTGTTATAAATTTAGTCTCCTATTTAAACAAATAATGTTTAACAAGTAACATTGTGTTCATGTTTAAACTGTATGTATAATTTTTATTTCAGTAATGGGAAAAGCCGAAGGACATGGTGAAAACTGGCATGGTCACGTAACAGCTTTAACTGTCAGTCCTGATTACAGAAGGTTGGGTCTAGCTGCTACTTTGATGAATTTACTTGAAGAAGTGTCTGAAAAGTAAGTATAGTTGGGTGTTTGCCAATTGGCCCCACAGGAAAGACCCATACAGTTTGCATTTAAATTATTCTATGTGATAACAGTTATTCCTAGGCTTAAATTATATTTTCTATTTCAAAATAATAAATGTAATTTGATTTCCAGGAAAAAGGCTTATTTTGTTGATCTGTTTGTGAGAGTCAGTAACAAAGTAGCAATCAACATGTACAAAAATCTTGGATATATTGTATATAGAACTGTATTGGAATATTATTCCGGAGACCCCGATGAGGATGCTTATGGTAAATTAAAAGTATTAGCTTTTTATTATAAATATTACATTAGCAAACAATAATGTAATAATTTAATTAAATTCAGAATCATATACTAAAATTAGATTAATCTTTTTAACATATGTAATTTGTGTTTTCAGATATGAGAAAGGCCTGCTCGAGAGATGTGAATAAAAAATCTGTAATACCTTTATCACATCCAGTAAGACCAGAAGATGTTGATTGAAATATCAAAATATATGAATTAATTCCATACTTTGTTTCCTTGTTAAATTTAAATATATACCTAGCATTCCAATATATCAATGGTTTTGGTAATCTATATTAGAATTACGAGAAATCTAAATGAAATATTTGTTATTGCCATACAAATTTATTTGTATTGTTCAAGACTTATGTGTATCATCTAATTCTGGTGTGCATGGTGACTCATCACCTTGGCTTTCCTCTGCATTATTTGATGGTTCCTCTTCAACTTCTTTTTGTTTGCGCCAATTTTTAGCGGCTGCTAGCAATTTAAGATTCGGTCTGACCATTTCATCTTCAGGGAATATGTAATCAAATACTTCCTCCCAACCTTCTTCCACTCCAGTTTCGCTGACGATCTTTTGTCGCTTTTTGACTCTTCTAGGCATTTTAGACAAGACCTTTTCAAGTTTTGATTCTTCACCAATTTCCACTTCAAAATCTTTCCAAGCTTCTAAAAGAAGAACTCTCGACTCCTTTTCTCCTGCACTCCGAAGGCTATCATTTGCTCGTTCATAAATCCTTCTTGCCAAATCAACATTAATATTATCAGGATTTTCTGCATTAAGCTCAAATTTAGCATATGACAACCAAACTTTCACATGAACAGTTCTTTCCAATAACCTTTCGTACAGTTGTCTAGCCTTTTCTGTTTCACCTTGGGATACTTCGAAATCAATGTAACTTTTCCACAACAACTCTGGCATATCTAATCGTGGCTGGGAGACTGCTATTTCATAAATAGCTCGAGCTCTGTCTATGTCACCGAGCAATGTCTCCAATTCAGCAAATTTAATCCATGTTATACAATTTTCAGGTCCATACTCTAGAAACTTTTGGTACAATATTCTACATCTATCAAATTCTCGCAATTGGATTTCTAAATCAATATATCCTCTGTATAATTTATCTCTGGGACATATCCCTAATGCCATTCCTAATGTCTTTCTAGCTTGTTTTAGGTTTTTACATCTTACTTCTAATTGTGCATACATTAACCAGATCTTGGAAAACGTAAATATTTTGTGAGGAATGAGCTCTAAACAAGTTCTGTATACTTGTCTGGTCCTTTCTATATCTTCCGCTTCTAACTCTTCATACAAAGCATAATTGATCCATAAGTAAATATATCGCCGCCAGAATTGTTTGTCCTTTGATGGTGGTACATTAGCTATTGCTCTTTCATAAGTATCCCTTACATCATCCACATTTCCTTCATTTTCAACAAGGCGTATATAATCAAACCAAGCGTCATAATTTGTAGGATTTTCTATTACTTCTTGCTCATACATATATTTCCTCTTGTTTACTATCACATCTTCAATTCCTGACCTATCTCCATATTTCTTTTCATGAATAGTGTATGCTTTATACAATTCTTTGTTCTTATCTTTTGGAATATGATCTAAGGCATATTTATATATGACCCTTGCTCTATCATGTTCTTTTTGATTTTCTTCAAATTTAGCAAAAGCTATAAACAGTCTTTCATCAATTTCTTCATCTCCAAAGAACTCCACTGCTCTTTCATAAACCTTTCTTGCACTATTGATGAATCCATGATTTTCTTCAAATCTAGCATACTTTATCCAGTGCTTTACATCAGGATGGACCATAACAAATCGTTCATAGATTTGTCTCGCTCTATCCAGTTCCTTGTAGCGTAATTCAAAGTTGATGTATGTTTGCCAAGCTTGTTCATCTGGTTGCCATTCCATCCAACGCTCAAATACCTACAATAAACGAAACTTTTTAAATGGGAATTTAATGCAAGAACTGATTACTGCTTAAAATGTGAAATCTAAAATTATATTGATAACATTAAATCAGTCTTAAAAACGTGATTTGTTTAGTTAATTTATATTTCTTACGAAATAATAAATACTCACTTGTCTTGCTCCAGCAACATTCTCCAACATTTCTTCCATATATGTATACTTATACCAGAACTGTGATACTCTTGGTAATATTGTCACACCTCTGTCCCATAAGTTACGAGCATGGTTCACCTGTCTGTTACGCATTTCCATCTCTGTGTACTTAAGCCTGTAATATAAAAGCAAAACTCTATCAGACTAGATAGTATAGAACATGGTCATAGTGGACAAACTTGATATAAACTATCTACAACCGCTTGAGGGATTTTGTCAGAGCAGCTACTAGCCTTGCACATTAATTAAAGAAATAATCCAATCCAGTAATCTCTATTTACCTTTGAGAGATTTCTTAGTTGAAAAGTTTACTGTTTTATCTTTCACTTCAGTCAACTCTTTCACAATCACCTGCTATTTATATATTACAAATAAAGTTATTTACATACATACCACAGAGTAACATTTCTATGATCCACATCCAAAGCCCGCTCGTAAATCGAACGGGCTCTCTGTATCTGCTTCTGTGACTCCTCCCATTGGGCATATTTCAGCCAATTGCCGATTACCTGAATATAAAATAATTAAATAAGTATAGAATTAGTATATTGACAATAGTTCATTTAAATAGCCAAGTTTATTTTTAAAAACAAAAATGTCAGCTGTTTATCTTAGGTTAAAAGTTCTAGTAATAAAAGATAGCTAAGATAACCAGCAATATGTAAAAAAACAAAATTTTAATTTAAGACATTAAAATTGTAGAAATTCCTAATGCTAATAGACAGTTCTCCACTAAGATATTTTCGATAGAATTACTTTTTGATATGTACTAAATCATTAAATAACTGGATTTATATCTCACCTGTCTATTTTTACGTATATTATCTTCGAATGCTTTCCGTTTACGATGCTGATAGTCTCTAAGCTCCTCTGGGTCAGAAATCTTCTGCTTTGGAGGTGGGGGTAAGATCTCCAAATCTCGTTCCTTAGCTTCTCGTAACAGTTGTTCGGCTGTTATTTGTATTTCTGCAGGAGCTTTGTTTTTGACCTGGAAGATTACACAAATATTAGGTAAAAAGTTATGACCAAAAGAGGTTAGGGAAATAATAGTTTTTCTTACTTTTGCCACTTTGGGCATTTTTGTGGCTTTTCCTTCCATTGTGATAACTTGTTATAATACTTTATAGTACAAGTTTCGCTTATAACACATCCAAAAGCTCAAATCAAATAGTATCGAAATCAAAAAGCATAAAAGTATGATCGAAATCTAAAATTCTGAAATTGTCAAACATCAACCAAAAAAACCAAAAAAAAACCAACACAAAACAAAACCAAAGAGTATGTCGATGTCGAAGATTTATGTGTTAATGTTTATTGTTGTAAGTAAAATATAGACAAATATATCAATTATGAAAAGTGAATTAAAAATAACCCTTTTCCTTGAATGAAATGGGATTTCATGAGTTAAATCCTTTTACGGCTGGTATAAGAATATCGGTCACACATTTCCCTTGTTACATTTTCATTGCCATCTTTTAATTTGACATTGACATATTGTCATAAGTTGATGTTGAATTTCATCTTATAGGTTATGTTTTCGTTATAATTTCATTAAATTATTATTTTAACTGAAAGAATAAATAATATTTAATTAAGTGGTACAGTCGGTAAATTAAAGATTAAATAATTTTAACTATTTATAATGCATTTAATGCACAGGAACTTAAAACTGTTGTCACAATGCTTATTACCAAACACAGGTCAGTAAACAGATAAATTAAAGTCTACCAAGCGGTTTAAATTTTCTTTATTTACTTTGCAAACATTTATTTCAGCTTTATATTCAATGCGATGTTTCATGACGAAGTCTTCTGGAACAGATCAAATGGAATACTTAAATTCAGCACTTGAAGGCAAAGTAATAGATTGGCCTGATTTAAAAAGTAAAATTCTTAATATACAAGGAACCTTGAATGAAAAAAATGTTGACGCTGTAATACTTAAAACAATGGTTAGGAGCAGAAAAATAGATTTGGCATTGTCATACTTTGATTACTTGAAGAATTCCACAAAAGTATTGAGTATAGGTGTTACCAATGGTATCCTTAACTTATATTATCAAAAAGCAAGAATGAACCCATTGCTTGAATCTGAAAGAGAATTTATTTTAAGAACTTATGAAGAACTTTATGATAAATACAAAGTTTTGGATTATTCCACTGCAGATTCACTTTTACATGCATTATGTGCAATTAATGAATGGAAAAAAGCTTTTAGAGTATTGGAAGATATTAAAATAAGTAGTACTCCGAGTCATTCAGCTTACAGTACATTAATAGGAACTCTATTTAAATGTAACAAAGATAAAGAAGCATTAGTTATTGTAGAGAGGAGTTTAGCAGATTTAAGACCATTACAACATTATGCTTATAAACAATGGATTGAATATTATCAAAGGAAATACAAAACCAAAGGAACAATTTTAAAGCATTTAGATAAAATTTGTTCACATATATCAACAAATTTTACAGTTATTACAAAGGAGACTGCAGATGAGATAAAAAACACATATGTTTCATTAGGATGGAAAGCTGATTTTTCAAATATAACACATGATAGGTAGATGTTATTATGTTTAATAAAATGACTTTTCGTTTTTTACATTGTTCAAAAAATCTATCATTCAATATTTAACCCTTAAATGCATATTGTTGCTAAAAGTCTACAAACAAAAGTCATCATCATCTCCCCTGCCTTATCCTACTCCCGTAGGGTCGGCGCACCAGGTTTTCGTCCTCCAAAGCACTCTATCATCCGTCATCTCAGTCATCACTCCCTTCTTGATCATGTCACCTTTCACGCAATCCATCCATCTCTTTCTAGGTCTACCTCTACCGGTGTACCCCTCCACATTCATAACTAACGTCCGTCTTGTTACATGCGATTCATCCCTTCTCATAACATGCCCATACCACTCTAACCTTTTACTCCTTATTTTCTCAACCACTGGGGCTACTCTCAAACTTCCTCTAATATACTCATTTCAACAAACAAACAAAAGTATAGTTTTTATTGAAACCAAGATTTTTTAAATTATTTTTTCTTTTCATCCGTCTCAAAACCTATACTGAAATATTTATTTCATAATTAAATAAAAAATCATGCTTGTATGATAAAAACCTTTGTATTTAATCAATATGATTATATTGTTATGGTTATTGTATTAAGTTTTTTTGTTATATTTCAGTGGCCAGTGTACATCATGTGACAGTTATTTAAATTGTCTGAAAATATCCGATGAAGAGTTTAAGTTACTCCAAAATGACATAAAGAATAAACTCATTGTTGGTTCAGATTTATTTCTTAAGACATCACCAAAAGAATTGAGTGCATTTTTGAAGTTTGTCGAATCAACTGCACCATATGATATTGTTTTAGATGCTTTGAACATTGCTTATGCTGTACGAAGAGGCTCCCATACACAGAAAATGTCTTTGCTGAAAACAGTTGTCGATCACTTTGATAGAAAAAACAAGAGAATACTACTATTGGGCCGTAAGCATATGTTAACATGGCATAGAAAGACTCTAGAATATTTGACACGTAGAACATGTAGCTTCTTTACTGAGGATATGTAAGTAATTCTCTTATCTTTCTATTTACTTGGCTAAAGAAAAGTTCCGTTTATGAGTTTAAGTGTTAAGTGCCGTTTATAGTCTGACAGATATTAAAATTTTAAGACATAAAAATTATATTTGAATATGTTAATAAAAACAATAATTGAATCTAATTGCAATCATAATTTTTGCTTGCTAGTTAAAAAAAATCATATGTTTTCTAAGTTATTTATTTATGTAATATTGATTTCAGCTCACAAGATGATCCTTTCTTCTTAACTGCAGCTATTTTAAGTGGTCCACATACAGATATAGTATCCAAAGACTTATTACGTGGACATAGATTTTTATTGAAAGATGAACAGCTAAAGCAGATATTTCAAAGATGGCAATGGCAGCATCAGTGGAAAGTCTTTACAAATAGAAATACTGTTATAAAGGTAACATATTGAAACTTATTGATTACTAGCTTTCGCCCGCGACTCCGTCCGCGTGGAATCCAAAAAGAAAAACAAAAATAAGTAGCCTATGTGTTGTTCTTTCAGACTATCCTCTACTTCCATGCCAAATTTCAACGGGATCCGTTCAGTACTTTAGGCTACAAACTAACAAACATCCATCCATCCAACTTTCGCATTTATTATATTAGTAAGATTGTTAATAATGTTAGTTAGAAAATTAAGACAGCCATGGAGGAGAGAATTATCTAATTTATAACTATAATCTATATACTAATATAATAAAGCATAAATACACACTATTTAGTTACATAGGATGTCAGCAATCACAGCATATTTTTAATATTTTTTTTAATTAAAAGCGCTACACTTACAACATGCTTTAGGCTATTTACTTTCATGTTATTAAACTTAACAAGTAAGTAAAATGGCAAAAAGTTTATTGCGAAAAAGTAACTACAAGCCAATAGCTAACTATTAGCTAACTATATTCTAGTTACAGAATTAGAAAAAATCTATTTCATGTCATATGACTAATTCTACTTCAACCAGTGTGAAATCTAAGAAATAACTTTTTTTCTAGCCACCACTACAATATACACCTTGCGCACAGAAAAACAAAGACGGCTGGCATTTGCCTTATGAAAAAATTAATACTGAAGATAAAGGCTTTCTTCACGATGGAATCCCAGATTATGATAGCTGGCTTTGTTTAAAATCAAAAGTAGTTAGATAATCGTGCAATAAATGTATTATAAAAAAATAATTGTTTTATTTTTATTCCATTTTATTCGGCTTCAAAAAAGAAGTTAGTTCGTCTGTATGTTTTTTTGGTAGCCTTTTTTAATTTTGTCTTGGTTTTTTGTATGCATTTTGTCTACTAGTGGGATAGATAAAGCAAAAAACACTTATTAGAGTCCCATTTCGCTTTAAATAGAATGGATGAGTTTTACAAGGACCTATACAACTTCTTTATTTTTCTGTGTGGTTTTATTCTAAAATGCCAATGACAGCGTCAAAATTGTCATAATCAAAATGCCAACCGGCGTAGCCATCTCGTATTAATTTCTTATTATTTTAATACAAAATTTTTTGTGTATCACAATGCCAATGTTTGGGAAATCAAAGAAAAAGAAACATGATGATGAAGGTTCCGGATCTGGATCTGATTCAGTATCTGCGAAATCTAGAAGCAGTTCCGGTATGATTCTTGGTTCATGGGTAGTCGTATGAGTTGCCTCCAATTGCTTGAACTAAATTGCTGCTGCTCGCAATTTCGTCCACACGTATTTAAAAAATATAGTAAATTATAGTCTTGGTTACTCACTGATAACGTTTAATGGTTAACGATTTTTTGAAATTGGCCCAGTAGTTTTTGTAAATAAATTATTTCAATACATACAAAAAGACAAATCTTTATATTAATGGGTATAGATTAGTATAGATAACCAAGCCGTAACTTAATCTAGTAAAAACAGACACAGTCTGAAAAAAAGGTTAATACAATGTTAACTAAACATTGTTCTTGATCATTGGTAATGTGTACAATGTTCTGATTATTTTATTGGTTAGGTGAAATACCGAAACGTCGAATGTCGCGCTCTCTACGTAGCCACATGGAGCGAGTTGAGATACTCGCGCGGCCTCAGTCGCGCCGCCTGCGCTCACTCTGGGATGAGAAGTGCGCCATCCTGCCTATAGACAGAAGGGACAAGATTAAAAGTGCACTTGAAGAGGATTACTTTCTAAGTCCTGAGTACGCTTTATTCTTTTAATGTTGATGAGCATGTATAATTGTATGTAAAAAGCAGAAGGGATGTATCGCATGTAACAAGGCGTATGTTAGTTATGAATGTGGTACACCGTTATAGGTAGACCTAGAAAGAGATGAGTGGATTGCGTGAAAGGTAACATGATCAAGAAGGGAGTGATGACAGATGACGTATGATAGAGTTATGTGAAGGACAAAAACCTGTTGCGCCGACTCTACGGGAGTAGGATAAGGAGAAAGATGATGACGAACTTATATTTGGAACAGTTTTCCAATGTTTTTCTGTAATTGGTGTTACACTAGTATTATGTTGACCAGCGTCATGTGAATTTAGGCAAACAGAGCAATACTTTCAAGCAATAGGTCATCAAAAGCGGTGGCCTGGTTTCGGTACGACGATCAGTCGCAAGGAGAATGCGGACTTGGAGAGGGAACTGCGCCAACGCGAGAAGTGGCTTATCAATTTCAGTGCACAGGTTCTATTCAAGTAATTGTAGAACGTAGAAGTTTATTTACAACCCATATAAATACGTATTTTTTAATAGAAAATAAAGTTTTGGTGTTTTATTATACTTAACGCTCGAAAGATATTAAAGAGATTGTTCAAATGTTAATGAAGGTGGCGTATCGGCTCTGCGACTACATAGCTAAAGGGGAGAAGGAAATGTTGGTGTCAAACAGACTGAGGAGTATCGCAGATATTGTATTAGAACGAGTTGCTGATATACTTGGTAATAATATATTTCATCGAGTACATACTGACGTCCTCTATTTTAATGGCATGATAATCTCGCAACGCTGGAAACATTTGAAAGTGCAGACACAAATTGACATAGGCTTGTTTTAAATAGTGGATTCATACGATGCGATGATCTTAAACTAAATTACAATTCATTATTAGTTCTTGAATGACTTGTTGTGTTTGTATCAGGTGAACCGAAGCCAGCGCGTTCTCATCCCGGTAGACTTGCGCGCTTCATGGTGGCGATATCGGACCGTATTGCGGTGTGGATAGAGAACGCGGTGTACCGCGCCAATGCACTCGAATGTCGCGAATCTGAAGCATTTGACGACCACGTCCGCCTCGACGTGGATCCATCACTAGTGCGATAGATTATAAATTCAATCATGTGAGGTAATGTCGGGTTACATTGACCTTATTACTTAGTAATGGGGTGAAAAAGGGGATTTTGTGCGATTGTACACTTTTGGAGCGCGCGCACACTTTTGACTAAACTATCGCACAACTGTTTAGTTGAGTTTTGATTTCTATGAAAGCTCATATGGAGGTGCTCACACTGCTCAATTTTTAGATGTGCAACTAAACAGTTGAATTGGCTGCGAAACAATCGGCAATCGCACAACAGTTGTGCGATAGTTTTGTCAAAGATGTGCGCCCGCTCTTCAATATTTTGCTCATGTGCTGATGCCCCTTGCATTTAGACCATTTTCCCTTTTTAAGCCAGGCAAGGTAAATTTAAAAGAGTTTGACTTACAGTCGATAAAATATTGAAAACAATATAAGAAGGTAATTATTCTAAATATGCGTTGATTTCCTTCTAACTTTAAGTTATACATTACTGACAAGTATCTATTATTGTTTAATGGATTGATTTAGTTAAATGTATGATAATTAATTCAAGTTGACAACAAAGGAAATATATGATGCAAGTGTTTCTAGTTTATACATCACACCATTGCAATCGCAAATGACGAATAAATTATACATAGATAACTATGATTTGCTATTTATGGTGCATAGCAACATTTTGAATGAGTTTCTTTTTATGGGTAGATAATATTTTTTTAAATCATAAAACGATAAAAAGAATATATCTTGACTTTAAATTTGCTTAGGAATCGATTTTTTGAATTAATGTTCATGTTTATTTTTACAGTTTTCCAGCAGCGCTTGAAGTTCCTTGATGATTAGTTAAATGATTTTGCAAATTATTATATTGCAACGGATGGCTATTGTCCGGAAATTATTTAATATGTAATCTATATTGAACGTTTGTTTCTTTTGTTTCATACCTGTCACTGTTATCCATAGATTTCTGTAATAAAAATATTGAACATTTACAACTTTTTTGAACTTTTTATAAATAGAGATCATTTACGATGTTTTAACTGGTCAAACTCTGTTACGTTGATTGTTGTATTGTTTTGAATCGGGACTACTGTTAAGTTCACCAGTGCCGGTACGAAGCATTTGTTAAAATAACCTGTTGATACGTACGTATTTAAAAATGTTCTTTTTTGCTATTTTTATAGTTGACTAGCTGTTGCCCGCGACTTCGTCCACGCAATATTTTCGTTATCAGCATCGCAAATACACCATCTTCCCGAAATCTGGAATTTTTCTTTTGATATTACGAACAGACACTCCAATTTTATGATATGTATAGATTAAAATTTTTAACAAAGATTAGTTATTCTTGATACAAAAATCTGCGAAAAAATGACCTTAATCATTTACTGTTATCCTGCGACTTTTCTTGTTTTCTAAGTGTTTTCGATTTATATTACATACAATACAATATCATTAATAATGTAAAATAAGCTTGACCTTAAAGGGCTGTATGGTAAAGCTGTACTGGTTTTACAACAATTGCGTTCAGAGCTATAAATATGCCGCTTTTCTGAAGTAAAACATAGTTTGAGATAGCAATTCTACAAACACTATTCCACCATGAAATACATCGTACGTATACATTTAATATATTTTTATTAAATAGCTTTATTCAATTTTCATTAACTAGACGATAGTAATTTAAAGGTTTTTCCTACCCCGAGTTTTACTCGAAGAAGTGTAAAACTTTCTTAGTAGTAGAGAAATCTCAGGAGAAAATCGTTGCATATGTACAATTTCGTTCAAATATAAACTAGTTAATAACTATTCTTTTCATTATTCATTACCCATGTTGGTTAATTTTATATTTATGTGCAGGTAATCTTCGTGTTGTGCTTTGTGGCGCTGGCCGCTGCCAACCCACAGCTGCTCACTTGGCCCGGCATCGTGGCACCTCTGGGCTCTAGAGTGAGTTACAGATTTGATATTCATGTAATATTAAGATAAAACTGGTTAAATGGATATAGTATCCATTGAATTAAAAAAAAATCATCGTCATCAACCTGCATTGGTCGATGGTTAACACTGAATATACTGCTCATCCATACATCTCTTTTAGTGATATCTGATTTAACTTCTTTGAATTTCTCATAATCTATACTAATATTATAAAGAGAAAAAATTGTATTTTTGTATGTATTGAAATAACTCAAAAACTACTGGTCCGATTTTAATAATTCTTTCACCGTTACAAAGGTAATTTTTTTGAGTAACAGACTATATTTTATATTATTTTTAATTTCACGCGGACGAAGTCGCAAGCAACAGCTAGTCATGTATATTCGTAAACTACCTCATCTCTAACTACTGTATTTAAGAGGCCATTGACGCTTTTTTAATCTATATTTTATATTTCATATGTTTTCACAGACCATTGTTGCCGGTCCTACTGTGGTCAATGATGGACTTTGGGGCGGTCGCGTCCTTTCTCCCGGAGTTATTGCTGCAGGATTGGTGTAAACGACAAGTAGCCCGATAAAAGAACAATGAGCAATCGATTCCTACATATATTATGAAATAAAATAAAGACCTTTGAGTAAAAAAAAAAATTTTTTTTTTTAATAATGTTCATAAATGCATATACAATTTTTATAGAAGAATAAAGATTATTTACAATATAAATAAGTTTGAAATATATCCTAATACATTTAAGAAGGGATTTAACGATGTTCCAACTTATGTACAATCGCGGAAATTCGCGGTGTTGCTCAAAGAAAAATAGCCTTGTACGATAATATTGTTGATAAGAATTTCTAATGGATTCTAAATGTGACAACAATAATTATAATCAAACATTTCATGATTGTTTCATGACTTTTTAATCGGCCCACGAGTATGAATACAGATAATGGCTTTATTATATAATATACTTTTTTTTTAATTTTTACAGGGGGCTTTGTCGCGCAGCGACGATAACGCCCCATAAGTCTAACAATTACAAAACTCAGTTATCCAACTGCTTTCTTAAACAAATGTCGGCCAACTTAAACACCATCCCGGCCTCGTCCGTAGACGGGTAAGCCAGGATAGTGTTTAATTGACCGACATTACATCCATTTATTATAATGTACTTGAGTTTAATTTGATTTTTAAGGCGGGGTTATCGCAAATTGCGCATCTTTGGAGGCATAGAACAGGATTTCTACAAAGATTTGATTCGTGATATTTTAGTATGTGTAACTTCAGTCCTTTAACTAAAGCCTCGTGGAACAGAATCACGATTGGACAAACTTTTCTCGATAGATTTATTTTTTGAAAATGTGCCTAATTCTGTAAAAATCACCATATATCTGCAATACAACAACGAAAGTAAAAACTCGAAGTGGTTTATTTGATACACGAGTACCTTATCTTCGGTTAACCCGAAGCTTTTTGCAATACATTGATTAGTTAATTTTTAATCGAATTTAATTAAAATGAGCTCCCAAAACCATTCGGATTTCGCGTCAGTCCGCCCGCGGGCGTCGATGGAAGCGGACCTGTGCTCGTCGCTCCGGCGAAACCCCCTGCGCGTCCCGCATTTATGTGACCACGTGAGTGACGGAAAGGGCGATAGTCTGCCCGATAGCTCGCTCTCTTTTTATCAATCCCGCATGTAAAAACACTGATCTATATAAAATGGAACTTCCCACAATACAGAAAGCGCCACGCGAATGGAATATAAATATTTTTTTTTATTTTATTAAAAACTTACATATTTCTATTTAATTAAATTTATAATGAATCGGAAAATAAGCTTTTTCATTAAATAATATTTTCCAAATTCGTAAGCGATTCTTTAAGTATAAACGGACGATTTTGTCACAAAACAGTATTATCTATACTATAGTGGGTCTAAATAATTTAGATTAGTTAGACAATTCATTTAAAATTTAGTAGGGATGGGTTGTGTAAAATCAGTCATGAATCTTATCAATTTTCGATTTTTATTCTTATAGAAGTTGGAATCGACAGATTTATTGTTATAACTAATGAAATAAAAAAAAAACACTGTTTTCTCAAATTAATAATAACCATAACAATTAGTGAGAGTAAATAAATGTTTATTACAACTACAGCCGTTTTGTTATTTATATAGTTTGTATGTTTTCTAATACCACGTGGACGAAGTCGCGGGCAACAGCTAGTTATAATTAAACTTAATGTAAAAATCTAAAACGGAGTCGGGATGGCGCTTCGCGGCGTTCGATGTTAAGGACACGGCCGCGAAGACCGACGATAGTGATGGGACTCGAGTTGCTTTTCACTCGAGTGACTCGAGTAAGTTTTACATTACTCGGACTCGAGTGAAGTTTCAAGTGACTCGAGTCGACTCGAATTACGAGTGACTCGTAACCATTAGAGTGGTTTATACCGAGCCGAGTAAGAAATTCTGACAGCAATTTCAGTTTTTTTTTTAATACATTGTTTCTGTTCTTTTGTTGACTTATTTAAACTTCATTTAAGTTAATTTTAAAGCATATTTATTATTATCTAAATTGTGTAAGAACATAATAAAACTGTTCATATTTTGATCTCGTGAAAATCCTCGTTACAATAAATTAAATTGGAAACTTTTTAGTATTACATTATAATATTTCAATTCGACTGATAGTTTATATAAGAGGTTTCTTGGTTACGTAGACAGGTTAAGTTTAAACGAAAATTTTATTTAATTAATATTTTTATCGTTTTGTTTAGATTTTTTGAGTAGCTTTTAAAAAATAATATTCTATGTTAAATTAATATTGTTTTATTCGCTTTAAAATTTTGGTTATTCGAGTTTTATATTCCGAGTGACTCAAGTCAATAAAAATCACTCGAGTCCTATCTTCACTCGAGTGGCATTCGAGTGAGAAAGTTACCAGTACCGAGTGACTCGAGTGAAAAAAAGTCACTCGAGTCCCATCACTAACCGACGAGACTCGACTCACGCGATCTAACCGTGCGGTGCACCCCGCTCATTGTTTGCGCGCGCCTACTTCTTCCCCCCAAAAAACGCAAATTGTCCCGAACACAGCTCCTTAATTAAACCAACGGATATGACAAAAGTTTTTTTAAATTACACAGAACATTATTTCAACTAATAAGTAAGCTAGGAAAATTCAATATTACTTATTTATTTTTCATTTCGGATATAAAATTGCACATTTGTAAGATTTTTATCGTTTTAAAATATTTTTTTCTTAAGCCAATAACTGCTAAGTCAAATCATATTATTAAGGTTTAACATACGCACAATCCGATACTCTAAATTTTAAAGTAACAAGAAACTAGAAGAGCTTTCTTGGCTTGTAAATAAAGCCATCAATTTTTTATGACAATAAGTTTCTAGCAGTGGCTTAGGGCAAAGGTCAACAGGACGAAGTTTCGTATCAAGTAATTATTTCTCTACTTGGCGATAAGTGATACAGAATATACAATTTATATAATACTAGCTTTCGCCCGCGACTCCGTTCGCGTGGAATTAAAACAAAACAAAAGTGAGTAGCCTATGTGTTCTTCCAGATTATCCTCTACGTCTATGCCAAATTTCATCTAGATCCGTTCAGCGTTTTAGGCTACAAACTCTAACAAACATACATCCATCCATCTAAACTTTCGCAGCAGTCTCTTAATTGTTGACTAGCTATTCTATACAAAGATTTTAATTCAGATATAAACCTATAGTTAATACTTAAAGCCGCTTTTACTGTTAAAACTTCGTATTACAATCTGTTAAATAAGTTAAGTTACTTTGTCGTCATGTGTGTTGTAATGAGGAGAGATGAATCCCATGTAACAAGAAGGACGTTAGTTATGAGTGTGGACCTAGAAAGAGATGGATGGATTGTGTGGTGAAAGGAGACATGATCAAGAAGGGAGTGATGACTGAGATGACGGATGATAGAGTTATTTGGAGGACGAAAACCCGGTGCGCCGTTAGTTTTCCTTAAACGAGGTTTAGGGTAAGCGCATTCAAGGCAGTGATAACTAAGTAAAAAAAAAACTTTGTTACTCTTGCTTAAAATTTTGCTTGTGGAGACATATCAAACTCGAACCTTTCAAAAACATTAACTGGGCGTGTTAAGCGTTAGTTTCCACTGTCTTAACACCTCTACAAATGATAATTTATGTATTTTTTCCAATAGAATTAGGAGGATGAAAATTCTACTGCCAATTCTACGTTTGTAGCAATTAACTTGGCGAAAGAGGTTTTTAATTTATTTTTAGTACTTTCGACTGCTCGTCCTCAGTTATGCTCCATCTTAAGCTTTTTTCAGCGAACACACGCGTAAAATATATGAAAGTGTGAAACGTCCTTTATAATAAATTAATCTTACTAATATTATAAATGTCAAAATTTAGATGGATGGATGAATGTTTGTTAGAGTTTGTAGCTTAAATGGCTGAACGGATTTCGATGAAATTTGGTACAGATGTAGAGGATAGTCTGGAAGAGCACATAGGCTACTCACTTTGTTTTTTTTTTAATTCCACGCGGACAGAGTCGCGGGCGAAAGCTAGTATGGTAATAAATTATACAATACTAGTACAGTTTCTTGCTTGTTACAATGTAGAAGATTATAAACATTTCCTTTTCTAACGACTACTGCATTTTAAAAAAGATGTTGACCTTAAATGTATATAACTTTATTACAGTACCAGTTTTATAACAATTAATTCTAATCATCAATCTATATAAATACTCTAGTTTTCTCAAGTAAAGCATAGTCTACGCTAGGCTGCATTACCGATACATCAAGAGAAGTCAAAACATAAAACCAACAATGAAATACATTGTACGTATCACTTCATCATCATCACCAGCTCACTATACGTCCCCACCGAGGGTCTCGGAGCCTACCCTAAGTTAGGGTGACTAGGCCATAGACAACCACGCTGGCCCACTGCGGATTGGTTGACTTCACACATATCTTTGAATTTCTTCGCCGATATGTGCAGGTTGCATCATGTATCACTTCTTATGGAAAAAATGTGGAAAACACAATCGAGCTATAAAATTGGTTATAAAGTCCCAGAGTTAAAGAATTAACTCCATACTAGTGTATCCTAATAATGTATCATTACGCTGGAATTCGATGCAATTCGAAATAATTGTAAATAAAAATAACTTTACTTAAGGAATGAGTGTCAATGTAATTGGTAAGAAGTAAAATAATAACATATTTATAAGTGACTACACTAATATTGTAATGTTGTAGATCGTATTCGTTTTGTGCCTGGTCGCTCTGGCGTCGGCCAACCCTCAACTCCTCACCTGGCCCGGGATTGTAGCTCCACTCGGATCAAGGGTAAGTTTGTTAGAAATAAATGTTATGAACAATATTACATGAAGGATAATATCACAATGATTTTGTTTTATAAATCAACTAGCTTTCACCCGCGACTTCGTCCGCGTGGAACTAAAAAATAACAAAAGCAAGTAGCCTATGTCTTCTTTCAGACTATGTTCTACATCTAAGTCTTGATCGAGATCCGTTCAGCCGTTTAGGCTACCAACTCTAACAAACATCCATCCAAACTTTCGCATTTATAATATTAAGTAAGAACTAAGATTAGTAAGATTTTATATTTATTCTTTAATATTTTGTCTTTTCCACAGACCGTTGTAGCCGGACCGACTGTTGTCAACGGAGGTCTCTTCAATGACCGCATCGTATCTCCCGGATACATCTCTACTGGATTCATATAGAAATATACTTCACGTGTCATCCTTCATCCGACCTTAATAGCAATCGTGTTCCACAAAATGTTATGAAATAAAATTATGTAAATAAATAAATACATTTTGGCAAATATCTTCTATTTTTCATTTAATAAAAACCTTTTTATTAAAAAAGCTGTTATTTGATAATAGTACTATCGGAAGAATTATTAATAACATACATAAATCGATTAAGAATAAAATTCAAATGCAATTCAAAAGCAAATACATTCAATTGAACGGAATTGTATACCTACTTCTAGTAAAATAGGATAAAATGATGGTACTATTCGAATTACCAAACTTCAATACAATATATACTCGTAGAATAACAATATACAATTCTGATTACTACTACTAGAACTTCTTTGACGAAGTAGAACTATACTCTAAGTAAGAACTTGAATTACACCGGAATAAAATATATTGTTATCTCTATTTTTAAAAGAGATGACATGTTTTGTACAATAGTATCGGTAGTGGAAATGCACAGTAAAATTCTATTCTATTCTCATACTAGAAATTGTTCTAATGCGTGCTTTTAAAATCTCCCATACGGAGGGTTACAGTAGGGTTCTTAGACCATGTATTATCAAAAGGCTTTCGTGAATCAAGGAGCTTATTACGAATATTAATAAGAACGTTTTCGTAACGTGGTCGAGAGAAGTTATTTTGTGAAACAGGCATAAAGTACACAAACAAATCTCATACAAAATTTGTCGATGTAAAGTACGTAAGTAAGTTTTCGAAATTTTCAGGCAACTGTATGCTTACTTTGCCATTGATCGCCTTTTCAGACAAGACAGAATATTTACTTCCCAAACTTACTGCTTTTTTTATAATGAAAATAATTTGCAGAATTGTTATTACAGATCTCAGTGGATAATTAATCAATAAAATTCTTCTTATTCTTCTATTTATTGATGACACAAAAGTGCGAAGGGGTACACTGGTAGAGATAGGCCTAGGAAGAGATGGATGGTTTTCATGATAGTGAAATGATCAAGAAGGGAGTGAAGACTCTCTATCCTTAGAGGAGGAAACCTGTTGCGCGCCGACCATACAGGAATACGATATGGACACGGTGATGATGATGATACTCATTAAACCACAGCTAATAACTCCTGTATGTTAGGAGTAGTTTTACACCCCTCGGGAATCGTCCAACGTAGTAAGCCTTACGGGGCTACATATGTAGTTTTTAAGAAAGTTTGAAAATTATATCAAAGAGTTAAAAATTGTACAGTCTTAATACAAATCTCTATTATTTAATAACAAGCTTTTGCCCGCGACTCCGTCCGCGCGAACTTAAAACAGAAAACAAAAACGCGGCCTGTGTTCTTCCAGACTATGTTCTACATCTGTGTGAAAATTTGTTGAGATTCATTGAATATTTCGGAGATTTTTTTATATTACAAGGTGGCAATAAGTGAGCCGCCACTTGAATTCGCCTATAAGGCGATAAGTACCTTCTAACAAACATTCATCCACCCATTCGCCTAAACTATAATAGTAAGTTATCATGCCTTATCAATTATATGTAAATGTTCATAGATTATGGAATTTATAATTAGAAAATCACATGTGTACACAGTCTTGTTTTTTAATTACCATAATGTGAATAGAAATAATGTACAGAACAACTATTTTAATTAATAATTAGAACAGGTATGACATTGTAAAGGGTGGAATTGTACAAGTTTTAACAATTAGGTTGCTCGAACGCTATATATTGTGAACTCTTCCTTGAAGTAACATAGTTCAACAAGCTACACCAACTGTCTCACTTGGAACTTCTCACTAAAACCTATACAATGAAATTCGTAGTGAGTATTAACGTCACTTTTATTTTGTGAGATTCGATTACTATGATACTAGGTATATTTTAAAATGACAGTCGTGAACTAACCTTTTCAATGACGATGTATTGGAGGAGTTATGTCAAACTTAACTATCATTTCTTTTCTAAACATCTCTCATATACTTCTCCGTATATTATTGGAAGTTTTAGTCGGTTACACTAGAGAGCCGAACATAATTTTAAAATTATCAATTGTTTGTTGTATCATAATTTTTCCAAGCTTTTAATTGATATTTTTTCATTAATTATTGTAGGTGGTTTTCGTAATGTGCCTGATGGCGATGGCGGCTGCGGCCCCCCAGTTGATCTACCCCTTCAACGGCCTTGATAATCTGGCTTCTCAGGTAATAATTATTTAGAGAATGGATAAGCAAGTATTTTTTTCTAAATTATTTAATAAGTTAAAATAACCTCTTTCTATTCCAGACTGTGATTGCTGGGCCGACTGTTGTCAACCGAGGCCTTGCGGGATTCGGCGCAGGGCTAGTGGCGCCCGGATTCGCGGACTTTTTATGCGATAACTGTTAAATATTTGATCCATTCACATCATTGTAAATTTCCATCGAGTTCTTTCACCATTAACACTTCAATTTCATTTGTAATTTTTTTCTAAATAAACGTTTTTGCAAATGTATATTTTTTATTTATAAGTGTATGTGTGTGTAAATTTTTGAAATGCTTTTTATACTGTGTTTGATGCCAGTACCTGATAAGGGCAGTTATTATAGCGTTCATAAAGATTGCCTACGTCCAGTAGCGAACGACTCTGCCACATACTGACCTGGAATAATGTTTAAGAGCTCCGGAACATAATTTCAATTGATAAATAGCCACGTTAAGATTTCGCTATCTTCTAATCTTAAGAAAGTATTCATCATAATTAAACAAAAAACTGACCATGGATAGGTGTTTACATGCTATTCTATCTATATCTTTTATACTAATAAATATAATAAAGCGTAAACACACACTTCTTTGTGGCGTAAGATGTCAGCAATTACAGCATATTTTTGAATAATTCTTTTTTTAATAAAAAGCCCTACACTTACGTCACGCTTTAGGCTATATATTTTCACGCCATTAAACTTAGGGGGTAAATATTTTGGATAAAAACCCTAATGTGGGAAAGAGACCATAAGTTGCTGCCAACATCAAGAAAGAAAGATTGCTAAGGTTTGTCATGTCATGTCATATCATTTTGACATTTGCTATTGATAATTTGACAAATGTGAACAATAAAATAAAGTTTTTATAATTTCATGCGGATGATGCCGCACGGGAACAGCTAGTACTAAATAAAAATCAAACTAAGATGTACCTGGAGATAAAATAATACAAGTAAAAGTAAGAAACGCCCACATTTCAATAAAGCTCAATAACGGAATGTTTAGAGCAATTACATAAACTACATTGTAAATAAACAAAGGAATAACTTGTCGTAAGTGGTAGGCTTTAACATTATTATAATTTATTTGTAGATTACTTCATTTAATTTAAATTGCAAAATACATGCGTACTTGAACTGATATGTGTATTATTTAGATAGAAGTTGTAACAAAGCATATCTTAAATAACTTTAAGACATTAATCAACATCTGTTCAAATAATTAAAATTAAATATATATGTACAGTCAGCTACAAAGGAAGAGGAAGACCGAAGAAAGTATGGATGGATTGTGTGAAAGAGGATATGCTTAAGAAAGGAGTGGATTCAGATATGACGGCTGATAGAGATGTATGGAAGAGCAGCGCATACTGTGCCGACCCTCCATAAGGGATAAGGGTAAGTTGATGATGATGTACAGTCAGCTACATAAATGTGTACAGATTTACAAAACTTTAGAAATCTGCAAATGATTTTAGTTTAAAAAATATTTAACTATGGACTATTTCGTCAATAGCAAGAACTAGTCGGAAGCATGCAGACGGATTTGAATACGAAATTTTTGAAACTAAAGGCCCATACAAGATTCTGAAATTTTGTAAATGCATTCATATGTATGCAGCTGACTGTACATGTAAAATGACGCTAAGAGGTATCAGTTTAGCTTGGACAATATCAATGTAACACGACCATACTAACAAAGTTGCAGGTTACAACTAGTTTAGTAAAATCTACTTTGAAATAAGTGCCGTACATAAATATTACGTTCTAGGTCTTGGCAACTACTTTGTAGAGCTGATATCTTTCTTTGTACGTAGACCAGACACTGGCGGTCGGACACGTAAAAAGATATACATTGAACAATGTTAAGCTTAAAATGTATGCGTCATCTAAACGAGTCGATTACGAGTCTAACTTGTAGAGATGACAGCTCTATTTTTGAATGCCTATAAGAGTAACAATGAACGAATTATTTTCCTAAGTTCGTTGTTACTAAATTTCTTTTTAAAATACTTAAATGTAAGGGAACAATGGCCACCTTACTCTTTGCACAAAAATATTACGCACAACATATAGATTGAACTTTCTAGCAATCTAGTAGTTAATATATACAAAAAAACACAACTTATTTGTAATAGGCAATCCACCCAGCTGCACTTGGGTGTCAAAAAATATCGTTTCTGGCATAAACGTATACGCCTTTGCCATATTGTTTGTGATATTGTTGCTTTCTAATGGCGCAAGAATATTTATAATCAATTCAGTAGTTTTGAAGCCTACTCAATGCAAACAAGCAAAGAATCAAATCTTTCCTATTTATAAAGTTAATATTTCATGTTGTAAAGGAATATCATTTTCGGTTAGAAAATAAGGTGCAAATATTTAAAACAAGCTCTGATCGAAGTTGATCTAATAATTTATTATTGTTTACCATATCTGGCGGTGCTGAGTTGTATGTCGGTTGCATGTTTTTTCTCTTTCAACAAACAAGTATTTTCATTAAATATTCAGATTGTTAGATATGACCTTAGGAGGTCCTAGGCTGAGGATCAGGTACTCTAATGTATTAGTAGGCGACCTTCTGAGCTAGTATATATGCAGCTGTCAGCTGTAGGGCGGCATAGTTTGCACTCAGAAGGCCTACGAGCAGTTCTAGTGAGATCTACCCTCATCCACATCATCAAAATGAAATTCGCTGTACGTATACAAATATTTTACATAATTTTTAAATATTCCTATAGATTAATTTTGTCATTGTTACAAGATATTCGTAATTTCCTCTAAAGAAATCTGCTTTTTAAAGGATCGCAATTATAGACGTTGCTTGAGAATTGGCACGTCAGGGACAAGAGTACTATGCCTTCCAATGTGCCGACTTAAACGCGGCATACTATACCTATCTTTGTTTTCTAAAGTGGTTAGTTTGTAACCTGGCGGTTTTTAACAATTATTTGTTTTTTTCAGATCTTCTTCGTGCTTTGCTTCGTGGCGTTCGCGGCTGCCGCCCCTCAGCTGCTCACCTGGCCCGGCCTTGTGGCCCCATTTGCCCCTCTTGCCCCTAGGGTAATTTGTTAATATTGTATTATCCATATTTTATTATTTAAAAATCTGAAAACTTTGGACTTCGGCTTTTTAAGGACGGCTTAGTAAAGATGGTTTGACTTTCTCTTACAGACTGTGGTGGCTGGCCCGACTGTCGTGAACGGTCTGGGTTGGGGCGGTCGCTTCATAGCTCCTGGAGTCGTCGGCGCCACTGTAATTTAATTTTGCTCAATACAGACGGATCAACCTTACAATAAACAAACGCACACACATTCGATGGCTATAAAAAATTTGTAAAATAAATATTTTTTATAAAAAAAAAAAACATTTTCATTAAATCCCTAATATGCTCTTAAGTTTATAAGTACTAAAATCTTAAAAAATATTCTATAATAGTGATTTATATGGCTAGAACTTTCGACATGCAAATTCCTGCCTATCAATTATGTCTTTGTTCGATCCTTTAGATATATTAATATTTGATTTAATTACGTACAAATAATTAACTTTTAGATCAAAGTGTAAAAGTTAATTTTGATTTACATTATGTTTAATAACTATACATTAGAATTGTACTAGTTAAAGAAAGTCAAATATTGACTCATCGCAAAGTCGTCATCGAACTTTTGCAAGTCGAATTTAATCTACATAAACATTTCACTGACATAATATCAGGTGAATTTTAAAGCAAAATAAGTCGTTACACAAGATTCTTATGTCATTCTTACGTGGGTGGGAAGGAATCTTTCGGAATATTTTTATAGGCGGAACGTCTTTTGGGTGTGAAACGATATCCAGATGTTTTATGAATCGGAAAGCGAACTTTTTATGAATGAATATTAATACATATGATAATGGACTTCCGCTCTAGATTTTAGTACTATATGACTAAGCGAATCATTAGTAAATTATTGTTAAAATCACAATACTTATTATATTTAATATAGTTCAAGCAAGTTTCTCTCCCCTTTGTCATAATAGGTCTGTCTTAGTTATGCTGGGTATAGGCCTTCTACAATATGCGGACTTCAGCTTTCTCATCCAGCACATTCCCTAATTATACTTAAGTGGGTGTTCACTGACGACAAATCATTATACATTTTGTTATCTTTGTATTTTCAAAGGGTAAGATAGAGACGACAGTATTTTCACGTCCAGCAGATCAGCAGTGGAAACTTACCGTAATAAGTAATTTACAATCACCGTCGCGCATATAAACTTACAAAAAAAAAGTGTCTAATTAACAAAATTATTGCGCACATGCATTAGCGGATTTCGTTAACTAGAGCGTTTATAATAATATAAAATATTTAAGTCTCGTGATGTAAACAAGTGCAGGCATAACATTGCAGCGGCGAGAGACAGTAAAAGTGTCGGCGATGGCGATAAAGTGGTCATTTAAACGATTATTACGCGATACGAGGGTTCCGTCTGCATTTATCTTAGAAATATAAACATCATTTTTATATGCATAAACATTAAGCAGCAGCAATGATCCCGTAGTTCTCAATAAAGGTTTTTATTTAAGGGAACTAAGGGGTTTTCATTTTTTAGAAAGATAAATCAATAAATGAGAGAGAAGGAGTGTTCCGTACAAGTGTAGTAAAGTTATGAATTTGTATTTTTGTAAGTATAATTAATTCCTCGCGGACGAAGCCGCAAGTTAAAGCTAGTTATACATAAAAATAAAACATGGTAAAAAACTTGTCAAAAAAATTATTCACGTTAGTTTGGGTTTATTAAGATAATCATCTTATTAGAAATGGTTTTTTTCATGATATGTTAAAAGATCTTGGTAGCGTGGTCAATATTAAATCATGTTAAACTAAAAAGTGTTTAATCTCTTGTGGATCTCTAAAAGTGATTAAAAGACTCACGACTACTGAAAAAATAACAATATAAAGCACGCTCACTTTATAACTTCAAGTTATTGTTATTATAATAAAGAGTTCCCGAGCGAAAAACTGAAGTAACTGCGGAGTATACTTTGAGAATGACTTAAGTACATTTAAGATAAAAATTACGTAATGAAATATTTAAAAAAATCCTAACAGCTGTTGAACGAAAAGGCAGGGACAGACTCACTATAGTAATAGTTATTGTATTTATGTATCCTTGGCGTATAGACTAAGTTTTTTTTCTTAAACCAAATTAAAATATCCTTAGAGCCAAATCTTAAAAGTAAAAATTTAACGAGAACAGTAAACATAATCTAAGCCTAGAGCTTAGTTGGAGTGGTTAAAATATTAGTAAATTAACAAAAATCCACTACTAATAAAAAAATATTTCGCGTTGCAATTTAACAACAAGAATGAACTAAACGTTCCTAACACGATTAAAACATTGTGAGGGTCCGTTTCTACACAGGCAAAAAGTGATGGGTATAGAGCTTTAAATTCATACCCAATGTGCCCACTGCGTCCATACCGCGGCCAGGGATCATCCACGCCTTTAGGGATCAAACTCTCCCGAAGTGCGCTATTCAATTCTCGATTAGAACATTGTCCTGAAAAAGTGGCCGAGTTTATTGATATGACATAAGTCGCCTTACCACGGGAACTTAGAAGATGAGTGCTTCATCGATTTGTTTCAATTTGTTTATTAAAAAAATATTACGGTCGAACAACTAGATAGTGAGTTCGTAAGGGAAAGGTAATCGCTCGAGTGAATGTCGGAAGTATCCGCGAGTTTGATATCATTATTTAATTAATTGAGATCGAGAGCGTCAACCTCCAATACAAACATCTCAGGTGTCGTATTACATGATTTCTTTCGCGGATATTTCCTCCATTAGAACAAAATATATGACGTTTAACGAATATTTACAAATAACTTTGCTGTGTTATTAAAAATGGGAATATTAAGTTTAACGAACTGTAATATATTTATATGGTTATTTAATAAAAACTCTTTTGGAATAAGATTGCAAGAGTTGAACGAAATGTATGCGTGTAACGGTTAACTTGGCGCAAAAAATTTGAGCATTGAAACGGCATTTGAACGTGACGATCGAGTTTTTATTCAAATATTGTAACCGTCAGATACCGTTATGTTAATTAACACACGTATCACTGAGCTTGTAAAAATGCTAATATATCTAATGGATAAAATGTATAAAACAAAAACTGCTGCAGTTAAAAATAATGGAGAAAAGATTCGAAATGGATTGCGTACTGTAAAGGCTTCAGGACCTTTATTTGGATATTTAATCAATGAAATTACAAAATATAAAGAAAAAATCGTTTAATCTTTTTCAGACTGTAGAATAACAGAGAGAAAAATTCAAGAGATTTTGATCTAATTTTGTACTTAAAATACATAATTTGTAACATAAATTTACTTCACACTTAGTCTGTATTTTGATAATACTTTACAACAATATAAATAATTATTTTCTAACATATTATTATGCCTATCTAATTACCAGCAATACTATATTATTTACTTAAGGCCGCAATTAACAAACTACGTTAAATGTGCGAGGTATTTAACTCCTTGCCTTGTATAGACAACATTTTTATGCATCAACAATAGCATACTCTATATTTCTAGACCAGAAATCGTAAATATAATATTATTTCATAAATCAAGTTTAGAACTAGTAGAATGTCATTTGTACTGTTATCGACATTGTCTTCATATCTCGTATTACTTTTAAATTAAATTTTCAATACAATGGTTAGGTTATAAATACTTTTAAAAAGGTATAAATCTGTTCTATTTAGACTAATTTATATGTCATTATTGGACACTTTAATTACCTACTAATTTAGCGTAATGACGGTTACAAGAAAAGTGTCAAGCTAATCACTCTGTTCGCTTCTTTGACAAAAAAATGTTTCCAGCGTACTTCTTTTGTTATATTAGACTATCTTTTGTTTTTGAAGTTCAGAAGATCATTTTCTACACCGAAGAAGAAGTCGACTAATAAGAGACACATAAATATCGATAAAACAAACTAGCTGTACTTTTATTATCGTCATAGTTTATTTAAGAGATAAATCTCAACATAACTAATCTTTCTTTGGACAAGATAGAAGTTAACAATGCAAATCATAAACGTGAGAATGTTGATGAAATTTTAATGTTTTCTGCAGTAAAGCAGTTGCGAATTTTACATTACCGTCTTAAATGACCTGAACCGATTGTGAGAGTCACGCGACGTCGAAAGTTGGCCGGCGGTAAATATGTCTAATAAACCGATTGAGAACCAGTTCCCCTGATCAGCCGCTTATGTAGCTTATGTTCCGTCTATCCTCTTATCTAACGCATATTTATAAGTTATGGCTAAGTTTGTGTTACTTAACTAATTCCTTTTTTTATTTACTTTATAATACCATACTATCTAATAATAGCTGTCACCTTCTAAAGATATTTTGTGGCCACAGTCCACTATAAGTTTTTAATGTTTTTCTTATGTTTATGGGAAAAATTAAAAACACAAGTCGGTATTATATTTTAAGTTTTAAGTGTATTACGAAGAAAAACAATAAAAACTTAAACGAATTGTGGTTATGAATATAAAATATATATATTTTTAATTTAAGTAAACAAGTCACGTGGAAGTTAGGTGTTATTTCGTTGTTTTTGGCACTTGTTGATAAAAGTAAACGTGTGGAAAGTTTTGTTTCATAATTCTAATATAAAATGCACAGTTGTACACTCTTCTGGTTATTTCTTGGGATATTAAGACCATAGAATACTTACAGAAGGGGAAGTAAAGGTATCTCTACCACTTCCTTTACTTAATAATTTCTTTCTCAATTAAATACACAATTTAAAAACAAGAGAGCATAGTTAACACCGATTAACAACTTTAGGCAAATGAACTATCATCTTCTAGACGGAAGACTTCAATTAAATCTTTTCTCGTATCTTAATTTTTATATCATAGGTGTTAATGTTGTATAGTGTCGGTGAGATTTTTATCTTTTGTAATGACAACAAACTATTGCGACATAGATCACATTCATAACTAAAGTTACTCATAAATCATGATCGTCGTAACACATAATCACAGTAGTATTTCTTGTGCGGTATATGAAAGTAGATAATATACTTAACTAGCGTTTGCTCGCGACTACATCCGAGCGGAAACTAAAAAACTTAGTAGCTGTGTTCTTTTAGACTTTGTCCTATATCTGTGTCAAATTTCATCGAGATCCGTTTATCTCTTTCGGAGATACCTTCTAACAAAAATCCATTTATTCCTCCATCAATTCATCCATCCAAACTTTGGCATTCATAATAACAGTAAGATACAACTTCCTAAAAATATAAACAACAAAATAATAGAGGCTATCTGCTATTAAGATTTGTAACAAACTTTTATACGCTACTAAGAAGATTTGTAGGAAAATTTAATTTTTATTACGATAAAGCACATTAACACCACTCCTAGTCGGTAAAATACTGTTTGATTCAACATTGTTTTTTGATGAATCAACGATTTTAGTGTATTTGCTAAACATCATCTACTTTCTCTGATGGGTGTGATTCACTTTAAGTGTTATGTGAACAATTTAAAAAGCCCATAAAATTGCAAATAAGGCCGGACATCCTACAACTTTTCACCTTAGTAGGGTTATATTTTATGTAACAGAATACGCAGAGAATCAGGTAGGACGCTCTGACGCTCTACTTTCCGTTCGGTGAACGATGTTTTTGTTTGATTTGTTCGTTAATTGATAAATTGTTTGACCGTACGGTGAAGCGGAAAGTGATTCGAACGTAATAATTTCTCGGACGATTGCGCTGGACCGCGTGATAATTTGTTTTACTCATATTAATAGTTCCAAATGACTGATTCGGTATATTTAGAGTGTTTTTGTTTATTTTTATTAGTTATAATAAATCTAGCAAAACGTTCTCTTGAAATCTAAAAGAAGAGCACACCATTAGTGTTATTTATTCAATAGTCGTCAAAAATATTCCCCTAAAAATAAGATAACCACAACAACTAATCTATGAAAAGCAACATTAAGTTACGAAACACTTTTACATTCACCGCAAAAAACGTATTAACCACAAAAGGAATAAAAAGCCTGCAGCAAAGATTTAAGAAGATAACTGTTCGTGGTGCAATTAAACACGAGCGACGTAATAATGTTATTAACTAATAAGAAAAGAAGAGGGCAAGGAAACTTGGCGGAGGAGAAGATGTATAAAAAAGGGAAATACATATCTCTTTTTATATATCTCATCCTCATTTTTTTTAGAGGTAGTGAATGGACGGGGGAAGGAAGTTGAGCGAGGCGATGAGATAATTGCCGGCAATAGGTAGAGTTGACTTATTGCAGAGGTTCACAGTATAGCTCATTTGTCACCTTGCATTGATTTAGTCGAAGTTGTCGAAGTTGACGAAGTGAAGTCGAAGGAAGACAATCTTAAACATTTCATCGACTAAATAGAAAAACAACCTTTTCCAACGTATCAAAAACTTTAAAGAAAAAAAGATTTTAAATTAATTTAAAAACATTCAATGCTTGTCTTGTAAAAAAATTTCAATTTGATTACAACAATTTTTCTATTTAACCGACTTTTTATGCTTAAATATAAGTATAGTAGTAACTTATTACGCGTACGTAAAAAGTTACAGCATATCTGTATTTGTAATCGAGTATAAAAACACGCTTAATTAATTGATGCAAATCAGTGCGTGGCTTCTTGGTTCAGACCATTTGATAACATGTGATATCATTACTGTTTCATCATTTTATGGATAACTATTAGTGAAAACGGCCCTTTAAAGTTATGTAATTTTGTCATTTATTCATTTTTCTTTATTCAAACAATTATTGTTTGATGTCAATCATACAGTTTGTGGTGAATTAAAAAGTTTTAATACTTTCGATTTGAACCGACTTGCACGAGTAGCGATAATTACAAATGTAAAGCAATTTTATCCTATGTAATCCGAAAATTAAAAAATATATAATGGAAAAATATATAGATGTTGCTCGCGATTTCATCCCCGTGACATTAAAAAATAATAGAAAAACATAGCCTATGTTGCCACTGATGCCGTAGCTTTTTAGTGATGATTTTTTTTTTAAATCGGCCCAGTAGTTTTGGAGTTGTTTCAATAAATACAAAAATACAATTCTTTCCTCTTTATAACATTAGTACAGATAATGATGAAGATTTATTCCCGACATTTCCATACATCGCGACACGAGATTTTTATATAAAGAGACATTTTGAAAACAGCTGAAATTAGTATCAATATTAGACGATGCAACAAAAACGATGTGAAAAACCATAATATAGGCCATTAAGATTAAACGAGAACAAAGAACTCTGTTATTATTACTTCTAAATAGGTTATTGTTATTAAAGCAGGCAGTATGAAGACAATGAAGTTATGTAATAATAAATTACTCGATAGCGATGGCCGAATAATAGAGCCTACATTAGATCGTGGAAGAAAAAAAACACAAAATATAGAAACTTTCACGGTATGTGCATGATTACGGCTAATTTGAATTAAGAATTGGATACTAAAATATTAAAACCGTTAAAATGTACAAACGTTTTGTTACAATATTTAAAATTCGAACACCTAAAAGGAAATAATAATTTGAAATATACACGCGATCTACGAACATTTTATGTTCTAGACATTTGGCCATTGGACTATATTTTTTATTTGTCAATACACATTACAGTAAATTAAATGTTTTGTTCAGGCCTTAGATGATGCTTAGCTTAAAGGGCTAAACAAATACGTGACTAAATACTGCACACGATATTGTTTCAGGAAGAGTTTTCCTTACAAATTCATTTTTGATTGTGTTATAAAGTCAACAAGATGTCTTTCTGGTGAGCAGTAAACCTTTAAAAGGCTACTTTGCATTGCAGGGCGCGCGTCATGATGTCACGTCAATACAATGAAAGTGCATTTACAATTTAGCAATTCAACAAACGTCCACTCGTTGATTTGTTATTGGGATTTTGTTTTTAAAATACTTATACACAGCGAAAAAAAAATCAAACCACTTTTAAATAACTATAAAATTCAATTAGAAGATTTACAGAAAACTTTACAGTTCAAAGTTACATTTTCAACCTTCTTAGGTTAATAGGTTAACTAAAATGATAAACGCACATACTAAAGTTTTGAGCATGTAAATTAGCTTTTGGTAAATTATAGCACTTTACACTTAGATTTAAAAAGTAGGTCAATGACAAACTTAAATCGTCAATAATATAACATAGTATAATATAATAAAATAAATAATTTCATATAATGATAAGTAGATAGATGATTAGATGTAACATACTTGAGCTACAAACACAAGACGTGTAGTCAAAGCGTCCGGTTGACATCCGAGTTGATAAGCGCACCAAACCGTGATCGAATTGTGACGCAACGCTTCCGGCCTTGCGTTACCTCATTCTTGGGCTCGGAAGCCCGATAGCTTGCTCCCATTTTTTCAGCCGGTTCAGTGAAAGGGTCCTCCGATACACTTTTACCCTCCCGAAGCGCCCGAGTCTCAAGCGTTCCTCCGCGCCGTTCGCTGTCTTATAAATTCGGTGAAAACACAAGCGACATCACATTACAAATTCGGCGGCTGTACCGACCAGCCGTTCGATCAGTGTCTTAAATAGATACATTTGTGAAGTGAAAAAAACATTAGTTTAGTGACTTAGTTTCTTAAACGTGACTGTCGTTCTTAATCAAACGTATCAAAATGAAATTCACGGTGAGTGTTCAATATGTGATGATAACAGTAGATAAATAAACAAAAATTAAAGAAGCATTGTGGTGATTATAATTAAGATAATAGAAAATAAATCAATTTTATAAAGTGATAAAAATTGTTTTTGCTATAATTTCGATTTTAGATTTCATTGACATTTTCTCTTATTAGAAATTAGTTATACAATATTTATTTAGATATAAATAACGCGTCAAGAAAAACCTATTTATTTCTACTTAAAGTAAAAGCGGTAAAAGTGAAATTAAACTTATAATGCAGGCCTGAATCTTTAACGGCGTCATGCGGGCCCGCATTTTTATTATGGTGTGAAACTGGTTTTAAGCTCTCTGTGCGATGGTAGATTTGCACTAACGGAAGTTAAAGAAAATTTGTTCCAAGATTAAACGATATTTCCTATAGTGATATTGCTTAAATTTTCAATTACTCATAACAATTTATTTATTGGTATGTTTTGTTGTTGCAGGTTGTATTCACCACACTGTTATGTGTGTCAACATCGTTTGCTATAAAGACAAAAGTAGAAGAACCGAAGGATAAAAGAGAAACTTTGTCAGGTTATCCAGGGGCCGGTCATTCTTCGCACAGCTATCAAACGCCCTCTTTCGGTCAAGGAAGCGAGGAAGCAAGCGCCATCAGCGTCGGAGCAGGTTACAGCATTGGTGGGGCTAAACCTAGCTATAGCTTCGGCGCACAGGGAGCTGGATCAGGATACCAGCTGTCGGCGGAAAGCCAACCATCAAGTGGTCACAGTCCTATCCAACTTGCTCCTATTACCCTCCAATCGAGCCATGGATCTTTAGTTGGCAACGATCTGTCGCAGTTGATGAGCCAAATTTCTCACGGTCTGAACTCAGGAGCGATTACATTACAACAAGGTGGACAAGGAGGAGGTTATCAGTTGGGTAACTTAGGCGCGCACGGAGGTCAGGAACTCTCGTTACCTCAGTACTCATTTGGATCTCCAAAATCACAACAACAATTTGCTTTGTTTGACCAATCCCAAGCTGTGCCATCGTATGCTGCTGGCACTAAAGGCCTCAGTTCTTACAGTTCAACCGGTCCCGTATTGTTCAGTCCAGCTGATTCTCATGGTAACCAAGCCGCTTTAACGTACGGGGCTCCCAGCGCAGGTCATTCTCTTGGTGATTCTGGATCGCTTTCTCTCAGCAACGCTGGTCATTCTCTGTCTGGATATTCATTAGGTAATCATGGACAGGTGTTAGGTGGACAATACGCTAGCTTAGGTGCCGGATACGGTGCTCCCGGAAAAGCATTCAAACCTTCTGCATTCTTAGGTTCTTCAGTTCAGAGTGACTCAGGACATGCTTTATCAAGCCTTTCTGGATCATATGGTGCACCTTCATTCGGCGGCTCACACGGAGGCTCGGGCTCTCACGGTGCTTTTGTCCTCGGTTCCGGAGGTCATGGCGCTAGCTTCGGTGGATCTTTGGGCAATCTTGGTGGAAGCTCGTCGAAATTCATCGCACCTACATATTTGCCATCCAAGTCTGAAGGATTTGGTTCATTAGAATCGATTGCCGCCTTTTCTTCAGGTGGACATTTGGAGTCGCCTCCTGCTACCACGTACGGTATTCCATCTAGTTCTTTCTCTCATCAAGCTACATCATCTAACAGTCCCCAATACTACGTGACGTCATCGAAGCATTCTTTACCCAGCGGCAGTTTCAGTAGTGGTCCTTCATACCGAGGGGCAACTTCTGGACACAGTGCACTGAACTCCTATTCATCTGGACCCAAATACAGTTTTGGTGGCTCGAGCTCTCGCTATGGACCACCCAAAGATAGCCATGGAGCTTACAGTGAAACCTCGTACAACACGATCAAATACAGCGAAGAACTTAAGCCTCGTATTCACTAATTTCTGAAAAGTATTAGGTGGTTTCGTAAAAGCTAATCACATAGTGTGCATTTTCTGTAAATATAGGCTAACTAGATGTGCGAGAGAGTCTGCAGGCCACGGTCTAGACGGAAAGATTGAAATAGCGAAAGCGCTATTTTCTTTAGACTTATTTATATGCATCCGTACAGATAAATGCTTGGAGTTGTTAATGTTAATAAAATTGAAAACTATTTTTGGTATGAATGAATTGTTAGAAGTATAAGTGGCCCAGTCCGTTAATTATAAATTATGCTTTTACATTGCACTGATTACCAATTTATTTGTACCGTTAAAATCGATGTTGACATTGAATACGCAGTGAATTTCTGTACATATACCGTTATAAGTAAGATAGCTTATTTATTATTGTTATTATCTTTAAGTTTTTTGTTATAAATAAATCTTTTAAACAATTATTGAATATCTTTTTATTTTAAGCTTAAACACTTCTGATCGTTTCCTGTATGAAGGGAATACGAAGTATCGAGTCACTTTCAAACGCCTCACTACGCAATCTAAGAAAGTTGCCGCAAACAGAGGAAACGTGATACAGAAACTTAAGTAATAAACACGTGACTTTATCTTTGATTTCACACAAAGGAAAGTGTAGGAAGTTATTTTTTGTTTTAAAAAAATACATCACTATAATATATTAATGTCATTATTTCAGGCTGTAGATGATTAGCGTTACACAACCGCTTGATGTAAACAAAAAAGCAGTCTCCACGGTTGACAGATTAAGTAGACCGAATGGGAGTCAACTGCGTTCACTTCCGAATTCTCTGGCGAGATTATGTAACCGTTTCCTGTTCTTCTACCGGTCATCGATGTGTTTCTTATCATTAAAATGAGATAATTTGAATAATGATTGATTTATACACAACATATTCAATAATCGCGTGAGCGCCTGTCATCTGTATGTTCTTCTGCTTTTATATTTTACTAGCTTCCGCCCGCGACTCCCCCGTAGAATTAAAAAAAAGGTTGTAGCCTATGTATTCTTCCAGACTATCCTCTACATCTATACCAAATTTCAGAGAAATACGTTCAGCCGTTTAGGTTACAAACTCTAACAATCATCCATCCATCCATCTAAACTTTCGCATTTATAATATTAGTATGAAGTATGATTGTCTGTTAAATAATAAATAAGCGTTATATAAATAACTTATCTGAATTATTTCAATACAAAACATAAAATATATTTATATTTAATGAATGAATAATTAGTTCTTTTAAATTCTTATGTACCGTTCTTTAATTAGTATAAAAAGGGCAATTAATTAAAAACTATGAGAATGAGTTCACCATTTCACTGCGGAGAGAAATTCTTGCGAAAATTTATATCAACTATATAACTAACAGAATTATAGTAGGCTCTATATATCTAGACTTAGAAATCGATTGCCAGCAAAGAAATCCAGTTGTACGAGTGACGCGCACTTCCTTGCAGCGACCTCACGACATTAATTCAATATTTAATTGGAATGAAAGTTTCCTTGTGTTTAAGATAAACCTAACAACTAAGTTATTTTTCTAAGTTAGTCTTGGATAATTTTTAACTATTTTAACCTTTCGATATTCCATATAAATATTTATCCAGATGCATCAATTTTAAACTAAAATAAAATCTTTGACATTACATTTTATACCAAAATTTTATTGTATCTTTCTTTTGATTGTTGATTCAATCAACAATCACTGTATATTGACATACATATGATTGACTACATATGTATGTCAATATACAGTGACCACCTGTATCGTGAATAGATAAAACGACATTAAAAGTGATGTTTCATTCGAATAGTCATACGAATCTAATGGGATACTTGGATTTTTAAATTAATAACGACTACTTTTTTGAATACGGTTTTTGTCAACGCCATCTACCAGCGTTTTTTCAACCTATATGTACAGAAGATACAACTTTACAATTTTTAAGTTGTTTAATCCTACTAATAGATGGCGTTTAAATAAATATTTAAGATGAAATGACAAAAATCGAACAAGTCTAACGCGTTGATGTCTTTTCTATGATGCTACTCTCTGTAATTAATTGTATGTCGAGGGAAATATTTATACACGAATTAGATGAGATATTTTATTGTATAGTCAATTGTTAGTTAAACAATAACTGTTCACATAATAACGTCTTTATTCGATACTTTTACCTTTATTAGCACATTGTTCTATATAACATAAGGTTTCATTATTACTTCTACCAAATGTGTAAACAAAATTCTTGCAAGACAACATTCTCACGATATGTTCACTAATTAAGTTAGCGTAAACAGTTTCTAAATTAGCGTTTTGCGTTCTCAAGCGACTGCAAAAATACAATGCAAAAGTTTTTTTTTTAAATTAACTTTGGTGAATTGTTAAAAGTAAATCATATATTTGTAATACTGTAATATAAAACAGTAGCTTTCTTAATCAGTAGCCTACATCAATATGATTGATAAGTATCGTAAATTACCAAACATTTGCAGGAAGACTATCTTATCTAACTCATCTGCATTTTTATACGTAACACGAAATAACACAAGTACTCCCGATCATCGTAACTGGCTTCTTAAAGCAGATACATCATTCATCCGTCATATCAGATTGTTTAATAATTTTAAAACATCACTCATGTTAGCGTCTACAATTTTTAGCTCGTGAGAATATTTTCTAGTAATCCATAAGTAAATTTTAAGTGATATATTATTCTTGATTTGTATCAGATTTAACTGGTAGTAATTTCTTTTTTATGATTATAGTGCTGAATATAAAGTTTTAAAAATTTGGTCCCTAACACAGAATTGACTTTGGTTGTATTGGGTACTGCAGAAACAAGACAATTTTTAATTTAGATATTATTAAACTACAAGAAATCGTGTTGAAATTAGGAATGTGTGGTTCAATGTAATAGAAGATTATAGTGATACTAAACTAAATGTTAATACGTTGTAAAACATAATCTAATTAATAAATTAAAGTAGGTACAAAGCACCACTGACTAAAAAGCATACAGCTGTTTACATAGTTTACAAGTATGTTCGTCATTTAATATGTTTTATGACATTTAAATACGTATAATGTCCAAAAGGTTGTAGACATCATATTGCTAAATATAGATTTATTAGATAAAAAATACAACTTTTTAACCTAATTATAAGCATTATAAACGACTACTAATATTTTTTCTTGTTCGACGTTCGTAGCGAATAAATTATATGTTAAAAATAATTTTAGCAATATTGGTGAAGTAGGATATTTAAAAACGTGAACTTTAGTTAATGATTAACCATTCTCCATAATTATAAGTTGTAAACATAATATTACTTAACAAGACTTAAATTATTTTACGAATGCTTAACACGCCCAACACACGTATATGGGTCTTGCTTCACAAACATCTATTTTTTACATCATTATCCTTTACTAAGCAAGCCTTTATATGGTACATTTAAGCCTTGGAAGGAAGTTATTTAGGTTTTTGAATAAGGATTCTTAGTAAACATAATAAATGGAATTAGGGCGATGTCTCTTTATTTGTACCTTGTATTAGTCAGTTACTCGTAAAACGGCTTTCTTTCAAAATGTCAAAGAAATAACTAGTAGCTATCTTTGTTCACTAGTATAATAGGAATTATTGGTGAGAAATGTGGGAATTTATATTTCACGTCGACTAGTGTCTATGCCTAACTATTAAAAACCTTAAAATTTTAAACAAATTCAAGCACTTCTTGTTCTAATCTTTAGATAAGACGTTTGTCTGACAATTTAAATGTAATTAACAAATTTTGTTTTTAAGTAACTTTTGTGGTTTTCTAAAAGAAAACGATCTTTTAAGTTGTGATCTCTTTGCCGTGAAATTCGATTCTCACACGAAGTCTCGGAAACGGACACGGGGCAATCGATGAACGCAATGCGTTTCCGCGACCGACCGGGAAGTCGGCTCTCTCGAACTGGATCTGTTACGATACAGGACAAAGACCTATCGGTCATTTCCTTTCCTTGACTTTAGAGAAATGGACTAGGCATAGATCCGCCTTTGGACTAAGTTCGGTCACATTTCGGAGGGGGTGAAATGAAGTTGAAAAGCAACAAATGCATATTATTACGTCATTATTACAAACGCATAATTATTCAAAATCTATACACACGAAACAACCACAAAAGAAAGTAAGTTTAGAACCTATCGTTTGTTTTTATTTACGGAGGGGGATGTGCGCGCTTGACAAGTCCTTACTTTTAAAAGTCAAAGTTTCCTTTATTGGTCGCACTCTGGACTAAGTATGAGAGGAAAGTTGTCCGCCAACGTTCGTATAAATGCGTGAACTTGATAAATCTGAACACTTTTCTTTGCGCCATTGAGTTGACAACTTTTCTTACGCGATTTTTCCGGTAGTAAAATTATGTTATTGTAGTTCAGTACTTAAGGAGAATTTGTATAATCTACAATGGCTTTGAGACAACTATTGGTAAGTACGTTTTATAATTAATGCTTAATTTAAAACAATCTATTGTACGAGTAATGCATAGATTTATACAAAAGTTTTGGAGATATATTTCCTTCTTTATTACACGAGAGGTATTTTTCTACTTTATTATTAAATAATTGTTATTATAGCTATTTCTACTAATCGATTAAAAACATTTTACAGATCGTCGTTGCTTTTGCTACACTAGTCTGTAGTATTGAAACCGACGACATTGAACATAAGAAGAGAGGCGCTGGGAAGACGACGGGAGTGAACACCATCCCCACTGGAGTACAGAAACCCGATTATACTTATGCCATTTACACCCAAAACCCGAATTTACAAAGCAGTACAAGTCAAAGTTACCACGCTCAAGTCCCTAACTCTTTCTATCCAAATCAAGCCAATAGCCAATACTATTCTCCTGTTTCCTCAAACGAAGGGACTCATTCAAACTCACCTCAAGTAAATCCGTCACATCAAGGAACATCGCAATTTGTCCCTTTGAATTTCATTCCAAATCCAGGTTATCAAGCAAAATATCAAATTGTACCTACTAAATCAGCTAACGGTATTCAATTAGCTCTTGTCCAACCATCTTCAGGGTATTCCCCGCAGAATTTACACGCATCCCAGCCAGCAGTTTATCCACAACCTGCGAACCAAATTAATCCAAACAACAATCAATTAGTGAGTTCAGTTTTCCCTCACGGACATTTCAATTTCCCCAATTATCAATTATCTTTAGGCTCGCCATATCTATCCCAAGCGCCTACAATTCTTCTTCCGCAATTAAATCATCCGTTCTATAACAACCTCGTTTATTCTAGTCCAGGTCAAAACATTTATTATCCAACGAATTCCCAAACTAAATACAATCAAAATTCCCCAACGAGCACTTCGAATGAATATGACAAGTTACAAGGACCTGTTTCACAGAGTATCTCTAAAGAAAGTAATGACATTGCTGCACAACATAGCGAAGATTCGATATCTGGTTACAAAAATGCATATACATCAGCTCGTAGTCAAACGTATACTAAATTGACATAACAATAAATTGATTAATTGATAAGCTCTGTATGCTTTTGTTGTTAATGTTAATATTTATACTAATTGTTACCGATATAGTCATATAAGCGTTACAGGTTATTTACTTTTAAACGACTTCAAAAAGGAGGAGGTTCTTATTTCTATCTGTTTGTTTTTTTTATTTTAATAAATAAAATCAATGTTACCATTTAATTTACGCATTTTATTCAACCAAGTTTTACTGATATCAAAAGTGGTAAACTTTTAACATAATTCTAGTCCTTGGTGTCAAATTAAAAAAAATACTGTACTGTGTAATTTAAGCGACTTATTATATGTTTCTAAGTTGCCGAATTAAGAAGATTAAGGGTCTACCAAATTGTAAATTGTCTGATCCAATAACGTGTAAAACATGTAATGGAAATATCGGCTTTTGTTACCTTCTCTGACAGTGACGTCATTTTTAAGCTATCTGAGCCTCTATCAGCCAGTGGTGAGACAAGCCCTTATTATCATTAATCTAAGATTAATCAAAGTAGCTTTTTTTTTTCGAAATAAATGTTCGCATCGTTCTTTATAGGAAAATAGTGCAATAATTACGAATTACGAAAACTTGATTTGTAGCATATCCATGTTTTATAGTGGGCGTTATGACTGTAATAAAATAATATATGAACTGATGTTTAGCATAACACAAGTTACGACACTGTCTAGACATGGATCATGTGAACAGATTGCATTCTTATTAAAATTATCTTTTTGTATTTGAAATTAAACATTTCATTAGGTTTGGACTTACTATGACTTTTGATAATAATATAAAACGATTATACGATGAAGAAATGAATATTACAAATCACATGGCGAAAAAATATAGAAAAATTGTATGAATAAAATCAAAAGGCGTGTCCGCCTATTCCTTATCCTGTCTATTTTTTATAAAGTAGTGAAGACATCAATAATTACATAACATGTCGTAATTGACCACATCAACGCATGTGCTGAGATTGCTTCAGTGAAAGGAGAGTATTTAACTAATTGCCACTTTTATTCGTATCACTCTTGAGAAGAGCAATCATACGCACCTTTATATAAATGCGATCACTCTACAGGCTGATCATTTTATCGTTTTAGAACATTTTTAATATAAAAGTTTAAATGTCTTTTCGTTAAAATTTTAACGATTAATATGAACACATCGAAGACATACTCTACTTTGGGCAACATTTTATTTAAGTTACTTGTTATTTTTTCGTAAAACAATTTCATTAACTCCAATAATAATGCCGCCCACCATATGTTTTAAACTGGTAGTTTAAGTTTCAATAGGTAAGATAAATTAAAAATCCGAACATCCTGTATATATGAGTTTCATTTTTCTACAATCATTCGACATTCCAAATAAACTGGTTTGCTCTTCGCGAGAGTAAATCCATACTACGATTATATAGATTGCATTCGCGTAATCGCTTATGGCTTATTGTGACATCATATTGAAGTTCCAATTTTTCATTGCCCACGGCTAAATTACTTTCGGATCTAAATCAATATATCAATTTTGAATGTTGTAATAAATAAACAAAGAAATATTCATAAAATTGTTACAAGTAAAGGTACGTACCGATGTTAATTGTAACATTGTTATCGAGCGGCATGTTGCTCGCTGGTTTCCCTGTAACACATATTGACTGCATGCTTCACCGTGTAACATATTACTTGACACCGCGTAACGTTGATCGGTTAAGTTGTTATTGTTATACAAGAAAATCATTTTGTAATGAAATTCTGAAGCTTTAATAATCTATACTATTATAATAAAGCGTAAACACACAGTACTTCGTGGCGTAGGATGTCAGCAATCACAGCATATTTTTGAATAATTCTTTCTTTAATAAAATGCCCTACACTTACGACACGCTTTAGGCTATATATTTTCATGCTATTAAACTTAGGGGGTAAATAAATTCGAAAAAACCTTCATGTGCGAAAGGGACCATAAACTACAAGCTGCCAACATTAAGAAAGCAAGGTTATTATGGTAACGGTAATTTTGACATTTGCAATTGAAAATTTGACAAATGTAAATAATGAGATAAAGTTTTTATAATTTCATGCGAATGAAGCCGCACGGGAACAGCTAGTGTAAGAATATTCGTGAGAAGGACTTATTTATTAAATTTTGTTATTACATAAACGTGAATTTATTTGTGCAGCGAGTGATAGATTAGCTCTGCGGAGGGTCGGCCGGGGCGTTTCGCCATTGTTTCGAACGAGCGAGCGTGAACCTTGATTATGGTGTGTTAATTCTTGAGGAATTGAATAACAAATAGAAATTTTCACTTCCGGTTTTTGTACCATTTGTTGCAAATCGCACTAAGAGTAACAATTCAACCGTTAGCTATAATATTAAACTAGAATTAAATGTCGATGTATTAGAAATAACTGTCAAAAGATTGTAGGAATTCTAAAAGCTGTTTTTTTGATAAACTCATTTAGAAATGTGAATAAATAAAAATAAATTCCTAAAATACTATTTTATATGCAATTATGGGGCTTCTAAAGAAATCTTTAACTATACTTACTTTATCAGGCGCGTGTTGAGGAGTTCCTAAGATGTCTGTAAAATAATTACTAGTGTCCGTTTCTGTAAAGACGATCTACATATTTGTATTACCATAATGAATAATGGACGACATCTATAACTTAAGTCATCTACTTCCCAATCAGGTATTATCGGCTCCAATTCTAGACGAGAGATGCAATTCAAATGCTTAAGTTATTTTAACGATAAAACCACATTGCTCTCCTGATGTTTGGGCTTTAGACGTTTTAATTTAACTTTAACAAGCTTTAACTTAGAAAACACGTTTGTTACTTTCGTAGAACATAAAAAAATATTTGCCCTAAATTGAATAGCATGAAGAACTAAGATCTATACACAAAGGAAGTATATACAAACAAAATTCGTATGGAAAAGCAAACAATAAGTTACTACTGGATATCAATATTTTTTATCCGCCAATCATCCTCATTCATCATTGTGCTATTAACATGTTTGCAAAAACACCTAATTAAATCACTTTTACTGAAGATCGTCCGTGGCACGTAACTTGCCGCAGGCTAGAGGCATCGTACACGAGCCCTCGAGGTATCGACTCTTACGAATTGGATGGACAGTAAGTATCGTCTACCGTCCTCTGCCAATCACTTCATAGACATGCCGTAATCATTCACGCCATGGGTAAAAGCGAGCTAAATTATTGTAATTTTATAAATGGATCCTCTAAGCATCTTAAAACATTTATGTAAATAAAACTTTTGCTTATAAAATGTTACGTGACAATGTTATATTCTGCATTCAATTGGTGACTGTAAATGCTCGAAATACATAAGTTAGAAAGATTAAAAATTAGAATATCCGGTGGCTTTCAGTTCCTAGCTATTATCTAAGCGTAAATATTTTAATGAAATTACGATTTTCAAACACTGCTCTCCTTGTTACATATAGCATAGAATATTCATACTTACTAACATATTGATAAAACGTAGTTGAGTAATGACCGTACGTATATGTTGAAAGATCTCAATATTTCTGGTATCTACATATGGCTGTTTAATAAATTACATTAAGGGCCTGTTCCACCAAATTGTAAATTGTCTGATAACATTCCAACGTGTAAAATATGTGATAGAAATATCGGATTTCGTTACCTTATCTGACAGTGGCGTCATTTTTAAGCTATCTGACTCTCTATCAGCTAGTGGTGGGACAGGCCCCTAATTTAGGTAATTTGTATTATTTTCTGATACGCAAACTGTGTATGTAATCCACCTATGGCTTTTATTTCGTAATTCGCCTACACATGCGCGCGAATGGACGGAGACCATGCGAAAGTGATGTTGGCTGTAATTATAGACCAAGTCAGTAACAATATCGTTATAGAAATGTTTTAATAATTTGTTACATACCAAGTTTATGTAATAAAGAAATGACCACGTGTTTTTAAAGTCTTCGAAATAACGGCTTTTAAAAATAGCTTATGCAAAATTACAATGTCTACATATTGTAAATATTTATATTTTGTACGAAATTGATGTAAATTCGTTATGTAAACTATTCAAATAAGAAATTCGATTTATTTTCCATTAATTTATTTTCAAATTATCGATCTTAATACAACACTATTTTAACTAGTGAATTTATTGGATCAGTTGTTATTGAAATTAGTTTTTCAAATTCGATTAAATTTATCTCATTTTGATGCTACATTTTTACTGGATATTTTGTCTTCTTAGCTTATAGTATCGATCAATTTTATACAAGGTTTTCATTGAATATTGTTCTTGAAAAAATAATTCAGGAACCGTGGTAACACTCCTTTGATTACAAAAGATCCGATATTTAATTACATTACATGAATTAAATTACATTTTTTACGAGACTTTATTTTAAATGAAAATTAAGCTAATTTTAATGTTATTCCACTCTTAGTATTGCTTAGGCAATGTCGCTTAATTTAGTTAAGCCATGGACCACGTGTGTTAAGTTAATCTATGTTATTATTTAACTGCAAATACCAACTTCATTGGATGGGACATGGTTGGTTGGTTTGTTCGCATTGCATAGAAAGTGAACAAGTGAAATCGATCTGCACAGGACAGGTCCTATGCAATCTCACTTTGCAATAATCCGAAAAGGGCCTTTGTGATTTCATACACATTTTTGTATGTACAAATTGTAACTTGGACTATTGCAGTGTGTATTAATATAGGATGTATAAATGAGGTAATGTCAGCTTAGTTGTAGAGCACACTATGAGAAATGTTATGAATCTTGTATGAACATACTATCTTTTACTGTATATACCTACTCTCACATTCTTTGGTTTTCATTTTCTTTTAATGTTGTATCATTAAAGTTTCGACGATCGCTGCCATAATTGCGATACGTAACTGCAAAACAAAAGAAAGATGTTCTTATTCAACTTCGTGAGGCAAATTCGTCGTTTTTTAACGTGACTCCGAAATGTAACAGAAATAGTTACACGCTTTGATTGTTACGAAATACTTGATATACGAAATAAATGAATTCGAGACGAACAATTTGTTTTAGGCAGTGCATAGAAAACAATGAGTAAAGTTTTGTTTTGTAGAATTTGTTTTATTATTAGCTATGAAAGAACTATTTGATATAGTCTTCTAAAACCAAATAATGGTAACAGCCTAGCTTTTAAAAAAGTCGACCCCAAAATGTCAATTAAAACAAATTATTTTTTTCTATATGGGCCTATCTTGAAAGGCTTTGATGAATTGGATTCGATAAAATCTGGCGTAATATGTAAATGAAATAGATATTCGACTTTAATATGGTAAAATATATTTTTCAGAATAATGAATAAATGACCTAAGTTAATTTTAATATTTTTTTTTTATTAAAATATTAGTAGATTTTTGTTAATTTACTAATATTTCCTTTAACCATTCCAACTAAGCTCTAGGCTTGTGCTAGGATATGGTTCACGACAATAGTCGAATGGCGGGATTCGAACCCTCGACCTCAAGATCGGTAGTCCGTACCCCAAACCATTAGGCTATATTGCTAGAGGAGATTCTTGTATTTCAACATAAATTAAATATTTTGCTTTTATTAATTTTTTACACCAAATCAGATCTATTCGTGAACTTTTACGAAATAATAACCAACTTAAAATTGTAAAATGGATATTGCACAGATATATAAATTTTGTAAACACAAAAACACACATATTGTAAAATCATTAGTGTGAAAGAGAAATAATAGGTAAAAGAAAGGACGAGGTATTCCTGAAGCACCTCATGGAATTGATTTGGAAATTGCGGATTTATTCCCGAAGAACCTTTCGTAATTTGTGTCACAAATAAAAATTATGATATTCTGTAATTCTTACTTCATTCCATGTGCACAGTAATATTACAAAATATTATTTTACGCCTAATAATGTAAAGTATTTCAGCGCAACAAAGGAGCGACAACAATGAAATACCAAACGAAATATTTCTCTTCTCATCTTATTTCATTATATCTGGGTCGGTTTGTTTGAATTACTAAAAATTAGTACCTAATTCTTTGAATGCATTTAAGTATTGTTAAATCTATGTTCTACTTGTAGCTTTTTTAACAAATAGTTTTGTAATTGTCTTGTGTACATGGTTTACTCACTTCAAGACGTATGATTATCTTTATAGTTGGATCTTTATTATTAAATGCAATTTTAAAAATTTGTAACAGGTACTTACGTAAATATTCTGCCAAAACATATCTTCAGTTGATACAGAAATATAGAAAGTTGTTAACATTTAATTTTATATGTTTAGAAGTAATGTATAGTGCGACAAGCTTTCCTGGTCCGGTAAAAGCTGTTGCAATTGAGGTGATTTCTTTCAGAAAATAAAAAAAACATAGGTGTAGAAAATGTTATAACTAATACAGTACGTAATCATACTACGGTACGAAAAGGATCCTGTGAAACTTTTCACTATAGAGATGAGGGCGCTAATGAGAACATATTGACTTAGACCGACTTATGACCACCGGGTCATATATATTGAAGGTCTATAGTAATAGTATTGATGACATACAAATGACACATCTTATTTATTATTAACTGTAATAATATAGTAAGTATATTTTTATAAGACTATGGCAATATTTTTAATTATTTTCTGTCAATAAATGATTAATCAGGTTGGATATTATTGACACCAACACTACATGTATAATTATTACGTAAGTGTTGGTTTCCACTGTTAATACTTGAATAATAACAAAATATGGATACGTCTGTTTTATTTTCAAATGTAAGGAGGTTTATACTATATTCTTGTATAGCAGTAGCAGGATTTCAGCAGAGGATACCTACAGTAAATAAACTTTATACAATGTTTAATATTTTTGTTATGAAAAAGTTCATAATACAAAAACAATAGCTATAAATATAAAATGGCTCTACACTTGATTAGTTGCTTTCAGACGTTTTATGTCGCTTGTTATGTCTGGACTATTATAAAGAAATTTAATTTAATTAAAATAAAGTTATCATTAAGTGGGACATAAAATTCAAGTGGGACTACAAAAGTAGGGCCAGAAAAATAGATAAGGTTAAAATAAGTTATATGTGTAAATTAAAATTATTATTCTAAGAGTACCGTGTGTAATTTATCAAACGGATATCATTACATCAGTGACTAATAAGCAGGATGTTAAGTTATAAAGTTGCATTTTAATAATTATTTTCAAACGTTTCGGTTCTCACCGTCATTTAGTAACTTAACTAGTGGCCTTCGATGGGAACTTGCGTTCTCATTTGTTTAATTGTGAACTAATAAGAGGATATTACGATGGATTTGCACTTCTCTAATATGTAGAGTAGTGTTGTATTTAACAACGCGTCAGACGTTACGCGCGACCACTTACCTAGTGGCGAGCCCGCCGAGCGCATTCGTGCTAGCGAATTTTATAAAAAAAAAAAATCAAGTTCGTTAATTTTTATTTGTATTTTTTTAAATGTCCAATAAATTACTAATTTTTCATACGTTTACAAAGTAATGTTCTATTTAGTGTTGAATGTATCGTGTAATCGATCAATTATGTTGGTCAGTGAGGTGTGAAGTAAGAGTTCTAACGATGGGTTCTTTTAAAATTATAGAGCTTTGACTGCGCATGCGTGGTGTGGTCAGTTGCATCGGATGTGAGGACAGTGCATTGGATACATCAACCTCGGAATGTGGAGAGCTGCCTGCTGAAGTTGTCGTAGAAAATAGTGACTATTGTTGACCTTCTCTTTCTTTATCAAGAACAAGATGATTCTTTTAAAGGTAAAATGTTAATTTTAATATTCTAGAATTAAAATTTAAACTTAACCGTCGGAATTTAAGTTTATTTGTAAATATTTCAAGTTTGAAGCTAGATAAATTAGAACTTTCGCTTCGGTATAAATAAGTTTGGAAGCTTTTTAACCCTATTCGTGGAAATACCGACGCTCGTAGTATCGCTTAACATTAAGAAAATATGTTGATTTTAATCGTTATATTTAAGTGGGTTAAAAATATGTGAGCTTATTTTTAACCTGTGCTGGTTGTATGATATAACTGCAATACCTTTTAGGGATCTTATGCAATAAGTTGTAAAAGAATGTTGCAAAATTATATCAGATCTTTTCCACGTGTAATAAAATGATAAGTTATCGCACAAATTAGTAACAATATTTAAAATTCTATTTGAATTATTCTAGTTAAAAGTTTTATATGTAAAATCAAAGTTATTTGAGGAATCTTACTAATATTATAAATGCGAAAGTTTAGATGTTTGTTAGAATTTGTCATATTAAGTTTGGAATATAAAAATCAAGAAATGCTTATTTCCAGTAAACATCAGTAACTAAGGTCTACTAATAATTGTTTTATAATTCAAATTTATTATAATGTCTGATTATTGGTTTGATTGTTAACAGGAAATAACGTTTTGCTTAAAGTATTGCGATATTTCGTTTCGATTCTATAGTTTAAATATTCATTATATATTTAAATCAACAACACAAAAAAAAAAGAATTTGCATAATTTCACCAACCATAGAGCTTTTTATTGTCTGAAGTGATATGTGCGCATCGTTTTAATAAAGATTAATTTTTTAACCAATAATCTTATTTCTTACTAGTATTATAAATGCTAATGTATAGATAGATGGATGGATGGATGTTTGTTGGAGTTTGCCGCCTAAACGACTGAACGGACCTCGATGAATTGTGGCATAGATGTAGAGTAAGTCTGGAAGAACCTACTTTTGTTTTTTTTTTAATTCCACGCGGGTTAAGTTGCGGGCGAAAGCTAATGTTTTGATAGTGACAAACATGTTTTAGGGAATAAATTAAGTAGATGAGACACTTAAAAACCACTTAAAAAACAAGAGTAATGCTTTGCTAAGATATCTATTATATTATTATGGGTTACACTTTGTCACCATCTGCATTCGATGCGTTATATAACTTTGTTATAACATGCTATGAATAACATGCTATGAACTATGAAATACCATAGAACAAAAGTTACAAAATAAACATTTGGAACTTATACCATTAGCCTAGATTACAAAAGTTGAATGAATTTTGAATTTTATTACAAAATGATTATCAGTCGGCATATAAGTTCGTATCGTTAGCATATTGGATGAGGCATTAAAATATGAGTCAATATCGCTTCCTCGTACTACGAAAATGTAGGACGAACTATTGATATAGTGAAACACGTGATAGAACATCGTAAAAGAAACCTCTGCTTCTTCGTATTGTTTTTAAGTAATTCTGCCAAAGGAAAAAATATTATAAACAATTTGTATTTTTACAGTCCATGCACGCGCTCTCAATGTAGGCAATAAAAAAGGACAAGTAAGAGATTTGAAAAAAAATTGTTGAGACTATGACAAATGAAAATCGTGATTGTTTTTTTTTCATATATGACTCAAGTCTGATTGTAGTACATTCACTTACAATTTCATACGGTTATCAATTTTTAAAAGTGCTCCGGTCATAGACTTTATGATCCGAGGATTACTTAAGAGAATCACTTAATTAAAGTGATTGTCAAAGAAATATTATTAGATGACGGTTAGATTTTGTTTGCATTCTATCTTAGACTAAATGAATGGCCAAACTTAAAATTAATAATTTTGAAGACACGAAATTGCGACAATAAGCTTATTTATTCGTGTCTAGTCTAGACAATTGGTTTGATACTCTGTGGTAATTTAACCGTAGGTTTCCATGTCCAAAAATGTATTGTCATCTCTCTTATTCAGAGTAGAGAGATGATTTAATTCAGATGTGTCCACACTGAAACCCGGTAAAGATAGGTATCTCGATCTCGAGTCATACAACATAAGCTTGATTAAAGTTTACTAAACTACAGTTATTTTAAAATCGCAATATAAGATTATATAGCGTAGAAATAATCTTTACAATATTATTCACCACTTAGTTAATCCTTGTATTGAAACAACTAAAGAAATTACAGCATTCATATTCAAATAGCGTTCTTAAAATCGACATTAGCATCAATAACGCTTTACAGTTAAGTCACAAAATCACTAACACATAGAAAAACTTTAAAATAGAAACTAAGAGTGTCACTTTCCAGTCCGTATACATTAGAGTACTGGTCATTATTACACACAATTGTATTTTAAAACAAAAATAAACAATATGATAGTGAACTCTACAAACATGAGTGTTAGTCATGTTTCATGACTAAATTATTTTTATTAAAGTCATTTATTTTGCTTGTATGACTGACTATCCTGTTTACACTTTTTTATAATATGATGTAACTGTAGTAAAAATATAACGCTTAAATTTTTAGTTCTTTTCTTAGATATGTAAACGATGTTTACAGTGGATAGTGTTACGCGTAAACTACTTCACTTTTGATAATCGCATTCACTAAAATTAAAAAAAGTTTTGTTCTCGGTAGTTATTATAAGAGATAGCTTATAACAATCGGTATTACTTGGTACTAAGAGTAATTGTGGAAAAAGTTATTTTAAACGATTGCTAGGTATGCAATGAAGGGATAGATTGAGAGTAAAAGTAACGAAGTGGCATTCAACATGATCAACCTGTTTCGTAATAGGCTTTAGTGTTTTTTGCCATTTACCTGTTTGTCGCTTACAAGAGGCGAGGCAATGCCGGTGGCGCGCCTCCGCACGCCATGTTTGGTCGCGCGGAGACACGCGCCGCGCGCCTCGGACATCCACCATCACTGCAATTCACCGGCTTAATTTTACTTTCAGATCGCACCAGTGTTCTTCCTCGTTTTCCTCGTCAGAGCGGAGAAGAAAATCGAACTGCAAGACATCGAGGAAGATAACCTTAAAAGTGAGAAAGAAGCCAACTATGAGAACGATTCGTCCGAAGATTCCGATGATGTTGGACGCTTCGAATATCTGAAGAAAGGACTCTTAAGATACTTCAAAACACCCCACCCAACGGCGGCGTCTCCACATCGCTACGTGCAACAGTACGCCGTGACTGAAAATCAAGAAAGATCTGCCGCCACGCCCGCACCTCTATACAGACAGCCGGGAGCGCAGCAAGCCATGGTGGGCTACCTATCTAATGTACCGATGCAAATCTATTTAGTCCCACAGCAGTACAACGGATCACCCTCCACCAGTAAGAACTCTCACCACGGACCGCAATATTCGGTACAACACGTTAACCAAATAGCACATTATCCAACTCACGAAGGGGAACAACAGGCTTATGTGGCACCGAGCGCGAAGGAGCACGTTCAGCCTTACTCGCCTCCTGTCACCTACGTGTCATTTTCACTGCAGCCGACTGCGCCTCCAGCCGTTGCGGCTGCGAACGCAGCATCTTATCAGGAGCCTTTAGTTCAGTACCAATCTGCTCTAGTACCTCCTCCTACACATGCTCCTAGTTCCCAGCATCTAAATACAAAAGCATATTATTCACATGACCTAAACCCTCAAGGACAGGGAGAAGACGACCCGCAAAATGTTGTCGAAAGTCAGAATTATTATCATCCTCAAACTGAAGGTCCTTATATCGAGTCTCAATCTCAAGATGTTCATCATTATTATAACCATCGGACACCTCTCCGAGTGAATAGCAACTCCGAGTTACCGCATCCGAGTCCACTTCTCTTAAAACCTCCTCCATCACACCTGTCCCACATCCCGAAAGCTTTGCCTATACATCGTCCCTGGAGCAAGCCTGTTTATAATAGTGGACGACTGGGAATAGGTAGCATTGCTCCTAAGGCCATTGAAACATACGGTCCCATGTTTAAAAGAAGACCAACATCTTTACTAGATTCCTATGTCCCATCGAGACTTCAAATAGAATATTTAAAGAGAGGTGTTATAAAGGATCCGCTTGTGGCATATGAGGCATTATCTAATGGCTTCAATTTAGATCATTTGGAGCCAAATCCTAGATATTACGAAACTGGTTTCCTACCGAATCAAGTATTCCATACGGCCGGCGGAGGTTCTTTTTACGGGCACTATAAAAGATCACCAAAAGACAAAAGATCATGAAGATAATTTTTAACTGTTAGTAGTGATCAAGTCATTTAAGTTGGATAAATTTATTAACTCTATTTAAAGTCTGAAAATATATTTTAATATAGGATATAAAAACTGTTAATTTAGTTAGTACCTGGATATGATTGAACGATAGAATTGTTTTACTTTAAGTTATAATTAAGTAAGTACATAATAATAGAAAAACAGTTTTAATGGAGTACAAATTAAATGTACGTTCCTTTGAGGCTTATTATTTTTTCACGTTAGTTTTAGAAGATTTTGTAATTCTATGTTAATCGTTAAAATATATATGTTACAAACCTTAAAACTTTTTTTTCACATATAAATTTCTTGGTGCTGATCATTGGTGCTCATCGATAACGCACCTAAGGGCTTACAAAAATATTTTATCTTGTAGGAAGACATTACTTAGTGTATTTTGATGGGCGGTAACATCATCATTCCTTGTCCATTATCAATTGTTACGTCTATGGGAACAAATTTATAATGGCACTTTCATCTTTGCTGCAGCCGCGGAGAAACCACAAACACTACCTGCTTGAATACCTACTCTATAGTATATTAAATGTCAAAAGCGACGATAATCTTAAACGAAAAGACTTAAAATTTAAAACACTTTGATTTTTAGTTATTGCGGCAGGCTTTAAAAGTGTACCTAAGCTTTTAGTAAACATGTTTCAATGAGATAGAATAAGCAGTATGCACATTGATGATACTTGAAATAATAAAAGCTTAAGTAAAGGACGTTTTCGATTGAAAGCTACCCAAGCTTAAGATCTTTATGGGTCTCAGAATATTGGAAATTAATGTCCAATCCAATGCTAAAATGACATTCTGAAAACCGAGGTAGAATATAAAATTAGGTTAAAAGAGGGACGTTAAATTGCTACCTATTAGATAAGGGTTAAAAATGGACCTGAATATACTGTGAAAAAGGATCTAAATTAATTTAGAAGTCTAACTCCTTGTCATACACATGAACCTAATGTTAAAACTTTCCCTTTCACTATCACTTTGGCCAGTGTTCCCAAAGTAGCTTGCATACCACAATACATGCAACGTGTGAAATTATTTTTATTTCTTAATTTTCCTAAGTGTGAGAAAGTCAAATAGTATTTTATAAGGACATGCAACTACATTTAGTAATATAATGTTTACTGTAAAGTTATTACAGTTCAACCGTGCGAATCTATTGCTAAAGAACATGTGTTAGAGTTATGGATTTTGTACAAGACTATTAGCAGTACAAGACTACGATAATAAACTCATCAAAACATCTGTCTGTCGCAGCGTTTACACACTTAATAGCCTATTAGTTCCAGTGGAATCACCTGTCCAGTGTTGTTTAATTTATAGATTGATAGTACAGCGCCATCTAACGATGACTTTACAACATGCTGACTTTAACTTAAGAATGTTAAAGTAGTGAAAGTTGGAGAGGTCAAAAAATAGATGGCAGTGGAACATTTTAGGTGCTTGGTTTAATGTAAATTATAACACGGCACCTTGTTACCTTTTTCTAATTAATAAAGACTTAATAATTAGAAATCACTATTTTTGTAGACGCATAAAATTAGCCGTTTTTTGTACAAACCGTGTTCGTGTTGCCATATTGATATCCAAACATCGATCGGAGATGGCAACCAAAGAAAATGACAGAAGAAAGTGGTCAAAAGTTTTAGAAATATATATAATATTAAGACCTGACACTAGATGGCGTTTTTAACATTAAGAAACAGAATCACAAAAATTATTCAAATAAAAGCCATTAAAGCAAATAAATACAGTATAAAACTCTTCATTTTCCTTAGACTGCCAGGATTTTAATTTTTTTTTCGTTTTGTATGAATGTTTGGAGAAAACCGCAATTATGCTTCCAACAAGATTTACAGTGGCATGAATACCTATATGTGTTTTACAACACGCTAGATTTTCCGCGCACGAATATGTAATTTAAGATGTGCACACTAAAATATGCATTGCTAATTTATAAGCCACCATAAACGAGGTCGGTTTTTCGACTGTGTAGTTGCCATTAGAATATTATGCTAACAATAAACTAGCTGTAAGGACTAACATACATGGAATGCTTAAGCAATTGGTGGCTTCTCGCGAAGCAGGAAATGCTTGAAACAGACTAAATAGTAGTTATAGTACGAAAATAATAATAATTTGATTAATAATTTATTAGGTGTACATCTAATGCTTGGCCCAAATTGGTATATTTGAAGTTTCAAACTAGTAAAATTCAAAATTCGTTATATCCGTTTGATTTTGAAAAGATTGAAAATAACAAGTATATTTGATTAAATTAAATACAATAGTTAAAATTTTGAACGCTCCGTGGAGCTCAACTAATTGCGTAAAATTATACTATTTACTATATTTATGCAATATGACCTGCAGATTCAAGAATGTTACTCTCCTTTATTACTTAATGTTGTTTTAGCTAAGTTAAATATAACTTTGCTATCTCTGAAACCGTGAAATAAAGTTGGTACAATTATGGTCACACGTTACTTCCATTACAATAGGAAATTAAAAATTAAAATTGCTCCATTTCATCAAAGTTTACCTTCAAACTCCAAGGTGTTTTGTTTCAAAATAACTAGAAACAAAAGGGTTCCGAAATCGACTACATTAAATGCTAACATACATATTTTGAATTAATATCAAGGATTAAAAAAAACAATCGACGACTCACTAATAATAACTACTGATTTACGTTGAAATCACTAGAGCATACAGATATGTCGCTAATCTTCGTGTAACATACATATAGAAGTATGAATAGATAAGTGTTATATTGCATATGTGTGTGACTTTTCTCATAAAACGACTTACTAAGGGATGTTCACTAAGGTTATGATATCCCCGGACTTGTCGGCTACCTAATGCGACAGCTTTGCTTGCAAATACGTGCATAACAAATGACAGTCGTCATAAATTTTACAATCTCATTACTATTTAGTGTTTGGCTCCACGTTGATAAATCGCTAAACCAGAAGCATAAGCCTGCAATATTACGTATTCACTTTGACACTTTTAAATACGAATAAAATTATCAATTACCATATTAGTGTTATATGACAAGATTAATATATGGCATATCCAATTATATCGTATGAAATAAACCCGAGATGAAAGTTTATAATTTTACAAATGAGCAATTTTTCTATTGCATCTCTGACTCGTGTTATATAAGATCATTTGTCGTGTGACAATTTAGTGAGATCGTTCAAACACACGAGCATAAATAGCGCAATTAAAATGCGTCTTCGGTTATTACACCCGAATTCATGCATGCAAAGTTGTGCAGAGATGCCGCCATCTGTGAGGAAAAGTGAAAACGTTGACTGACGCCGCTCGCTAGACAACGCGTGCGTCATCCTGACATTGGCGTGATTCTATTATTTTAGTACTATGTAGACAATATACAGAACAAATTACATTCACTGAGCCTTACCATAATGTTAAAACACGCGTTTAACGAGAGTCAAAATGGCGGGTGTACCATAGCGAATTAAATTATACCACTTACTTAAAAACTATTTAGTACTTAAACTTAAATGTACTATTTAGTATCTCGATTAAAAAAAAGTACCATCTCCAGAACGAAATTAAGTTACACCCGCCATATTAGTGTAATTTTTTTTCGAGGTACTAAATATTACTTTTCAGGTACATTTTTTAATTAGTGGTATAACTTAATTCGCTAAAGTACACCCGCCATTTTGACTCTCACTGTGTTTTTGGGGTAAATCCACTATTTTTAAAGGCTCGAAAACCATCTTTGTTGGCGTTTGTTGTAGTGAATCGTAAAAGTAGTAGAGAATAAAAAAAGAGATAATCAAAAGTAGTCTATCGATCGTAAGTCGGCGTTTAAGCCACAGTACTCTAATGACATACAAATATTACTTCCAAATATTAGTAACTGTTATCTAACATATGTTTATACATAGTATTGGAGGTCAAACGTTTTGTAACTAGCGAAGCGTGGATAATTACTCAACGTCATTTACGATGACATCGAAAGGTAGTCGAGATCAGGTTGCAGATTAATTATGGAAAGGCGTAAATAAATTTGTAGGTATATTTTACTCTCGTGTATGAGCAGTTTAAGTCCTGCACAGGTTTTCCGATGACTCCCATCACCACTTACAACGACCCCAACACGCAATTAACTGAATTTAATTATAAATTACTAGCTTTCGCCCGCGACTCCGTCCGCGTGGAGTTCAAAAAAACATAAGTTAGTAGCCTATGTGTTCTTCCAGACTATAATGTACGTCTATGACATATTTCATCGCCATCCGTTCAGCCGTTTAGGCTACAAACTCTAACAAACATCCATCCATCCGTCTAAACTTTCGCATTTATAATTGTAAGATTGAATAATTAATTCTTTTAGTGTTAATTACTTTAATAAGTTTAAGAAAAGCGACGACACTTCACTTAGATTACAGACCTAACGAAGTGATTTGATAGTCAATTTACGGTTTGCTCATAAAACAACATTTTCTGTCGTTAATTTCAGATATAATTTTCGAAAGTATGCCACTGAGTCATGCTCAAGTGATATACATACTTTATAGCATTGACAACTTGTTTCAAATTAATATTAGATTTAATTAAAAAATTAGAAAGTCGATAAATCTTCCTGTTTACTAATCGAATGTATTGTGACAGCTATAGTTCCTTGTCAACAAAAATGGAAAGAATCTCAACCCACGCTAATTAAAAAAAAGTGATATTCAAAAATAACTTCTAAAGTATTTTTGCATTTCTATCATTCATGTAACAATGAATAAGCGTCGTGAAATATTACAGTCATCCTTCTCACTTTTGTTACCATTTTTAGATAAAGCATTATGCAGATGTTTTCACGAGAGCGTGATTTGTAATCGTATTTTAGGTAAAACGATGCAAAATCTTTAATGACCAACAGTGCTATTAAACTATTTTATGAGATAGAGAATTATCGTGAGTGACTGCTGTATAAATGTTGAAAGTATGCAGAATTTATTCAAACGAATTAACACGCTAATTTATCATCTGGCCGAATTAATGAGTCGTCTTAATATAAGCTGTTTATATTAGTTAAAAAATGATTCTTTGACTCTTTCTTTGCCAATTAAATGAAAATTTAGATTATCAATTGTTTATTTCTTCTAAATTTTGATTTATTTTATTCCAGAACTTTCATGCAATTTTGTTGAAATAAACATTTTAGATAAGAAAAAAATCATTTTTGGTTAGTTTAGGAACGTATGCAATTAAATATATGCGTAACGTTGTGTTTCAGGTGTGTTTAAGATGACTGATTTTATTTTAATAAAAAAATATTCAAACACAACACTATTTCCACATGTATGTAAAAATTGCACTTCGCGACATCTCACATTTGTGGTGCGATGTTTACATTTATTTAACCTTAATTTGCTACAAAATTACGAATTTCCGTGATTTTAAACAGTAACATCTTTACCAGACTACTCTTTACAAAATTTCAACATGTTCCTTAGATATGAGAGCGTTTGTAAAAACTCTCTAGGTTACCGTAAACAGTCTTCTGAAAATCTGTACAAAAACTTATCTCAATTTTTCTAAAGTTAATGAAAAGGAAGGACTGTCTGTTTATTATACATGTTTTATCGGTGGAAACTGGTGTTAACGTCGACATAAAATTGATGCAGACAAATAAACAAATAAGTCATAGTATCGTGACGATATTAGAGCATACACTTTCGTAAGTGGAATGTTTTGACTTGTATGCATAGTTTAAGTGGCCCATCTGCCCGTGTTACGTAAGAAAACGTTATAAAAGATATCATTACAGTCCATAAGAAGCTGTTTGTATGTTAATCATTGTTACAGCACTTAATGTATTACGATGTAATTGCATTGATGCATATCTAACACATTAACGTAGTATATAATTTTTCAGTTACATCAACAACTATCAATTATTCCAGGACGTTATATAGTTAATTTTGACAGGTATTAAACTGTGAAGTTGACTTATTAACGTCTGTTTAGTCTTGGACGTTTGATTTATTAAAAATACTTGAACTCTTAATAAACACTTTAAGATTCTCATATTTCAGATTTACTGTGACTCTACACTATGTTGTGTTCAGATTTGATACAATAATTGCTATAGGAGTCCTCAAGTAATTTCAGAACTCTGAGTACGGGAGTTAAGACCGCTATATATCTTCAATTTTAACTGAACAGTAAAATCGTACTGTTAAAACTTACGCATATAGGCGAAATTTATACTATCAATTATTCTGTACAGCTTACAGTCTTGCTTACACAAGTCAAACTGTGCAGTTAAAATTGAAGATGTCTAGCGGGCATTAGAGTACGTGTGTTAAAGCTGGTACAATTCTATAAGTGTAGAATGTCAATTTCGACAGTCGTCTTGCAATATAATGACCGTGCTCAAAACTTTTAACACCGCTCAATCCTTTCATAAATCGAATCAGAACGTAATTAGAAATACACATTAGCTTTTTACCTTACTTGGGCATTTACTGATGTTGGCGGAATACAAGAAAGCTAAGCTCGATTCGTTTTTACTTTCTAAACGTATAATTTGTTATATGGGTGCATTGCTTAGCTTAGCATTATCAAGATTTATAGTTATTTTGTAATTATAATATATTACGAGAAGATATAGAATTTAAACAAAGACTAAACTATACTAATTACTTAATGGAAAATGACATAATCACGGAAAAGATTTACTTAATATAAAATATTATAGATTAAAGATTACGCAATATAAAATATTATAATACAAGATGAATTAAAACAAATGTGTTGTTATTTAACATAGTTTTTAAAGATCTGAAGGTTACAAATTAAAGATGCACGGTTAGATTTGTAAAAGCAGTTATTATAAATTTTAGATTTGCACACATTTACTTGTTAGAATGCGTAAAATATTTTTTAATTGAAAAAATATATCCATTGTTCTTACAGAGAAAGTATATTTGAATAAACACGTAGAAACTCAGCCTTTTAATTAAATAAGGTTCACGATTGCACAACGTTAATTTTGTTACAAGAAACTGTTTCTTTTCTATACATAATCACCATGCGAGCGGCTCTCAAAACAACGTTGGGTTCCCGTCATTGTTACTGAATATACATTACGTGCAACAAATAGCGGTACATATACGTGATGTAGATTGAACCGATGGACTGATGAATTAAATTCAATGCAATTGCAGCTTTTTTTACATATAGAAGGAGGTAAACGAGTGGGAACACCGAGGAGATTAACGTCCATTGACATTTGTAATGCTAGAAGAGCTAGAGATGCATATTCCGGTCTTTGAGAAAATGGTACGATCGCTTCTTGAAGGACACGCTTTGTCAATATTTCATATGTATTTTGTACATAGATACTTATTAAAAAAAGCTTATTAATGCTACAAATTGCATTAAATGTCTATGTTTATATAGACTTCATACAAACATTAGCAAAAGCATAGTTAGCAAATAGTTGGCATGAGTCTACTGATATGTAAATAAATTGAAAGCGCCACTGTCTATTTATGATTTATTCGCTAAACATAGGTGCGAATTCGTGCCAAAGTTGAGTGCTTCACATCACCTTCTCTTAATATCACTATTTGACATCATAGTGATAATTAATATGCAAATAAATAAAAGCACTGCAGCTTTCCTGACATTGTATAGGTATATTTTCTTTATTTGTTTATGTTGATTTTAACTTTAGGTTATGTATACTGAACTAGTATTGAAACAAGTGAACGTAACTAGCTGTACTTATTCTTTCGCAAAATAACAGAATTAATGTTTTGCTACTAAAAATACAACTTTGTTGATAATTTAAGACATTCATTGTGAGTTTATTGTTTATTTTTGTCAGAACATTACGAGTGCGCATTAAAGTTTAGCGTATGTATTGTACGACTGTTTGTAGTGTGCGAGTGGTTTCGGACTGGCGGAGGCTCGCGGCGCATCTTGCGAGAATGTTTCCGAGGTATAAAAGAAGGTAACATAATGTTTCGCGGACCCATTGCTCTACACATACGCAGCGGAACACCGAAACACACCAGGTAACAGTGATGTGCGTTTGTGAATTAGTGTTGTGATACAGTGATGTGATAATTTATTGAGATCTGTTTTCTTTTGACAGATAGCCGCATTGACAGGAACGAGAACGAGCAAGATGCGGTGGTTTGCATTGGTAAATATTTGCCATTAACATATTCGATAAACCCAGGATTAATAAAGAGCCAATCGTGATCTAAATATTTATCTTGAAATGTTGATTAGTTAGTAGTGTTTGAATAGTAAATTTGAAGTTACAATAATTTATCTTGTTACAAGTAAAAGTTGAAGAAACATTATAACTAGACTATGCCCTTGTACAAGTTAATTTATACATACAAACTAAGTGCTGAAGATAGATTTATTTGTATGAACTGGACCTTGTTTACTATGTTCGAACTTTCTCGAAAGTCCAAAGCCACGGGTAGGTTCACAATAAACGTTCAAGTTCAAACAAAGTTACATATTTAATGCTGCAATATTCGAAATTCATGTGGATGGCGCTGAGAAAAATACCTATTGTGATTAATTTTTAGAAAAGAAGAGCGGATTAAAGTTGAGATGGTAAGAGTTGGGATGAAAAGATCTCAAATCTATTTACTCGCCATGGAAATATTACGTTGATTGTCAAGGACGTTTGTCAGATGTGAGGTGTGCGAAGGAGTTTTGATACAATTTAAATTTTTACTTTTACAAATAGCGATTTAAAAAAAACGTTTTGCATCTAGAATTCTAATCAGATAATAGAAATTCGATCGTAAAAACTTGTTTAACGCTGAATCTAATAAAAAAACACCGGTGACAAAACCGGTTAAACTTGACAAAAGCCAATTAAACACTTTCCAATATGTTTACAATTAAAGAAACTTATATAACATACACGATAATTATACTGACATTAAAAGAATATTAAAAAGAGATAGTTAATATAATTTTGTAAAAACATACCCCTTTTTGGCACTTCTTAAAATTCAATGTCAATGACATATTATTCACCCGAACGAAGGTCATTTCATGCAATTCAATTTTAAAAAAACAAAACGCTGCATCTCGGAGAAATTCAAATATAGCAATGAGGATACTATTAATAGTAACTATAGAAATGTAAAACTATTTGAAGAGAATACCTGATAAGCGCATGATTTTTCATATAAAAATTAACTAGTTGTGGTATTATATCTGCACTTCAACTCAAGTAAAACCAATTATTATGTAGTCTCAATCAAAATTACAATAAAGAATAATGTTTGGATATACATTCTCGATCATAATTCTCTTTACTCTCATTCTCATACAAAAGACATAAACGCGTTATTAATTCGATAGATAGTTATTAGACGAAACCCCGTGATGTCTTTTTTAGCAATAACATAAATTTTCATGTATAACTATTATTTTATTGAGATGATTATTTTATCTTGTATAAGCCATGGTAATAAAAATATACAGCCACGTGGTTTATATGGAGGTTAATGTTTGATGTCTTCATAAACTTTCTATACAGTATTTACCAGTGCGATAGTTGACAATTTGTATGTAATCATTCATAGATTATCATAAGATCTATCATAAAGTAATCTTCCATAGACAATAAACATCTACTTCCGAGTTTCCACTAGTATCGATTATTCTTAACTTTTTCTTATACGTCTTGTACATAAAATTCAGAAATAATTTTCTCTTAAAGATTGTTTAACTATTTTTAGCCATATTTAAGTATATAATCAGAGTATCTTGTGATCTCTTTTTTGTGACTTATACCAGTGACAAAGAAACAAAACAAATAATCATCGCTTTATATCTGTTTCTTTCAGCTAGCGTTGAAAGCTTGAATGATAACTTATTATGCCTTATAGCATTAAAAAAGTTTACATCTGACATTTACATTTTTATATAGCTCTTGTTAACCAATAATTATCAAATCTTTTATAAGTCTGGATAAATGGATCTGTTTTAGTGACATTAAAGAATATTTTAGAGGTCACTGACCCATAACTTTATATAACTTAAATACAACATTATTGTAATGTATCATAGTTGTAGTTGAAGTGAGTTTTCTTCGCTTAAATATTTATAAGCAAGTAATGAGTTACGCAGCAAGCTGTAAGTTTACTTAATTTGGCATAAAATTAAAATGATTTACATTATGCCATTCACTGACTTCGTTAACATTCAAATGCTATTTGCACCTCCTAGTTATTTTAGCAAGTAATGATTTACTGCCCCAAAGCTTGGCCAATCGATGCTAATAAACTAACTAAATATTAATAAGTTATTAAACCAAATAAATGCAAATACAGAAATCCTTATTTGTAGAAGTTAACTTCCTAAGATGCATCGCTTGGGAAAATCCGAATTGAATATCTCATTATTTTTATATGACTTGTATGAAAATAAAGTCAATTATACGGCATTTATATAACAAAGTCATGCGACATTGCAGCACACAATTAATTGCGTTTGAAAAAATCGTTCTTCAGATGTTTTTCTAGTGCGTTAACGAGAACAAAAACAAGTGCGTTAGTCAATATTTCTTTTGCAATCGTATTTTTTTGACAGCCGTTGTAATTGCATATCAGTGGCCAGTAATGATAGCCCTCCCGCAATATCTTGTTATATAACAAAACTTTAATGTTGTGGTATAGTGTTAAATTGACATTTGGATGTGAAATAATGAGGAAATCTTCGCTTAGTTATATCCTTAAGAGTACGGCAGCCTAGTTTGTACAATCTTTAACCAATTTAATATACCAAATTTGACAATGTTAAATTTTGCACGAAGCAACGGTCATGCTTTTAAAACGCATTTCTTTTTCAATTAAGTTTGGAAAATATTAGTTTTTAAAATATAGCAGAGTACTGTAAATATTAGTTTAATGTATCTAAAAGCAAACAATTCAAAATATTCAATGCTTAGAATTTATACGAGAATAAAAATTAAACCTTTATGTATTTATTAAGTATCTCAATTTATTTATATTAGTTAATAAAAAAATCAAAATTGAAATAATCAAAATATATTTTATCCTACGAATTACGTACAGGAAACATCGGCTCGATGCCGCAATTCCCGCCTGGACTCGAGTACGGTGCACTTTCTATTTCATTTTGCGTCGATTTAATCCGTTAATGCTCACTTTCATCTCGCATTACTCCGACGCGCACGTAATATTCAACTTCGTAAGTCCGCACATGTTTCTGAGATTTATTAACTTTTAACGTGTTATTTTACTACATTACTTTTACTAGACAAAAAACTATTGTGAGAAACCGATGTAAACATAATTGTGGCTCTCTAATATTAAATAAAATTTTGTTTCATTGAATTTTGATAAGGACTAACTAACTATACTTACAAGATAATTTATATAACACAAAATGTATTATTAAGTAATTAATTTACCTACAAACAATGCCTGTCGTATCACGTTTTGAGTAGGTATTGAATAAGTTATTAACTGTTTCCAACTTATAGATGATAGTTATTGCTCGAGACTTTGTCCACGTGAAATGAAAAAATAATAAAAAGTTTAGCCTACTCTACTCACAGATAAATTACCTTTCTAACGGTGAAAGAATTTTTAAAATCGACCAAGTAGTTTTTGAGTTATTACAATACATAGAAAAATACAAATCTTTCCTCTTTATAATAATAGAAAAGTTAAATACAACCATTGTTAAATATTCTCAGTTAAAAAGTAATTAATACTGTTTCAATTTGTTGTTTTATAAATAAAGGCTCATTAAAGTTTTAACCATTGGAATTTCCGAAGCGTAATAAGTATTGCAGTTGTCTTTTTGATAGACAGCTACAAAGACAGATCAGTCTTCAATTACAAAGCGATCTATTATAATTAATCATTAAATAACACATCGATATCTTCATACTTATACGTAAATACTAATATGTCAACTTTAATTTGTTTTACTACTTATATACATACTAGTTTTCGCCCGCGACTCCGTCCGCGTAGAATTATAATAAAAAAAAACAAAAGTGAGTAGCCTATGTGTTCTTCCAGACTATCCTCTACCTCTATACCAAATTTCATCGAAATCCGTTCAGCCGTTTAGGCTACAAACTCTAACAAACATCCATCCATCCATCTAAACTTTCGCATTTATAATATTACGAGTAGTATGAAGTATGATTGATAAATGATATAAAATATAATTAAATTTCTCCTTCACATCTAATATCAATATTTTAAGCTTATTAAGATAAGAAATCAAAGAGAAATTTATCGTAAAAGAATCGATTTTACATAAAAATTTGATATCATATATGATTTTTATAGAATATAATATAAACGAAATTTAACGACAAAAGAAAGTAAAGATTCAACGATTGAAAAAAATAATTAATTTCGTTATTAAAATTTGGACAATTTATTATATTATTTTATAAATATTTTTATTAATTTTCTCGTTAACTTATTATACATCCGTGAGTATTAAATTATCCTTAATTTTCAATAAATAACTGCCGCTGCTTTATGGAGATTTTTGCGTAATGCTATCTCCTACATATTTATTAGACATCGCATAGTTTTAATAGTGAGCATCATAGGGGTCATTGAAAGTAACGGAAGAGGAAAATACAGTTTTCACTTTCGAGCAAAATGTTTAAGTAGCATTTACTACCAGTTTCATAAGCTATAATATACAAAAACAAATATACAACGTAACATAAATTATTTGCCAAAACTGTGTCACGGGTTTTATTCAGAGTTAGAGAAAATTGTCTTTATATAACAACGATTGTTCTCTAAGATAATGTACACATTCAAATCGTGATTCACAAAGATAGGCAATAAATATCCGATTATACCGTACGTGTACTTTGATTTATGTTAGGTGCTTTAACCTTATTTTTGTTTTATCTTAAGTAGAAAATGTATAATGAATCTATCCGAAATTATAAAAATAAATATTTTACTATCAAATTTATAATGTTTTGCGTCAAAATTTAATTGTTAATAAACAAAACCATGCAGTTTTCACTTATTGTAATAGTTGTATTTTACATAATTACCAGTAAAACTACATAAATATTTCCGTTAGTAAACATATTACATTTATGTAATAAATTGACGCAATGGCAGATAACATCTTCTTATTTAATACTTTGTCGCATCAACAAACACGTAAACAGGAAATAATGAATGATATTTTATAAATAAAGGAAACAACTTAGAAATACGAATATATATTCATATATTTAACAGATGTAATTAATTTAATTTCAGATATTGGTGTGCGTTGTTTTAACAAGAGTGACTTCAGAACCAGACCCAAAGAAATACAAGCCTGAAGATGCAGACAAAGATAAAAAATCAGGATCACCCTTAACTAACGATGAGAAGAAATTTTTAAGAGAAGTCGAAGAAAAGTTCGGCATAAAACCTCAAGTTCCTGTTGAAGTATTAAATACTACAGATGATAAATCAACATCAGCAAATATAACAGAGAAAACTCCATTACCGGCTGTGATTGCTATTGAAATTGTCAACGATACAAACTCCTCATACAAAGGAAAGAGAACCATTGATGCAAACCTTGGTTATGGATATCGTACAAACGAAGGATACACGTATACTTATTTTGGAAAACCAAAGCAAGAAGAAGGTAAATTTATGATTTACCCTTACTCGCAACAAGATTCGTCTGAGGAATACAATGGACATAGTGTTGAATATTCACAACAATCACCAGGACAACATACCCATGCAACAAGTGTAGAAATTCAACCATCTCAGGCATTTGAATTAGTGTCAGTAAAAGACGACCATTACGACCATTCAAAGAATGTGGAACCCTCACCGGTATACCATCAAAAGGAAACGTCAACATCATTTCCATCGACTCTGTACACAACATATAATGGCCAAGGCCTATCAGGTTTAAGTGGCCATTTCCCAAGATTAATGTCAAATTACTTCGTTGATCCTAAACAACTTTTAACTAATCCTCATTATCAAAATATCGGATTAAATCAGGATCATTTAAATACAAACGGTTTGGATCAAAATAAGCCTGTGGTACCAGTTTTAGTGCTAAGAATACCAAGCTCTTATATAAAAAATCCTACTGCAGAGTTGTATGCAAACTTACCAAGTAATTATCCCATGTCACACTATTTAAACAATGTCAACCTTCAAGATTTAGTTAATCAGTATTTTAAGAAAAACGGTTACGATTCCGCTCCTCAAGTAATGACGTACGAAAACCCTCAACTTTCGACATCCATAACACCGACTGTATCATCTACATATAGTGCTGAGCCACAACAATATTCAAATCCTCACGTACAACCATCCTATACACAATCTGATTATTCTGGTGTACAGTATTCTGGAGTAAAACCTGTTATGGCTAAATATCCTTCAACTTTTGGTAGGCCAAAATATTATAGCTCCCGAATTCAAACTCAGTATAGAAGACCCGCTCAGCAACCCAAATATGAATACCGATACCAATACGTTCCCCAAACATCAGTTCAAACCCAAGCTTACTATGGACAATCACTACAAAAGGATCAGGTATCAACAGTGGCTACATATGAACAACAAAGTGATCTCTCTGAGTTAGCCACACCATCTGCTGATACAAGCAGTAATACTGATCATGGATCTCCTCAATATTCCGCGAACTACGACAGTAAGGTCATTTCTGTTCAATATAACAGTAACACACCATCGCACTCTCAACAACATGCAGAAAACTCCAACATCGAAACACCTCAATACGATTTCTCTAAGGAAAGTCAAGAAGCATACAGTCCTCAACAAACCTTAACCCATGACTATTCGAGTCAATCTTTATCAGACTACACGTCTTCTCAACTCGCAGGATATTACGCACAAAAACAGATTGAACCCACTGAAACAGTGAACGCATATCCATCACATGCCCAGAACACAGAGCACGACCAACAGACTTATTCAGAGGTTAGTGAAAACCAAGGTTACGAGTATCCGAAACCAAGGGAAGAATCAGTTGGTAATACATACGCAGTCCCGGAAACTTATTCCAGTAAAGATCATACTATCGCAACTGTCCTACCCTTTACTTACAAACAACCTAAAAGACCGAATCCTGCGACAGTTCAAACAGTTAGCTATGTAACTCCTGTGCCATCGTCTAAATATCAATCACGCTATAGAATAATGGTACCACAAACTGTGCTGAAGAGTCAAGATGAGAAAGTCACTTACGTTAATTCAATGCCAATGCACTACACTAAAGTAGGATATTACAATCAAGATTACAATTCTGAAGAAAATTCTAAGTATAACGTAGGAAATCATTACAGCGCTCCAACGAAACATAAATCTGGATCTTATACAAGAAATTATCACAATTATCTAAAACGTATGGCAAGACCTGATAGTAAGGCTGAAGGATCATCGATCTCGTCACAAACTAAAAAATCAAATGACAAGAAAAAATCATCATAACTTTTTCTTAATTTTGAAATAAGATTGTATATAGAAGTCAATTATTAGTGCAAGTTTTGTATTATTATTTGTAGATTTATGAATACCGTATAGAGTGTATTTTAAGGATTTAAAAATGTATTTTTATCAAAGAAAATTTATAGAATTATGTCTAAAATGATTGTTGAGTCCTAATAAAAATTCAGCATTATTTATTTATGAGGCTACAAACGGAAAGGGATGTGGCTGTTAATGTGCAATAATTAATAATAAGATCGAAAATTGTAAGAGTTATAATAAATAAATTGTTTAAATAAATATGTATTTATTTTTATTTAAATCCAGTAGAAAATTATTAGAATTACATATTTCATTCATGAATTTAAAATTAAGTGGTAATGCGTCATGCGCTTTAATACACGCCATATTGACTAAGAAATCTCTATTCTAGACATATCTATCTCCTAACATAACTATCCTAGACATAACTATCTCCCGCTATAACATTTTTCTTTCTGGTTATTCCCGATTTCCTGCTATAATACTACTCCACATTTGTAGATATGCACAAATAATACGGCGGTAGAAAAATTTAATAATTATCGACTCTGTACAAATCTTAAATCAAAACTACATTTTATATTATCTAAGAGAAAGTGCAGCAAATATTTTATTAGACCCTGCGTAAATAATCACTGTCGTGTATTTCGCTTTTTATAAATCAATGCAAACAAACATTATTGAATTTCTTCCATAGAGATATTAAAAAAAAGATGAAACTTAACTAGTTCACTATAACTTAATTTTTTCGATGTTAACATTGTTATCGTATGCTGAAATATTTATTTTGATGCATCTTTAAAAATTCCCTAAACTTAGTGTCGTTTCATACGAGGCATGTTAATTCGTATATTTAGCTCATGTTGACTAAAACCTTTTGTAGATGGTGTTTTCATGTGACTGATATGAACTTTACATTCAAAAGTTCACAGGCGCTTAAAATATAAAAGCAGGTTCTATAATAGATGAGAATCTTTCAATATTTATCACTTTTCCCATAAAAACATTAAAAATCTAGAGTACATATAAAGAAAAATAGTCCTTGGTTGGACCCAAATAAACAAACAGAATCGGTTAAATAAAAGCTTTTATAATTTTTAACAGTCAGTTAAAAAAAGCGCCTACGATTTTAATACATACAGATATCTCATGAGCTTTTGCGCTGAGTCGTTTTGCGTTCGGAAAGTAAAAGGTGAATAAAACATTAACCCATTATAATTTAATTATATTCTACATGAAATTATAGCATTTATTTTATTAAGCCTTTTCTGTTATATGTATTAGACATCTTCCCTTCCTAAGTTTTCAAGAAATAATGTCCTTCTTTTTCTCTTTTTACCGACTTTAAAAAGTAGGAAGCTTTTAATTCGTTCGTGTATTTTTACTCACAAATTATCGCGGCAATATTATCGTATCTTAAAAATGCTAGCGATTATTTGAAATTAAGTGTGATAAATGTCACAGTTTCATTGACATTTTCCACTGGCGTTAATGTTCACAATCGTTTTGCTCGAAGCCATACAGGGCGGGCAATCTAATAAACAAGATGGTATACGTCCGTTTGCCTTCAAGGCGTCACTTGATTGTACAGATAAATACAGCTTTGTAGATGAGGAAGTACTTTGATTGCCTATAGATGATATACTGCCTTTGATTGAGACAATTAGTTGATAAATTATACAAAGAAAGTTGTACTTTTAAGGTAATTTGGAAGTTGTTGCAACATGATGTAAGGAAGTATCCTTTACGATCCGTCCCGTCTTCGCACGGGTTCAATGCTGATACGAATATATGTTTATTTACGATATGACATTAAAAACCTCTAAAATTATTAATATTTCTTCGTATTTAATATTATACGTGTATTATACATATAAATCTTTCTCTTGAATTACTCTATCTATTGAAAAAAACTGCTTCAAATCCATTACGTAAAAAATCTACGTATACATAGGGACAGACAGATAGTGGGAAATTACTTTACTTTCGCGGAAATGTTTTAAACGTGTAAAAGAGTTATTTATTGTTAAGTACTATTGCCAATAAACTAAATATAGATGTATTAACTTATTTTTCTCTAGTTCAGAATTTTTGGCTTTCAATCACTAAAATATTAATAACCATCGAAGACGCAAGTAGCTGTCAGCTATCACCGCTTTTCGTATTGTGAAACCGTGTAATTATAATCTAACGAATAATAAACATAAGCCATGACTAATGAGTTAAAAGTAGAGGCGGTGCTCGTAGCATCAGATGACCTTCAATACTCGCTTACACGAACTCTCTTTACCGCGGCGTGTCGATAGCGAGCAAAGGGTTAAATTGTTGAATAGCTCAACATGTTAGATATTTATCAAGCTTTCTTTGATACTACATGGTAATACTATAATTGCATGGTTCAAAAAGATAGAAAACAAATTTTATACAATTGATTTGTATAACTTCTTTCTGAAATATTTATAATTAAAAATATTTCAGTTATTTAAAGATGTAACGACTAGTTCTACATTATTGATGGGCGAACGTGCGACCTCTGAGTTACCATGACACTTATGTTAATGAAGATATATGAAAACAGCACCTTGTGGAAACTTTCATTTCGCAATGTCATTACACAATGAGCCGGCCTAAATTGCTTAAATAGCTGTCAAGAGTTCAAAGATCGGTAAAATGATATATATGATAAGAGATGATAAAACACTTTATTGGATGATATTTTGCGACATATCCTATTCAAATAATATATTTTTATAAGGTCAATGTTTCAACTGAACATTATGTCTTTAACTATTTGCCTCTTTTTGTAGAGATAAGATTAAATTGATAAAAGTACGGAGAGGAGATTACAGTTGTAACTTTCTACGACGGATTATGACAATTTCATATTTGAGTTTTGAGTTAAGAGTACACATTAACGTAAATATAACTAAAATTGTATTAAGTTTAGATAATAACGTAATTCGACTGCAGTGATAATATTGGCACATTTAGGGTTTGTCCCACCACTGGCTGATAGGCTCGGATATCTTAAAACTGACGTCACTGACAGATAAGGGAACAAAATCCGATATTTCCATCACATATTTTACACGTTCGATTGATATCAGACAATTTACAATTTGCTGCGACAGGTCCTGTCTCTTTTTTTTAAACGAGTAGGACGGCAATAATTTTGTACAAGTGCGTCTACAATCAAAACCAATTAAATAACTATGTATAATTATAAAAACGCAATATTAACAACGCGAGATCGTTCAAGATCAATTATCCCGAGAGTAACGTACGTCCTCGTTGTGAGTGCAGTATGCAGTTATTGTACTGCACACATACAAGGTATTAACGCTCCGCTACCCCCGTATATAAACCTGGTGCAGACTAGCCTTGAACTTCATTTCACCACGACTGCAACGCTCAAGACCATAGGCAACCCTTATCCAGCGATTGTTAGAACTATGGTGTGAGATTGTGTTTGTTCTGTGGTGATTTAAGTTCAGACTTTTTGTGTTTTAGTGGTAATTTATAAATATGAAGTTCGTTAATCAAGCGGTAAGTAATAATAAATTGAACACATAATAAATAAAAAAACATAATTGATTATTAAAATTAAAAATAATAAAAGTTCTTCTTAAAAATTGAGAATTTCTCAAACTATCGATGTTATTCTTAATTAATTATTTTTATATGTAATATTTATATAAGAAAATTCTTTTAATTAATTATGAAGTGAGAGTCAATTACACTTTCATTACATGAGCTATTGTCACAGTAAGATGAAATAGAAAACATAATGTGTATTCTGCTGAATATTAAATTGTCCACTTAATTTACCAATTTAGTATCTTGTACATATTTACATACTGTTTTACATATCAAAAAGATAAATTCAATTGGGTTTAATTGGCTTAATACAACGGTGACATAATGATCTTTTTCGTAAAAAAATTATGTTTTTGACAAATGTAACAAGTTTTTTATATTCTGTTAAGTTTATTGTGTTTTAACTTTATCCTTCGATTCTTTACTGTTATTTGTTTTTATAAAATACTTTTAGCGAACATGGAAATGATTCTCTTAACTTCTTAAATAACCAATCCTTAAGAGAAATCAAAACCGAATTTATTAAGAGTTGAATGGCTCTTATCACTTTCGAATAAGTTAACATTGTTTTGATATCGAGTCGATCGAGATATTTCCTGCTCTAAATGGTATATTGTACAATCACATTGCACAAGTGTTCAGGAAATAAACATGGTGTTATTCACGTAATCACTGATCATGTAAATTTGTTATAACGGCGAGTTTTCATTGTCGTATTACCTATGTAACTGTATTACCATCTCTTTCACTCTGCTTGAAAAAGACAGAGGTAATTATAGTGTTCTATACGTGTACTGTGATAGTTTAAATGAACGTAGGGATGGGGCATTGTATAAATCTTTTATTTTGCCCAAGATTTGGCGACAGGCTAGCAGCCGGCCGTAAAAATTAATATAAAGCTTTAACGTTTACAAAATATCGTGTGCCCACCCCACATGAGTGGGATAAGACTAGGAAAATGGTGATGTTCTTAGGATGAATGGTGTAACGTAATAGAACTATAATGGATATTTTAGTTAAAGACCTTTAACTTAGACTACTAATTTTATTTTAAAAACAAAGTAAGGGAGAACGCATTTTTTTGTTTCTACTGCACAGCTTTTGTGCAGTAGAAACTCATGATCAGAATTTTATTTTCTATTTATGGCACAAGAAAGGTATAAGACTGATTCGTGACTCATAGCACGAATTGAAAGCTTCAACATACTAGACATCGATATAACGACCTTTGACTTTGAAAACTGGCTACCTGATCTCTTAGTTAAATAGTCATTAATTAAATTATGTTATACTTACTAACATCTTAACGAATTGCATAGATAGTTACAATAAATAAATCGATTAACATCTTTCTGTTTATTATCTAACAACTAGAAGTTGCCGGTTGTTTAAGTAAATAAAGTTATGCTTTTGTTTATTATATCGATTCGAATGTAAATAATCTTCAAAATAATCTGATTAAATTTAGAAATAAATTCTCGTATATTATCGTCAAATTAACATATTAATTGTGTAATAGTTTATTGTTAAAATGAATATTATTGTATCTTTTATTGGTTTATGTCGACATTTGCCATGTATTAATTGATAAATTCACACTAGGTAACGATTCTTAGTGATTGCGTGTAATTTATTACGGTAATAACGTTCAAGTGCCAATATCTTCGATCAATATCTATTTATATGGGATACTGATTCATCTAACTGGCTAATTAGTTAATGTTCTTTATACTATGATTTAAACGCATTATTCATACTTAGATTTAATTTATAGTAATTAAATAAAAACATGTAAGAAATATATGGACTAGGCATAGTGAACAAAATTTTTTTCGCCGGTACTTTCTCTGAAAGGTACTATATCAGTTGTCAAATGTAGTACTACTCGTACGTTGTATTGATATGTAATAAAACATTTTACAAAATAATAATAAGCTCCATCTTTTGTTATAAAATAATCTACGTACTCTATATTCTTTCAATCTCTTTCTTTGAGATCAATGATTTATTGACCTTAACTTTAAACAAAAAATAAATCATAATAATAGTATTATGAATTCTAGAAAGTATAATAAAATTATGATAAAGGAATTATCAGTGTAACAGTTATATCGGAAATTCAAACAAAGATAATTTCCGGAACTAGTAATACTATTCGCAATATTTGCATTTGCATAATTAAGTATTCAGTTTAAATCTACAATTACTAAGACAAGGATGACTAAAACAAGCATCTAATGCGGTCATCCCCGGGTCACTTTCTCCGATCTTACGTGATCAAATCGTAGGTATGTCGTGTCCCAATTGGGTGCAATGTCATAAATCTTGTGTATTATATAATACTGAAATATTTCCGTTCCAAATTACAACGAACTGGTCTATGCAAATCAACTTCCATGTTTACATTAGTCGGGTTTACGCGACCAACTGGTTTTTATTTACGATTTTCACTATCACACGTAATGTAGTTATGTTTGTTCAATGAATTAAGGTCACTTGAGTGGTTGTTCCGATGTTTGCTTCTATTCAATAGTATGATGTAGTAACATATTGTAACTCCCATTGACACAAGAAGTACAAAACTAATCTTTGTAATATTTCGCGGTTTTTTATATAATTTAACAGATTTAATTAAAAATTATATTAGTGTTAAATTTAGGTATTCGATAAAATATAAGTACTACTACTACACAAATAAGAACTTCTGCCTTTCATCCATATATGTAAATTTGACAGAAACAAATTAGTACATGTCAGGACAGCAATTAGAGTACAACTGCGACATAGGTGAGCTCGATGATAAATATTCCTTATAATTAAAAACTCGATGATAAATATTCCTTATAATTAAAAAATATAATTTCTAAGTTGAAAGTTAAAATCAGGAAGCGAACCGCGCAATTATTTATATTTAAACTAAAAACATTTTCCCACCTAAGAATAATAAGGATTATTTTGAAAACAAATGTATGAACACTCGCTGACTTATTGCGAAACATTGTTTTAGAAAATGCATATTGACCGTGTAAACTAAATGTGATGTAACACAAGGATATAGTTTAGTTATTAATCATAAAACAGTATAGATTTCTCTTCATTTCGTTGAAGAAATATTTTTTTTAATCTACGCCTATTTGAGCTGAGATATTACATAACGGTAGCATCTGTTATCCGCCAGATGGTGTAAAAAACAAGTATTAGATAATTTGAAGATTATTTGTCCAACTTTTATATTATTTAACTCAGTTTTAAAGTTTCTACCTATCACATACCAACATTAAATTTAGCATTTCAAAATTAATAGATAACATGATTTTACCCTGAAAATAAAAATGAACAAATATTCGATGTTTTTGTTTTTAATTTTTCAAAATGATTTCATAAATGTCTTAAAGTTATTATATGTTTTGTAATAGACAACTCAGTAAATCAAGTGTCCCTAGAACTTTCCCCTAGACCCCGAGTAAGGTAAGAGAAAGGATTGATCGCCAAAGGGCAGGGAAAAGTTGTCGCGTCCTAAGGTTAAGACCATTGATAATCGTGAGGCGCAACGATCTTTGACACAGACCATTGTATATGAACTGATGTTGAATTAAAGATACCAAATATTATAATATGTGTACTGTTAACCAACCAACCATTTTGTTAAGTTATTTTAATTTGAATATTGCATAGGTTATAGATTATTTTGATTTGAAAACGACGTATTTGTGTGTGTAACGTTATTTAATGTTTATTATTTTTTTATTCTAATTGGTTAATTTTATTTTAATTTTCTATTTCAGATATGGATTCTACTTGTATTTTTGATAGTCGAAAACGTGCAATGCCAAAATGGATATTCCGATCTGAATAATATACACTTGAAGCATATATCACCAAATCAAGAAGAAGTTAAAACAAACTCAAGTTACAGTACTGAATTTGACCATAAAGAAGCTAAGAGCATATCTATTAGTTCTGTTGACGCCCCTTATCACATGGTCGACAATGACAACAAATTTTCTGACTACGAACGTGCAGACAGGGGAAGAACTAGAAAGATTTATCGAATAAAAAATCCATTTCATCATCCAGAAGAAGAAGATAGTCGACAAAAGATTTCACAAGACAGCGAAACAGGAGCTAGTAACCAGTATGCGGGAATACAGTATTCATTGCCACCTGAAGAATTCCTTCAACAGATGAGAGCAGAAACTCAATACAATCAACAACAGCAACCGCAACTGCAGCACCAGCAAATATCAACACCATCTTCGACATTCGGATACACGGCAACCCCACAACCACAATACCAATATTCTACAATCAACTCAAATTATAACAACGGAAACCAACAAAATAATTTAACACCACAATCAGAACCTAAGTATCCTCCTCAATTCTATAATAATAATTTAAATAGTTATCAATACCATAACACTCACTCCTTTGGTATAGAGGCAATACAAAGTACACCCTCATCCGTAACATTGTATTTGTCTACAAGTTCACCTAATAACCAATATAGTGGTACACCATCTACAAATTATGTTTCAAGTTCTTCGCCAATATTTTCATCAAGTCCCGCAAATCCGCAATCATACATTTCTACAACGTTATCAAACATCCCAACTGGATCACCCACCCCCAATAATGTTAATAAGTACTTAAACGTAGAAAGAGATGTATTAAGTTATGGAACAAATTTCAGAGATAGGAATCAAAACGTTTATGTAAATCACTTCGATAACTCTGCCAACGGTTACAAATTTCCGAATATGCAGCAACAATATCAGAATGAAATACCATCTTCAACCCAGATGCCAGTATCGTCCATGTATCCCGATATCAGCCGCGACAATTGGCAAAACTCCATGCATTTAACCCTAAGTAATTTGCCAAATTCAAGATCGGAATATACACAGGCATCACAACAAAACTTCCAAAACAATTACCAAGAAAATCAGCAAAATACTAATTTAGATAATCCTAGTAATGATATGAATCAAATCGGTAATATGCCATCAGCGAATAATGTTGTTCTAAGTATTGTTCAACCTGATTACAAAACCTACACTGGACTGAAGAACCGTGAAAAAGAAACAGAGAAACAAAACAAACAAGAAGATGTTTACTCTCACGGCGATTATGGATGGAAATTAGAAGGTAGGAAACCTTTAGTAAATTATGATGTTAATTTACCAGTAAACTATCCCAATCAACAAAATAACTTTCAACCTGACAGTAGTTCTTTAAGTTTTTCTTATCGTCAAATGGACAATGGTAAAAATTATGATTATGAACAAAAATCAAAATACAAATCTGAAAGCGTGGACGCGCAAGAATTTGCAAAAGCAGCAGCGAAAGCTCAAGAAAATATGAAAAATGATCAAGAAACTTATTTAAATAATTATATTTTGCATGCACGGTATCCTCAAAATATTTTGACGAAAGCTGAACCGGGTAATTTCATGATCACTAACAATAACCAAAAGAGCTTGACAAACGATAATACAAATTTTAATGGACAAGCGGACTTGATGACGCAATCGTCTCATTACTTTCAAAATTCTAAACAAAACATATATGAAAATAAAGTAAAACCACCGTTTGATCAAGAAAATGATCCACAAAATTTTGTCAAACTCCATAGTTCAAATATTATTCCAAACGTAGAGTCAAGACAACAAGATAGCGGCACAATGGATGCAAACAATCAATATTTTTCTTCAAACTACAGTAAAGATATCGATGAAAATTTAAAACAATTCTTGAAACCGTTTTCTGATACTTATAGAATGAAAAACAATGATATGTTTTCACCAGACGGCTCTAGAAGGTTTCAACAAAGTTATGATAAAAAGTATGAATCGTCGCCCAATTCTAACAGTATATCTTATAAACCTGACTTAAATCTGTCATATTTGAACAGTTTAGGTCAATCCAATACAGGTACACAACTTGTAAGCAATATACAACAACCTCGCTCCCAAAATCAATTATCATCCGATAGTAGCAACAGCTTAAAATTGAATGACATTCCATATTGGTTACAAGGTATGAAAAATATGCAATTTCCACAATCACAATCTGGTGTCAACCAAGGCATTATTCCTACAGGTGCACCTTTATTACTTAATCAAAATATTGAATCTCATCAAATAGATGTTGCCACCAGTATTCTTACCAAATTGCTACGAGACAAACAAATTGAAATGAATACTAAACAGGAATATGACGCTCAAAGAGAATCATTACTGCCAACTATAAATGGAATTAAAGTGATGAATCCTTACAATCTGGATCTTACAATGGTGAACGAATATTTAAAAGGGAAAACAAGTGACGTAAGCCCATCTTTTCGCAATCAATACAATCAGCCAAATCCAGTAAGATGGGATATGTCACAATTAAAACAACTTCTGTTACAAAATGACAATGTAGGTCAGTATTCTGTTTTAAATAACGTCTTAGGTAGTTCGGGTAGTCCTTTTTTTGAATTACATACCGGTAATCGCCTTCCGTATCAAGGTGTAAAATATTCACGGAGTCAAGAGGAAGCAGAAACTCTAATACCTATTACAGATTCAGAAAATAATCACCCAATAGGCGCTGTGATAGAACAAGATGACTTGAAACATGAAAACAGAGAAGCTTTAGAGCCGGAGATAGAAGCATCTAACATTGATGAGTTTCCAGTCGAATTTGAAAGTGACAAACCGAGAATAAATCCAAGTTATAGGATGATCGGCAACAGATACAGAAATCCAAATTCTTTATTACCAGATCGTTATACCTACAGAAAAACCCCTAAGATAGTCATCGGAGAACCTTATCCTTTACTGAAACCACCGCCTATTCGTGGTTTAAAAGGTAGAAACCGAAACAAATACGATAACAACCGTAGACAGCGTGGTAATAAATATAAACTATCACGTATCGTTAAACGCGAGCCCTTGTTAGAAGAAGATAGTGATGATGACGTAGAAGAAAATGTACCTATACATTTACGACCATCTCTTCTTGCTGAAGACAAATCTGATATCACACAAAGCTCTGACAGTTAATGATATTCTTTGAAAGAACATCAATTCTTTAAGTATACAATTAAAGCTTTATCCTAAACAAATTAACAACGTTTAACACTGGTTTTTAAATATGATAATAGTAGACGTATATTTTACCTAAATTTAGTTGTTTAATAACCAAAATGGCATTTATTTATAGTTATGTTTGTTGTAGCTAATTAAATTTAAAATTTTGGTAAACATCTAAATTAATTTAAAAACATCAAATTAGTTTACATAGTGTAAGTGCTAAAATCTTGAGATTTTTTTAATCCTTCAATTATTGTAAATATTTCGACATCTCCATTAGTTTGTAATATTTAATTTAATTGCTTGTTTATGTGATAAGTCGTAAAGGTATTGCTAATTTATTAACATTTTTAAATAAGAGAAAATAAATGTAAACTAATTATGCAACTGTTTTTTTTTTATTTTTCTACTTATTTCTTACTTAAATCGACAAATTAATTTGAATAATATTTTTGACAGAACCTCCTACTATACAAGTAAAGATAAAATTAACTTTTAATTTGGGAGCAAATTGTACCCTTTTACTTTGGTTTCTATACACTAAATTTTGACGCTTTGGAGCTCACGTAATAAAGATCTGTCCTTTCAGCGCGTTTACATAGAAATTGTTCATTTTCCTTTTACAAAATAATGTTTTGTTTTACTTTTCATTCTATCCATACATCGAGAAGTTTAACACTTGCAATTCTATAAACTTGCGTGTGTTTCGCTTTCTTGCGTCTCCGTCGCATATCCCAGATGAATCATTAAATGTAAAACGCAATACTTTTTCTGTTACTCCATCATAGACATCTGTCGTTTAACTTCTTGCGTGTGACGAGATGATCAATGGATTACTATTTCGCAATTATTAATTTATTTCAACGATCGTACATTAATATTTATAAACACGTTGTAAAATATAATTATTAGTAAATTAGGTTGTAGGCTTCGACCACTGATATACCGTAAAAAATAATTTGTCATATTTATATATGTTTGGAAATGTACAATAGTTACATCTTTGTATATTAAAACTGAAATAGAGATGACTATCCTAATTTCGCACGACCAGAAGTACCTTCACAAATGTAGGGTGACAACGTAAGTAAATCTTACTTCTTACTAATATCATAAATTCGAATGTTTAGATGGATGAACGGATGTTTCTTGGAAATTTAGGCATAGATGTGGAACATAGTCGTCAAGAATATATAGGCTAATATTTTTTTTTGTTTTTTGTTCTTTAATTCAGCGCGAACGGTTTCGCTGGCGACAGTGTGAGTACAAATCTTTCTCTGCCTCGATCTTAATAAACTCGACATTTTATGCACAAATAATATAGTGTGGTATTGGTGCATAGATTTAAATAAAGCTACACATTTCATTTCAAAGTTATTGATTTGGAAATCATACTTCATTAACATTAGTGATGAGCCTAAACACTTCATTGGGCCGCCGGTTAAGTAACTGATATTAAAATTAATTCAGCAAAATGTTCGTTAGAAAAGAGAGACGAACGATAACCAGTTCGTTGTCTCAGAACGCTTCGTATCACAGTAACTACACCGTGATATAAATATGAAGCAAAAGGCCGAAACCGCACAAACGAGCGTCGCTTGTTGGTGAAGAGACAGATATAGTTGTGTGGCCAGCGATTAGCTAAACAAAATGGCTACTTTTGTGAGTTGACATATTTAACAACAAAAAGTAAAAGTTTAAGCAAAAAAATGTAAATTTACATGTTTTCGTTTTTTTTTTTTCAGACAAAATTGGCGTTTTTAGCAATCTTACTTAGTAGCAGCAATGCTGGTATCCTACATGGAGGTCACAGCGGACTCGCAGTGCCGCCGCCACCTCCTTCCATCAGCGCCTCGAGCTTCTCCCCGAGCAGCTTCCCATCAGGTTCTCTGCCTTCGGCTACGTTCTCTGGCAACGGTTTCCATAACGGTGGCCTAGCTCTCGAGTCTCATGGCTCTGGGTTCGATGCATCTGGTGACGCCGGGCCTGTTCTTGCCGCCGCGACTCTACCCGGTGCCGGAATAAGTGGACCACTGGGAGCTACTTTAACTGGACCTTCTGGCGCCGGCTTTGGGACTCCAGTGAGTGGATCTTTTGGCGCACCATTCGGCGGACCTGGTGTGCCTTTGGCTGGACCTCTTAACTTTGGTGGTGGTGCTCTACCGGGACCCAAGGCTCCAGTAATTAATGAAATTCACGGACTCGCCAACAGCAACGGAGCACCAACACAATACCGAGTACGCGATGAACCTTACCAAGTCGTGCGTGACGTTACACACAGAGTACCCCAGCCTGTACCCGTGCCCGTTCCCCAGCAAGTTCAGATTCCAGTTCCTCAACCTTATCCCGTCCAAGTACCAGTTGTCAGAAATGTACCAGTACCAGTTGTCAAGATTCAACACGTCAATGTTGACAAACCCGTGCCTTACCCAGTGGAAAAGATCGTCAAAGTTCCGGTGGAGAGAGTTGTTAAGGTTCCAGTAGACCATCCCGTACCAATTGAGAAAATCGTCGAGGTTCCCATCGTGAAGGTAGTGGAGGTGCCTGTTCATGTGGTTAAGACCTACCCCGTTCCTGTGGTGAAGACGGTCCATCACAAGGCGCACGTCAGCCACGGACATGGACACGGTCACGGCCTCAGCCTGGGGCACGGCCACGGCCACGGCCACGGTTGGTCTCAATGGTAATCTCAGCTCGTCCTCAGCGCGACCAGTGTACCTCAATAACCTCCCTGCTAGTCTAACATTTTGTACATATTTGCCATCATAAGCTCATCGAGAGGCTGCAATGTAGGGTGATAACTAAGTCATTAAGTTAGGTCAAAGAATTGTGTATACCTTTTTCTTTGTAAATAGTAATATAGAATGTTACTTTAATAAAAAAAATTATCCAAAGACAATTGAATTTTATTTATTTACAAAATGTACTGTGACGCTAGTAAGTGAAAATGACAAGCTAAATGCTTTGTTTAGTTTCTTACGAAGGAACAACTCTGGCTTATGTGCCACGAAACGTGTACAAATAGCTAAAAACGTATAAGTATGTTTTAGCTATCGTATTAAAATTAAACCAAATCAAAACTATATTGCTTTAATACAGTTGTAGTCATCTACTTATACTTATATATCTTAACAAAGTTGCACTTCCTCAGGACAAAAAGAAAATACTAAATGGTAGGAAAGAATTGGAATAGCATTTACAAGAATTCATACTTAAGACAAGTTTTAACTTAACGTTTTGAGAAGCTTTAAATATTTTTAATTTTACCAACTCTTTTCCTTTCCTTTTGCCTGTAGAATAAAACATAAAAAAACATTTTTCGCCTTTCCTTTGTTTTTCATGTAAAAAGAACGATTTGAAATAGTCGAGGGCAACAATCACTTACAATTTTCATATAAAATATATGAAAACCATTTTTTTAAAGAAATCTAAAAAATTTAAGCTTATAACGTTTTTCATTAATACATTACGTTAAAAGTCTAACGTCTGTCAGAAAACGCATAGTTATTACTTATATTAGAATTAAGTGGAAGCTAGTTGAAATCTAAATTTTACAACTTCAAACTTCGTCAACCATCCAACAAAAATTAATAGTCCAATTAAAACGTGTAAAGTTAAACATGGATTGTCTAAATTGCTAATTACATTTTAGTATTTATAACGTTTAATTTTTTCTTCAAGTTAAGTTTCAAATACTCAGAGAAAAACTTAGGTAAACAATTATATTTACTGTAGTGAATGTACTACTGAGAGCGTGAGAAACGATTGATGTTGGCATTCCTACTAAATTAAGATTTTCATAATGTGATCGCTCCTAATACATTAAATAATTAACATATTAGAAATATTCTAAAGACCGGTGAAGGCCATGCTTTAACCAGCCCTCATAAATCTATCCAAAACATTGCACAATAAGAAATTTCGACATGTCACCATCAACACAAAGGAAGTTAACCAATTCCAACTAAAGTAATTTATTTGTACAGCAATATTATAAAATTATAACGAAGGAAACGACTCAATATAGGTTTAGTTTCTTACTAGGACGTACAAGGACATGTTGAATTAAAAAAAAGTACGAAATCCGTGCGCGCTACACCCTAATGTATCTGAATGTATGCATGTATGTAAGCAATTATTTCATTGAATGCTGATATCAATGTAGAAGTCTGTCAGCATATGTACATTAAAAAATCAATAGACATTAAAAGGTTTATTTGTGTTTTGCTTACTTCGTTCCCTTATAAAATAACCAGTAAAGAATTAGACTGATTATTTAAGACACCTAAAAGCCTCTTACTGTTCTTAGTAACCGTAACACTTACAATTAAATTACTCAGAGAAATAAAAGCTCATAAAGAGAAACTTGTCATTCATTGACGTAAGTTTTACGATGTGAACTATTTCATAATTCGCTATAAAATTCCGGAAAATACATTTAATGTACGACTAATAGAAAGGAACGATGAGATTATTCTGCACACGTACAAACCAGATTTGATGCCTAATATTAAACAAGTCGCGCTAAAAATTACGTAAAAGTTGACACGAAGTCAACCGGAAGAAGTCGGAAATATCGGTCAGTCGAAAACTAATCAGCATATATTTTCTCAAGACCAGGTGAAACTATACGGAGGTCAAACCAGTTTCTTATCGAATTATAATAACAGATTCGCATTACACAATAAAGGGCATTAATAGTAATAAGTGATGAAAGATAAGCTACCCAGCCACTGTTTGTGTAAAGTTGTAGTTTTACTAAATAAGTCTTATGGTAATTTTATATTTGCTAACTAATTTTATATCAAAGATGACGGCAGCAATTTATATTCATCAGATCGGATTATTCTCGATGTTAATATTATTCAGAACGATAATAATTTATATCTTGATGCAAGAACTTATAGGTCTATGTCAAAAAATTATTATAATTAGTTAGTAAAGGTATCGCAATAGATAAGATATCTTGGACATTTCTCTAATTGTAATAGCATTTGAGTATGTTACTTCAAATTCCTTGTTATAACTACTTTTATTTGCATTTCTCAAAAACCCATAGGTTAATAAACAGAAAAGATTTAATTTCCTTAATTGTTTGTGGTTTAACAAAAAACGATATTGATTTGAAATATTCTTTCAGCAAAAAAGCTTTTCTATCCACGAGTAACCAAACCTAATTCAATTTGTCTAAATGTCTTTTGTCTAAAACTTATGGTCACTTTTAATATGTCATAGCCCTTATCCAAAATAGCCATCTGATGCGTTTTTATATTACTAGATAATTTCTCCATATACTGATCTTTTATTTTCGCGGAGTCGTGGTGGTACATAAATATGCAAGATTTTTGCGGCTGATGTTTTTCATATTGGAGGTCATGTATGAGCATAAATCGCAAATAAACACACACGATATCATTTAATTTATTCATGACACACGTTTGTACATGAAGATCTTGGTCATTTTTCATTTAAGATAATATATTATAATCCAAAGAAAGTATTAGGCTTGTCATTTCATTCAAGAAAGAGGAAAAAAAAAACGGGTTTTACCTAGGAATGCCAATGATTGTGATCAGTTAAAACAGAAATATTAGGAACTGATTATGACGTTTGAACTGTGCGACGTCGTTAAATTATGCATGGGCGTTGTATCGAACGATCTGTATAAATATGTGGGCCCACTACGTTATCACATCACAAACCACCGAAACTCGAAACAGGCAACAACAAACTTCTCTTGGCTGGCTTTAAAGCGTTTAGCTAACAGCCATGGCGTTCGTTGTAAGTTTTAAATGGATTTAGATTTAGATTATTACAAAATAATATTGTAGCGTATCCTAAAATCCTTGTATTTTTGTTTCAGATGAAAGTTCTGTTTTTGTCTGCGTTGGCGTATAGTGCTAATGCCGGGATCCTTACTGGAGAACACAGCTCCGACTCCTTCTTATCTTCAGCTCTAAATTCTCCCTCGGCTAACTTTGGTTCGCCGTCTACTTCATACGGACCCCCAGCTCCATCTTTGGACTTAAATGGACCAGGAGCGAGTGTAGATGGAAGCTTATTAGCCGATGACCACTCTTCAGGTGTGCTCTCTATCCATGACCACGGACCAGTTTCGTTGGGAGATCAACCCTTGGCCAGTGGCCCATCTCTGGGTGGTGGTATTGGATTCGGCGACTCTGGACTCAGCGGACCTGGACTTAGCGGCCCAGGACTTAGCGGCCCAGGATTTGGCGGCCCAGGACTTGGCGGCCCAGGACTTAGCGGCCCAGGATTGGCCAGTGGACCTGCCTTCGGTGGTGATGCAGGTTTTGGAGGTCCCGCATTAGGAAGCGGACCTATCTCGAATGGTGCCCCAGTCCTAGGACCGAGCGGTGGTGATGGCGCTTTAATTGGTGCTCCCGCATCTGCCCCCGCATTCGGAACTCCCATCGGCCCAGTTCTCGACACCGGACTCGCAGGTCCCGCCGCCAACGGTGCTCTCGGAGCTCCACGAGTACTCGGCACCACCGTCAACGTCGGCCGCCCAGTAGCTGGGGCCTCCAGATACGAGCTGCAGTCTGTGGTACAAAACGTCGTTCGTCGCATCCCAGTGGAAGTAACCCGTCACATCCAAGTGTCAGTACCCCAGCCCGTCCCTGTCCCTGTACGTCAGGAAGTCAGAGTGCCAGTGCCTCAGCCCTACCCCGTCCACGTTGACGTCGTTAAGCATGTTCCTTACCCTGTCTACAAAACTGAGCACGTCGAGGTGGAAAGGCCAGTACCCGTTGAGGTCGTAAAGCATGTGCCATTCGAGGTGATTAGGAAGGTACCCATCCCAGTAGAAAGGCCCTATGAGGTTATCAAGAAGGTCCATGTCCCCGTCGAAAAGCACGTGGAAGTGCCCGTGCCCGTGTGGAAGCCCTACCCCATCCACATCATCAAGCACGTCACTCACTACAAAAAGAAGAGCTGCTGCTGGTGAACAAAATGTAAAAAAAAAACAGTCATGATCCTACCAAATAGTCAATACAATTGTAAATATTGATAGTCATTAGCTGTAATAAGAAACTGTGTATATTTTTCTAAGAATTTTTTTGTATCAAAACATGTCTTTTTTTTTAATATCCTTTATGACTTGATCTCTATCTTAACCTTTCACTTAATGACTTATAACTTATACAAGAATAGAACTTTATTCTGATCCGAACCGGCCAGATGACTTAATATGGAAAAACTATCAAATCAAAAAAGTGCTAACATGCTTACATTCCCTATATACTAACTATAGCATTTGATTAGAAAACGAGACCACACTTTAATCATTCGGAATAGAGAAAGAAATTTTTACATCTAGCCCCGTTCCTTGATCAAAATTTAATTCGTAAAATATTTGTTTATTGATTCAACTAGACAAATATTTTGTAGCGTAAATTAGTTAAAACATTTCAATACATTAACCTAATTCAAAAAGCAAACTTATTCATTACAGTTACTTACGTAATATATGAGTGTACTAGCTTTCGCCCGCGACTCCGTCCGCGCGGAATTAAAAAAAACATAAGTGAGTAGCCTGTGTTCTTCCAGACTATCCTCTACATCTATACCAAATTTTATCGAAATCCGTTCAGCCGTTTAGGCTACAAACTCTAACAAACATCCATCCATCTAAACTTTCACATATATAATACGAGCCGTTGCTCGCGACTTCGCCCGCGTGAAATTACATATATAACCTATTACGTTCGCCCTTTTTTTCAACCTATTACCAAAAGTATTAACTTAGTAGTAATCTACGTAATAACAGAAACCTACCGATGCAAGATTCCAAATTTCTAAGTCCGGTAGCTTGTAAGCTGATTTTTCGGTTACCCTTATTGTTTGTGTTCGCGATATCTTCTAAACTATTAGTCCAATTTTAATACTGTAAATGACAATTTTATTCTACATTAAATTTTCCTGATAACAAACGCATTTATTTGGATAAGGATTAATATTGAAACCAATAAAAGAACGCTGCAAATAGCGTTGGATTTTTAATTAATTTTGTAAACACAAAAGTGGTTATTGTAAGAAAACCGTTAAAGATAGATATATGCTATCGCGCACTTTTCTGTAGAACTTTTTAAGATCTACAATTCTTTCATACATCATTTTTATATACCTCTAACGGTTTAGGCAGCGTAAGCCGAGAAAAGTTAAAGTTTAGTGAGTTTTTAACGCCGGCGTCCAGAAACACGCTGTTTATTAATAGTTCCTGAACATTAGTAATAATAAATATAGCCTATGTTACTCACAGATAAATTACCTTTCTGATGGTGAAAGAATTTTTTAAATCGGCGCAGTAGTTTTTGAGTTATTTCAATACATACAAAAATACAAAAATACAAAAATACAAAAATACAAAAATACAAAAATACAAAGTTTTCCTCTTTATAATATTAGTATAGATTAATATTAAGTATGAAGTATGATTATAAACTGTGTACCTTTGACTAAACAGTGGAATTCTATTATCGAAACCAGTCTAATATTTGTTATAATAATTACTTAACGAGCATAAAATAACGTCTCTAAATAAATTAAGAAAAAGAAAGTGGTTATAATTAAATCACTTTGATTTTTTTGTTCATTCTGCTTACTACATTATTCACTAACGAATTGAAATTAAATTATTTGATTCGATAATAGCAATGAAGTATTATTTAAACGTAACGTATGAAATTTAAAACTAAAGAAAAAACAAAAACATTTTACCGCATGCTTTTTCTACAAAGCATACATAACGTAAACTCTATTCCATAAAAAAAAAATACTTAAACCGTGTATCCACAGCGATAACTTTAGTCCCTAGTCTAGTTAACTAGGGTCCTGAGGGAGATCATTTCCAAAAAATACCATTTGAGTTCACGTGAGACTGTAATTAGCAGACTTATGATGCCCCTTTCTACCCAATTGGGCAGTCGCCCTACTCTTAGGCCAGTACTAATACTGGTTTCCTGGGACGTCAGGTGTAAATACTGCCAAACACTCTGGAAAACAGTGAAGACTTAATATGTCTATATATGTGTGTAAGTAGGTTGAATGTCCCCTTTTTGTATTTTAAAACGATAACCGCGAATAAACAGACACGTTCGATAGTTTCGTTTTTTTTACATCGCTGCCTATTACCGAATATTTAGTTATGTTTGTACTTTATTTTTAAGACCAACCGTTTCTGGGACTTTACGGTTCAAACATTTGAGAAAGTTGTTTATCCCTTCGTTTATGTGAAAGATAATTTTACAGAAAACTCGAAATAGCTCACTAATGTCAAATACATATTGCAATGTGTTTATTTATATTTTCAAGTAATTTTGGTGACGGAATATTTCTATAAAACTTTCATCCCCACGTGGAAATGATGTTCGTAAAATAATTTCTTAATGCTCACCTATGTAGGAACAGAAACATCTTTGTCAAATTTTAAGCCTCGCTAAAACATTCAAAGGTAGAAATTTAAACCAAGCTAAAATTCGAAGAAATTAATTAAATGTGCACCTTGAAAAGTCCCCATCGATGTTAATAATACCGCCATCTATGAAGTAGTATAAACATTACTTTGTTAATGGTTAGAAACACAAATAAAACAATACTATACTAATAGCTTCAGTTTTTGAACAAGAGATGGCGCTAAATTACATTCAAAGGTTTTGGTGGTGTTTTATTGTTATAAAATGTAAATTATTTTAAAGCAAGCAAACTGTACAAATATTTAATTAATTACGTATGTAATAAATTAACCTTCATCTAGAACTTTACGAGGAAACATGCATAAAGAAACTTAAATACTTACTGTGTTCATTGAAGTAATGACTTCAGCTAAACTTTAAACATGGTTCATGGTAAAAGAATTTTTAACACAAGTTTCATTTAATATTTAACCATATAAAGAGAAATGGTGGGTACTTTAATAGGTACGACACTGGACACATAACACACTAGAAAATCTATTTAATTAATTTAATTACGACACTGACAGTAAACTGTTTTTGTTTTTCAATTTCTCTTCTTTCGTGGCTCTTTTCACTCACTGCCAGTACGATCATTGTAGGACCTATCAGAACTCCTCGGTGCAATCAAAGAGGTTAATTACGCCAATTTTAGAGATGAATTCATTATTTTGCGGGCAGTAAGTATATTTAAAAATATTAAAGAGGTTATGCATCTAATTCTAATAGTACTGATTTATTAATAATTTTAACTATATCTATAGAAAAGAAAGAATAGTCAATATTCTAGTTATAGGAATTATCATTTTAAAATTTATTAGCATGAGGTACATTTGCAAATAAGAAATATGTTCGAGTTTTTCAGTATCGCTCAAATCTGCATTAAATAATTCATATGCAAAGATTGACCAGAGATAGTGTTTTCAAAATCGAGCAGAATAAAAATCCGTTAGCCTGTCAGTGATCCATACATTCCATATACATCAAATACATCAATTCCTTTTTAAATAAAATAATTATCTTTTTGAGACTAGTGGTCTCAATCGACATTCCCCGAATACTAATCCTATATGTTAATTTTGATCACTATATAAATCGATGATACCTAAACAATTTTCGAAATGTTAATTTTCACTTTTGCAAAATATCAGGTTAACTATTTCAAATCAAATTTATGTCTCTACAGATAAAAAAATATTCAACCTATCGAAATGTTAATAGGCGTCTTGATATTGTTGATATTTTTCTGACACCATTAAGTTTCCTAATTGGCAACATTATTAAAAATTCAAAGTCTCATAAACTTTCTCAATATTTTGCAAGGGTTTTATGATTCATAAGTTACTAGCTGTCGGCCGCGACTCCGTTCCCGCGCAATTAAAAATGCTTAAGTAACGTATGTGTTCTAGCAGACGATGCTCTACATACATGCCAAATTTCATAGAGATCCGATCAGTCGTTTAGTAAATACCTTCTAACAGACATCCATCCAAACATACAATCTTTCTTTTACTAAATGGATGTTTGTTAAAGTTTGACATTTAAACGAATTAATGTATTTTGATTAAATTTGTCATAGATGTAGATAAAAGTCTATAAGAACATATAGTCTACTTACTTTTGTCTTTTCACGCGGACGCAGTCGCGGGCGAAAGCTAGTTTATAACATTAGTAAGAAGTAAAGTTACATAAAGACATCAGTGGTATGTTTTAACAGCATTGATTAAGGAATCAGCCAACATGACCGACTTCATAGAAGACAAGCGTGAAGTGTAGTATTTCACCTGATGATTAAGGGGAAATGAGGAGTCAAATCTGGTCACGTTTTAAAAATGTATATTTATGCAAATTTATCTTCTCAAAAATCTTAACTTTTCAAAAAATTAGCATAAATTGGTTTTACGTTTTGTTTCGTAATAAAATGACTTCTGTGTTTATTAGGGGCGCCTCTCAAGTCAATCAAAATAACATTTACGATGTTTATAAAATTCGTTTGTTTTATGTAAAAATATAAGCAATATTGTTGACACATTATATGTAAAAATGTATATTTATGCAAATTTATCTTCTCAAAAATCTTAACTTTTCAAAAAATTAGCATAAATTGGTTTTACGTTTTGTTTCGTAATAAAATGACTTCTGTGTTTATTAGGGGCGCCTCTCAAGTCAATCAAAATAACATTTACGATGTTTATAAAATTCGTTTGTTTTATGTAAAAATATAAGCAATATTGTTGACACATTATATGTAAAAATGTAAGCGTTGGTCATAATTTAACGTGCCATTTGCGTGCATAATTTGCACATAATTTGCTTTGTTGTATTTGCTACTAAAGCGAGTCTTTTATTAAAATATTCCCTAATTACTTACTACGTTGGCGCAGCAACCCAATGTGTGTCTTGGTCTCCGACACGAGAGAGCACCAACGTCGTCTGTCCTGCGTCTTCGCCTGCCAGTGGATCGACTCTAGCTCGCGCAGGTCCAGCTCTACGGCGTCTCGCCAGCGGTATATGGGTCGGCCAACGGGTCAGCGCCCAATCGGTATTCCGATATACGATTTTTTGGCTCCACGATTCTCATCAAGTGGACAAGCCAGCGAAGTCTCTCGGCTTTGGCTTAGCCTATGATGTTTGGCTTTCCCACTAGCCTTTCTATTTCCAGATTATATCGTGAGCTCCCGTCTTTTCTCTGTGTCGGACCCAGAATCGTCCGCCTAATCTTTCTCTCCGCTAGTAGTAGCTTCTCTTCTTCTTTTAGCGTAAGTGTCCAGGTCTCGCAGCAATAACTCAAGATCGATCTTATGACCCTTTTGTAAATACGTATCTTGGTTTTACGTCTCAGCAGCCTTGATACCAGCACATTGTGCAGAAAATAATTATTCCTTGCTTTTTGTAATTTGAACAATTAAAATAAGCAATGTTTTATTTTAATTTTCAATCTTTCGATATCACATTGTAACTTTCGAAATATTTTTTGGTTACGCAATATTTTCGACATTAATATCTTTTTGAATTTTGGATTTCATCAGAATTTAAAAACGTTAGTAAAAATATTTGATCAGAATGCCTATATTTTTAACATATTCTGTCGTAAGTCAATGACATCTTTAATTGTGTAATAATCAAAATTTTTCCATGGTTTTAGGTTATGGGTTCAAGAGCTACCAAATAACGGGGACATATGTAACACGAACGCCCTTTTTATGATTATGTATAATGAAGTAACAGTAACTTCACGATATTATATTAAACACTGGCTTTTGCGCGATTCCGTCCACTTGGAATTAAATAAAACGAAAATGAGTAGCCTATGTGTTCTTCCAGACTGTCCTCTACCTATACCAAATTTCATCGAAATCCGTTTAGCCGTTTTGGCTACAAACTCTAACAAACAAACATACATCCATCCATCCATCCATCCACCCATCTAAACTTTCGCATTTATAATATTAGTATGATAATACGAGTACATCTAAATAGTAGGTACTTGTTTGTTTGTAGTCAATAAAACTCAAGAACTCCGCAACCGATTGAAATATTTTCTAGTCGCAAATCAATACTTTCTTAGAGACGCAGACTTCATTTTTTAGTTCTAGCTATCGTGTAACATTAGAATAGAATTAGGGCGATGCTGGGTATGATCAGCAAGGAGCAAAGTATTTGAATATTGCAAAACATTTTAAAATCTAAACCCATTTAAAAACTCTCTTATCGTTGAAAAACTACCAAGCAGTGAGAGAATAATCATATTTATTAATCATCGAAATTAACCCAGACGACACCGAAGAATAAGTTAATGAGAAACATTCCATTTGCATTCTGATGGTTAGATTAAGAATTCCAAATCATCAAATAGCCATATTGATGGTATGGGAGCCGCAGATTTATGCATTAACACACTTAAGAAGTAAACTTTATAATATTAATGTAGATATAGATTAACCATAATTGTTTAACATAGGGTTATGCCAACGTAACAAATATATTATTTAATTTGTTTATTTGATGTTCAAAATTGTAAAGAAAATTGCCGCCCCTAATACTTAAATCGAGTGCTTCCACATGCTCTTATAACTCGGTTAATTAGCACATTGGCATATTCAAAAATCAAAAATATACTTTCACTACCGTATTCCTCTAATGATGTAATGTAGAATGGCAGATTGACTAGTATTGTCAGTAGATAATCAAAAATGAGATCATTTGTATGGAGCGTGTACAGACAAACAAGGATACCCGATGAGAGGAGCGCTTCTATCATGGTTAGTTTTGTCAGAAAATAGGTAAAACCTACATATATGGGGATAGAAAAAGCTTTAAAGAAAAAACCACGCTAACATTGGTAACAATTTGAATTAGTTCGTGTTACACTTTTTAATATTACCAAGAGTGAGCTAGCGAGCTTATGCTTTAGCTTATGCCCACCGGGTCATAAAACTTTGTCAGTCTATATTACGAGTAAAATATAAGCCGTAGATGAAAAAAAGACAATGTTAAATGGGCACAAGCAATAAGATTTTATATCCCAGAATTAGTTAGTATCTGCCACAAGATTCTTTATAGTAAGTACTAGCTGTTGCTCGCGACTTCATTCAAGTGAAATAAAAAAAATAATAAAAATCACCTTCCTAACGGTGAAAGAATTTTTAAAATCGGCCCAGTAGTTTTTGAGTTATTTCAATACATACAAAAATACAAATCTTTCCTCTTTATAATATTAAGTATAGATATAGATTAGTTCAAATTTTGCAGCTTATTCAAATTGAGTAATTGGGATAATCATTGTTGTTGTAAACGTTTACCAAGCATTGGAGCAACGTAACTTTAATTGCATTACTTGTATAGTATTGTATTACCTAGAGTACTAACTATTGACTGCGACTGTACTGTACCATACGAACTAACTGTGAGTTAAAAATCTATACTCTATACTAATATAATAAAGCGTAAACACACACTTCATTGTTGCCTAAGATGTCAGCAATTACAGCATATTTTTTAATAATTCTTTTTTTAATAAAAAGCCCTACACTTACGTCACGCTTTAGGCTATATATTTTCACGCCATTAAACTTAGGGGGTAAATATTTTGGATAAAAACCCTAATGTGGGAAAGAGACCAAAGTTGCTGCCAACATCAAGGAAGCAAGGTTGCCATGGTTTGTCATCATGTCATGTCATTTTGACATTTGCAATTGATATTTTGATAAATGTAAACAATAAAATAAACTTTTCATAAATTCATGCGGATGAAGTCGCAAGGGAACAGCTAGTATATTATAAAAAAGTCATTCTTCCTTAGTATAATTTACATCTGTGCCAACATCGAGATCCATTTAGCCGTTCTATCTATTGTTTATACATAGTACCAAACAGCCATACATTTAAACTTTGCATTTACAATACTAAAATGAAGTATGATTACAGTTATAGGATATTTTAATAACTAACTACTCTCGGATATTCTGACTTCAGACGCAACTGAGCTGAAATAGGGCTATTTCATATTTCAGTCTGATTTTATAGGTTGGTAAAGAGCATAAAATTATTGGATGTATTTTTAAAAATAAATAAAATAAACAAATAGATATATTTATGTATATAAAGATCATTTAGATATGTTCAATTAATGTGATTTTCTACGCTATAAGTAGCTCAGTTAAAATGGTATTAATACAGAAACAAAATCGCACATCAGAGCAAAGATTGTGAAATTCAAAATATTTACATAGTTTTAGAGCAACAAATGCAAATATTTTTTTAAAATTTCGAAAAAAAAAACACTGACCCCGTCTTCGCCTATAATCGCTTGTTACATTTTTCGAAAAATGTAATTTATTTCTTTTGAATAGAGTTGTGAATTTTTTTATGTTTTCGAAATCGCCAATCCAGTTCTGGACATTAAAGTACCATATGCATATTTGCATAGATAGTTAAATTAATTCAAAAAAAAACGTAACCGATGCCAACGCCCTGCTCAAAATTATGGTTTGACTCCAAATTTTACATCGTTTCGAAAACTCGACTTTTGTATAAAATTAATGTCGATTCCTCGTTTTGGCACAGACGTCCCACAGCGCTATCCATAGCCACTTGTGCCTTCTCGCCATGAATTCTTTTGTAAGTTTATTTAATAAAAAATATAACATAAAAAATCAATGTAAACAAATTTAATAATTGATAAACATTAAGAATCAAATCACAGTAAACCAATAAGACTTAATCTGTATTAATTTATTAAAATATGTGGCTTATCTGTTGACAAGGTGGCTTTAATTTTACAACACAAATAAAAATTCAAATTCTGAACATAAAACACCATTAGTCTAATTGATAATTGCTCATTGTTTCTTGAATTAATTTCTTCGATAACTATATTAAACAGCAAATAAACTACAGAAAAGCTGTTGCAAATAATGTCATTGTTAAGGAATATTTTATTATTTGTTTAAATATTTATTGTTATTTCTATTTCAGACTTGGTTTATGTTTGCGGCCCTCGCCATTGTCGTAGTGCAATCCAAGCGGTTAGACCCCGGGCCACAAACATTCATCGAAAGGACACCATCAGTGCAAAATCCTCAAAAGAGGTATGCCACTAAAGAAGTCGTAGTTTACCTTACCCCAAGCCAAATTAAGGCGATACAAGAAGGTAAAGGTTATATCAGTGCTGAGCCAGTGGATCAAGCTGAACCCGCCGAGGAAGCGGCACCAGAAGCTGAGGAGCAACAGCCGGAACAGGATGACCTTTTCGAGTTAAGTCCCGAAGAGTTAGAACAATCTCAAGAACCTCAGGAGGAAGAAAATGAGGCTGCGCCTGCGATACCAGTGGAAGAGCCGGCTTCCGAACAAATAGAAGATGACCCACAGTTTGCTTGGATTTTCAGACAAGATGATAAGAACTTCGTTCCATCCCCCGAAGATCCTTTCGCTTACTTGCGCTACTATCCCGAAACTGAAACACAAACTGAACAAGCTCAGCCTGAGGAGGAAGAGGAAGCTGAGGAGGAAACAGAAGAAGCTCAACCCGAGACTCAGCAAGAGCAACAGCAACGATTCCGACTAGTTCCCTTCGACTCTGCTACTGAGAAGCCTGCTCCAAGCACGACCAAGGCTCCTCAAGAAGAACCTATCAGAGAACGTTGGCTGCGTTTGTTGGAGTTGAACCGTTCGCAACTGAGGAAACAACTGGCTTCACAACAAACCACGACGTCTACTACGGAACAACCGAGACCTGACGCTGAGACTACCTTGGGCAGATTCCGATTCTCTGCCAGATACAACGACCAGAAACAAGCTATTGAAAACGAGGAACGCCGTAAAATTCAGTTGGAAAAGCTAAGAGCCAATATAAGAGCGGAAGGTCGTGGTAACAGAGCGCCCTTCATCATCCGCAAAGATGGCACTATTGCAAGGCAACGCCAGTCTCCTTTAATAAAGCACGTTAAAGTTCCTACACCTGTCTTGGTCCCGATCCCGGAGCCATTTGAAGTGAAAGTTCCTCATCCTTTCCCCGTTCCATTGGAAGTTTTTAGACCTCTTGCTAACCAATCAGGCAAAGCCAAAAAAGGTGACGCAAAGAAAGTAGCGGCTCCCGCTCGTGCTGAAAACGAAAGACCAAAAACTACGGCTACTAGAAGACCAACAACAACAACAACAACATCGACTGAGCGACCCTCTGCGCCGGAACGTCGCATATCTTCTGACAACAGAAAGGAAGTCACAGTAGAAGTACCAACCCGCCAGAGAGGTCAGCCAGAGAGGATAACCATCATCCGACACATCTGGGACAAATAGTTAAATAACGCTTAATAGGTTATCATTGTTGTTGTTTCTTTTTATAAAATTTGTTGTGTGTTCTGTTGAATTTATGGTGATACATGGAGATGTCTGTTATTTAAGTATACGTTGTTTTTTCTACCAATATTTCTTTTATTCATACAAGTCCTGATATGCCTCTTTACCTACTTATTCATGTTACAAACAGTTAAGCATACAAATATTTTAATAATTCACTTTAGGAATCTCAACAACAATTTTGGTATCTATGACATTGTTTGAATCGAAAATAACAAAATTTAGCAATATCTTCGGAAGATATTTTGCTGTTTTAGACACACAGGCATAGACACTATGTAGAAGTTAACTTTTTCGCATTGTTATATTGCTCTTTAAATCGTGTAGGAGTTTTTGATATTAAGAAATTGTATAGGCTGGTACATCCTCATAGATAATATTATACAGATAATTGTGCCATTGTAGATGACAAATAAATCTCATTAATAGACACTTCGTAGCAAACAATAAAATTTAATGAGCCTAATTGTTTCGTAATTGGCCTTGTTAGAGACATCAAAAAGTTGCGTATCATTAGAAAGCTGCGACCGCCCACAACATTAAAATTTTGAATGAATATTTTATTTCAATACAATCAGGAAGTGATGGACATTCAAAATTGTATTGGTCTCAGTTATATAATAATCGATGTCATAAAATACGCCTATCATTAAATTAGAACTGTAATAACTCAGTTAAGTAAATCCATTCCTATAACCATTAAAGTCATTTTAACATTTAACGCCCTATAAATTTAGTATAGTTACTTAAATATTATAATAGTAACAGCATTGGGCGAGTCAGTAAAATATATGTTGCCTAATTAAATATTAGATATCTTTATTATGTATTTAATTCATGATGATACAAAATAAATCAATACACAATTAAAAATAGTGAAAATATTATTACATTTGAGTAGTTTAGATATATCCCAAATCCAAATAAAACCAACACATGGTAAAAACAAATTAAATTTGTTTTGCTAACGGTATTTCGTGAAAGTAGTTACATGTGTAACACTGTTTTTCATTCTGATCGTATCTATTTGATAATAGTTTGATCGAATGCGACAAGAAAGCTAAGTTACTAAGCAAAATATTTAACTATCACGATATTGTTACAGTGATTAGGGGAAGTTTGAGAGTAGTCCCAGTGGTAGAGAAGGTAAGGAGCTATGGGCATGTTATGAGGAGGTAGAATCGCATATAACAAGGAGAACGTTAATAATGTGTGTGGAAGGGTACACAGGTAGAGCTAGACCTAGAAAGAGATGGATGGATTGCGTGAAAGGTGAGATGATCAAGAAGGGAGTGATGACTGAGATGACGTATGATAAAGTTATGTGGAGGACAAAAAGCTGTTGCGTCGACCCTACGGGAATAGGATAAGGAGGAAGATGATGATATTGTTGCTGTAATAAATAAAGATTAGTTAGCTTAATATTTTGCTTATTATTTAAACGACCAACATTCAAAAATCAACACCACTTAATTTGGTAACAAAAATCTTGCCATACAATATAAAAAACTCATTAGTAGTCAGATCATAAGATGAATACAAAATGCGTTAAACTCGTTAATGTTTTTTTGTGATGTTTCTGCATGTAATGTAAGAAATCAACTGTGTCTAGATTTCACTCACTTTCGACGATTACTATGTAGGTGTAAAGACTGAATAAAATGCATATAAAAACGCCAATTTGTTAATATTTGAATGATAATGTTATATCGTTTAAATATTGTATTTATTAGTAAAAATGGTAAGTTGGGTTGGTGACAGACAGGCGGTCGGGTGTAAAAATAAAGCCATAAAATTAAGGCTTATAAAACCTGTGTGCCGACCCTATATAAGTGGGATAAGGCCAAAGAGATGATGATAATAAAATTAGTAAATAACCTTTTTTGATTAAAATTATTAAAATAACAAGTGAAGAAAATAAGTGAAGAATACAGTACTTACGTGTACAGTTTTTACAACATATTTAATAAGTTAATGACGCAAGCGAAACGAAATTATCATTTCCAATTATTCTTTAGAAATCAAAAGCTTAGTCGGTAATAAAAATGGTTAAGTATTGGTACAATTCCGTCGTGACTTATCTAACTGCAGTACACTTAGGGACAATCATTTTAACGATTGCCAATGGTAAATTAACTCCAGTTGAAACAAGGTAAGTTTCGTTAACTAATGTTAAATGAAACTTAAAAAGTCATATTTTTCTATACATTTATCCATGAGGGCACAGAGCAGGGTGACGGTTAGGAATAATAATAAATACAAAACTTCTAAACTATATTCTTCTTAGAAAAGTAGATAACTATTATTGTTTAATGTTTGGATTTATTTTTTCTGTGCAAATTTTGTTTTGGAATAATAGTAACTAATGTAAATAAAGGCTATTCAATAAAAAACATATCAAAATTAGCGCTAGATTAAAGTTTGATTTTGTGTAGTTGTAACTTTCTCCCTTTCAACTGCGCTACGATTTATAAAGGTACTTAATTATCAAGTTATTAAATCTTGTAACAGCAATCAATCTGTTTCAGTGAATAAACTCAAAAAAAAAATTTGTTAATTAATCAACAGACGAAGTGCATTTAATAATTGGCAGGTACGCAACATTCCTGCAATTATTAGATCGAATTCTTAAATTATGTAAGTAAATACCTCAATTGCCAAGCTCAGCCGACCACGTACATAATTAGTGTTGGCATAACATAATTTAATGTTGCCAGTGTGAATAATAACAGTTTTGTTTATTGCAACATATTCTTGCAGTTGACTAATAGAGATTATGGTAAGTAGTATGCAAAATAAATGGGCTCGTTTGATTCTTTAGTTTCAAATTGTAACGACTTCCGTGATAGTTGAATTATAATCGTCTAGACTTGATAATTTCAATCATAGTTGCATGTTAATGGTGCTTTTTGTGCTGTTAAAGTAGGTTAGATTGTCAACTTTATTGATGTTAATTATTAAGACATAGTCAGTAAAAAAATAGATTTTGTATTTGCAGTCATCGACTTTGGTCTGATAAAATTAAAGATGTAATTTACTAAGAAGCTGTTGAGGTAAATAATGAAATCATTAGTTTTCAATTCAACATTTTATTAATATCACAATTACACTGGGACGCAGCACACAATAATGCAAAATCAATTATTCACTCGATCATAAAAGTAACAGTCATTCAATTCAATACTCAAGAATTTCTCATTGAAGCACCTAGAAGCGTAACTAGCCATTCATGATTAAATTTTCTCATACAAATCCACATACAATATTTTAACAAATTTTAATTTAATTTTAACAGGAATTCCTAAAAATGCTTTAACCGATTCACTGTTTAACATCTATCTCAGGTACGTAGCGTTGAAAATACAAAGCTTAACAACCGAACATATCGGCTTAATTAGATTTTATCTTAATACAACAGATACAGGCAAGACGTTAACCTAAAATAATTTTAGATAGTGGAGAAAGACTCCACATATGCCCGTTGATATATTATAAATTAAATCTGTTTAGTTGTAGCCCTCGTATTTGTAACCTTCGGAGCTCTCTCCGGATAGACCTTGGCCGTGTTCAGGGTAGTATTGTCCTTCAGACTGGGGTTGTTGGAGTTCCGCGTAGGCTTTCAAGCCTTCGGATCCTTCGTATCCACCCAATGATTCATATCCTCCGTGCTCGAGGCCTTGCTCGTAGCCGCCGTGGCCGAGGCTGGCGGCAAGATGCTCAGTGTCGAGCCTGTGGTCTTCAAGCACCAGACCGCCGCCGTGGTTGTGCTGCGCCTCAGGGTGAATCTGCTTCAAGTTTTGTTCGCTAGTTCCCTTTTCGAGAGGATGCTTTAGGAGATGGCTGTGCTCCTTCTTGACGTATACGGGCACTGGATGGAAGTGCTCGAATTTAATAGACTGGTGTGACTTGGCATGCTCATGCTGGATCTGATGGGAATGACCCGACTCCCCGATCAAAGCCTGATGATCGTACTTCTCTTCGACTTGAGGAATCTGCTCATGGATAAAGCCAGGGTAGGCTGCGACTACAGCAAGGAATCCCAAGAAAATCTGAAAATGCAAACGATACATTTTATTTATGTACATTTAGAACTTGTACTCCAGGTTTCAAATAGATTATGACTGTCGGAAGTTCTAGTCAATTTATTTAATAGTCGGCATGTTAGATTTAACGATAGATATTGTAAAGACATTATCTGGAAACTTGTTTCGCAAAGTAATACCGCGAGGAAACCCCCATTTGAATGTTATGCAACTAAATAAACTTCCTATAACGAGCCGTATTCCATAAATCAGGAAGAGTTGCACTCAGTGGCGTTGGGTTACTTATGTATGATAAAGTTATTTAGACAACTAGGAATATATTTGACACGTTATCGAGTAATCAAATCGTACTGATGCACAATTGAATATAGATATAGAGATCTAATCTAAATCACTGTGAGTTTATATCGCACGATCACAACAATCACATATTTACGCACATGATATTTCATTGTGGTACGTTCGCTCGGCTCACTCCACGAGAGGGTTGCAAGTAATGCCGGCGTTTGCAATTTGCATTGCTTTTATACTCGTTTTCACTTAGCCAACGGCAGTGTGTGAGTGCTCTGCTTGCGAGTTACGTCTTACCAATTGCTACATTGACGATGACAGTTTGTTCGTGCCTTGCTAGAACAATAGATAGAAATTTGTCGACGCACAAAGATATATGGAAAAAGTTATCTATCGAACACATAAGTGTATTTAACTCACATTATTATGTACCGTCTGGTACGGTGATACTTGTAATTGTTCTGTAAGTGGCGCGGCGGTGTTGTCGTGCATTGATCTCGATTTGCATGCAATTGCGGCTGTTACGCGTCCTTCCCCTTTTGCAAATATTTTTCTCACAAACTTTTTATAATGAGTTTTTAACAGCGAGTTTAATCCAAGTGCTTGCGATACCAAGCTGCTTGTACTCTGGTTCTTTCTTTTGATTTCAACTCAAGTCTTTTTCATGTTCTACTAAAAGTTTCTTATGATACATTCTGAGTACTGCAAATGCAGCATTCTTTCCATTGTACTTATGAAGGTAACTTCTAAGATCTCAAGTTAAGTTAATTTTAAAAATATTACATGAAACAAACTTTAGAGTACCTAAAACTTCCTACCAACTAATTGAAACCAATTAGTTAGATTATTTTTTTTTAATTCAAATACTTTTGATGGAGAAAGCTCTGTGTTGCGGAAATATATTTCTAGTCATTTCACTATCGCTTTATCAACGGTTTGATGACTCAGTTTATAATTTAACATGTATGCAACATATCATAAATGGATGAATATATTAAGTTATAATATGATGTAAAAACAGGTTTCCGCGACTTCAACTACAACAATTATTATAAGATTAACATGGATTAAACATTTTTAAGGTTTTGTCTATCATCTTGTTGATATTTGAACCAGAAAGTCTCAAGAAATTTGAACTGGAAGATTTGAACGCCTTTCTCAACAAATTATAATTGAAGAACTTAGTGCATTTATTTTATTTAGTACATTAATTTAGTACGTTATTTTTTTTTATTATTAGCACCAATCGTTCCTAGGAAAAATTACAATATTTGCTTTCATTTTTATGCAGTTAATTATGATAAATACATATTTGTTCTATTTCAAGTGGATTTGAATGTTGAAACTTTTTACAATTAGTTACGTGGGAACATACGTTGTGACCTAACAGTGCAGCAATGATCGACTGTGATGGCATAATGAACCCACTAACTGCTAGCAAAACCCTAACATGGCGGTAATAACTTCCTTTACTTGCAATCTATACTAATATTATAAAGAGGAAAGATTTGTATTTTTATATGTATTGAAATAACTCAAAAACTACTAGACCGATTTTAAAAATTCTTACACCGTTAGAAAGAAAATTTATCTGTGAGTAACATAGGCTATATTTTTTATTATTATTTTTAATATCGCTGGGAGAAAGTCACGAGCAACAGCTAGTAAATTATAAAGTATCGAGGATTTAATAAAATAATTCAAACGTATGATCATATCTGAAAATGTAAACGTTAAAAAAAAAAAGAAAACGTTATACATTTTATTTAAACAATAGTAGTATTAGACAGGCAAGAGCTTGGGTTTTGTCGGTAATAAAATAAAGAAAAACTCTGTTGTCTATATAAATATTCGTATAGTACAATTAAAATGACAAATAAGTATTAAAATGACGACCCCACAATACTAGTAGGTTGGTAGATCTCTCGAAACATACGGTAAATTTCCATTGCTTGAACAACTGTACAAAGAGTATTGTAATCCTTATTTTTTAAAGGAGGATAAGAAAGCGTGATTGATGCAATCGGCAACATTGAAAAGTGTTAAATATGTACTTATGAAGTTCCATTACATGAACTTTGTATTACTGTGAAAACGCAATCATCGTAATTATTTAAAATTCGTTTCAGAAGTTTAAGTAATAGCAAGTAATTAAACTCAATAAAGTGTGCAGTCGCGTAACAACTTTGATCAAAGTCTATCGCTAATTGTGTCTTTAGATTACATAACGCCTGAATGTACTATTTAAATTAAAGTAACAGGCAACTATGAAGTAATTCTAAGGACAGTTGAACGATATGCAAAATTTATTTATCACCAGCAATAATTAAGATAAATCATATCTTATACTAGAATAGATGAAAGAAAGCCTGTCGTAACCTCCTCATCATATAAAAGTACAAGTACACGACTATGTTATAAAAATGTATTCAATATGTTGATACTCGTCATGTTGTCATAATTCAGAGAAATTCTCGTGGAAATTGGAACGACATAAATCACACTCATATTGACAATAAAGAGAACAACGTAAGAACGATCTCGAAATGAGATAGATTTCGCTCATAATGTTACATAACTCTTTAATTAAATATCTATCTATCACTAAGTTGTCTATACTGATATTATAAAGAAGAAAGATTTGTGTTTTTGTATGTTTTGAAAAACGCAAAATCTACTGGGATGAGTTTAAAAATTATTTCACAGTTGGAAAGTGACATTGACATCTGTCAGTAACATAGGCCATGTTTTTATTTTTATTTTTTTTTATTTTACGCGGACGAAGTCGTGAGCAACAGCTAGTCAATTATAGTTTAGTGGTCAACATCCGACTGGTACGTAGTATGAAAAATAAAACGTAAGGTCCAAGGTTATCATCCGAAAATCGATTATTGCTATCAACTGGTATGTCGCTTGCCATAGGATTTACTAGATAAAGATTTTCTTATGAGTGAATTCAAATAATACTAAATAGTATAATAATTAGTTATTTAAACCATTAAACTATATAGTTTTGTATATACAAACCTAGAAAATTATCTCATTTTATAGACAGTATTGTGTAATCATTAATGTGTTATTAGCCTATAACAATATTATTTTATTAAAATTGTTTAAGAATATTAATTAATTCAATATCTAAGTGAAAGGTAAAAATTGAAGCCGCCGGAATCTCTGCCATGTTTCTCTGCTCCACTTACTCGCTTCTCATGCCGATCGCGTATCTCGCATTGGGACATTCGATGTTGTTACAATCTGTATAAATTCATCGTACATCCGGATACAGTTAGAAACACTTTCGTGTTTTCTACAATTATTCGAATTAACGATTTAGATCACATAATGCGGTTTTAGTAATGCATAACACAATAGACTGATATATTTTCGCAAAGGATAAACAATCAGTTATAATGCGACAGATATATAATCATCATAATAATATTTCAGAAGTCATCGTAAAAGTCAGAGACAGCGTATTGCAAATCGAATCTACAAGGAAAGAGATAATTATTAAGAGCGACTCCTGATGGCCACCTAATAGCAAATCGTCTTTGACTATAATTGGCTATTTTTATCAAAGGTTATCTCATAAGAAAAAATATGCTTGCTAGCTTCTACATCGATCAACAATATATTTGCCCGCAGCTTGCTAGCGTTGTTAATTTTAGTATGTCTGTCATCTGTTGTCGATGACTCATAGCGCTATTAATAATTCTTAAATGAAATTGATGTCATCAAATTGTATTACGCGATTTCGTTCGTGGTTATTTATTTTCGTAAAGATTAATATTAAAGGTCAACTACGGATATCTTTGTTGTACTACTTTGCACAATGACATGAGTAAAAGATCAAATACTTATGTAATATTTTTTCACAGATTCTTACAAGTCTTCGGTAGTATAGTGGTCAGTATCCCCGCCTGTCACGCGGGAGACCGGGGTTCGATTCCCCGCCGGAGAGAACTTTTTGTAATTTTTTTTTGCCTTTAGATATTTTTGGACAAAAAAATTACAAGTTAGGCGTATTGATTTCTTTCACAAAATTATTTTCTGACTGTGTCACCCTAAGCTTGTTCTTGTTCTTGTCCAAGCTATGAAGGTACTAATGCGACTTCCGTACCGACACCCCACCACTGCTCTGTACGAAGAGACAAGAGTGCTTTCTATAAGGAAGCTCTTTATACTCCAATCTCTTTTAAGGCTCCATCGAACTACAGCTACACTGCTAATTCACTCCTCAAAAAGAAAATTTCGCTGCCCCATTCCCCTTACAAAAACCAGCTTTGCGCAAAGGCACTACAACTTTCTTGCGCCCTGGATCTATAATCAAGTACAAGCGCAGAGTGACACCAACATTGCATCTTTAAGCCATTTCAGTTTCAAAAAATATATCACACAATGGCTAATATCACTTGACTACGAAAGTACAGAAAGCTTTTTAAAAATAGTTCAATAAATTAAAGAATGTATACAACTTAGTTAAACTTAAATATAAAGTAGTTAAAACATGACTTAAAATCTTTACAAACATATTTTTACAAAAACATTCAATTACATACACTTACATACATTTATACACCCACACACGCATGCACACGTCCAGACACACAAACATCCAAGCTCATTCATGTGAACACAAACACACAATAAACTAAGTAGCTCATAACAAAATATTTATATTTTATGTATAACTCTCATCTTATTTTGCAACAATGTATTATAAATTGCGCAAGACAATCGTAAAAGGCCCTGCCTCCTGAAACACAGTTTTTACTAGCTCAGGAGACAGAGTCCCACTAACTGTACAAAACTGTTTTGGATCAATAAAGAGTTTTTATTTTTATTTTATTACTAGCTTTTGCCCGCGACTTCGTCCGCGTGAAATTTAAAAGTTCAAAACTTTTTTCAACCTATTACCTAAAGTATTAACTTAGTAGTAATCTACGCAATAACAGAAATCTACCGATGCAAGATTAGAAATTCTGAGCTGATTTTGCGGTTACTCTTATTGTTTGTGTTTGTGATATCTGCTAAATTATTTGTCTAATTTAAACACTGTTAAGAAAATTTTATTATACATAGCTGTTCCCGTGTGGCCTCGTCCGCGTCATTTAGTTAAGATTGAGTTCTTAGTTAATACTTCGTTGAACTGTTAATATTATCATAGTATCATTTAGTTATTAGTGTGATGTAAAATAGTTTTAACATTGATTTAAACACGTAACATGGATATAAGTACTATTTTATTATTGATCAAAAATGAAATAGAAATAGTCAGTTTAAAGTACTTCGGAATAAACAATATTTTTTGTTAAATTTCCTTTATTAGTCTGTATTGATGATCATTACAACCAGATCTTGAAAGAGCAACATATAGTTATAAATTTCAGGCGAATATATGTATAGTAGTATGTGGGAAAAGGTTAAAATAAAACACACTGTTCTTTGCAATTTGTGTTATTAATTTTGATATATTTGTTTTTTATATCATAAAATATTTTATGTCTGAAAATATTTAAGAAACCATATACATACAGCACATAAAGCATCAATACTAAATACAAACACACAATATAAATTTATTTTTATTTTTATTTTATTAAATCACATAAATATATTTATAGTTAATTCACTTTGTATATCATTTCTTTAAAAAAAAAAAAATACTTTTTCAAAATTCAGTATGTGCAGTATGTCCGAAGCATTATTAGCATGCTGTCAACAAAAAATTAATTTTAATCTGTATCAACCAAAAATACTGAAATGACAATATGTAACAGTGTTTTAAATGATAAGTTTTAAACTCCAAATTCTATTAAAAATTAAATATTTGTTATATTGTAAGTCATGCTTGCATTAAGTTTAGTTTTTTGATATTTGACCATATTTCACTTGCAAGTTCTCATTTATTTCCAGAACAAAAGGAAGAATTAAACATACATAAGGTTGTTTTAATAAGTCCATAGGAAGATAACCTGTAATTGAACGTAAATAATTACACTACGTATGTTACAGAATATCGCATAAGAAACTTTTAGTCATTTATACAGTTACGTCTTGTAATTTGTAAACTTCTAGTAAATCAAAAACAATACATTATTCAGCATTTAATGCAGTTTTTTCTATATTTGTTTAAAGACAAATTGAAAATCACAGCTTCCAAATTCTTCTGCAAATTGCCATATATATAAAAATTTTGTGTTTACGATTTTATTTTTCATATTTTTACCCTATTTAATTAATTTTGTTTATCACTGTGTTAACCATATTTATTTTTCTACTTCTTTTATCACACAAATAAACTCTATAAACTTTATCAATTTATCAACTTCTCAATTGCAAATGTCAAAATACAAATTACCTTACCCTACTATGGCAATTTTGCTTCCTTGATGTTGGCGGCAATTTTGCTTCCTTGATGTTGGCAGAAACTTGTGTTCTCTTTCCCACATTAGGGTTTTTATCCAAAAATATTTACCCCCCAGTAAATCACAGCTTACTTTACTTACAATTATTATTTTTGAATAATCCTTTTTAAATATAAAAAGGATTATTCAAAAATATGCTGTAATTGCTCAGATCTTCGGCAGATCTTCGGCAACAAAGTGTGTATTTACGCTTTATTATAATAGTATAGATAGTGTAGATAGATATAATAGATATATAGATATAGATAGAAAAATATAAAAACATATAATACACATATAGTATAGATAGTATAGAAGTAGATGGGGTAATTCTTCAGATTATTTTTTATTCTTATTAACTTGAAATCTAGAAAAGAAAACATAATATTTTGTACCTTGCACTTACTATTTACAATCATTAGATTTATCTAGGAGAATTAAATGTTTTTTTTGGCATTACAGGAGGGAGTTAAATATTACGTTTTAATGTTTTCTTTTTCCTTAAGTAAATAAAAACAATATCAAAACTAAAATAAATAGTTTTACAGCACAAAAACTGAATAAACATTCACTTAAAAAGCTATTTCTCTACTACATTTTAATACTACATACAAACGTTTTATTTAAACATTAAACAACAGAGTACTCTGAATTTAAATAATTTACCTTTTTACTTGAAGAAGTATCCGGTGCTATAGTGTATTATTTTTATACAGTCTTGTAAAACTGCGCATGTATTAACAAACTTTGAGGTTACGTTGTTACATATTGTCATTTACGTTTTTAGAAGAATCCGCGACTTGTACGTTGATTTACTAACTTCATGAGACTCGTTATCCACCTGCAATACAATATAAATGATTAACTAAAACTAAAGTTTTTTTTGTAATATTGCAATAGAAAAATAACTAAAATTAAAGTTTTTTTTTTTGGAATATTGCAATAGAAAATTAACTAAAACTAAAGTTTTTTTGTAATATTGCAATAGAAAATTTTAGATACACAGTTACGTCTTGCAAAAATTGTAAACATACAAACAAATAAAAAAGAATGCATTATTCAGCAATAACATAAAATGTAAAATTAATAAAACACTTACCACCGATGTGAGTCAGAAAGATTTCATCAGGTAATATCGGGTAATTTGACATTTTGTTGTAGGCGTGGTACTCAGGTATTTCAACAAAATAATTGTTTTAATAGTTGGAGTACTTGTAATACTCAATAACACAATCCGTATATCCACGGAATAATTATAGATCGTAACGATGTTTCGATTAAGATATTGAATTGACGTCTACATTGTATTGACGTCTACCAAGCACATGATCGCGTGCGCACTCCGTCGCGACTCAAATCGAACTGACTCACGAATGACAAAATGGCCGCCCCACCAGTGCTCGGTGTTGCCATGGGCATAGAGTAAGCCTACATATTTAACATTGCATTTCAATTCGACAAATTACAAATTCTTCTGCAAAAATGCCATAGATTATAAAAAATCTGCGTTTGAACTGTGGTAGCATTGCGTGAAACGATTACGGTTTTACTTTTTTTTTACTCTTTTTAATTAAATTTGTTCATATTATCACTGTGTTAACTTATTTTTAACTTCTTTTATCACACAAATCAATTTTATTTTATTGTTTACATTTATCAAATTCTCAATTGCAAATGTCAAAATACCAATTACCTTACTATGCCAATCTTGCTTCTTGTTGTTGTCTCTTTCCCACATTAGGGTTTTTATTAAAATATTTACCCCCTAAGTTTAATGGCGTGAAAATATATAGCCTAAAGCCTGACGTAAGTGTAGGGCTTTTTATTAAAAAAAGAATTATTCAAAAATATGCTGTAATTGCTGAGATCTTAGGCAACAAAGAAGTGTGTGTTTACGCTTTATTATAATAGTATAGAAGTATAGATTTACCCCCTAAGTTTAATGGCGTGAAAATATATAGCCTAAAGCCTGACGTAAGTGTAGGGCTTTTTATTAAAAAAAGAATTATTCAAAAATATGCTGTAATTGCTGAGATCTTAGGCAACAAAGAAGTGTGTGTTTACGCTTTATTATAATAGTATAGAATTATAGATAGTATAGATTTATCCCCTAAGTTTAATGGCGTGAAAATATATAGCCTAAAGCCTGACGTAAGTGTAGGGCTTTTTATTAAAAAAAGAATTATTCAAAAATATGCTGTAATTGCTGAGATCTTAGGCAACAAAGAAGTGTGTGTTTACGCTTTATTATAATAGTATAGAAGTATAGATAGTATAGATTAACTAAAACTAAAGTTTTTTTTGTAATATTGCAATAGAAAATTAACTAAAACCAAAGTTTTTTTGGAATATTGCAATAGAAAATTTTAGATACACAGTTACGTCTTGCAAAAATTTGTAAACATACAAACAAATAAAAAAGAATGCATGTTTCAGCAATAACATAAAATGTAAAATTAATAAAACACTTACCACCGATGTGAGTCGGAAAGATTTCATCAGGTAATATCGGGTAATTTGACATTTTGTTGTAGGCGCGGTACTCAGGTATTTCACTCTCAATATCACAATCCGTATTTCCACGGAATAATTATAGATCGTAACGATATGTTTCGATTAAGATATTGAATTGACGTCTACATTGTATTGACGTCTACATTGTATTGACGTCTACCAAGCACATGATCGCGTGCGCACTCCGTCGCGACTCAAATCGAACTGACTCACGAATGACAAAATGGCCGCCCCACCAGTGCTCGGTGTTGCCATGGGCATAGAGTAAGCCTACATATTTAACATTGCATTTCAATTCGACAACTTACAAATTCTTCTGCAAAAATGCCATAGATTATAAAAATTCTGCGTTTGAACTGTGGTAGCATTGCGTGAAACGATTACGGTTTTACTTTTTTTTTACTCTTTTTAATTAAATTTGTTCATATTATCACTGTGTTAACTATATTTATTTTTAACATTGCATTTCAATTCGACAACTTACAAATTCTTCTGCAAAAATGCCATAGATTATAAAAATTCTGCGTTTGAACTGTGGTAGCATTGCGTGAAACGATTACGGTTTTACTTTTTTTTTACTTTTTTTTTACTCTTTTTAATTAAATTTGTTCATATTATCACTGTGTTAACTTATTTTTAACTTCTTTTATCACACAAATCAATTTTATTTTATTGTTTACATTTATCAAATTCTCAATTGCAAATGTCAAAATACCAATTACCTTACTATGCCAATCTTGCTTCTTGTTGTTGTCTCTTTCCCACATTAGGGTTTTTATTAAAATATTTACCCCCTAAGTTTAATGGCGTGAAAATATATAGCCTAAAGCCTGACGTAAGTGTAGGGCTTTTTATTAAAAAAAGAATTATTCAAAAATATGCTGTAATTGCTGAGATCTTAGGCAACAAAGAAGTGTGTGTGTTTACGCTTTATTATAATAGTATAGATTTTTTTATTTTATTAGGCATCAGCCTCTCGTTTTAATTTCCATTATGCACTATCTCACGCCTTGTTGTGAGTGAGTTACCTTTTTCATTTTGTTCTTATAGGACGTAAACGTAAAGTCAAGCATTGGAATTTTATTATTATAATATAATAGTTTATGGAGATATTGTATTAAATAATTGATCAGTAAAAGAAAAGGTATTATTGCAAATTATATACATACAAATATACTTATTATAATATAATAGTTTATGGAGATATTGTATTAAATAATTGATCAGTAAAAGAAAAGGTATTATTGCAAATTATATACATACAAATATACTTATTATATATAAGTACATATACTTACAAATAAAAAAATGTTTCGTTTTTTTGTCAAGGTATTATTGGTTTGCCAGTTGCCAGGTACATAAAATCAGGACTTGGATTTGCTTAGACTTTGATGCACCTCTTTTTATTTTAGCAAGTATTCTACCTCAGAATAGAAAAAAATCATAATTAACGGCTAACTTTTTTTAAAAATAGATAGTAAAAAAAATTCCAACTTCACGAAAATGTTTGTGGATGTACGCTTCTAATATCTTGGCCTTGTCGAACTTCAAAAAACTCACGTCAACCAATCAAAACACAGCATGGCGCCCAGTTTGTATTTTTTTCCGTTAACATTTGAACATTTATCGGTTGTAAAGTTTATGGTTGTTGTTACCGTTTGACATAGGTAAATGGCGATAGTGTTCTTGAAGAGAAATATAGTTATCTTACTTAGTTATTCTACTTTATAATTCATCTATAAAGACAGAAGTATTATTTGTGTGCTTAAACTTGTTAAAGTTTCGTGAAGATGGTTGCCATAACTGAAGATGTTCGGAATCTCTTGTAAGTGTTTGAAAATTCTCGTTATAATTTAACTGAAACAAATTTTACAATGTTTTATATTCCGTGCATTGAAGGTTCCTAATAATTTATTTAAAACAAGTCAATTTCTCCTTTTGTTTTAAAACTGTTGTTGTACACTTCTTAAATTCTAAAAGTCCAGGGCGCGGTTCAGTGATGTAGTTTATTTAGTTACAATAGTAATAATGTTACAAAGATTTAAATGGATATCTCTACTTCTTGCTGGGGTGGTCTAATAGATAAAATAAACGTTACTTAATAATATTCCAGCAATGAGGTTCTACAGGAAATATCACAAAATATATACCATATGATGGAAGAATTGTGGACTAATTGGTCACATTTAGGAGTTGAGAATGCGATTAAAATCAGCAATATCACTAAGCTAGTGCAAATAGAAAAGGATCTTCATCGTGAAGTTATCTTGGAGACTCAGCAAAAATTCAAAACAATGCAATGTCAAATCGATAGTAAGTACAGAAAATCTACTAAAAATGCACTCTAAAGATTATTTCTTACATCATATTTGTAAAAAGTCGATTTGAATATATCTATACTAATATTATAAAGAGGAAAGATTTGTATTTTTGTATGTATTGAAATAACTCAAAAACTACTGGGCCGATTTTAAAAATTCTTTCATCGCTAGAAAGGTAATTTATCTGTGAGTAACATAGGCTATATTTTGTAATTTCATGCGGGCGTAGTCGCGAGCAACAGCTAGTTGTGTATACATTTTACATCAGTACTTTAATATTTATACCAAAACTGCACTATGGCTTTCATATAATGATATATTAATTTCACAGAACTAAAAGAAGAAACTGAGGAACTCAGTAGATGTCTTTCAGTAGATATAACAATAATGGACTTTAAAGAGGATATGCTGTTGTTTGATTATAAGAAAGAACTTGAAAATCAAATTGCCGGGTAAGTTAATAAACTTTGTTTTAGAACAGTGTCTTTAATGGCATAGCTAAAACTTGATGTTTTTTAATTGATCTGTCACATGTTTAATGTAAGATATTTATAACGCCAATTATTTATCTTTTCAAATATCTTAGCAGCTCAGGGTCAAGGGTAAAAATGATGTGTTACAATACACCTTAACTTTAATCTTAACTTTTTTTTTGCACAAAGATCTGAGTTGCCAAGATATATAAAACCTCTATACCAGAAACCTTTAAATACCAAATATTTTGATTCAGTATATAAGAGTAGTTTCTAATTTTGTATACATTATAATATTCCAGGTATAGGGAACAAGTACTGCAACGGCGAATGAAAATGGAAAGATTGCTTGAGTGGCAGAAGGATATCGGAGAAAAGCTTGGAACAACTATCTATGAGTTACAAGATGTTCCGCTACCATCTGAAGAGGAATTAGACAAGTTAAAAAATCACCTGGAGGTGCTACAGACAGAACGAGATAAAAGAGTAGAAATATTCTTAAATACTCAAGTGGAAATAAAAGACATTATGGGTAAGTTATTATAGATAAGAAATTGTGACTATTCAAATTGTAACTATAAGCTTTTTTGCGCGACTATGTCTGCACGGAATTAGTAAGAAAAAGGTTAAGTAGCCTGGATACCTTCCAAATAATGTTCTATGTCAATACCAAATTGTATCCAGATCCAACTAGCTGTCCTTGAGATACCTTGTATAGCTACATACCTTCAGTTTTGACAGTTTTAACTAAACAACTATCAGTTGACCTCACAGTTTTAACTGAACAGTTAGACTGGTTGGCTAAAGCTACCATACCAAACTTTCCCCTTTAATATATTGATTTAAATATATATCACTAGCTTTGACTGGCAATTTCATCGGTGCTGAATTAAAAATAAACTTGTTAGGTAGACTGTGTTCCAGACTATGTTCTACATCTGTGCTAAATTTCAGCAAGATTCATTAGCTGTTTTAGAGATATGTAATAACATCATAATAAACATCCATCCATCCATCTGTACTTTTTCACTAATATTAGTCTAATTAAACAATATGAGAAGTAGTAAAAAATATCAATTAGTAGTATGCATTTAAAGAGATCGATGACATTTTATATTTTCAGACAAGTTGCATATAAAACCCCAAAACAAATTTGAACAACTAGTGGTCTCATCACTGTCGGTGGACTTTAAAGTGACGGATCTTAACATGGACAGGCTGGCCAAGCTGCAACAGGATTTACAGGATAAATACCAACAGACAAATAATAGAGTGAGTATTATTTGGTAGAAAAACAACATAACTCAAGCCAGCAATTGAAAGAGAGGCTGAACTCATATTTTTCTGCCGCCATTCTGACATATCTTGAATTGACTTTTTAAAATGTTCAAAATATGTTTTCAACTTTAGTAATTGCATTCTCTTTGAAGCTGCACTTTTTTTTTACATGTAAATTATGAATCTTTTTGTGGTCTATGAATAAAAGTCGTGCGTAAAGGCCAAGATGTTTAATCCTATAAAACAAATCCTTCATTAATATGTTTTAACAATGTTTTTCCAGGTATTAGAGTTGCGGGAGCGTTTAGCGAAACTTTGGGATTGTCTTGAGGAGGACCGCATTTACAGAGAGAACTTCTTGCAAGCGCACGTCGGCTGCAATCCTGATACTGAGAATGCCTTGAAGGAAGAGATAAGGAGGTGTGATCAAATTAAAAGGCAAAAAATACAGGTAAAAATATAGACATGTTTTATTTGCTTCTCTGTACTGGTCGCATGTTTTTTTTATTTTAATACCCAAAAAATAGGTGATTTGTGAAGTCAAACTCTTTGTCTCCTGTACATAGATGTTGTTTATTAAGTAGCCTATGTGTACTTCCAGAGTGTTCTGCATCTATGCTAAATTTCATCAAGAATAGTTCAGCCGTTGGGAGACCTAACAAACATCCATCCATACATCCATCTATACTTTCGCATTTATAATATTAGTAAGATAGATTACGCTACTTGTTAAGAAGCAGCAATTCTAAAAAAAAAAACGGTATATTAAGGTTAATTTCAGAATGCAATAATTTGCAGTAATATTTATGATTTTTTCTCTATCCTTTCCATGTGTAATTATTTATTTATTTATTTAATACTTTTTGCACAAATATTACAATAAGTTAATAATAATATCGTGCCAGTATTAAGTTTCTGAATATCTTTTTTAGGTGTTTGTGGCGAATGTGAGAACTAAAATAAAGCTAATGTGGGACAATCTGATGTACTCGCGGACGGAGCGCGAGGAGTTCGTGCATTACTACCAGGACACCTTCACTGAAGATGTTCTTACTTTACACGAGTTATATTTGGAAAAACTTACTAAACACTACAATGAACAAAGGTAAGTTTTTTATTTATTTAACAAGAAAACTATTCATGTTAGTTTTCTTGAGAAACCAGAGAAGAGAATGTTGAATATTTATTTCTTAATTACATTTGGGATCAACCTGGATGAGGTTGAACTCGAACATACAGTACTTAAGGCATGGGGGTGAACCGGAAATATTAAAATACTATTATAAAAAGAAATAGAACCGCCCAATGCTGTTTTGTGTGTGTGTTCTGGTGACCGATGCTAGCTAGCGATGCAATAAGAACGGCTCCAAGTTTACTGATTTCCTCCTTACATTTATATTTTGTGCAAGTCAACGAGTCTGCAGATTCTTGCCTTTATTCCACTACGCAATCTTCTAATGTCATAAACAAGCTCTGCTTTTAGCCATGGCCTTTGGGATGACAAACTGGCATGCAGAATCCCTTAAACATCCTTTAGGATAATTTTACTCATATCATATTTCTCTTACTCTCTCTGCCTTAAATGTAGATAATATATGTAAGCTGATTTGGTGGCAACCATTTTACAAAAAGTGATTTAACTAAGGGAAATCTTGGATCTGGTGGCGACGCGCAAGAACTTGTGGTGCAAGATGACGGAGCTGGAGGCGCGCGCCACCGAGCCCGGCCGCTACCACAACCGCGGCGGACAACTCCTCAAGGAGGAGAAGGAGAGAAAGGCTATCGCCAGCAATGTGAGTACCATACGAAGAGATTCATCTATACTAATATAATAAAGAGAAATATTTTGTTTATTTGATTGTAATGAAGAGGCTCCAAAACTACTGGGCCGATTTTAACAATTTTTTCACCCTTAGAAAAGTAATTTATCTGTGAGGAAAATAGGCTATGTTTTACAATGTTTTTTTTAATTCCACGCGGACGGAGCGCGAGGAGTTCGTGCATTACTACCAGGACACCTTCACTGAAGATGTTCTTACTTTACACGAGTTATATTTGGAAAAACTTACTAAACACTACAATGAACAAAGGTAAGTTTTTTATTTATTTAACAAGAAAACTATTCATGTTAGTTTTCTTGAGAAACCAGAGAAGAGAATGTTGAATATTTATTTCTTAATTACATTTGGGATCAACCTGGATGAGGTTGAACTCGAACATACAGTACTTAAGGCATGGGGGTGAACCGGAAATATTAAAATACTATTATAAAAAGAAATAGAACCGCCCAATGCTGTTTTGTGTGTGTGTTCTGGTGACCGATGCTAGCTAGCGATGCAATAAGAACGGCTCCAAGTTTACTGATTTCCTCCTTACATTTATATTTTGTGCAAGTCAACGAGTCTGCAGATTCTTGCCTTTATTCCACTACGCAATCTTCTAATGTCATAAACAAGCTCTGCTTTTAGCCATGGCCTTTGGGATGACAAACTGGCATGCAGAATCCCTTAAACATCCTTTAGGATAATTTTACTCATATCATATTTCTCTTACTCTCTCTGCCTTAAATGTAGATAATATATGTAAGCTGATTTGGTGGCAACCATTTTACAAAAAGTGATTTAACTAGGGAAATCTTGGATCTGGTGGCGACGCGCAAGAACCTGTGGTGCAAGATGACGGAGCTGGAGGCGCGCGCCACCGAGCCCGGCCGCTACCACAACCGCGGCGGACAACTCCTCAAGGAGGAGAAGGAGAGAAAGGCTATCGCCAGCAATGTGAGTACCAACCAAAGAGACTCAAAAGATATATACAGGAAGCATAGTTGACACTTCACTTGAAATATTTTTCACATAATCTTACTGGTGTCACCTGGTGTCCGATAGTCAAAATTACAAACAAACATGTAATTGAAACACTGAGAAGCGTCTCGGCGTGTCCAATTTGATATTGAAATATCACCATACAAAGAAGTCACCGGTGAAAAATGTTGTTCCCTATGTATAGTCTACATATTTCTTAAATGTCTTTGACACCATCACACATATATCACTGTTGCATATAAAACAAGGGCTAATTTCACTTTGCACATCTTTTCTCATCATATAAGAATTATTTAGTAAAATAAAACCTGGTTCCATTATGAAGCTCATTTTAGCGTAGAAACTGTTCTGTTCTATGTTTTAGTCTATGTGAACCGACACTTAGGGTCTAAGGAGCGAGCATACCTCATTCACCAAAGGCCGGCCACGTATCTCAGTGTAGTTTTAGTATGAGTAATAAACACTAAAGGTCTGCTTTAATTTTAATTATTAAGGATTTAATATTGTTGTTTTCAGCTTCCTAAGATAGAAGCTCAGATACGAGAGCTGGTGACAGCATATCAAGAAAGAACTGGAAACACCTTCACAGTGGACGGCAAGCCTCTACTACAGCTGATGCTGGACGATTGGGAAGATAGGAAAGCAGTAAGTATTTTTTTATTGCAAACGGTGACAAACGAGCAAGTGGTTATTCGCATTTGATGTTTAATAATAGTCATTAATATATGAAGGGGTACACCAATAGAGTTAGATATAGAAAGATATGGATGGATTGCGTGAAAGTTGACATGATCAAGAAGGGAGTGATGACAGATGACGGATGTTAGAGTTATGCGAAGGACAAAAACCTGTACCGACTCTATGTGAGTAGGATAATGATGATGGTTATGATGATGACGATGATGGTGATGATGATGACGATGATGGTGGTGATGATGATGATGCATGTCGCGCAGGAGCGGCACAACAAGGTGTCTGCGCGCAAGCAGGCGCTGACGCCGAGCACGCCGCTGCTGCGCTCGCTGGCCACCTCGCCGCTCGGCAAGCGCAACCGCACCGCCGCGGGGCTCACCTCCACCGCGGACAAGAACAGGTAAATACTGAATACACTCTCTCACTATTTATACTATACTAGCTTTCGCCCGCGACTCCGTGCGCGTAGAATTATAAAACAAAAGTGAGTAGTCTATGTGTTCTTCCAGACTATCCTCTACATCTATGCCAAATTTCATCAAAATCCGTTCAGCCGTTTCGGCTACAAATTCTCAAACATCCATCCTGTCTAAACTCTCGCATTCATAATATTAGTAAGATGATTGTTTCAAGGAATTCATAACAAAGTAAAAATAATATTGAATAGTCATTAAATTATTGAAATGTTCATTCTTTGTTACAGTTTTGGTTTCATTAGTGTTTTATTTCACCCCAATTGAGTGTTTGTAAAAAGGGCCAAAAACTTTTTCTATTTGCGTTATACTTTGCAATGTTAGTTAAGAATTGTATATTAGTCGATATTTATTAAAAAATGTATGTATTTTAACTTTCAGGTTGCCAGTGAAGCGTCAGCTGGTGACGGGCAGCGCTAACAAGGCAGTCTCGAACGCGCACAACATTTCTGCTTTAAAGAGAACTGCTATGTCCACCATTAAAAGGTAAATTATGTACAATTTTAATAATCATCATCAATATAAGTCCCCACTGAGGTGCTCGGAGGATAGGCATCCTAAGTTGTGACTATGCCTTAGTCAACTATGCTGGCCCACTGCGGAATGACTTCACACATATCTTTAATTTGTCCAATATGTTGCCTCACGATGTTTTCCTTCACCGTAAAAATGTCGGTTAAAATATGTACGTATGAAATTCGAAAATCGAAAATCACATTGGTACATTAAATACCTAAGCCACCAAATCTCTGCAATAATATTGCAACTGTTAGAAACTAAATATTTTATTTAAAAGCTGTATAAAAATCGTTTTATTTAGTATTTCATTTTATTAACTTCTTAAATTTTTAATTTCAGACGTATAAGTGGCCGTCTGGTAGCCAAAGCGGGCGGGGATTCAAAGACCAGTCAAGTGAAGAGAATGCTGGACTATGGCGTTGACTCTAAAACACCTAAAATCGCCATCAACAGTAATATACTGAAACACAAACGAACGGTAATTATATACATACTTATGAATAGTTTTTGTAAACCCTAATCTTAATCTTAAAATATTGAATTTCTTATATTTTTTTAGTTCCTACTTTTATGGTAATCCACGTCTTTGTATTGACTCGTTTCAGATTTCATTTATGTTAGACCACCAATCTATTAACCAATGAAAGAAAATTCCCACTGGGCCTATAGAATAAATTCAATCGACACAAAATTTGAAACATCTTTTGACCATGATTTTACATCACAAAATTTGATTTTGACTCTGAACATAACAGTCTGTATATTAACTTCCAGTCGCACGGCCGCCGCAGCAATGGCGGCAGGTCCAACATCAGCTCGCAGGAGGAAGATAACACTCTCAACAAAGTGAAGAACCCTCTCTCTGAAACTACACTACTTACTACGTACACCGACTTTAAGGTAAGATTTGTAGCACGGCGCAGTTTGTGTCTAAACTACGCGTTTTAGGGTCTGTCCCAACACTGGCTGATAGCTCAGATAGCTTAAAAATGACGTCACTGTCAGATAAGGGAACGAAATCCGATATCCATCACATTTTACGTGTAGGATTGTTATCAGACAATTTATAATTTGGTGGGACAGGCCTTTAACCTTTTTGTTAGCTGATTGAAGTGCGCAGTTATATTGCAGTAACTCGTACGATGTTCTAATCCCCCAAGATGTTTGAATACTTGCATAGTTTTGTAGATGAATTTCTAAAGGAGTGTTTTTAAGTGATTTATAATTATTATACAGGCGACAAGTTCATCTTTTACAAAAGAAAAAGCATTTCAAAGCACGTTTTAATCGTAATTCTCCATCTAAAATGAACATATTTACAGAAAAAAATACAAGGTATTAAAATGTCAAATCCTATATGTTTAACTTTTATTAAATTGTTGTAATTATCTATACTGATGATACAAAGAGGAAAGATTTGTATTTTTGTATGTATTAAAAAAACTCAAAAACTACTGTGCCGGTTTTAAAAATTCTTTCACCATTAAAAAGCTACGATATCAGTGAGTAACATAGGATTGATTTATCTTTATTTTTTTTAATTTCAAGGGGACGGAGTCGCGAGCATCAGATAGTCTATAGTATTTTTCAATTCTTCCAGCATAATCAAAGTTATTTAATGTTTTTTCCAGGAATGTATTGATGAGAACAAAATCAGTCGTAGTTCAATGGCGGTGAGAGATCAAGAAGCGATGCCTAACATACGTATAGATGTGTTCGACACGCCAAAGAAGACACCCCGAAGAGCAATCCACACTCCTAAGATGGAGAAGGAAAATATATACCATCCTAACAAGGTTTCTAACATGATGTACACACCACAACGACTAACAAGATCAAAATCCATCTCCAAGTTAAACAATGATGGGTTTGCAACTCCCCAGCCGTTAGCAAAGAGACAAAATCCTGTTACACCTTTATCAGCTAAAAACACACCTAATAATGTAAGAAGGTCAAAGTCACAAACGCATTTGGCGCGAGCAAAAGATCTACCTCCGATTTTGTAAGCCTCCATTACTTGTAAGGCTCTTACAGGAGTTCAGAAAAAAATCACGAAACCTCCCCAAGGTAAAGGGGGGCTAAAATAAGATACAAGCGTACTTTTTTTGACAAAACTTCAATATAACTGTAAAAAATCAATGTAACTACAAAAAATACACGATTTTAGGTGAAGTCTAAAATCACGCCATAAAATTTTCTAAAAAGACTCGCAATTAATGGCCGACCCTAAGCTATGGCTGGACTATAGCTACAGGGTGTTAAAGCATTCAGTAATATTCCCTTTTTATTTTATTGAAGGAAACGAAAAAACGACTTGGTTTTAAAATAGCATAGTAATCTATATATATCTGCATTTGCAGATGTGTTGCCTATCTTTAATTGACAGAAGGATACACAGACAATTTCTAACATATGCTGTTATTTATTTTCAAAGATAAGGGATGGAAATAGGATTATTTTTCGAGTGATTTTTATATCTGATACTTTCACAAGTTACTGAAACATACTGTATTCGCAATAGTTAGTGACCCCTGAAATTTCTATTGGTGTTCGCTGTAATCATTAATGATTTTTAACAACAATTGTATGGTTGAATTATTTTAAATGAGAAATTATATTTTAATATTTTCCGGGATGAATGTCATTTATTGTCTATGGATTTGTTTAAGAAAGTTCGTGTGTTTTTATGATACAAACATGTTTGTTTTTAATAAATCTGAGAATATAAAGGTAAAATTGTTTAGATATGTTGGTTATAATTTCTCATTTTCAAAGAATTCGACTTTACAATAAGTTGTAAAAATTTACCGCTAATCTAAGTTGAGATTATTTCGTTTTTAATATTTGTACATAAATGCAGAGATGTTGAACTAACTTTACGCTACTAAATATATGTTTTTAATTTTGTGCTGGATAATTATTATTTTTTATGTTTTAGCTGCCTAAAAAGAAAATGTTTACCCGATTTTCTTATCAATTATAGAAATTATCGTTTGAGGAATTTATTTCTTTTTTCTTGTAAGCCTTTTCAATGTTTGTAGTACTTAGTATTAATGCCTTTTTGTTTAAGAGAACTTTTATACGGTATTCTGTTTTAAAATAAGTTTTCTTTGAAATTATGAATATTAATCTACATTAAAATTACGTTTGGTTTGACAAAATAGTTATAGGTCTCCATAAAAACTTTTCTTTTCAACAAATTTATTTGTACTTTTCTAACCCACCTTTTTATATTATTTTGTATCAATAATTTTAGTTTCATTAAGTATGTTGACTTTATATTTTGACACATTTTTAGTTTAGTTTTCATTTAATTTTTAATTCTTAGATATAATATTTTGTAAATAGTTAAGGCAGCTTTGTGTGCACTAGTACTTAATATTCGATCAGTATTTAATTGATACGATTTCGACTAACGCTAAATTTAAAGCCGTTGTTTTTTTAATAAACTTATAGTGTTGGATAATATATTCGGTTAAGTTTTTACGGAAAATTATAATATGTATTTTTTATTTAAACAAATTAAGTGTTTTAGTGCAACAATTGTATTTTAAAGAGATATAATCTTATTAGTTATAATTTTAGGTTTAATCTTTTCATTTTTTTTAATATGTACATTGCTGTATAAATTTTCAATAGATAAAAAATGGTGTTTTATTAAAATATTACTCTCGAAAACTTTCACTTGATTCAGTTTATTTTGAAATCCAGTTTAGGAACCTTGTGAAAAGACTTTTTAATTGTTATGATTAATGGAAAAATATGCTTTTAAAAATATAAAACAAACGCGTAACAACCATGGCCTATGAGAAACGTTCGGTAGTTTCGTGTTAGTCAAAATGTCGATATATTTTAATTTCGATGTGGGTCCGACTGGAAGAAGGTTTAGACGAGCTATAGACGGTGATAAAGCAGACATAGAATACATAATCAAGAAAACATATGGAGAAGTTTACAGTGGCGCTGATATAGGGAGCTTGATGTAAGTGATTGATTTTTCGTATTTTTAACTATCGCATTTATTCTTACTACGCTTTTCACGTACTAAAGTGAGCTTACAGGGTGTTACATTTTTCAGTGAATTAAGTACATTATCGATATGTATGATAGATGTGAACAAAGACGTGATAGGTTTCATGGCCCTCAGCGATCACCCAAACGTCCCCGGAGTCAGCCAAGTGGATTGGGAGATTTGGATGAGGAATATGTTTCAGTAAGATATACATTTGTAGTAAAAAAAAACATATGGTTGTTGTCCTTTATTTTACCAAGAGATTTATAGATAACAATATCTACCACTAAAAAGGGTCAACGAAGGTTCTTCAAAAAATTGACAGCATTTTTATAATCCGTTGTGCGTTTTATCTTTTACATTAAAATATGTTTCAAGGAAATATTATTTGTCGCGGAATACACTCTTCATACATTATCTCTGCTGCCTTGATGATGTCGCAGATTTCTTTCTAGAGGAAGCATTGACCTCCGTCTTTACTGAGGATGTTTATTTGAATAATATTGTTATTATGATCCCGCATGGATGTCCAGAAGGTAATAATTAACTATAATAAATCAACGAATCCTGTTAAATTTGTTTACTTTATAATATTCGTACAACTTAATTGTGTTTTAATATTATAGACCATATATCAAGGTATTTAGCGTCCAAGAAACGAAATTTCTACAAATATTTGCCGAGTAAAATGGGGAGTGGATTTAGGGAAGGCAATTGTTGTTACTTTTATGCTGCAATGCGACAAGACTTTTGTCCCAAACTTAAGATCAGAGGTGCTGTGTGAGTGATCATTTTTTCTTAAAAATAACTTATTAGCAAACTATTCTTTCTTGCCTAAAGAACTTGTAAGTATGGTCTTTCTTTAATAACATCAAAGTAAATTCATACTTTTAAAAAGTATGTTTTTAATTTAGAGAAGAAGATAATGACGATATCGTAGAAATACTAGACAAAAAGTGTCCGCAACTAAAGGAATTGTACGGAGAATATTATATCAGTGAAATAATAAGCCGCCATCCCACGATGAAACGTAAAGTTATTGTTGCTGCTGTAAGTAGAAATGTGTGTAAATAATATGAAAATATGGTCCTGGAATTTGGATATTTCAGTCAATAACTTTGGAGAATTACTTTACTGAAGTTTTCTTGAGTCTTTTAGAAGAGAGTGTAAATTATTATCTTTCTCCGCAGTATCAAGATCACGTCATTGGAGTTATGTGCTTGAACGCAGAAGTTAACTATGAAAATTTACAGAATACTTACGAATTACATCCTTATTATGGATTGAGAAAGGCAACACCGCTTGAAAAGGAACTTAAGAAACGGAGCAACATATTGTTAAAAACATTCGGGTATTAATGGTGCATATAAAAGCGCTATGATTTAATATTTTACACGTAGATTTTAAGTAATCTTTTTTCGTTATTAGAGAACCAATACTGTACGGAAGATGGGGTCCATTCGATCGTACTTCTAAAGCGAAGCAAAAGGTCGATGAAGATGTACGTACATTATTTAATATTTAAATGTTACAACAGCATTTATAAATTGTAACAATCAGTTTTAGAGCGCGCATAACTTTGACTAAACTATCGCACAAATATTTAGCCTCGCCTTGATTCCTATGAGCTTTCATGGAGGTGGGGACACTGTTACTTGTGCAACTAAACAGTTGAATTGGCTGCGAAACAATCGACAATCGCACAACAGTTGTGCGATAGTTTAGTCAAAGGTGTGTTATATCGCAGATACCACCAGGTGAAACAGCAGTGGAACCACGAATAAAGACATCGAGTAAAGTTATATTTAGACACATATCGCTTACCGAAGACAGATACGATCGAGTTTATATGAAAAAGGATGTCTCGGATGACTATAGTGTGAAATTAGGCGGAACTTCTCCCACCGTCTCTCTTATATCTAATGCATCGGTCGCCGAACTTTTAGATGAAGATCCATTTGATTATGAAATCGTTAATATTGATACTAAATTATTGAAAGTCCCTCGCGTTATATCCCGTGATTACGAGTAAGTAAAGTAGAGTAAGTTTTTTTAAATAAATGACGACTTTCTATAGAACAAACTTTTGTTCGCTTATCCAAACAGTATACACATTATTAACGTTTTTTGAATACAGTTACACTTAGGACATTTTAAACATGCACAATCGAGACATGGACAGGGACCAAATAACGAAATCTTTACTTTTCAGGCCAAAATCACAGAGTGACAGACAATCTACATTAACAGAGTTTGAGACAAAATTAAAAAGTATGTTTTTTAATAATTACATAGATGATATAGTCGGTTCATTTTTGCCTTAGTTAAAAAAATTAACATCAGAATAATGCATCACTTTTAATATCGTTTACATTTCTAACGTGGATAAGATTAATTTCATTATTTGTAGGAAGAACTTCAGTAATGGTAAAGAAGCAAGAAGAGACGAGTAAATTTAATTACTCAGGAGAACCAAATGCGTTTATAATTGAACTTTTTGGATGTCGTGAAGATGTTGACTATAAGTAATTATTAGATTTAAATAATTTAGTAAACATTGGTTATTAATACATTTGCAGAGTTTTATATTATCCTTAACTTGCTTTTGTCTCTACGGAAAGTATGGTATGCTCTATACATCTCATCTGAATTCAGTCCCTTCTAATATCTTATTTAAGAGTTATATTGTCTTATTATTTACAGGCAGTCATTCGATTTCCTCGAAGCGGCTTTTGAAGCTATGAAAGATTACGATTATTGCATTCTTCGTATGCCGTGTACTGAAAAAAGTTACCCCCTTTTACAATATTTTTGTGTAAGTTAAACTAAATGGATATCAACAACAGTGATACTATACACTTAAGGAAAAATTACCAATGTATTTGAGATCTACTTATTGTTTTTATTTTAGTTACTTGTAATTTTCAGTGTATCCCCGCAAAGCCGAATGTATGCAGTAAATATGCTTTGTACATAGCACATAGAAATGCGATCCTAGGGTAAGATTCAACATAAAGAGTGGATTTTATAGTCATGTTAGTTATTTTTTTAAATAAATGACGACTTTCTATAGAACAAACTTTTGTTCGCTTATCCAAACAGTATACACATTATTAACGTTTTTTGAATACAGTTACACTTAGGACATTTTAAACATGCACAATCGAGACATGGACAGGGACCAAATAACGAAATCTTTACTTTTCAGGCCAAAATCACAGAGTGACAGACAATCTACATTAACAGAGTTTGAGACAAAATTAAAAAGTATGTTTTTTAATAATTACATAGATGATATAGTCGGTTCATTTTTGCCTTAGTTAAAAAAATTAACATCAGAATAATGCATCACTTTTAATATCGTTTACATTTCTAACGTGGATAAGATTAATTTCATTATTTGTAGGAAGAACTTCAGTAATGGTAAAGAAGCAAGAAGAGACGAGTAAATTTAATTACTCAGGAGAACCAAATGCGTTTATAATTGAACTTTTTGGATGTCGTGAAGATGTTGACTATAAGTAATTATTAGATTTAAATAATTTAGTAAACATTGGTTATTAATACATTTGCAGAGTTTTATATTATCCTTAACTTGCTTTTGTCTCTACGGAAAGTATGGTATGCTCTATACATCTCATCTGAATTCAGTCCCTTCTAATATCTTATTTAAGAGTTATATTGTCTTATTATTTACAGGCAGTCATTCGATTTCCTCGAAGCGGCTTTTGAAGCTATGAAAGATTACGATTATTGCATTCTTCGTATGCCGTGTACTGAAAAAAGTTACCCCCTTTTACAATATTTTTGTGTAAGTTAAACTAAATGGATATCAACAACAGTGATACTATACACTTAAGGAAAAATTACCAATGTATTTGAGATCTACTTATTGTTTTTATTTTAGTTACTTGTAATTTTCAGTGTATCCCCGCAAAGCCGAATGTATGCAGTAAATATGCTTTGTACATAGCACATAGAAATGCGATCCTAGGGTAAGATTCAACATAAAGAGTGGATTTTATAGTCATGTTAGTTATTTTTTTTTCGAGGAAGAAGTTTATTTATTTTTTTAACATTAAGATCCTTAGTTAGTTGTATGAGAAGAAATCAATAAAGCAGTTTCAAGTGAATGGTAATTAAAAAAAAAACATTTTAGTAAACTACGTGTACGCAAAGCAGAGTTGATAGATGTACCTCTGATAGCCCAACTTCTCAATACATTAGATGTAAAAGAGACAATGTGGACTGTAGAGAATACGGTACATAAACGAAACGAAAGCATATTTGTGCTATTGTGTGGCTGTTCGTTAATAGGACTTGGAATTTTAGAGTAAGTACAGTTTTATAACTCTTTAAAAGAATTTATTAACCGACATCAAAAAGGAGGAGGTTCTCAATTCGTTTGTATGTTTTTTTTTTACAATAAGCTGATGAATAAAGTATTTATACAAAAATATTTTCAATCTTTCACTCTACATTATTTCACTATAATCGGAGAATCTTTTTAGACAGATGTTTCTAGAAACTTACAGTACGCATTTTTATTCCAGGAAAGCGGAGCAAATAGATTATTTACAGAATAAATATAATTTCGATTCATATCGTATACAAAAATATCATTATAAATCGAATGGCGTTTTCGCTGGATTCAGTGCATTAAAAACGGTCCTCATTTACCCAGTATTTGAAGCACATTTTAGATTCTTTGCTCGGGAAATGATGAGACTGTCGGAATGTACGACTTTGGTTTGGATGACTGCTTATAGGAACAAATGGGTTAATATTTGTGCTACTACAAAATCATATACAACATTACATTTATGTACAGTTTATCATGACGTATTGTTATCTCAGTTTTTTCAAGAGTAATGACAGAGAGGACATGTGTTTCCGTAGAGATTACCCATGTTTATATGCAAAGCTAACTTTTGCCCGCGATTCCGCCTGCGCGGTATTAAAAATACAAGCGTAAGTAGTAGCGTAAGTAGCCTGTGTTCTTCCAGACTATGTTCTACATCTGATAAATTTCATCAAGAAATCAATAAACATCCATTCATACAAACTTTTGCATTTATGTTATTAGTAAGAAGTATGATTAGCAGTAAGAACGATCTTCCTATGGAAATACATTTTTTTTATGTTTCTTAAATCATTGTCTATGGTTGTATTCAGGTGGCCCATAAAGCTAACACCCTAGCATCTGCGATGATACCTTTGTTACCTAGGGAATCTGAGGTGGACTGCGCATCTATACCTGAGATCAAGAAAATGAGTACAATTCCTAATAGTTTGTATGTATTTTATACTATCTTACGTCGTAATTGATTATCTTTTAGTTATCTCAAACAATTGTGTGTATGAAAATGTATTTTTTACACTTTGTGTGCATAAATTTGTGTTAACAGAGAAGCATTTAGTACTTGGTTTATCAGTAAAAAGTTTACAACTGTACCCAAAGCGAACATCGATACTAGAATCGTGATAGTTGGCGCATCAAGAACTACTATGGCATTTCTCAATGCCTTGCTATTTAGGTACGTTCTTTAAAAAACCCTTTTACTCATCTCTTTGTGTCACTTAACATAAAACATCCAACATAATGGTGGGTGTTCACTATCGAACCACTTTTATATTTTGAGGTTATAATCAATTATTATTCTTATCTTGTCTTTATTGTGTTCCAGTGATTCTTGTACATATTTAACATTTACGAATGTAACATTAATATCTCCAAGCGGACTGCCTTACGTACGGCATTCTAAAACACTTGTAGAAAACATGTTCCTGAAATGTCGAACCAACACCGATAGATATCTCAAGAGTGTGCCTTATTCTTATTATGTAAATATTATACAAGGGACGTTGACTGAAATTCACAGGTATTGAAGTTAACAAAATAATTTATTACCCCCCGCCTTTTTTTCTGGGCCCATTACTGCCCATTATTGGTCTCAATCGCCAACTTTGGGAAATACTACTGTATTATAAAGGATATTAGTAACTATTTTGTAAACATTTTATTAAAAGAACTTTCCTATTTGAGATTCAGATAAATCCTAAATAGGGACATCGAAGAACCAAGACTTAATGACCCCATCGTGTTTTTTCTAGACGTGCCAAGTACGTAAAATTAGCGAATGGTAATAAATATTACTACGATTTACTTTTCTTATTGTTCGGCAAACAATACCAACATCCTAATTACATGAAGACTATATTAGACAAAGAGGATAAAATGAAGTAAGTCGAAAATAAACTAATAGTAAATAATGTAATATCTCGATTATCATAATTATTTTAATTACATTGGCATCGTTTGTCTATTTAGGAAAGGTCTAGTTCCAATCTACACACCATTAGATATTCCGATATGTGCTAGAGAAAGATATTTTAGCAAGAGATTACCTGAAAATGTTTTCATTATAAACAACCTTTCAGACGCAAATAAAGCTCTGAAATATATCAAAAACAATTTGATGTACTTTGAACCGTGTACGTATTGCAAATTAAAATATTTCTATGTTTAAATTGCGTTGGAGGGCAAAAAAAGTGTTTTTGCGTGGATCAAGTATGATCGTATAGGTTCAATGAAACTGTTGTAAATGTAAGGTGGTTTCAAAATATACAAAAAATGTTCCTAGAATTCACTTTATGTCATTGCGTAATAAAAAATATCATTCAAGTTTTGCGGATGAAATATCACTACCGTTATTAATTCGTTCCAGTCTTACATTTTTTGCTGACCATTTCGTTAACTTTTTAGTAGTGTTAGTTCTCTTTTAGTTAAATTCTTTTCCAGATTGTATTCTCGTGTATGGAGCTACTATACACGCGTACTGTTGTCTATCAACAATGCTGCAAATGGGAGTGCCAAATCACAACATTGTGTTCGTAGAACCATTCCCGTCAGAGGACCCAAGAAAACCTAGGATATCTGTATTTTCAAACGTATATGTTAGTAAATTGCACTTCATAATGGATTTACTATCCGGACTTCTCTCAAAGTTTGAATGACTAACTCTTTATATTTTCGTCTTCAGGTTGATCGTACTGTAAATGATATGTTGAAGAATTTAAACATCAAAACATACAGTTCGTACTACTTTGAATCTTGGAGCTGTGACTTTGAGCACGCGGTGACGTCAGTTACCTTCATGTCTCAGTTCAAGATGATCCAGATAGCGTGTTCCGCATTCTTCTATTACGGGAAAGAGGGAGTTGATGAGGATGCCTTTGTTGGTAAGATTACATACAAACCAGTTGAACCGTGGGCTTACATAGCCAAAACGGTTATACAAAAACACATGTATTGTTCGTTATTTAATATGAGAATTATGTTTTCCTGTTTTAACAGTGGAAACTCGCGGTTAAATTTAGATAGTTAATTTCAGCTATAAATAAATGTGGTATAGCGTACAACGAAGGTATTCTGATAGACCATAAGTTCAGAACAAGAGATGCTTCTATATACGCGGCAGGGCCCGCCACCAGGTATAATAGTAACTACTATGCGGATGACAAACAGCAGAGGTACTACGATTCTTATGAAGTTGGCACGAAGGTAAATACTTTACTTGCATTTACCTACGACTGGTGAATGGGAATTAAGTCTGAGAAGAAAGAATTAAATGAGGAGATAAGAAAATAACAAATCGTTATCTATCGTTCTTTAAATATTTTGATTTATTTCAAGTTTTTTTAAAGCATAAGTTTGAAAGTCAACGTTATTATCGAAATATTTCGTAATAATTACAGTTAGGAAATCAAATCCGGAATCAATTGGACCCACTGTTTGTTGACACTGACAAATATGTCAAACGAACAGAGAATAATATCGAAGACTCTGGTTCTACATTTAGCAGTAGCAATCAGGAATCAACATCCGTGTCGTCGTAAGTATTCGGTGATTTTTGAGATGCAGTATTTTGTGAACTGATTTTATACTAACGCAATAGCATTTTAAAAGATCACATCAATTTCTCCCTTTTATCCTACTCCCGTAGGGTCGGCGTAACAGGTTTTCGTCCTCCAGATCCTATCATCCAGAGTGATAGGGATATCAAGAAGGGACGGATAGGGATATGTCACCTTTTACGCAATCCATCCATCTCTTTCTAGGTCTACCTCTACCAGTGTACTCCTTCCATAATAACTAACGTTCTTCTTGTTACATATGATTCATCCCTCCTCATAACCTTTTACTCCTCAATTCTTCCAAAGATCACGTCTGACATTACCTCGACAAAGATATTAATTATTATAATTGTAGGAATGAGTTTGAATCAAAAACGAAATTACCAGAATTTAAGGAGCCACGGGTAATGTACTGCAACCTACCCGGCGGCCTTCAGTACTTGGAGGTGCGCTCGCCGGGCAAGAAGATACCATGCCAATACTTACAATCCTTGCATTATAATGTAAATATTATTTAATTCAGACCTTTGAGACTGTCGTCCTCTTTGTTATAGTTTGGGTTCCTAATCAAGTTTGGTCGTAATTTTAACGTGATTTTACATTTTAAAATAATTTAGCATAATGAAAGTAATCGCAATTATTAACCAAAATATATTAAAAACAAAACCGCACAATATCATAATTATGAATGTAATTAAAAAAACATGAGCAATAATTTAAAGTGCCATAAAACGGTAATGGGTATGTATTATTAACTTTTTAATAATTTATATTAGTTTTTGCTTTTAGGGTCAAGTTCTAGAAACATTTAAAGAAGGATATTTTAAGCTACATTTTAATAACGATCTTATTGTGGACGGCATTACTTGCCTTACACCAGACAAGCGGCCGTTGGAAAACTTTATCAGACTTTATGGACGATCTTCTGTAGTACTGAATAATGTTCTGTTAAGATACACTGTAAGAAAGTCAAGTATAAAGATTTCCGTACTTTTTTGGATAATTTAAATGTTTTAGCGTATATTTCCTTTTTTAGGCAAAGAAATTGGATAACCTCTACTCATTTTTTCGTTCTCCCTGGGCATACTTTCTTTATCACGATAAAAGTGAAGAGCTATTTGCTATAGTCAAAGAGCTATTGCCGAAGGTAATATACAGTTGATAAACATTAGTATCTAATATTTTTTTCTCATCATAATAAATGTTTTTTTAGGGTCAGCGACAAGGAAAAACTCTGAAAGAAGCTCTCTATTCAGCGGCTGAAAGACTTAGTAGCACGGTAAATTGTGATTTAAAATAAAAAAATAAAGGTTTAAGACACACCAGTCATAATAAATAGTTTAGTATTAAAATTAATTAGGCTGAATAGCAAAAATAAAATACTGCAAAAAGAGTTATAAAATAACGTGGATGACATTTTAATATATTATAAATAAATCATTATTCAGTATCAATGTTATATCTTAAGTTGATTTATTCGCCATCTTTCGCAGTCTTGCACAGAGACGTTAAAATCAGAGATGCGTTCTGTATTCGAATCGTCTCCGCACGTGGAGGCGATCATAGACTACGTGATGGAGTGGCTGAGCGAGCACGAGGCCTTGCTCCCGGTGTACCTGCAGCCTTGGCACCAGGCAGAGTATACGCACGATTTGCAAACTAACCCCGTTTTCAAACGCAAGAGGAGTATCATTAAAATGCTTAATGCAATCTATTAAAATGTTCATTTTTAATTGTTTGGAAAATAATTTTTGTTGCTGAATAAATTGTATATGTATTCTCAATGTGTATATGTTAACAATGAGCCTACTATTGTCGTTTGGGAACAAACACGATAACTAGGAATAAACTTCTTTAGCTCTTGAAGGCAGAATAGTATGCCAAATTGCCTTATATGCAGTGAGTGAGTTACTTTTTAAAAGGTTAGCAAAAGGGTTCATTTCAAATAGGTCTGTCATTTTAGGCTTAAATTATATTTTTTACACGAAAGTTGCAAATGATGTGTAATGTGGATAGTAAATGTATCCAATGGATTTAGCGCATCATGCTTTGAAATGAAAAATATTGGTTGCCCATATAAAGATTTCGAAAAATGCAACTTTTTTTCTATTTTTTTTTTAGTAAAAGTAATTCACAGATAACAGATCTGAAAATTCTGAAATCTCAAAAATATACTTTCTGTGGTAATGTAACAATGACACAACGTCAAATTACCACACATCAAAATCAACAATATTTTTTAGAACGCCTATATTTTAATATAATTTTAAAATGGCTAAAACAAAGTCATGTAAGCCACTAGTTTTGAATGAACTGCTCATACAAAATGTCAACACATGGGGGAACGTTCAATATAATATTCCACTGAGAGTGACCAGCAATGAGACTCGAACAGGCACCAATATTGCCCTACGGCATATTCCAGATATACCACACAACTTTGATTGTGTAAGTTGCTTTATATATTTAGAAGCAGAAAAAAAAAACAATATGTATAATGAGACCTTATTAAACTGAACATATACCGCTGTGGTCTACTGGAAGAATTGAAATTTACGGGATTACAGTAGACTTCATTGTGTAGACATTTGTTGTCTTACGATGCATTTTTAACAATGTTCATTTTTTTTTCTTTATAGAAAATCCATGACCCTCTTCCTAAGCGCGTCACCGGCCGGGATATGGTGGTTGAGAAAGAGTCCTACAAGACAACCACCGGTGAATACTGCGTTAAGCCTAATCCTAACAAAGCAATGGAAAGGTCGGACTGCGCATGTAACTGTAAAAGAGTCATTTATATGACTGGTGTTGAGAAACGGGTAAGTGTTAGCCACTACTAAGTGAACTAACATTTGTGATTTTTAATGGTTGTATTACATTGTAAACATTTCAGCTCCAAAGCAAGAATATTGTTCAACCAAGATTGATATCAGAGATGAAAGATAACTACCGAGGTCTCACGAAGTCGCCACTAGCGCCGCCCGAAATCGAAGTCAAAGCTCCTGACCCTGAATACATTTTTGACGTAAGCATCAATCACCATCAGCATTCAAAGACTCATTACTAATCTAAATGGTATTGTTGTAAACATTAAAAGACTTTATTTATATGTATTTCATCGTCTTTAATATTCCTTCGGTTCTTTTTAGACACACATTTTTTCTAAAGTGACAGTTGCCTTCTTTTACATTTTTGACATACTTATATATTACAGCCAGTGTATATTTGTTATAATTAAGCCTTCTTTTAAATCCACAACACACTCTCGAGGGAGGCATACAAAGTTCAAAATCAATAAAATAATTTATAACAAATATCAAACAAGTAACGTGCTATAAAAATAAGAAAGAGCAATCAAAAACGAAAGTGAAAGTCAAAACTTCTGTCAATCTCTAAAATTAAAATATGGATTATTGACATCATTATTTCAGTTCGTAGATCTAGTCATCGAATGCTCTGTCCTATATTCATCTCAGCACGTCTTTTACCAGCCTTATCATTCACTCTCACCACCTTCCCCATTAGGGAACAGCTGGTGCTGAAAACCTCCTTTGTATGTAGGTTGTTTCTTTGTCTTCCTTTTATTGTTGTGCTATGAGCATCTGGGATAGGCCCTTGAAGCGTCCAGCCAAGCTTAGTAGGTATTGCTACCAGATTTTTATTCAAACGTATAATGTTTCCTTCAATAATAAAACCTAATTGATCTGAACCCACTAATATACCAATCTCTCTGATATCTTCTTCCGCGTCAGTTAAATCGATCTGATGCTTCTTCAAACTGTTTATCAAATTTGGGTCATACACTTTAGGTAAACTTCCACAAAGCACATCTTGTTCCAAAGCTGCCATAGTAGTACTATACTTTTTATCTAGACTACCTACATTAACCTTGAAAACTCTATGTTTCTGCGCCGGTTTCTTCACACCACTAAATAGTGAGTGTCTAAGGTTCTCACTACCTGTAACCTGTAGACCAAGGTCTTCTGCCAACTCCTTCTTAATGTAAGTTCTCTGTGAACCAGAATCTAGAAGTACTCTTACTTTTCTTTCTTCCCTACCAGTTGAAACTTTGACTACTAGTGTCTGTAACAAAGTGGTTGTGTTATTGCTAGTAAAATTGTTGTTTACTTCGACATTGTTTTCTCGATGGTTTTCTGATTTTTGTTTTTCACACGTTTTCGGCTCCGCATGGAGTGTTGGACACAATATAACTACATGCCTCTTACTACAACACATACATCTAATAAAGGCTTTGCAATACTTGGCGAGATGTCCTTTCTTTAAACATATAAAGCATCCACCCTTTTTCTTTATTGCATCTTTCTTCTGGTCGAGCGACATTTTATCCGCATTGCTGCACTCAAGTGTGTGATGAACTTTATCGCAGAAAAACAATTGATCACCTTACCTCCTTTTGCCTTGTAACCTTTGTCCTCCTGCTTTGTCATAAAACACGACGTTGTTGGTATGTTCTCTTTGAATCGCTGTAGGTAAACAAAGACTTAGCAAGGTTACATCTGGTATGTGCCTCAACTTGGTTTTCTAAGAACAACATTAACTGTTTGAGTTTTGACTCTTTTTTTATTGGTATTTTTGCCCATTCTAATAAAATAACATCTGGCAATGCTGACTCAATTAAAGGCAGTAGAATGCATTCGTATCTATCTCTACCAATGCCTAATGACTCTAAAATTTGTAAGTTAACAGAAACTTTATCAAAAATATCTGTAATTTCTAAATTATTTCTTGACAAAATTATCCCTAAAATCTCGCGTATATATATTTCGATCAAAACTTCGTCTTTGGCAAAACGCCTTTTTAACATATCTATGATTTTTTCGTAATTATCCTTCGTTGGTGGATAGCTCTCTACTAACGTTCTTGCTTTAGAATTATCCGCCATACAACTAAGTAGATATGCAAATTTATCTTCATCCCGTAGTCTTGCGTCCGTATGAATTTTTCGTATTGCGTCCAAAACGGAATCCAAGACTTTGGATTGTCGTCAAATTTTCTTACATCCATCTTCGGTAGGTGCAATGGTAATTGTACGCATTCTTGTTTAATGGCGCCTGGTCTATTTCTAACTTTGATTTCCAGCCATTTTTTCTCAACTTCTTGACATTCGTCGAATTCTTTTGTTAGTTGCTCTTCGTCATAGTTGACGTCATGCAATAATATTTCTTGAATTTTTTTGTCTAAAATTATTATTGCATTTATTTTTGCTTCTAAAAACGTTATATCGACTTCTGTAAGCTTGTATTCTGTCTCTGCGTGTCTATTAAAAATACGACGTAATTGTCCCCTCTCTCGTATAAATTTTTGAAGGTCCATTTTATTTCTTTATCGTATTTCTTCTATTAATCACGGTCGCCACTTATGTTGTAAACATTAAAAGACTTTATTTATATGTATTTCATCGTCTTTAATATTCCTTCGGTTCTTTTAGGCACACATTTTTCCTAAAGTGACAGTTGCCTTCTTTTACATTTTTGACATACTTATATATTACAGCCAGTGTATATTTGTTATAATTAAACCTTCTTTTAAATCCACAACAGGTATTTTAATTTGTGTTCAAGGTGGTTGCCTCTGGTAGGAGCGAAGCGCCGGTGATACCGGAGACAGCGGGTGGTTTCCGTCGCTTGCTGGACCCGTATGTGACCACCTACCGCACGAAGCATCGCCTGTACACACCAGACGACCAGTACGGAATCGGCGCGAAGGACCATATCACCTTCTACACAGAGTCTAACACTCCTAAAGTAATGTTATAGGTTTCCTAAGTAAACTGCACTGTAGATTCCTTACTTGTATGTTAGGGCTGCGTCCTTGTTTAGTTGAATTCCTTGGTACCAGTTTCTAATTTTAATGCATATACCAAGGTTAGAGGATTCGGGCCGAAGTATAAAGAGATATGGATGCCATTAGAAGCTAAAGTTCACAGAGCTATATATGATAGAAGTCACGTCAAAAAGGAATACCATGAAGTCGCAGCTTGTCACAACCCGGTTAATAACCTCAAAGGGTAAGATTTTTGTCATCGAACAATTCATATATCCCTAGTCCCTACGGAAGGTCGGCACAGTATGTCCTGCTCTTCCATACATTTCTATCAGCCATCATATCGGAATCCACGCCATTTTTAAGCATATCCTCTTTCCTGTCCACAATCCATTCATATTTTCTTCGGTCTCCTTCTACCTTTGCAGCCATCCATATTCAATCTTAACACTTTCGGGTTAATGTCCCCATCCTCTCGTTGCATAACATCATCATCATCATCAACTTGCCCTTATCCCTTATGGAGGGTCGGCACAGTATGTGCTGCTCTTCCATACATCTCTATCAGCCGTCATATCTGAATCCACTCCTTTCTTAAGCATATCCTCTTTCACACAATCCATCCATACTTTCTTCGGTCTTCCTCTTCCTTTGTAGCCATCCACATTCATTCTTAACACTTTCTGGTTTATGTCCCCATCGTCTCGTCGCATAACATGTCCATACCACGCTAACCTTTTGCTTCTCAATTTCTCCACCACTGGCGCTACTTTCAAACTTCCTCTATTACACACATTCTTCTTGTCACATCACACATCCATATTAACATACGCATCTCAGCCACATTCAATGCATCCATTTAATTCCACAATTATCAATATTTCACTTTTTATTATCTCAGGGTCTTTCAGTCAGAAACGAAGAAACAATACACGCCGCCGTTTGCATCTGAACTCGCGTCTTGGAGTCATGGGGAGGAATACTTTCTGGCTCCCTTCCCTCCGAACCCCTATCAGACGAACATCGCACCGTTTATGTATTGTAGCGACTATTGTCATATCTCTCAAGGTACAAAGCCTTGCATTGTCATAGACCAATTGATCCACGGTATGACACCTCACAAGCTTTGCAAACAAAGGTTTAGCGTTTCTAGAGGCTGGTAAAGTATAATTTTTATTAAACAACTCATTATTGTTTTATTTGTGTTTGTGTCAAATTCGAAAAGTTATTGGAGAAATGAAAATAATAGAATTGGTTTTTTGTAATTTTTATATTGAATATTTTTTATTGGCTTACTACAATTTTAATTACAAATTGAGATTATGATTGACAAACATTGTCTTGCCTTTAACAGGTCGCTAAACATTTTTTTCAATCTCCTCATCAATTTCTATTGTGGTTTCATTGGTATTAATGTAGCCTAAAACATAAGAATTTATATTTTTAAATTCAATGCAGTTGCGATTTCTGTTCAAAAACAATATAAAAATACTAGTCGCGACTTCGTCCGCGTGGAAATAAAAATAAAGTATATTGTAGCCTATGTTACTCAGTGGTTACGTAGCTTTTTAATGGTGCAAGAAATTTTGAAATCCACCCAGTAATTTTTGAGTTATTTCAAAATATAAAAAATACAGATACTTCCTTTTTATAATATTAGTACAAAAATTACCTTTGGTTTTGAGACAAAGCAACTAGAACAGCCAGGAGAAGAGCACTCGCATTTAATCAGCTTCTTTTTCTAATGAATTAAAAAAAAAAAAGTGAAAAAATACAAATGTAAAATGAAAAATGAATGTAAAAAATACTAACAGCTTTCCTCTTAATGTTTGGATAGAAAATAAATTCATCGCATGGAGTTTCAACTTTCTGAAAACGAATAAACTAATGTTATATCAGTTTTGCAGTGAGAATGAAAGAGATGACTATATGATTGTAGTTTCGAAAAACACTGGGTTAATTTAGTTAGTCCAACCTTTTCACACGAACAAGAGCAATGTGGGTTCTTAGATTTTTTGGGATTCTTCGGATCATTGGTATCAGCCATTATTCTTATACGCCTTTTCCAAATCTTTTCTCTATCTCCGCTTTGAATGTTTCATTTTTCTGAAATATTAATAGCTCAGTATTAATTAGCTCACTGCACATTAATATTTAAAATTAACAATTTCACTCATACCCCAGGACACGTCGGATTAGGACATATCGCAGTTTTACTACTCAGACACTTCTTATCCTGGAAAAAGTAATTCATAAAATAAATCTTTCATAATTATGAATGTATGGTCACATACTCTACAATTGTAGAGTCATTTAGTGAAATCAGCAGTATGAAAATCTTCTCAAATAATAATTGTTCAGTACTAATTTAGCAAGTAGTAGTTTAACACGTAGTCGAACAATGTACACAGTATACAATGTGGGCCACACAAGTTAGAATTTGTATGATGGTTTTAACCTTGTATGCACAACCATAACAACAGTTTTGTCACACACGCTAGGGTTTGCCTGTAGTTTTAGCTAGTCTGCCTAGTTTTAACCTAAACTAACATGCGTGGTCTATATAAAAAGAAACGAAAATAATTTCGATACTTACGCGTGAGCATAGATACTGCGGAGGTATTGGTGACTTTCTAATACGAGGCGGTAGACAAGGCGGGTTGTGGAAGCATCGGGAGGGATTGTTGCACGGCGCGCTCGCTCGGGGTGGCCAGAAGCAAGGCATGAGGTACGGGAAGCAGGAAGATGGTGGTGAGCAACGCGGCAAGTGATGGCAGGACCTGGCAGCTATAGGCTGGTGAGATGATATTTTTTTTTATTTATTTAAGATAAATGAAAAAACGTTCTAATTTGCATCTCCTCCAAACACAGACGACCAATAAAATCACAAAAGTAACTTTCTTAAAGTTAAATAATAATAATAAACTGTAATTTTAATACTTGCCTTTTTTAAAATACAACTGGACCGTGGCGTTATCTCGATCTGTTAAAAATGAATAATGTATATTATTAAATTACTGTATACTAATTTGTTTTAACGAAATATTTATAATTGTTATAATAAATTATTAAAGTAGTAATTAGTATTAAATATTTATAATTGCTAGTTGTAATTTTCATTGCTGGACTTATTCAATTTTATATAATTTTACAATTTACGAAATTTAAAGAAAACAGTTTACTTACCGGAGACGGTTCAAACGTCGGTTTTCTTTTTAATGCGATCTGTAGAGATAATTTAAATATTAGCTACATCGTATCAAAATGTTTCATAATAGATTCTGAGTACATACACTCTTTGTTATGTAACGTTTCTTTCTTTAACTCAAAAATAATATTTTATGTTGAAACCACTTCTTGATTGTATAACTTTTGAGAATTTATTAACTATTTTAAAAGAATTGTTACCTTCATGCCAAATCGAGTATTACAATCCATCAAGCATTTTGGTTTCGCACAGGGCACTCGCTGAGAATATAAAAACAAAATGGTTATTATATTATGTTTTTACTAGCTTTCGCCCGCGACTCTGTCCGCGTGGAATTAAAAAAAAAACAAAAGTATGTGTTCTTCCAGACTATCCTCTACATCTATACCAAATTCAGCCGTTTAGGCTACAAACTCTAACAAACATCCATCCATCTATCCATCTAAACTTTCGCATTTATAATATTAGTAAGAAGTAAGATTAAATTACGAAATATCATCAAATGTTTTCAAAATTACCTTGCACTTGATTTTGCCCTTGATGCACTGTAAAAAAAATTAGTGTATTTATAGGCATTAAATTACATTTTATTAAAAATTTACTATAGTTAGTGTCTTACGCAAATTGTGCATGGTGGATTGTCCTGAAACAAAATCAATACAATTAATTTTATAACGTAACTTTTTCAAGTCTATCTTAAACATTAGTATGTATCCCAAGATTATCCCACTGGGGGTTAGTTCCAGACAAAATTCAGTAATGAGTCGCATTCTATTTATCCAATTCAGTTTATAAAAAAAAAAAAAAAACTTACACAGCACGTCCCACAAGGTATCTCGCAAGGCGTTGGCTTAAGGAAGGGTATTTTGGGTTGCCTAACGCATGGATATGTGCATGGAGATCTACATGGAGATCTGCACGGACTTCTGCATGGGGGGGAGCATGGACTTTTACATGGTGATGTAGGTGGGCTTCTGCAACGTCTGCCGCATGGTGATCCACATGGCGTTATTCTTAAACATGGTTTAGGGCAAATAATAGGTTTGCAAGGTCGCGCAGGTACTACACAGGGCAGCGCGCACGGTAATGAACACACTGTCCCACATGACTTGCATGAAGTACAGAATGGATCGGTGCAACTGTAACACCTCCCGCACTGCAACAAATAAATTATAGCAACAAATATAGTTTCAATACATCGATGTACATATCCAAAGAGTTACAATGATGTATTGAAATATTTTTAATACCTTGAGCGACATCGGCAAATCGGTATTACTCTGAAAAATAAATTAGGTAATTAATTTTAAGGATATATTAAGTCCCCCAGTCTTAATGTAATCAAAAACTTGTCATGATTTTTTTAGAATAGTAATACCTTGTGACAACATTGTTTCCCACAACTAAGCAATTGAATTATAGTTGTTTGAGGAAATGCCGGGTTATTTTCGTTTTTACGGTATTTTTTCAACATTTTCGAATTGATCGTAATATTGGATAATCCAAACATATTATGCTCCTTGTCCAGACGTAAGATCGTCGAGAGGCACTTCTCTCCAAAGCTGCGGCATCCCCTCATATCTCCTTCAGAATCGCTCGATTCAGGTACGGCAAACGACACGCTCCGAGATATACTAGGTGTACTTGATCTACAACAAAGAAACTCATTGTATTTAAATTGCTAACTACCGTACTAAGAGTTGTTTGGTTGCTAAGAGAGACACTGTTGTAGATTTAGTATGAGAAATCTACAATAAGCTACTGCTTAAATGACAAACGACCCTTAGTGCGATATTAAGTCAACTTGCCTGGCATAGAAAAACAACATTCAAATAACGTGTACCTTCATAGTCTCTTGAAATCGTCACGATGTCGTTTCCTGTTAATCCTTACCTTCGCTCCTGTTAACGCGTTAACAACTCTGGAACGATACCAGACCTGTATTTGTTGATCTTATAACAGTAATTTTGATAGTAAATTTTACGAACCTGGAATCCGTTGATTCTGTTTGACTATCAGTGAGCCATTTCATTTTTGTTAAATGTAATAAATTAGGATTGTCGCCTTCATCAGCCGAGGTTTCGTCGGTAAATTCGCTGTTATCTAACGTTGTTGTTGATGCCTAGAAATTTAGTGTCAATGTTAAAATACTAGTTTCCATCCGCGTAGAATTAAAAACAAAAGTAAGTAGCCTATGTGATCTTCCAGACTATCCGCTACACCTATGCCAAAATTTCATCGACATGTGTTCAGCCGTTTAGACTACAAACTCTAACAAACAACCATTTAAACTTTCGCTTTTATAATATTAGTATGAAGTATGATTTAAAAATAGTTAGTGGTTTGAAATGCTTACGTATCCTGTTGATAAATCAGCCTCTCTGTGGCATTCCGTTTGGCAGCCATTAGTTGAATCTAAACTATCACATAACCCTTGTGTTCTTTCAACTAGTTTTGGTTCATCCTCCATTACCTGAAATCAATTTTCAACATTTACATATTGCTCACAAAACTCAACTATTATTGAGTATTCAGACGAGACTTTAAGAGTTATTTTCAGTTACTTAACATCGGGTAAGTTATATTGGTATTTCAAAATTTCACTAAGCATTCTACTTACTTGTTCAATAAGTTCGCGTGATGGTTTTATGTAGCAACCTTTGAGGACCCTGTCCTGGTCGGAAGATGGCTTGACACGATTCATTTGGCACATATAAGTGCAAATCGGTTTTTGTACGGTGGGTTTCTGAGGTACATTTTTATTGTGTTGAGTTTGGCTGGAACTGGTTTTTTCTTTCCTATTATACTTCTGTCTTACTGGATCCATATTGATGTGTTTATTATGATGCTATTTTCCAAGGAAAGGCAAAAATGTCGGTAGCGACATGTTAAAAGCGTTTGATGGTGTAATGTACAGAAAAAACAATTATTTTAAATGATTTCTTTACATGGTGCTGTTTTGACGCTTCATAAAATTATTTGATTGTTTGAAATCCACTTGTCATTATGATATTCTTTTTAATTGAGTTTTTAAAGCAGTTATTATTTATCTAGATAGAACTTTGTGTTTCATTGTAACAAATTCTCTTTCTCTATTCTAAAATTCATTCTGAGCAAAAAATTGCATTATATTTGTATGGAAATTTTCTCTTTATTGCTCGTAATGTACGAGGGGTGGTAATACGGTTAAACAATGTAATTTTTTTTTTCAAATAACTAGGCTTCTTTATTAGTGGTGGAGTCAATTTTAATGCAAGTCACTATTTATTATATAATTACGTATCATTTTAAACCATGGGCTATGAGTTTAGTTTAGTACTATAATTGCCTTGAACTGTCACATAGAATTAACTTTGAACTTTAGTGCGGATGTACTCGTATATCCATTGTACGGATATAGTTTTATTTCCTTATTCTGACTTTAGGATAATGTGAGATACTAAATTCGTTTTAGGAATATAACATGCAATTAAAATTGCATCTTAAAATATCAGACAACTAGCTTTGAACTGTGAATTCCGCGTGGAATTAAAAAAAAGTAGCCTATGTGTTCTTCCAGACTATACGCTACATCTATGCCAAATTACATTGAGATCCGCTCAGTCGTTTAGACTCCACACTAACAAACATTCATTCATCTAAACTTTCGTATTTATAATATTAGTAAGATTATTAAGAAAGCAGTGGCAGTTTGTCATTATACGAATGAAAATTAAATTAGAAACAGGTGTAAGTCTATATTACCTCAGATTAATCATATACATGAATCGTATATGTTATTTATAGCTCGCACATAATAAATTGTACCATTTAAGATAGACCGGTACAGGCAAGTGATGTGAATGACATCAGACCGGACAAAAAGCTCAACTAACAAAGGAATAACAATATAAAAAGAGATTTTCACAAAGATTAGACGGACACGGTTCGTTTGGTCCGCGTTGAATCTGACGCGCCGCACTTTTTTTTTGCATGTCTATCGGTCAATCTACAAAAGGTATAAAATTAATTACAAATTAAGTAAAACATTTCCTATTATTTTTTGATAGATATTTTATCTTACTGCTCTCATTGATTGATAAAAAATAGTACCATACCAAACAACTTGAAAGTATTCTTTTCAATTTTTATTTTTGAATACAAGGTAGTTACAAAAGATACTAGATCAATATGTCTAATAAGTATTCAGTACAATTTATATCTTGTTTATACAACCTACTTTACTTGTCTTACTTTTACCTTGTCCAAGTTAATAAATTGAATGGTCCAAAAGAGAGCTAAAACATACAGACAGACAGTAATCCCTAAGTCGTGATACAAAAATTAATTAGGTAAGTGTGTAACCGAACGTAAGGTATTAGAAAAAATAAATTGATGTTATTGTGTGTTGGATGAAGTACAGTCAAGATCGGTCGATGTTAGAAATATAAGAGTTATTTAAGTTGGAGTTACATTGACTTTTGAAGTTATAATATATCTGTTAATTGTCGTTGTCGCAATGTTCATTTCACAAAAACGTTGAACCGCATATTATTATTTTTATCTATAATATAAAGTAAACAATTTCTACTTTAACTTATAGCATAAGCATTGAATTAAAATTACTCAAAACTGGAAACAGAATTACATTTTAATAGTAAAAAAAATATTTTCACTTTCCAGCAGGATGTTACTAAAACGATTGTAAATACCTGAATTAATGAAACGCCACATTTTGTCCAGTTAATTCACATTGATACAGAGATCACAAACAATTTATAACCCAATAACGTATAATAAATTATTGTTATTTAAATGCAAAATCACAATGAACAACACACTTGCCATAATACGCGTATAAATATTAAAATAAAAATACATTTAGATAAATTCAGATAAGTGTGTACAATTATATGGTTGAATTACGTCTAATTAATTGTAGTTTGACTGCCGCATTCATTGATCCTTATTTAATGCGATTAAAAAAACAAATCAAAATAAAATCAGTCGTCCTGATATGTTTGTGACCCCTGAGTCACGGCAGTGCGAGCAAAGGCTTTGTGTTGTATCACTTTTGATACGAGCGCCGGCGCACGCGCAGTTTTTCTACAAGATGAGAGTATGAAGTCCGAATTAACTTAAATTCCTGTTAAAAAGTTGATGATGAATTGTGAATAAATAGTGTTGAATTGAGATAAAAATTAAAAATGACTGCGTGTAAGGTGTTACTGTGGATTATATTTGTTTGGTGGACTGTTGACGCTCAATTTGGAAGTAAGTTTTTGTAAACAATTTTATTTTAAAAGGGGCAAATGAGCAAACTGCCCCCTGAATATGGACATGCACAATTACAAATACATTGGCTGTAATTGACGGAGGAATGGACGCAACGAAAGACGTTATTTCCACTTTCTGTGTGTCCTCTCCGTCAAACTTTTCCTACTCATGCTTTCCTTCTTAGTAAAGTGGAAGGGAGGAAAGAAAAAGCACTTATAAAAATTCTTGATTCATTTTAATAGAAGATGCTAACTCAACGTCTATTTGCGCATGTTAAAATTAGAGTAACATCATAATGAAAATATAATACAACGGAATTTAGAAATGTCGCCATTAAAAAATAAATCAGTTCCATCGCAAAAGCCCTTGAAAGTGTACCTACTGATGCTTTAATAATGAGAGTTTGACATGATAACCATACAACAACGTGCATCTAGATTTAATAATCGGTGATCACAACGATGATACAATACAGGACAGAAGCGGCCTCGCCGGCGAACTGATTTTATCTAATTTCGAGGTCATTACAAATTACAATCAAACATGATATAGGTATTTTGTACAGTTTGACATAATCATTTACAAACCGTAAATATTAATAAAATACGAGTAATCTTATAATAAATCTTAAACCAAGTAAAGCAAATTAAGAAGTACCCTATCTATTTATTTACAGTTCCCGATATCACTGATTTTAGATTTTTTTAAATACCTACCTTCCTTAACCATATTCGATATTTTATTTCATGTCTTTCTAGTCAGATAGTGGGCTATCCTTACAGGCTCTGTATTAAGAGATTTTTTTAAGTTATCATAGAGTTTAAAGTCTAGGATATCATTAATTTTATTTTTTGTTTTCTGTTTTAGCTGTATCGATCAGCTTGGACATGGGACGTGCTGAAGAAGAATCTTTAAATTTCAAAGTAAGGTGAACCCTTTAATTTTATGTTTTAAATTAAATTTGATTTAATTATTGATCACTTGTTATAATAGGGCCGATGTCCACCGAATACTTCATGCGTTCCAATCAGCTCATGTCCACTGTTAGAAGACCTGATGGACTTTTCGTGTTTTTCCTCTGACAAGTTAGTATTGCATTAATAATTTCTTTTTTTATATTTTCATAATCCTTTAAGTAAAATTGTGCGTAATTGTTTAGATACTTCCATCGTCTGAATTCTCTGACTTGCGGCAACAACAATGACGAGGACCTTGTATGCTGTCCAGCGTGCGAGTGCTCGCGCGTACATCCGCCGAACACTGCCGAGTGCGGCCGAAGCATGGTGCGCGCCAACGACTACAAAGGCATCGGCCTGCATCCCTGGGTCGCTAGGATCGGTTTCACTAGTCGGTTTTAATCAATTATAGTTAATTTAATGGCTCACCTACTAATTTAATCGATGTTGTTCATAATGTTTTCATAAAGATTGTTTGCTTGCAATGTTTAACATTTTTAATTTCAGACAAAGACACTGGCTCCGTGAGATTCGCATGCAGCGGTTCAATCATATCCAAGAAGGTTGTACTTACCGCCGCCCACTGCGCGCTGGCTAAGCCTGAAGGATATAAATTGTGAGTCATTTAATGTCTACGTTAATATCATGAAGTTAAAAAATAAAGCTATTACTCAACGATAACGTAGCTTTTTAATGATGTAAACATTTTTGAAATCGGCCCAGTAGTTTTTGATTTATTTTAATGCATACAAAGATACAAATCTTGCTTCTTTATAATATTAGTATAGACTAGCTGTTGCTCGCGACTTCGCCCACGTGAAATTGAAAAACATAGCCTATGTTACTCACAGATAAATTACCTTTCTAATGGTGAAAGACTTTTTAAAATCAGCTCAGTAGTTTTTACGTGAATCAATTACATACAAAATTCCAAAAATAAAAATCCTTCCTCTTTATAATATTAGTATAGATTAAAAAAATATACACAGATCAACAGTGGTAGTTGGCGAATGGGACACGACGCGAAGCCCTGACTGTAATGAATACTTCTGCGCGCCGGTGACGCAGGCGCTGAAGGTGGACAACGTGGTGGTGCACCCCGGCTACGAGCAGAAGATATTCCGACACGACATCGCGCTCATCGTGCTCAAAGATGACATCAAATATTCAGGTGTGAATTCGAAACAGCCATAATTTGTCAAACATGTAGGGCTACGGTTTCCGCAACTTCACAGCCAGCGCGTTTTGTCTGAGAACAGGTCGAAGAACAGCAATCCTTTATTGCTGGTGATCTCTTGGCGAACCGAGATTAGGTATATAGGAGATAGGGTGGTCCCAGCTTACAAAAAAAAAAAGCAGCGTCGAAAGCAACACGGTGCAGAGGGTACCGGTGCATTCTACTGGAGATCCCGGGACCCTCAAATCGCACCTGAGGGCGGCCACCGAGGGGGTTTTTAGTGAGTAGAAATCTCACATAACCCTGTCTTTTATTAAAGACAGGGTATCTTTCGAAGATTTCCCCACGTTAGCAAAAAAAAAAAGGTATCTCTGTATTCGGCCACTACGGGCAGTGTTGTATATGAGACGCGGTTACTTCTTCCACCATGCACGCTCGCTTGTCAAACATAATAAAGCCATAGAGGTCTATAAAACGATTATAATCGAATTTCAATACTATTCTTTAGTTTGTAAAACTTACAATAGCTAGAGATATGTTAGTGTGAATAAAGAATGAAATAAGAGGAGGTTCAACGCTTTTGTTTTATTTTCCACTATTTATCATTAATTCACTTTATATGTTTGTTAATGAACAATATTGCAATGGTTATATAACAATAGATTCATCAAGGTCGTCAGGACTTTGTATTAGTAATTCAAATCAGTGTATTCTCGATGTTAATTATACATTTTCAGTGACAGCGGCTCCGCTCTGCCTGAATGATAAGCCGGAAATAGTTATAAATGAACGCGCAACGCTCGTCGGATGGGGAAAATTATCTGGACAGACTAACATGGTATGCTTTATTTACAAAATTAGACATGCTTTGACAGATATAACTAGGATTATTTTTTTGTAGCTATTTCTATGTAAAATCAAAAACCTTATTGAATGTTTATATATAACACCATGGGAAACAATATTAACCAAAAGATACTTCTGATTTCAAAATAAGACAAGCTCTTTAGGCTACAGGACAACATATCCAAAAAAAACATCACCTTTAGTTAGGAATTAAGTTTCTCGAAAAACATTGATTTTACATATTATAAATTCGAAAGTTTGGATGGATGTATGTTAGAGTTTGTAAAGTGCTAAACGGATCTCGTTAAAAATTGCCACAGATATAAAACATAGTCTGGAAGAACACATAGGCTAATTAATTTATTTTTAATTCGCGGGCAAAAGCTGGCAAATTAATAAGAAAGCTATGCTTTGGACGCCTTTATAATGGTGCATTTTAATAGTGAAAAAGTAAATCTTTAGCGTGGCTTGTACATGTATAGGTAGGCAAACAACAGCAATTAGAAGTGCCTCTGGTCCCGCTGCAGACGTGTGAGAGTATCTTCGGGCAGTCAGTGCCGGTGCACGCGGGGCAGCTGTGCGCGGGCGGGGAGGAGGGCAGGGACGCCTGCTCCGGCTTCGGAGGAGCTCCCTTATTAGTACATAGAGATGGACAATATTTACAGGTATAATGATAAATCTTTAATTCTAACTGTTTCAATTGCCGCTTTTACTAACTAACCAGGTTCGTACTTATCGGTATGTTGAATTGTGAAACAAAAAATTCCTATATTTCCGTCACGTATTTTATCTGTTTGATTATTATCAGGCAATTTACAAGAATTTGCTAGTACTGCCCCTTACTTTTGTATTCAGATTTGTCTAATAATTAAACCCTCTTCAAGTAGCTACTTAATCCATAATTTAGATTAGATATAGGTGACACAAACCTTAAAGAAACCCAATTTTTTAAACTAATTTTTAGAAGTCTTTTAGGTATACGCAGACACTTTTTGTTATTTTTTTTTTAACACAACTTGTTTCTCCTGCCATATTAACGGTTTATATCATAAAGTAGCAAACGAGCAAGCGGCCGCCATAATTAATGAATTATAACTGGTTTCCCACGAAGGAAAACTTGTACAATGTTTTCATTGTCTTTGAAAACACCGGTGGAGGTAGAGCTAGAAAGAGATGGATGGATTGCGTGAATGTGGATCAAGGGAGTGATGACTGAGATGACGGATGATAGAGTTATCTGGAGGACGAAAACCTGTTGCGCCGACCCCAGGAGTAGGATAATGTAGGGAAGATGGTTGTCTTTGAAAACAATTGTAACTCATAAAGGAATTCTCCCATAAATGGTTAAAGATTGATTAACTTTACATATGTTCTTGAATTTCTTTGCAGATACTAATTTCTTCGTATGTTTTTTTTTTCGTATGTTCCATGTTTTTATTTATTTTGTTCGTATGTTTTAGATCGGGATCGTGTCATTCGGTTCAGAGAACTGCGGCAGCGCGGGCGTGCCGAGCGTCTACACCAACATCGCGCACTACTTCCATTGGATCGTGGAAAACTCCCCCTCCTGAATATCATACTATGCTTCACTTTAGTTGTTAATTAAATATTTTAGAAACAGGAAGAAAATGATATTTTATGTTAAGACCATGCAAATTTAAAATTTGTAAAAAAATTTCTTTTTAGTTTGTATTAAGAATAAAAATATCTCATTAATTACATGATCTTAAAGCAGCGACATCTAGTGGCGTTTGAACATAATCGGCACGCTGATTGGTATTTATAAATAACTAGCTTTCGCCCGCGACTCCGTCCGTGTGGAGTTAAATAAAACAAAAGTAAGTAGCCTATGTGTTCTTTCAGACTAAGCTCTAGATCTATGCCAAAATTTCACCCAGACCCGTTCAGCCGTTTAGGCTACAAACTCTAACAAACATTCATCCATCCATCTAAACTTTCGCATTTATAATATTAAGTAAGATAATAAAAAATACTTTTTAGCAATAAGTAGAAAGTGTATATTTCAGGTTGAATTATGAAAGATATATTCCCAAGCGCGGTTGTTGTAGTACCGCGCACAGGGCGCCGCCTCGCGGAGAGTCGCGCACAACGTTCCGATCAGATCAGTCATTGCAGAATCTTGAAAATCTTGATTAAATACCTAGAAATAAAACATTATAATTAATGTCAAAACTACTACTTTTGTAATGCCTTTTCCATACTAATATTATAAAGTGGAAAGATTTGAATTTCATATGTAACTAGCTTTTTTATATGTTGCTTGCGACTTCGTCGTAAGAAATAATAATAAAATGCCTATGTTACTCACAGATAAATTACCTTTCTAATGGTAAAAGAATTATTAAAATAAGCTCCGTAGTTTTTGAGTTATCTCAATATATGCAAAAATACAAATCTTTCACAATCATAATCATAATCATAATAATCATTTAATCATTTCCTCTTTATAATATTAAGTAAGATAATAAAAAATACTTTTTAGCAATAAGTAGAAAGTGTATATTTCAGGTTGAATTATGAAAGATATATTCCCAAGCGCGGTTGTTGTAGTACCGCGCACAGGGCGCCGCCTCGCGGAGAGTCGCGCACAACGTTCCTATCAGATCAGTCATTGCAGAATCTTGAAAATCTTGATTAAATACCTAGAAATAAAACATTATAATTAATGTCAAAACTACTACTTGTGTAATGCCTTTTCCATACTAATATTATAAAGTGGAAAGATTTTTTATATGTTACTTGCGACTTCGTCCGCGCGAAATAAAAAAATAATAAAAAATACTTTTTAGCAATAAGTAGAAAGTGTATATTTCAGGTTGAATTATGAAAGATATATTCCCAAGCGCGGTTGTTGTAGTACCGCGCACAGGGCGCCGCCTCGCGGAGAGTCGCGCACAACGTTCCTATCAGATCAGTCATTGCAGAATCTTGAAAATCTTGATTAAATACCTAGAAATAAAACATTATAATTAATGTCAAAACTACTACTTGTGTAATGCCTTTTCCATACTAATATTATAAAGTGGAAAGATTTTTTATATGTTGCTTGCGACTTCGTCCGCGCGAAATAAAAAAATAATAAAAAAATGCCTATGTTACTCACAGATAAATTACCTTTCTAATGGTAAAAGAATTATTAAAATAAGCTCCGTAGTTTTTGAGTTATCTCAATATATGCAAAAATACAAATCTTCGCTCTTTATAATATTAAGTAAGATAATAAAAAATACTTTTTAGCAATAAGTAGAAAGTGTATATTTCAGGTTGAATTATGAAAGATATATTCCCAAGCGCGGTTGTTGTAGTACCGCGCACAGGGCGCCGCCTCGCGGAGAGTCGCGCACAACGTTCCTATCAGATCAGTCATTGCAGAATCTTGAAAATCTTGATTAAATACCTAGAAATAAAACATTATAATTAATGTCAAAACTACTACTTGTGTAATGCCTTTTCCATACTAATATTATAAAGTGGAAAGATTTTTTATATGTTGCTTGCGACTTCGTCCGCGCGAAATAAAAAAATAATAAAAAATACTTTTTAGCAATAAGTAGAAAGTGTATATTTCAGGTTGAATTATGAAAGATATATTCCCAAGCGCGGTTGTTGTAGTACCGCGCACAGGGCGCCGCCTCGCGGAGAGTCGCGCACAACGTTCCTATCAGATCAGTCATTGCAGAATCTTGAAAATCTTGATTAAATACCTAGAAATAAAACATTATAATTAATGTCAAAACTACTACTTGTGTAATGCCTTTTCCATACTAATATTATAAAGTGGAAAGATTTTTTATATGTTGCTTGCGACTTCGTCCGCGCGAAATAAAAAAATAATAAAAAATACTTTTTAGCAATAAGTAGAAAGTGTATATTTCAGGTTGAATTATGAAAGATATATTCCCAAGCGCGGTTGTTGTAGTACCGCGCACAGGGCGCCGCCTCGCGGAGAGTCGCGCACAACGTTCCTATCAGATCAGTCATTGCAGAATCTTGAAAATCTTGATTAAATACCTAGAAATAAAACATTATAATTAATGTCAAAACTACTACTTGTGTAATGCCTTTTCCATACTAATATTATAAAGTGGAAAGATTTTTTATATGTTGCTTGCGACTTCGTCCGCGCGAAATAAAAAAATAATAAAAAATACTTTTTAGCAATAAGTAGAAAGTGTATATTTCAGGTTGAATTATGAAAGATATATTCCCAAGCGCGGTTGTTGTAGTACCGCGCACAGGGCGCCGCCTCGCGGAGAGTCGCGCACAACGTTCCTATCAGATCAGTCATTGCAGAATCTTGAAAATCTTGATTAAATACCTAGAAATAAAAAAAAATATACAGAATACCTTTTTTTTTATAATAATAGGTGGCAAACGAGCAAGCGGCCACCTGAATCCACCGAAATGGAAAGCGATCGCTGCCCATAAACATCCGCAATTGCAGATGCGTTGCCTACCCTTAATTGACGGAGGAGGAGGAGACGCACATAAATAGGACCTTTTCCCTTCCTATACGTCTCCTCCACCGTCAAATCCACTTTAACTAACAGGGACTAAAATTAGGCCTCCGGCACCACACTCATCAGACGAAACGCGGAATTGCTCCCACTTCACGCCTGTCTTCTGTCTGGTCATGGTATTGCACCGGGCGAGCCGGCCCATTCGTGCGAAGATGTTAAAGCGGGCTCTACCACTGTTAAATGCGACCATTCTCCATATATTTCAAAAAATATATTTTTACGTTCAATATGGATCATATTGTAAATAGTAGATACAATCGTATACCGGGCGGGACAGGACAACTTTTACTAGTACATTGAGGCCTTGGTCAAGTGAAATCAGGTCCTACATACACGTACATGTAGGCATACATAAATATCTCTACATATTGACTTACATGGATTATTGTCATGTAGGTCAGGGTCATTGCTAGATAAAGATTTGATCCAAGAAAAAAATCTTAAACTTTGACTAATCTATTGCACAACTGTTTCGTACTGCTTTGATTCCTATGAGCTTATATGCAGGTGCGTACACTACTCCATTTTTAAACAGTTGAGGCTGCGAAACAATCGACAATCGCACAACAGTTGTGCGATAGTTTAGTCTAAAGTGTGCGCCTGCTCTTACTCTAAAACGTATCTTACATGTTTGTAATCTAGGTTATGATATAATTTAGTGTGTTAAACTTTTTTTTAATTCTCAACTTACTAGTATAGTATTGTTATCTGTCCTCGTATGTACAAAAATTCGATACGCCTATTAGTCGAATATTCTTTAGAAAAAGTGTGAAACACATTGTATTTCGTGGCATTGACCATTACAACACGACCTCAGGTAGCGTTAAATTGCTGTAACGTGCTGAAATAATTATTTTCAGTACGCGATTAACTCGTGCTAAAACGTGTTATAGTATATTTCATGAATGTTAAAAATGTAAAGTAAATGTTACAAAATAACATAAGATTATACATACATATCACTATTGAAAAACGATAAAAATATTCTCATCTCTAACTAGAGAAACAAGAAAAACTATTCTTTGGAAAAAAAATGAGAAAGATTTGTATTTTAGTATGTAACAAATGGACTCTTAAACTGTTGAACCAAATTCAAAAATTCCTTACCCACAAGAAAGGTATATCATAAAGTAAAATCATACTTCATACTATCATACTTCATACTTCATACTAATATTATAAATGCGAAAGTTTAGATGGATGGATGGATGGATGGATGGATAGATGGATGTTTGTTAGAGTTTGTAGCCTAAACGGATGAACGGATTTCAATGAAATTTGGCATATATGTAGAGGATAGTCTAAGAACACATAGGCTATTCACTTTTGTTTTTTTCCATTCCACGCGGAAGGAGTCGCGGGCGAAAGCTAGTAGGCTATATTTATAACTAATGTTTTTTTAATTCCGTGTAGATGGAGTCGCAGATAAAAGCTACTATAAGATACCCGATCTTGTTTCTCCTGATCCTAATCAATACAAATGAAAGTTTATTCAAAAATTCATAGTTCATTAGCATTGTAGTGCGCGAATCGTTAGATTTCAATAGTATGACAATATGTTGATGTCATTGTTTTAGCGGATTGTTTAGTTCGCTTCCGTGCAGAGTTTTTAAACATTTTGACGTATTACACGTAAATAAATGCCCGGTGTCAACACCAATTCAGAACTAGAGACTGTTAATACAACTTATCTTACTAATATAAATGCAAAAGTTTAGATTGGATGGATGGATGTTTGTTAGATGTTTCTAAACGGCTGAATATCTATGAAATGTGGCACATATGTAGAGTACAGTCTGGAAGAACACATTTACGCTACTTACTTTTGTTTTTTTATTTCTATGCGGCCCGAGTCGCTGGCGTAAGCTAGTGTAAGATAAAAATATCTATCACAGACTAGTGGATAGTTAAATTACTTCGATCTAATTTTTAATCTAGATTGCAATGTTATTGTAGAGTATTTCAAATTTATTTTACAAGTCATAGACACGATGGTAAGAACTAACCGATATACCTCTCTTGAGTCGCGTCGATTCTAGATCGCAACTGTGTAAATTTAACGCAATTCAAAATTGGAGGAACTATGATATTTTGAAAGGAGCAAGAATTATAAAATTAAGTATTTTTATCTCAGAAACTTCTCGATACTCCTATGTAGACTATCGTCAGCCAAAATTTGGCGATTCACATTTTTTATTTGAATTTCAAAATTACTAAGTAATTTCTGTGTAAAAAGAGTAACTTTAGATTTTAAATGGAAGGAAATAGATGACATAAAAATTAAAAATACAAAATTATTTTACAAATAAATAAAAAATAAAATACCTTTTGTGGAACATATCCATAACTTAGTTGTATTCCCGCGCAAAGAAAAAATAATATAAAAATATTGCAGTTCATTTTCGTAACACAATTAAATTACACCATCTTACACATCAATTTAACTTAATATCGCCCAATTCTCAATACATTTTCGATCAACGCCTCAATGCGTTGTGCGCTTTGAAACAGTAAACAGTTGTATCAACAAATATCAGTGTATGTGTGCAGACGATCTACGAATACTTTTACTTATGCTTGTGTGAGTGTTGCCCTAATAGCTACAACTAAATTATATCACAATAAAATGCTTTAGCCTTCATGCGGGAATTACACCTTGATATTATCTATTAATTTATCTAAAACCGTAAGGAATACGTGGACAGTTAATAGTAATTCATAATAATATGTCACTACTCCAAACAAAATAGGTACCGAAAATAAAGTCTAAAACTACAGAATATTAAAAAAAAATCAAGTATTACATAGAAATTGACACATGAGCCAGCCGATGATCTAGGCTAGGTTTAGGGTTACAATAAACGTAGACTTATTAGTAATAGTTTACAATGTAAATTTACATTTTTAGAATCTCTAGGGGGTCTGCCCCTACCCTCTGGTGTCGCACATGAATTCACAGACCAAAATGAAAAGAAAAACTTCGATACTATACTAGCTGTTCCTCGCGACTTCGTTCAAGTGGAATTAAAAATAGTAATAGCCTATGTTACTCACTGATAACTTAGCTTTTTAATGGTGAAAGAATTTTTAAAATCAGTGCAGTAGTTTTTGAGTTTAATACATACAAAAATACAAATCTTTCCTCTTTATAATATTAGTATAGATATACACTAGTTTCCACTAGGTTCTTTTATTTTGTGAAACAATTCCAATGTATTCGCTTCCTTATTTACATCTGCCAGATGCTATATAACAAACAGGCTGATCTTTAAATTATCCGGTAATTGGAATTAAAAAAAAACATATTACAATGTACTTACCAGTTAAAATATGGAACATATTTGCGTGTAAAGTGCGTAAGCTAGCACAACAGAAAGTATTATCGTCCAGTAAGGATGGATGAGATATATCGCATAGAATATTATCAGAAGAAAAATTATAAAGTACACTATTTCCATTTATGTTCTGGAGGCATTGTGCTGGTTTTATTATTTGTTTATGTAAAATGAATTTATTTACATTGATAATGTCAGGTACTTCATGACATTTTCTTTATTGACACAATAACAAACCAATAGACAAAATAATTTCAAGTAAGGTTAAGTTTGAATACATATTTATGGACGAAAATGTATACAAAAGTACAGTAAAGTATGAATTAGATAACATCCATTGTTTTTCTCAATAGATTGGTTCATATTTCGTATTAATTCGTTCTTATAAATATGTTCAGGAAATAAGACATTCGACATTCCCTGCTTGCTGGCTTGCTACTACGAGAAACTGATATTAAAACCAAATATAACACTGTATTATTAAATTGATTATTTTTTATTCTCTAATCTATTCATTAGTCGCTTATTTTTATTCACACATTGTTCAAAAACTGAGCAAATAGGTTTTCTTGACCCTATAGTAGAACTTTCCGTCACATACGTTCCCTGCATGATTGCGTCTTCATATGGGGAATTCGTTTTTAATTTTCCAATAGCACGTTGATATTTGGTGCTTACTTCGTCATGTTCGTCCATTTTTATATCTGTTTGATGTGTAAAACTATAGTTATCATTTACTTCTGTTCTGAATGATCTAAAAAAGAAACCATAAAAATTAGCGGTAAATTCTGTGCAATCGGAATAATAAAATTTATCTTAATATGATTATTTAATCGTAATTGAACTTATATTATTGCTTTGCTTATCATTTTATTATGTTTTTACCTTTATTTAAGGCGGCATGTTTTTGTATTTGACATTTATTGAGCCTGACATACTCCTTCAGTTTTAACTGAACAGTTGAACTGTATAATTAAAACTGCATTTGTAGGTGATATATGAGCTGTCAGATAAAGTATTTCCTACACAAACACAGTTTTAGGTTTACAGTTCGACTCTCTAGTTAACTGAAAGTATAGTGTGCGTAAGTTAAAAAACAAAAGAAAACTCTTGATCCCATTATTACGTTACCCTGGAACCCAATTTGATTTATTATGCGTCCTTATTTCTCTAAAGTCTCCTTTGAATTTCTCTCTATCATACATTTTTTTGGGACATTTAACTCGTACGAACCAATCGTCATGTGTTGGTTTCCGCGACCAAACCTAAAATGACCAAAAGAATTACTGTTAATAGAAAAATCGTCAAAAATGGCTAGAGTTTGAAAACTAATATTACCCAAGGAATGTCTGATAACGTATAATAAGTAACAATATCTTTAGAATTGGAGATCTTGTTTAACTGGTCAGCAGTGTACGGTCGATGATGCAGTCTGTTTGTAGTGAGGTAAGGGTCTAAATATTTTTCAAAACCTTCATAAGTTGTGTCCAATGGTTCCAACTCCTTATGCCAACTTGGTTCTAATGGTATCTGGAAGTTTATTGTTGTTATTAATCTTAGCTTATATCTACGACGGTGGTTTGCCATAATTCGTTATGTTCGCTATATTTGAGCCGTGGCCTTAAAAATGTTAGTTTCTTTAGTTAAGTGATCAGTTAATATTTGAAGTCCACTGTGAAGCGCAGAAGTGGGGCGACCGCCCAGGGCGCCGGACATAAAAGGACGCTGCAGGCGCCTTTTTAGTATGGGTTTGTATTGCAGTTAGATATCTGATATATATAGGGCGCCGGTAATGGTAAATGAAATCGGTCTTGGTGATGTTTATCTTTTCCATTGTAATTATTATGATATTTGTATTTATTTCTTGTAATTTGTATGAATTACTTGTTTCAATGTATTCTTACCGGATTACTTTCCAATGATTCTGGATGTTTAAATTGATCTTTGTCAGTTATAAAACGACTGAAACTAAGTGGTGCAGAATAAGATTCTTTCATTTCTGTGTTGCCGTGAACTTTGCTTGCAGGTGGACGATCTTCGACCTTCAGACAATTATTTAATAATTAAAGTGTATGTTTGATGTTGATTTTGGAAACTCGTTTATAAGTAAAAAGTCGATATTAGTATTAATAGTTTTACGTAATAAAAAGTTACGTGATATTGTATCTCCTTAACACACTTTCTTTTTACATCATCTGGTTGATCTATGCATATAATAAAATTGGAATATCCGTTTGTAATATTAAAAGAAAAATTCCAGATTTCGGGACTATGATGTATTTGTGTTGCTGATAACGAAAATCATCCTCTTTCACACAGCACATACATACTTTCACCCGTCTTATAGTAATTGTTGTCTTCTAAAATATATATTTACCCGTCTGCTTAGTGGATAGATGTATTCATTTTCAAGACACGGTGTATGTTTATTAAATCTCTTAACTTCAGGAATCTTATATCCAAAATCGTGGGTTGTCTGTGACCGCAGACATTCGTTATAAGTATTGTAGTCACGATATTCTTCAATATCTCTATCACATTTCTGTAATTTAACAAATATTATAAATGCGAAAGTTTAGATGGATGGATGTTTCTTAGAGTTTGTAGCGTAAACTGAACGGATCAGGGTGAAATTTGGCTTAGATGTAGAGCAAAATCTGGAAGAACACATTGGTTATTCCCTTTTGTTTTTGTAATTCCAACCGGACGGTGTCGCGGGCGAAAGCTAATCTTAAATCACACAAGACTTTAATTGCGATTACAAATTATTTGTAGGCTTTTGGGTCTAGAGTTTTTGCAACTTAACTATAGCTATTGATTCAAAAATTTATCATTACCGTCTTTTGTTGTAGTACTTCAGGCTCTGGTCTCCATTTCCTTGCGATAGATTCACTCGAAACATCTTTATTTTCAAGAATTCTTACAGGATATTCTACATTAAGCGTGTCCCAGTGGGTTCGTGGATATTTCTTTGGATAAGAAGCTTGCATATCTTTTTTCGGAGTTATTGAAGCTTTCTTGAAGAATTAAGAGTAACAAATGACGATCGGCAATTTCTTTCCATAGCTACGTTTTGTTTATAGGAGTTTGATCAATATTACTAAGTATGTATTGACGAAACTTCAACTTTCTAAAAGATTTGTCCCTGTTTTTTTAAGGGAAAAAGTGAATTTGTGGCGTGAATGAAAGCCCTGGGTTCACATTCGGCGTTTTTGAAAGGTCTAGGTATACAGAGGCAATGCGCGTTGTCTCGCAGACCTATCTAATTTATTAGATGGAATTCAAATCGTACGCTAAAAGCGCAGTGTGTACCCACGTCTATTAAGGCATATTAAAAGAAAATCGCTATTACGTTTGGTAAAAATTCGTTTAATTCTTCACAAATGACTGAAAATGTTATCAAAACACAATATACGTGTTATATAATAACTAAGTTTAAAATACATGATTGCAATAAATACATACTTATACAGTACCACCATAATACACCGGGTTTTGTTGACAGCTAGTTAACTGTTATTAATTTTAAAAACAATTAATTTTAATGAAATTTTAATTACCAATAATAATTAAAGATGCTTTCCATTCGTAGAATAAAACCATGTGAATTAATTAATAATTATTAATGACCAAAACTGTGCGTTTGTATTCTAAAATGTTTTTAAATTATTATTGCCAGATAAGAGTAGCTAAATCGTGCAAAATTGAAAAAAGATCCTACAATGTGGTCAACAGTTAGAGTTTAAAGTGGTTTTAGCCTAACCAGGAAGATAAAAATAGTCTGGGCGCGTTTCAATCGGCTTCATTATTTGACGTTATTGTTACAGAATGATTAAGATCTACCTCCTCGAGGACTTTTTATTTTCTTGGTAAGGTTATAAAATACTATTTAAATTGAATGTTTCGTATTGCTAAAACCAAGCTGTATAATCATTTCTTATGTTTAGTACCTTTAAATTGCTAACTTCGTTATCTATTATTTTAATTTCGGTGGAATAAATAGCTAATTATAAATGTAAAGAGAATATACGAAAGAAGTCTAACTATGCCAAAGAATCTAGCTAATTATTAGGCCGATAATATTAAGTTCTAATAAATTGGTAATAGCAGAAAGTAACTACACTTAACAACTTTATTAAATGTTCAGAAAGTTTAAAAGTTCACTAAATTGTATGGTGGCACTGTATCTACAAACACATATTCAGAACATCAGTCCGCCTCAGTTCATAAACATTTACAGCCTTACAAATAAACGCGGTATAAAGTTAAACTTAGGAATAAACTGAGTATATATATGCTTATATACTTAGTTTATATATATTCTTATACTCAGTTTATTCCTAAGTTTAACTTTATACCGCGTTTATTTGTAAGATTGTTACTAGTCTTACAAGATATATAATGATGTAATTTAGATTTACAAAATCATTCGATATGTAACATTGCCAAAAATAATCATTTCAAGTATTTAGGAATGTAGACAGAATAGGAAAGCATAAAACGAAGCGGAGTGTAAGAGCGGGCGCACTGTAACTATCGCACAACTGTTATGCGATTGTCGATTGTTTCACAGTCAATTCAACTGTTTAGTTGCACAAGTTAAATTCGAGTAGTGTGCGCATCTCACAAGCTCATAGGAATCAAAGCGAGACTAAACAGTTGTGCGATAGTTAAGACAAAGGTGCGAGCGCTTTAAGGATTATTTAACCGGAATTTCAATGACGTGACACACGTATTGTTGTCCTTTTCATTCACTTTGACCAAACAGAGACAGCAATACTTAATATAAATGTATCGCCAGTAAAATTCTACTGTTAACGTGTCTATGAATCAGATTTTTGAATTCCTTGTTGAAGGATTTATTATTTTTTATATAAATAGGGGACAAACGAGCAGTTCCGTTTTTAGCAACCAGTGCCCTGGGTGAAATTTCTACAGCGCCCCGTTTTTTAGTATGACTTTCGGGGTTAAAAGGCTACATGAGACCAGAGGAATAACAGATGCGTTGCCGGCTTTAGAAGAATAGGTTGGAGGTAAGAGGTACAATACAGAATAACCTAAAACTTTTCTATTATGAAGGAAAGTTATAGGTTATATTGTTTTATTCAACTTGCAATAATAATATACGAAGTAGTTTCCATATTATAGTACCCCCTACCTCCTTGGTGATGTTCATGAGTGTGAGTAATATTTTGCACTCGCCGCAAGCACATTACAAAGTTATTTTGTTATCTCAATTATCCCAGATAGAAAGAGAGAGAGAGAGATAACAAATATTTTGTATTCTTTATTTGGCAGTGGACTTTCATGGTTGTTTTGTAGTGAATAAAAGCCTTATATTGCGAAGTAATATAGAACTGTAAGCAGAACTGATATATCTGATTATGTTTTGATGAACAAATTTCGGCTCAGACGTCAGCCACTTAAGAAAAGCGTTACTTCATAAATGACAAAGCCAAAACTTATTCATCCGACTGCACTGAGTCATACATTTCCTTATATTACGTTTTAAATAAATTATATTAAGAATCTCTACGAATATACAAAATTAATACAAAACTTACAATACTAATACGAATTACATCACAGTTCAATAAACAAGTTAGCGTTAAATATTAGAATACAGATTAAAATTATAATTAAAAGAGAAATTAACCTAAAAAAGACTTTTGACAATCTTAAAATTATAATCCGTAAAACTAAAAACAACAATTTGGTGAGTTGGTTCAGGGTACATCGAATTTTAGGAACATAAACCTACGTACGCCTGGTATCTACCTTTTAAAGGTTCTACAGCTCCTAAATACTTAGTTTTAAATAGAAACGATAGTTTAAAACGGTCACGCAAATACTCTACGAAATAATAAAAATCATGATTTACAAAAGATTTTTTTTGATCGAGAAAATGCAAAATCTCTCAGTCAAATGTAATATAAAAGGTTACTTACACACTATCAGGGTAAAAAAGCTACGTTATTAAAAGGTTACGCAAGGATCTTGAATAACAACAGCGGGGGTTTAAAAATACTGTCTAATTGCAATGTACTTATAGATAAAGGGTAAGATAAGTTTACTTCGAGAAAAGATAACGTATGAAAATCGGTCGACTAATATCTTAGTAAAATATCACTTTATTAAGATGACAAAAATATAGTTTTCAATGTCCGTTACTAATTGGTAATGAGCATATTTTGACAACTTTATCATCATAAGAACGTTAATGATTTTTTATTATGAATATAAAGTTAAGAGATTGTACGTTGTTTGAGATAAGGCTAGGAGATTTTACGGGTCTATAAGCCTAGGGCTCCGAGGGCCTAGAGGCCTACGGGTAGGAGAGCAGCGCCTGCTGCGGCCACGCGATTTTGGCGTCTATCCTCTTGTAAGCAAGGATGAAGTTCTGTCCGCTCTTCTCTGACATCACGTCTTGCGGGCAGTCATTCTCGTTCAACATTGTTTCTGCAAAAAAAATCTTATTAATGTTTTACACTTTATTTTACTTACTTATTTTTACTTTGATTAGTACTAAAAATTTGAAAGTATTTTTTGTATATATATATGTGTTACCCTGTCCATCGTGCAAGGCGAAGAGCGCGTAGTCCTGCGGGTTGGTGATGGCGGCGGCGTGCGCGAGCGCGCGGCACAGGTCGCGAGCGCGCGCGCCCGGCCGGCACGGCAGCGCCACGCGCCGGATGGAGCCGCGGCACTCGTCCGGCAGCGCCACGCGCACCACCGCCGCGCCGCCCGCGCCCGGACCCGAGCCGCGCCGGCACTAATGTCACAAAAAAGTTTGTTTTTAAATAGATGCAGAACACAGATAATAAACAACTATTATTGTAATTTGTGATCAGCGCCATCTATCGTTTGATTCAATCTATACTATTATAATATAATAAAGCACAAACACACACTACTTAGTTATGTCGGATATCAACAATCACAGCATATGTTTGAATATTTTTTTTAATAAATAGCCCTACGCTTACGATACGCTTATGGCTATATATTTTGGCGCTATTAAGCTTGGGAGTAAATAATTTGGAAAAATCGTCGTGCAGGAAAGGGACAAAAAGTAAAAGCATCAAAGAAGCAAGATAAAGGTAAAGGTAACGGTAATTGTTATCCAATGTCAAAGGCCTTCGTTGTCATTTGTGCTTTTAAATTTTGACATTTGCAATAAAAATTTTCACAAATGTAAACAATAAACTAAAGTTTTTATAATTTGAAGCGGATGAAGCCGCACGGGAGCAGCTAGCTGGGTAACGAGCGTGTACTGACGGGCGCGGTGTCGGCGGTGTCGGCGGGCTGGTCGGGCGCGAGGCGCTTGAGCACGGCGAGCGCGGAGAAGAGCGCGGTGAGGTAGTAGCCGCCCTCGCCGGCGAGCAGCGCGGGCGGCAGCAGCCCCGCCATCAGCTCGGCCTCCAGCTCGCCGCACACCAGCCGGCAGCGCGCCACCGCCCACGCCAGCACCGGCAGCAGGTCGTCCGCGCCCAGCGCGCGCGAGCCCCGCATCTGGACCATGCACGACTTAGTCTTACAAACATGACGAGATGATGCATCTTCAAGATAAAGAGCGCAATATTTGTAACTAATAAGCGTTAGCATTATACGTACCGCATTAAACATAACAGAAATGGCAGCCAGGAGGTTCTCCAGCTTGTCGAGCGGGGAGTCCGCCTCCTGCATCTTGAGGAAATGCTTCGAGATGACTGCCAGCACTGCGGCCGACGGCACTTTTGTAGATTCCTAGACAAAATAAATTAACATTCCTCTTCTTAATTACGTTCGGCAATTTGCAATTTCACGATCTAATTAATTCTTCCCAGTGAGACGATATAATCTTTGAAAACGAAATAAAAAAGAACCCGGTTAGAACTAACGAAAAACGCCATCTATTGATAAGGTCTGAAAACTTATATTTGAAATTCAAATGTAATTTAAAACCAGTTAAGATACAGCACGGACTCTATGAAATGAACGTTGAGCAAGCTGTAGGCACCTTAACGCCGAGCTGCAGCGGCGTGGCGTGGTGCGCGCGCTCGATGGCGGCGTGCAGGCGGCGCAGGTCGGGCGCGTGCCAGGCGGCCAGCAGCGCGTACAGCCGCGCGCGCAGCGGCCGCACCACCAGCCGGTGCATCACGCCCTCCAGGATCGCGTCCAGGTTCAGGAATTCCGTCGGCTTTAACTGCAAACAACATAATATTAATTCCCATTCACAATTAATTAGACTAATTCCTTTTAAGCAATCGAATATTATAAAGGACGTTGTCTTGGTAACTTACCTTAAGTCTCTCTTTCTCCACTTCCTTCTCAAATTCTCTTTCTCCGTGCTTGACAAGATAGTTCTTCATACCGGACATGAACTGTCTCATATTTCGCATCATTACCTGAAAACACACAAAACATTAATTTCGTAATCGTTAAATAGCTATTTAGACAATCCCTCACAGCGGTTTTTTTACTCTGTGCCCGTACACTGCGCTAAGGGAGACTTGAGGAGATTGCTAGGGGCCTTTTCAGCTAAGTTTATAAAGCAAACCTAGTTGTACAATGATGATTCTAAGAATCGACATTATTACCTGTGGGCATGTTTCCTTGGAGTCGAGTGTGCAGGCTATGAAGTTGTCGACGTTCTGCGCAAAGGTGGTGCTTTTGTCCTGCGCCAGGTGCAGCGCGTACGCACGCAGCGCCGCGCCCACGCCCCGCGCCCCGCGCCCCCCGCGCAGCGCCCGCACCCGCCCCGCCGCTGCTTGAAGGCAAACCGACTATTAATACACACGGATCATAATAATTATTGGCAAACACGAATAAAGCCTAATCACCCTAACTTAGGGTAGGCTCCGAGCCCCTCAGTGGAGACATATAGTGAGCTGGTGATGATGATCTAAGCCAACAAATTACTAGCATCGGAGATAAAGGACGAGAATTTTATAAACCAATTTGTCAGTAATAAACACATTTATTACCATTTTCACAATATATAAATCTGTAATTAAAATAAAATCGAAATTCGTTTGCACAAAAACAGTTAAAAATCAAGAGTATAAATAAAAGAGAGATTACACGTGAACGACCGGGCCCGTAAACAGAATCCGATTTGTAAAATGATAAAATATAATACAAAAATAAAATAAAGTAATTAAATCGTCGATAAAATCTTTATTACAGTGAACATCGTGTTCTAATAAATCATACTTGTTTTTCTGATCAAACCCAAAATGGGTATATGCACTCCCAAAGACTTGGGGCGTAGAAAGTTCGTTTTAAATATTTTCTAATAACCATTGCTACAAAGTTCTAGTATACGGTTCATTAAAATAGTCTCTTGATTCGAACCCACAACCACGTGATTGACGGTACATTTTAATCACTGGACTATAGGCGCTTTTAAATAATTACATACGTACACAATGGTTATGCATATTCAGCGGAGTCTTATTTATTTTATTTATTACAGCTCACCTATTTATTATTTTACGTAATACCCTTTATATGGTTAAACAGAATTGTATAAACATATTCCATTGTTTTACTATTCCAAGACGAATGTTTACTCATGGAGTTACAGCAAGGTTTATTTGCTTGTAATTTGCTACGTAATTTTCTGTATGTTGAGAACGTGTGCTTGGATTTAAATTTATGGTTTGGGAATATAAATTATCTATTTAAGAATATAATCAGTTTCATATTGACATTATAATCACAATCTTTACAATTGTGTTACCTAACGAAATGTTGTTCAACTACCCCTAGTACTTGTCTTATAGCATAATAATAATAGAACTAAAATATTGTAATTTAATTTAAATTAAACACCGGATGTGTTTCGCAAAATAAAAAAAGACCGTTTATCATTTTTAAATTCTGCTAGTTGTTTTGTTAGTCGTAGGGTCGCTTAAGCCAGTATGGTGGTAATTTTTAGCGGCAAGTATAAAAACTACGATTGCATTACGATTGCATCGTAGTTTTTCAAATGCTTTGAATTTGAGTGTGTATTGTGAATATGGGACGAAGGGCACGCAGATGGCACGTGGCGTGTTAGCAGCTGCTAAATTGTACTGTATTTAAGTTGTGTCAATTTTGTTATCAATGTGTGTCTTAGAACATTTTATGAATGTTTTAATCTGTACAACTAAGCTTTACTATTTGTGTTGCGATTGTAAATTGTACTTAGGGTCGGATTTATTATTTTTTAATTTCATTTAATTTTGAATCTGCTAATTAACTGGTATTAAGTACAAATGGATGTTAATGTTATTCATAGTAAACAACAACAAGTCAAGTCGAAAATGTGCAAAGCTTGCCAACTGGCTGGTAATATTGGAGTGGAGCAGGTAATAGTTTTTTGTACCGACATCTGCAGCTAAAAGATCCCTTCCAAATTTGCACATGTAATTAAGATTTACTTTATTTATGACTTTATGGGTTATTAATCAATGATAGATTATAAATAAAGAATTGTATTTTTAAATGCAATAAATATTGAGTGTTTTAAATTTACGAATATAATTAAAATTATTTAATTAAAATATGAGAAATATAAAATAAATCATTACCTACACTCATACGAATGAATAACATCGGATATATGTTCTTTAATTTCGTCTTTCTCTTGAGTACTTCTAAATTTTAGACAATCCCTAATTCTTCTACATAAACGTCTACATATATTTCTGATAGCTTCGAAAAATCTGCGCAACGGGTTTTTTGATGGTTTTTTAACCTCCTTAGATTTTAATTCCTTGCAATGGCAGGCAGGAGGCTTGGCTACAACCTCTACACGTTTCTTATTCAGACCACCCTCTCTAGACTTTTTACACAGATTTTTTAATGAGTCTTTACTTGCCAGATGTTGTTGAAACTTTGGCTCTAGAAATTTTTCTTTCGTCACAATCACCCAGTCACTTTCCGATACGAATTGCTCGATATCATCACAACTAAAATTCTGTATAGTCGTCACCGCACATATTTCTTCATCCGACGGTATCACCATATCCAAAATCTGACGCGCGTTCAATTCTGTATTCTGTACGCGTTCGAATTTCAATTTCTTTATATTCTTCTTCCATACTTGGAAAGGGGATTCGCTCTTCGACTCAGTCGACCTCACGAACTTTCCTGAGAACAACTTTTTGAACCACTTCATGACTGATCACTTTGCGGTTTCTTCCCGCGTGCAGGAACGATTTGAATCGGTAATTTCTCATTCACACAATGTCACTCGCTGAACGTACAACAGCCAGGCGGCAGGCACGAGTGTCAGGGAAAGACTGAGCTCACGCTACGAGCGCGGCAACCCCGCACGCGTAGACCTTTACACTTTAACTATTGTTAATTTATTTGCATAGCTAAAGTAGTTATTGATAAGCGGTGCAGCGGTCCCATTGTTGATACTCTACAAAGTTAATTAATTTCATAATTATACGTAATGAGTCATTAATTATCTCATACACGCGAGGGTGCTGTGACCGAGCGGCCGCGTGTGAAACACCAATGTTTACGTACCGGATCATTTCCTATTAATTATTATCACTGGTTACATTTTTATTGCTGTCAAGGAGCAACTATTTAAACACCTGTTTATGTTTTACGACGTTTGTATATTTACTATATGATAGTGAGTTACATACACTATGACTAAGTGGATCGTTTGTTCTTTAGCTTTTTTAGCACTTTTTTTCTAAAAGGTAACACTATATTGAATCCATTTGAACGTGCTGACTGCTAGGACAACGTTCGTGTATTGAAATCATAACTAGAAATCGCACTACCATTGCACAGATAATAAAATCACAGTCTATAGTAAGAATTACTCACTCATGAACAATGAGTTTTTGTTTATTCAACCTTTATTTTATAGGACAAGTACTTTATATGTCTTTATCATTATCCTTTGTCATTAATTACGAGTAATATGTGCTAAGCTAAGCTTTAGAGTTCAAATCCCATATAATTTTCGAAATAATTAAAACATAACGACTCTACCATATTTCCTTCACTTATCTAAATATGCCATTAAGAGCATCTACCCTTTATTTTAGACGATCTAACGTCTGTGGATAATAAGAGATTATATTTTAACAAACTACACTCACCTAATAGGGGATCGAGGCGATCTCGGAAACTCTTGGAGCGCGCCGCCAACGCCGGCGCCCGCCGTGGTACCGGTGACTCCCACTCGCAGGCCTCGTCCTTTTGAACAATAATAATTATAGATAATATAATGTAAAACTTATGTGCTAAGCATATAAGAGCTAAGCAACATCTCTCCCAAATAATTCTAAAAACATCGACAACTAACGAAACCGAATATTGCAAGAGAATATTGTTGCGTCCTAAAATTGCACGTTTCTGTACCTAAATATAGAAGAAAATGTAAATAAAATCTATGCATATTTTTTATAGGTTATAGTAAGAAACTCGATATTGCTTATGACTATAAAATAACTTAATTTCTTATCTCGAAGATATTCTTTGTACTACTTATTTATATTAATTCGAGTAAACGATGAATGGTAAATTGGTTAAATGGAACAATAAATATTGTATTACCTATACAAATTAATGTTTACATAACAAATTAAACACGGGAATTAGTTCACGGATGTCGATTATCGAATTTTTACTGTTAACCGCTTTTAAACTTTATAAATAGAACTAACTGCGTTTTGTTAATGTTTTCAATTAACTAGATCGTTATCACAGACCCTTATAAGGTTGCAAATTAAATAAAAATGCGTGGGAAGGGAACGAATTTAAATAAAAGCTTTAGAGTGAACAAGATAAGAAATGTAATATATATTTTTTTCAAGTATTTTTTTTTGTGAAAGTTTACAAATACCAGAATTCATTGCCGTCTGGTTGTTTTATTTTTATATTTTTGCAAAAAAAGGTAAGGTAGAATTTTCAAGGAGATTTATTTATAGATATTCGTGGAGATAACAGTCTCGTATTACCTTAAATAATTAAAATTATTAGAATAAAACACTTCACAAAGGTTTATGAGCTTCGTTAGCCGATGATCTAGGCTAGGTCTAGGGAGGGGGAGCAGCTACCGTAATAGTACCGTAGTCTTATTCGAAGTGTTTTTTTTATATCTATTTAACATTCCACTTCAAAGTCAGAGTTTACAGTTAGAGCGGGCGCTCATCTTTGACTAAATTATCTCACAACGGTTGTGCGATTGTCGATTGTTTCGCAGCCAATTCAACTGTTTAGTTGCACAACTAAAAATCGAGTAGTGTGCGCACCTCCATATAAGCTCATAGGAATCAAAGCGCGACTAAACAGTTGTGTGATAGTTAAGATGTGCGCACGCTCTTGTTTTACTCGCAAATGCGTACACGTGAGTTAAATATAATAAGTCAATAAATCAATTTAATGTCTAACAATTACAATAATGTACTAGATCTATTATCACGTGCTAGTTTATGTATTTTAATATTATTAATGAGGAGCACGCGTCATTACGATACGGCCGCAGACTTTACTTGCACCCGAACTGATTGATCAAGTGACCTCATAATTACTTCAAACAATCGAGTACTATTAACAAAAATTATCGAGTAACACAATATATGACCCCATTAGGAAGGACGCTCCAGATTTTAAGAGAATTTCGGTCTTTATTATTCTAGAATTAAAGTTTTAGCACTATTATTGTATAGCACAATTTAAGGCAATGTTTAGTAAAAACAATCCGTGGTTACATAAATCCACAATACTAATGACGTTTTTTAATCTGTTTTCAACAAATGGCAAATAAATAAACATTCTAAAGAGATCTAAGCAATGTTGTTTTTTTTTTACATTTTTCACAGTCAATGATACGCTGAGTCACAAACGGATTTAAACGGATAAATAAAGTTTTACTTTTATTGCTTAGGATCAACGACACGCAGTCCTTTTTGTAACACAGATATAGATGAAGTATCAAGAAGTATAGAAGCTTAGTGTTCGAGATATCAGGTACGTCGCGTTCGGGTCACAAACATATTATTATTATTACAATCAACATGTAATAAGGACTTATAACCAGTCCTTTGCACATACGTCATTTGTGTTTTCGTATCATGGGACAAGGGATTAATGAAATAAACTTTTTTATTGTAGACATTTGATATACTATTAGAACAATTTCTAATAAGAGAATAATGGCAATATCTGGCAAGATGACTAGGTTAGAATTTATGTCAAAGTAACTTACAGTTTCATAAGCTTGGTTTCCATTGCAGGGCGGAATGAGGCCGTCCCACTGCGAACTGTCCCACGGCTCAGAGAATACTGTGCCGTCGTCACTCGCCTAATGGGTAAACAGAATTATTACAGTATACTTAAAATTGTGACATGTATTTTTTAATACTTTTTGTCATCGATAAAAAATCCATAATCTTGTAAGTAACCTAATAAAACCTAAGTTAAGATGGTATCTAAAATGTATGTACCTGTTCAGAGAGGGGCCTCAGATCGTGCACATTGTCGTAGCAGGAGGCGCGCGGCGGCGAGCGCGGCTCCTCGGGCAACGCCACCGGCTCCGCGTTCAACTTCAACTCGGGAAACCTGAGTAGTGATTCCAATATTTATTATACTATGCGCCAACGTCTACGGCACAACCGTAGGCACTATGTTTGACATCTATCTGAACTTGAAGAACATGCCACAATAGTATCCTTCGGTTTTATTTAGTGTAAGCTACAAATCATCAATGAAGAAGCGAAGCAGAGAGAAAGTAAGACTTGTATTAAAGGCAAGTTACTTATGAGCGACGACTTGGTGCACGGTGAGGCGCAGCGCGTCGTCAGCCCCGAGCCGCTCCTGCTCCGCCAGCGATGGGAACGTGCCGCTCTCACCCACGCTGCCCGCACCTCCTGGGCCTCCCTCTTCGTTCTTATCTATCAAATGAAAATAATTTATTAAAGAAAAATATCCAACACGCATTAGTTACCGAGCCAAAAAACCCTTTCCAGACATGACACTGAAGAAAATGACTTCTCAAAACAGTATGCTGTTGAACAAGGAAAACAACACACCGCAGATCACATGAAGCATATGTGTTTCATTGGCGACGAGGACTACCAAATATATTTTTACTCCTTTTATTTTTGTCATAGCATTTTACCTGACGCCTGAATTCGTGGTACACAAATTCCTGTCCAAGAAGTGCTAAATCAAACGCCGGGTATTTTAATACATTTCGGTGTACTAACTTATAAACTGCCAGCTGGAGTCGACAGTCCAGGGCTGGTCGGCCTTGCCCGGCGGCTTGCAGACTCGCGGCGGCTCCACGGCTCGCATCTTCGGCTTCGTCCGCAACGACACCAAGTTATCCACTGATGTTGACGTATTTGGAGACGAGGCTGAATGAAAACAATGATATTTTTATAATAAAGAATACCAACATTTAAATACAAAATTAGGAGACTTTTTGAGGATATTTCTGATTTATCGTCATTTTTGGAAACCCTGCTCTAAACGCTACATTCGCTGGTCTTTTTGATTTAAGTATATGCTGTAAAAAGTAGAGTATTTCGATACTTACGTGACAGTTCTTCAATACTATGCATGTCTCTGAGTGGATAGTACGGGTGGTTCTGTGTCGGTGGCTCCGAGTACCGCTGCGACAAGTTCATGCCCACTCGCAATAGTTTTCTTCTTTGCACTTGTGGAAGCGCAGCCTATAATGTAACGAATTCATTTTTACTATTCATAGAGAAAAAATATATTTTCACACTATAGAAGAGATAAAAACTATTTACCTCTTTCAAAGCGTCGACAGGATCAGCGTAAAATGGACTACCAGCGTTGTCTTTGTCAGTATCTTCAGAAATAGTTTCCTTAGTATCATCCTCTAGTTTAACAGTCTCCATACTCTCAGTCCTATAATTCTCTCTACTTTTCAAAGCTGCTTCGATTTCTTCATTTAATTTCTTATTCATGTTCGTAGTAATGTTCAGTTTGTCGGGTCTTTTCGCTACGACCTCTCCTTTACTATTGGTGGTTGCTATTATTTCACAAGACCCATTGAAAATTTTCTTTAACGAACTATCAGAAATATTTTTCTTCTCGATTAGACTTTCGGAAGAATTTAGCAGATGGATATTTTCTTTTTCTAGGATTGACTGTGTACTTTTTGCTGCATTGAGTTTTGCTGTAAACGTAAATGTTTTTAGATATAACTATAACTGTCTTAAATTATTTAAATTCAGTAGCTTAGATGTGGCATGTTTGAGCTTTGATGTTTATTGTAACTCTCCTTATAAAAATATATTATATACTTACGCAATGTGTCAGGAAGTAAATCGGGACGTTTGCTTTTCATTAATCCATTATTTAAATTACTATCATTGTCGGATTTCAACGGTTTGAAAGTTGTACAATTGTTGCCTTCCGGACCCCAAATATCTTCATAATCACTGACTTTATCCATTAAAGAGCTTCTATAATAAATACCAGGTGATTCAAGGATATCTGATTCCTAAAATAAATATTACTTTTTATTATTATTGATATACAAATTATTAAAAAAATATTTATAACAATTGATGAGTATATGTGATTATATTGTCATGCAATTAGTAAATATAGTACATTACACACAATATATACGTCGCGTAATGAAATGTGCATGCTATATTTTTTACTAGACGTAATATGATTTGTACGATATATTCCTTACATTTTTATATTGCGTTAGCGTACTATCTCTCTAATACTATCGAATTACTAATATGCCATCACCCTACCTGGTAGTGTCTGGATTCCTTTCGTAGGGAATGTTTGCTTCTCCGGGATCTGCCAGATGGCGTAGTACTCGTTGTATTCATGTTGGGAGATAGAACTTTTCCTATGACGGGAGATATAATGTTTTGGTTCGAAGTAGGAGAGAATACGTTCTTATTAGAAATAGGTGAACTTCTGGAGACGGGTGAAAATATATCACTTTTATTGGTCTGACTCGATGGAGAGAAAACTCCGCTTTTAGAAGATATCGTATCATTAGATACGGGTGAATTGATTTGACTCGTCGGAGAAAATATTCCACTGGTGACAGAGTTCGTGCCATTCGGTGAAACTAATTGGTTTGGATCAAAGCTATTGGATTTAGATAAAGAATTGACGATCGGATCTACAGATTCTGAAGTATTTGTTTGAGATTGCGGTTCTACAGGAGATCCAGATTCAATATTTTGTTCGACTTTCTGGCTTTTAAAGCTGCCGTGTAAGGAGGTCGTAACGGCTCTGACACATTCCCCTTCTGGTGACTGACGATGCGTCATATTCTATATAGGAACAGGAATAATCATATCAGTGTACACCTTTTTTTTAAATACAAGTAAATATTTTAGGTTAGAATATATTAAGAGCAATTGGCTGTATAAATATAACTAAAATATATAAATTAATATCATGCAAATTATGCACACGACATGCAGAATCACGTGTAGTGTTTCTTACCTGTGTGTCCCCGTTACATTCGAACAAGCTTTTGACAACGTCCGCATTGGCTCCTGCACCGTTGCTATTAATGCTGGCGGCGTTAGACGTAAGCGTTAGTTGCGATCGATCGTGTGTTCTCTCTAGCAAGTTGTTACTCTGTACGTGTGAGTTGTTCGCGGTGGTAACGGTTACGTTTCCGTTTTGTGTTGACTTATTGATTGGATTGAACAAATGTGTCTCTGACTTTGGAGATAAAGACATCTTCGTAAAAGGTGGTTTAGCCCATCTTGGCGGGGGCGGAGGGGGCGTTGTTTTTACACTGTTAGTCTGTGTCGGTGAATGAGCGTTTGTCATAGGAAATGTGTGCGGTTGTGTGATATGAGCCTGAAAAGATGTCAAGCGTTGATTAAACTCAAATTAGGAAAAGACACCGATAAGCTGCTAGATTCTAAAGTTAACTTTACTCACTGTACTTGAGAGGAGGTTAAGCGTGTTGGGTGGCGTGGGCCTGGGCGCGCGGACGAAGTTCCCGCTCGGCTTGGCGGGAGGCGAGGGCGCGCGCCGGCCCTTGAACGTGCTGAGGCTTTGGCTTTGGCTCGGCGGAGACTCGGAGGTATCAACTGGTGACATTTTTAATACTACATTTTGTTCCTTTTCAAGATTAAAAATATGCTCACGAGAATTCGCCCCAGCGCCTAAAATTTTAGAAAAAGTTATTTTTTCATTTTTCAATCAAACGGATCCAAATTGCTTTCGAAATCGAATCTAATCGAAACAGTGAAAAGTAACGGCTGAGTTTTTTATTTATACTTATTTTGAAGAATTCATTCACGCAAATATTCCACTTACTGGCATTAAAACTGCTCAGACTAGATCCGGTATCAGAGGGTGTAACCGCCATCGGTATTACGCCATTAGCCAGTTGGCACGGCGACAGCACATTCTGCGGATTGTTCTTAGGATTGGCCATTGGATACCCCCAGAACTCCTGGCCCAGTAGCGTGAGCGAACTGAGCTGGTGACGACTTTTTGCCTCACGTAGAGCGCGGGGCAACTGCAGCTGAACTGGTAATTCATCACTGAAAACAAAAAAAATAAGTAAACCGCGCTTTGAAACATAATAATCTATGAAGACTCCTTTACTTTAGGTATACTTTTCATAAATCAAATTGAATATAATGATCACTACAAATGTAGCCTAAATTCGACTAGAGCTATAACAAAGCTACAAAATTATTTGTAGCTTAAACGTGAAATGGATAAAAGTGATGTATCGGCAGTAAAACGTATAGGATTAGGCGTTCAAAGCCAGGACGGTTACAAAGTAGATTAGTGTTATCGTAAACCGTTTACAACCACGTAAATAGACTTACTATACGCTTTAAACAAGGAACAGAGAGAATGTTTCTATTGACACGTTACGAGAAACTGAGAAATGTTATAACTTCGATAAACATTTCAGTGCCCTGCCTAGATTTAGGGGTGATTCGAAACTCTTTTAGTATGAAGCAAATTAAAAAAGAAATCCTAATTTTGATTCTTAATATTTTAGTAATGAGATTTTAAGACTTAAAAAAAACTATTGTATGATTCTTAAAGCGTCAGTTAACACTTACCAGCATTGCGAGTAGTGTGCGATGAGTTCGGGTATATTGTCGAAGCGGTTGTGCGAGGTCTCGAGTCCGATGCGGCCGCCGGAAGCCTGGATGAGGTAATGCTCGATGTACGGCCCCTTGTCCGCCGGCAGGCGTACGCTGATCGCCATCGTGTCCGGCTGACTCGACTGACGGACTACGAAGTTCTGAAAAAGAAAAAATAGAAATAATGAATGTCAAAGACAAAACTGTCATCGAAAACTAGGAGATATAGATAATTTCTATAAGTTTGAGCAATGGAAGGTAAGGACAAAGTCTTTGACAAAACACGTACCCCTTCCTCTTTCCCCTGGAGTAAATGAAATGCCCCAGCCCTCTGTATCCCGGGCAGGAACCAAACAGGATGCGTCCTGATGAGCCGCTCCAGCAGGCCGATGTCGCATGGCGGCTGCTCCTCAGACCCCGAACCTGAGGACCCCACTGACGAGCAGTCGCCACGAGCACCCTCGCCGTCTGACGATAAACTCTCTCGACTCTGAAATTTTAATTTAGAAATCAGTATGTCCCAGAGTTTATGTATTAATTAAAATAACCATTTAATAATTATCTCTCAACATTTCAATCACCTAAATTGGTTTTAACAAATTCTTAAAATTGCATGCTTTTTTTGCAGAATTTTAATGTTAAAATATTATTAAAAACTACGTAGCGTAACACATCAAAGAAAGGCAATTAAGTAATACGACCTGTTTTTGACTTTAATCCGTAATTAAATGGTTCATTAGTAACCAATTATGAGCTAAAAGTTGTTTATTCCTTTTGATTTTAGCTAAAATTTAAAACAGATATTTAAATAAACACTGTTTTTAAAACAAGAGAAGTCCAGACATAATTTAAGAGAACGAAGAGCCCATCATATAAATTAATTTCACATCTACGGCTTAGTCTATGGTGTAAGGCGTAGTACACATGTTTTATGGTTTAAATATTACTTACGATGGCTATGTTCCGGGCAAGTTGCCCACGAGGTTGGCGACACGATCGTCTGGGCAATTTCGGTGCCTACTGCGAACTATATAGCCCTACATTTTCTTTTGATTAAAGTAGCTGGTGCCAAGACGGTTTTAAAACCTCCTCGCGTTATTGGATCTAGCGACTTGCGATCTCAACGATGCAAGTTTTAACTACAGTCGTTCAGTTCAACTCTGGAACTTATCCGAGATACGTTGACGATATTGTTATGGTAGGACATTCAGACGGTCAGATACTAAAGTTTGGATTTCCTTTTTAGAAATTGTCATGTTTTAATATATTATCAATACTAAGCCATACTATATGTATATATTTGAAAAAGTTCTTTGACGGTCCCTGAATACAGTTAAAAGACGGAATAAAAAAGTGAAAAAAAAAGTAGGATTTTATCATTAAAAATCTGATCCTGGTGTGTTGATAGAAGACGATAACAGATATAAAAGCTACCTATGTCATATAATAAATGAAAAAGTTATGGACAATGGAAAAACGAACTGGGGAAAGTTTTTCAAAAATATGAAAATATATTTTGCGACAAATTTCCATGACGTTCACTTCAAACAGAAGGAAGGCTCTTTGTTCACGGAGTTGGAAATATTATTACCCGATTTCCACGCAAAAAGCCTCGGCGGCATTTGCTACAAAGGCATAAGCCAGGGGTACTGAACTGCGCGTTTATGGCTGGAAAGTTTTTATATTTGAACAATAATTTTAATACCTGTGCACCCTGAATAGTTAATAAATTCTATTAATGTTTACTTTAAAAACCTGTTGCGCCGACCCTACGGGAGTAGGATAAGGAGATGATGATGATGATGATGATGATGTTTACTATTGCCACGTTTCGTTCGTTTATGTAAAAAACAATGCCTTAAGTGTAAGAAAACTATGAGTATCAAAACCTAAAGCATAAAATGTTTGTTACCTCTGTTGCGGGCAAACAATTTCATATACGTTCATTCCTTCACAGTTTAGTTGCATTAGTCCTGTTATTATACCAAAGTAATTCCTATCCTTCTGGGCAAGTGGTCTTAGCAAGGCAACTACCACTAGAGGGAGCTATCCTTTTTAAAGTATAACCCACCCTTTTTGAATTTTCCGCTGATGTTTTTATGAATTCCAAGTAGAGGAACAGAAATTCAAAATATTACACTTGACATATACGCATCTAATTTACATAAATTCGACAAATAATTTTAATGCACTACTACTGTCCTTTAATGGTCACTTACGGCGATATTTAGTGTAGATTTAGTATGAGAAATTAATACTAGGTAGCCGCTTAGTGCGACAGTATTCACTGCAAGAATAATGATTTATTTTAGCCCTTTTTCTGGCTTATAAAAATAAACTAAAGAAATATTGTATGAAGTAGGAATGCAAAGCTACGCCACGTATTTGAACTAACAAACGTAGCTCGTATTTCAAACACTTCGCATAGCTGTAGTGCAATAAATATCACAATATTGAATAAAGCGTTATATTTATGTGGTACGATTGTCTCCAGCGGGCGGGGACGCTGGCCGCCAGTTAATTGTGATAAAGCTCTGCAGCCGGTTAATGCTCTGCGGTGCTTAGTGGACACAAATTTGAATTGAACACTTTATTAGATAGGTATTTTGTGGTAAATTAATTAATAGCGTCCGAATATACGAATATTTGTTATTCAGAATGAATTTGTTAATTTAATTTTAAATTAATTGATAGACTAAATAACTGTCTCGTAGCTAGATAGAGAAGCAATTAAACATCGTTTAATTCTTCTCTATTCGCATCTTATTATTATTCTTATATCGCAATTAAACATCGTTTAATTCTTCTCTTTTATTATTGAGGAACAGTAAAATAAATTACAGCCGTTTGTAAAAAAATATACATTTCATGTTTTAGGTAATTTGTTCCGAAAACACAGGTAGATAAAGTTACTATTCAAACTAGTACTAACAAAGAGTACTTTCTGTAAGCAGAAACGTTTCAACTGAAATTCACAACAGTCTTAAACTTACTGACGGAGCGAATGAAACTTTGGCAAACAAACAGCGGGTTGTTTGGTAAACACTTTGATATGCGTAGCTTTAGATAGCAGTGTTTGTTAACTCAGTTACCGACCGACTGGACAAGCCAGACAGAGGGTCAAATACTGGAAAATGATTCCTAGCAGATGTTAGTTTAAAGCTATAATTTCATACAAAATTATAAGTAAAAGATATGTAATTCCAATCAAAATGAGGCATAATAAATACCAATAGTTAATGTTAAATGAGTTTCTAAGATCTTTTTTTACAATGTTCAGTTTTGATATTTGTGTTCTTTTTATATTTATCAACACTAGTAGCTGCTTCTTTGGACCTATTTTTTTACATCAAAATGTGGCGCACAAATTCGTCGAAATAGCGAAACGACCACTGCCCATAGACATTCGCAATTGCAGATCCGTTGCCTACATTTAATCGACGGAGGAGGGGACACACATAAAGAGAATCGTCTCCACTGTTAAACCAATTCCGTCGCCTTTATTTCCCTTTGACTGATTATTACCTGACTATATTAATAACATTTTTAACGAAGGTATAGCCAATAGCTAGTAATGTATCAGCAGCGCTAAGCACTACACATAATTACTAGAAAGTCTTGTGAACATCTTATTCGTCAGCTAAGATTTCTCCAAGGTATCGTGAGATGTAATTTAAGCCGCCTATGATATCGCAGCGAAAGGAGAACCCCCGGAAAATTGACTAATTTAGATTGAGAACGCTCTTCGTTACATCAAAGTTGTTTCTATAATGAAGTTTAGAAAGTTTAATAGGACAGGTTGAGTATAAGCATAATAAGTTATGTAACTGAAGCTAACAATAACTATTATTTTCTTTTGGGAATGTGATTTTATTTTAATCTGTTATGCTAAAATTATCGGGACAAATTAATGAGAATTGGATTTATGTAATACTAGCTTTTGCCCGCGACTCCGCCCGCGTGAAATTTGAAAATAATAAAAAAGAAATGAAAAAATATAGCCTATGTTACTCACAGATAAATTACCTTTCTAATGGTGAAAGAATTTTTAAAATCGGCCGTTTTAAAAGTACGTTTTGAGCCTATTCATTACAATCAAACAAACAAGGTTTTCCTCTTTATAATATTAGTATAGATCGAAAAAAATCAACACATTTCGAACACACGGTGTTATTACGTTTCTTATAACAAAAAACAATTTTTAAAATTTGATTGTGTGTCTATTTATCCGTCCCCAAATCCGGCTTTGTTCTAGGTTTTACCGACTGAAATATACTAGCTTATGCTTTGTACGGGAGTATAGGTCATTATTTGTGATTGTGTTGGCGAATTAATAAGTCTCTTACAATGATACTTTTAAAGTTTGTGTAAATTAATTTATAGTATCAGTTTAAACAAAGTATTTACTTTAAAATTCAAATACTTAAGTGAATTTAATCATAAATGCTAAATAAGTAATTTATTTTCTATTTTTCAAAATAGTATTTCACTGTGGTTCAATGTCGGTAGATTACAAATGATGTATGAGGCTGCACCGCGCGGCATCCACTGATAAATAAAAAACATCGGCGGTCGTCGTTATTGGTCCATAAATTAAAGTCCAGCCGCTAAATAAACGAACTTATGTACTCTGCTTACTGCACCGGACAGACTGCCGAAATTACCTAAAAAAATAACTTGAAAACTTTAGTATGTACGAAGCAATGCGTATTTAATCCAAATGTGAAAATTTGAGTGCAACTTTAAAATGTTAAAAAGCTAAAGAACTGCTTAAATAACTATTAAAGAATTTGAGTGTAGCATTCAGAATTATTAATAAATTTTGAGTCATGACTCAAAGTACGATTTACAAAGTATACGCAGAGGAAATTTACTTTCTCCAGAGATTTGAAAGAGAATAAATTATAAGTCAGACGCGGTGGAGACGTGTAAAATTAATTTTGTCGTAACAATGCAATAAATCATGGCTAAGTTGTTATGTTGGCACCGACACGTTAGCGCTTCTACGCTTTGAGTATATGATTTATCATTTATACGATACGATTTTGTTGTGTACGTTCAAGAATGCGTTCGTGTATTGATTTCACTTTTTAGTGATTGAAATCTCAATTTTGCCATCAAGCTCTAAAGGAATATAATTGTTTAAAGGGTAAAACATGTAAATGACAATATTTCAGCTTTATTATATGAGAAACAGGCGATTATTCAGCTCTAACGCTAACAAAGGTAACATTAATTACATCAATAATATCACGAATTCCAACGAAGCGAAAAAGCGCTTTAAGCTATTCAATAACCCTTAAAACCCAACAATAAACGGCGAGAGAGAAATTAATTTCGCTATCAGTAACAATAATATTTCGTAACATTGCGGTAATGAATCAAATGCAACAATAGCCCTGCGCCCGGCGCCCGTCGCCGGCTGAGGTGTTAAATTCACGGGCACAATAGATACGGGAACGTTCCGCTAAATTGCACCTCCACGAAATATGGCTCGCGATTTATGTAGAAAGTTGTCTGCTATTAGTTTTATACAGGCGCTAAATGTTGAATAGCTCCAGGTCGCTTTATGAGTGCCATCCTGAACTGTCCCTGTTATGTACAAAGTTAGACGATCGCTTGCGACAATTTGCGCAATCAGTAATGATATATGTAGAAATGTAAACGATTCTTTATGTTACTTAAATCCCGATAAGAATTGCTATTACAGTCTACTACGGTTATAGTACAAGATATGGAATTTTATTTATCTAGCAAAGCTTGGTAGCAATTTCATTAAAACGGTAAATGTATTTCCCTTCAAATTGTTCAACACCGTGGCGACTTGAATGTGGCGAACCATGTCAAGGCTTCATGTGAAGTGAATTATATCTGAACAATGATATCGCAAATTCTAAAGTAATTGATAGCAATGTATGATTAAAAATGGACCGTATAAGTATAGCAAAAATATGAATTGCTTAAATGATTTTGATTTAAAAAAAGAATCTTAATTACAACGTGTGTGAAGTGAGCTAAACTTTCGATATGAAAACAAAAGGCGAAGGATTTGAAAATACACCCTCTACCATGCGACATTTCTCGCCGAAAATAATTACGAGTTCATTTTAATCAGCGCAAAACGCACCTACGCTTCCCCTAGTCGGCGACTTCGCAATCTCTTAAGTACCAGCTGTGCTCGCAAAACTCATAAAAATATACAACAGTCGACGTTCAGTGTCGCATAACAGTTGACTTTAGTAAACTTCGGAAGAGCGTGTTAAGTATCTCACGTGTTCAGTCTCGGGTAATGGCGACGACGTTTTACTGGCGACTGAACAACACCTGTGACGTTCCTAGAATAGAATGTTAACTGGGTTAATGACTTCAGATTGTAAAGATCTGCGTTCTAGTTTACAATGGAGTTTAGTGATATAACACTCAAGCAGTAGATAGAATCGTTTGATATCAATCGTAAAGAAAAAAGCAGTCTAAAAATATCTTACAATTTTTTAATAACCTATCTAAATATACTGTAACTTTGAGTCAAAGTTAAATAAGTTCAGCAAACAGACATCGCCAAAGGAATAACGAAAAATCGTCGAAAGCAAGGCTTATAAAAAATGGACAAGAAATAACGTAGGAAAGAAACAGTTATTACATTGCAAACTCGAGGCGGCGACCCTTTAGTTTCTTCAAGTTCAATCAAAGAGAGCAAACAGCGTTTGTGGTCCAAAGGACGCTCGCGGGGTGTCAGGGGTAGAGGCAAGGGGGAGGGAATTGCAAGTACAGATGACTCACACGGGGTGGTCGGGAATCAATAAATCGTTGGACCAGTCGCGACTTCCGCTAGAATGGCTGCAGTGCGATTTTATAAATTAATTGATATTGAGTTGCACTTTCAAAGTAATTAAATTTTAACATGCTCTTACCCATATTTGTCGTCCCCCACGGCTTACTATGGGAAAATTCTTCTTTTTTTATTAAAGACTAACAACTTCTAGGGAAAGCTTTAGAAATGCATACAATTTTATTACTAATTTAATTAATTGTAACTTGTAACTTTTATGAGTGTTCTTCATTTTTTTAGAAGTGTTATTATTTAACAGTGTTATTTATAATCAAATATAAATTAACAATAACATAAAAAGCCAGTGAGCAGTAGGTGAGGATCAAAGGAGGAGCATTACGTTAATGAGAGGAGCGGAAGTGAGAGGGCGCCAATCGACGCCGGGGACCGGCCGGTCCAGCGTGTATTGACTTGACATCTGATTTACGTTATTTACAATGAATTAGGACTGTAATTGTTTTAACGTTGTAATATTTTTACTTTTTACTATATCAATTACAGCATTGTCGATGAAGGAAATTACTACTTAAGTAAAGAATGTAGAATAAATATTAATTATAAGTGTATAAAACTATAAACGAAATTACGCGAGCCAAGTATAAAAATACGTTAAAGACTAAACAAAACGTGATAATGAATTGTCGAGCAATTAAAATTTGGTAAAAAGACAAAGAGCAGAGAGTGAATTTATTGTTGCAGTGTAAACGCAGCGGTGCAATGGACGGGAATTATGCACAAATGGCGTTAACTCTTTTTTTTGAATTGCACCGATTAAAATCCGCCATTGGAGGGTGTTAGGGTGAAGACGGAAGTGCGGCATAGACCGATAATCGCTTCGCGCCGACTGAAACTTTCAATGCTTTGTTGTTTTTTGTTCTGTTTTGGTGATAGCACTTTAAAGTAAATAGGGGACGTTGACTTTTGTGTTTATTTGTTCGCTAATCGTTTATATTCATAGACGGATATGCGACAATTTTCTAAAGAAAATTTAATTTCACAATACATATTGTGTCGTTAGAAAAACGCAATCTAGACCCAAACTTTTTTTATTTTATTTGCAACATAAACGCCGTATGGTATAAAAAGTCTAAAGAAAATATTTATGTTCTACAAAAACACACCAAAGACAAAATAACATAATTTTCCCTTAAACTCCAGTAAGTGTCAATGATATTGAGACAACAAATAATAAAACTAAAGTATTTACCCTAATGTGCGAATAAACACTTAACTAAACGACACTAATACTTTACAGGGACGTGTAAATAAGCGTAAAGTATATTTCGTCCCATACATTGTTAATCTGAGGACGGACCCGCGGTCTAAATTTGTAAAAGTAGTTCACGAGTGTCATTTACGAGCCACAAAAGGCACTTTACAACGGCTCGGGGACATTCATTTAAGGGTTAATCGTCAACTCGACTGTACTGCAAGTGTAGTCATAAATATTAACCCTTTTGATGCCAGTATCGTATAAATACATGAATATTTTTGTTATTAATTATTTATTTTTGTCAAAACACTGTAATAATGACATACTATATTACGAAGTCATGGGTAAAAGTTGACATTCTACTAATTAGGCAACGTTTTGACGATACTACTCTGTATAGTGTATATATTTTACTAGCTGTTCGCGTGCGGATTCATCCGCGTGAAATTATAAAAACTTTATTTTATTGTTTACATTTGTCAAATTATCAATAGCAAATGTCAAAATGATATGACATGACATGACAAACCTTAGCAATCTTTCTTTCTTGATGTTGACAGCAAATGGTCTCTTTCCCACATTAGGGTTTTTATCCAAAATATTTACCCCCTAAGTTTAATAGCGTGAAAATATATAGCCTAAAGCATGACGTAACTGTAGGGCTTTTTATTAAAAAAAGTATTGTTCAAAAATATGCTGTAATTGCTGACATCTTAGGCAACAAAGAAGTGTGTGTTTACGCTTTATTATAATACATATAATATATAATATATATAAGTAAATAAGTATAAGTATAAGTATATAAGTATAAGTATATAAGTATAAGTATAAGTAAAATAAGTAAATAAGTAATAAGTATAGATTAAATGTAAAAACACACGTAAATATAATGCTGATTTCAACGTTCACCTAAGTGAAGAATTAGTTTAAAAAATATATCAGTACTTTACTTCCTTAGCATCCTATTTTAGCATTTAATTAACGACTTTGTATTCGGCAGTTAATGTTTTCCATTTCCACAGCTAAAATGGGTACTATTGATAGAGCAAGCGATGCATTTAGGTGATTTCATACAACGCGCCACTATTGGCACTTGAGAGTAAAAAGCTTGGTATCCGGCGTTTGGCGTAACAGTTAACAATGGACGCAAAGAGTTCGTGTAGTACAGGCGACACCCGCAATTGACTGGCAAGTAACAGCCGAGAGCTCTCTCAGCCTGAGTGCATTCTGAGTGCAACTGACTATGCCTACACCTTCATGTTGTAACAAAACAAAAGATAAAAAAATGTTTAGTGATTTCAACACATGATTAAAGGTTAAAAGTTTAGTTTAGTTTAAACTTAAGTATATATTCTGACAAGGAAACTGGTGCTAATCTTATAGTTGTACGAAAAAATTGCGTTAGTTTCGTACAACACAAACTGTGTTTTAATATTTTTTTTATTTTAGTACCGAATTTTATCCTCTAACAAATTGCATGCATATAGCAAAACTTATCTCCAGTTCTGGTATTTTAATGGAAGCAAAATAAAATTCAGAAATTACAGGAAAACGCGAGAGGACGAGTAAATAGCATGATTTTTTTTTTAAGCGGGAACAAAATTTATTCCTCTTGTCTCAATAACAGCGAGTAAATACTGGCCAGTTGCAAAAAGGGAAACTAAAACAGTCTGGGAAACTAACCAGGTACCTACGGCACGGTTCATTAGTCGGACGGAATCAAGTTCTCTTCATGAATGGAACTTTTTAAACTTCCTCGTAAATGCAAAGAATCTCTTGACGTTCCGTTTGCAAGGACTACTCGTATATCGTATTTGTTTTTATAACAACTTTTCACTTTAAAATTTGCTTTCAGGAATTATATTTATGTTCACACTTTCTCAAATAGTGAATTCAAGACAATTTATATGTTGTTTAACGTAACATAGATCAATGTATGCAAAAGAAAATGGTAAGATTTATTTTAGGACGTGTCAAGAGAAACTTATATCAATACATTATGTCATTGACATTTTACGTCTAGAATCTAATCTAGCTCTATTCGATCGGTTTGAATTTAATCTATACAAGTTTACCGCTAATAAATGCTCACCTGACTGAGACTGTCGCCCACGCTGCCGTCACCATCAACCGCTCTAAACAGAGCGTCTTTATCTCGTCTGGGCTTCCTGTCGTGCGCCTCTCTCATAGCTTGGCTGTGCAGCCGCTCGAAGTAGTCTCTAGGCTTCATCGGCGGAGGCTCGTCGTCAGGCGGCGGTGGTGGCGGGGGTGCCGGAGGCAGGCGGGTGCGCGGAGAGCTGCGCAGGAGCGACCGCTCGTCGTCTTCCGTAGAACGCTCATCGTGCTCCGAGTCGGAGCTTCGGCTGTCGCGGCGTCTTATACCTTGGAGATGCGGCTCGAGGAATGTTGCATTCCTGGAACAATAAATATCGAGTTATTACTACGACCGTGTTAAGTATAACTCAAGCTTCTCAGATGAGTGTTCATCATTACATTCGCATCACAATCACGAGTACAAACTGTTGTGAGTGACTATTGGTTATTGATTAAATCATTAACGAAATTGAAACGCGATATTACAAAATTGTCAACAAATAACACTCATATCAAACAATGTATTTATTTGCATAATGAAATACATTCGCAGACGTAAAGATATGGCAGTAATGCAATTCGGAATGTTAACGGTAGCTAATATGAAATCGATTGGCGAGGCTCACGCTGGCTGGCACATGGGGCCGACCAGACTAAAGGGACATTAACTAAGATTTATTTCCTCAACATGGCGAGCGTCGCGTATTAATTAAAAACCTCTAGTGCAGCCCCCGCACGCAAGTGCGTCGGACGACCGTTTATAACAATCGCCAAACATTCTCAATAATTTGTTTGCAGTTACGCGTGCGGTTAATCGTTTTGGCGCAAGAATCTTTTGTGGTAATTTAAATTATCTGTTTTATAAATAGCGGTTCATCGGTTATAATATTGTAGTAAATTCTAATACTCCTATCTTACTAATTTTATAAATACAATAGTTTGGATGGATGGATGAATGTTTGATAAGTTTGTAGCCTGAATAGTTAGACGGATCTTGATGAAATTTGGCATAGAGGTTAATCTGGAAGAACATAATATATATGCTACTTTTGTTTTTTCTAATTCCACGCGAACAGAATGTGGGCGAAAGCTAGTACATTATCGTCGTATAGTTTGTAACATAACATAAGCCGTATTTAATTTATCTTTAAAATGCTATCAAAAACTCTTAACAAAAACAAATACCATTTGATTTATCTATCAAAGTAAGGGTGAAACTGTACGGATTAATTAGGTGTCATGTGGTTAGGATCAAAAAAGCGGTTGTAACAACATTGTCCACATGACATGGAGGTGACACTCAATTTGCTCACCCTGCGAGCTCTTACCATATATGTATAACTAACGATAACGACAATATCGCGTGTCTACAAACCTTGTTTAATCTTTGTAGGGTTAAATTGTTATGTAAACAATAAATTGTGTATAAGAGCGTGTGCACACCTGAAACTAAACTATCGTACAACTTTTTTAGTCTCGCTTTGATTCTTGAGGTTACATGGAGGTGAGCACACTACTCCATTTTGTTGTTGTATTGGCTGACAATCGATAATCGACAATCGCACAAAAGTTGTGCGATAGTTTAGTTTCAGGTGTGTGCACGATCTTAATGCTACTGAATTTCAAAATTTACATTTACGTACATTCAAATGAAAATGAAAAGAAACTTTGACTTTCTTTGTAGCACTTTTTCTAATACAAAAACAGTAAAATAGTAAAGAAGCACTGAGTAAACGTAGTTTTTATTATTAACTTTTAAAATTACTAGATATTGCGGTATGTGGTAATGCGACATATTGAAAAGTTTGTCCAAAATTAATGACTTTATGAAAATAATTTTCATAGCAGACGCGCGACCACATGTGTCCGTGCGAGAGTAATTAGTCTGTCTATACACCTGCGACGTTGACGTCGAGTTATGGCGATATTAATAACGGTGGCGTAACGAGCACGGGGTGGACAGAGGTCGACAGTGGCTATGGTATTTGATACATTTTACACAATTCGATTTATCACTTTAAAGTTATACTGCCTGTAGAGATTAAAAATATTTAAGAATAATGTTTTTTTTTCCATTTCTTCAGTTTCAAAATTACCCAGAATTCTACTTTGAATTGTCTATGAATAATTCAATTGAAAATTACTGGTGTTTTAGACCGATTATTAACTGATAATAGTCACAACCTATCGGTGACATATCCAAAGATCCTGGACTTAATGATAAAATAAAAGTGTCTATGTTTACGCTTCTTTTTTAAATGGGAATATTTTTAATAAAGATTTTTATTACAATTTTTTCTTTTCAATTGTCTAAAGAAAGAAAGAAAACAAAAGGGACACATAAAACCGTTTTTGTCTTCGTAGTTAAAAATTTAGCTCGAGGGCCGGTAAATGTTTCGTAAAAGTACTGAAACTGTCTCGAAATAATTTTCCTTTTTAATAAAAGAACCCAAGGGCGAATGGCATCCGATGTTTGTTGGGATATAAGGATGGAGGAGCAATCTTTCAGTCGAAACTTTGATTATAAAGAAACGGACTGGACAGAGAACCGCCTTTGTATAAAATACATTTTGCCATTTTTCGCGAAGAGAGCGGTAAAGATAACAAACATACATATCATATGCAATTATCGTCTTATTAAGCAAGCAAGTGATGGAGGGGAATGTTTGCTTGGTCCTGTCTCTTAAAAGTCAAAGAGTCTAGAGAATGTGTCTGTTGCTGTTGTATTGTCTGTCCCGAACGCGACACCCCTAATGGTTTACTTTTGTTTTTCTTCATTTATTCCCCGCCCGAGGCTCAGCCGAACGCACAAAAGAATTACAGTCCGTTGCGAGTTTTAGGTTAATTCCATAATTGAGATTATATTACTTAATTAAGAATAGAATAATTGATCTGTTAACTTTAGTTTTTTATTAGATATTTCAAGTTGTATTTTGGAAGACATCCAAATTAACTAAAGTGAGGCAAATGACTAGTTCACAATAATTATGTTGTTCATATTTATCATGTAAAAGAGAACTGCTTTTATTAGTCTCTTTTATCATGTTATTAATGTTGTTTTAACACTGGTGGAAACGCAAAATATATTTTTATAATAAAGTTGGGAAATATAATATTGATGTAAAGATACCCGATATTTTATAGGACAAATAAGATGGATAGAAGTAATTTTTTTCTGATTTACAACATATTAAAGAAAATTATTCGTTAAATATCAGACAGTGTAAAATTATTCTCCAGATATTGCTGAAACGTTGCAAGAAAAAAGGTACACAGTTTTATTCCGCACTAGTCATTTCGTTGCCCTATTTTTAGGAAAACAGTTTTTTTGCATTTACCTTTTCAGTATTCAGCGTCGAGTTTTCTTCGTGAAATAGTAAACAATGGAAACTTGCACACTTCGCGAGCGCTGTTGTTACTTGACCTAAAATTTTCTTTCTTTACACACAAGCTTACTACCGTTTGCCTTTTTTATCTTTCCAGAATCTTTTTTTAGACTAGGTTTTGACTGTCAAAAATATTTCGAAAGTTAATTCAACTTCATTGAATATGTATTTATAGAAGCATAAATACAACTACAGTAAAATATGTCAGGGTGCCCCACGGTAGTGATTTCATATGAAAAAACTACGTCGATGGTCTGCTAAGAGCGGGCGCACACCTTTGACAAATTTTTTGCACAACTGTTGTGCGATTGTCTATTGTTCAACAGTTTAGATGCAAAACAAAAAATCGAGTAGTGTGCGCACCTCCATATAAGCTCATAGTAATCAAAGCGAGACTAAACAGTTGGGCGATAGTTTAGTCAAAGGTGTGCACGCGCTCTAGACTTTACGAACCATAAACTTGAGTAAGATAGCATCATCTTGAACAACAACATCATCATCATCGTGAGTATCATTATGTATATTAAAGTAGCTTTAAATGTTACGCTTCGAATTTAATTTCATTTACAAAGCAAAACATTTTGTAATACTTAAATGGCTTTCCCCTTTACGGAGTTGTAAATATCGTAGTACAGTGTAGTCGTGTTGAAAACAGTTGGCCAGTGGCGCGTGAATACCATCACAAAGGAGCGGCCGGTGGAATACTGAATAGATCTCTTGCTTGCCGACTGCACAGCCGTCCTGATTGTAGCAGTCTGGAATTTGAATCGCTCGAACTGCATTTTGTATTGTCTAAAAATGTTTGCGATTTCTGATTGTTGAATGGTGAATATCTGACTTACGGAGTTCTAAACAATTTTATTCAGTAAAATTATAGACTTTAATGTTCTTGCAATCGACGACTTTTATTATTATGTTCGTGGAAGTTGTGAGTAAATGAATAAGTAAAGGTATAAACAATACGTTCCATTTAAGACATCAACGAACATTCTATATTCTAATTATTCATTAAAAACACAAGACCTTTAAGTAAAAGGCAACGGCCTACATACTACCCACAGCTTCTGTATTCGTCATTCGACTCAAGGATTTGTATTAGCGTGGTCTCATGTGATATCTTATATAATATTGCCAGTGAGTATAATTAAATTTGATACTTTTTATGTCAATTATGAAGAGTCGGCTGACGCTGACGCTGTAGGGCCCTCAAACTGCTGATATCTGCGCCACTTGCGCCGCGTAGCGGCAACAGAATGCACTTTATTATGTCTCCACTTGAAAACATGCCTCTACCTACGTATAAAATTGTAACCAAGTAATATTAAAATCGTTTGGTTTATCAATCACATTACGATTGGAACTTTAACTAAAAAAAATATGAATAAAAGTGTCATGTTATTCACTAATGTAATGAAATTAGTACCTATTTACTTAGCGAAGCAACTTACTAGGAATATATGAATAACAGTTAGTCTTGAGCAAACTTGTTCGGCTAGACAACTTCCTGGACATGAGACAAGTGTAGAAGTTATAAAATATTGGTTCCTTTAGTTTTGCATCGTCAGTCAACGTTAATATTTTTTTTTATTTGATAAAGCTTTCTGTTTAAACCCTTATGAGGTACGTATCGTATACGTATCTTTACATTAAAGATTGGTACATTAAATGTTACATTATAACAAGTGACGAACGCTACATTACATCTGTCTTCTAAGAGCGGGGGCACGCATTTGATTAAACTATCACACAACTGTTGTGCGATTGTCGATTGTTTCACAGCCCATTCAACTGTTTACTTGCACAACTAAAAATCGAGTAGTATGCGCACCTTTATATAGGCTCAAAGAAATCAAAGCGCGCCTAAACAATTATGCGATAATTTAGTCAAAGATGTGCGCACGCTTTAAATGCCATATTTATTTTAAATCAAATATTTGCGTATCACATTTGCTTCCGCGTTTTTCTTTATTTATTTCTGTCGCGATGCATTCAGTTCCCGACAGACCTAATGCTGTCGTTTGCGTTCGACAACCAATCAAATTGTATAATATATATTGAAATGAAGTGGTATATCAAACTAGCTCTGGGACGTGACTTTATTGAGATGCTCAATTTATCTGCCTTTCAGATTCTTATGAAATAAAAAAATGATCTTGTTTTTTAAACAATTTTTTTCTTTATAGCTTCCGATTATCAAATAGTTGATAGATCTTCAGAATCTATAAGATTTTTATTTTACTTAAATTTAAAAATATAGCATCAGGGTTTTTTTAATAGTTTCTATTCCTCTGTGATTAGTATGACACATTTATAAGTAGTAAGTAGTAGTTGATTAACGAGTTTTAGTTGATTGCAGTCACATTATTAGGTTGTTAGCCTTGTAGGAAATTTCTCACGCGGCAACTATACAATACAATCAACTATGTTACATTATTTTTTATATTTACTTTACATTTAATGGAAAAACATTATAAAAACTCATAACATAATAAGTTTATAGTAATAAGGAAACTAAGTTAAAATTCAAAATGTCAGAAAACTTACAACAGAAAATCATTCACAAATATATAAACACAAATTATACGATTCGGACACAAGATCTATAATATTCTAGAAGATACTACGAAGACGATTGCAAATATCAACAAATATTTAAGTTTAATGTTAATTTATTTGATTTAGGGCCTGTCCCACCAAATTGTAAATTGTCTGATAATAATCCAACGTGTAAAATATGTGATGTAAATATCGTATTTTGTTCCCTTATCTGACAGTGACGTCATTTTTAAGCTTGAGCCTCTATCAGCCAGTGGTGGGACAGGCCCTTAGATTATAACGATATAAACGCTCCTTAGTAACGCAACAGTATACGTTTGTTCCCGGGTGGCGTTCAATGCACCGCAATAACGTACATCGATGCGCGTTAACCAGATTTCTCCGGAAAGCCTTTTATAATATCTATTCGACGCGACGACGCCTCTGCTAATGCGATTATAACTGCATCTACTGCATAGTTACCTATAGCTCTACTCTGTTAACTGACACTCAGCTATTACACGACGGAAACTCGACGTCGCTACAAAATGGCGCAATAATCAAATTGAAATTTTGCGATACACCAATTTGTCAACGTCATAAGCGACGTTCTGTTGTTTTTCGTAGGCAAAAAATTTAACGTAACGCAGCTTATTTTTGATCAATCGTTTTTGTTTTGTTTTTAACATTTTATTCATGAATCAAATTGTACACAGTGGATTAAATTAGTTTACAATAGCGCGGAAATGTTTTAATTTAAACGTAAGCTTTTACAACAGCTGATATACCTTGTTATTTGGACTGTAGAGGCTAAAATATTTCAAATTATGATAAGAAATATGAACAACTGCGTTTTACATAACATTGCAAGAGTCCAGTAATGTTCAATTCGCCTTAATCTGTCCGTTAAAATTGCACATATTAATATCTTTCAAAGTTAATCGCTACATTGCAATGTTGACCTTTTAAAATATCACCCTCGGTTTTTGCAAGCTGATTTAAATGCGTTCATATTGCGTTACGAGCTCGTTGAAGTCTTGACCTTATTTCCAAATTACTGCATTAATCAGACATGTGTTTACATAACAATGTTATATGATCTTTAATTTTGAAAATTGGCTTTAAATGCGATATCTGTGCGCTTTAAGCCAATTATGTAAACGTAGAATTAACAGACAAATTAATATTCAACCTTTAAGCGTTGATAAAGTATTGAAAGTACGACAATCGATGGACAAGATTACTTCACATGTGTTTAATGTGTCATTTTTATAATGTACTAGCTGTTCGCGTGCGGATTCATCCGCGTGAAATCATAATAAGTTTATTTTATTGTTTACATTTGTCAAATTATCAATAGCAAATGTCAAAATGACATGACATGACATGACAAACCTTAGCAATCTTTCTTTCTTGATGTTGGCAGCAACTTATGGTCTCTTTCCCACATTAGGGTTTTTATCCAAAATATTTACCCCCTAAGTTTAATGGCGTGAAAATATATAGCCTAAAGCATGACGTAAGTAATGGTTTTTTATTAAAAAAAGAATTATTCAAAAATATGCTGTAATTGCTGACATCTTAGGCAACAAAGAAGTGTGTGTTTACGCTTTATTATATTAGTATAGATTGCAATAAATTATTCTAATTAGGGTAACTACAGGTATTTAGTATCTTTTTTAGTCTAGACAGATGCTATCTACTCGATTGGTATTTAACTAGCATCAAAAGGAGAGGATAAGTATTTAAGTTATTTTGAGGACGAAATGTCGTCTGTATTTAGAGACGCTATTTGTGTCACCAACGTTGCTCCGCGCAACTGTTACGCTCAACACGATTTATTTGGTTTATTTTAATTTCAATCTTATTTCACAATCAAAGATTAAATCGTACCGTTTTCGTATGATGCACATAAAGTGAAATGTACTAGAATAAGAAGAACACCGAACTTACTTGGCTACTAAAGTGTGAAATAACACTGAAATAACACTTTGAATGCCACAAGATTTTTTTTCGTAAATGACTTCGGAAAGCATGTCGGTGGCACTGTACGGTGGTCAGTTAAGTTTAGATTTATGTTATACGAGCATATAGAAATAAGCAGTGCGTATTGCAGTTGTGTAGTGTTCAACGTAACATTAGATGTTGCAATTTTATTCGTTTTCTAGTTTGTATCGCGGGGAGAGATTTCGCTTTCTACAGGAAACGCGGGTACGTTAGCATTGACAGGTTGCCAATGTTTGCCCACATGTCGCTTGCAATGAAAGCATAGCAATGTTATATTGTTGTACAAGTTACGGGCCATCGTATTGATAGAAAAAGATTTAAAAAATGTAACTTAGAACAAAACTCAAAAAATAAAATTGAAGGAAATTATGACCGAAAATTGGTTGATTTTATTTTTGTTACCTTACGATTATAATCTGCAACTACATATACATCAAGTATTGATGTATATTTTTTTTACTATTAACCTAGGATAGCGCACTTCTATGCTGGCCAGTATTGTATCGCTATATAAAATGAAGACTTTTTGTTCGTCTGTCTGACGCCGATTTGAATTTAAGTATCTTTTTCGAGTCTGCAGTATCGTTCGCGAAGTTTTAAACTAGAAGAAGATTGCTTTAAACTCGTTAACTACATGCACCATCTGCTAGTCTACGTTTTTATTTGAGATACACATATTTATATTATACAATTTGTTTCAAACTTCGTTTACATTTTTACATCGTCGTCACGAAAGTCCTAGCTACATTTTTGCCGCCTTTTATCATAAAAGCGCTTTTGTATCTCAAAATTAAGGTCATAAACAAATTTAAAGTCATCTTAATTTCAACAACAACGGGATTTGAGATTACGAGCACAAATTGATTTTTTAAGCGGATAAAGCGAATAATTATGCAAACGTGAGACATAGTCGGAGGCGGGCTTAAGCCGCGAGATTAGAGGGAAAGAGGGTCTATCAAAGAGGAGCAAAATGGGGACATCCCTATTTCGGTTAATATATAATGAGAGCTTCATTTCGAGACCGTGTTTACATTAATTTACTGAATGTATAAACGTTTCCCGCGTTTACTTCATGACTTATTTTACCTTCCTTTGAAGGTATTGCGTGAAATTTAATTTATTTGTTTTACTTTTGTTATTAAAAAGGAATGTTTTTTATAAACAGATCCAAAAGACTACTTTGTGTAGCAGTAGTTCACAAATTCAACATGATTAGTAACTTAAATGAAATACAAATGACAATGATTGAAATAAAATCTAACCACTAAAGATTCAATCAAAGATAGAAAGAACTTTATCATTATTTTATAAAATCGACATCTATCAATACTCGGAAATTGAATTGAAAAGTCGAGCACAAGGAGACAGAGCAAATTGGCTATCTTCTATTTGAAATAGTACAATAAGACTTAAATTAAAAAGGAAACTTGATATTTTAACAAATAAAATTGAACGTATTCTCACTTTAAGATCGCTTATTTTTAAGTTTTTTTTTAAATACAGTTTTTACGCTGCTTTTCGTCTTCTTTTTGTCTTGCGTGTTAAAGAAATATTTCAAGTTGAACTTTTTAAAATAAAGATCTATGTGCTTTTGTTTTAAGACGGCTATAAACTTTTAATTTAAAATACAAATATTAAAATAAAACATCTGCAATCAGGTTCTTTTCTCTAAAGGGTAAAACTTTATTCAGTAATAACTATATAAAATTCTCTTTCATCTCTTTAGCAAAGCTTCTTTATACATTTAAATGTTTTAAGTTAAACTGTCTAGGATCAGAGGGAATTAATTCATGGGTCAAGAGAAATATCTGACTTGTTTAATTTATTTGTTTGAATTAATTCGATGGCAGATTTTGAGTTCTCTTAACAAACATTCAAATTAAATCTCTTTATACTCCCTCCACATATGCCCATGCCATACAAAAATTCCCCAAACTAGGCTGTGATATAAAAACTTTGATAAATACGCGTGAAGTACGGAGCAGACATGAAGTAGGTACACGATGCGGGTTGATTGCAACAATTTGTCTGCGCCAGCCGCCAGCCGCTAAAGCTATAGCGATACTCAGCCGCAGTTTACCGTATCGTGTGGGGCTGCCCGATTGAAAACATGCAATATCACGACAAAACACCCATCGACATTGAAACCGAGGTAGACATTTTAAGTATTATGTTACCTGCCACTCGGAAACCTTAAATGGTTACTAAAAGAGGATTTAGTGCTTATCTAAACACTACATAGTTTATAGTGCACACGTAAGTCAGTTTTAGACATTTTTTTTTTTTTTTATAATATAAGGTGGCAAACGAGCAAGCGACCACCTGAATCCACCGAAATGGAAAGCGACCGCTGCCCATAAACATCCGCAATTGCAGATGCGTTGCCTACCTTTAATTGACGGAGGAGGAGACGCACATGAAGAGGATAGTTTCCCTTCCTATGCGTCCCCTCCACCGTCAAATCCACTTTTCCTTCCCATCCTTTCCTCTTAAGAAAAGGGTGGAAAGGGAAAGGGACTAAAATTAGGCCTCCGGCACCACACTCATCAGACGAAACGCGGAATTGCTTCCACTTCACGTCTGTCTTCTGTGTGGTCGTGGTATTACACCGGGCGAGCCGGCCCATTCGCGCGAAGATGTTAAAGCGGGCTCTACCACTGTAAAATTTTTTCATGGCACAGTTCAAGTTAATGATTTTAATAATCAGTAAATACGCATTTATAGTAAGAATGCATCTACGTACAGACTACAGACTAAGCGTCAAGTGACGTAGGTTTTCTGTACATTTAGTATGAATATACATTTTTAAGGAAGACATCATATTATTTTGAATGCAAAAGACGTACAGGAGTACAATGCTTGTTAAATTAGGGAGAAAGAAGTCCATTGAAAGTAAAGCAAGGAGAAGGCGGATAATTGGACTCTCGACGAATAACTAATGCTCTTTTCAGGCACTGTCTGCCCTTTAAAAAATTGAAATAAGGATTTAGGATAAAACTAGAACTAAAGTTTTATATTTGTAACTAACTTTTGCCTGCGATTCCGTTCGCGTGGAATTAAAAAAAAAACAAAAGTGAAACGGTAACACCTAATTTCATCGAAATCCGTTCTGCCGTTTAGGCTACAAACTCAAACAAACATGCATCCATCTAAACTTTCGCATTTATAATATTAGTATGATGTTATTATTAGTAATAGAATTTATCTACATTCGTGAAAATATAATTTAAAACTAACAAAGAAGATAAAGAAAAAGAAGGTCTTTGTCTCAAGATTAATAAACAATTTTATTCATAAATACAAAACCGTATTTTAATTTAAACGAATACAAAATGAAGCTACACGCGAAACAAAATGCATGTGCTGAATATTTATATTCATAAATATTAAAATTTAAACTAATATTCGTAGTTCTTAACTTTCTTTGCGCTCTTATTAAAATTTTCTTTAAAGCTCGACCTACGACGGAGCTTCGCAAGCTTTCCAAACTGCGGTCCACTCGACTGCATCCATTTTGCATCTCAAAACATGGCGCCCACCCCATTATCCTTTATTAGAAGCGAGCCCGCAGATTTTTATTTTCATTTTAAATAATAGCTTCAAGTTTGTATTGAAATTCGCCGCACGGTTGTTTTTTATAGTCTAGCACGATTAATCATTTTATTGCCTGAACGTGGTATGTTTAATTAAAAAGTTTCGTTATTTTTATTTTTACAAGTGATTCTGCGATATGAGAATTGGGACATTGGAGCCAGCGAAATGTATTGCAGATGTAAAACACATTTGCAAAACACATGTCATTAACAGAAACTAGGTTAGGACTTATCCATATGTAACAAAAATATTTGTTACAAGACTATTGAACTATACAGAAAGGTAGGTTAGCAACGTCGCTAGAGATTAACATTTTTTAATACAGGTAATGTAAACTAATAACATAAAGACATCTATATTATATGTAAATACTTTATCATCGTCTACGTTAATCTTAATAACGCATAAGATAATTAATTTTCTCCGACATCGCGACATTAGCAATATCATATTTCGGTAACAATGTTAAATTGACAAGATATATACATTAGCAGAGGCAGACGCGAGATCAAAAGTAGACGCTTCCTGCTTTAAATCAAACTTGTAACAGTTGGTGGCAGGGTAACCAAAATTTAGATAATATTTAGGATTGTCCCATACACTTTGGTATATTAAACGAGGAATATTAACTAGACTTTTTATTGACATTACGTAAAATAATACAAAGCCGTTTTATAGTTGGTTTTAAGTTTGGTAAAAAAAAAATTAAAAACAAACTTTGCAGAATACAACTACAATTACTCTAATTTTTATTTTAGGGTTTCTTTATGAAACAAAATGCGATCAATATAGTTTAAAGCTAGATTAATAGGGTCTTCACAATTTCTAAATCATGGATACTCTACTTATCTCCTTAACACTGAGAATGTAATAAATCAATTTGGACGCACAAAAGATGAATCAATTAGGCAGTTATTTTAACAGAATACTTAACTTCTTTACGCGCTCTCTTACACAATACAACAGCTTCTATTTAAAAAGTATGTCAATAGCTGATATTTATAAGACAATAAATTCTCTGACAGATGTTCATTCTAATATAAAAAGCAGAGTCATGAATTACTACTGTTATAACATACTATAAAAATCACAATGTATCTAAAACTTGACTAAAATACAATCATTTTTAGTACATAACATTTCGTTGAACAGAAAGAATTCGGGGGAGACTTCGTCTGACTCAAGAGTAGAAAAATTCACGATTAAAAATATGTTTCGCAGATACAAAAGGTAGGGGTGAATCCACCCCGTTGCGGTAAATGCATCAAGGCTTCACAGTACATAAATTGGCGCGCCCCATTGCACTGGCTAAATGTCTTCGCTTTCTAAGACGTAAGACGAATGAACGGATTAAGCCGTCTTTTGTTTCCTTACCTTGTCTAAGTCGCATTAGAACAACGTATATATACTCGTATATAAACACATACCTAATAATCACTAATTTTACTTTGCTAATGCAAACGAAGAATAACAACATCACACTCAATAGTAAGAAACAATTAAAACTACACTTGTCTTTTCAATAAGTTTTTGATTTTCCATTTTTAAAATTCAAAGTCGATATTAGATATTTGTTATATTTAAGAAAAAATAATTTAACTGTCCTCAAACTTCATTAATCTTAAAGCTCTCATAAGCTGTAAGTTCGTATATTCAAACGCCCCTGTTCAGTTCTTAGAGAATGGAAAAACACTTTGCAGCCATTTCCTGAACAAGATGTGCTGGAAAGGGATTCATTATCTACCCTCGGCAAATCCCCGCTTTTCTTGACGGCTACAACGAGTTGTTCAAATATAAATTGAATAGAGAAAACTATAATAGGTACCATTTGGTTTATGATACAAATTCTTTTATTATTTTTAAGCTATAATATTTTAGAGTTTAGACATGTGTAAGTTTTTATTAAATATTTTTTCCTCGATTCCAACCACCTTTGTTTATTCAGTTTCATGTTGTTTTAGGTAATTGTGAACACTTCAGACGCTAAACTAACTGTACTCGAATATATTGGAGTGTTTTTATTAATGCTCCCTCGCTACAAAGGGTTGCTAAGTGCAAGACCTCTCAGACGTCGTGTGTGGCGGATTTAAATGTCTGTTACAGAGAGACTTTCCGCCATGTGCTTTGAAAGGTCGAGATGGTTTTTTAATCGATAATCTTTTGTTTTCTAAAGCAGAATATTTTTTATTATCATATTCTATGTCTCTCAGACTGGCTTATGGCCAGCTTCCCAGATACTTTTAACTATTCGTTAGTGTTTTTAGTTCGATAGCTTCATGTGTTTCCGAACTACATAACTTGAGTTTTACACCGTTTGAAACTTAGTTCAATCTAACACTAATAAATCAATAGGTATTGATAATATGAATGGAAACTTCAGCAACCCAACAGTGACGTTTGTTATTGATTTGCACTGGATTTATCTAAAGCAAATATAGCTGAAGTTGTGCCCTTTATCGACTTTATCAAAGCCGTAGTTACATTTTTATAGCGTCGTAAAGCTAAAGTAGTGATCAGTGTTCACTATAAAGCATAGTACGGTGTCCCTTCTGCGGATATTCTTAGATTTTTAATTAATTACTAGCTGTTCGCGTGCGAATTCATCCGCGTGAAATTATAAAAACTTTATTTTATTGTTTACATTTGTCAAATTATCAATAGCAAATGTCAAAATGACATGGCAAACCTTAGCAATCTTTCTTTCTTGATGTCGGCAGCAACTTTAAATATTTACCCCCTAAGTTTAATGGCGTGAAAATATATAGCCTAAAGCATGACGTAAGTGTAGGGCTTTTTATTAAAAATGGAATTATTAAAAAATATGCTGTAATTGCTGACATCTTAGGCAACAAAGAAGTGTGTGTTTACGCTTTATTATAATAGTATAGATATGAAGTAAAAAATGCAGTTTTTCTAATAGTTTATTAGGGAGCGATTGATTATAGGTAAATGTTAAACCTATCAGCGAACCAAAAATGATTAATACTCTGGAATTTCTCTATCCGACTAAAGGGCACAAGTATTGCCGTAAGTAGAAATAGAAAATTCACAAGCATTAGTCTGCAGAAATCACTCATCAAAATATCATAAAGTCTAAAACATCAGTGCTGAATGATTCTCTAAATATAATTTTGTAATGTAAAAATTATGCAATAAGAATTATGTGTAAGAGCGTCTCACTCAACGTCAATATTTACACAAACATGTCCTGTTGATCGAAGCCAAACGATTACGAAGCATACAAATATGGTTTTAAAAATTACGCAATGAAACTTTAGCCGTGTTTATAGATGGCTTGGATTATTTGGATGCTTAAAATGAAGAACTTTTTTAGGGGTTTCAAAGACATTTCATTACAAAAGAACAACATGTAATTGAAGAAGGATGAGTAAAGGAAGAAGGAGAATTAATTATTCTGCTGATAGAATCGTAGTACAAGTCTTGTAAAACCGTGTTAAAAAAATTAATACCGTAATAAGACTATAAGTAAGAAGAAAATGAAACGATCCTATATCTTAAAACATTAACGGAACGGTAGGGAGAAGCCGTCTTTTGCAAGCTTCTAATTCTATAAGAATTCAATATAAATGAATTCTCACACTTATAGCCTTAAACAATGCGCATAAATATCGTAAGCTAACAGCGTATGACAAGTTGCATATCGTTGGTATCAATCATTTATTCGTAGCGGAGCTCGTTTAAAATGCTGGATAGATTGGACCGGATTCCACCGAGCTGCGGCGCATGCATAACAATGCGATTGAAGGAATCGTCTCCGATCCCGATTGTGACGTTCGAAAAATGCATCCATTCGACTTTTATTCGACAAGAAAGATCGCTGGTAGAAGACGATATTGAAACCAGCCGTCTATTACGAAATACCGTCTTTTTAAATTTGAGTGAAAATAAAATACAGCATTAAATTATGGGCGTATAAAACAAGATCAATATCTGTAAAAGTAAGTGTAAGACTTAGGAAAAGAGTTGATCTTACTAATATTATAAATGCGAAAGTTTAGATGGATGGATGTATGTTTGTTATAGTTTGTAGCCTAAACGGCTGAAAAAGATCTGGATGAAATTTGGCATTGATGTAGAGCGCAGTCTGGAAGAACACATAGCCTACTCTGTTTTTTTTAATACCACGCGGACGGAGTCGCGGGCGAAAGCTAGTTAAGTTATAAAAGGTTTAGATATTGGGACTAAAGACCACCTGTTATCGCCAGACTGATAACCTCGTATAAGGCATATGGTCAGTAAATAAAGTCCAATGTTTAAATGAAGCTATTTTATAAATAGCCAGTAAATTTATGGTCAGTATGGCGCTGGTCCCGAATGAATTGGCCCCAAAATATTTGTCTGTCGCTCGCTAGTGATTCTGGCTGGCTGCCAGGAGGATCACTTTCGCCAAAGCTGAAGCAGATAAAATATTATAGGGCAGTCTGGATTGGGAAGGTATGCTATGAGTCAGAATGTTATGCGAGCTTTGTAAATTATAATCGGGACTTATCAAATATTGTTTACGATCGAGGTCACTATGAAATTATTCAACCTTATATTTGCATTATCTAAATAGAAGCTTGTGAAAAGATCAATGGAAATAATTAAGTCAGTGTCTTTTATATTTTTAACCAATTTAATGTTCGTAAATCGGTTTAAAAACAGTAGTTTCTACTGATATTTATGGAACCTGTGTACTACCACTTTTCCTTACATCTGATCATATCTGGACCGGCTGCGCAACTTACGACTAAGCTACTTGTTTTTAGACGTAAAACTAGACTGCAGTAAAAGATTTATCGTTGTTGCAATCAGTATAATCAGTGCGCGTCTTTAATATAAAAATTAAACCTTTGATATTTCCATTTAAATTAAAGATTTTTGTGATTTAGAAAAATATTTTCACTAACCTAACTTTTTTTTACTATACTTAAGTTTTCAACCTTAGTAATTTTTATAGACTCTTCACAGTCACCTCATTTATCTAGAGAATCCAGCAATCTTTTCACCATATCACATAATTTCAATAACAGAAACAAGCGAAACTACAAATCAAAGTCTAGTTAAGTTAGAGTGGGCGCACACCTTTGTATAAACTATAGCACGATTGTCGATTGTTTCGTAGCTTATTCAACTGTTTAGTTGCACAACTAAAAATCGAGTAGTGTCCATATAAGTTCATAGGAATCAAAGCTAAACAGTTGTACGATAGTTTAGTCAAAGGTGTGCGCGCTCTCTCAGGTTATAGTATCGATCTGAAAAGCACTAGTTTACGTCTAAATAATGGCAGCAAAGCCTGTTTCTATCAGTGAATGACCAGAAGCATGATTCGCTCGCACCACGTTTATTGTGTAATTCAAGCTTGCTTGTGAATTACGACGACAAATGTTGACGGAAGTTGTGTAAATAATAGCTGCACATTGTTCTAAGCTTGTGTATTTTTGGTATTAACGATCTAAATTTAAGTTTACTAGCATGTAATATAACAAATAACAACATGATTTTGATTGCTTTGAAATTAAAAAAAAATCGATGAACAGTTTATCATCTCGTTTTAATTCTTTATCACTAAAAATAATAGTGTCTGATTTTGTTCATAAAATCTTAGCAAGATAAAATCGTAAAAAACGTTACTACTCAACCTAGTTCTCGAGACCGTAAATCTAAATGAAAACAGGCCGGTAATATATTCTGTCAAAAACAAAAGACGACCGTCAAAAAAAGTTAAGAAGCAACACACAGGCGGTCTCCTTGTTCCATATCTGAGACGTAAGGAAACATCAATTAGTTATATCTCGCCGCAGAACAAGTGTCGTGTGTCAGAGACACCGCACTGACCTTGTCACATATATCATACAATTATTTATGCTTGGCAGAACCGTTCGGATGCCAGAACATGATGACTAAGGGCTATAATTATAATACACAGACTGACTCAAATCGTCTATGGCCAGTTACATTTTTCTATGGCGAACGTCAACTGTTAACTTGAACAGCACTACAACACTCACTCTCTTCTTTTTTTCTTAAAAAAAAACTATGATTTAACATCTGATATTAATACCTATGTTTGTATCTATGATTTGGTTGTAAATCACTCAATAGTACTATCGTGATTTTACAAGTAAACAATTATTTTTACTATTTACATTGCATTCTGTGAAGTGATAAGTATGTAAACAATGTGAGCGTACATTTGCTCGTATCGCCAGGTCACTGACATACAAGTTCAATAGATAGATAAATATTACACACAACGTAATATAAGTAACTAGCTGTTGCTCGCGACTTCGCCCGCGTGAAATAAAAAAATAATGTAGCCTATGTTACTCACTGATAACCTATACTTTTTAATGGTGAAGGATTTTTTTAATCGACCCAGTAGTTTTTAAGTATAACAATACATACAAAAATACAAATCTGCCCTCTTTAATATTAGTATAGATAATAATAAAATACACAAAAATAATATGTGTTTTAGTGCATGCATTTTAACATGAGAGCGTCGGTGGGCTCAGTGGACTTGACTTGTTATCTACAGGTCTTGGGTTCGAATCCCGCCGTGTACCAATGTGATTTTCGATTTTTCGAATTTTCATATGTACATAATTTACCCGACGTTCTTACGGTGAAGGAAAACATCGTGATGCAACCTGCACATATCTACGAAGAAATTCAAAGACATGTGTGAAGTCAACCAACCCGCATTTGGCCAGCGTGGTTGACTATGGTCTAGTCACCCTATCTTAGGGTAGGCTCCGAGCCCCTCGGTGGGGACGTATAGTGAGCTGGTGATGATGATGATGATGATTTTAACATTACGTGCGGTTATTGACCTGTCATATGACGTATAGCTAGACTTGTTTTCATGATACTTTCAATATCACGTTTTGTTGCTTAGATGCTCTTAATAGATCCACATATCTGCAAACTATATAAGAACTAGTATAATCTATATAAAAAATTGTTTAACATATATTCTATTAAAGACATATAAAGTTAAATATTTACACTAACTTTTAATGTCTTGATAATATATGAATTTCGATTTGTAATTCAAGAAATTGTCAATTGAAACCATTTCATTGCAAAAATATCTTCGCAGTACATGATATTGTTGACCTCTTATGTACATACACAATAAAATATAAAATAAAATATTATAATATTTTTCTTTTTTAAACTGTGGTAATTAAAAATATAAAATATCAATTATCGCCGTCGCGATTCCTCTATCAAAATTATTAAACGAACATGACTGTACTCGTAATGCAAAATAAGCATTTAGGATTAACACATCTTGAGACATCAGAGGTAAACGAAATTCTTATGACGCATTAAATGTAAACCGGGGTTAAGGATAGGGGTAGTAAGAAGATAGTCAAGTGTTGACACTACGCTTGGCATTCTAGAGCCCTACACGACACGGTCTGTTCCAAACGTGTCAAAACATGCGTGCAAAAACTACGTAGATACGAGTACATGTGAACACTTATAAATGCATTCGCAAACGTAAGAATGATACCTACATTAGCTGTTACTCTTCCATAGTCGGTTTGTAATCATACAGCACATTACTAACATTAGTAGTAATATTTAGGTTAATTATTTTGCATATTTTTAGGTTAAGTTTTGACTTTTTGCCAAATTAGAAACACACATTAAAATCTACACAGTAAAGAGCAACAATAACGACTATATTAAAAAAAAGGTTACGCCAAGGGCAATTTCGGCGTAATGCTCATATTTTATTTGTCGCGTCTAAAGGGTTGCAAGCCATTGCAAATATGAGTAACTCGTTGGGTACTTAAAAGCCGCAAGATGATGACAAGGGCAAGCGGAATAGTCCTCGGGCCTACAATAAATAAGGACCCCGGTTAGGGCCCACCATCATTGTTGTTTCCTTAACGGTCTGTCTTATGACCCTCTTAATTAATTTGAAACTTTCTGAGGTCTCCTGTGGCGTGCAATTTGAATAATTGCACGGATAGGGCGTTGAAGCTTAATTTTAATTGCAAATATTTATGTTAAACGAGCCTCCTGGCGGAGTTCTCTCGGTCATATCGCAAAATATTGCTGTAGACAACAAAACATCAACAAAAAATCGCTCAATTTAACATTTTACATTATAACTCACTCGATTCCGCGTCAAAAATGATAATTACCTGAAAACAAAAGAAATGTTTATTACGATTTTCAAGTAAAAAGCGAAAGAAAGTACGCGAAAATGACATATCAAAGATAGAATATAACGTTTATTGAGATACGCGGCACGTTTAAGCGATCTATTTTACCTCACACCAGACTGTCCGACAGAGCTTGTATGAGTAACAGGATGGAATAGATAAGAAAGTCAGATATAAGGCAGACATTTATAAAATGACAAAGTTCTCAAAGTTTTAGATAACGCTATAGGTCATGTCGATCGAGAGAATTTTAATATTTTGATTTTTTCAAATAAGTATTTTTAGTTTTCATTATGTAACTATAAGTATTGACCAATTATTTTCTAAATAAGGTGAATGTGACAAAACCAAGTGGATTTACATCCTTTCGGAGACACCCAACCTATCATCATCATTTCACATCAAGTTAGTTAAAAATCTACCACAAAACTACAAATAAAACTGATTTAATAAATGTCATGTTCACTAAGTCAAGAAAATGTAGACTGAAAAATCAAAGCAAACCCAGTAAATGTAAAATTCATTGCGCTATCCAACGTGCTATGCAAGTTTTATTCCAGACATCTCCCGCATTCCCGGTCTGATGAAAGGATAAGCTCAAGCGAAATGGATGACAACTCACATTCCACAAAAGGACTGGATTACGTGGGAAGGATACTTATCGGACTTGTAACAGCTCGAGCGAGAACACATCATGATAAACAATAACACATAGCTAAGCGATCTGTTTTAACACTTTAATGGTCGAAAACTGCTGCCAAAGGGTCACTTCAAACAGTCGATATCGACAGCTTCAATCGGTCGGTGTCAGACAATCAGCTGTTAACCTCCGCTATACGGATGATTTGCAGGTATAATCTTAAAGAAATCCGTGTGTCCGACTCTAAGAGCAACCATCCTTTATTTTGTACTAGCTTTCGCCCGCGACTCCGTCCCCGCGAAATAAAAAAAAACAAAAGCAAGTAGCCTATGTGTTCTTCCAGACTATTCTCTACATCTATGCCAAATTTCATTGAGATCCCTTCAGCCGTTTAGGCTACAAACTCTAACAAACATCTATCCATCCATCTATCCATCTAAACTTTCGCAATTATAATATAATATTAGTAAGATTAGTTCTTAATCTCACTTTCAAAGATCATACAAAAACACAAATATACGAAGAAAGGTGACTTTATCAGGTCAATTACTAAATTTGCCTTCTACATAAAAAAATAACACATAAGTCCGTCTACAATGTTAATTTACACGCTAAGAAAATATATTGACATTCTGTTTAGTTGAATAATCTTCTAAATTTAGTTATATTATTTGTTTATATTAGAGAAGTAAGTATTTACGAGTTGAGATAGCTAATATAACTCTAGGATATATCTATTGACAACATCTGGTGCTAACAGATAAATCTTGTCGGAGTCTAAATGACCAGAAGTGAAACATTAACGGTAACATTTATATTTAGTAGCTAAAACAAAATATAAATAAAAATTATTTAAAAACACTTTACGCACTTGACTATAAATAATTAATTTTATACAACGTCGTTAATTATTATGATGGTGTTACAGATTATATGTAGCATTTGTGTCTGAAATTTTATTAAACCACGTGATTTGAATTTATCCGATTGGAATTCTAGTTGCGATTATATTTTAAGCATTATATAACATTTATGACACACATAATAACCTTAAAAAAATCGCTTGCACAATTAAAAACAAAAAGCATTGTAGATGAAAACAAAAGAGAGCATAAAATCCTTCGCACCTGTGGCATGAGCTGTTTACATGAGTTTTCTAATTTGTGTTCATGGATAAATTAATAAAATAATGAGGAGACATAAAATGTAACATAACTTAAAAATCAATATCTATATGGTGCATATCAAAATAAAATTCACTCTGTGTCTACTTTAAGTACAGAGCAGCATTCTAATGCAGACACGGTTTCGCAAAGATAAAGAATTGAGTGATCGTAAAACTACTTCACTTACTTGATAAGAGAACGGTGTTAAGCGTGTCTATAGCTAGGCTGTTTCATCTATCGCAGCGCAATGTATAGCGAATACGTAATACGAAAGCGCAACGCATGTTGTGAACTCAACCAAACTCTATAAAGATTTTACGGCACGCGCTTTTATCCGTCACTGTCGGGTAACTAAACAAACGACTATATCAAAACCCCGTGGGACACTATAGACCTTATTTTCAATGCGAAAAAAGTGATTTTCGCGTAATACGCGTTTTAAATCAAAGATGAGAGAACGTGCGACTTGCGTGCATTCACGCAACGAATGTACTACTGACTACTGTTGGCTTGCAAATATGAACTCGCAAAGGTTTAATGCCAACGCCCGGATGGCAGTGATCGAGTCGCGTTGCCGCGTATTTGCGCTAAATTTGCATAATAATTAATTTACACGGACTTATCGGTGTTCTTTTGCAATCGTAAGACCTGCACGTGTTCTACGTTTTATTAAACGATGGTACTACACACTATTGCACATTTGATTATTTATAAATGTATCAATCCATTCTGTAACATGTAATTTCAAAAATCCATAGATAAAATTGAAAACAAAATACCGGTGAACCATATCCTTCACACCCCAAGGACACAACAAAAATCCAGTCAACCCGTTTTACCTACAAGAGGTCACATGAAAGAAGGCTCGTGAAAAATATCAGATTATCAGTCGGAAAATGATCGTACTAACTTCATATACAAACGTCAACAAGGCACATATTCAACATCAAACGCAGTCATGTAGAAATGCTGGCAGGTGGCGCTGCACCCTTCCGATATGTGAAGTATCGAAGCATGACGACCGCAGACTGTATGGCTTTCGAATATATTACAGCCGGAAACACCGGTGCTATATCTCATTACACATAGTAATTGTACCACCAAGCACGTGCTTATAAATATAAAAAAGCGACATCTGCCGCGTCTAAATAATTACTAGGTTTTTGTTTAAAATTATAATTGCTGAATTAGAGTGTACAGATGACCTTATAGTCAAGTTCTATATCACAAAGTCTTATTATAGTAGAAATATTGTAGTAGAAATATTGCTTGAACAATTCAATTTTTTTAACAAATATTTCACATAGTTTTTATAACAGTTTTTTTTAATCTGTAACTTGGCCCGTTTATTATTTCAGCCAGTAACAGATTTTACAAAAAAAGAAATTATAAAACTTGTTCTTCCTCACGACTCAAACAATACGTTTTGTGCCCATTTTCGTACAGTTTAATGAAAAAAACACATGGCGAATATGCAAACAAAATTGCCATGCGTGCGGCGAATAATACTTTGGAACAATGGGTTGCAAAACACGGGGGCAACGCACCCGCGTTACATTATTGTGGTCGCCGATGTAAAAATATAACATTTCTATTACATTTTAAAAATCACATAAAAGATTTGGTCCTACTGCTAAAATTAGACTGAAGATATCCCATCTCACTAATATTATAAATGCGAAATTTTAGATGGTAGGATGTATGTTTGTTAGAGATTGTAGCCTAAACCGCTGAACGGATCTGGATTAACTTTGGCATAGATGTAGAGGATAGTCTGGAAGAACACATAGGCTACTTACTTTTGTTTTCTTTAATCCCACACGAACGAAGTCGCGGGTTAAAGCTAGTATAAAATAAAGGAAATCTTAAGCTAAAACTTATTCGATCCAATAATCACTTCACTAATAAAACGAAACGCTTATTTAGTAAAAATAGTCAACCGAAATATTACGTCGCATAGTTGTATCTATTCCGGGCTGATGTAACGACACCGCGCCAACAAAATAGACAAGTCAAAGAAGAATTTTGACAGAATTATGTTCGGTCGCTTGTAGACGATGACACGGCTGTAAAAAATGAAGAATGACTTCGATTGTGGGATGAGATTATTACAAAGTTTATGATAACGTGTTTTAATATTTTTAACCCAGACTTTTGACAAATATTGACGGTGTTACGCGAATTGTGCACAACATATCTGATAAATATACAAAGCTGCTATTGTTAAATTTAGATTATAGGTTAGTTAACAAAATTGCAAAGTATTGAATATACAATTGCTGATTAAATTCACACCAAGAGTAAGTTTATATTATACTAGTTAAGTTCTCGACTTTCTGTGAGAATAAAAAAAAAACAAAGATTATGATCTGGTTATAGAAAGCTTCCAGTGTTTTTCTATATCACAAAAAAAAAACAATCTCTTTATAATATTAGTATAGACAACGGTGCACAATAACTTCACAATCACTGAATCACTGCGACTACAAATTCTAACCTAAATTGAAAACCAAACGAAATGTCAAAATATCCTAAAAAAAACATGCGACAATCTGCAATAAATGCTTAAAATTCGTGGCACTAAAATGTGTAAAGATGAAAATACTCTGCATAAGTTTGTAAATTAAATGTTGAAAGTACTCTTAAAGATTTTATACGGCAACATAAAAAGGCAGCGTTCAGCCAAAGTAAACAAATAAGGAGTTGTCTCAGCGAGAATGTTTTACGGCTGTGAGATAAGGTAGCAACCGAGACAGCTGCTAGATTTACAAGAAGGCGGATTTTTAAGAATTAATGCGATATTCCTAAGCATATTTTTCACTTGTATATTTTAAGAGCACCAGGGATCAAGTACGAAGATGTATGATGCGGAGAAAGCAAGGAAGAATCCACCTTCTTTTAAGGAATATTTGCAGAATGCATAACAAATTATAAGAATTTTAATATGCTATTAACAGTGGTATGTTTTTGTCAATGTTTCTTGTTAGTCTGTCTACAACACAACGACAGTTTTTTTAAAGGTCAGACAACTAAACAGGTCATTGAACACTATGTCATATGCTCGACAGATGTTAAATTATTGTCGTCGCTGACTTAAATATGTATAGAAGTCCACCGAATGAAGCCGGGATGAATAGCTTAGCTTGTATATTTTTAAACGTGCAACCAAAACTTGCATCTCTGTAAAAATAGATACAAATAAAGTAAAGGCAATGCAAGGCAATGAAAAACTTCTCATCTTTAAAAGAACTTGAATTGTTGAAGGATTTTTTAAATCAGCGGGTGCTTGTAATGGGCCCTTTGTAATTTCTTTCGCTAATTTCGAGTATAGAATGTCCAATAAATAATTCTGAGTTAATGTACCAAATTTTCTCGATAACAATATAACGGTCACATGAATAAAAACATCAACAATATATAATATATACAATGGTACAGGTTTGTTAACTGCCAATTACCTTGAAGATACTACTAGAGCGTCGCAACCACAGTTTGGCAACCGCGTTCGAGGTCGCAAAACTACGCCTGCCAATCGTATAAACGTATTATCTACCTACGTGAAACTTAAATTGCCTACATTTCGTACATCACCGAATGGTAATTGGGTTTTCTTGTGGGAATAAAAAACAATTTAACTGCGGTAAAGTCTACTAGAAATGGCATTTCTGAATGATTGGATTGCACGAAACTTCTTTATCTTACGTACAAATTGACATAGTAACGTCATGAAAGAAAATTAATATACTTCTAATAATTAATTTGGATGAGAATATTAGAAGCCTCCCTATTACCTGCCCGACCCAATTAAATTATAAAAAAAATTAAATTAAATGAATGATTTTTAGAACTAATGTTAGAAGCTTAATCATTATTAAAAGATAAATTGGATGCTTTTAAAGGAAACGCATTTAATATACGAATTCAGGAAGATTTAGACGTGACTAAAAATTCCACGCAGACGGCTAATAGTAAACGAATACATCCGAGTATGCGACAACGTTATTAGAATGTAACTGTCAAGTAATAAATTAAAGTGGAAGAAAAATAAAGAGAAATAAAAACGTTAGGGGCCACTGCAGTCGGTTTACATTCAACAATAGAGTGTGTTGATGTTCAGTAATGGCGGTTGCCGCTCAGCGCTTGTAAAATAAACAACATTAATAACCCGAATAAAACAAACTTCGCGGATTGATTTATATCTTAAAAAAAATTATAGCATCGACGTATAAATATATGTTTATTGGTATTCAATCCTTTAATTTTTCTATAAAATTTTCCTAATAATCAAGTTTGTTAAGTTTGTGTTGGCGATTGATCACACTTCATGATAATATTATAAATACGAAATTTGGGATGTATTGATATTTATTGCTACATATGTCTAAAACAGCTCAACTCGAATTACATAAGAGTCGGAAATCGACGGAATTTTTCACAGATGTAGAACATAGTCTGGAAGAAAACAAAGCTTACTTTTTTTAAATCTGCTCGGACCGAGTCGTGAGCAATCGTTAGTTCCATATATGCTTTTATTTTTTAGAACTTCCATCGTAATAAACGGAACTCTATACACTATTTGATGTTAATAAAAGCGACATAATATCGCATTATGCATTCGTTATAGACCCCTAACATCGTTATAATTAACTGTTATTATTACTACCACAAATATAGAAACGTTATTTTTGTACAACTAAACTTTTAAACTGTTAAATTTGAAATAACTTTGCAAGACATTCAAGGCGGTAACAAACTTTGAAGTCAGTTGGGAGTCTGGAGAATTAACATAAATTTTAATGTCTGGATTTGGAGACATGTTTTTCTATATTTGTCTTTTAAATAGTCAATCTAGGTTAATTTAGTAATGCAAAAAGTTAAAGAACTTTTGCGCAAAGTTGTAAGTCACGGCCGGATACTGAAACCAATATTCGCTGTGCAAGAGCCGAGTACAATCTGACAGACGTCAACTATTTAATGGAATCTAGGAGTTTAAGAAACATTTAACGTCTCTGAGTCTGTAAAAATGCAATCCGTATGACGTACTTAGTCATATGGATTATAATCTTTATAAAAATGAATTTCTCAGTAGAGTCGCGTCAAATCATCTGACCTACATAAAGTCGGAACAATGGTGAACGACCGAATGTGTAAACATGTCGGAAATCACACACTAGTTTCGTTTACAACACTAAAATAACTCGCATCAGAATTTCCTCGTCGAGAGACGGCTGTTAATGTTAAAAAACAAAAGGAGTAAGTCTTACTTCTTCCGCGATACAAATGTAGAACATCGAGAAGTTATATTAATATGCAATATCGCTCGACCTATTTGAAAACGCTAGTGGAAACGATCCTTTACCATCTTACGTTACTATAGACTTTATTAAAAATTGGTTTCAGTATGTGTGATCTCTTAAGTATTATTATACATGGACATCAATTCCTGGTAATACTAAAAAACAGACGTATTAATTTTATCGCAAAATAAAAGATATGAGAACGCTATCGGCACACCAAAAGGGTAAATCCAAATACTTTTCTGGCCATTATCATAGCTAAGAGGATACCACTCAACTTCAAAACCGTTTTTTCAGTTTAAATATCTAAATAGGGATATGTTAACCGAATGAGAATTTAAAAGACTTTAAAGCTCTAGTTATTCGGAGCAAAATACAATGAATGGAAATCTAACAGGGGTTGCTTAGCCTGCGGGGAATGAAAAATGCCGCGTCGCTTCTTGTGAGGGGAAAATTATATACTCATCGCCTTACAAATAGATTGTAAAGGCTACGGGGGCGTGTGCGGAGACTACTCGTCAAACGAATACGTAGGGTTAGATCGCTGGAGGCTGTGGGGCTGCCGCAAAGAAAGTATGACGTCACGAGAATCAAAATAAATATACGACTCGACACACGAAGCCGTGAATTATTTCAATTGAATATATTTTTTCAAATAGCAGTTCCTTATGCTTTAGAAGTATGTAAAAGACATGGGACACATTTCCTTATCAAAATAAAATTTCACCTTCAATTCGAAGTATTTGAAGATATAATATAAATTTTATTGAATGTCACTGGCTGGTGATCATTTTCAAAAACTAACTTATCCAGTTTTCCTGTTAAATAAATAAATTAAACTAACTTAGAAGTCCTGAAACTCTAATTCTAGTGCGCACATCAAAGGAATGGAACAAGTTGCCGGCCTCAGTGTTCCCGTCCAGCTATAACGTGGGTGCCTTCAAGAGTAGGGTGAATCGGCACTTATTGAGCTAGCGCGCTCTATCCTTCGGCCGCGTCTTCACTTCACTTACTGGTCAAGCGCTGGTTTATTTACGTTAAAAAAAATTCTGTAAGATCCAAGTCCAAGTTCCAAATTCCTTAATTCTTCAATTTCAGAACATAAAATGTTTTCTTGATCAATTAATTCTACTGTCCTTAGGTTTATACGGTGGCCATAGCTTGTAAATGTGGTCAAGGCTGCATAAAAAACAATTACGTGAAATTTTAAAAAGTTAGGTAGCAGAAAAAATTGTCCGTGTTGTACAGGGGTCCAGTGATACAATTTTCAGGAGTAGTCCATAGCAAACGGATAGGGTTAATATTGAATGAAGGCACGGTCGGAGTTTGTTTCCCAATATGTTAACTGTCCGAGGGGAGGTTGCTGGTCCAAATAAAAGTTTTATAGGAAAACTTAATCTAAGATGTGTATAGTAATAGATATCTACATAGGTTTTTGAACCCTTTACTGTATAGTTTTTAACTCTATATACAAGAAATACTTTAGTAGAAATAAAATTACGTAAACGCATATTAACCAAGGGAATTTATTAAAAAGTTAATATAAGTTAACGCAAATAACAATACTAGAGTATGCATGTAAATGGACTAAATTATATCACGATAAAAATTATCTACAAACTAGCTTTCGCCCGCGACTCCGTCCGCGTGAGATTATTTTTTTTTATAAAAATTGAAATCGGCCCAGTAGTTTTTGAGTTATTTCATTACAATCAAACAAACAAAGTTTTCTTCTTTATATTATTAGTATAGATTATCTAAAACTGTCTTAAATCTACTACAGTTAATTGTTTTTCACATTACAAATTCATCGTACATTTCTATTCTTGATCTAACAACCATATAATAATACATATAAAGTAAAACGCATGTCCGTTTATCACATGCGTTGGTGTTCAGTGTTGTCTGTTCTAGTTTGCACGCGACAAGAAAGTGGGGGCGTAAGGAATCCCGTCCGGTTGTGTTACGGCTTATTAAGGCGAGTTAGCAACACATTGGATATGTAAAGTTACTGAATACTTAATAGTTTTAAGGAGGAAGCAGTTTAACGTTTACTGCCGAAAGAAGTGTTTCGGCAAAAGGTCTTAATGACGACCGAAGACCATGCGAAATAATTATTTAGACGAATATTGTAACTGAAACTGTATTGATCATTTAAAAGACAGACAACTACAAGACCGCGAGTAAGTTATCAAATTAGTTAAACATTCGTATAACACGGACAAAATACATTTTAGAGTTTAATATGCAATATAAGACAGCGGTCACGTAGACAGACGACGCATAAATCAATTTAATAGCACGATTGAACGAAACTGAATGAGCGAGCGAACGGAACGGATGCGAGGCTCCTCCAACTTGAACGACTCGTTCACAGTCAATGGACTCGTTAATAACAGAGATATGAAGTTAATAGATAAGACTGATACTTGACTAAATGACGCGAAATAAAGGCAAGTCACTTTTAGCAATAAAGTCACATAGGTTGACGTTTTAATGGAAATTGTCTCATCAATATTCTTAACATTTAAATAACGATTATAGACACAGATTATATGAAATGGTATGTATGATAAACGGTCAAATGTTTATCGTACGATTTCAAGGTCGATTTCTCTAGTTTCAGAAAAGTCTATTATAAGGAGTAAGTATTTTTTTTTTAATATGTGAAATTAATATAACTATAGCTATGTTGTATAGTTTATTATCTTTGGACAATCTTAATATCAAAGTATGATATAATAACATACTAATTTAAGAAAATGTTAATTGTTGTACGAGTATACTCAATATTCCTGTCTAAAAGATTCATAACAAACTATGATCTAAATTTGATCTGTTTAACATTTTTACCTACTCGTACATTCTTTATTCAACATCTGGAGCGCTTATGCAAAAGATAATGAACAAACTTTTTCAACAGTATATAGATGTAAAAGTGTGTCGCGACATTTGTAAGTTACATAAAAATCAAATAAAAACACATTGAGCAGAGATCTTTCGTCAATATCCGAGTTGATAATCTTATTTTTTCTAAACTATTATTATAAAGAGGAAAGATTTGTATTTGATTGTCGCAAAAATGTATCTGTGAGTAACATAAGCTACATTTTTTATTAAGTCGCGAGCAACAGCTAGTTTTATATAAATAAATTAAATACATCTTTACATACATACACTACTACTGAACTCTACAGAACAGGGTATGTTGAGATTATGATCTTTGAATAATTTCGTTGTCTATGCAAGATATCTTACTTCTTACTAATTTTACTTTTTACTGATATTATAAATGCGAAAGTTTAGATGGATGGATGGAAAGATGTTTGTTAGTGTTTGTAGCCTAAATGACTGAACGGATCTGGACAAAATTTGGCATAGATGTAGAACATGGTCTGGAAGAACACTTACTTTTGTTTTTCTTTTAATTCCACGCGGACGGAGTCACAGACAAAAGCTAGTGGGTTATATCGAGCACATCAATAGCTGAATAATTGACATATCCTTCCTCTTCATCATTCAAATGTTAATTCAAACCATTTGGTTTATAAGATTGGAACATTTGGATAGATAAGAATAGACTTTTAGGTTAGAAACTGTTCTCATTCAGTCAAACTGTTTACTATATAGATGGTTTACAAAGTGTCTCTAAAATGTATGTATAAATTGTTCTTATTTAAAACTTGATACATAAAACCTAAAGTTAATTCATCAATGTTGAGAATACAAGATTCGGTTAATGTTCTAAAGCAGTACTTCCTGCAACTCGCTACACGAGTGAACGTATTTTAGCCACTTTATTTGAGCAGAGCGTGTTCCCGACACTCGATAGGGCAACTTGTGACACTCCAATCCTGCTCAGAACATTATAGCCCTCATTAACCGAATTTAAGCCATATTATTTACTCGTTTAAGATTATAATGCCGTGTTACATAAACAGTTACTATATCGTTAAAAATAAACACTTTCCCCACCGGTTTACGGTCGAATTTACCTTGAAAATAATAAAAAAAACATTGAATGTACTAAAAGAGAAAATTGTGATACACTTGCGAACGCTACAATGTTGATAGCTTTGTTTTTGTTGAGTTTAAAATGGTTTGGACGCGAAAGCACTTTAAAAAGTTGAGCAATATATTCTTTTCTTGCTGTCGGTAGCTGCAACAAATTCTAACTTTTTTATATGATACTGTTAAAACAGTAGTAGTTAAAAGTGGATATTTAACAAGTTTTTTTGTTGTGTTTAGTTCACATAAAGCCACGTCCCATTTAATTTATCTTATCATGTTTTAAGAATTATCAATTGTCCTAATGTTCAAGTTTCTGATAACGTACATTACCAAATGCAGTTCAATTAGGTTTATCGTACAAATGTTATCGAAATGTGTTTCTATGGCATTTCAATGGTAATTTTATTTAAAGTAACAACAAGTAAAAGAAAGGTGTCGCCAAAGTCCCGATAAGGTTGACGTTTAAAGGGTTTTGCGTCATTCAACGATTATCTTATTTTGTATTCTATTATCTTACTAATATTATAAATGCGAAAGTTTAGATGGATGGATGGAAAGATTTTTGTTAGTGTTTGTAGCCTAAATGGCTGAACCGATCTTGATGAAATTTGGCATAGATGTAGACCATAGTCTGGAAGAACACATAGGCTACTTACTGGTTTTTTTTAATAGTACGCGGACGGAGTCACGGACAAAAGCTAGTGGGTTATATCGAGCACATCAATAGCTGAATAATTGACATATCCTTCCTCTTCATCATTCAAATGTTAATTCAAACCATTTGGTTTATAAGATTGGAACATTTGGATAGATAAGAATAGACTTTTAGGTTAGAAACTGTTCTCATTCAGTCAAACTGTTTACTATATAGATGGTTTACAAAGTGTCTCTAAAATGTATGTATAAATTGTTCTTATTTAAAACTTGATACATAAAACCTAAAGTTAATTCATCAATGTTGAGAATACAAGATTCGGTTAATGTTCTAAAGCAGTACTTCCTGCAACTCGCTACACGAGTGAACGTATTTTAGCCACTTTATTTGAGCAGAGCGTGTTCCCGACACTCGATAGGGCAACTTGTGACACTCCAATCCTGCTCAGAACATTATAGCCCTCATTAACCGAATTTAAGCCATATTATTTACTCGTTTAAGATTATAATGCCGTGTTACATAAACAGTTACTATATCGTTAAAAATAAACACTTTCCCCACCGGTTTACGGTCGAATTTACCTTGAAAATAATAAAAAAAACATTGAATGTACTAAAAGAGAAAATTGTGATACACTTGCGAACGCTACAATGTTGATAGCTTTGTTTTTGTTGAGTTTAAAATGGTTTGGACGCGAAAGCACTTTAAAAAGTTGAGCAATATATTCTTTTCTTGCTGTCGGTAGCTGCAACAAATTCTAACTTTTTTATATGATACTGTTAAAACAGTAGTAGTTAAAAGTGGAGATTTAACAAGTTTTCTTATTGTGTTTAGTTCACATAAAGCCACGTCCTATTTAATTTATCTTATCATGTTTTAAGAATTATCAATTGTCCTAATGTTCAGGTTTCTGATAACGTACATTACCAAATGCAGTTCAATTAGGTTTATCGTACAAATGTTATCGAAATGTGTTTCTATGGCATTTCAATGGTAATTTTATTTAAAGTAACAACTAGTAAAAGAAAGGTGTCGCCAAAGTCCCGATAAGGTTGACGTTTAAAGGGTTTTGCGTCATTCAACGATTATCTTATTTTGTATTCTATTATCTTACTAATATTATAAATGCGAAAGTTTAGATGGATGGAGGGATGTTTGTTAGAGTTTGTAGCCTAAACGGCTGAATTTGGTATAGATGTAGAGGATAGTCTGAAAGAACACATATGCTACTTATTGTTTTTTTTTAATAGCACGCGGACGGAGTCGCGGGCGAAAGCTAGTGTTTAATAATTTGTTGTAAAATGACCCAACTCTAAGAAAATAATGTCATAAACAACAATAAAGTGACAGTTGACAATATATCAACATTTAACTTATTCCTTTCTGGGAAATATAAAAGAAAAGATCAATATAGAGACAAAACACTTGCTAGAAGTTCCAAAGTTGTACATATTTTGCCTACAAAGGAAATAGACAGGGGTGATATAAAAATGTTCTTTTTTGCACAACGTAACGTTACGCCAGAAGAGAAAATGACGGAACAAAAGTCGGTCGAGCGTGGCGGTGAGTAGAAATCATGCGTGAAACAGCCTTTCGTAGATTTATCTACTACTATAGTAAACTGATTGTAGGGCACTGGATCTAATCGTAAGCGATACTCGATGACTCGAGAACTGGTAATCGATTTATTGCCAATTGTAAATCGTAGGCGAGGCGGAAGCTTGCCTATGATTTATTTCGTAAGTAGTGTAAAGGAGAAATCTATTTTTGAATTCAAAGTAGAACAATTGATTTTTCTTCTCATTGAATTTGTTGATTTTCTTTTAGATTTGTATCCTCTTCTAAATATCGTTTCAGCAATGCACTGTAGTATATTCATATATTTATACTAATATTTTAAATAAAAATGATTTGTTTGTTTGCATTTTATAGGCTCCTGAACTATAGAATCAGTTTAAAAATTCTTGCACCATTAGATAGTTACATTATCACTTTAACATAGGCTATATTCATTACTAAATTTTTATAAATTCCGCTCGGACGAATCGCGACCAAAAGCTAGTCTTCAAATTATTTGTATTTTTTTAAATAAAATTCTAAGAGAGACTTATCAGTGTCTTCGTTTCATAGTATCGTGTTCAAATAAACAACATAATTTGAAGAATGTAGCAAGTTTCGTCTAATAAAAACTTTGTTATTTCCACTTCGTATTAGCCTCTCCCTGCAGTATCTAAGAAATGTGACGTCCGATTAATGTCCCCGGCGGCTCGGCATGAACTACCGAATTTGGTGCCCGCATCGGATCGGGGTCAATGACCCCTAGTATACACTGACGGATCTATGACGTTGAAGCGATTTGATAGACAATGATGTAACAAGCATAATTGTTTATGTTTACCTTCATGCGTTAAGTAATTGCATACCTATGTGGTTACAATCTTAAACTAATTAATTATTTCTATTTAATATCAAAACAAATATATTTGCAATAATATAAAGGCAATGAGTCATTATGCGTTACCCGGCTGCTGCCTTCTATTGCAGTATACATAAAAATATTATTCGCTATTAAGTTATTTAATTTTATTAATGGTAACAGATTACATAATTATACAATTAGAAGTCGCTTAGATTTTTTTTTTAATAGCACGCGGACGGAGTCGCGGGCGAAAGCTAGTGTTTAATAATTTGTTGTAAAATGACCCAACTCTAAGAAAATAATGTCATAAACAACAATAAAGTGACAGTTGACAATATATCAACATTTAACTTATTCCTTTCTGGGAAATATAAAAGAAAAGATCAATATAGAGACAAAACACTTGCTAGAAGTTCCAAAGTTGTACATATTTTGCCTACAAAGGAAATAGACAGGGGTGATATAAAAATGTTCTTTTTTGCACAACGTAACGTTACGCCAGAAGAGAAAATGACGGAACAAAAGTCGGTCGAGCGTGGCGGTGAGTAGAAATCATGCGTGAAACAGCCTTTCGTAGATTTATCTACTACTATAGTAAACTGATTGTAGGGCACTGGATCTAATCGTAAGCGATACTCGATGACTCGAGAACTGGTAATCGATTTATTGCCAATTGTAAATCGTAGGCGAGGCGGAAGCTTGCCTATGATTTATTTCGTAAGTAGTGTAAAGGAGAAATCTATTTTTGAATTCAAAGTAGAACAATTGATTTTTCTTCTCATTGAATTTGTTGATTTTCTTTTAGATTTGTATCCTCTTCTAAATATCGTTTCAGCAATGCACTGTAGTATATTCATATATTTATACTAATATTTTAAATAAAAATGATTTGTTTGTTTGCATTTTATAGGCTCCTGAACTATAGAATCAGTTTAAAAATTCTTGCACCATTAGATAGTTACATTATCACTTTAACATAGGCTATATTCATTACTAAATTTTTATAAATTCCGCTCGGACGAATCGCGACCAAAAGCTAGTCTTCAAATTATTTGTATTTTTTTTAAATAAAATTCTAAGAGAGACTTATCAGTGTCTTCGTTTCATAGTATCGTGTTCAAATAAACAACATAATTTGAAGAATGTAGCAAGTTTCGTCTAATAAAAACTTTGTTATTTCCACTTCGTATTAGCCTCTCCCTGCAGTATCTAAGAAATGTGACGTCCGATTAATGTCCCCGGCGGCTCGGCATGAACTACCGAATTTGGTGCCCGCATCGGATCGGGGTCAATGACCCCTAGTATACACTGACGGATCTATGACGTTGAAGCGATTTGATAGACAATGATGTAACAAGCATAATTGTTTATGTTTACCTTCATGCGTTAAGTAATTGCATACCTATGTGGTTACAATCTTAAACTAATTAATTATTTCTATTTAATATCAAAACAAATATATTTGCAATAATATAAAGGCAATGAGTCATTATGCGTTACCCGGCTGCTGCCTTCTATTGCAGTATACATAAAAATATTATTCGCTATTAAGTTATTTAATTTTATTAATGGTAACAGATTACATAACTGTACAATTAGAAGTCGCTTAGATTTTTTTTAAATTATTTCATTTCGCGTTGAAAAAATTTCAAATATTGGTGTAATAATATAATAGTGGATATATTTATTAAATGAATAATTATATTAAATCTAATTATTTTTTAATTACGTATAACGCATACTAATATAATAATCAATAGTGATCGAGTAATACTGCAGTTTATGTGACAAAAAAGACATGCATTACTAAATCACCTGTGCTATTTTTCAAACAAAGGCGATATTTGCCAGTCTTTGAGGTCGAGCATTGCGACTGGGGAATGTTCCCATATCGTGATTACTCATTCCCTTTGTAGTTACAATCTGCCTTCCTGGTTGACACCGTTTGTAATTTACTGCGGAATATAACGTGATTTTTGATTTTTTTTCATATTCCTAGTAATAAGGTAAAATTTAATATTAATCTACTGAAGCCATTTGACAATATTACTCTTGTTTGTCTACTATAAAGGGATTCATACACATTTAGATAAGAAATCAAGCTAATAGTATATCGTCGACACATTGACCGTAATATCGCTGGCAAACAATGGCATCCGTGTGCGCCATGCTTTATTTTATCAGCACTCAATGAGAAATATCTTGCGACATGATTTTGCAATAGATTTCATATTATAATTATTATATTATATAAACTATTAAGTTTATATAATAATTATACGTATTAACGTCAGGTAAAAAATCGATATTTTTCAATCTAATCATTTTAAATAGACTTCGATACTAAGCTTTTTTTTCGTTCTATGAAGAGATTACATCCCATGGAGCGCAAGGAACGGACGCATTAATTATTTTTAATTAATCACAACCCGAATCCTGGCAACCCCCGCTCTTAAATTGCAATTTAAATTCTCATAAACTACTAAATATTTAATAAACGACACGAAAATAACCTTAACGACGAACGGAAAAAAAACGTTAAGCGCGAATTGAAATTCCCGAAACGTTTTGAGAGATTGAAGAGGCTTTTATGGAAATGGACTGAGCGTGCATTGGACGATAGGCGCCCACCTAGACGTATTACATCTAGGGTTTCCACTAACGTTTTAGAAAATCCAGGACACTGCAGAAACTTGACATTACTCACTCTTTTCACGATAAACGACTTTCCTAAAGAGTCAAAGAAAATATAAAACCACTATTAGCTTTATAATTTTAAAATCGGCTTAATAAAATGTGTAATGTACTTATAATTAATTAAAAAATGTGTAAGTACATTACACATATTTTAATTATAATTTAAAAAATGTGTAATGTTGATACTAACCATTTTTTAATTAAGTCAATAACCATTAAATATTTTGATAGTAAATTGATAATTCAAACCCGATATGAGATCGGGAACATAGTTTAGTGTATAAATTATTTGTAGAGAGTACTTCGTAGTTTATTAATGTACGGTTACGCCCTTGCCTCGGCCAGTTTCTCTGGTAATAGCATAAACAATACTCTAGTGCTCTGAAGTTGGGATGGTGCGACAGTTTATGGCTTAACCCCATCGCTGTATCTAGGAACGCAGTTATCGTAAGTCAGTCCAAACTTTGTATGGATAACGTAACAAAGCAAATTGGAGAGACAACATTCACTTCAGATTGTATATTTAATGTTTGATCTAAGAAGAGAAGAATTACATTTTGGGTTACTACGAATTTCCTTGGCACAATTTTTAATCTATTATATAATAGTATCCTAAAATTAATTCCAAAATAAGTCTATGTTGTATCTATTTTTAAAATACGATCAGGAATGTCCCAAATAGATGGGACACAGGTGGAAATTGTGATTACACCGCTATTTTAAACATTCATGCCTCCGTCTGCAATTTAGTCGTCGCAGATGCTTCACCTATTTGAGTCGTATAACACCAACGTTGAAGCCCGTCTTGGTGTTTCAAAATGTAAATTCTATTTTACTTACCTTTGCATGTGATTACGGTTCCTTGATTTATGCATTTTTTAAATAACTTGTTGGGAAGAGTAAAATTTCACGTAGAGCCGGAAAATAAAATTCAATGGGATGCGAAAAAATCGACAAGGACTGTGTACTCGATGCTTAGACGAATATGTACATATGTTACGAAAACTGGTAAAAATAATGAATTTCAATTAACATTGCCTTGTTAATTCGCTAATAACCATTTTGCGCTTGAAAATTAAACTGGTTATATGTTTTTTTTTTGTTAAATAATACCGCTAAAACAATAGACTGTTAATATTTTCGTCAACGCATTGATAAATGAATCGACTTCAATAATTATTTCAATCGTGATGCGATCGAACTAAATTAAATTGAAAGTGAGTTCATATTGTATTAAAGTCATCAATATGCGCACTTTTTAATGTGTCCGTCGCCAACAAGGCAGATATAAATTATTCATGGGAACCAAAATGATTCAAGTGGGCGACAATTTGGTCAAGTATATCGTATGTTTATATTTTTTTATAATATAAATCATATGTAATAAGTTGAAATGTATAGTTAAGACAGCCAGTAGTAATAGACGATTCTTTTTTAATTCTTTTATTTTATTTAATGTGTCCAATTCACACCACCACATAACATCAAGTAGGATCGTGGTCAGACGCTGGTTATTCTAATAAAATGAAGATAAAACAAATTTATAGAACATACTAGTAAACTAAAGTTTTTCTAAATATATCTTGCATATTCAAGGCTCAAAGTATTCGTCATTGCAAGGCCTTTTCATCCATACTTAGCATTACGTCAAAAGCTATCGATTATCTGTCAAGCGCTGTTTTTAAAAATAAAAAAAAATATGAATCTTTATTTCTTAACCGACTTTCAAAAGGAGGTGGTTCTGAATTCGTTTGTATGTTTAATTTGTTTATACTATGTTGGTCTCATTATTGACGAATAAACATCATCTGACAGGAGTATCAGAAATAAATCCGTCCTGCCATTAAGGTATTAAAATATGCGTTTCCCCCTCCAGTAAATTGTGCGGATTGGCGCCATGTTTGATTTAGAATGGTGACTTCCGATGGGATTGGGGCATGAATTAAGTACATTATCTGCGCCGGAAACGACGCCAACGGCTCTTTGAATATAATATCAATAAATCTTATGATTATTGCTTCTCGGTAATGTTATTGAATCTTTTATTTAATTACAATTAATAATAGAGATACAAAGTTGTACAGTGATTGACTAGGGCCAAAGAAATTAATATTACATACAATATCTTGCAGTATGCGTTGTAATACGTACGAAATGGCTTGATTCAAAACTAACTTCATAAAATACAAGATCATTTTATTTATTTTAGACTATTTACAATTCGTTATAGTAACTACTTACGTGAAGCAAAATCTTTGTATTTGACATTTGACAGAGTTAAAGTAAATGTAGAGAAGTGAACTTTTTTTTTCAATAAAATATATTTGATCAAGAATTATGGACCAATAGGATAGGCGGCTAATACGTCAACACAGTTTGACTTAACGGAAGGTAATAAGTAAATATATTTACTAGATATACAATGGTATAAATGTATTGAAACAGAAATGGTACAATGTAATCATTCGAGATTATCATAAGATTTAACCACGATTTCGATTTCTCTCGTCTTATATCGGAGAACTGATTTGAATAAATGGGACCAATATTCAAATAAATGGATTCAATATTCAAATATATTCTAAGGGTAAGATTACACTGAGTTATACATTACATATTTGATACTTTGGTTACTTGTTCATTAGAAATTGTGTACCTACAGTGAAGTTCTTGTTCGTGAAGTCCAAAAACTAACGTTATTTTATAGAATATATATAAATAAATAGTCCGCTATAAAATGAAAAGGTAATTTTCCTTGCGTTTACATTGACTTTTATTAAATTTTTCAACTTCAATGATTACTTTGTGTATACTATGTCTATAAATTTATCTATGAAATTGTTCAATAATTCAAAGCATATCGCATACCAGCAAGCAGCAGAAGTCACCCAGCATGTTCTGGGAAAGAGCGTGTGATATACATTAAGTTCGCTTCCCTTCATATCGTCCATCGTCTATCAATTACCTGATTACGCATGTAATAGACATGTCTCGTGATCGGTCGAGATAATCATCGTCTCGCATGCCGCCACTAATTGATATGCTCTGTGCGATGTCCTACATACTATTGTATATGAATACATGTATCTTACTTTTTGCAACGTTACAGAGCCTAGTGCAGGGGTCGCGAACCACTGGCTCTCGTGCCATAAATGACACACGACATAATATTTTGGGCACTTCCAAAATAGGAAAAAAAAACTTCGAAAAAATTATGAAGTAGGTGTACCATGGAATTGACATAATAATCGCAGTCAAAATTATTCGATGGTATTTTTAAGACCGCATTAAGCGTTTCTTAAAAAAAAGGCACTTTGATGCATAGGTACATATTCGCAAACCCTGGCCTAGGGTAAATATTTTTACAATGATCACACGGTGAAAAAATAAGAACTAAGGAACATGATCATTTTACAAACCAGGGCAAATAGTTTTGATTCACCTTTTTCAGTTATAAACTTCATCAAAATTCAATTTCCATTTTAAAATTGAAGTCGAAACAAAAACCAGATCGTCGAGTATCGCACGAACTTCAATAACAATTTGCAAATATGAATCGTGATTTAATAATCAAAATCACTGCAGCATTCAAACTGCAATTTCGTTATGGGGAGCTGATATTGGATTTCTCTGTGGAATTTGTTTGGGAACACTCGAGGGATATAATGCGATCCCGACCTTCCTATCCATTGTACGGGGCTGTGGAACGCGCTTCCGTTTTATTTCAATTACATCGGCCACTGATCTGACATTATCAATGTTGAATTTACTTATTTAACAGTAAATATATTCAGATCTTATTCTAACTTTAGACCAAGAAGTTTTGTCAGTATTGTTTCAACTCTTATTGATTATCAAAGATGTTCCACAGATTATTCTTCCTATCTTCAATCCTTTATCTATCTATACTATTATAATAAAGCGTAAACACACACTTCTTTGTTGCCTAAGATGTCAGCAATTACAGCATATTTTTGAATAATTCTTTTTTTTTATAAAAAGCCCTACACTTACGTCATGCTTTAGGCTAAATATTAAAGTTAGGGGGTAAATATTTTGAATAAAAACACTATGTGTTAAAGAGACCATAAGTTGTTGCCAACATCAAGAAAGAAAGATTGCTAAGGTTTGTCATGTCATGTCATTTTGACATTTGCTATTGATAATTTGACAAATGTAAACAATAAAATGAAAATTTCATAATTTTATGCGGATGAAGTCGCATAGGAACAGCTAGTCCTTTATAAATCTGGATTTGAGACTTAATTTCTGGTACATTTTTGATTATTTAGCCTTCTAAACAGATATCAATTTTTCGATTTTATTCAATATCTTGAATATTGACTTCAGTTTCTAAAGTTTATTCTCTATCATTAAAACATTTTCTAAACAAATAATTCTTGTTAACAACTTCTATATCAAGGATATCTACAAGTGTAATTGACACATGCAATGATAATATATCAGATACTTCTATCTTTAGATTTATTACACCGCTGTATATTATATTTCCGTTTCCATGTTACGCAAGATCTGGCTGGATGTAATTATACCATTTTAATTATGAATAATCTGGATTCATAACTTACGTCCTAGACAGGACGTAAGTTATGAATCCAGATTATTCAATTCAAGGTTTAATCATTCGATTGTATAGACATACAATCGAATGATTAAACCTTCATTTATATAATCCAATAAAATTTCTATATTCCTTACAACAATTTTTACCTTTATGTTTTCAATTTTATAGTAACAGAATTAATAATTTCTTATGCACTCAAAAGTGCTCGTTATTAAAGATCGGTCTAATTAATGAAACATTGATTGTACGCTTTCACAAAACAAACAAAGAACTCGGCAACGAAACGAGAAGTACAAAAACAAACAAGAGCAAAGTGAGACTGGAAAACGTAGGGCTACGTTGTAAACAAACTTTCCAGGAAAACGTTATTGTTAGAGTTGTTGTAAATGTTAATATTAAATGGTAACAAAATACAATACCAATTCTCATAGAAATGAGACGATTTACTGTCATATTCAGAATCATTTTCTGGTTACTTAAATAGTCACTAACGTCCTCCTTTAGTGATCACTAAAGAACTGCGATGATCTCTAAGATACATCTAATTATCTACTAAGATCTCCCAAAATTAGAGACAACAAACCAATACATATCAAGCGTGAAATTAATCAAAGCTTTTAGTATACAAACGCAGTTCAAATCAAACAATAATACCGCGGTTTGGGCTTATAGCAATCCCCAAAACCAACCCTTTACGGGAAATTTTCAATCAGTGCAATTCATAATCCATAGGTTGCTGTTAAAATGTATGCATTGCAGAGCTGTGTTTATTAAATCCCCCGTAATACGAGGGCAAGCAGACAATTAGGGCTGTCCAGGGAATGCGCCTGTCAATCAGTATAGTACTCGAGCGCGGTTATGTGATACTACTGACCGGATATAGGGGAGGCAGCCCTTGAACGGTATAATCACTGTATCGAATGTTTGATATTGACTACCTGGCGGATGGGCTTTTAACAATTTTTAAAAATGCTTTATGTGGAGCATGGTGCAAAATTTGTCTCTTTGCAAACGTTATTTTAACATTAACTTTTGAATTTTCAAATCAATCATCATCATATTAACTATATTTTGTCATTTTAATAGAAGCAGTAAGCCTACGTGTGTGGAATAAGTTTATATTTCCTTGTACAATATAATAAGACAATCAATACGGATCAATGCGTTGGCTGACCGCCGATATAGATTTTCCTCTGAGTTAAATAATAACATATTAGAAATACTCGTAGTAAATCATTAAAAAGTAAATCATAATAAGAAAAACTACAATGTGTCAATGAAGATAGAATATTAGACTAAACATTCTATTGCTAAATAATCGAAGATTATAAAATTACTTAAAAGAATTCGATAACGTAGAGAAAATAAATTGAACTTTATTTTAATCTGTGTCGAGCAATCGGTTGCCAGTACCATCAATTAAGTAGCAAACGACTGAAACAGATGAAATAAAAATCCTCACGGTAGTCTAGCCTCGGGCGATCGCTGGAAACACCGTCTGTCGAGCGCTCTCTAGTGACGTACCAAGTTACTCGAATACTGAATCGATTGTGAAGCATTCCAATGAAACTCAAAGTTCTCCATTTGAATGGAATGCAATGGAATTCAGTTAGACTGTAAATTAGATATCGATAGCTACATAATACATTGAATGTGTTATATATTTAAAGCAATCTTATTTTTAGATTTTTATTTAAATAAAGACAGGGAGTTGAAAATGGAAAGAGTTACTTAAATGAACAAATTTGATCAAAACGATCCCTATTAATCGATAGAATAGTTTGATACTTTTATTTTGATCCAAAGAATTTGCAGTAAAAAAAAATATTAAAAATCCGTTCAAATTAAAATCACCGTATTTATATACTAAACCACTCTTTACAAAAACACATCACTACTAGGGGTGTTTACGAGTGACTAAATTTTAAGTTATGGTATTTAGATGGAATGGTTCATGTAGAGTACTTTTGAATCGCTTTGCCTCCGGGCAAATATGTCGAGTGCATTTAACGCTTGGCAAAAATTATTTTTCTTCATCCAATAATTGACAACATAAAAAGGAAATTGCAATTTGAGAGGTTAAAAAAGTATTTTTTTGTATCCCTAATCCTTTACTGGAAACTATACACATATTTTTTTAATCATTACCCTCTAATGTTATCATATTATTTCTTTATATTCCGTTTTCAATCTTCTGTTAATTCAAGGAGCCTTCAAACAATTGTATTATGAATTACTCGATTGTACAGCAGTTTCATTCACTCAGTATAATTGAAATAAAAGAGCCAAGTCTTTTAATAAATCGACATCTAACACGTGAATTGCTCCGAGGCAGTAATTTGATGGCATCCGAATTAACCCTTAGGGCATTTCAACAACGAGGGATTTGATGAAAACAGACTCGCCAGCGGAAAACAAAATGAACTAAACAGGCTAGGTTGTAATTGCGAAGCTACGAGCTTCATCTAAACGATGGTCATTCAAATTAATGTAAATAACAATATTTATCTATACTAGTACTAGTAGTATTATAAAGAAGAAAGTTTTTGTATGTACTCGTATTGAAATAACTCAAAAACTACTGGACCGATTTCAAATTAAGAAGCTATGTTATCACTGAGTGACATAGGTTATGTTTTTTTTTTATTTCACGCGGGTGAAGTCGCAAGCAACAGCTAGTAATGGTATAATTATCTATTCTGAGAGCAGAAAAATATAGTCTAAATACTTACTTAACACTTGTATAGCTCTGTAACTTCTGTATAACTTGTATTTGGACAGTTATCACAAAAGGCGACAAGTAAAAATAAATATAATAAGATTAAGGTTAAATCGCAAGCCACTCGTTTAAACTTCTGTATAAAAGTAATTCAAAGATATATGTTACAGATAAAGTCGTGTGCAAGATTTAAAAAAGCATTTGATGTTATCAGATGAGTTACAATGTTACAAATCTTATTCCGTTTCATTCAAGTTACAGTCGCTTTGGACCTGCTTCCGGGAACATGTTTTTATTCTGATTGTAAGCAATGGTTTGTAACATGTTACAAATGAAACATGTTTCAACTGTTTCTTAGAGAAATAATAATAAATTAACTCGCTTCACTGGTTACTATTTGAATTTTAATGTATTTATATATAAGTTATCATTTATTTCAGGTAAGTACTTTAGTAAGAATATATTTATAATTAACAAATTGAAGTAAATCACAACACGTAAGTATGAAAAGTTAGAATACATTTTTTAGTTAGACTAACATCAGAATTACCGTATAAAACTTTGGACTCAAATAAATTCTTAAAAGTTAATATCCAACTAATTTGTTTATCCTCTAATCAGTATAAAAACAGGCTCTGGTTTTAGAAAGTTTTAATTTTCACTGAGAAATAACAATGAATTTATGAGTCAATCAATCACGGTCTTTATGACGAGTTAAGTTACCCTAAAAGCTTACGCTTAATAATTTGCGCCGTTGCCAATCCTCTCGTAAGATCGTCAATAAATTGAATCGCGTTGAGACAAGAAGCTCGCTGAACGCCGGTTGACGGCCTGAATTAACAGCTAATTTTATCGTTAATGTTAGTTTCACACGAGGAAAGATAAGTAAAGCAGAGCAGGGACAGTGCAGTACAGGTCTAGAGCAATGCGTTAAAACAAAAGTTGTGCTGAAAAGTTGTCTGCTCTGCCATATAGATCTGTACTCGTGTGAAACTAGCATAACTCCTATAAAGGGGAATGTACACGAGGCAGACGAGCAGATATATGTTAATGAGCAATTAAAATTCGCATTAACGCTTTCACGATCCACTTTTGGCTTGTTTGATAAAGATTTGTACTAAAATTGTAAACCAAGCGTAGAGGAGTTCAAAAAAGTATGTATAATAAGAACAGAAGATGCCAAACTAGTAAAAAAACAAGAACTAAGCCTCGTTCTTTCTTTGTTTTCATCTATTAAGAAAGTCGATGTCAACTGTTAAGTTGCTGACATGTCTCGGGAATTTTAAATTTCTTTAGATACCGGCAGTAATTGAATTAACATCTCAACCTGTTGGAAAGGATGTTGCCGATGTTTGTGTTGACATTTTCTAACAAATGACAGTCATTAGAGGAAAAGCAACAAACTCACTAGAGAGTAGTAAATGCATGAGTAATAGCTATTTGTGAGACATTGTAATTGGACATTTTCTAGAGAATTCTAGAAATCGCACTTTAAACTTTAGATGAAATGCAATCCGCTATAACAATAAAAAACAAAAGAAGCTATTAAATGTTAATTGCAATTAATGACTGTCATGAATTTTTATATTAATATTTAGCTTCAGAAGTAAACAAAGCAATGTTCAGCTCTAACATTCTGTCTACGCTATTAAGGTAATCCGTCTATCGAAGTAAACAAATTGTTAATCCTTAATGAAATATCACATCAAAGGGAAGCTTAATAACTATATCTGTGTACACAATATAAGTCTGCGTCATTCTATTAATCTAGTATGGCGTCGATCCGCTTATATCGGTCTTAATTAATGCGCGTCGATTGAAGCCCGGAGGCCTTTATCTTTTGATTGACCTGTCGTTTCGAACTGAATACATACAGGCAAACGATTTGGCCAGTGTGACCAAGTACTACCATATTATGAGACTGGAACAAACTGAACAAAATTTATGCAAATGATCGTGACTATATTTTACTGTGAGTTCAAGAGAAGTTGAAATATTAATGCTTTTGATTTACCTTCACATGTTTTTTTGCCTTTTACGCTATTCAAAAGTTAAACTATTTCTAAGTTTGATTAAATATGGTCACCCTAGTTTTAATGGAAATCGATAACATCATATCGAACAATACTGCAGGGAACTTTACACAATGCGCTCGCATGCACAGTTAAGCGTTTAATGGAATTTGATAGACTGAACTGGATTTTACAATTCGATAACAACGGAGTATATTTAAGATTTTATGACTAACACGATGAGTGGAGCTTCGACGAAATTGTTTACATTACATTTATTAATAGTATCGATCTTTTATGTTGCAACATTCAATTTACTCTTAAGTGACTACAAAATGTATGGTCAACGAAAACATTTTAGCTTACAACACAGCTTAATAATTAGTATCAAAATATTACAATAAACAAAATTGTTTAAAAATCAACACAATGTTGAGTCATGTCATTTAAAAAATAATTAAGATTTATTTTTACTGGTCATAAAAAATGAATGATTTTTGTAATCAACACTCTGGGAATATCAAAACTTTAATTTTCCGTATTTACATTTAAAATTAGGCAGAATTTTCCTCAAATGCATTTTAGTTCTACAACACACTATCGCACAGTCACGGGTTCTTCGTAGAACAGGGAATCCATATCAATGCGAAGTTTCCACGAAGCCTTGAGTCAGACACACTTAAATATCAAATATCTAGAGATGTGAGTACAATCTTAGACGTTTAGGTAAAACCAAGCAATAAATTTAATATAATTTTCACGAGACTGATGGACTAACACAGACTTTTATAGGTAACTGGAACAATTTTGTTTTTTACGATAGCCTTCAATAAAATATTGTTTAATCTAAGATTTCAAAGACTTAAATCTACAAAAATGTTTAGTGAATTTCGTAACAAACGCTGTTATCTCATTTAAGAAGTCGAATCGTGTGACAATAATACAAACGCTGTGAAATAGGACGGCAGCAAGGCATTAAATTCGTTAAGTCGGCCATTCATTCCGGGGGACTGTTTAAGCGGCCACTTTGCGACAATTAGCCACGGCGCCGATTGTGACTCAATGGACAGTAAGTGCCTCTCCATAGAGGACACTGACAAATCAAATATATGCTCGTATAAATACAAATTTTAAAAGCATTATTTCACGGACCAATTCTACATTTTTATTAGGCTTCTGCTTTTACAAAGATAGATATCTAGGCTAAACCAATTGGCCTATGCAACGGGTTCTCTGGACAGATCTGACCATCGGATCTGTAGATCTTACAGGAGACCTTGTATTACGATTTCATTAGGTCTTCATCATTCCATTGCTTGAATGATGAATGAAAGTTGAACTTTAATATAAGTTGTCTCAGTGAAACTTCATTCACTTACAACTTTATTCGTTTCCTTCATATGATCAGTTGTAATTTTCAATATTTCGACTACAAAACTATTGCAACAGTCAAAACATTTGACGCGCGTGTGAACGTGCGTATCATCCACACAATTAGCTGAAGGCATCTTAATTAGGGTCTAATTCGTTCAGCGGCAACAAAATTAGCGAGCGTCATCGCGTCGGACAAGCGTGGTGCGCTCGTTAGTACGTAGTGGTACGGCGGGTTTTATTGTGCAAATCAGTTGGTGCAATTAGCATAACAAACGGGTGTGCACGCACGGACAGTTCCGAGTGGACGTTGGGGCCGGGACACACGGTGCACGGCCAGACTGCCAAGCGCCGTGCTCGCCAGACCGTGCCTAACTCAGCTGTGCCCACTTTACAACTTATTGACGGAATTTAGAGCTAAATATTTCTGCATCAACGGTGATCACGATAATTTTGTTACTTAATAAAAAACAACGTTTCAGTACGCAATCGGTTAGTTTTCCTTCTCTTAGAAATAAATCACTTCTTCCATTTTAAAACTCGTACATCTGAATGACTTCAAGTACCTACCAATTTTTTGTAAAGGTTCATTATATCAAAACTACAAAAAGATCTCTTTTCCGAATTTTATACCGGTCCCTGTAAACCTGAGTGCGTGAGTTGGAATATATTGGAGGCGGAAGAAACCGCAAGGATAATAATTATCGAGAAAATCTGTCTAGAATTCCATTATCGGAATGAGTGACGTCCCACGGGAGGCGGCGTCCGCTGCAACCTTCGGGGACGTCCGCAGCGAGACCAAGTTATTGTAATGAGAGCGACAGGGATATTTATGCCCCGCCACGCGTCCCGAATACGCAATGAGTCCGGAGCCTCGCGCAACGGATATTCCGATATTCGGATATTCAATATAAGGGAGGGATACACTCGGAATTTTTGTTATTTGCGACATTATTTACTCCGCAAACATTACCGACAGGTGCCTACTGGCGCTTTTGCATCGACAAAGAGCCGGCCTTGTTCGTAAATTGATACCATAAGCCTCTAAAAGGGCTCTTTTCAATTCTAAAAGCGTGTCACGTTTTTTTCTTTCTTGCTTACTTGTTACAATATTTGTTTATGCAAAGCAAAGTATACAAACAGAAATGCTAAGGGCGTAAATATCCTCTAATTTTACAAATAAATAACAAAGTAACATAATATCGGCCTGATTATGTATGGTAATTCGTTTTCGTTCAAGAGCATAGTGTAGTATAGTAGTACACATGTAATTTTGTAAACTTAAACCAAATTATCCCAACAAACTTGTTCACACAAAGTAATAACTCAAGTGTACATATGTTGTAGCAACAACTCCCATTAGACCGAACTGACGAAATTATGTAAGTTCTCAGTCCGTTAATATTGATCGGACCAATTTATTATGCGGGAATATCAATTATTCTAGTTTATTAATTACTACGATCAATAACGCCTACAAACTAATTTTACTTTCATTAGAATATTATTTAGTAAGAACTAATAATTACAGTCTAACTTCTAAACAAACATGACAACCGCACACAAAGTATCAAATCAAAGCTTATTTACGGAAGCTTTGACTCGGATTACACTAGGAAGTTGAGTGGCCTCAGGATATAACAAAAACCTTAAGGAAGATATAACATCATCCTATATCACGAAGTGCTTATACGCCTATTAAAAAACGTCTCTTATATTACTGATCTGAAACATTTCATACGGAAATTACTAATCCGTAAGAAATCTAAATCTCATCTCAATTTTACCAATTTATGTATTTTATATCACACGTAATACTAGATAAATCCGAATCAAAATAACATTTTAATAACGCATTCATGGGGAAAAAAGAAGTTAATAGCGTCGGAAGCTATGAAAGGAACCTTTCAAATCCTTTGACAATAGTAAGGTGTCCCTTCTCTACGAGCAAAATTATTTTTCCGTCAACCTTTCATTCTTGACCGTCTGTTTAAATATGGCGTCCGGCAAATATCATTCTGCCATTGTCGGGATTTGTGCCGGGATCATTCCCTACTTTCTGTTGCAAAATGTCTACAATATTTTGGAGCCGATTTATATTTTGTTTTTCTTGAAATGCTTTTACTGATATTACATGAAGAGATATAGCTTGTGGGACTCGTTTATTTGGAATAGTGTTGTGTAGAAATTTCTTGGATATCCGTTCGTTATGCATTTTATTTTGGTGATGTTTTACCGTAATTACATTTATCGAGTACTTATTCAACATCACTTTAATTTTATTTACACTAAAAGATTAACATCCCCTTGCTTGTGTAACTTCAATGTTATTCACCAATGTCTTCATAACGTGTGGGACATTAGTTGTTCAATTGTTTTATTGTTTCGTCCACCAACAAAGACCAACTCTGTCTAAACACATCGTCTGCACGTGTTTCTAAGAATTGAGTCTGTAAAAACCTTTCATTACAAGAGCTGATAATATAATATTACAATATCATTTATGGATAAAACTACATATAGCATTTGCTAAAAATGCAACACGAACTAGAAAGTGCCATAAACTTACGGCAATATAAAATGAAAGTGGTTTTATTATTGCTTTAAAATAATGAAGAAGGTCGTTCTCTTTCTCCATCTGCCATTTTTTGTCTATCTCTTCTTCTAGCATCAGCGAGAATAGAGTAGTGTGAACAGGATAGCTGTCTATTTATAACCCTTATTTATTGTCAATGTTATTGGCTGTAGGTGTACCGTTTATTCCTTTACTAAAAGTACAGATATCTCGAAATCTCAAGCTAAATTCAATAAAAAGGCAATTTGTCGAAACGTCCGCTATAAAACTAATAGTTCTAATCAGTAGTTAGAGGCATTCAGAGCGGGAACTGGCAGCCATTGTTACGGCGAGCGGTAAACTTTATCTAGATAATTATCATAAGAACGAATACCAGCTACTACACTACTTAGAACTGTTAATTCTTCTTTCTTTTTTATTTGCCTTTTATACTCTCTTGATTGAAATCTTTTTACATCAATTATGTTTCGTTTATCCCTTTCTTTGGATTTAGAGAAATTGTTTTAATAGTATTTATAAAGTCCATCAAAATAAAAGTTATGTTAAGATACTTATTAAATTTCCAGAGTCTTACTAAGCATGATTTCTAATGAAATAAACTGGTGCTGTAAATAAGTTGGTCTAATAATAATATACTAAAATATAAAAGTGGTAAAATATCAGCAAGGGTTTTCTACAATCAGATTTTATGATTTCCTTCCGAAGCTACCCATGAATGTGTTGACACGGGACTGTTTACAATTGTCGTAAAAAGTTTTCCACGGCCGAGGACAAACTGGCTATAGTCCTGATGTTACGAGTTTACAGACTGATATAGGCATTGGGGGGCTTATCTCTCTGATTGCCTCTATACCTTTGCGTTATACCCCGTACTATAACCATGATCAAAAAGTTTTTATATTTTCTTACTTTTACATACCTGAAAAACTTAGTATAAATGACTTCGTACTTCACATAAATGGTTAGTCTTGAATGGTAACAGCGAAAGAAAATATCAGTAACGCGATTTTTAATGACCCTTTTAGTTTGGATGTCGATGAACTTCTTGTCGATGTTCTTGGATTTGTTGAATTTAGAAACAAAAAGACAGTAGAGGACAAACATACGAATGAACTTGATAAAAACAAAATCATGCAATAGTTAAATAGAATTATAAAGAAAGTTTATACGAAAGTTGCGTATTAATTGGAGCGATACAATAAACGTTAGCGATGAATTGACGGAAAGACCGCTAAAGGAGGGCGATAACGCAAGAGACGAGTCAAGACGCGATAAAGTCAACCCCTAATAAAAAGCCATGGTACTAAGAGTCAGATTATTGGACGACGGCTTATCTAGCAACTTAGTCCGCCCCAAATTGAGTGAACAAGAATAATGGATAAACTTTCCACTCATTGCGTATAAAGATAATGAATACACCGATTAGGAGAATGTGGTAAATATTAGGAAGGCTGTTGCAGTTGATTAGGTTGGAAACTTCCGAGTCGTTAGTAAAATGTCTATTAGAATATTACTAAAGATTTAAGTAGGTAATTGATAGCGAAAATATAATCAGGTATCAAAAATTAATTCAGTTTGATATAGTATTATAAAACCACTTTTGGTAAAACGTTTGAATCAATGTAAAGCTTCCCTCTCATTGAATAAAATTTAATCTTTATTAGATTGAAAAAGCAATGTTTGTTAAACGGTTTCAGCTAATAAAAGTAATATTAAGGGAACGAGGCACGACGAACGGGAGGAAATGAAAGCGACAAGAGAATGAAATTGGAAAACTTGTTACAAAATTACTCGAGATGAAAAAAAGAAAATAAATAAGACCTACCGAAAGTTAGAGGGACGTGATCCTCGTAGGAACTTTTATTTACCTGGGGAATCATTCCAGATATTTGTGTCAGCGTTGTTAATCATCGAGAACAACTTCGTCGGATCCAAATGGATTTAGGTATTCAATAAAGTAAAAGTATTAGTACACAAAGTTTAGTGAAAGAAATTCTGGAAGACTTTTTTCGAAGGCTCATAAAATGTTAGGAAGTATGATCCATGTCTTCTTGTACAAATTAAATTTTGATTATACTACATGGTGTGTATTAAACTATCTATATTATTTGATATAATATAAAAATACCCTACACTTTTTTTTAAAGGAACTCACCTTTTACTCCAGTTTCCGATCTCGGCGTAGCGTCGACCATTTAAGCATCCGCTCCTCCTCAGTTCGCTTCCTCTTAGCGTATGCGTCGAGTTCCCGTTCGGAGTTAATATACCGACAGACGCGCTGTTGTTGTTCCGCTCCCTGTTCCTAGGGAATGTCCCTGTCCCGGAGCGGAAAGTCGCGAATTGTGGCTTACTTTCGATGTCAGGAGTGAATTGCTGGAGCGGTATCGTCACATTCCCGCTCCAACTCTTGCGGTTGACTGCGAATGTCTTCAATGTTCCATTGCCGTTTGGTGAAGGACTCACTCCACAGAAACTACTTCTGTTGTGACTATTCTTTATAAATGCGCTGTTCTGCAGTGCTACTTGAGGCTTGATTGGCACCAGTGGCGATGCCTGATCAATAGACATCGTACTTTTTATTAAAAGTAGACGCGACCTACTTTTCACCTATCTACATTTTCGTCTGAAAAAGAACGAAATAAGGGCCGTTATATTGCGTGCTTATTATGATAGGTACGATATCATCAACATAGTTGCTATTTGCGCGAAGCCAATTAAAGGCGAGCGAGCTGGAGCGAATGAAGTCGTATTGGGAACGATCGTGATATATCAATCAAGTATTGAGTAAGCGAAGCTTTGTCAACAATCTGGTTGTTAAGCGACACACAACGAGACACTTTAATGAAAGCCTACGATTTATAGGTTAATGGATAGTTTAACACAAAACATTTCATTAAATTGAAACAACTATTAGCTTTGGTACAGAAATCAATTACAGATTAAATCCTTTAAAATTAAATTTAAAAAAATCTGTAAGTTATCGTCTCGTACGAAATAAATGCTCAGTATTATTTTAAGTAAACAAATTTACTCATTTACAAAGATTTATGTTGTGAATTTAACTTAACATAAGCATATAAATAAATAAAGTTGATTTGTCCGTGAGTCCGACACGGTCGTGTGAGCATTGGCCAACAACACCATTGTAACTATAGTATTTATTCTATCGCATATTGAAATGAAATATACCGTAAACCGTTACTTATTTTATACCAGCAATTGCTAGATGAATATCCACGCGAATTTATTTGATACTAATTAAACTCGAAATTGGTTCTCGAACTCCAATCCCAATAAAACAATCTGATAAAAATGGGATACAAAACACAGCGTGCACAGCAAACACGGACAACAATAGGAGCAAATATTTTAATTACAGATGTAACACTGGTCGTTTGCCGGCCGTTTGCATTTTGTTGACCTTGTCCACAATCACGCAATTGCGTTACAATCCGGGCGGCTGTTAGCCGCGTCCTGTAAACGGCCATTGTCATCAATTCAACTCTCGTTTAAACTGCTCGGAATCTCCTGTAGTGGTCAACGCGTTTATTAACATCCTTAATTACTTTAACCTTTGTAAACTGAGCGTCTAGTGAGAATTTTTCTTCGCTTAGTTCACTCCGATTTGCGTAAATCATTTGTGTGTTCTATCAGCGTCATATTACCATTAGGAACCATGTATTTTATTACTCAAAACAACATAATGCGAAAAAGAGATAGCAGATCATCTTAGCCTCTACATTCATACACTAGCTGTTCCCATGCGGCTTCATCGGCATGAAATTATAAAAACTTTATTTTAATATTTACATTTGTCAAATTTGACAAAATGCAAATGTCAAAATTACCGTTACCAAAATAACCTTGCTTCCCTAATGTTGGGAGCTTGTAGTTTATGGGCCTTTTCCCACATAAAGATTTTTTTTCTAATTTATTTCTCACCTAAGTTTAATAGCGTGAAAATATATAGCCTAAAGCATGTCGTAAGTGTAGGGTTTTTTATTAAAGCAAGCAAGAATTATTCAAAAATATGCTGATTGCAGACAACCTACACCACAAAGTAGTGTGTGTTTATGCTTTATTATATGAGTATAAATAAACAAACACATTGTTTTTCTTTTAATTAATCACCAAAGATTCTCAGAATGAAGAAGTATTTACTCTTAGAAGTATTTACTCTACGTAAGATCCGTTCCAAAAAATCAGTGACTAGAAAGTGGGTTTACCTCCACATCATGGTAATGAGAATTATAGACCTTGCTTTTTGTAGATGTTTTTGTCTTTAAATTCGTAAATTACCTTAAAGTAATTTTACATTAAAAATAGCTTGAATTATACTGAATAATTTTATTGCTTTAAAACAACGAACACTAACACTTTGTGAAATACTTACAAACACATTCTTATTTGATAATGTATTCAAGACGAAAAGAAGATTGACAGTGACCTTACAAAGATAAGTATTCGTTAGTAACAAGGCCGACAACTTTGTTTCTAGTAAGACCTAAGTTCCATAAGAGGTTAGATCGACCTATAAGTTTTAATAATCTCACAAAAATGTAGGGTAATTGCAGCGTTTTAATTCATATTCCTGCATGATACGATATGTTACAAAGACAGTCAACATCATTTGTACTTCTACGTCATCGAATTAGGCTTCTCATATGTCGTTTGAGTCCTTGTTCTATAGAAAAAGGAAATGTATGTTTGTACGGATTGAATATGGCAAGACGAGTGTCTTGACCCAGTCTATCTCGGAGATGGTAATTTGCTGGCTATCCGCTCACGCATCGCCACGTGCTTACATAACTGTTACGTAACGTTTGGTTAGTTGCATAAGCTCACGGTAATCGACACTGCGCTGATCATATTCAAATCATCCATAAAATACCGCATAAATGTAATGTAAACCTTTTCTTAAGAGTTCCCGCAGACCATAGACTTTAATCGGACGATATTTTGATCGGGTCAAGTTATTAATTCAAACTCATAGTTTGCTATGAGTTTGAATTAATAACTTGACCCGATTTTGTTTGCAAAATCGTTGTAATATGCGCACCTCAAGTTTGCTTTTAGTGCCTCTACCAGCATAGTAGCTGCAGTAATTGTACGCTATGGGAGCCCCTTAGTATTGGTTTGTCGTATCAAATCTAGACAAACAATTTAAGTGTAACGACTAGACAGTTTTTTTTTTCTAAATTATACAATAATTAATGTACTCCATAAAACAAATTCTTTTTTAATATGGTGCATAGACTAAGGCGTAGATTATTTTAAATCTTCAACTGAATTGGTGTAATTCAAAACACTTTGATACAAGAATACGTTGCATAACGCCAGTAGGCAGCAGGCTACGGTAACAAAAGAATAGAAACAATTGACGTACTTTCATAAAATGGCCAATTTCCATTCTTTCTTCTCCAACACGAAAACTTTAATGCATATTTCTAAAGCTTCGTGAATTGTCCCCTCACGTGTATAAACGATAGTAAGTAACAATTATCTCTCCCCCAAGATTTCTATTTGCATGAACAAAATTACTTTAGAAGTTTCCTTTTGTGGGTATAAAAGTCTTTAACTATAATTTAACTTTCACTATAGATTTAGCAACGTTAAAAAAAATCTGAAAGACTTAAAATACGCAATTTTAAAAAGTACGGAAGTTAATAAACGGTTTTTAATTTGGCAGGTGTTGCAATTAATTAGGCATTTTAGTAAAGACTAAAATTAAGTTCATATTAATTCTGAATACCTAAAGATTCCTAATTAATATGAATGATTGACTCTGACTTTATACATATACCAAAAAGTTAATTTGATGATTCCCTGCTAAAAGGATTTATCACAATATGTTATTATTTAAATAATTTTTTGCAACCGTTTTTACGTAAGGTGTTTTGTACAAACAAATAAATATAAATGAAAAGGTGCAAGTCATTGGTTGGCAATATGTGGTTACTTTGGTTTACAATATCGATAGCTGGCAGGTGTTAAAGTTATGTTTTTTAACAATAAAAACTTCATACTAAGAACAATTCAACACAACGAAATTAAACAATTGTTATAAATTATTGTAATTTGCATAACAATTACTTAACGTACTCTGAAACTGAAGCAGGCAACATAATATATGGCTATTTAATATAATTATAAAGGTCCATTTACACACAGCTTACGAGTAAGTTAAAATTTATATGTGGTGGGGAGTGCGGGGGTAAATGGGCATCCTCCACCCGCAATGGCCGCCTAGTCTATCTGCCTCGCTAAATAATAAACGAAGGCACGACTATCACACGATAGAGTAACGGTACTAAACTGCAAACTAATAACAAAAGTTGTTTAGTAACGGTATACACGTAATCTTTCTTTAGAATTAAGGTATTTTTGTTCGAACTAGTTTTTTTAATGTCTTACATGTCGAAGACTGATATGTAAATTTTATAATCAAATCTACATTTGAAATTTTAATAAAAAATCGATCTATATGAACATTCGTTGCTCGGATTGTTGTAGCATTTATTCTATCTAGCAATCTAGAAACATAAACGTTGGCATTCACTGCCAAAACATAAATGTGAGATGAGATTATGTAGAATTAGATTACCTATATGTTAAGGAGATTCATTCTGCTGAAATCTCAAAGTAAAAGTATTTTTACTTTTTAATATAAATGTTGTTTAGTAAAAAAAATACTTTTATAAGCGGAGTAAAAAATATTTTCGAAGTCCGGTTATTTCGAATTGATCGATAATTTTTTTTAATATCTTCGTAATATACCAGATGTTCAAAAGGTAAGCATAATATGCGTTTAACGCAGGAGTAAGCAATTAACGTATCAGTTGGCACACGCGAGGCCGCGGTGAATCACTAGCGCCGTGGAATGTGATTGTCTCTGCAGACAGTTTATATCCACACACATATAAAGCATACAAGACTATTAGTAGTTCATAATCATACAACTTTCCTGCAAGTTATAGTGTAAGTTATATTGAAAAGTAACAAAAAATTGTCGATACGAAAACATCAGCGCATCTGGGAAAAAAGATTCAAATACATTGTAATAGCTTTCGCCCGCGACTCCGACCACGTGGAATAAAAAAAGTAAAAGTAAGTCGTATATGTGTTCTTCCAGACTATCCTCTATGTCTATTCCAAATTTCATCGAGATCCGTTCAGCCGTTTACGCTACAAACTCTAACAAACATCCATTCATCTAAACTTTCGCATTTATAATATTAGTAGGAAAGTACGAATTAGTAGGATTAAAGACCTAGCATCAGTACTTCATACTTCGTAATGTGGGCATTGTAACATAAAATTACCATGTTAAATTTATACGGTTCTCTGTAACTATATTCTACAAGTAACTATTCCCATTGACTGCAACAAGTTGTTACGACATTTCATAAAGCATTGTGATTTAACTGTAGGTGCGGTAAACGGTAGTCGATTCCGTTATAACAAGATACTGGAATTACTTTATACAATTTATACAACCTGCTTCCCATTAACACAACGTAGAGCTGACATAACTTTGACTACCAAGCAGAGTGCATTCAAATACACAGAATAGAACATCACTAAAATACGGCCTTGTCACAACACTAGGCTTTAGTGTTCCGAATAATCTTGACGAGGGATAGTGTATCCAGTTTGCCTGGCTGTTCGCTATGCCCATCAAGGGCGGATCCAGCTTTGGCGCCAGGGGGGGGTCACATAGTCGTGGTCATACACTTACATATTTTGTCAAGCTCTTGACCAACCAGCTAAGGGGGGGGGGGGACCATGACCCCCATGACCTCCCCTTGGATCCGCCGTTGATGCCCGTACAGTTAAACCATTCTATAGGTAGATTTTAAGCCTTTAAAGTCAGGTCCAAGATAATTAAAAAGGCTTTAAACTTGAGTCTAGTTGACATTAGACTCGAAGTCTTCTCGAAAACGTTATGAATCGATCTATATGAACATTCGTTGCTCGGATTGTTGTAGCATTTATTCTATATTTATATAGAATCGAAGTTTTTAAGTATTGGGTTTTCACTAAGAAATAAAACTCGAAGTCTAGAGCTGAGTTTATTTGTAGAATTACCTAATGAATAACTTACGTCCGACACAAGTGTTCACGCAAGCACTACATTTGACATTGAATTAGTTGGAATTGACACAGATACATTTGTTAAATGTTATGAAGCACGCTCCGGTGAATATTAAGGAGACGGGTGGTTCATTGATAAAATTAACTACAACTAAGCACGTAGCGTTTGCAACATGGCGTAATAGTATTGTACAATTAACCTTCTACTTTTGTTTCTGAGAAACTATTTAATCAATGGGGCAACAATTATTTTTGCATTTTACGAAATAATTGGCGAAATCAATAATACAGTAAAGCAAGAAGGCTTTAGCAATTTTAATTTATTACTTTTCCAGAAGACTATTGAAGCTATATTTTTAACGGTTTCCACTATTAAGGCTAATGAGTTGTTCAAAGAAAGCGCAACACTATTGAAGTCCAAAAATAAATATGAGGAAAATAATTTGTATCCGAAGCACGAACAAAGCAGGAAAGCAAAAGTACCATTATGTGTCACCAGACTTCCGAATAATAAAGTCGTAATAATCAAGCAGACAAAAAAACAGACACTTTATATATCGAAGGCTCCTACGTAGACTAACGTAAGTCTAAAATGCCAAATTTAAATGAGAGCACTTTATATCTAACCTCTCTTTTTGAAAACATCAAAATGGTAGTGACGTTACGGGTTAGCATATATTTTAAAAGTCAATAATTGTCAATATACGAGCTGTTCCCGTGCGGCTTCATCCGCATGTAATTATAAAAACTTTATTTTATTCTTTACATCTGTGTAATTTTCAAATGCAAATGTCAAAATTCCACATTGAATAACAATTACCGTTACTATGTCAAACTTGTTTCCATGATATTATCAGGTTGTAGTTTTTGTCCCTTTCCCTCAGGACGGTTTTTGCCAAATTATTTACTCCCTAAATTTAATAGCTTGAAAATATATACCTTAATGCGTGTCGTAAGTGTAGGGCTTTTTATTAAAAAAATAAATAATCAAAGATATACTGTATTTGCTGACATCCTACATAACTAGTGTGTTTACGCTTTATTATATTAGTATAGAAGTATAGGTTAAGAAGTTTTAACAGTTGTAGACTACAAGCAACACTTTCTAATTCCGATCAATGTAATCATATGTTATATGTTCAGAGAAATAAACACAAACATCTACGTAATTATTTCTAACACTACAGACAACAATGAACTCATTACGTATTGTATCAACATTTGTACTTCTGTCTGCGTTTGTTAGTAAATTTTGTCAATGGAATTTTTTATTGATTTGTACGCTATAATATACGAAACTATAAAACATTTACTAAAGACATCAATAAAAAAAAAACTTATCCTAAATAGGTAACAACGAAGTGCATATTTACGATGCAAGACAGGTAGGACAAACAGGCATGGCGAGTTGACACAAGCAAACGATGCGGGCCAGCACTAGTTGCCATGTGTGATGGCGAGCATACTGATTGCTATCTAGTTACGTAATAAGGGACCGCGTACCGCACACATAGCTATGAAAAACTACAGGAAATAATAAATTGAACTATCTTAAACTCGTCAAACATTTACTTTCCAATAATTGTCGTAATACGGGCATGGTAACTAAGATTAATGAATACTAACTGTTGCTTGCGAATTCGTCCGCGTGAATTAAAAAAATAATAAAAACATAGCCTATTTTACTCACTGGTGAACGAATTCTTGAAACCGACTCAGTAGTTTTTGAGTCATTTCAATACACACATCTCAAAATACAAATCTTTCCCATTTAGAATATTAGTATAGATTAATGAATATGTGCTATATAATGATAATTGTTTACATTTATTTTACAGTAAAATGAGCAAAAATTGCTTTCTTGTAATGCATTACATCCGGAAAATTAAAAAAATACCTAGATAAAGAACTAAATAACTTAAGTTTCTTGTACAACGGAACATAGAATAGTATGAAATTATCGCACGGAAATATGCGTGTAACATATAAAACAAGATTAGTTTTAATTGGCAACGAGCCAACGTAATTAATAAAGAAAAATTTGAACATACAATTAATATTTGATCTCAGTTATTACAATCCACTTAACCTCATCCCTTAATTAATAGGATAATTAGATGCGGTAGCCTTCTCATTAATGGTTCATATCAAGAGTTTATTACCGTGGATTTCTACAACAAGAACACGTGTACTAAAACATTTTACATCTCTATCTTTCACAAAGAGAATAAGAGAGATAACATGCTTTTATATGAATTGGACTCGTTACGGCTTACAAATTTATACCGTTGCATTACTTTATAAACATAGTTTTTGGTCTTTTTTCTCAACTTTTTATATTAATTAATGATTGACAATTAAACTTGGCTTAAGCTAAGTTTCTGAAGTTTCCATTTATTTTATCATTAGTTTAGTATTATAATTCAATAGTGTTAGTTCGACCTGAGTTTCAATAGAGTAAAACTAGTTATGTAGTTCGGAATCGCATTTCATAAAGTTATCGAACCAAAAACACTAACGAATGGTTAAATGTAGCTGGGAAACCGGCCATTGTTTGGTTTCTATTTAAATGATACATTTACAATAGCGTGAGTATCATTCTCTGTACTATCACGATTGCTACGCAATCGGTGTTAAGTGAGCAAACGACGTTTAATAGCCCACCTAACGAGTTTTTTAATGTTTACACGTGAATGCATTAGAAACACGCTATATTTTATTATTCGAAAGAATTCGAACACACACAACGATAACACGCAGAGTACGCACACATGGATATTAAAAGGGAATATACGAGTAATATACAATAGTCAGGTTTAAATTCATTTTGGCTAGTTTAATAGTCAGGAAAATCCATGCTATTTTTTTAATATTGAGTAATTCATTATAATAAAATCATAGATTCAAATATGGATGGATAAATAACAAGATTTGAATAGAACGTGTCAAAAATAATTTTCGATAAGACAGGTTGTTTCGAAACTTGAGAAGGGATGAAATTTGTAACCAATAAAGGATACTTTGTTACTCTTAACATCGTTTGCACGCTTTCTAAATAGGAACGTCATTAATCAGTGCAAAAAAAAGGTCGACGGGAGCTCTTCGAAGAAGGTTTGTAGAAAAAAGTTTATTATCCTTTTGAAGCAGAAGCACGTGCTAAGAGCCTATTGATGTTAAGCTATTGTTAGAATTTGTTCGAGTACTTGCTTAAGTTTTTTTATAGAAATTCAGTAACAATCAGGGGCTTATTACAGTAACAAATAATTTGCATTGGTTAGAAACATTAAAAATAAAAATTGTTAAACCATTTCAATGCGGTTTGCGGACATCGGGGTATAAATCAGTTTATTATCGTCGCATTGAGATGTTAATAAATAATATACTAAGGGTAAATCACGAATATTTGACGAGAACGTTTTAGTAGCGTTTTCTAGAAAATGAATGAGGTTTATTAGTGTGTGTTTTCATCCGGTAGGGGCGCTACACAAATCTATCACAAAGTGGATGACGTTCTGAAATCGTTTACACCAACATTGGTGATAAGCCATTTTCCTAATAAAATTTTAAAAAAAGTATGCTAATTACGACAGGCAATCGAGATAAGCGCAAACATTACCTTACAATTTTATCATATTAGTAAAGATATTTACATCGTTAGAAGTTCAGGGACGTATGACGTGTCTTCGACGTCGATGTTAAGCTTAGAATATGACGAATCGCTCTCATCGTTCTCGAAAGCGAACAGAGGGGGGCTTTAAGATAAGGGAGACTTAACCTACATCTGGCCGGCGGGCTCTTTGACATAATGAAATCGCTTAAAATGCAAGAACATGATCCCTCTACTAGTAAACAAAATCACGGATCGAAAATTCATATCTATAATCATGAACTGGCCACTTCATTAAAAATATGCCTAAGACACAAAATGCAAAACCGCTTAATCAATTATATTTAAATAAAAACAGGATCTAAGCCAAATGAGTATTTTAAAGCCAGTCTACGATCCAAGTCCAGTCGATTAACATTAAAGGAAGCCGTATTTAGCTAATGAATGCAGACGTTCGTAGAATTTTGGCGCATCGGGCTCCGCGGCGTATGAAGTGGCACCGCTAGACGCAGTATAAGGAGCGGGAACAATGGCCGCTACCTTCCGCCTTGGACACATTAGCGAATACCGCATATGTGCCAATTAGAAACCTATGAATGATTGTAATTGTGAACGCATTATACTCAATTAGCTAAGTTTTTATCAGCGTAAGTTATTTCATATCCTACTTTATCATATTTTTAATCACAAATTAATTATGCGTAATCCAAATTAATGAATGCTTGTAATTGTGGATGCATTATACTCCATTACCTAAGTTTTTATCAGCGTAGGTTTTTTTTTTAAATATTAGTAGATTTTTGTTAATTTACTAATATTTCCTTTAACCATTCCAACTAAGCTCTAGGCTTGTGCTAGGATATGGTTCACGACAATAGTTGAATGGCGGGATTCGAACCCTCAACCTCACGATCGGTAGTCCGTACCCCAAACCATTAGGCTATTGGCGCTTATTTCATATCCTACTTTATCATATTTTTAATCACAAATTAAATTTGCGTAATCAAATTAATGAATAAATCCAAAATAATGAACAAGTAATCAAAATATTTGAATTTGGCTTAAATTGTGATTTTTAATACAGTAAACTGTTAAGTAAAGCTTGAAAGAAAATTATGCAATAAACAACTTTCGTGTTTTTGTTACATAATTTTTATTACATCAATAGCTAATATTAATTAATACCTATCTTAATTGCTGTCGTAAATAACTTTTATTTTTAAATCGATAGTTTAAACATAAACAGCAACATCTAGGTTTAATAATGAGTTAAAATTAAATTAAAATAAAATTGCTTGATAGATTAAATGACTCGTAAAATGCGTAATTAAAATCTATATAATTAATCTATTTGCAAACTAAATTGCAAATCTGTTATTAGATCCGCGATATAGAAAAACATCGATAAAAACGGCATCGGTTTACAATATTTACTTATTATAATTTAATACTTCCGCATAATTCAATCGCGGGTAATAACACTCATGCAAGCTTACAAACATAAATTTTTTGCACACTCTGAAAGTAGTTACTCTATATCCATCCAATAAAATATCAACTCTATAATCGACTTATGTGGTAATCTTTTATCATTAATTTAATAAAAATGTATAAGGCTTCTTTGTTTTAGAAACAACCTTTGTACTATACAATAGTTTAATTCTACCTGAATGGTCAGGGACAACTGGAAAACGTTGATATCCGCTTAGTGTAAGCCTCTTTTAAGTGTTACTAAAGCGTCAGAAGGCTCTACCGATAACAATTACCTTTACTATTATCTCTAAATAGAATAATTACACGTTATTGAGCGTAATTTTAGTAAGGTTGTAAGTACACACGGATTGTCTAAATTCAATAAACAATCAACAATAAAAGTTGTCTATGTTGTTATGCAAAACTCTTGATTTTGTACAATCTGAACGTATTATCCAACATGAAGATAGTCTGCAATGACAGACTAGTCTAAGAGGTAAATAAAGCCACAAACATTGTGATTGCCACGACAGCGACATCGCACATTGTATTGCAGAGTCATGGCATTTCGTAACCACAATCGGACGCATTCCATCGAACAGTGCAACGCCCCGCAGGCAAAACAACGTTTACTTACCTATTTACATTAGAAGGTAAAATTATTACATTTAAAATCGATTAATATATTTAAAGCAATGAGTTTTGTAAAAATAGATAGATGGTGAAAATTAAGGTCTCGATACGTAGGCAAGTAAAGCAATATTTTGGGAAGAAGTAATTTTGTAGTCAATTTAAAATTTTACAAGATAACTAATAGTAACTAGCCCTTTATAGTATACAGATGTCGAATAAAATAATGTACCTTTCATAACAATAATAATGATTATCGAATGAACACCAAATAAAAAATTAAAATTGCGTATGACTTAGAAGCACACATAGCCTTAAATTGTCTAACATTTCTTAGATCATGTTATAGATAATTCTTCAAACCTATTAAAATGCGTATGTTATACAATTCAGTATCTCTACATCTTGTTAAATGGCATATAACTTTAATCGCGAGTAAATAAACCTGTTATTATTTGAGGCCAACGTATAATCAACGTCAATAAAATTATCTTAAGGAAAAATACTTGCCTTGTTTCGTTAAGTTCGTTACGGCCTTCAATTTATAACACACCCTTAAATCGTTTTACAGGTGGATTAAACAAATAAAACACGTGTATCATACTAATATTATAAATGCGAAAGTTTAGATGGATGGATGTTTGTTAGAGTTTGTAGCTTAAACGGTTGAACGGATTTCGATGAAATTTGGCATAGATGTAGAGGATAGTCAGGAAGAACACATAGGCTACTTGCATTTGTTTTTTTTTAATTTGCGCGGACGGAGTCGCGAGCGAAAGCTAGTAATAAATAAAAATTTAATTACTAATCAACGGAATTACTTGTAGAATAAATTTAATCTAGGTAAAAGGCGCATTCAGACACTTTCGAATAGAGTTGCAACTAAAGTACAGTAGGATTTAAGAATTCCACCAGCCTCGTATTGAATGCCCCTGATCCAATATAACTTATAATAGTTGCAGACACGAATCATGTAACAAATTAGCCGGCACGCGCGAAAACGGTGCCGTTTGCGCAATCCGCGGCAACTCATCGAAGATTGTTGCCCTCGCGGCTAGTGAGTGGCTAACGGTACATCACCGCTCTACCCGCATTGTTTTGGACCATCTTAATATACCTTCGGTAATATGCCCTTTATTACATTCCCACGGTTCGTGTGTATAAATGACCTTGTTAGTTCACGTTACAACGGTTACAATTATTTTAAACTTATATATAAAATCGAGAAAAGATAACTGAACACACAATTTCATAGTACCAATTTATAAAATCTTTGATCCCTTCTTTCTACGTAATTATATTGAAACACTAGCTTTCGCCTGCGACTCCGTCCGCGTGGAATTTAAAAAAAAACATTGTAAAAAACAGCCTATGTTACTCACAGATAAATTACCATTCGAACGGTGAAAGAATTTGGCCAAATAGTCTTTGAGCCTAGTAATTACAATCAAACAAACAAAGTTTTCCTCTTTATAATATTAGTATAGATAAACAAGGCAGTTGAGATGAAGTATGACGAAAGTAATAACTAAGATCTATTCAATGTTTCTCGACAAAACAAAGACATTAACCGAAATAGGAACAAACGAAACGCACTAAGTAACCACTAGACCACTTCTAATAATAACTCTACTTAATCGGAGACCTTATCTAGTAATAGTTACATTGTAACTTAGATGGAGTTACTTATTCAGTTTACTACTATAAGTATTACATGTAGGTTTATTGCTTATTCTTGTAAATATACGAGTATAAGTTCAGTGTTGTATAATATTATGTAAGTTATGACTTTAACCAAATAAATAGACAAGAATAAAAAAATACATTGTACGATTCTGACAAAGTAAAGCAAACAATCAACAATACAAAAGTATATAAAATCACAGGTTTATGATTGTCTAATAGTTCTTCAAAACATTTCAAGCAACAATTAGACTTTACCTTTTTAAAGCTTGGTTTTAAATTAATATTTGTCAACAAATATTTGTTGATATTTAAATTTTATGACCAATTATTTTTATCTCAATGGTCTGTCCCAATAATGTTTAATCAGAACGCAATTAGGGTTAAAGCGATAAGCTACAGTCTGCTCACGCTGATAATGTTTGATTAAGAGATATGGGATTACGTGAGGCAAATTTGGGCTTAGCTTCTGTAATACCCAAAGCTATAATTAGTTTAAAAATTATGCCTTACAAAATGTAGCTTTTTATTGTGTATTTTGTCTTAAAATTATAGTAAGATTAGGTAATAGAAAATATAAAATATTTATATTTCTGTCATGATAATCAACATCCCTTTAGTTTTTATTTAAATCTGGTTTATAGTGTTACAGTAACTCAATACCATCATTTTTATGTCCGAAACGCATACAACTGGACATTAGAGAGATTAAATCAATATTAATGTCCATAATCTAGTAATAATCGAATATGAGCTCAGAAATATTGCTAATCCGAGATGCAGCGACAATCAACACGGATTCTAAGCATGTAGGGGGAACAATGTCAACGACCGACGACCCTGCTCGCAAAATGCATCAAAAAACAGGGGCTTGTACCATATTAGGGTCAAAATATCGATTTTACGATCTACATTGTATTTTATAACTAGAATAGGGTGCGCGTGCGCTTACTTATTATTAGAGACTTAAAATGGAATAGAAATATAAAATAGACTTCGTAACAAAAGTTTTGTAAATTAATATAACACGAAACTTTTGGTTTAGTGTTATCTAAAATTTAGATAAATTACAAACATTAATTAAAATATGTCATAACGTATTAAAAACCTAGAAACTAATGTAATAAAAGTTGGTAGTCAGTTGGTTTCTCATAAATCAATAATAATAAAAGATTTAATTACACTTTCAACGCGTCGTTTTTTAAAATGTCGTTGAACGAGTTTCTTTAAGAATTAAAGGAAGTTGAGAGCGTTTATAAGATGTTACGAAGCTTAAGTTGCGACTGGACGGAGTTATGTCCCGACATCGGACACGTCTCGACTCGCTCTACTGAATTTTAAAGACGTTATTTTTAAAATAACCAACATTTTTCGAGGACACGCAAGAATACGTCAACAAATAATTAAAAGATTTTAAACCCTTAACGATTGCAGACTCTGTAGAAACAGATAATAAATAAAAATAAAAAAAAAACAATAACTTGACGAATAATTTCACAAAGATCTGTAATTTACAAATTGGATAAAGACTGACTTAACTTAAAATAGCCCAGACTTTACGATACAATTTGTGATTCCAAAAATCGGGTCCGGTCCCAAATTGTTAAGTAATTTCTTGATTTTATAAGGCATAAGCCTCCTAAATTGTAATGTAACCATTTTGTAGACGAACGTGAAATAACTTATCGTATATGTAAAGAAAGTACAAAAATTACACAAATTCAAATTTGTCGAGTATTAAATTAAGCTACACAAGGGCTCGGTTAACCAGAGGCTGGGGAGTAGAGACGATCAATTTCAAGGGTCCCCTTTTATTCAAATCCCGCCTTTGTCTCTCGTATTTCATACAATATTATTCTACAATAAAGTGATCTTCATGTCGATCAGAACTGACAGCTCTGTTAAAGGTAAGTTTAACAACGAGGAAAAGACAAATCAGTGCAAAGTGATGATGTACTAATAATTTTTAATGATATTGTGCATCTTGTGAAATATAAGAATAGCATTAAAGGTTCATACAACTAGTGAAATACGAATGATACGGCAAGAGCACTTTAATTTATACTGGGTGAAGAAACGTTGGTAAACACTAACTCTAAAGTACTGCGGGTTTCAAAATACGCAAACGCTTTAGCGTATACAAAAACGCTTAACTACCAGATAAGACTTATCGATACTGATAAAGCAACTGTGTTGATGATATCATTTTTAATCTATATGGAGAAATAAAAAATACAAAAACATTTAATACAAAAAAAAACAATTTCAAGCAATTAGAAAAACAAATATTAATACGTACTGCTTAAAGAAACAGAGTTATCACTCAGCGAAACAATACACAACAGGCCGAACAGAAAAAAAACGAGCAATTAACAAAACTTAAAAAAAAAAACAAAACGCAAAGGAACTTGAACCATTTACCGGTCAACTCGCGAACTTGTCAACAACACTTCACAATATTCGACGACAATATCAAATTTTCTTATTGAAATTTGATAAGTGTACGTATGCACAGTGTAAACGTACAGACGAACGGGACGCGCGCCGCGACGACCGTGTCTCGACCAACTGACGTTTGTTCCGACTCGCCGGCTATCTCCGTCCCTCTCCAATACGCATGTCCGGAACTAGAACCCTTCATAGTATACACATTTATACCATTTTTACAACACTTTCCTACATAAACAACTAGCAGACCATAAAATAAGCATTTTGCGTACATTCAGAGCGAAACAGAAATCAAACAGACAAGGTTGATCGTGATATAACCTACGGCCGAGCTTATTCAGGTTTTGCACCTGGCTTTCAAAGATAAGGAGATTTAACGCCGCTGTGGGGACGTACAGTATCTGATTTTGATTTTACAATGAGCCGCAAATTTTTCTCTTTATACCCACATCTGCAGAGGAATTGATAAACTCCCTAATTAACATATTCCAATTATGTAACGTCATTGAACAAATAAAAATGTTAAAACAAAGTACAAGAATGTATTTAATCTAGGCCCAGTGTGTCTCATGCATGTATTTTAAATTGACAGCAAACAGCCTACCTAATATTAAAAAAAGACCGCCACGATTATTTCATAACACTTTATACTCAAATATCCTCGGTAGTTCGCAATTATATGTTTTAGAATTTGGTTGTATTTTGCGTGGTTAAGGTATTTGAACCTTTAATTGTAAAGTGAACTGTGCAGTGCCAATACAAACATTAATGTTCAATAGCACCAAGTTACAAACATAAATGTATGAAAATGTATTTAGTTAAAAATAAATTAAAAACCATATTCTTCTAGAGGATGTCATCTTTATTGATAAATATCTAGTTAAAAGGATGCTAAAACAATAGACGTATATTTATGGTATGATTGTACAACATCCTAACTTTCACGTGAACATCGGGCTGGCAATGAAAGCGACATTGTCATCACGCCTCCACAATGCACAATGGATGTGACGAGTGTCTCATGGAGCTACAACTGACCTTCATACAGTGAAACTCGCCGCATACAATGTTGATACGAAGAGTTTTAATATACAACCTACGATAGACAAATTATCAAATTAAGCGCCAATAGCCTAATGGTTTGGGGTACGGACTACCGATCGTGAGGTCGAGGGTTCGAATTCCGCCATTCGACTATTGCCGTGAACCATATCCTAGCACAAGCATAGAGCTTAGTTGGAATGGCTAAAGGAAATATTAGTAAATTAACAAAAATCTACTAATATTTTTATTATAAAAAAAAATGGAGAGACACTTAAGATGCGGACATGTATTATATAACGAGAAGAAGGGGACATGAACCAGAAAGTGTTAAGATTGAATGTGGATGGCTACAAAGGTAGAGGATGACCGAAGAAAGTATGGATGGATTGTATGAAGGAGGATATGCTTAAGAAAGGAGTGGATTTAGATATGACGGCTGATAGAAATGTATGGAAGAGCAGCACCTACCGACCCTCCGTAGCGATAAGGGGAAGTTGATGATGGAGAGAGACACTTAAGATGGACTTTGAATAAAAAACAATATCCTTCGTGTATTTTAAATTATGATTTCAAAATTAATTAAGGCAGCCCAGTCTACTTTTCTTGAAAGAAATTCATCAACATAAACATTAAAAGATTTGTAGTAAAATTTTATTTCAACGGAAGTTGCAAGTAATAATCGTGGCTAAACCGATGTTTATCTGATATCAACTGGTCGGTATGACCTTGTAGCATTGTGTGGTTTTTGCTAGGTCAGAGCGCCGCCGCTTCAACGTTCAGATTGCTTATATCACCTATACATTTATTTAGCAGGACATTATATTCATAACAGTCATTTGTAATTTGTAATTAAATGTTTCATCAGTATTTTAGATTCCAAATTAAACAATTATCAAATTAACTAAGCTCCGTACAGAAGAAAAAAAAATCTTGGATTTTAAAAACTTCAATTAACAGATGGATGAATCTATACTAATATTAAAAAGAGGAAAGATTTGTATTTTTGTATGTATTGAAATAACACAAAAACTACTGGGCCGATTTCAAAAATTCTTTCACCATTAAAAAGCTACGTTACCAGTGAGTAACATAGGCTCTATTTTTTGTTTATTTTTTAAATTCATGCGGGCGAAGTCGCGAGCAATAGCTAGTGTTGTATAAAGTAATGTACATATTATAATTGCAAATATCAACTAATATTTCTTAGTTAAACAGTACGTATAGTTACAAAAAATTAAAGGTAATAACAATTCCGTGATACAACATAAACCCATCTAAGGGAGTTTGTTTAAGTGAGGAAACAAACAAACATCGTCGTGTTCAACAAACATATCAAACCACCCGTGTCCTGCGCCTGGGGGTTTTAGGTTCACCAACACTTCAAGATATGACAAGCTATGATATAATTCAACTACTAAGAAAAAAAAAATCAAAAAGAAACGGTTAAATTAAGACACACTATTGACAAATACTCGTACATCAACCAATTTGTGGGTGGGTAAAACAATTTCTTGCAGTCAACTAAAGAAATATACTACAAGATTAAGTGTTTTGAGAGCATAATATATTTTTTTTACATAGTTATATAGCTTTTAGTGTACATCTTCCTAAATGCAGTATAGCAGACTCAGACTTTAACTTTAGTCTGGCGCCGCGTACAGCATCTGAAAGCAAATAATTCCTACAATGCTGCGTTCCAATTGACTATAATTTTTATAATAAGCTGCAAAAATGATATCGTATAATAAAAGTAACAATAACATGACTGTATACTATATTAATAACTAGCTGTTGCCCGCGACAGTTCGTCCACGTGGAATTAAAAAAATAGTAAAAAATAGCCTATGTTACTTAATGATAACGTAGCTATTTAATGGTGAAAGAAATCAGCCCAGCAGTTTTTTTGAGTTATTTCAATACATAGAAAAATTTTAGTCCCTTTTCCTTCCCACTCTTTTTCTTTTGAGAAAGAATGGGAAGGGAAAGTGGATTTGACGGCGGAGGAGACGCGTAGGAAAGGGAAATATCCTCTTTATGTGCTTCTCCTCCTTCGTCGATTAAAGGTAGGCAACGCATCTGCAATTGCGGATGTCTATGGGCAACGGTCGCTTCGTCATTTTGGCGGATTCAGGTGGTCGCTTGCTCGTTTGCCACCGTATATTATAAAAAAATACAAATCTTTCCTCTTTATAATATTAGTATAGATTGTTTACATGTGAATAAATAAAAATCAGATTTATAGCTTTTGTTCCATTATCAAAACGCATCTTTCTTACTTTTAGTTATTTCGTTGTACGTAACGGAAAAAATAAATATTCATCGAGCTGTATTTCAGATAAAAATCATGTCGTATTTCAATACTGCAGTTTTCTGTTTCTTGTTAGCGTTTAATTAAAATGATTTTTTAAAGCGCAGACTTGTTTAAAGAGGTCGCAATCGTCATTAAAAATGCGGCCTACATTTTTAAGCATTCTCGAGAATTTTCCATCTACTAAATTAACGTTCTGGTTTTACGTTATTTTATTCGTATTGCAGAAATGTTATCTAGCATTTTTACTCTGATTATTTTGAATGAAGATATTTATAACGCAAAACTAAAGAACTAAAACAGATTTAAATAACCTAGTTATTTACTCAACTGCTTTTTAGTAGTTACTTAATATTTGCTTAGTGCATGTTTCTTTTTTTATTTATTTTACATATTTGTTAAACTAAATATAAACTAACTAACCACTTATTACAATAACAATAATTCTTAATGCTGCAGTAACACTTCATTGAGATTAAGGGCGGACGCTCACCTTTGACTAAACTATCACACAACTGTTATGCGATTGTCGATTGTTTCGCAGCAAATTCAATTGTTTAGTTGCATAATTAAAAATCGAGTAATGTGCTCCATATAAGCTCATAGGAATCAAAGCGAGACTGAACAGTTGTGCGATAGTTTAGTCAAAGGTGTGCACGCGCTCTAAGGATAACAAAAGTGTACAAGTCAATCCCCTAATTTCACGATTCCTTTTAAGTTGTACTTTGCGCTATTATTATTATAAAACTGTGTTAGCAGAAATATTGTCCACATTATTAAGATTGTATTCAAAATTGTATCGTGATATCGTAAATAATACAAACATTCTCCCCAGATAGTAAAATCGCTTGTTTGCATTGGCTCGATAAACAGCGGGGTAAAGAGCGGAAACATTATTACAACTCAAACTACTCAATACCCAAATATCTCGTCCTGTTATCACATAATTTGTCTTGAATACAATACATTGCCGTCTGGCAATACGCCTATAATCAATCTATCTTTACAAAACCATCATTGGTTAGAGTGGCATCGGAGATAACTTGTTTTTCTGAAGGTTGTACTTAATTTTGGTAGATGATAAAATAGGTGCTTGAGTCAAGCTTAACTTTGCCAATATCGTAATGATTTCGGTATAATATTAGCTGGAGCGGATAATCTTTATTGGTATAAGAAAATATAAACACGTTCTCCGATTGAGAATGAATTTTGTTTGCATTATAATTTTAAACAACCGCTACGGTAGACAGACGCTATGCAGAATCGTAATTAAAACGGCGATAGAATTTAATATGCTTCAAGTCGCGAAAACCTCTCCTTAATATTGACTAGCTTTCACCCGCGACTCTGGTGCTGTGGGAGTTAAAAAAAAGGAAATATGTGTTCTTCTTCTTCTCCAAATTACATCGAGTTTCGTTCAGCTTGTTTAGACTATAAACTGTAACAAACATCCATCTAAACTTTCACATTTATATCATTAGTGAGAAGTAAGATTAATTTGTCTCGGCATAGTCGCTTACTTGCTTGCCATCCCTGCTTACTGCCTTACCGATTCCTTTGCTTGAAAGTAAGCAGTGATTTTCTGAATATCGTAATTTGCTAAAGTTAATCAAACCTCATATCGTAGGTCAGAGCAGCCCTATAAATTTTAAATTGACGTATAACTTTTCAATACATTAGTTATCAAGGCCTGGGTTCTTCTTTCTTATATAACAATTATGAGAATTATTACATGGACAATAGTGACTTTATCTTCCACTTGTAGTATTGCGAAGTATGTATTACTAGTCATAGTAATAAAAATATCCGATGAATCATACATTACACGATAGTTATAGAAACAAGTAAAATTGTATAATATCCATCGAATAAGTCACTATCCCATTATACTAACAAACAATGTAACGCCATACAATTTGAGCTGGTGAGAAATTATCGTAAACTGCCCCCGGGTAATGTCATAAAGCGATAAATACGTTGTAAAACCATAAAGGGAAGCAGCCAGCGATCTCATAAATCGCTATGAATTGGCCCACTTTGCAACAACTATACTTTCAGCTTTACAACTACACAAAATGGCATAACTTTTTTCTTATAAAAATTAAATAATGTTACATAAGCCAATTAAAATCTTTGTAATAAAAGAAAATTAACTATCACTGAATAAAAAGTTTTTACAATGATTTTTTATTGCTTAAGAAAATCGGCTATTTGCGATGTCAAATTAACCTATAGGACACTATTTAATATTTGTAACTGTGAGTGAAGTACTAGGAGTGAATAGATAAAGATCTACACACAACACATACAATATTAACATTTTCAATACTACATGTGAATTTTGTTAAATTGATTCGATGTAAATCGAATAAAAAAACACTAAACTAAGACCACAAAAAGTAATCATGGAAAAGATAAAATGTATAAAAATTTGTATCTTCTATCTAATGCAACATTCTTCATGTGATTTTTAAAACTTTTCTCTATGAAATACCGCATTCACAAAGATCATTGAATCTTAACAGGTTCGAGGTTTGTGGGGAAGCCATTATCAAGTTATCGGATGCTGCGGTCGCTTGTTATCGTCGATGGCGAACTATTGCCATAATTGGATCTCAACATTGCATAGACAATGGAATCCGCAGTACTTTTATCGGCAGAAAACATCGCTATTTTATCAATCGTATTGACCGCAAAATACTGCAATGCTACTTAAAAATATTAAGAAACAAATACGTTAACATCGTCATCATCATCATCCTCCTTATCCTACTCCCGTAGGATCGGCACAACAGGTTTTTGTCCTCCACATAACTCATACGTCATCTCAGTCATCACTCCCTCTTCGATCACGTCACCTTTCACGCAATCCATCCATCTCTTTCTAGGTCTACCTTTACCGGTGTACCCTTCCACGCTCAAAAGTAACGTTATACTCACAAATACGTTAACATCGTCTCAATTAAACGTTTTCAAAACCAAAACATGTTTCTAATGGTTTTACACCGTCTTAACGAAAACGGGAATTTCTTAATATTTCAATAGATATGAATCGTATAAGTCCTAGTTTTTAAGTTTCCGATGTTTATTTGATTACCAGTCTAATTGATAATGGGTAATGATGCCTTCGGGTGCACACGCGCGTTCATGACGTCATTGAATACCACACAGTTTGGTGCCGGATTTAGTTGGTCCTCGAATTAATTAAACACACGCCGGATATTGCAAAGGGGTGCGTGCTTTATTAGCAAGGGTATTGTACCATCATATAATGACAAAAACGAAAGATAGATCTAAAATCAAATCTTAGAAATTTTACTGAAAAAGACTTTGGCAACATTTGACTGCATTGTCCGAAGCCTCAAAATAAATTCTAAACGGTTTATCTAAAAGACAACTTTAAAAAGGTTTAAAGATTTGTAATAGAATAGAATGTAATAGATATAAAAACATAAATTTATTCCAATCCCACGCTAAGCCGCAGTACGCAGTCAAAATGCAAGCTTCGCAAATGACTTGCGGAGGAGAGACCGCGAGAAATTAAGGGCTCCATGTAAATTATCCCAATTAAAGATGTAAATGTACTTAGATTGATTCAGCAACATGAATAAATTAGTCCCACTGGTTTGAATAACATAAGTGACTTTCACTTAAGCTGTGTACTCACTTTGCACAGTTTAGTATCTATTTTGTGTGTACGTGGTTTTATAACGACCTAACAAAGGCCGTTAATTCAAAAAGAAGACATATTATTCAATCGATAACTATTATAAAATGAATATTAAGAATATTCTCTAGAGACATAGAGGCATTAGATCATTAGAAATATGCAGATATTTTTTTTAGGCGATATTCTCTTTTCTAGTCTACTCGTAGTTCTAGACTTAGGACAATAATAGATTGAGACAAGTTAAAGTTAATTTAGTTACTACGAATCATTAAAAATGTAGATGGTTTCCTTAGGAATTTCCACAGCTAAAGTTTTATGTCCCAAGGTTTTAACAGAAAGACTTTATGTATACTATCCTTAAGTGTTAAATAAAGTTTTTAAGTTGTCGGTAAACATACTACCAATATAGACGTACGTAAATTTTAATAATAATCTACTGCAAGTAATGAAACAGCCAACTTAAATTGCAATTAATAAAGCCCGGGCAGGCCTGGCAATTACTTCCATAGCATTTATTAAGTGCTAGGTCAAAACATTTAATAATTCAAGGAATGAAATATGTTTAGTTATTTACGACAATGTATGTTAGAAAAATGTTTTTTTTTTTTAACTATATTACGTAATACAAAATAAGATAACTCTTATAGAGCTAAGCTCACCTGTACTACCAACTTTCTATTTGTGTTTGTAGGCTTACTCTATGCCCATGGCGAACTTCGGGCACTGGTAAGGCGGCCATTTTGCGTGAAGCGTCAAATAGTTCGATTTGAGTCGCGATTGAGTGCGCGCGCGACCTTGTGCCCGGTGGACGCCAATTCAATGTGGATGTAAATCCAATATTGAAACATATTGTTACAATCTACAATTATTTAGTGGAAATACGAATCGTGATATTGAAGATTACAAGTACACCAACTATTAAGATCATTGAAATACCTGAGTACCACGCCTACAAGAGAATGTTATAAATCACCCGATATTACCTGATGTTAGTCGAAAGACTTCATGTTTATTAAAATTTGTTTTCTTTATGTACAAAGTGTAAAAATAAATAAATACGAAATGTGTTTAAAACTAAAATTAAGATAGCGTAAGAGTTTAGAAATCTTGTTTTTAGTATTTTTATTGTAAAATTTTAGATAGCAAACCAGAATAAACTTTTAACTTAAAGCTTCATATAATAACTTCAGATAAATAGAACGAAAACGACTCTATGAAATCAAAAGTTTAGCAAATTACTGAAAAATTATTTATTCAAGTTTTGATGACATCAATGTGGAACTAAAAACAAATTTTCGAGTAATATTTTTGCAGACAATGGATTCAGGGTATCATTTACGTGACATACAAAACGCTCACAAAACAAACTTTTGCATGTCAGAAAACGTGCATACGACAGCTGGCAATCGAAAACAGTTTAACAATATAGAACAACAAACATAAAAGCCATAAAATACATGATTTTACTAAGGTTTTAAATGTTTATTTGTCTACTGTAATATTTTATTACTACTAAACAACTTCTTAAATAGCAATAATTTGTTTACAGTTATAATTTCTACGCATCATGAGTTATTAGGAGACTAAAACCTATCTTTTAAAATCAATTCTAAACAATTCGATACGATTGGAAAGAAAATATTTTGTAAGTTAACGAGGCTAATGAAGGGGTGGGTATAAATTATTTTTAAGTGTCAAGCCCGCCCCGTCTGTGCCCGTCGGGACTTCATTGATTTTAACCGCCGCTAGGATTACGGGGACGCTATAGGCGATGGCCACAAATATTACCAAGATATAAATATTGGAATTTATCGAGATATTCCACTAGTTTCTTTGGTCTAAATTACAAGCTATTGATTAATGAAGTTACAAAATATAGTTTACGAAGTTTATCATAACAATTACGTTTATAATTCAGTCAAAAAAAATTGCATTATTGCGAAGCCGTTGAAACTGTGTCTTTTCTGGGTTACTCATACTACATGCGAAAGTTTAGATGGATGGATGAATGGATGTTTGTTAGAGTGTGTAGCCTAAACGGCTAAACGTATCTGGATAAAATTTGGCATAGATGTAGTATATAGTCTGGAAGAGGACATAGGCTTCTTGCTTTTGTTTTTTTTTTTATTCCATGCGGACGGAGTCGCGGGCAAAAGCTAGTTTATATCTAAAGACAACTGTTTGTTACTGACTATACCAAAAAGTTTCCATTGATAAATTTTAGGAAAAATCGAAGTTTAAGCTTTTACAGCAACATATAAATGAAGTATCCTAACCACCTCGTACCTTTAAAGTTCTAGAACTAATTGTTAGTTTAATTTCCCTAACAAGATAGAGGGAGCAGTTCCCTAAAGAAAGTGACAATTAGCAATGCGACGCCCGATTGTGTCGAGCCGGGCACTGAATAAATTGCGTTAACGAACCTCCAACGTGACTGAGAAAACTATACAATGGTTAGTACAAGTAGTCAAATTAATTTATTACTTACTCCATTCCATTTGGTTGAGACTATATTCTGATACATTTACAAAAGAGACCGGCTGTTGTATGGAGCCATAGCCATCCGTCAATTGAAAATGTTTACTTTATCAAAACTACATGGAAATGTTCATAAAACTATTATTATTACTAAAATATCACATTTAATAAATTCTTATTACTATGTAAATCCAGAAAATGTTTCCATTTATCAAATTTCAAAACGAACACTAAATAAACGTAACACACAATTATTGAGCACTAAAACATTATTATAAAGAGTTTACCTTCATTTAAAGTTACATTAACGTCTCTCTAATATTATTTTCGTGAAACTAATAGAGGATGCTTTTAGAATATTCGCTACACCAATACACCCTTCACGACGGGTCTTTTGTTACCTTAGAGTAGTGAATTCATTAACAAACTCCGCCATCCTTTTGCATTACCTTTACCTATAAGTATAAACAGTATTATCACCTTAAACACAATGCAATAAAGACTAGATTAGTGTACACAGTTTGTCATTTTAGTGCAAAACTTGTGCTACGCATTGTACACTGTGTTCGCGTTATTCTGTAGCGATAATAATTTTAAATAGACGTCTCATTTGCTTTCATGTATCTCTATTTCATTAAACGGTAGCTTTACATTATCTACTATACTCACTTCAAAGTAAGTACAGACAATTAAATTAGACTACACTAATTTTTATTACACATCGTCTATGTCAAATTTATTAAAAAGATAGTTGATATTAAAAAAGCACTACCTAGAATGTTTCAAACTTACAATATAAACACGTTGGCTACGACCGCCGCTAAGTTATGTAGTTAACCATCTTACCTGAAACAATAAAAAATATATTAGAATTCAATACATAATACGAACAAATGAAGATCAATAAAGTTCTTCAACAACGCAAGAACTTATTTAAAACAGAGCGCCTGTAAAATTTCTCATAGCAAAATTACTTGATCAATACAGTCACTAATTAAAACAAGGCGCGTTTATGAGTAAGATCTCGATATAAAGCGTCAAAATATTACCGCTTAAAATAACATTTTTGCATTCCGTCATACTCGGAACAGCGCTTTAAAGGACTTGGTAAAATGTGAATGTAATATCTCCGTGTATGCGAGAAATTCAATTTCATGCAAACAGAATTGTATCTAGAAGGATGCGGGCGAATATAAAGTGCACTGAGCTCATATTACAGCCGGTGACAACATTTTATATTGAATTTTATTGTTTTGAAACGTCAACATATTTCAACGTGAGATGTAATACGGTTTATCGAATTTAAACACAATTTTTACTACGTGTTAGTACTTTTAAACAAAAATTAACAGACCTAAAAGACAATATCTTAACGGAAACCGGTTGCAATTACTTCTAAACTTTCAGAAAACTCGTAATCAAATTAATCGATTAAGTAGACGCAAGTTAGTTGAAAAATTGTCACAGACCCGTTAAAGCCTTAAGTCGTATTTAATTAAAGCTGTCGCGAGCCAGTCACGGCATTCGCCAGGGGAGAGCCTCTTGGAGACGCGGCAGAAAAAATAATTATGATTAAAAGGGAGAAAACTTTAGTAAGAAATTTCACCCTAATCTTTATTTGCACTTTCAAACTCATATTTCTATTTTTAATTTACGACAATTAACAGGAAATTCAAATCGTTCAAATATACTTGTACTAAAATTGTGCTTGGAAAATAAGGTTTTATTTTAATTTGATACTAGCTGTTTCCCGAGACTCCTTCCGCGCGATAGGTAGAACAAATTGTAGCTCATGTGTTCATCCAGAATATGTTCTACATTTATACTAAAATTCAACAAGATCCATTTACCATCCATATAAACTTCGCAGTGAGATTCTGCATTCGCCGTCAGAGTTCACAAAGTGAGATTCAGTATGAAATCTGCCCTAAGGTTGTTTTAGTATCAATTAAGAACTCTTAGGGCTAACTGATGTATCGCACAGTCTCCAGAAACGATTATTTTAATAAATTACCCATCAGATATAAACGTAAGATACATATATATGTGAAGAAAAATGATCCTCCCACTCGAAGCTCCTTAAGTTAAAAGCATTTTCATTTTCAATCAATTTCACAAGCTTGATGGAGAGCGCTTTGTTCAATTTATGCGTATGTACCGAGCTATCTTATTTTGAGAAAATCGCTTGTGACCGTTATGTAAAGAACCTTTATTAGAAGCGAAATAAATGGATGAAATAAGTCTTTAAGCCTGAAATTACTCCTAAAGGTATGTATATTTAGAACATATTATTTTAGGTTATATTTTAAAACAAATACCACGTAGCTTTTAACATAAATGTGTAGGCACACTACAAATTTACATTTGACGCGATTTCTGGCTTCTCTCTTTTCAAGGCCTTTTAATTTACCACTCTGGTATACAGCCCCGGTTTTTTTTTAAATTATCAACGTATCACAAAGAGCAATATGTTTATTAATTTAAAGTGTTTTGCAATATGACGCTTGTTTATTTATCTACCTAGTGAGGTATTCAGTGGCATAACAGACCGACAGCAGTCTTCAAACACACTTAATTCAAGACGTTCACCCTCGACATTCAAAAGAGCATCTAAAGCAGTAAATGACGCACACTCAAAACTTAGACCGGACTAGGGTCTAATTGACTCTGAAACATTCATAACGAGACTTAGACAAGTAGGGACTAATGAGGATGAGTGTAGCTCGTGTGAGGGACGCTTTAGTTTAATTTCATTTAGAAAACATTCTATTTCATAATGACACTAATGAAAGGTTAATTGTATTAGTCTTCTTCTTTATTTCTGAATAAAACTTTACCTACAAAACGAAAACATCAGCAACAAAATATAGATTTGAAAAGCTAACATAAGTCAGTACAAAACTTATTTTGAAATAAATGTATCGGACACAGTGATAAGAAAGCGAGTGCGAGTGTGTAAAAGGAATAAAGGAATGAAATCATGTAATCTTTGTGCACACCGTCCATTTTAACAAAATATGTTGTGAAAAACATTTGTGCGAACATAAGCACTAGGACCCAAGAAATTCTACGTAACAATCCAATTATGTCGACAATTAAGTACAACGCCTCTTCTCGGGACAGGTGTAGTCAAAACGTCCGGACTCAAGCTTGCGGAACGTCTGAATGCCCCTCCAGACTTTCCATTAAACTATTTGCGACGCAAAAGCCCTTTGTGAAGTTTACTTTAGTTTTGACCGCCAACCATGACATCTATAGCCATTATGAACTTCAGTACAGTAAACTTTACACTGCATACACATATAGTGTTCATAAGTGCTATAATTAAAATGTATAGTGACACTATCTATAGTTATTCATTATTCGTTACTAAGAATAAAAATCCTACCTTCCCGTTGAAATGATAAGGACGCCTGCAACTTTAAAATAGCATTAGATTCTGTAGTTAGATTGAATAAAATACTTCGACAGGTATATCATTATGTGGTATACTAACAGAAACTGTATAATAAGGAATATATTAAATTGTTCCGTGATTATTACTTTAAGACATTTTTTTAAACTGGCTAAATCAGAATCAAGTTGTTTCAATGGAGAAAAATTGTATTTGTTAAATAGTGAACGATTTGCTTTATTTTAGTTACGCTCAGATGGCCACCCTCTTTCAATTTTCAGTGCGTGTACGTTTCGGACGACATGGCGCACTAAGTGGACTATGTTATTACTTCGTCCTGGGAGCGTTAATTTGCCGAGAAATGTTGTAAAAATGCTTATGAAGTGAAGAAGAGACATTCCATAAACTACATGTGGTAAAGTATGCACAGGATTGTGATTTGAAGGACACGATCGTACAATATACTTTAACGATTTGAAAGTTCGAGAGGTTACTCGCTTCGTATTCTTATCTCAAGAGTTACCAAACAGTTAATCTGGCTTCCTATTTATTTAACTAAATCCTACCTATTGAGCTTCATGCTATTATATATCTATGGGAGACTGTCTTTGCTATTAAATTCCTATAAAATTAGGACATTCTCTAAGTGATTCGATATCAATGTGGGCGATACTTGCGACACGAGTGCGCGAGCGCCTCTCGCGTCGCCATCTTGTAATTGTACAATACAGTTATGGCACGTGCGAATTGTTGTGAAACTTAATTGCAATAGCTTTGCAATAAATTTACTATTTGCGACGATAAACAACGTCGTTCATTCACGTTTTTACGATACTAGCAGGGTAACTATGATTAGATTATTTATATCGTAATAGAAGCTTTTATGCGTATAATATAGAGAAGTTTCTTACAAAATCAACTAACTTTTCTTCTGTCAATAAAATTAATTAATTATATTTCTATGGAGACATATTTTTAATCGGACATACACTGGTTAACTTCGAAGTAACAAAACAAACTTTTTATTTATGGTATTAATTTATTTAAAGGACATATAACCATAGTGTACAACGAACATTCCCCTTGTTCAATATAAATTCCATGCAGCTTGCATGCCACCGCAAGATGCGTCCGACCTCATATTACGTAGGAACATTTGGCCACAGTGCATCGGAAATGCCTGTGGAAAACATTTTGCATAGTTTTGATAGACTATCTCCGGGACGTCTGGAATCTTGAAACCTAAAATTCATACTATTTCATAACGATAACTAAGACTAAGGATAACTTTGACTAACACTATTACTACTACTACTACTACTACTACTACTAGTTACTATTAATGAATTAAGAACAATTAAATGTTTATAATAAGCTGTAAAGGGCAAAAATTAACAGTTTCTAGTATTAAATTTCCAAAACTAAATTTTAAAGAGTTTACAAAAATTTGTCATTAATACCGTTCTCCCTAAGGAGAGTCGATACAATATGTACTGCTCTTCCATACATCTCTATCAACCGTCATATCTGAGTTCATTCTTATAAGAATATCCTCTTTAAAAGAAACGATACGATATGAAATGTAAAAATTCATATATTCTCATAGGAGCGAAAACCCAATTTATATCTGAAAATAAAATGGACGTTTTATTGTCAACAGACGAGTAAATGTTAAACAGGTTCATTTTGTTTTAAAAGAGGGTCTGCTTTTTGGCATCGATGTCGTAATCATAAAAATGACGGTACATGATTCGATTCTGCGTATTCGTTAATTTGGAATCGTACAAACATGTACTTTCGAGCCTTTTAAAGACAACAATCTTTACAATTGATGCAATTATTTAAATACGTGACGTTATTTGCATATTTTTATTAACTGCACTATCGACATTACGAAGAAAATGTTGCTGCTATTTTCATAGTATAGTTCAAACAAGGATATATGGCCCGGTGAGAGACGCTGTCGGGGGTTAGTTCTCAGAGAATATCTAAAACATACTTAGACATGATAAGACAGCGACAGTATAGGCCTACAAGGATCATATCATCATCATCATCATCATCACCAGCTCACTATACGTCCCCACTAAGGGGCTCGGAGCCTACCCTAAGTAAGGGGTGACTAGGCCTATCATATAGGATCATATGGCGGTTGGCAATTTTGTGAACTTACAATGTCACCTTCATAGCGTTATATTTTGACCAATGAAGGAGCGGCAACTACACTGATGAAATTCGCCTTTTATAATTTCGAAATAAGATTTGAAAAAAAAGACAACATGCAGTTTGGTTTTGTTTTCAACATGGGAGAATTGGGGATTTTTTTTTGCTTACTATTAACTCTAAAAACTAGCAGGCTCTGTCTCTTTACTCAAGCAATTCCCTGAGTAAATAAAACAATATTGTGTTATATTGTCTCGGAACACTAGGTTGTTTTAACATTACCACTGTATAAATACACTTAATTAAAGGGTCTCTAATAAAGCAATCAGCACAGAGAAAGTAGCAATTGTAGTTAACAAGGGGCATTTAGAGGACATGTTAGTGCGACCCCAATTATCTCGATAGCTTCGCAAACAATTAGGTTGGCTTTTGCTTTGAGTCTAGAACTTCGGTCTTTCCAGCTTTTTCTTTATTAAAATGTACGCTGAACCGAATTATTGAAAAGATCTTTTTTCTATATGTTTAAATTCTCCTTAGACATTATATTGCACCTCAATATTTGTCTTCAGCTTTTGTATTCTTTGTAATTTTAAATTCAAAGAAAGTCTGTTAAGTAATTATGAAGTAAACATTAAATGATAAAGCAATTGTCTTAACTCGTTATACCGTTACCAAGTAACTGGATTTTCAAAGAGCGCGCAAGGTGCAAAATGCGCGATTGTTTGTATTTAATTAAACATACAAATGAATTTTAAATTTGTAAAGCCCTTAAAATAATTTAAGTATATATTTGTGACTCATCTTTTATTTGTTGAGCGTTTTTTTGTTTTAGTGCGAAAAATAACTGTAATTCGCAGACATGTGGCCTCCCTGTTCAGCGCCCTGGGCGGCAGCCCAACCGCGCCCTACCCTAAAGCCAAATCTGCCTAGTAATATGTATTTATCATCCAACATGGTCGTTTATTTGATATTTAATATTAGATTTTCAGAATGCCACCAGAAAGCAATCCGACTGTGAATAGTTTCGTGAAGTTTTAATGGTGCACGCAAACTAAACTTTTGCCGGTCGAGTTTTCAAACCGCCAAACTGTAGACTGTGGACCCGAACTACAAACTACGCTAACAGTTATACTCGTTTACTAAAATACACTTTTTATACATAATCAAATATTAATATGCAGTAAGAATATCTGAATGACCAAGAGAAAATCGTATTGAATTATTTTGATGCCCAAAAAATTTTGCTTGATTTGCTGATCTTGTTTTTCTAATATTTACCTTGTTAATTTGTAATTATAATACCTTTAATACAATATTTGAAATATATTTAATTTACGTAATTGCGTTATTCTTTTAAAACATAGCATAACATTACAGAATATTTGTTAAAACGATTTTATCAAGTCGAATACCTTCTCGGATTCCTCTTAATGAATTCTCTCTTATCTCAAACTTTCCTGTAGCACGCCTTCTAAAGTATTTTGCATCGCTTTTAGTACAAAGGCCAGATTACTAGGCGGCTGTTAACGCAGTACCAGAGATAACTGGCGGAGTTAAATTTAACTGCGATATTATACTAGTGTATGCGGCGCGTGGGTATTGCAAGTTATGTGACTATTGCATACGAATGGTTTATTTAAATGTTAGGACACATACTCGTACATACATTTAGGATATTAAAAGTTGACTCAATTAGCTTTGAAGTAAGACATTATGTTTGTTTACAAGTATTTCAACAGTGGAAACTCACTTTCAGATATTCTTTGACTGCATTTGTCACCGATATCTTTGAGTAGGTGCGATTCCGGGAATTGTTATTGGTTTGAAATTAGTTTCTTATTAACTTATCTACAACCTATATGTGTATGTATAATCAACGGATTACACACTGTCAAGTTCACTGACTTACAATGTAATGACACATCAGCCTGCATCGTTTTTCACTTGCGTAATATTAAATCTTGTTAAGTCAGTTATTATGAAGTAATTCCATATGTTGATAACGTCCATTTCATTATTTTAATTTTGGGAAATGTAAGCTGCTTTTGTTTTGTTATTTCCAATACGTTGGATACGCTTTTGTGTGTTCATTTGTTTTCCTCTTCAATTAAAAATAGAATACATTTATGTAGACTTTGTGTAAAAAAAACTATAGAAAAGAAATCGATAATCCGATCACTACAGAACCTGTAGCGCAAATTAAGAAAAAGCTAAGCTACAATCAACAAAACAATGAACAGGAACTCGTCGGAGGCAGGTTATGCAACAATAAAGTGCATCGTCCCCTTAGCGGCTATCGCGGCGTGCGATCTTTGAACGAACCAGCACATGCCCGATAGCGAGCCAGCGAGAATATACCATAAATACACGCCATGGACAGAAACTTTAAAGAAATACGTTGAATTTTACAGTTTAAAATCTAATGAACAATCAAAAATATTCTTAGAAATCTTTATATATTGTTTGTTGTCTACTCTTTACATTTCAAATTCCGTATCATAATGTCTTTGTCATTCTCTCTGAGAAATATGCGAAAGCTATATCTGCACATCTCAGTAATAGAGATGGTCAATTGAAATTGTTGATATCAAATATTTATAGAAAACAAAAGCATAGATTATCAGAACTAGCTGCTGTCGCATTCGAATAATTCCCATTAACAGCTTGATCTATTAGATAGTTAATTACAAATAATCACGCGACAGTTTACGTTAATTAATTAATACTATGAGGAACGCAGCATCAAGCAGATAATTATCTTCGTTTCTTTTTTCATCAGTGACACACTTTGGTTCCGCATTCCTCGTTACTTATGGAATCTGTGCCATTATGCGAACATGCATATTTTTTTCTGTTTCCACTCGCGAAAAACATGTCTCTTTTATTTTGTTTGAAGACATAGAGAAAAGAGTATTTTGATGCGTTACGCGAATAGAAACCGAATTAATTAAATTGATTTCTAACCCTTATTTTAAAGAAGCTTCTAGTATTTTTGAAATCAATGTGAATTCTTTAACTAAATTTTAAAACTGTACATTAGTTTATCGAATATTTTGAAGTAGAGTGGAACTACTTCATTATTAATACTAGCTGTTCGCGTGCGTATACATCCTCGTGAAATTATAAAAACTTTATTTTATTGTTTACATTTGTCAAATTATCAATAGCAAATGTCAAAATTACATGACAAACCTTAGCAATCTTTCTTTCTTGATGTTGGCAGCAACTTATGGTCTCTTTACCACATTAGGGTTTTTATCCAAAATATATAGCCTAAAGCGCGACATAAGTGTAGGGCTTTTTATTAAAAAAAGAATTATTCAAAAATATGTTGTAATTGCTGACATCTTAAGCAACAAAGAAGTGTGTGTTTACGCTTTATTATAATAGTATAGATTACCAGTTATTAAATAGAAAAAATAAAGTTTAATGCTAATTAACACCATATTATTTGTGTGTAACACCATGTATTGTGTGAATTGACTAAAAGAGTTGTATCTTTCCTATTGATGTACGAAGGAATGAATAGATTCATTTATTACAATGATTAGAAATGATTGCTGAATGTCTGTTGACCGAATGATTTCGAAACTTTAAACGAATGAAGTCTAAATGCTCACGGATGTATCCAATTTGTGTTCTATTGCCAAGAACAACTTTTGATGACTTGGAGTTGAAGTATTCGAATATGAAATTAAGATTTATACTTCCCTTAAAAAGTTAATTTAAATCCTTAATATTGTCATCTCTAGTATATAATTACGTTTTACTAGCTGTTGCTCACGACTTCGTCCACATGAAATTTAAAAAAAAATGTTACTTGGCGATAACGTAGCTTTTTAATGGTCAAAAAATTTTTGAAATTGGTCCAGTAGATATTTCAATACATACAAAAATACAAATCTTTCCTCTTTATAATACTGTTATATTTAGATTAAAGTATATCTATATCCCGACCGTAGATAACCATAATAGAACGGATATAACATTGTTCTTTGTCCTACTAGAAGGAAATTAAACTAAAAACAAAGTTGCAAACAATGGGCTTTAATATTGCATTTTAAAAATAGAATGTGCTGTTTAAAAACAATACACTATCTTATTTAAATCAACGACAAGAACAAAAACTTTTATTTTTTACGACCAGGAATAAACAGCTGCAAATGTTGAAACCCAGACTTACCTTAAACGTTTAAGGTAAGTCTGGGTCCGAAATCACTTACTGGTATACAAAGAGACTGCCGTCTCGTGCCAATCCAGCCTGTAATATTGACTAATAAAAATTCAATACTCGTAATACGTCCCCTGTCTACTTAATGCGGTTGCATCAATGCATACGATGAATGCAAAATGCTAAATCTTGTACTTCACTTATTCAAATGCTTTGTGCAGATGGACAATAGAAGAATCTCAGATAAACATTGTTAGGAATCAGCGTGAATTAAAATTCACTTTGCAAGTTCTTATCTTGTATTCAATAAATCAAGATGTCTTCCTTATGACTTGTTAACACAGATTTTTATCAAGGTAGTAAACCACACACTGTTTACTAAACAAAGCTCCTAAGAATATGATACACCTAGATAACCCAATATTAAAATCTTACTAATATTATAAATGCGAAAGTTTAGATGGATGGATGGATGGATGGATGGATTGATGGATGGATGTTTGTTAGAGTTTGTAGCCTAAACGGCTGAACGGATCTCCATCAAATTTGGCATAGACGTAGAGCATAGTCTGGAAGAACACATAAGCTACTAACTTTTATTTTTTTGAACTCCACGCGGACGGAGTCGCGGGCGAAAGCTAGTTTAATATAAACTATTCGTAGATAAAAAAGCATAGATGTATCGAAACAACCCTGTTTCTAGATAGATCTATACATATTAGTAAACATCTAATTGTGTAAATACTAACAAAAGTATATTTAAACGTTAGATGTATTGCAACTCAAAACTAACTAGTCCTAATAGGTCAAATTGACTGGGGAACACTTAATAGAATAGCGCCGTTAAATGGCGGTACAGCTGCTTTGCTTTGTGTGAATAACTGCAAGAGGCACAAGAGTAGGAGGTATTTAATGGTAGAATTAAAAATGCGATTACCAAAAGGATATAAGGAACAATTGCATATTATGTTTAACTAAATTAATCAATACACAACAGTGTCCTAATGAATGTTTTCTTTACTGTTCAATTACAACGATATACATGTGTACCGATTTTAAAACTGTGTGTGCATTTTTTGGCAGATGGCCACCGTCTTCAAGGTGATGAAGAGGCATTCACAAGTTAGTCAGATTATAAAATGGACGGGTGCCAAGTGTTCTTTGATTTTATATACCGTTATTCAATTGTTTCAATCAGGAGGTTGATGTTAGGTTATGTTTACAAATCTGAAATGCAGACAGTAAGTTCGAGTGTAGACATTTAAGACCAGCTTATATCGACCCATAGGAATATCTAGACACGTTCCTGTTAAAGTGACGAGCGCCTTAAATTTGTTTTTATTTGAAATGATATCGTACCTGGAAGGAAAATGTCGTCGACGGTATCTCCGTCGGCCACTAGACGCGCTTTCCAATGAAGAGGTCCAGTTTCCATCACCGCGAGATCCCGTGAGCACCATATTCCTCGCCTCCGCACTTCTTGCACTCTCAAGAAGTATTGCAGTATACTTCGTTATTAACATCACTGTATTTTAACTTATCACTGTTACATAACACTATTCAATCTGTCTACCACATAACGAACACTATACGGAGTAGAATCCACAATAGAAAATAAGATATATGAAAATTCTCACTAGAGTTCATGGAAACATGTTGAAAACTGGAATACAATACTAATATAGTAAATTCAAAGTCAATATCAAGGAGAAATATACAAACAATCACTAAAAAAAATTAAGTAATTTATAACAAATGATTAATCATAAAATTCACTCACAAATTGTTCTAACACAATGATATTTTTCTTGAAATACCTACAATAAAAATATATTTTCGACATTAAAAACTTTTTACAAGTTACCCGCCAGGAAGTAAGAAGTTAACTAACAGTGCATAGCCGTAGCCCGTGCGTTATGCCTCGGTGACCACCATCAACATTATTGTATCCCTCAGACTAAACAACGGGATATTGTGAATTATACGTGACACCCACACGTCACGTTGACCCGTATAACGCTGAAAGATGCGACGTCCTTTCATTAAAACAATTTAAAATCTCTCTTTAGATAAAGACCTTGACTGGAAGTGAAAAATCATTATGTTATTTGCTTGGTTTTGAAACAAACAAGCTAACAACATTTTGCTTTAAAGTTAGTACCTAAGCTGTTTTTATGTTTTTTAAATTACCGTTGTTTTAGTATTTTTTTAACAAGCTATACCTACGTCTTTTATCATGTAACGCACAAGAAGGTGTAAAATACACTATGACATCAATCTATCGCCACATTATATTCAATTTATTTCGTATCATAAAATATTACAAAAATACTATTCAGTATTAATAAAATTCAATTTCTTCTCTCGGTATTTATTTCATTGCGAATTGCTAACATTTCGCACACATTTGAGTTATTTATGCAATCGAATGAAAACGCATAAATATGCATCGGAATGAATACTGAATGAGGTTGCGTTGGGCACGGGTAATTAGAATAAACTGGCAGGGGAGAGAAGTTTACTGCATAAATGTTAGGAAAAACCCTCAACCTAGTAAACCAAATTGAGGAGAACAGAGGAACATAAACCGGCCTGTAGTTTTAAAGACATCGAAAAAAATATAGGATCCCTTGCACTGATATTTGAATTGTTTAATTTATTCAGCTACAATTACCACTAATTGACATTTTACGTGACAAAAACTCGTGCATTTATCACATCTTGTTTTTTTATCCTTTTGCCTTTTAATAGCAATAACAATTGCGTCCATAAAAATGATAAAGTCTATCAAACAGTTACAGCACAATTACTCGAAGTAGTACTAGTAAATTACAAAGACTAATCTACTAAGGCTTGTAACACACTACAACGAAAGTAAGAATTAATGCAAAGCTAACATTAAAAATATTTTTTTTATTAAAAAATAAAAATCGACTTCCAAACAAAATACAAACAAGATACTGTCAAAAAAATACACTAAAAAATAACGAAATAATTCCTTGAAATAATTAAACCTTAAACCTCACTCATTGTAGCTGTTATGTCTATATTGTACAATTCGTGTTAATTTGATGTCGGTGTCAGAAGAGACAGGCAGTGATATTTCTATTTTCTACATAGGGTTTTCTACATTTTTACTCTAATAATTGACAATTGAACGTATAGTAACGTTTTAGTAATAAATTCTACCTTGACTGACACCGACTTATAAGTGTAGCGTAAAGTTTTCTTCGCGTTAGGTCACTGGAACAAATACATACCAGGTTGATATTAAAATATGGTTCACATCGATTCCGGTTTGTTTTCGCGGTAGTGTGCTAGAGACCTAAACAACGAATTACTAATCGTAAAACGGAACAAGGTTATCAATGTTAGAGCTCTATTACAAATTACAAAACGTTTAGAATTGTGAAATAATAACTATAGATGGAGCTATAGTCATAACTGTTTATTTGCAGCGTCTATCGCCGTTACAAACAATTCCCTGAATTATTGAAGCAGTCGATACGTGTGGAAAGACTTGTAAGCAATTTCACAAGTCAGTTATGGTTTCGTATGAACGGTAATAAAGGTGCATATTATAATTTATGTATCTCACATTATTAAAAATATATTTCTTTGATAATCTAAGCTGTCGTTAAACGAAGTAAATTAAAGATTAGTAAAGATTATTACAATTTTTGGTCAAAGTTTTACAAAAAGAACTTTCTTTGTCTCAAGTCTTTATAACGTTTATGAGTTCCGACGATATGCAGAAATTGCAATACAATTTCCAATGTAATAAATAAAATGCGAAAAGAGTTGGCATTTTATAAATTCGATAAATAACTTTTCAGTCGCCGTTGTTGTCGGCGCATTGGCATTTGTCTAGACTCTAGACGGATATTTGAAAATTATTCTAAACGACCGCTAACGGTAGGAAGCCGGCAAACTACGCAAGGTATGAAGACTGCGAAAATCATTATTTATAAGAAAACATTCCAGGATAAAAATTCTTTCGTAAACACTAAAAAGAATATCTGGGAAAGTACAATATGAATATGATTGTTTAAGGCGCCTTTAAAATACATTAAAGATGATGGTGCGTTAGAGTAAATTATGATTTAAGTAATAAATAAATCGTGTTTTGTTTTTATAAATACAGGAACTATAGTAAACAAGGGATTAAACACCATATATATAACAATGGTCATGAGCTAAATAGAATTTGCATGCGCAGTGGAAGCGTGCTGGGCCCATAACCTGTTAATGTAATTGCAGTTGTATGCGCATGTGGGTAATGGAAATACTTTGTGGAAACTAGCAAATGTATTTTTTTTCCTAAAATAAATTATTTGTAATAAATAAAGTTTTTTGCTAGTTTCCACAAAGTATTTCCATTGCCCACATGTGCATACAACTGCAAATACATTAACAGACAGCGTAACATACTTATTTACATCTAACAATATTGGATAATTAATCTAGTTTTTTTTTATCACAAAATACACACACATAGCATGCTCAGATATTTTAACGTGAGGAATTAACCGTGGCATTTACCCGATATAATTTGTTGTACAAATGTCAAAGTATGATGCTATAGAATTCCACTGATGAACTTCAAAGTAAAGGTGTACTTGGACTAGAAAAAATGATTACGGTTCTAACTAACCTTTTAGAAAGATGTGCATTATTCATCAAGAAATGCTCCTACTAACAAAGGTCAAAAAGATAGAAAAAAAATCGAGTAACATGCCAGTAATTTCTTCCTTCATTTTTAGTTAAATGTCAGGATCGGTTATTTTATATTATGTTCTTCAGTTATGGTCGTCTTAAGGGGGGGGGACAGCACCCCCCCCCCCAGAGAAAGGAAAGTTGTATAATAAATGTATAAATTAATTCAAAATACTAAAGTTCCTTCTGTCCCTAGAAACCTGTAAATTACTCAATAATGGCTTGTCAGTTTTTCATTAAAGCATTATCTTTGGAATAAAAAAATAAATCCCCCGCCCCCCTCGATGATCGACTGGCGACGGCCATGTTCTCCATTTTAAGGGAAAACTAACTAAGCGTTTTATAAAATTTCGGACACGTAAACACTAGGTACAACTAATATAACAACGTCCATAGTCCAACAAAGGAAATGCCACTCCATCACCATATAATTTAAAGAGCAAACTGAAATGCATAAATAGACGTAGCATTTATGGCTTACATTTGCAAGACGAAGTAAATACATGGTGTCCTTTATAAGGACCGAAGTAATACCACAGGACTCGAGTGAAATGACTGCAGAAAAAAGTCCGCAATCAGGCTCTGCAATTAGCGACTTCAGAACAGGTTCGCTTAATTATGCCTATGTAAGGCAATGTTTTGGTTCAGTCGGTTCTTGTATTGAAAATCGTCAACTATGTTTATTTGAATATGATTGTTAAAACTTTTACTTCGTTTGTATAATATAGTAATTATATGTATGTGCAACGTGTATATGTGCTCGATAATACTATAAAGAAAATCAATATAAACACATATGTACATAATGTACATTTATATTATATCGCAGCTGAGTGGGATAGCAACTGGTTCTATAGGGGCCAAGAACCTGAATCATAGCTTAATCTGATTTTCCTACGTTTCCAATAATATTATAAAATGCCAAACAAAACCTTCTTTTTTTTTTAAATTGCGATTCATTTTAAAAAGTCATGCAGAGTATCCCAGACGCAATAAAAATCGTAGAAACTTCATGATTTTGTAACCGCTTGTTTAAAGAGATTTTAAACTTTTATCAGAGTATGTTTACCAAATGTGACGTTAGCGAAATACAAGACAAAGATTTAAAATAAAATGCATTGCGAGTACAAACATGTGTGTGGCAACTTGCCAGACTTAGTTCCGTTTGTAAATAGATGTCAGGTGCCTACTTATTACAAGGAATGAGACAATATTTTGTGGTATTTTGAATTTTCTGACGATGGAAACTTAAGGTAGGTTTCCACTACCAAAAAATACAAGAACAAATTGCCATCCCTCTTATTGTCTACTAGCTGTTCCCGTGCGACTTCATCCGCATAAAATTATGAAAATTTTGTTTTATTGTTTATGTGTCAAATTATCAATTGCAAATGTCAAAATGACTTGACGATGACAAACCATGGCAACCTTGTTTCCTTGATGTTGGCAGCAACTTATAGTCTCTTTGCCACATTAGGGTTTTTATCCAAAATATTTACCCCCTAAGTTTAATGGCGTGAAAATAAAGCCTAAAGCGTGACGTAAGTGTAGAACTTTTTATTAAAAAAAGAATTATTAAAAAATATTCTGTAATTGCTGACATCTTAGGCAACAAGGAAGTGTGTGTTTACGCTTTATTATAATAGTATAGATAGTATAGATGAACAAAACTGCGTCAATGTTTTTATACTGGTATTTGTATAATTAAAGCTACTATAATTTAAAAGTACTTTTCACAAAAGTCTATATAGCTCAGAGGAATATAACTGGTATTTCTTCGATGGTTTAATGATATTTTAAAAGGACAACTTGTCATTACATATATACTGTCAGTCGATACTTTAAATAGTATGGAAAACAAACTTTTCATAGTACCTATAAACTTGATAACAATAGGTAACTGGCGCTGTTTAAATTTCGATTGTAATTTAAAAACCAGCCATCTGAACACTGACCTAGTACAACTATTCTAAATATTATTCAAAAGGTTTAAAATCTATTTAATTTTGTATTAACATTTCTTGTAAAATATTCGATTCTTGACCGAAATAAGGGATATAGTTAAGACAATTTTCAGTGTAAAAAACATTCTAATTTAAATGCAAACAAATTAAAATTACATTTAAATTATGAAGCAAACACACTTCATAGAATCAATCAGCATGATTTAAGTTACTCTAACAAGCTGTAGTGGGTGGCGATTAGGTCATACACAATCGTAAATAATTACGAAACATTACAGTTCTGGCTAATCGTTTAAAATTTTAACCAACACTTTATACGTAATAGTGTAATGTATCAATAATTCAAAACTCTGAAAATGTATGAAAGAATAACGAAAACACAAATAATCCACTAGAACACTTAAAGGGAGCTTACACTTGATTCGCAAGTTACAAGAGGTCACTGGGTGCACGTAAATGTTTAGTTTTCGCGAACACAGCGCTCGTCCGGTCGGGGACGTCGGCGGCGGCGCACTGACTTACAATTGGCGCACGCGCACTCCGTATAGAACTTAATTTGAATTTGGAACGCTATAAGCTTTTTGTTTGAAATGAAAACTTTTGAAAATGGAATACGTTGAAAAGTCGTCTGTAATTTGTTTCAAAATTGTCGTTATCTGGTAAAAAGAGACTTGTTGCTAATGAATCTGAGTTTTCATAAATTTTGACTACGAATGAAACTAAATAACTTTAAGCTAAAACTTACTGTGTTGGCAATGTTGTAAAGGACTCCTAAAATATACATGCGTGCTTTACATATACTCTAATAGCTGTATATGGCATGTACGACATTGACATTGTTAACAAATTACGTAAATACGTGGTCATTAGCATAGAAAATAAGCCATGTGGGGGCGACGTCGGCTACCAATCTATCACCTTCCGCGTAAAATCGTAAAACACCAAAGATGTTTTTGAACTTGATCTACTTTTAGAAAGTAATTTAAATCTTGATGCCCAAAGATCAGTCTGACTGCCAATAATCAGCTTGTATTAGAACGTAGTACACAACTAAATTATAATACCTAGTACCTAGGTTCTAAGTGATTTTAAAAAATCTTGATGAAAACTAGATAAGTAAAAATCAAATTTATAAACACACACAGAATCAAATTACATCCGTATGATGTCACACATTAAAAAATTACGTCGTTTAACAGTGGCATTTAAAGATGGAAAAAGAGTTAAAAATGTCGGTTGAATCCTTTGATTCAAAGCCAGCCATAGCGGGTGCGTCGAGTCCGCAATAAAAAGCCCTCGCAACAGACTTAAAAGGGAAGCGATCACAAAAAAATTTATACAACTTTCCTTTTCAAAGGGACGGGACGTATTATGTGAAATAAGTTATCTGGACATAACCATTTGTAGCTCCTGAGCAAAAAGGTCAGTCGGAACGAGCTGGACATTACGTGGAATAGGATTCTAACTTAAGGATGAAAGTAAAATTTATTCAACTCGATTCTTTTTATTTGTTACCGTTTTACAGGGTAACTTTATAGATCATTATAGTAAAGTATAGTAAACAAAGCGTATAAATTATCTCGTATTATGAAATTTGTTTTTTTGTTTGTTTGCATTAAAAAAGCTCCAGAACTGATAAACCGATTGGAATAAGCCATTAGAAAGCTACATTGTCACTGAGTAACATGTTATTTTTAAATTTAAAAACGAGAGAAAAGCCGGGGTAGATCGCTAGTGAAAATATGATATGATTACACTTTAAAACTTAGATACAAGTAAATTACATGCGCCAGTATGGTAAATTTTATATTGTTAACTTTATTCTATAGATCAGAGATATTAGATGAGTTCGCAAGTATTCAAACTTCGTTCAACAGTTGGTAGTCCAAATCTGTTTCGATAGTAAGTTTGAAATATGAATGTGGATGAATCAGAACCATGATATTCCTTTAGTATTGGTTTCATTAGAGCGTACGCACACCTGAAACTATCGCACAACTGTTGTGCGATTGTCGATTGTATCGTAGCCTATTCAACTATTTAGTTGCACAACTAAAAATGAGTAATATGCGCACATCCAAATAATTAATAGGAATCAAAGCGAGACTAAGCAGTTGTGCGATAGTTTAGTTTCAGGTGTGTGTACGTTCTTAGTATCAATGATAATTTTTTTAAGATAATCAATTTCACTAATAAGTATAATGAAACTGTTTACCAACACTAAATGAATAATGGACACACAAGAAGGCAATAAATTAAACATGCTGAACACGGATTAATGAACGGAGGTCTCTATAAATCGTACATCCGCGCCTAATTTATTTTAATTCAACTTTCACGACTCTTAAAAATTAATGACACGTTAACTGTTACTCGGAGAGGGGATGAGCAGGTAAGTGAACGTTTAAAACAACTTCGATAATTTAACAAGTATAATTAATTAAAAACGATTTTTTTTATTTCAAAACGTCACGAATCTTTTTAAGTCTGTTACTGATTTTTGTATCACATCGTATGAAAATGGCTCGAGATAGAAGAGCTATGCGGGGCAAACATTTCAGTTCTTAGAACGCAAGCTGACAGTCTGGGTTTCACAATACCTATGTAATCGTCTGATAATCATTACGTATTATAATGTCACATTCAATTGAAGAGTCAAGCAATAGTTAGTCTTAAAATGCGTTTAAAACCATAACGTAAAAAATTACGTTCGAGATTTGTCTGAGGATCTCTTTTGTACATATTCATAGTTCTACCATTAAAAAAGTCCGTATATTCATTAATTTTGATAGTAGTGCGGTGTTACCTTCAAGCCGCGTCGCCTGTTGGTTACTGACTGACTAATGAAGGTAGGGCTATGAATACATATTGGTGCATTAAGGGCGCCGAATACTTTGAATAATTAAATACAACAGTTCTTAACTCTCCCATTGAGACGCTTTCAGCAACAAGCAACGATACCATAGAAAATTATAGACAACACAATTTTTAATTAAAAAATATTTTATTACAAGAATCACGTGACGAACAAAACGTTAAATAAATGTTCTAAGATCGTTACTCCTTTGTTTATCTTTAAAACAAAAACATAACGAATTGAACTATCAATTAATTAGACAGCTAATTAAATTAAGAAGCTATCTTCAAAGCAACAGTAACCATTAATGCAATGGCGAATGGCGAATAGAGCAATACCAGACACAGTAAATAGAGAAAATTGACCAAAACGACGCAAGTTAAATGTGTCCTCGTTGCAATGTGCTCAAGCGACTATTATCTTCGTCGTTTCCTGCTTCCTTGTGCCATTTTCTACGGTACAAACATAGGACTGTGTATGAGACACGTAAATATCGAAGTCGCAATGAACATTGTGCAGTTAACAAAAAAATTATAGCCTGAAGTCCACGATATCCAGTTTTAAAAATTGGCCTTTCGTATCCGGGATTTCTTTCGATAATTGCATTGACTTTTTAATTACAATTGTTGAAGTCAACGTTTTAAAAAGCAATGTCTAGCTATTATATTAGACATCTGAACTTGATTTTTTGTTAATTGAAAAGTTTAATATGCTTTTTAATTTCGCACTTCAGAATAATTTTATATAATTATTAGTAAACAATAAATGAATTAAATCGACTGGTAAATTATAACAAAAATGTAGTCTTATCTCAAGATGCGCTGTCAGGTATATTCGCAACTCTACAATATTCTTAATTAATTTATCGTCGTGGAGTAGCGCGAAATCGCGGCAAGTGTGTAATTGGTTGAGATATCTCTCATCGAGGACCGAAGCACCCGCCCGCTACTGATTGCATTAACAATTCTCAACGGTTCCCCATTTGATTGAAAACTCGAACGTCTGCGTTCTCAATGAAGACACGCGGCCACCTCGTGTGATACTAACTATAATTGAGGACACTTATTCAATTTTCTACTACATAGCTATTAATATTTACATCTAAATTAATAATCCGAGAAGTAGTTTCTTAAAGAAATTGTGGTTCATAATTATTTAATCTTTTTAGTACAGCATTTGCGTAGAATTAAAATAATTGTAATATAAGTGATAAAGCGTTATTCAATAGTACAAGTTAGTAAATATTATGATTAACATTCCCATGTAACTGTTATCTGATGAGTGGATTCGTATTACTAACATCTTTTGTAACTAGACACCGATTCAAATACAACTTTGTTTACAGTTTAATATACCTGTACAGTTTATTAGAGGTCTATGTTGACTGGATGATGGAAATCTTTATCTCGGTATGCTTGTCCGAGTTGTACTTTATTAGGGGAAATATAATGATGAAAAACGAGTGCCAGTGTCAGTTGGAAACGCCTTTGATGATGGCACAGATGTGGGGTCCTGAAATATTTGTTGTACGATGAAATATCGCTCATATTATAAGAACAAAAGGACTATTAGATATATTGGATTTTTGTTTTCGGGAGCAAGTGAAAAATGTTCTTAACATTAGAGTGTTATTAGTCAAGACAGCTTTTATTAAATAATAACAGATGGCGTTAGTAATATAAAACAATTTTAAAGCTTATAATCTAAATCATATTTCAAAAGCTAAGTTCAAAAGTTAAGAATGAAGTTTCTAGCACGGTAATGAAGTGGCGATAGTGGCCGCCTGTTACACAGAATTGACATCGACATGTGGGCGGAAGGTGGCGAGTACGCAGAACTGCGCATTTACACCGAATATAAATAACGCCGCCATATCGCAATACCAAATGTCTCCAAGCGATGCACTCTCAACCCTACAGATAAACTGCTAATTAAAAACATTACATCAAATTTCTCTCCGAAAAGAAAGTCTGTGATAATTGAAAGTTGAATTGGGTCCTTGTGTCATATGTGTTTGTGGATTTATCGACAAACAAGTTTAATTATTAATTTTTAGGGTGAAAATCTGCTTGTCTTTTTGACAGTTGTCACGGCAAGGTAATTAAGGGACATAAACCAAAAAAATCGATAACCTGGTTACCTCATTAAGCGAAAAGCCATTAAAATCATACGACTCTGCGTGTATTGATTTTTTTTATTTAACAGATCATTTTTGGGTATTCTTTGAATTGTACAAGTATAAAAGGAACAATTCATTAGAAACTGTTTGAAGATTAAGATCGTATTCCACGAAAATATTTCTGCTTTTACAAATAAATTTTAAAGTAACATGGTACCGTCGTATTAACCGCCACGTTACGCCGTTTATTTTTACAGTTATTCGAACATAAAATGAGTTCATCGATATTCGATATAAGATGGAAAAGACCTATATATCGATAAAGTGATGTGAATGTATAAAAATGATGTTAATATTTTTATTACACTCGATAATAATAAAACGATAAGCGTAAAGCTTTTTTATGGAAATTGTCTTTTATTTGCCGCTTACCTGATCTGATATCGAAAGTATCGGAATTATTTTGTAAATATAACAATTGCGTTAAACAAAGTGATTTTGCATGTTAATTTCTTCATTTAAATTCAACATTAAAATGCAATTTAAGGGGTGACTGAAAAATGAATACTCAAACAGTTATATTAAATCAGATATTATTACTTAAACTCTTCGTACTTACATCTATAAAGGTACTAGCTTTCACCCGCGACTCCGTGCGCGTGGAATTAAAAAAAACATAAGTGAGTAGCTTATGTGTTCTTCCAGACTATCCTCTACATCTACACCAAATTTCATCGAAATCCGTTCAGCCGTTTAGGCTACAAACTCTAACAAACATCCATCCATCCCTCCATCCATCTAAACTTTCGCGTTTATAATATTAGTATGAAGTATGATAGTAAGATAAGTATGATTAGTATGATTACATTCGTTTTTACATCTCTAATAACCGTCAAAACTAAATTCACTTTCTTCTTATACTTTCAAACCATATCTCTCTACCTTTGTGACCTTACCATTAAACCAGGACGTTATTTACATAAAATGTAATTAAAAAGCATACAGGAACCACGGCTTAGTGTTCACAACGTAAATACGCGTGAAACAATACACAACATCCCGTCAGAATAAACCACCGAAAATTAATTAATAACGGATAAATTTCCCGTCAATCCACCCTTTTGTATTTAACTGTACACCACTTCATTATATACATACATTGTTGTCGGTGCACACGTATCAATAGGTAGGGGAGATACACATGAGTGGACATCTGATGAATTATTATTTACCTCTATCCTAATGGACGTGCTTAGCCCTTTATGTGTTAATTGTTTCCTATTGTAATGCAGAGCAACTTTCGTTTAATACTGCAGCGTTTCGAGTTGCTTAATCTATACTATTATAATAAAGCGTAAACACACACTTCTTTGTTGCCTAAGATGTCAGCAATTACAGCATATTTTTGAATAATTCTTTTTTAATGAAAAGCCCTACACTTACGTCACGCTTTAGGCTATATATTTTCACGCCATTAAACTTAAGGGGTAAATATTTTCGATAAAAACCTTAATGTGGGAAAAAGACCATAAGTTGCTGCCAACATCAAGAAAGCAAGATTGCTAAGATTTGTCATGTCATGTCATTTTGACATTTGCTATAGATAATTTGACAAATGTAAACAATAAAATAAAATTTTCATAGCTTCATGCGGGTGAAGCCGCACGGGAACAGCTAGTGGTAACTAAAGCCTCAAGCTAATTAGATATCTGCACTGAATGGGTGAATGTAAGTTAATACACAAAAAACAATATTGTATTTTATACTTCAGTTTTCTCTATTTAAATATCTAACTGTAACGTAATAGAGGAACTAACACAATTTCTATAATTAATACGAGTACAAGTGTTGTGCGATTGTCGATTGTTTCTCAGCCAATCCAACTGTTTAATTGTACAACTAAAAATAATGTAGTGTGCGCACCTCCATGAGGTCATAGGAATCAAAGCGAGACTAAACAGTTGTGCGATAGTTTAATCAAAGGTGTATGCGAAATCTAAAGGTACTAAACTTATTCAAAACTAAGGAGTAATCTCAATTTATTATGTTAATAGTTAACCGATATCTTTTGTTTTGATTATTTAATAAATAAATAAACACATCATTCTGAGAAAGCTCATATAAATACTAGTAAATCAAAACAATCATACTGAAATAATACCCGTAAGCAGAATGTTTAAAAAGTTTCTAGTAAGATAAACATGTGGGCAATTAATTATTACTTACACGTCGGCCGGAACTAATAATACTTGCCGCGTGTTGCTACACAACAAATGCTTTCCTGTTAACTTTACCCATAAGTCATGCCATACATATGTATTTTAGCATAGAATACCAAAAGAAAACTTAAAACATCTGGAAAAATCTAGTATATTATAACGTAGGAGACTTAAGTGATTAATACTAGCTTTCGCCCGCGACTCCGTCCGCGTTGAATTAAAAAAAAGTAAGTAGCTATGTGTTCTAGACTATCCTCTACATCTGTGCCATATGACACCGATTCGTTCAGCATTTTAGTCTACAAACTCTAACAAACATCCATCTATTAATCTAAGTTTTCGCATTTATAATATTAGTAAGATACACTAGACGCTAATTTATTTCTACAATGTAAAAGACGAAAACATTTTTTTTTTAATATTTGTTAAACATTTTTTACGCTCGTAGTTACTAAAGTATGTACGCCAGTTTATCATATTACATTTTTAGCTGAGTACGGTCTGGTCCAGTCCCTCCCTTCTCGTGTCGCCGTCAGCGAGTAATTGAACATCTATTCAGATGAAATAATTGCACACCGCGCACATAGACTATTATGAAACAGGAGTAGTCCACTATCAATTGAATTCGTCTAGTCTTGTACAAGACTAGTTACCAACTCTATTTTTGTAAGTTAACCACAATGAAAATTTCTCAAAAACTAAAACGATCAACATTTTAAATTAACTACGTCTATATTTCTAGAATAAACATAAACACATTCTGTGATCTATTTAAATTTGTCATAAATGTAGAAGATAGTCTAGAAGAACACATAGACTACTAAGTCCTTTCTTTATTCCGCACAGACGTAATCGCGGGCAAAAGCTAGTACTTCATATTTGCACGGAGAACGTTTCTGAGGGATCAAAAACCTTCTTTACTATTCAAAGTGACAACATTAAAGCTTCTTCGCAGTCTACCTATGAATAGCGTCTGCTATGATTTTAATATTCTCAAGTCTAAAGAAATAGCGTAATATTTTCTCAGTATAAAAAGAAACTAATATCCTTTGAGAATAACCTTATTACTTAATAGATTACAAACATTTTTAGTGACTTGCTATTTAGAGACGCACACTTTTGACTAAACTATCAATTGTGCGGTTGTCGATTGTTTCGCAGTCTCAATTGTTTAATTGCACAACTAAAAATTAAGTACAGTGCGCACCTCTAAATAAGCTTATAGGAATCAAAGCGAGACTAAACAGTTGAGCGATAGTTTATTTTCAGGTGAACGCACATTCTTCCTTTGATTGAAAGAATAATTCACGACGTAACAAATTAAAAAGAAAAATGCTAGCTTGCTACCGACGATAAAATAATGCCAATCGCTTCTAATATCTGAAGGAAATGTAATCAATAATTGAATAGCTTAGACATAGTATATACGAGTACGAATGTTTAGTTAAACAGCCATCATTGGAACTGCGTGGTCTATAAACAATCACATGTACACGCTTATAATAACTGACATAATATTATTACAAATAACATTTAGACAAAGACATAGAGAGCCCCCTAAGTCTCTTGATTACACGTCACCTACAGTAAGGTAAAGTCGTTATGCAAATTATTTCATAACGCCCTTAACAATTAACACAGCGCAAGTCTTAGAATACACGAACACGTTAATATACAAATGTTATCATTATATTATCATACTCATATCTTTCTTGCTGATATTATAAATACGAAAGTTTGTATGGATATTATGATTGCGATAAGACAAAATGAAGAAGATTACAAGGTTTGTTTTTTTTCCGCGCGGACGAAATCGCTGACAAAAGCTACTTATTTAGACGTTAGTTTGCTAACATACAATTTTTCAACTAACTATTTGTGTGTTTTTTAACTAATTAATAATTGCAAAGAAGTTTAAAAATTATTATATTGTTAAGTCTGAAAGCTGTATACGCAGATAACCTTGAACCTCTGAATAATATAAGGAATTATTCTTTTAAAAGACATAAATAATAACAAGGTAAATTGAGGAAAACAAAGACAAAGAAAATCAAAAGAAATATATCCCATATAAGAATTGTCGATGCGCGTAACCGTATATCTGCTTCATGAAACATAAAACGAAGGCCCGGGGCGAGGTTTCTACTTGTTGAGGGCACATTGAAACTTCTAGTCCGCTACAGTAACAAGGAATAGAGTGAAATAAGTACTTTGTTAGCGATGTCGAGACAGAACGTATCTGTTTACATTGTACAAGTTAAGCTGGATTAAACGAATTGTACGAATAACAATAACGAACAAAAACTCTTATATTCAAGAGAGATTTGAAGGAAATAATTTCTGTGTAATAGTTTTCTTGAAGCAATATTTGATTGCTTGCTTGTCAAAATCTTGTTTGAAATTCACAAAACAATTAATTTAAATGCCTCTCTCACGTTTACGAGCAGCATGTTTCTTAATACAGTATTAAAACTTTGATAGATTTGGAATAAATATTGGGTATAATCATAGTAAAAGTTACCAGCAGTTTAATGTTATCGCAGACGTTCGGGGTCCTATAAATTTCGTATCCATCCCCACAAGTGATATAGTGCAGCCTTAGTTTCAGTACCGCAGTTGTTTTGTTGTACGTTAGCCGGCATACCGTAGGCCCGCAACTATTTAAGTTATTTAGGGTCAGTCCCGTTGTAAATCTTAATCGCGGCCGGTGGAAAGTTGGTGCATTGACTCGTGAAGACTTTCAACATATAAATCTACAGGGTCGCCGTGCTTTGGTCGATGTCGGATTTAAGGGTGTCCTTTTGGTACTTACAGATTTTTGAACGATATATAAACCATGTACCCGATGTGCAAACAACTAATGATGCTACGCACTTTGACATTATAAATCTTTGTCTCATCCGAAATTGATTTTATGCATAACATTGTCATATGACGATGAATAATTACTGTAATCTTACAAACAATAATAAAATTTTAGATGAATGGATGTTTGTTAGAGTTTGTAGCCTAAACGGCTGAACGGATCTGGATGAAATTTGTCATAAATGTAAAGCATTATTTGGTTAAACACATAGGCTACTTATTTTTGTTTTTCTAAATACCACGCGGACGGAGTCGCGGGCGTAACCTAGCATAAAATAATTTTATCTAACTCATTTTATAGATACAAGATATAGAATAAAGTAGATAGACTACGATTTAATTAAGAAAATGTCTAAAACCATATAAAAACAAAATCACTACTAAAAATTACAGGCATTAACTCCACAATGACGTGTAATAATTTAGAAATCTACTCACAGAAGTAGAATTCGAAGAACTTGTAATTTTTACTTTGCCTACTGAATATATCAGAAAGTATGTCACTAAGTTTAATCAACTGTATACACTACGTAGCATAACTAAGAGGTTGAACAACGTAATTACCTTCAGAGCCGTATCAGAGCTCCAAACTTTGTTGTTTTAATTAATCAGCGCGGCAATACAGGCGCGCCTTACTCTGTGGCTTTCCACTGTCAACAATATTTGTCGCGCTTGCATTTAAACCAGCGATTCTCAAACTGTTCTAGGAACTTTAGGGGTCCACAAGAAACCCGGTGGGGGTCCACTATCGTAGGAAACAAAAGGGGGGTCCACGAATTATAAATGGGGGTCTCTAATAAAATCCCAAATATTGATCGTTTACTTATCAATACTACTGTAACAAAAATCTAGACTTTTAACGGCATATTATAAGGATAAGTTAAATACTATTTAAATATTAGAATTTATAATAATGGGTACAACATTTTCTAACTATTTATTTTTATCGCAAAATCAGAAAACGCCAGTTAATTTCAGCGAAGGAAATAAATTTATACACAGCACGTTCGCGACTAAACAAACAGTCGTGAACCGGGAAATCCTCTAAAAGCTACACAAGATGATTAAATAAACGCTGACCTTGTCGCATCTTTATTTATATAAAATTGTGTTTGTTACTTGTTACATATTTATTGTAAGGACATATGTCAACAGTAGTTCTAAATTATATGAAACTGCACAACAATCATCAATATCGTTTGGCCTACGGTCACTCGAAAGTATCGTATAATAGGCATTAAAACGTTCTCTCTTCTAAATAAAATTCCGATATCGTAAAGAGGCCTATTAAAGCAATATAAAAGCCATTAGAAGCACTTATTAAATTCTTAATAAAAAATAGAAAGAGCAGGCTAAGAGCGTCTTAGCTATAAATCTCGTGAGCGGGATCTCGCGTGAGTCGACGTTGAACAATGAATCAATAGAGAGGCGATAAAAGAAGGCTGTGCAGGTGGCAAGGGTCATGTGATATTGAGACATAACTCAACCACACGCACAAATGTTACATGCTATTTAATATACGTGCAAAGCTCTGAATATTAGTCATATTACTCATCTGAACTTTTTTCTCTAACCTTTAGTCTGCCACTGGGTATTTCACGAGCGAAATGATTCACGTCATTAAAGTATACAGTGTTTCCAGATATTTATTGTTTATCCAGAACTTGAAATATCTGGCGAACTCAATTGTTTTCCTTAAGCAATCCATTATTATCAATATCTGCTAAATGTACACTAACGGATTCCCTTAGTAGTCATTTATCTCTGAGTGCAATGCCAGTGTAAAAATATATTTCACATTATTAGGCAAGGATAATATTCGGAAAATAAAACAATAAATTTAGATATCTATATCAAAAATGTACAAAGACATAAGTAACTTGTGCAGTACTAAATTTCAACACATACAAGTTCATAATGAAACAGACAAAATAACAAACTTAAGTTAGCTCAATTCAGATAGAGAGTTAGATCGCAGACTAGCTCCCAGACACGTAGTTCAAGAGAATATTAAATTAGGATTTCTAAATTTGGAAAAACGAGATTAATCACTAGCTCCCCGAGCACGGAATATGTAATGAGGAAATCCTCCCCAGACTGTCTACATAGTGCATGTAATTCTATTAAATATATACAGAGTGTAAATGAAACTACAAAGTCTACGGGGAACTTAATTTCTTCTTTCTAGAGAAGTAAACGAACGGTTTAACTGCTCATGTTGCTGTCCACATAGAAAGTAATTTAGTCAAAACAAATTTCGAAAGAAAAATAAATCACTTTTTTATCAACGTAATCGTTGGTATGGCAGTGAATACCTATCCTTACATATTAACATTAACTTTCCTCTTACTTCACGCTTTAAAAAACTGACATAGCAATATCTTATAGTACCAGTGTTTCGGCAATATAAACCCATGGTAAGAGCAACGTTGCATTGTACAATTACAAAACGAGTGGTTTTAATCAGCGAGTGCACGGCTTCGTCTGGCATCCTTTGTGACTTACCCGAGCTGATGTATTGTGTTCGTCGTAATGAGCGGAAAATGCTGCTGAGCGCTCACTGTATTAACACTCGATACTTATGTATAGATGTAAAGAGACAGCAAACAAAACCTCGTTGTGAATTTAAAACTGATGTTACAATTTAGTGGAAAAAGACTTTTAAACTTCCAGTGAAAATTAGCATTTAAAGAAATTAAACAAAAAATTTACTATAATTAAATTTGTAGTACGTTTTACCTAACTTTAGTAAACATTATTCATAAAAATTTAGTATATAGTTTTTGAGAACCTTATGTATAGATCGTTATTTTAAGACCTATTTTTTATGTTTAAAAAATCTTCAATATCTCGGTAGAAAAGGTAATTAGAAGCCTTAATATGCAGTTCGTTATTCTGCAGCAAGTCTCATAATTAGGCTAATTAACAGAGTAAAACACGAGGCCACGAGACGAAATACTAATTTAGGGCGCCGTGAAAAATCCGTGAAAATGCATTCATTACTATCTCTCCAATTTGTGTCGCAGTGAGTTTTCATTTCTACCAACGTCATATTGGATTTCTTCACGTTGTTAATTAATTAGGAAAATGCGAGGCAAAGCCAAGTAAGAAACAATAGCTATTGTATTTACTAGGGTTCTGATGAAGGGTTTCTGATGCTTTTAACTCTTTCCAGAGGAACGTAAAACAAAAGATGTTTCCGTATATTACCCTACCATATAATACGTATTTATACTAAGGTAAAGATTTTGAGTATTTAGAAGTAGTTAGTATTTACAGTACGTCAACAACATCACTGAGAGTTGCACATGTAGACACTACGAAAGATGGTCAAGAGAGAACCTTTAGAAATGAGGAAACGATGCAGATAGAGATTAGTTAGACCACTCAAAAAAAGATGAGCATCATTTTTTTTTGTGATAAGGTGGCAAACAAATGTGCAGTCAACAAAATTCGCTTAAAAAGCGAAGCAACCTCTGCCCATAGACAACCCTAATCAACAGAGTAGACGCACAAATAGAGGATATTTCCCCTTTCTATGCGTATCCTACAACGTAAAATACACTGTCCCTTGGAAGGAAAAGGGACTAAATTTAGAACTCTGGCACGCACAAATATTAATATTCTTGAACCAACATGTCAAGTTATTAATACATCACTTTAAATGCAAAAGATCTACCAAATTGATTGCACAACAAATTATGTGTTGTCACGTAAACTAAATAACTATTACCGAAGAAAGCTGTAAGATGGTATCTTATTTCGATGGCGTCGTGATTTATGTACTCAATTATAGAGCCTCCCGCAGCGATGAGGCTTCTCTGTACGGCCATCGCGTCGACGGCCGCCTTTCTTGGAGCAGCGATAAAAATATTTAGCGTTAATAAAATTTCTCACATATAACTCCTAGCTAAAAATGACATTTTTCAGATATTCTTACTGAAAGTATTTCTTAAACTAATGTACATTATTTAAATAGTATTTATGTATAAAAACTTAATTTGATAACACAAACCAAATGACGAAAGAATCATAATAAAAACACACGCATGTAAAAAAACTTAACTTTATTTCATTGTTGATTTTGCCAGGTTTTCGATTTTAAAATATTACCAGCTAGAAAGAAACTTTTCATGACCAAAATTTCGCCTAAGCAGAAGTTTCTGGTAAAAAAAAACAACATTTGGAAATGTTTAATACCAATCTAAACTTACATCTATTAATCAAGTGCAAATCCATTTGGTTCGCTTATAACGCTTCGGAGTCCATTAAGGCGTTTTCCTGAGGTCGATAAATCAGTAACTCCAAGTCCTTGTAAGCCAAGCAGTTCATATGCAGCCAGCACGCTGCAAGCAGGAGACATTAAGAACCTTGCATGATTAATCGCTTTCAGGATTTAGAACGATTTCAAATGAAATTTTAATATTCACCCCTCGAAGTTAATATATCTAGATAACTTTACGCAATCCAATGGATCGAATCGAGGAAAGATGGCAAGTGGCAATAAATAGTAGATGTGTGAGCCTTAGAATTTTTCAAAAAACTCAATAAAAAAGCCGTAAAATTGCAAATGGCAACACAGAGAGAAAACCAATGCGACTGAAAATTTAGATTTAGATAAATTCTTAAGTATATATAATCTAAGCACCAAAGAAAAGTTCCCTCAAAACGATTACGTTTTCAAGCCGTCCAATTTCGCTAGAAGCAAAAAAATACCATGAGAAAAAATCTAAAAGTTTTTAATCGCTCCCGCCGAGTGTCGCTCTCACCGCAGGGTTTCGCATCAAAAGTAAAACTTTTCAAACCTTCCATATTCCCGCCGTAACTAGACGTCAAGAGGCAAGGCGGGGAACCCCCATTGTTGCCAGTAAAGGCCCCTTGTTGTCGAAACATTTTCACACTTGAGAAGAGCCATAAAAAAGGATTGCGAAACTTTTTTCTTCAATTTAAAAACGTTCGATTTAAATTTATCCGTCGTAATGAAAAGGTAAAGAAGCAATAAGTAGCTCAATCAAATTGCATTATCGCTTAGAAGCACTCCCTGGTAGAGGGTAGACGCAACAAATTAAATTACCGTCTCCGCAACCTTTGTCGGGAAAAGAAATCGCCTTTCAAAAGAATCGGACTTCGTTGCTACTTTGGGTGGGCAATCAAAATTCTTTCTACTCACCCATGTAATTTATAGTTATTTGATTTCAAGTAGACTTTCGTAGAAACTTTTGCCATTTTAGTACTTGACTCAATATTTAGTACTAACGTAATTAAGAAGAAATAAGGAAAAAATTCTTTAGAATACTACCGTAGGTATATTGTTTAACAAATACGTGAATATTAGAAAGTACGTTTAGTGAGATAATTAATAAGTTATTAGATCCGTCTGCTGTAAACATCCGGAGAGGGCTGTAGCCGCGGGGGCTGCGGGGCGCGGGGTTGCGGTCGAGGGGAGCGGAACCGCATCGAACCCGCACCGCGCAATCACCGGCTATTGTCCCCGTCGCAACACCACTCGCCTCTATTTAGATTGATATTTAATCAATCGTATATTCATAACGATATATCAATCCAGCAGAAATTAAGTATACGAATAGATCAGTCCAAATATGGAAGCGCATCACAGAATATCGGTCATCCCACGCCTCTTTAAAAAAAGTACAGATAACAAAATTGTTTTTTTATACTAGACGCATAGGTACATCTATCCGAGCAATCCTCGAGAGATTATCACAAAAACGATAAAAACCTACATCAACATTCATGAAGTCATTTCAAAGTTTTATATGAAAACAAAAAGACGCACAGCCATCACTATTATTTATGGGTATGTAAACTGCTTGTTGACATTTCAATAATGCAGAACTTTTGAAGTTAAATAAAATGTGACATAATCAAATTCAATGTAAATGAGTAATTATATCAAACCAATCCAAACAAATTTACTGTTAATTGCAATTATAGACTTGTTAAAATAGACATGTTTGTATCATCAAATTAAACAATGAAATCTTTCCTAAATACATTCAGACGATAAGTAACATTGTCGGCAGTGAAATGTGTAAATATTTTCATAAATCAACGTAAACACAGACAAAAAAAATGTATATCATATTTCTGCGAACTTGGACGTGTCTGATAGTCCATGATTCATACTTGTATAGGTCTCCCTTTGTTTTTATCTTTACGCTCCATTAAATTGTGCTTGCACCGTCTAATTAAAATCGCCGACTAACTCCCCCTCGGGGTTAGCGACGCGACATTTTTTTCAAAAGAAAACTTCTAGAGCAACGGACACACTAAGATAAAGCAACGCCTATAATAATAAACAATCCAATTATCCAATAATCTTTTTATAACGCGCATTTTTACTCTTGACATCGATCAATCTTTTTACTGTCTTATAAAAATAACATCCTGACAAAGAAAAAGTAACACTGAAGTGACTTTAAGAATAAAATGACTGAAAACTTTATAACAGGAATTCTTAGATTAGTCAAGAAAAGATATTTTCAATTTAAAATACCTAACATTCATAGTGATAAATAACTTCAAGTAAAGAACTTAATATTAGCTTTAAAAATAATTTTAAAATTTATCGTAGGGTGGAGTTCGCTTTTAGCCGTCTTGTAGATGACACTATCTACTCCATAAGGTTTTATCCGAGGGATATTCTAAGACAAAAAAATCCCGTTCACCAGAGACTGGGAGCGCGCAGATGCTTTTTGAATGCCTTCTGAATAATTACCGCAACGCCTCCGGCATTATAAAGCATGGGGTACACGATATTACACCTAAAATGGATTTCTTCGACGAACATTATAATGTTACAATTTGAGTGAACCATAATAAGTAAGTGGCCTTTTTGGGAAGTTAGCTAGTAATTTAAGATTCTAAAATTTATTTACATACTAGCTTTCGCCTGCGACTCGGTCCGCATGGAATTAAAAAAAAAACAAAAGCAAACAAAAAAAAAGCCTATGTGTTCTTCCAGACTATGCTCTATATCTATGCAAAATTTCATCGAAATCCGTTCAGCCGTTTAGGCTACAAACTCTAACAAACATCCATCCATCTAAACTTTCGCATTTATGATATTAGTATAATTTTATTTCATAAATTTCCTATATCATGTAAGTTATGCTCATAAACATCTAGGACACCAAAAGCAGCATAATTTTTAGAAATCGAGAATTACCTTAAATATTTTTTGGGGAAAATTCGTATCATAGCTCAAAAACTGAATAAAGATCTACAGAGCAAATAAAAGTTTATGATAAACTTGGTTCGCGAATGAATTTTCCTTTATTTATATTCCTCCCTTCTAATTTGGCTGCAGCTCTTCGCTTCTGGTGCGGGAAAGTCCTTTCGTAAATCCCTTTTTGAAATTTACCCATCGCTTTACTGAGAGGGAGGTAAGCATGCGTGAAAGCATCTTTATCTGGGGCGATGCCTTTTTATATTTTTTTTACTTAATTTTCCTAATATTCATGATAAATTTCTGTGTCCGGAAGTGTATAATTTACAACGGCATAATCCATACAACCAAAAACATGAAAAATGTTTTAAAAATTGTATTTACAGTAGCGTATTAATACAAAAGCGTCACATCATTGGTTTATTCCTCAAAGTGCATCGTCCATTTCGAAGAGATAATTACAAAACATTCCAGTTTTCTTGCACAAGATTTTGTGTTAGATACTTACGGGTGCTTCTATCACTTTTTTAATTATACTAGTTATTAGTTCTACTCGTACATGTATACAAATAAGAATAATAAGTAGACGACTTTAGTATGTATTTGTACGACTTGAAATAAGTTACAGGAGTCTCATGTCTAACAAGGATATGCACTCCCGATCGCCTGGGGGACTAACTCGCTCGACTAGAACTAATCTGTGCCGAAACTAACTTGCAGTCCTGAGGAATCTAATACAGACTTTGGGATTGTTTGGGCCTAGTTTAAGTGACGTCAGACCCATAGCTTGAAGGATGCTAAAGTGAGGTTAAGTGTTGTAATGCAATTAGTTGCTTCATTAAGTTTACTCACGACCATGATTCTAAATTAATGTACATTAAGATGTAATACTAAATGTATAGTTTCAAATTTAACTTAGCTGTAGAATATAATTTTCAAAGAGTAATGTCAGAACTACAAGTATACGAAATTACAGCACACAGGGCCGTCTGTAAATTTGCGAGCACAATTTACTGAGTGGAGTGTACACTTGGATATTTTATGCTAATGGTCTATACAGAGGCGCCATGAAATAATAATATCTACTCGGCAAAGTTGCGGGATCCACTTACCTTTACGTTTACATCGAGACGTGTTTTAAATTTCTCTCCGGACGAGTCGAGCGTGGAAATTGGGCTTAAGTTTCTTGTGTATGAAATAGTAATAGGCGTTGTGTACCTAAAATTTAGTTCAGTATACGTTCGTAGGTCTGATATCGCTCGAGAATTTGAAGTTGAATTCTAAATGAAGTCCTAATTATAATACTAAACGACTTCAGAGATGTCTTCTAATAACTAAGAACATTAGCAATAGTACCTAACAGGTTCTACTTTGTTAATAATGTTACAAGTATTCTGGTACGAGTCCTAAGAGTACTCGCGGCAGTGTTATATCTATGACGTATTAATGAATACTTATTAAGCTACTTTACGATCTATCCAACTAAATTCAGGTACTAAAGCACTCCCGTACACAAATAAAAGACCAGGATGAAAAGGAAAACAATCATTAATGCAGTTATAAAAAGTGTTCGGTGGACAGATGGGGCCTGCGGAGGTCGTTAATCGCGTTTAAGAGAGATGCGTGAGCCGTGTTGACCTCACGGCCCGGGGCGCTACGACAAATGGAAATTGATCGCTACACATATGCCTAAACTGTATACAATTATACATATTTCGACATGTTCGATTAAATGAACAATGAATCTTTAGAGCGTACGCACACCTGAAACTAAACTATCGCACAACTGTCTTTATCAGATGAGTTGATTTTGCTTATATCCGACAGGTGGTCATTCACAAACAAAAGCGGCGCAGGTGCATAAAATCTTTTTATTACAAAATTAAGAAACAAGAATAAAAAAATGGACGCATTTTGCATACAACATAAACATCTTGTTAATTTCACCTGGCGTTTTTCTTCAGTTCTAATTATTACTTATTTTATTAAATCGGCAGTGTCTTTAATCTTTTTACTAGAAAGTTGTAATTTTTAATTATTTTTTATTAACAGCATTAGGACTCCAACATGGGTTTATTTGGCGATATACAGATCGATATAGGTTACTAATTTTACACAAACTTTTCCAATAGTATCACACTTAAAGAACACATAACAATTACCAAAAGGATCTAATGACAAAACATCAAGGGGTAAAAATCACTAGGCAATTTCCCGCCTTTTCCAGCTAACGAGTCTACGGACGCCATTTGCAACACATTTTTGCCGTTGATTTTGATGACGCCATTACGCCAGCCTAACGGTTCGCTTGTCCATCTGAAGGCTGACGTTCGATTTAATTTAGCGCAGGCGGTGGCCCTGCCGCTGGTTAATTTGGAAATAATTATTACCTACTGCTCTCCCCTTGTGGAGAAAAAAGGAATGATGTATGTCGCTTCTTGTCTTAATGTTTTCTTGATAGCATCGCGTACACGTATTGCCTTCGGATTATATTTTTTCTTGGTTATATTGATCGGTTTTCCTGTCAAAAGTCAAAGGTTATCATCACATCTTATATTTATCCGATAGTTAAAATAAAATTGATTTAAAAACTAGGCAAAATGTATGACGAACTTTTAACTATAAAATCTCGTAATAATAAAATGACCCATTAGACATTAGTTTTATTATAAAAGAATCAGAACAATTGTCATTATTTTCCTGTATTTTCGAAGCTAACATTTCTAGGATCTATAGAATTCTACTGAAAAAACTTTATATAAACATCTGCTAAAGTAATGAAATTCAAAAATGAGTTTAAGAGAAAGTTTGAGCAAAAACCTGGAATTTAATTACCATTGTATAGTCATAAAAAATTTTAGAAGAAAATGTTATAAAACACACAATATTAAAATTTAACTGTTGGTACCCATCCTAGCTTTCTTAACTATTTTTTTTTTATTTTCAAACATCAAGTTAACTTGTTTAGTAAATGTTTAAACTAATTCATAATAGAACACTATTCATAAATTAAAAAAAACAAAACCGACTTCCAAACAAAATACACTAAAAACAAAATACACTAAAAACAAAATCTTCTCAAAAAAACAGTACACTAAAAGTAACGAAATAATTTCTTGAAAATAGTAAACCTCCCTTATTGTAGCTGTTATGTCTATATTGTACAATTATTATCACTTTGATGTCGGTGTCAGCCGAGGTATATGCAGTGATATTTCTACGTAAGGTTTTCTACATTTTTACCATAACAATTGACAATTGAAAGTATAGTAACGTTTTTAGTAATGACTGACACCGACTTCAAAGTAATAATAATTGTACAATATAGACATAACAGCTACAATAAGGAGGTTTACTATTTTCAAGAAATTATTTCGTTACTTTTTAGTGTACTGTTTTTTTGAGAAGATTTTGTTTTTAGTGTATTTTGTTTTTAGTGTATTTTGTTTGGAAGTCGGTTTTGTTTTTTATTAAAAAGTTTATTTATTTCTCGATTTTTAGTGAATCTAGACATCGCAGTATGATAATCACTAGCTTTCAAACAAATAATGAGTTATCTAAATCGATTATCTAAGAAATTAAGTAAACAACTAATACATCGTTGCGATCATTCACTCATAATTCGGTGCGGCCGCGCGCCGTTGTTGCCCGTGAGTTTTAATATTTTGATAACTTCTAGAATCTTGCACAGAATTACATACTGTAAAAGGCAATTACGATCTACATATAATACTCTATCGTGAAAACATATTTATTTGGATAAGGATTCATACCAAATAAGAATAAAAGCGTTTTAAATAAAGTCGATTGCACTTATTTGACGGTTTTCTCGAAACAAACGGTTATTGTGCGACAACCTTAAGAGATAGATATATGCTATCGCAGACTTTAATTCAGCTAATTGAATGACCTACAATTCTTTCATACATCATTTTTATGTAGGTCTTATAGTTTAGGCTACGTAAGCCATGAAAGCAAACTTTGTTACAAGTTGGTATTTTTTTCACGACTCGTAATTTGCTATTTATGATATCTCCTAAACTATTGATCGGAATTACACAGTTCCAAGGGTATTTATAATCTACATTAAATTCTCTTGATGATGGACACATTTATTTTGATAAGGATTCATACCGAACACGAGTAATAGCGTTGAAAGTGGGGTATAGATTTTGATCGAAATTTTAATGAAAAAAGTGGTTATTGTGCGACAACCTTAAGAGATAGATATATGCTATCGCTGACTTTTATTTAGCAAATTGAAAGGGCTACAATTCTTCCATACATAATTTTTGTGTAAGTCTTATAGTTTAGGCTACGTAAGCATAGAAAGCAAAAAAGACACCAAATTTCGTCACGCAATTTTGAGCTAAACTATTTAACTACGCCGTAGTCTTTGACTCCAAAAATCAAACAAAAAAATGGGACCCACCTGCAAGCACTACCTCTCGGATAAAAAAAGAATTTTCAAAATCGGTCTACCAGGGGCGGAGTTATGCCGTAACACACATAAAAAAAAAAAAAAAAAAAAACATATGGACGAATTGAGTACCTCCTTCTTTTGGGAAGTCGGTCAAAAAGTAAAGCAATATCAAAAATACAAAACCAAAAACCTCTTACAGAAGACTTAAAAAACGTACAAAACGATTCAGTTTAATATTCAAATACAAAAGCGTATTTAAAATAAAAACATACGGAAAAGAGAAATGTTTCACTGAAAAGAGATTTACTGCAATTCCACGCTGAGTCTATCACGTATTTATCGTCCGTAAAGAGCAATGTAAAAGCAAAAGCAAATTGCAAAAGAACACTTTTACAAATTTATAGACAAACTATGACAGGGAAACTTTAAATTATAGTTATATCTTTGAACCTTCGTTACAAACGCTTGGTACATAAATTATTTACGTAGATAATATGAAAATTACTTGATTCAGAAGACTACAACTAAAGTTACATGTAATTCAAATTTATTTCATAAAAAAACCATGCTAGCCAACATAAAACTCAGCAGCCAAATAAAAAGACACAAGTCAAAATGAAACTAAACAAAAACCTCAGTTTATTAAAATAGAATCGAAACAAAACAATGCAAACAAAATGGTTTTTTGTTCCGTCAACAATACGGGAAACAGAATGAAATACGGTGGCGTGTCTGATGCTAAGAGGCAAGGTGGCCGATTCCATATAAACATTGACAGTAAAAGCCATACAATATCCCAGCCCAGTACTTTACAATATACATAGCTACAATTCATTCACGGATAGATTGACTCGATGGGTATTGTTTGCGGGCTTCGCTTGCAGTCACTCAAAACTACTATTTGAATTAGGAATGTAACAATCTATTTTACATATCGATAAAAAAAGGCAAACAATTTTCAAACAAACAAAGTTGTTTTTGCGATGGTTTTAGAGAATTTAATAAACCGAAAAATAACAGAAGCAAAGATTTAATATCGTTATAGAGGAAGAAGATAAACTAGGAAATTGCTTACACCAGTTTAACTGACTGACTAGATACGTATCAAGGACTATGAGACGTGACAAGTATGAGAAAGTTTGAAATAAAGAAGGGATATGAAATATTGAATTGTCTAAATTGAAAACTTGAAACTGTAACTTAATCATCATTAAGGAAAAATATATAGACGTCTGACAATTTATGTAAAGTATCGATATTTAATTTCGAAGCATAAATTCTCGATGATGTAACATCACTACAAATAGTAACAGAGCTGTTGTAGGCATTGGGTGGTTTGAAGAACTCTGGAACTAAAAGCGGCGTACCTAGACATCGAGACTAGGCGAAACCACAAAAGGCACACAATGTCTAGAAAGGACAACAAAGGACGAGCGAGATTGTAGGTCTTTCAATAAGGAAAGAAAAATTGCTTCTGTTATACACAATGAGGTCGGATAGTAAAGCTTTCATAGCGAAATGAAGTTTTTGAAGCTTGATGTCTTTATGAAGATGAGTAGAATCTTACGAATAAGCGGATTTTAAATTGCTCTTTCATGTAAAGATTTTTTCAGAATTTTCATTTCATTGTTTGGAGGATGTTATATTGCTATGAAAATAACAGAAGCGCGATATAAAATTATTGTTGGGAATGTCTATTTTGATAAAGATATAGTAACTTTACTTGTCTCTTCTTCAAGTGCTAAATACTTTTTTGCAATTCGGAAATGCATGACTCGATACTGAGTCAACGGATGTGAGGCGCGTAAACTGTTCTACTGAGGGTTTTCCCCAGACACGATTGTTTAAAAATAATACAATCGAATCAAAATAAACATGAATTAGCCTCAATTTTATTACATTATTGTTATATATGTAGCATTTACATGAATTCGATAAATTATTGCAAAAACTTGTTTGCTCTTATGTGTATTTCTTTTGAATATAATTTTTATTACACTATAATAATAAAATATAGAAAAGTAATTGACGGCTATGTCTGTACTTCAAATCTTTGCAGTACAAAGGGGATACCTGAAGACAGACGCAGGGGTCTGTGTCTAATAGGCCATTTAGCTTTCCTATGCACTTTCACGCCAATTCCAATTCAATCTTATTGTTCTGGATTCCCTTTTGTAATTAGAAGTGATAATGAAAAGAGCATTCGATCGAGGTCTGGAATTGCACACTTTAGACTTTTCCCTGCTGTTGTCAAGCCGACGACGAAGGGGCTATAGTAAGCTTAGTCGCGTGAGTATTAATTTGATAACTTGATTAAGAACAGAAATATAATTTAAAAGAGCATTTAATTTCCACATCAACGCTTCGTTAAAGCAGCTCTCGCTGACATCGCTCACCCGTCACGTTTTAATTTATCATTCTCATTCGAGTCCGCCGAAACATCCAACCGACGACGGCCCAGGGACCGTTCCGGGTGTCTTTTGGGAAATTCTCGCTAAAGTTTCGCTTTAAATATTTTAATAAACTCGTATTAAAGTCGTAAAAAACACTTTGAAATGCCGTTTTTTACGTGCACGGCACCCTACCTTGGTATCCCACCGCAATTTTTGACGTGCCGCGTTTACGAACACTTACCGAACGCAGTGACGCTTTGTACCGAGGGTTATTTCATTATTCATAAAGCTTTGTTCCCGAGTTCGGGCCCGATTCGGTCGAGTTGTGTTGTTTTTCACGTTTGTACAATGTTTGTATAGGCGGCTGTGTGAGTAATGAACATAGGAAATGAACTCTTATTACGCCTAAGCCGGATACGGGCCCAAATAAACATAAACGTACTTTAGATTACGTTCTCTGTACGGTAATAACTACTCGACGGAGAACTCGTGGCGGAATTTAAATAAATCTCAACCATAAAATGTGTGCGGGCATAAAAAGCGAGGGAGTCGACTGTTTGCGATCCGGTTCGCCTTACAACTGATGTATATTATGCGTTTATGATAATCTAACACCGGCTGCATAATGTGATAGCGTGTTGAGACGATTTGCGTAGATTTTTATATGGAATACCGGAGTTGATAGTGTACTTTAGGTGACAGACAAAGGTGGAACGCCACCTTTTGTGACAATGTTTGAATTGAAATGATTTCTAGCAGCTGTGTTCGTTTCAATAATGAAAACTGCCTAACACAAGTTAATCTAAACCACTAAAAGCCTTCAAATACAGTCTAGTGATTGCTTTGTATTTTAGCATAGTTGTTTTTGTTTGTCGACGCTGATAAATGTGCAAGCATGATTTACCGCGAACGGCGGTCAGTGTTGGCTCTTCAGATTGACTCGTGCGCGCCATCGCCTAATAAATCTCTGTTTTATTCACGATCCCAACACTGCAAACAATGGCTTGCTGATATACGATTAATGCAATATGAACTCTAGCCTTTTATCTAAACAACTAATCTACCATACCTTTCGATCACATTTTACAAGTTAGATGATCTAAGACGAGACCTTAATAATTCTATATTGTAAAGAGAGGGAATAGGGAATTCTTTATTGGATGTTTTCTATAGACCTTATCAAGTTTCTGTTATAATTTTAAGACTCAATTTCTATTTCATAAAAGAAATTTTAATATCCAACAAAAACGCAACAGGCAAATAGAATAAAACACTACCTTTCATGTCCACAGCATATCGGGGCTTTGAAGTGGTCCGTACAAATTGAAGGGATAGGCAATAATTGAATTTCAGTAACCATGTGGTACTCTGTATAATCCCTGTGTCTGCGTTGACAGGGGTATGGAACATTTTTTTATTTTGCACTGTTTTTAATGTACATGTAACAATACAGAACCCCCTTTTATATTACCATTGCGTTTGAAAAGATGCGGATAGTAAATTTTGCGGAAAATACGTTTACCTACAAACTTTGATTTTTTTATCGAGGACTGAAATATTAAACGATACAAAAGAAATATAACAATATAACTACTTAATTTTAACATTAATATATTATTTTTAGTAAATCATGAATTTCCTTGTGCTAGAGCCATTTAATTTAATTTTATCGCATCTTATGATACGTTTTGAAAATTTCACGAATGATTAATAAAGTCGAGATCGGTAAGCTCATGTAAATCAAAGGGCTCATTGACAAAGGTAGCGTTTGACTCGAGTCATGCCCGGAAAGGCGAATAATTCGATTTGTTGGCCGCAGCCGAAGCGTACCATTAAAGCCAATAATGTAATATATAAAATATAGTTAATTATTCGAGTATTCATTACATTTTCGACCTTTTCGTAAACGGATAAGGTTTATAAAGCTAAAATATAAATGTCATACCTGTTTAAGTTTCTTTCATCGTAGATTTCTTTCAGCATATCCTCGAGGTCCGAAGAAAGTGTATTCAGCAACTGAAAATAATAATATCAAGTATATACATTACAGTTCTCACTAAGAAGAAAATTTTATTAATATTTTATTGTGTGATTTCTATTTTTTTTTTATAAATTTAATGGCCTTTTATTTCATTTTTCATCACCTTGTTGGTACAACGAATTGATCCGAAAAGTGTGAAGAATCAAGTAAAAATAAAATTAGATTGTCTTTAATTTCATAGATAATTCTTATTGCGAAATAAAGAACAGATATCCTTCTTTAAAGAATGGAAGAATAGATAAAATGGTTCATTATTGTATTAATTCTATTGTATGTCCAAGGTACGCACTATGACATTTGTACATCTATAGTACCTTTGGATGTTCAATTTTCTATTCACCCCGGAGCACATATTGGAAGCGTTGTTCAGGAAATGAGTTAAACCTTGTTCACCGCAGCCGGTCGGTTTAGCTGTTTGATATTATACATACGGAGATTTATAAGAGCAAACAAGTCTAGTCACATGTTTTTAACTATTTAATATTGATTATTGACATACATATACGAGTACATGAGTATGTAAACATGATCAAAATATCGACTTTAGTCGTAGTACTATCGTTATTAATGCATTCCTGCATTTATTTGTATTCTCCTCGTTTGATTACTTACATAATAATTTTACTTGGCCCTACAATCTCCTAAAACTTAAGTCATTTTTTTCTTCACCATATATTGTTTCTTCGACAACATTTGATTATATTTGCTAGTACAAGGTCTAGTGTTTTGGTATTTTTTGGAAGTTTCACATCCTTCGCAACGGTATGTCTCGTGTTAGTTATTTGCTTAGTTCGCAGACGGGGTGGCGTGGCAAAAAGTTGCTCAAATAAAAATCTCACAGCTAAGCCCCGCGTGGGCCCTGCGTGTTATGGCGTTGGTGACTGGGGTTTTGCTCTTATTTAGCGTCGTTTTCTCGCCGTTTCAATACAACATACGACACCCTGAACCCATTGCAAATTGTTTGCCTAATTTGAGAATTCAATTTCGATATTTGCTTTTGAAAATTGGTAGAGAATTGGAGCCTTGTTTTTAATTGTATTAAAAATCTATCGTTAAATCCTAATAGTATAACTTGATTACCAATAAGTTTCAGAAGTCACCGACTAATTTAGCCCTTTTATCTTCGTATTACGAGTAATAAAGACAAATATAAAACTTTCCTGTAATCTTATGAAACACATTAAACACATATAACATTGTTTGTTAGTCTCATCTCTGTATAATGACATGCACGTTTTTTAAATGCACCCCTCTGGGATCACTGGAGAGTTTTCTAAACCACTCTAAAGTTCACTCAACATCCGATGATACGGGAACTAAAACTGTCAGCGCTTATGCTAATCACAATATGAATATTAAAATATAAATTTTCAAGATATACGCTGGTTAAACGTATTTAGTAACAAGGTCGAGAATTTATTACAATAGTATAAGAAAAATTAGACAAGGAAAGACAAGTTACCGATATGCTTTGCGTTTTTGAAAATGTCTTATTTTTTAAAAAAATATGGCTGTTGCAATTATCTAGCCATAAGATAAAAATATCAGTGCATTGATACTAAAATAAAACATTATCTCTTTTAAAATAGAAACTGTAATTTGTTCTAAACAATGTTAACTTTTAGGGACTCCATATCCTGTGTGAATAAAAGGTCAATGACCCGAAACAAAGCGGTTGCTAGGCAACCAACACGACAACAGAGCCGCAAATGCAACCTGGAATCCTTACAAATTACCATAGATTTTTAAAACAACGTTTACACCTTCGCCCTATGCAAAGCAATTTATTCCCTCCTTATAGAGGGTGTAACAATGACGAAATATTTATTCATTATGAAATAACTAAATACGAGTATAAGCGATCCTAAGACCTTTACAAAAACATCTAGAGTGTCTTTTTTTAAGGAAAAATAGTATATTTCTGTACATGTTTCGGCAAAGGAAACAGACTAAATGGAGACCGTTGCAAAAATCTTGCGTAGAAACTAAAGAATGTTTAATTACGTGTGCTTGAATGTCTTAACACTTTACCATTGAAACTGCTTCATCGTCCGTTTTTATGAACTCGTTAAACGCACAAGGGCCGACAAAAAAAAAGCCTTCTATATTCTCATAAAGCTAACGAGGCCCATCTAATTGTTTGGAAGTCTCGTAATGTCGCAACAGGGAAGGTTGTCGCTCAACTTATTACTTCTTTTCGCCGTTTAATGTTATGAGATGATATTTCATCGAATAAAGTACGGGTGAATATTGCAGATACATTTTCAACAGGCGTAAAAGATTCAAATATGATAGACGTAATGTTTAGGCACAAGCTGGTGGTGGAAAGATATGTTTTAATTTTTTAATTCCATAATGATAATCTTAATTATTTTTCGATTATGGAAGCAGTTGGATTCAGACTGTAAACCTCGATAAACAAATGTCCTCACATACGCGTTAACTTAAAGCGTTAAGCTTAACTTAAAATGAATCCGCAACGAATAATAATATGAAGAAACAATCGTGACGATTGCAGCCTTGAAATCATGGGGCTATCAAAAACCACGTAACTGTCAAGGTTAGGCTAAATACTTACAATAAATTCCTATAACACATCGTATTTTCTTTACAAAACGTATTAACTTATGAATATTAACAAAATCCTTTATTCAGTAATTTATCTGTTAACGTATAGGAAAGCTAAACTACGTTATATAAACCTTAGCCGCTAGATTAATAGGTCTCAAAAGAACAACTAGTTTATGTTAAATTTTCGAGTATACTGCGAAATGCAAATTTGGCCATTAAACTGCGCGTCCCCAGCGGCCGTTCGCCGCCCGCCGTTTGCTATATGAATAATGGCCTTTCGTTATAACTACGGTAAATTGTCACTTTTATACACCTCTATTGAATTATCTTAAATTATAAAATACTTAGAATAATGCTAAAGCCACCAGCCAGTGTGATAGACGTAGATGACAAATTACTTTCTCGTATACTTAGATTATTTAGTTTAGATGTTTATGCAAAAACAAATGTTTTCTAATAAAATCTAGTTAATCAATTATATTATTCAGTTGTGAATACTGCAGTCATTAAGAAAACCGTCTTTTAATTGTATACATTTATAATAACAAAGTTTTCGTCAACGCATTTCACAATTTTTATAAATGAAACGAAAAAAAGAGAATTTAAATAAAACAATTGACAATTCAACACAATCGTCACTCGACATCAATAAAACTGAAAACCAATAAAAGTAAATAAATGAGATCAGGAAGATTGAATAAAAATAGCAAATGTCGATAAAAAGAGACAAAATAAATTGTCGCCTACTTGCTCCCTGTCATTTGTACAACGTAACAAATGACACCCTTTACTTAGCGTTATTGGAGCGAGAAACACCAACCATTGTAACTCGAATTTAGTATAACTCGAAAAAGTACGTTCAAATTTTGCATTAATATTTTAACAACAGTATGTAAAATTCCTGAATGTGATAGTTTGCTTCTTTAATTAGTTAAAATTGCATGAATAAAATGCAAATAACAATCAAGACAGATTTTAACTTGTGGCTTTTTATACCAAGTGTTAACGATCACCTAAATATTGCCAATCTCTGTAGAATAAGACAATATGAATATCACAATACTGAAAGCAAGCATTGTTCAGGTCGCAATTAACTTATACTTACGTTAACACTTATTATTTTTACTTTAATATAAATAAGATTAAATCATAACAATTCATTACCCATTCGTTCTTTCTGTTTAAAGATTTGAATGAAATAGAGTTGTTTTAATTCGAGATTATCAACTTCGAGAACCGTTGGTAATATTCATAAAATGTAACCGTCACATTCCACAGATGATATCTTTTATTCACGCTCCTCACGTTATGTATTAATCTCATAAGTTAAGATATCACAAAATATTTCATCTGAACTCACAAAAGAAAATTTCTTTTGTAACATTTACCTGATTTTTATTTGAAGAAACATTTATTTTATTTTAGACTGATCAGAGAGAAACATATTATAAATGTTTCACTGTATTTTATTATAGTAATATGGTAAAAAAGTAAATGTTATTGTTACAAACACCCCCGCCACTCAGTACGGGGAAAGAATTTAAAATCGACATCGAATTAAATTTTCGAAAACCGAACGACATCGAGAGGAATCTCGTTAAAAAGTTGACGAAAGTTAAATATTTCGTCCCTCTGTTATGAAACAAAATAATAGTATGCACTCGGTGGGAATTTGCTCTTATTTTTGTTTGCAAACCAAATCTATGGTTAGATGAATATTTGGGAATGTCACTCTGACTGTGATTTGTGTCCAAAAAAAACAGGGAAACTCTATTGGAAAATCAAATCTTCGTTTCAATACTACCACTAGAGACACATTCTAAAAAAACTACAGAAATTTATTCATGAAAATAATATTATTTAGATCTGGAAATGAGTATAAAACTAGAAAAAATATTAACATTTGTTAGAAGTAAAAGAAAAGAATAAATATGAAATCGTATTGCGCTGTGCTTTTGTTTTTAAACAGCATATTACAAAAGTTTCCAGTCATAAGCATAGCTTGTTCACAACTTCGTAGCAAATAAATGATGTCTGTTGTATTGTTTGTTACCGTTGCAAATGAAGAAAGTTAACCGTCGATCGTCGCTGGGGAGTTTCCAATGCGGGGAAAACAAGGTATTTTTAATCACTAAACAGAACTCTTGCTATTTCTGATTCGTTACAGCCTTATTTCTTTATTTCCCTACGCGCCGATTGTGATCAGTCTCCTCTCTTCTATTCCCCTTTGTTTTTAGCTTCGTACTTGTCTAATTAGTTTCTTTTATGTTATGAAAGAGAGGCATTTGGATAAGTGCATAAAAGGCTTTTTTTCCTTTTTTCACTTTACTCAAGTAGTAAATATAGTAGATAGTCCTAAAAATATTAGGCAAAGGATCCGGGATTTTTAAGACCGTTTTCATTCCACCGCCATTTAAAACAAGTCATTATATCAGAAATTACAGATAGCAATACTAGTAATACTCGTATGTAACAAAGCCCACATGTATACATCGAGTGACGTCACAGGCGGCGCCGTTCTGCGGCTGTCTCGGAAATTGAGCGACGTCCCGCCACAACGCAACTACATGCAAACTTTAATCTGAACACCCTTTTGTTTATGTGCACCTGGTACATCTATACTAATATTAAAAAGAGGAAAACTTTGTTTGTTTTATTGTAACGAATAGGCTCAAAAACTACTGGGCCGATTTCACACATTCTTACACCATTAAAAAGCTACGTTATCAGTGAGTAACTTAGGCTACATTTTTATTATTTTTTAATATCACACAGACGAGGTCGTAGGCGAAAGCTAGTATTTCTATACTAGCTTATGAAGAGACTCGATTGTAAACGTTTTTGAAATAAAAGAATGAAAGATCAAGAGTATATAAGAACTAGCAAATAAACATTTCTACTACAAATTATTTTCTCCCGGAACATTTTAATATGGGGACATTCTCTGATTAATCTGTCAGATAGCTCGTTAGAGTAGAAAATATTTTAGATACATAGATATATAATTTGAATACCATTACTTTCATATAGGATATGAACGATGATTAAAATGTCATAATAATATTGAGATTAAGTTGTAAAGCGAAACTAGCTGTTGCATTATTAATAACAAATCACTTATTACACCCACTTACTATTTCTAACGGATATTGCTTGAATTTATGCATGCAATAAAGTTCATCCGTAGTTATTACAAGTTGGCATACATTTATCAATCATCATAAAGTGATAGGATTTACTATAAAACGATTTGTAGCTAAATTATGATATCCAGGTATAAAAATTTAAACCAATTACAACGCTAAAATACAAAAAAAACTTGTATGTATTATAATTTTTCTTTTTCTTTTGTTTTCGGTTAATTTTATAATAACTAGCTTTCGCTCGCGACTCTGTCCGCGTTGTATTAAAAAAAACAAAAGTGAATAGCCTATGTGTTCTTCCAGACTATCCTCTACATCTATACAAAATTTCATCGAGATCCGTTCGGCAGTTAAGGCTACAAACTCTAACAAACCTCCATCCATCCATCCATCCAAACATTCGCATTTATAATATTAGTAAGAAGTAAGATTGTAATGTTTTTCTTTGTATTTTTTTTTTATTTAGACACTTACGAAGATGTACATATTTCTAATCACAAATGGGGAAAGGGATTGGCTCCTGCAGCACAGGGGAACTTAGTACAGGAGCCAAAGCTCTCATGAAATGTATATTTTCAAAAGTGAAATAATAAACCATTTATTTATTAAAAAAAAAAATCTTTACGACTTCTTCGACAGATTTAGGTATTGATGTAAATGTTGAAAGTTCAGAGACACAAGCCGTAAAACAAATTGACATCACAAGACAGTAAATCAAAAGTTAAATTATTTTAAAACTTGAATAGCTTCATCGCAATTAGGAAGGAAGTTCATCTCAATAGTAATTACGAGTTAGAATCATCAAAGACCACTAATTAGAGACCCGTGGTGCGTATTTCGATGGATTGTTTATTCAGAAAACGGTCCCCGACTCTAATGGACGATTTCCATGATTGTGAAGCAAAGTTTTAATGATCATACTCCAAGTTTGCCGGGATGCTTTTAGCCTTAGATTTTATTGGATTTATGACTTTTAAAGGATGTCTACAGACAGCTTCGAAGTTGGACGTCGTTTAATCTTTGCTTGAATATAATTTGACGTAAGTGAAGAAGTGCTCTTAGAAGTTATGATCTCGTGAAAGTAAAATCCATAATGTTTTCTATGAAGTAGAGATAAAAATCTTGCAAATACTTTACGTAATCTTAGATTGTAATAGAAGTAACTTCTATTATAAACTACAACAACATGCATTTATAAAAGAAGCTTTGAAAATAACAAACTATAAAGTTCAAAATTTATAATACTACTAGCTTTCGCCCGCGACTCCGTCCGCGTGGAATAAAAAAAACAAAAGCGAGTAGCCTATGTGTCCTTCCAGACTATCCTTTACATCTATACCAAATTTCATCGAAATCCGTTGAACTGTTTAGGCTACAAACTCTAACAAACATCCATCCATCTAAATTTATAATATTGATATGATATAAATCATTACTCCTCTAGTTACGTTATCGGAAATAACATACTGATAGCTAAAGTAATATGATGTTAGTTAATATTTAGCTCACGTATTCCTCTATATTAAAACCCGTTCGGTTCAATCGTTTAGCTCACGACATGTGTTGTCCACTGGCCAGCGCTGTCCGCCAACTTAATAAAGCAGGAAATTGAAATGTCAAGTACACGCTCAATTTAGAGCTTTTCAATGAAATCATAAAAGCGGATCCTGCGGTCCAATACAATGTATTTAAGTGTCATTGTACGGTTTGAAGTGTGTTTAGGAAATTTTAAAAAGAATTGTTACCCTACTGCATAATTGTTTAATGAATTATACTTATTGTACTTATAGATATTTATACAAATTTGCTTGTTAAAAAGGTTTGTTTGTAAAGGTACTAAAGGTACTAAAAACTAGGTATAAAATTTAAACAATTACTTCCCATTTAATATGGTACATTATTTGGCGATTTTTATACTATTCTAATGTCAAATTGCGTTGTTTTATTTTCCAATATTTTCTATCAATTTTGACATTCATTTTAACTTTTATTGGACAAAACAATATTAATATTGCAGTAATTAAACGATTACAATTTTTTTATTATGTGTGCAAGAAAGGCATCATCGCTCGAGCATCGTTTAAGTGTCATTGTACGGTTTGAAGTGTGTTTAGGAAATTTTAAAAAGAATTGTTACCCTACTGCATAATTGTTTAATGAATTATACTTATTGTACTTATAGATATTTATACAAATTTGCTTGTTAAAAAGGTTTGTTTGTAAAGGTACTAAAGGTACTAAAAACTAGGTATAAAATTTAAACAATTACTTCCCATTTAATATGGTACATTATTTGGCGATTTTTATACTATTCTAATGTCAAATTGCGTTGTTTTATTTTCCAATATTTTCTATCAATTTTGACATTCATTTTAACTTTTATTGGACAAAACAATATTAATATTGCAGTAATTAAACGATTACAATTTTTTTATTATGTGTGCAAGAAAGGCATCATCGCTCGAGCATCGTTTAATAGTATTTAATAATTTAATTTACTATTAGAAAATTATTATATTACAATTTAGGAAAACAGCAGCTGTTATTAATATCTTATCGGTAACTAATATAAGTATTACTTAATCGTCCAACTTATAATGGAATGTACCCACTTTCGGGAAGTTTGCTGTTATTAGGCATTTAATCATAGGGAATGGGTAACCCGGACTTATTAATGCTGGGCACGCAAAAACACCACAATACAAATTATAACACAACATAGCATTTATAGAATTATTAATATTAAATTAATTGTGATTAATTATAGAATAATCCATATCTATACTTAGGGCTTGTCCCACCAAATTGTAAATTGTCTGATAACAATTGAACGTGTAAAATATGTGATGGAAATATCGAATTTTGTTCCCTTATCTGACAGTGACGTCATCTTTGAGCTATCTGAGCCTCTATCAGCCAGTGGTGGAACAGGTCCTTAATGTTATAAAGTGGAAAGATTTGAATTTTTGTAAGTATTTCATTCCCATAAAAGCTACTAAGCTGATTTAAAAAAATCTTTCACCATTAGAAAGATGTTATCTGTAAGTAACGTAGGCCGTTTTTATTATTTCATTAATTTCAAGCGGACAAAGTCGCGGGCAAAACCTAGTGTTCCATATAAAGGAAAAAAATCTCATTTTCTTTTCTTCTATATGTATTGTTTGCTCCCAAGGGAGGGACATTCCTAAAGGTCCCATGTTAGTTTGCATGACATTGATGTCGGATTCCAAACAAATACTCGTGAGAATTGACATATTAGTAGATTGAAGAGAGGGCCTTGTTTTGGTTTAAGGGTATTGTAATAAGACGTACCGAGGTTATGACTGTGGTGAATATTTAAATATTTTTGTTATAAAAATTATCTTACCTTCATATAAGATCCGCCGTTTTGTTCGTCGCAGTGCCGACGTATATACCGTTGGCAGATGTTCGACATTTTCCGCTCTGTAACAGACCAGAGAATATGTGAGTCAAACACGAAAGGAATGTTACAGTTTGAAATAACCTGGATGTCATGCTTTTAAAATTATCGTAGGCCGTAATTGTTAAAGCCATCGTGTTTTAGCAAATTCTAGGATTTTTTAGATAACTTTATTAACGTTTTTATGTATGTTTATAATAAAGAGAGTGGCGTATAAACATACTTAATTCTATATGAAAGTGTAACCATTATTTTATGTGGTGTTTGATCATCTGAACTAGAATTAAACCTAATTTCTTCAACAGATAAAAGCCAGATAAAACTTGAAAGAAAAATAATTCATTCTTAAATTAAATGTAATACCATTTAATGTATTCCGTTATTAATCTACATTTTAAATCGTACAAAACATTACATTTCAACGGAAATAATTCAGATTAATTTCAATTACATCCCGTGTTGAAAATTAAATGCTTTTTACTCTGTGCATCATAAAACAAACAAACCCGAACTTTCTTCTATTTGCGTACAGACGCATGTAGGTCTGTACAAACCAGTATCAATAGAATTAAAACATGTTGCTTCCTGTTTGTGTAATGTTTTTATTAAGAACTGTGTTTCCACTGACGAAACACATGTATAAAACTTATTGCTTTCTCTTTTTTTCTTCAAGAGAATGAGCAGGATGTCTGAGTATTTTTGTACAATACTTTCAGCGAAAAACGAAGAATACAGTTAATGTTAGTTATACAATAGTCAGCGAACAAGATAAAAAAATTGTTTAAAGTCTCATACAAGTTGGTTTCAACAAAAGCAATATAACATTATGTTAGCGTCCCAAATGTTTTACGTCCAGTAACTTTAATATTATATTAAGTTTTAAAACATTTCAGTGGTTTCAGCTTCAAAAATAACTGATACTCATAAACAAAATCCAACAACAGGTAAAATATGTTTATATTATAAGCGTAAACAATATAATATAGCCTGAAGACAAATATAAACCAAGCTACACCCATCGTTTACTTATAACAATGAGTGTGGCCCCTTGTTAAAGGGGATACAATGTTCATCTCGTTTCAGGGAAATTCATTTCAAGATTTAAGCAGAACTATTATTAATCCTCTTATGGATGCCTGTAATTGCACATCAGAATTTAATTAAAATAGAGGAATTAATCAATTACATATAGAATTTTTGGTTAGGAACCCATGACGCCAGAAATTAATCTGGAAGATTGAGAACCTTTTTATAATTTACATATGAATATACGTAAAGAAAAACCTTTTTATTGATCAACACGATTGACACAATCCTACTAATCTTACTAATATTATAAATGCGAAAGTTTAGATGGATGGATGGATTGTGTTGATGGATTGTAGCCTAAACAGCTAAGCGGATCTCGATGAAATTTGGCATAAATGTAGAACATAGTCTGGAAGAACACATAGGCTACTCACTTTTGTTTTTTAAATTCCACGCAGACGGAGTCGCGGGCGAAAGCTAGTTAAACTATAAATACAGATTAAATAATAATTATAACTTCATGACTTTAAAATCATTAACTGCAAAACAAAACACGCCACAAACATTACATTAAATGCTTACAAGTGAAGAGGGAAATATGTTTGAGAAATAAAGCTCTTTTAACTCCTGTAAGCAGCTTTGAGAACAACTAAGCGTTCATTAAGCTCCTTATTGTTTACAATAACGAAACCGCTCTGGGCATAAAATTGAACATAAACCGCAAACAAATATAGCGCTTGTGAGCGACTTTGTAGGTAATTCAAATTCACATGTTAAATATTATTATTTAAATGAAATTATTTTCCAGTATCCTAAAGAGAAGATAGAGACAATGGCAATATTTTACACTAGCTTTCGACAGCAACTCCGTCCGCGTGTAATTTAAAAAGTAAATCAAAAGTAAGTAAAGTAATCCATGTGTTCTGCCAGACTATACTCTACATCTGTGCTAAATTTCATCGATATCCGTTCAGCAGTTTGGGCTACATGTTCTAACAAACATCCATCCATCTAATATTCGCATTTACAAGAAGTAAGATAAATAAGTGATAGTGGACGAATTAAGCAAACTTTCATCGATCATGTTTCATGACCCTAATAATATTTTAAGTGTTCTTATAGAAAACCTTCAAAATTAAAACAGAACCCCTACAAGCTTTAGATCTAATTTATTTACGAAAACATTTACAAAGACCAGCTTATGACATTCAAAAGCACAATCGTATAATTTCAATCTATAAAGGAACTTCAACACGTGGCAATTAAAAAAAACGTCTTTGATGTTTTAAGCCGAACGCCGGCAAAGCTCGCTGCAGCTTTCTGAAACATTTCCCTTATAACTTAAAACCCACTTCACGAGTCCCCTCAACTTCAATCGTTTTAACAAATTGCCCTCTGGATCCGTGCTCCAGTATTTCTAGTTAGAAATCGTAATTTCCTGGTTCCCAAAAATGAGTGTCACTTTCGAAAAAGGGTAGGTCGTGCGTCGCACCAGGCCGCTTGGGCGTTAGTTATGTAGTCGGAAAGAGGATAACCATGTTTCATATTCCCGAATGGGATCATTTTAGAATCTTATTAAAAAATTAAAGATTAATAATGAAAAAAATAAATTGATACTGCGTATGAGAAGTGTGAGGTTTTTTTTTAGTTGTCAATGTTTCTTGCCTGCGTTTCTCTATAAACATATTTTAGTATTCTAGTTTTAAGTGCCTTTTTAAACTATCAGTATGTCGTGTTAAGGCAGTAATAATGGATTTTTATTCATACAATTATGAGCGTTACATTTTCCCGTCTAGTCCTTTAAGTTATGGTCCCCCTAGTTCCGATATAAACGTCGCCAATTTGCATAAGAGGGTCGAAAGCTTTTCGGCGATGAGTGTTTATGATAGGTAGGAAACAGGAGCGGGTTATTTGCAGGTAAAATATGACTTGCCGACTGGTGTTAAACAGTCTCATCCCTAATTACAATAAATGAAATATCCATTTACATACAAACGGAGGGGTCGCGCGATGCTCACTACGTAAAGTACATTTACACAATTACATCTATAACTGATATTGATATATGAAAGGAAAGACATACAGTTGTATATATGTATGACACAATTCATAGATTTCTCAAACATATTTACAAACAGTATTTTCATCCCTAGCTCCTTTAGAGCGGGCACTCACCTTTGACTAAACTATAACACAACTGTTGTGCAGTTGTCGATTGTTTCACAGCCAATTCAACTGTTTAGTTGCACAACTAAAATCGAGTAGTGTCCATATAAGATGATAGGCATCAAAGCGCGACTAAACATGTCGCGATAGTTTAGTCAAAGGTGTGCGCTCTTAAGCTCCTCTAACCCGTGAGAAGACAACGATTTTAATTATTTCGATTCGAATAAAACGAGTCAGACGAAACAAAGGGATTATAAATTGAACAGTACTCGTAAGTGAGGTGTGTGGCGTTCGGTCACGACCTGGCCAACCCTGCTAGAGGTGGCCAGACGTGCTAGCGGTGGCCAGACGTGCCAGCCGTGGCCAGACGTGCCAGATGCGTATGATACACCGTGATCCCTAACCGTCGCTTTGCAAATTAAACAATGCTTCATGGGTCACTAAGATAGTGCTCTGGTATGAAATTTATAACAATTATGAGTCCAATGTCATGTCTATTATGGTACTTATACAAATTATGTTTTTCTCAGTATTTTCCTTTTTGATGTCCTATATTTTTGTATCTTTAGCACTAGTTATAATATCTCTATGTAGAACATATTACTCATAGTACTAATATGTGTATTGTGGGTCTGTGATCTTTAATGTGAGATGTTCTTTATACATTAGGTAATTTACAAAAGACTCTGAAGGTTCCCTTTCATAGCTAGATACTGTTAAGAACAAAATTAGTATCGTGCTGTAGAATTGGCGCAACTCTAGATTATCGGTATAAACGTCACGTCCCTAGCTGACAGCTGTCAATGTCACTAAAAGGATGGATATTCGCGCGCATCCTGAGTCCTGACGAGAAGCGTTGCTCTGAGTTTAAAGCGACAGTATCAATTAAATAAGTTGTTTAAAAATACCTAGGGTAGGCTGATTTACTGGTACGTTTCATTAGTAAAAGCCATGCTTACAAGAAGCATTTATAGTAAAATTAAAAAGAAAATATTTTTATTTAAAATACCATGACACCATCTTAGTGCATCGAATACGTATCCCAGCGGCTGGTCCGAGCTGAGGGATTACGGGATTATTCGGCCGTCATTTTGGGTTTGCGATTTATTTGGTTTCGCCGACCGATCCCCACATTCGCAAATTATGGTAATATCTACGTACCAATGTTATGATTTACATATATAGATACTTCACTTTGATGCAGGTTTATATGTGAGCTTTGATATTGAATAAAACAACCCTACCTTTGCATGTGTCGTAAATATGTTAGTTTATGGTTTCAATCACTGAATATTTTATACTAGCCGTTAGATTTACAAGGTGCATTTTATCCTTCAATAAAATACAATTTCTATGAGCAACATATACTATTCTCTTAAGAAACATTTTGGCCACTACGCATTAGTCACACTGCTCAACAAAAGAAACTAAACAATTACCTCGCCGTTGGGAAATCCTAACAAATTGGCGTATCTAACAATCCACAGATGGGCGTTTCATTCTCTGGCGACAGGTGATACAGGCCTGCCTCATTACGTGTCCGCCCGTTTGTCAGGCCCCTTGCCCCCGTAACGTTGGCTTTTTTATTAACGCCAATACCTCGACAACTAACGAGCGTCATTTTTTAAGACTTCTTCGGAGGGTTCACCTTACTCGTTTGTACAAGGCAATGGATTTGTCGAAGCGATCGTTTGAAAACTGTTTGCTGAATCTTTTCTAAGAAAATCCTACCATTGGAAAATTAGATTACATATTTATTTGCATTTCAAAATTAAATGTCCTTTGTAAGGTTTATTATCAATTATTTAACACTAGCTTTTGCCCGCGACTCCGTCCACGTGAAATTTAAAAATGATAAAAAGGTAGGAAAAAATATAGCCTATGTTACTCACAGATAAATTACCTTTCTAACGGTAAAAGAAATTTTAAAATCGGTCCAGCAGTTTTTGAGCCTATTCACTACAATCAAACAAGCAAAATTTTCCTCTTTATAATAGTAATAGATATAGATAAGTTTTAAAAAGATACAGACAGAAAAGTAATACTAATAAATTACCCATCATCATCTAAAAATCTGCAACTGTTAAGGTAATTTGGCAAATTAATCTTTACAATAAATCGTCGCGTCTAATAACATGCATTAGTACACTCGACACAGCTGTCTTGGAAATTTCTCTCAAAGTCGGCAATAAAAATTTCCTCAGGCATTCAGCACTTGCACCAAATATTTATAAATGTCTGAGTCACCCCACAGTAAGCCCCAGTCTGCGACACATTCGCGCCCCCGACATATTCAGATGCGTTAATGTCGGCAGCTTTCCTTGTATTACGACATTTTTCATACTCCCATATCCATATTGGAGAGAACGTTCACTCATCTGGATATTACGTACTGCAATCGTCTCTTCGCAAAATCTTGAAAGAGATTAATTTCTTGAATGTCTTGAAATACAATAAGAATCCGTATTAAATGTTCAATTTCTAATGTAAACACAACATTGAATCGATGTGCAAGCAAGATCTTATTGACAAAATCATATTAAAAGCGTGCGCACACTTGACACTAAACTATCGCACAACTGTTTAGTCTCGCATTAATTTCTATGAGCATATGGAGGTACGCACATAACTCGGTTTTTAGTTGTGCAACGAAACAGTTGAAACAATCGACAATCGCACAACAGTTGTGCGATAGTTTAGTTTCAGGTGTGCGCACGCTAACTATTGTGCACAATGTATTTAATATCATCAAAAAAGTTCGCTTAAACTCCACTGTTTTAAACATTACAGATCAGCTATTATTCTCTTTTTTATTATGATTTGAAATTAAAATGTTTTAACGAAATTTCATTTGCCATCGCTTATTCGCGAGAAGCCGATGTTAGTGTAGCTATAATCACAAATTGCACTAATCACATCTCAATCGGTAGTCGATAGAAGCGATCTATCTGCCTTGACACATCCAGCTTGCTTCGATTAGCGCCTTGACGTGTCTGGGACAGTGATCGATGCATCGCCAATGCTAGGGAATTTTCTCCAGAAATACACGTTTGTATATATTTTTGCATTTCACCTTTGATACATATAGTCTACGTATTATAAGATAAAATCTTGTATTTTATTTGGCTTTATATTTTCAAAGACAGCAATTATACTAATCATACTTTATATTAATATTATAAATGCGAAAGTTTAGATGGATGGATGGATGTTTGTTAGAGTTTATAGCCTGAACGAATCTGGATGAATTTTGGCATAGATGTATAACATAGTCTGGAAGAACACATAGGCTACTTGCTTTTGTTCTTTTTAATTTCACGCGGACCGAGTCGCGGGCAAAAGGTAGTGTCAAGATTGAAGATAGTACAAAGGAATATTTAAGCAACGTTTTTGGTTGATACATCATGATTAATATTACGACATAATTTGTCTACAAAAACCATACAAATCTTAGCCATTACTCGTTAGCGTCTGCTTCGAGCTACCTCTACATAAATTCCTGCTTTTCTACTTACGGGCCACCCATTGAAATACCATCGTGTACTTTTTCCACCTATGGATTTTGAGAAGAATTCAGATCGTAAAATAAAAGGGGGGTTCCCGCGTTGTCTGTAGGGCGAAGTGTAAAAATACCAAAAGTTACAAAGACTTACAACATCTAGATGTGACACATTATTTATTTTTTACTCTCAAAAATTAGGTATTCCACCAACTAGGATTTTGAACAAAGTTTAAACACAAGTTTTGGAAGCGTAGCAAACATTTTTGTCGTATAGAACTAAACATATTTATCTGCACTATGGCGCCAACGTGTCGTTAGTTACATGCTTCCTAGATACACGATAATTACTGCAGCCATTTGGCTGGTAATTTGTAATTATAATGTACTCTGAGATAAGTTTACTATCGCACTATCTAAATAGTTTCTTGAACGTTGACACTTGAATGGCCGTTGGCCTTGGACTCTACAAATCGCTGAGTAAATGATTGCTACAGAGTTCCAGATATGACGGGATTACGATAATCCTTTCTATCATACATTGTTTATGATTTATTTATTTATTTACTTAATGCATAAACATATTATATAGCGGTGTAATCGACAAAGATAACTGACATAATTGGACGCTAAAATGGCTAAATTGACTGTGGCAATTGTGATATTTTTGTTTTCACTTATTTGTTGAGATCAGATGACATTAATATTTTTCTATGGAAAGTGTTGTCACTTCTTGTTCAGTACTAGATCCTTGTTCAAGAGAATTTTATTGGCGGGCGCTTGATATATCGCGATGTCTATCGTAAATCTGGTTGCGGTGAAATAAATAATTTAAACTAATAAAAGCGGGCTGCGCTCGACACGCCAAATTGCTGGCCCATTTAGATTTATTCTTTATAAAAAAACGAGTTCCGCACACGCGAATTTTGCGCTTCTAGAGAGGAACGCTATCCAACCGTAGCAAGAGCACTTTATAAATTATATTGCAACTCGCTCTACGTGATAGGTTTGTATATTCTACCACGGATGAATGATTGAATAAACTTCTCTGGTCGCTTTAATTGCACAGTTTGAAGTATAGAATTCTCCACCGTAAACGAAACAAAAGAGCGATTAAATAACAGATTAAAACAAAAGATAATCAACATTCAAATTACCTATTTCTTTGAAGATATTATTTAAACAATCGATACTTGTAATTTAATATTGTAACTAGTTTCACAAGATTCTATGGTTTTTACTCGCTGCAATATCATGAGAAGATACCCGCGTAAAAACGCATCTTGTTCCCATAATAAGCAATCATTATGGTGACGAAAAAGCTTTAAACAAACGTGTCTTTCTCGTTCCTCGGCCACGATACCGGTCGCTTTAAGTTAAAACTATACGTACAATCGCGGAAATTCGCGGTGTTCCATTTCAGGAAAAAAATCCTTGTTCATTGCAACGCGACACACTCCGTCTATTCCTACAAATAACTAATTATATAGCAGTGAGTGCCAACGAAGGGATAAAAATAAAAAGAAACTAGCCTTGTATACACCGACTTTTTTTCGAACACTCACATTTATAAGCTGCGTTGTATTCTTGTTCCGCATCTCATTACAAAATGTTCAAACGATTATAGCCTTTAATGTGGAGCACCTCCAGTTTCTCTCATTGTACACATGAGTAACAGTCAGTGACCTTTGCATCGAAGCGTAAAGACGTCCGTAACACTAGGACGCGTAATCGTGCAGTAGCATTTACCACATTAAAATACGATGTTTATTATTTCCAATATCCTTACCAAAGTTAGATCATATTTGGATACAGAAATATCATAGACAGATCTCAAATGTGGTGGAAGTTTCCAATTGGGGCGATTGCCGATGGGCCGAATCCATAAAATCAATAGAACGGTTTTCTAACTGCATCTTTTTCAAAATTTTGATATGAAGAACAATAGCAAATGCTTAATAGAATTTGTGTAAAAATTGCTACTATTTCTTTCATATATTTGAGATATGTAATCTTTTGTTTCAATGGTTTTTTTAACTATTTGAAGTAATAAAACCATATTACGAACGTCCACGAACGACATATACTTGACTAATATACTAATTTATTGTTCCACAAACAGGTCAAAAGTAAAACCACGAAAAAATATTACTTTATTAGCAACAATGTAAAACTATCATTTGTTCCTTGTAGGTCATCGTAGCACTGATATTCCACTTTTACCACAATGGGGTTTAATTGATGTTAATTTGCAAGCAAATTATGGCCTTATTATTATTACTTTAGAACCGTTATAGCAACAAAACATATTTAACTCACGCTAACGCTTGAAGAAAACGCATTATGCAGTGCGGAAACGCGCGGCTTTCTATGCGTCCAGTCTGCACATGCACATGGTTTTTATGACAATCATTCTTGATTCATAATCGAAACCATCATACATTAAAACATAAATGTAGCCCTGTTATTAAATATTTTTAACTCATAGTACGTATAAGACCGCAGATAAATATGGTTAAAACATCTGCCGACTGCAAAACATTCCAACTACTTATATGAAGGAAATTCAAACATACAGAAAATTCCTTGCCCTTATGCGATTTTTTATGTAATTCCTAATACATTTAAATAAAAGGGGTAGAACGTATGTATAGTTCAGTTTAGAATACGCATGTATAGTTCAGAATTCGCGCTAGTTGATATCAAATATCACTATTCGAAAAGGAAACTAAAGTAGGTGTAATTTAGTAAGAATCGAGTAAAGCGCATCCAGCGTGCAACAATCAGGCAACATGGCGGCCAACATGGCTGTCATTAAAAATACGAACAATGAAACAGCTTCGCAACAAGCTCAACAGGCTGTGACTGAATCTTGGACTATTGTTTTACCTATCAAATTGTCATCCAAACCGCCCCTCTATTCAGTGCACTTTTTATATAGGCCTGTAACGGTACAAGTAGCTTTAATGTGACGCGAGAGACTGTTCTCATTCTTGTTTATCTATGACGTTTATAATCTGTGACATGTGGCCAATACGTTGCATTAGATACTTTTTTGTTTTTTTAATTATCCTGCTCGATACACAACGAGTATGCAGTGCTATTACAAACACGAATTTCAACGACCATATCAGGAAATATTCAGTTAAAGAAGATGCTGTAAGTGTTTCGTGTGTACTGGAATACGTTATATTTTAAAACAACAAAGGATTAAGATGACTTAAGCCTCTAGTCTTTTAAAATACAATGAATACATACTAAACTAACAAATATTATAGACAGAGTCTTTCATCGGAATAATTACAACAATTGCATGTTTTAAGCAAAAGGATACAAGGGCATTTTTTTAATGTTTTAAGTCCTCTTTTGTCTTTCAGAATACCACAAATATAACAACATTAATGAAACAGGGAAAAGATCAATACAGTCATTTCACTCCGATACCAAATCCGGCAACATTTAAGGTAAAGGTTTTTTATAAAAATTATTCCTAAGAAAAATCAATTTGTTTCTTATAATACGATTTATTTTGAATTTAATATCATACAAATTGTATTGCATCGTTTCGAATTACGGGAAACATAATTTACGAGTTTATTTGCAAAAAGTAAAAACACATTTCGTAAATGCGCCAAACATCCTTACGAAATAAGGCGGACGCGATTTGTATGCCGAAATGTACCTTGCAAGATTTAATCCTGTTATGACTATTTAGTATGCCGCTCGGTAGTCGCTACTGACCGCTACGTTACACGGCTTAGAACAAGATGTTAAACAAAACTAAGTTAAAGCCAAAGTTTTATAGTAGAAGGGTGCAAACGAGTAGCGGATCGCCTAATGCTATTTAATACGACGACTCCGACATCTGCAACGACAAAATAACCGCAGATACGTTGCCGGCCTTTAAGGAAAAAGTACGCTCTAAACATTTTTATTTTTTGTTCTAATAACATAAGATGTTTAGAATGATAGCTAATAACAAACATCACATCTTTTTTTCAGCAAATATGTTTTGAAGGTTTCCTGAAACACGTTTTATTGTTTTTCTTATCATTGTCAATTAATTTATTAAAACTTTCGTGAGACATTATACTATTATACATAATTTATATCACGGCCAAACTCACGTTGTCAATTGTCAATTATTCTTATTGTGTTCAAATTTACAGAGAATAATGTCACAAAATGTTAGTCCTATTTCTAAATTATTGATAATTCCCCAATTATTAATATTATAAATGCGAAAATTTAGATGGATGGATGGATGGATGTTTGTTAGAGTTTGTAGCCTAAACGGCTGAACGGATTGCGATGAAATTTGGTATAGATGTAGAGAATAGTCTGGAAGAACACATAGGCTACTCACTTTTGTTTCTTTTTAATTCCGCGCGGACTGAGTCGCGGGCGAAAGCTAGTAGTTTCATAATTTTAATAAATATATTACATAAACATTAGTTAAACGTTTAGCAAAAGGAAGTTGTCATATAACTAGTTATAAGGCGTAGGCTTTATATGGTTAATTTAAAAGCGATAGCAAATTCTACACGTTACGGTTCGAAGTATTTGAAATGTAGAAACACAAGCTGGTGGTGGGAATATCACTCGAATGCCCCACATTCCTGATAAAACTCGTTGTAGCGGAAATGTGAGTCAACCGACAACCGATACATTAAACTGCGTATTTTTTAACCATCGCCTATAAAATTGCGAGTAATGTTTGGTGGCATAATTAGGTAGCTTTATTCATTTGTTTTATCTATTCTTGGTACAATACAAATTACATTATAAGGCATCAAAATAACCTAAACTGGTAATTTAGCATTTTGGGTTCATTATTTTTTTCCTTATTTTTATAATAAACTAAAGTTTCTTTGCCAATCAAATATTATAATCATACTAAGCATGGATTTTTACATAGAACGTCATGCTTTTTCTATATTTTAACTATTAAATTTTTAATTAAACAAGATGATCTCATAAAGTTAGAAGTAATACAAAATAGCAGAGCATTTATTTTCATTACACAAAAAGAGTTTAGGAACATCCTCTATAACATCTATGTCCTTGTAACAACAATCAAATATAACGACAATGGTTCAATAATAACATATTTGTATGAAACTAGGGCTTAACTGCATAACTCGGAACAATCTCCCATAACCGGCGGCCTCAACCTGCCCACTGTTACTCAGAAATCAGATTGTTTCCCAGTAATAATGAATAATGCCTTCAAAGAGAACAGATACTTTGCGTGTGACTCACGCGCTTTCTATTTAATCTAACTATCGGCTATTTTTTAAACAAATCCATCCTTGATACTGTTTCAATTCTGTACTATATACATCAACATTCGAAACTACTTTTAACTTAACTCGATAACTGACAAAAACGCAGCGAATGCACGGCTATACCTGGATTTCCACTGTTGAAACACTGGTTTAAAATTATCTTGCCATCCTTTTTATAGTCTTGAAAGAAATAAAGGCAGTGTCACGGTTACACACAAGAATGGATATGAATCTAAGATTGGGCGTCGATACTCAGTTCCTTCTTCTCGTTTACCTTCTTCACTCATCAATATTTGAATACCTACTTGACCTGTAGCTGCTTAATACTGCTTCAAGTTACATCCAAGCATGAAGTTCTTATCAAAAAACGAAATAGCAAACTACGTATGTTAAACAAGCATAACATTGATATCTATACTATGCCGTTACTATAGTAACATTTACAGATAGAAAGATCGTGAGAAGTTTCCGAACGACCGTGTGAAGGCAGCGAGGCGTGCCCGAAAGACGACGCTCTAATTGGTCGTAATTATATCGAAAGAAAAATCTCCGTCCAAATTGAATACTAATTCCTATCATTAATTACTCCTCCACCCTCTTTCAGATTACATTCAAGTGTTAGAATATATTTAAAAACTTCCAATTTTCTTATAATCACTTCTTAACAGCGAGATTCTTAATAGAATCTTATCGCTGGAGTTCCTGATAATGAGTTACCCTTAACAATTATTATCAAGGGTCCAGGTTACTTCATTTTAGTTAAAGACAGGGCTTTATAAATCATATTTTTCGATTGTAATTACCATCTTTACACGGTTTGGATTGGAAGCAAATAAATTAAGACCATCTTGATGAGACACGATGGTTCCAGATCGATTTATTAGATTTTGTTTTTAGTTATTATGTGTTTTATTTCAGACAATAGCTGACAATGAGCTCTCAAGTTCCAGCCATAGTCGAGGTCTTTTGCATCACGCGGGTAAGTTCTTTTGAATCATAAAATGTTACTAAAACAATGAGAAATGAAAAAAATAAACGACATAATACGCATTATAAATTTATCACATATATTTTCCCCCATTTTGCAAAAGTAAACGTTGTTCCGATCTGTGCCAACAATAAAAATTGACGCTAAAACACTTTTTGGGGTCATTTTTCTGACTCATACGTTTTGGATGCGTAATCAAGTAAAAAACCGTTAGTAATATTGTCTGCAATAGTCTTGATAATGAACATAAGATTATAAAAAAAATCATAATAATTCAACACTAAGCGCTTCTCTCAATCACCCTCAGGCTGGTCGCAAACTCTTCACTACTTAATGACTCCGAGTACAGCAGTAAATCCAAGCGACAATTTTATATCGTCTAAAATAACTACTTTTTCTTGTTTCAAAGATTACGGTGTGCATGATTACGAAGACAGTCCACATCAAGTCTATGAATACCACATTCAAGACACCGCCGGTCACCATGGATTTCATCACCCTGGCCCCATCCATGGCCACGGTGATCACGGGAACTATCACTCCGATTACTATGACCATCATCCTCATGGTCATCACCACATTGGACATCATTATAAACATCACGATCATGTTAGCATCATTTTTATTAGTTCTTAGATGGTGTTAACTAAGGAATTACTGAGACCTTTTTTTATTAGGGGGGGTCAAACGACCACTGAAATCGATGATCAAATTGAATTATGAATAGTTTATTATTAGTAACTGATGTAAGACTTGCTTATTAGTTATTTCCTTTAACTGTATTACCACATCTTGCCTAACACCCGCAATTACAACATGTTCGTAATTCTCACGCATAAACAGCAAAATAGGTAGCCATTTCCTATATCAGGGTTGATACTTTGTACTTTTCAATAACTTAATTGTTTAACGAACTGTTTTTCATTGACAGAAATGACCATTTATACGTTCATATACTTGAGGTGAATGACCTTAGATCAAATGATGTCAAAAGAATAACCTTAAGCCAATGAACTTTACCTTTCGAAGATTCGCCCCAAAAGATAACAAAATAATCAGATCCTATCTACGTATTTTTCTAGGATCTAGCAGCAAAAACATTGTTATGGCCAATAGCTGGGATTGCACTTCTTGGGGCAGCAGCGGCTCTAGTTACTAACCCAGTTCTACTCCAACTGGGTGTTGTCTCTGGTCGCAAGAAACGCGACACTGAAGAAATAACCAGCCCAGATGTAGACTTCAGCGAATGGTCAACAAAACCACAGACTCAACGATCAGAAGACCAGAACAATAAACAACTCGAACTGAGTAAATTACCGGTATTTAATAAAATTCAGAAATATAGCAAAGGAAGATTTGAAAACGTCACTCCCACGAAAAAAGCATCAATGACCGCGGTCGATTTAGGTTTTAAAAGTAAATTAAAGGAAATTAAGTACATTCCAATACCGCTTCAAAGACCTAATAATTAAAAATTTTATAGAAGACATTTTTATTCTTAGAAGAGTGTTAAATAAATATATTTTTATAACATCCTCAAGGTACAATTTTGTTTATTTTAAACTACCGGTCGTCTACCAATCTTATATCTAAGTTATAGCTAAGTAATTATTACTTAATAGAGTTGTATATTCTAGTAAAACTTACCACAAATTTATTGAACGTTGAAAAGTCTCCTTTGCCACTAAACTCACTAAAATCATAACCAAATTTTCACTTAAAACTTTTTACATCGACATCTGCACTTTCCGATCACAACAGGCAACAAATCATACAGAACAACACAACACGTGTTTATTTCGTTTCAAACAAACAATTGAATGCTTAATATTGACAAAACAAACCGTAAACCGCGAATTGTTTTGTACAATACGTCACCAAAGAGTACATTCGACGATCGAACGGCTGTTTACAAAAGGAGTGAAGTTGGAACGAAGACACATCGCCGTGCGGCCGGCTGAGGCCGCTTTGAATGAAGTTGGTTAATGGTTACCTATTGACCTTTCCATGTGTGCGTAAACTCTTGCGCCGGAGCAGGGTGTTTAAAAACTCGCTCCGATGCTGTCTTTGTGTGTGTGACCGTGTCAGTAATCTTTTTGTTATTATGCATATGTGCACCGAATTCTAGCCAGTGATAAACTATCAACATTCGTCTTGCTTCCATTCTGTAGAGTTTAAAAAAACTAACTTGAGTAGTTTTGTTACATTTTCAAAATATGATATTACAACATATTTCTAATTTTTTCACGACTATTTACTATACTATACGAGATATTTCTTTCGACAGTTTATGATCTGTTTTGTTACACTCCATAAAATATATTAGCATTGTTTTCAATTTTCACACAATTGAAATAGTTGACGCTGAAAAACTGTAAGTTTAATTTCATGACGAAGACAGTTTTTATTCAAACCATGATTTAAAACAGTGACATCTAGTGCCAAAAGCTTACAACTATAAATTAGCATTTTCATACATTTAAACACATATTGCAAAGTGCGACCAATAGATGTCGCTATTTAAATTAGTTTTTAATAACAAAAATGCACTACTGAAAATTGTCTATTTTTATTAAAAAAAACATTTTTATTAATCTTTAAGTAAAACTCGAGGCTTATGTATATATGCGATTTTAAAGTAAAGTTGATAAAAAAGAAATGAAGGTTAGGGTTTTTTAATCGTGCAAAAACAATAGGAGCATCACTTTGTTTAGTCGTTCGGCTACATTTTGAATCCCAGCTGAAATAAAATAAATATATATTTTTATAACCAGGCAAGAGTCGTCTATTCACACTAGAGACTATAGAAGAGCTACAAAAGTGGTAATTGTGAAAGCTTTCTTAATCACTCATTAGACTTAGTGGTAACACAACAAGGTTACCATCTCAGTTGCATTAGATTTTAAATGCGCTTAAAATTGAAAATAACATGAAAAAATTGTTCAATTACCTTTTGTCCGTTTTCTGTAAAGCATTTAAAGAAAAATGCGGCTCTGTCACAACCCTTGTCACCATCGCTTACTTCCATTTCGTTAACTGGTTAAAATCAAGAAAATTAGTATAAAACATTTGTGTAAATTAAACAAATGGTATTTAAAATAACATTTTTAAAGAGGACGGAGACATAGTTCATAGTTTGTTCCTTAATTATATTTTAGTGTTATATGTACATATCATAAAGATTGAACATTTATTTTATTGAAAAAAATAAAAATTAAATATAATGATATTTCATACCAACACTGCACATTTCGGCCAACTTTCGGCCATTCTTTAATCTTTGTTCATCGCCGTTTTTAGTTAATTCTGCAACCTTGTAACCTTCATCAAGAACGTACATTCCTTTTTCGTTGAACTAAAATTAATACAATGGCAAGACTAATTATTTTACAATTTTTTAATTTACAAAATGAGGGTACTCTTTTTAATAATTTGACATTGCAACGTCAAGTATTTAGCTCCTCCGTGTGTGGTTAATTTATCGAATCTCACAAATCCTGTAAAATGTTTTTCTTTCGAATATCACCTTTTTTTATCGCAAAAAATTGTGCATTTAGTGCTATTTGACTTGGATAGGCGTGAAAAGGTATGTTTTTTTTAATTAACTACTTCATACTCTTGGTCCGTACTCTTTTTTGCACAGTTTATATCTTTTTTTTTCTTTTTTTGTTGCGTAATCCTTGAGCTACATTAATGAGTTCATTTTTTATACATATACTAGCTTTCGCCCGCGACTCCGTCCGCGTGGAATTAAATAAAAAACAAAAGTGAGTAGCCTATGTGTTCTTCTAAACTATCCTCTATATCTGTACCAAATTTAATCGAAATATGTTCAGCCGTTTAGGCTACAAACATCCATCCATCCATCCATCTAAACTTTCGCATTTATAATATTAGTATGATTAGTATGACATATTTGAAAAGGTATGTTGAATCACAGATACAATACTATCCTAATTGTACTCACAGTTTTAATTTTCTTATACGCACAAGCGAGTAGGCATTTAGTCTGTTGTTTTTTGGGTACTTTTAAAGCCTGAAGTTGTAGCAGTTCCATCATGTCAACTGGAAACTCTTTTGTGCATCGCAATACTGTTTTAGTAAATTCAGCTTTTGCTTCCGCGTCAGTTAGACCCTAAAAATAAGACCGTTCCGTGTGAAAAGATTCGATTACTGAGTTTTAAAGTATTAATAACTAGTTAATAATTATTTGTTATTATTATTAAAACCTTTGATATGATTTTTGGTATTATGTAATAAAAATTTCCTTGTGAAAATAATGTTAATACCATACTTACATTAACCAAATTAAAAAAGCATATCAGGATTATACACAATAAACTGGAATTTATCATTTTCAGTTAAATTAAATCGATTTAACACCGGGATTAATTTTTTACAGCGTATCTTAATTCGAAAATTTATTAAGAAATGGTTAAAAGTATGAAAATACCCGGTGATTTTTTTTTTCTAAGGTCACAACTATCACCGTCTGTCACACATTGTATAATAAGTTGGTCGTAAAAATATCGATGATATTAATAATTTCTACATGCTCCTGTGTGCGTCACATTAGTATTAACATAATTGCATTTAATATATTAAATGACGGTTGCAATTGCAAACAATAATAGCCATGTATTTCATAAGTTACGCACTGTTTCATACGATAATAGGCGAGTAAAAACAAATTATCGTTTTATTTTTTAAATCACTAATATAGTAGAGATCATTATTTTCGAGCCGTGTAGAATTTAGATTACAATAGTAAAAATAATTAACCGTACTAGATTTTTTATACGAAATGGCGATTCTCCTGACGTCTATTAAATCGATGTTATAATACAGGTAATATAAAAATAAAACAATATTAGTTATGTTTAATTTATTTATTTACAAATAAAAATATACTAAGCATATTATTACAATAACTTTGCTTATTAGACTACGTCTGAAGTCTTCGTTTCTTCTGTCAAAGATTTATGTCGAACTGAAAACATATTATCTTATATTAGCTAACAATTTGCGAAGAATTTTCGTAAAAAAAAATGGAAAAGTGTTTTTTTTTTGTTTTGTTTGCCGAAATCAAGCAAACTTTCAAACGGTAAAACCGTTAGATGATTAATTTTGGATACCACCGAAATGGGATCTGTACTAAAAGGTGTTTGTTGATTTACACAATATTCTGTTGAAAAAAATCTCTGTATACAAACCTCATCCGCTTTATCAACGCTGCAGCGGAACATCAACGCCGCTCTTTCACAGCCTTTAGTTCCATCGCTGACCTCTGCTTCATTCACTAAAATTATACATAACTAGCTGTTGCTCGCGACTTCATCCACGTAAAATTAAAACATATAGCCTATGTTACTAACAGATAAATTACCTTTTTAATGGTGTAAGAATTTTTGAAATCGGCCCAGTACTTTTTGAGTTATTTCAATACATACAAAAATCCAAAAATACTAATCTTTCCTCTTTATAATATTTGTATAGATTAGTGTAGATAAGACATTAATTTCTTAGGTATTCGTAAAAACATGTTCATAAAAAAAACGACCCAACTGGCTTATAAATTGAAAATTTTGTTTCTTGTAAAATTTTCACATTCAAATTGATAAATAACCTCACAATAATACTTATTTCCTGCCAGCAACAGGAGTAGTAGGGAGATAAGATTCTACATTTAAATAATAAATGATTATTACCAAAACTGCAAGCGTTAGTAAAATCAATTGCTTTCTTCATAGTATCGGGGTCGTCAGATAAATATTTTTTGATAATTTCTTGTGCACCTTCCACAGACATTTTGCCTTCGTCATCCATCTGCGAAATTTTACATTACATTTACTATATTATCCATATCTCCTTTTCCTTATTTATAAGTCACTCTAATTTGTGATCGACGTGTTGGGTTTTCATTCTATTACTTACATAGTTGAACAATCATTCATCATTTCAGTCGTAACACCCTTCTAGTTATTTGGACATGAGTCCACCCTTATGCAATTCAACCATCTCGTAGGCCTATATCTATTGATATAAAAACTTATAAATAATGTTATTTTGGCTTGTATTTTAAATCCTTACTAAACGAATTATTTCAAACAACCTTGTGGATTATAACTTTAATCCTATTTAGTTGAAGTTATTATTGAAAATACCCTTTTTCATTGGAAAAGAGTACCTTTGTAGAGGGGACTTCTGAGAGCTTATGACGAATATTGGTAAGAATGTTTTACGTAATGTTCAGTACATTAACAAATATCATACAAATTTTGTCAAAGACCTTACAATGTTCTCGCAAATGTTAAGAAACTTCGTGATAGACCCTCGGATATTATTGTATCTATGAATATCTATACTTCTATCTATACTATCTATATCTATACTTCTATACTATTATAATAAAGCGTAAACACACACTTTGTTGCCTAAGATGTCAGCAATTACAGCATATTTTTGAATAATTATTTTTTTAATAAAAAGCCCTACACTTACGTCATGATTTAGGCTATATATTTTCACGCCATTAAACTTAGGGGGTAAATATTTTGGATAAAAATCAAATGTGGAAAAGAGACCGACCATAAGTTGCTGCCAACATCAAGAAAGAAAGATTGCTAAGGTTTGTCATGTCATGTCATGTCATGTCATTTTGACATTTGCTATTGATAATTTCACAAATGTAAACAATAAAATAAAGTTTTTATTATTATAATGTGGTATTCCACGCGGATGAATCCGCACGCGAACAACTAGTGATTTTTATAAGTTTACATTAAAATTGAAGCAAATTACAAATGGCGCATTTATTTTATTTCAAATGCTATACCTATAAATAAAGGAAAGTTATGTTAAAATATGTCAAAGATGTCCAAATACGTATTATTTATGTATATTTCCAAAATATGTTTCCTGTTTTCGAGACAAATTGCTGTTTGCCCATTGTCAGAACCATAAACCGTGTAATTGTTTGTCTCATCAAAACTGACCTTGCGCTTGCTATGTCCATTAGGTTGTAACTATTTCCTAATCTATTTCAGAAATCTATGTTTACAACATTCATTACAATTATGACATGTAAAAATAATTATAGTTAATATTTTCACATATAAATACTTTGTTATTTGAACGTGAAGTTGGAAATAGCATTTTTGCGAAATGTACAAAATGATTTTATTTTCAAATAATAAATTAAACTGAAATATTAAACAGTGGGCGAGTTACATAGCTTTTGTAAATAAAAAACTAAACTTTTTTTAGTAATTCGTAAAATATTAAGGTTTTTCATATGAATATAAATTTAAAATTATTAAAATGTTGTCGCTTCTTTTATCTAAGTCTGACATCATGCAGTATTTCAAGTAAGTTATAATTTAGATCAAGACTTAATTCTAACTTAATTTTGCAAGGTTGTGTTTGGCAATGTAGTAAAAAAGGGCTATTTGCATATTGTAAACTATCGACAAATTATAAACTGAAAGCTAAAAAGAAAATTTTTCAGTGCAAGATACAAATAATTTTTATTACCATTCCAGCCTTCTTGTAAGCGCAAGCAAAAAGGCATTTCACCGGCTCCTTCTCTGGTAGTTGTTTGTTCTGTAACTGAACAATGTCTTCGGGAGTTATTGGAAAGTCTTTCGCACATTCAATTACCAAATCTGCGTAATTTCTTTGCAAGTCACTTAATGAACTGCCCTGAAAAGCAAAAGAAAAGTTACAATGAACATTTACGTGGAAACTTAACCGTAGTGTTTTGAAAAGTATAATCTTTGCCTTCTATTACTTTAAATAGTATGTGAGGAAGGACAAATGTTTTTGTACGTGTTTTAACAGTGAAAACTCAGTAATAGACAACATTTTATTGCTATTATTTTAACAAAGTAGCTTTGTACAAAAGCTGTCACAAAATAAAATGACTTTAGACAGAATAAAATACTGAATTATTAATGCTTTAGTGCGTATTTAAAGTTTTAACATACCAATACAATTCTAACAATAATAGAGGAGTAAAGGGCTTGAAATATAAACTGCGCCATGGCTTCACTGTTTCGATCAACAAGCCAAGTGAAAACGTGTGAAATTATTATCCCAATATATACTCATGATGTGTCAACGCCAGCAATTCATACAATATTATCTTTTTGTATAAATCAGAACAACAATGAATACAAGTTATTGTTTGAGATAACATCGATAGTGACATTTCAATGAAGCGTTTGTCATAATTTTAATGCGATAAATTGGAATTTTATTCTCAAGTGGTCAACACTTCATGTTTATAGCGTGTCTAAATAATTTAGATTAGTTTGACAATTCATTTCAAATTTAGTAGGGATGGGTTGTGTAAAATCAGTCATGAATCTTATCAATTTTCGATTTTTATTCTTATAGAAGTTGGAATCGACAGATTTATTGTTATAACTAATGAAATAAAAAAAACACTGTTTTCTCAAATTAATAATGACCATAACAATTAGTGAGAGTAAATAAATGTTTATTACTACTACAGCCGTACGTAATCGAATTGGATTTCGCTATTATTTCTGTCATCGCTAAATTCTCTACACTATAATCAATACTAGAATTGTCCTCTAAATTAGTGAATAAGAAAATAATAATTTTAGTTGAGTTTGATAATTATTTAAACCGAATATCGATAGTTCAAAATTGTTTGCTGCGTGTGTTTGTTTCGTCACTACGATACCGGTCTATTAAGTATGGCATTTGCCTTCATACAAATTGAATTCGATACTTCATATGCGTCATTTATCAAACTAATCTATCTTATTTAGACAAAATATATTGTAAAGTAAACCTCTTCACTATTTAGAGATGGTATTTTTTAATTTAAGTACTTAGGGAAATAAATGCTTTATACTTGCTAGACGTAGAAAAAGCTAATGCAAATGATTATATGGATGGACGTACGTTACTCTTCAGAACGGCTTAACGGATCTCTTTGAAAGGCATAGACGTAAAACATAGCCTGGAAGAGCCTACTGATAAACTATTTTTCTTCCACGCGGACGGCGTCGCCGGCAACAGCTAGTTAAAAATCTTAAAATGTTTTTGTACGTTCTCATGTAATTTTCTAGATTTGTCCAAAAACAACCTATTAATTTCATTCAATTAAATTCAATGTCAATTTCCAAATCTACTATTTCATCAAAAACGATGACAGATCGAATATTTCGTCCTTCCATTGTTGTCACATGTATAAAAGTAGGTAATTTTGAATGTTCGACATCTGTCTATTACAGTAGGTCTAAGTGTATCTTGCTATCAGTGACAAATTATATTTACAATGTACAAATGTTATCTCTTTGTAAGCCTCTGCTTAATTGCTTTAATGCCGTTTAAGTCTCATGTAAGTGAAATCAAATTTATATTTCAAACACCCTGTGTTATATTGAACCGTTCTGTCTATATTTTCTAGGCTTTTTAATTCTTCTTTTTAAATTAGGAATACGACAATACTTTCTGAGATCTCTTGAAGTTTACTTCTCTTTCCAAAGGCTTTATTGCTTACTTTCTTTGACCGCTCTATTTGTTTCTATTCACCTCTTTTGTGTTATGTTTAGACATTCATAGGTATCTCATATTGTAATGAATAAGTTACGTTTGTCCACTTACCAAAGTTGCGGATGAAAGGAGATTGCATGTGGCTGAGGTGCGTATGTTAAGATGGATGTGTGGTGTGACAAGAATGGATAAAGTTAAGAATGTGTATATTAGAGGAAGTTTGAAAGTAGCGCCAGTGGTGGAGAAATTGAGAAGCAAAAGGTTAGCGTGGTATGGACATGTTATGCGACGAGACGATGGGGACATAAACCAGAAAGTGTTAAGAATGAATGTGGATAGCTACAAAGAAAGAGGATGACCGAAGAAAGTATGGATGGATTGTGTGAAAGAGGATATGCTTAAGAAAGCAGTGGATTCAGATATGACGGCTGATATAGATGTATGGAAGAGCAGCACATACTGTGCCGACCCTCCATAAGGGATAAGGGCAAGTTGATGATGATGAAGTTACGTTTGTCCACTAACATGTTTAAAACTGTGCGTGTGTAGACAACATTTCAACTCTCAGTAGAATTGTAACTACTATTAAAATTACAGTAAGTTTGAATACGCTGTATGTACATACTAGCTTTCGCCCGCGACTCCGTCCGCGTGAAATTAAAAAAAAACAAAAGTGAGTAGCCTATGTGTTTTTCCAGACTATCCTCTACATCTGTACAATATTTCATCGAAATCCGTTCAGCCGTTTTGGCTACAAACATCCATTTATCCATCCATCCATCTAAACTTTCGCATTTATAATATTATAGTATGATATAGCGGGCTTTAAACATTTTCAAGACTGGAGGCTTCACTTTCAATAAATCTTAAGTACTAAAATTTATGCAATTTAATTATTCTACGTTTCAGGCAATGACAGCGGAACAAAAAGCCGCAATACATGAACATTTCGAAGAATTGGGAACTGAATGTATGAAGGATTATCCTATTACCGAAGAAGATGTTAATAATTTGAGAGCTAAGAAAATTGGTACCGGTGAAAATGTACCTTGTTTCTTATCATGTTTATTGAAAAAAGTCGGAATTGTAAGTTTATTTGCATACTAGAAATTAGGAAAATCAGACAAAGAGATGAAACTTCTACTAATAGTAGTAGTAGTAGTAATAGTAGACTAGGGTTTCCATAACTCCACGGCTAGCGTGTATTTTGCGTGTAAATTCTACTATAAATTTACACTACCTAAATATTTACGTTAACACGTAATTATTTTAATTATAAAAAATAACAAAACAAACGACAGAAACAGAATAAACGATACGTGACTTTTAATTCGATTGACATGGAATTAATAGTTGGTTGGTTGTAGCATGGTTTTTCGATTTATGAAACGATTTTATCTTAAACATATCCTAATTAAAATTTCAGATGGACGACAAAGGCATGCTGCAGAAGGAAACGGCACTCGAATACGCCAAGAAAGTTTTTAATGACGCCGAGGAGTTGAAACTTATCGAGGGTTACCTTCACTCGTGTTCACATAGTAAGTGACATATTTTTGTATTCATCAAAACACTAGCTGTAGCTCGCGACTTCGTCCTTGTGGAATTAAACAATATAGCCTATGTCACTCACAGATAAATTACCTTTGTAACGGTGAAAGAATTTTTATAATCGACTCAGTAGTTCTTGAGTTATTTCAATACATACAAAAATACAAATCTTTCCTCTTTATAATATTAGTATAGATGATATCGTATATTATAACGATATAATCTATACTATCAAGAAGGGAGTGATGACTGATCAAGAAGGGAGTGATGATGATGATGATGACTGAGATGACGGATGATAGAGTGCTTTGGAGGACGAAAACCTGGTGCGCCGACCCTACGGGAGTAGGATAAGGCAGGGGAGATGATGATGATGATGATTATTACGTCAAAAACCTATTTATAAATTAAAATCCGATTATTATTATAATAATATAAATAACAATTTTAATAACTGATTTCTATACAAACGGCATTGATGCTATTTTTTTTAAATGTCCAGGATGCACCTTGCATTGGCTCCTTAAGGTTCCACAGGTTTTCATAGTTAAGAAGCCAAGGCTATAACAGAGTTTACATAAATAATCATTGTTTAAGAAAATATTAACTTTTTAATTTTCAGTCAACGGAGAAACGGTCACTGATGGAGAAAAGGGTTGCGATCGTGCGTTGTTATCTTTCAAATGTATGTTAGAAAACGCATCACAGGTAATATTGCCCAAAATCTTTTTGATAAAATTAGTATATCTGTGAGATAGTTTTAGTACAGCTATGTAATTATATGATGTGACTAACTGTTGCTCGCGACTTCGTCTAAGCGAAATTAAAAAATAAAAATACAGCCTATGTTATTCTCAGATAAATTACCTTTTAACGGAAAAAGAGTTTTAAAATCGTCCCAGTAGTTTTTTAGTTATTTCAATACATACAAAAATACAAATCTTTCCTCTTCTTATTAGCATAGATATAGATATAACGTCCATCCAATGGTAGTACGAAAGAAAACCAAATGCCATATATCATTCCTTCTAATGCATCTCAATCGTCGTCTACAAAGTAAGAGTTTTGTGAGTGACCTTCACGCCTAATAAGGGCGCTACATAAATCTTATACAATTTTTTTATTTCAATATACTTATTCAATTACTTTTCCGTTTGTTTTCAGTTTGGCTTTGACGTATGAGCACGCCATTGCTCAAAGATTGACAACGATTTGTTTTGATAAACAGGAATGGATGATGGACTCATTTTGGATATTATTTAGATATAACTAGTATAGTTATAGTATTGTATTGTGAAGCACTCTAATAAAAACTATGATCATACATGAAATCTTTTAATAATTTCTGCTCCGTGGCCAAATTTTCTCTCCATATAAGAGTTTAAATATAAGAATGGAATATCATTTATTAAAAGTGTTATGTACAATTTTAAGTTATATAAAATGTAATTGTATTTGGGTTTAACTTTATTGTGTTGTAAAAAACTTTTTTTCTTTCTTTTTTTAATTTGTTATTTACATAATTTTAAGGTACTTCGCCTGATGTGATCTTATATTTGAACCAGCGTTAATCTAATGGCAAAAGATAAATAAGGTTAGTAGAGCTCATACAATTTACTGCTAAAATACTTGTAAAATATAAAAGCGCCCTTAGGCCAAAATTTTTAAATATTCGTTAAGTAATAAAGGAAATCTTAGTGTGTTGAAACAGTCGTCTTAAATATTTTCATTCAAATTGCTGGACAACTTTTTAAGTTTCCACTTTTTTGTTATGCATTTTACCTAAGCGTAGTAATTAAGTGTTGTTAATTTAAACCATAAATAGTAAATCTACCGAGAATTGCATTTAAATGCCATTTGCATGGTTCAGTATTACATAATTATTATAGACATAATTTTGTGCACTTGGTTGTGTATGTTATACTTAACTTTTGCGAATTACTTATTCATATTTAAGATATCGTTTATATACTTTTATGAAATGCTGCGTTTGATTGAAGGAGACATAATTGAATAAAATGTCATTGATATTTTTGTAATGCTTTTATTAATCTTTAATTAAAACAAAATAAATAATACAAAAACCATTGTAGTCGGCTGCCAGTGTCACTTCATCAGGCTATTTACTTGTTAAACGTCTTCACTTAGAGAAATCGAACTGAAATTAGAAAAAACATAGTTTAATGTTAACTTTTAATATAGTTTAATGTTATTTGTGACTAGAAATAAAGCTCCCAAAACGATCAATCTTTTGTCAAAGTTTGATCAAATAATTTCTATTTATAGTCTTTTCATTTAAATTTTAACACCGTAATCCATTTATGACTCATTTTTTATCGTTTATAGAGAACTTCGTGCGTGTGGAATTTAAAAAAACAATAGAAAGTAGCCTATGTGTTCTTCCAGACTATCCTCACATGTATTGCAAATTTCATCGAGATCCTTTTAGGCTAGGCTACTCTAACAAGCATTTATCCTTCTAAACTTTCGCATTTATAATATTAGTAATATTGATGGTTAATTGTCTGATGTAATTATGATTACCTGATCTTTGTATGGCGCCATACATTTGTGCAGAAGGATAGCTCTGTCACAGCCTTTGTCGTCACTGACTGCCTCATCGTTCACTGGAACATAAAACTTGATTAATAAGTCACTTAAATTTCTGCTTTAAGGCGTTATTTTAAGGTTCATTGTCAACCGTTCGTTTGTTTACAAAAAAAAAACAAATATCTTGTGAAATATACGCAATATTATATTCTAGTCTTTATGTAAATAAAAACAATTGATTAAAGCTTGTAGTCTTGAGAAATAGTATTCTGTGTATTAACAATATTTTCCTTAAAAAGTGTCAATAGTACCTGAAGCACATTTTTCAATGATTTCTAGAATCTTCTTCTGCTCATCTTTATCTGTAACAAACTTCTTGACTGTCTCCGAAGACTTTTCTACGTCAAATTCTCCTTTATCATTAATCTGGAACACAAATTTGCAAATTAATTATTTCTACAGAAAAAAATATAGAAAAAAACACTTGTATTTATGTCTTAAAATATGCGTGAAAATATTGTTCATGTGCAAAATAGAAAAAAAATTGGCCCATGAGGGGATCGAACCCGCGACCTTCGCGTTATTAGCACGACGCTCTAACCAACTGAGCTAATGGGCCTGTCTGTAAACGTTTTTAAATGAAAAAACAAAACTGAAATTATCAAAACAATAAAACTATTGAAAAGATAACAAAACACTGTAAAATTATTACAATATACATATCTATACTCTATACTATATACTATACTATAATATAATAAAGCGTAAACACACACTTCTTTGTTGCCTAAGATGTCAGCAATTACAGCATATTTTTGAATAATTCTTTTCTTTATAAAAGCCCTACACCTACGTCACGCTTTAGGCTATATATGTTCACTCCATTAAACTGAAGGGGTAAATATTTTGGATAAAAACCCTAATGTGGGAAAGAGACCATAAGTTGCTGCCAACATCAAGGAAATAAGATTGCCAAGTTTTGTTATGTCATGTCATTTTTACATTTGCAATTGACAATTTGACACATGAAAACAATAAAATAATTTTATGCTGATGAAATCGCACTGGAACAGCTAGTTGTTATTAAAATAACACACTTCTTTATTATACTGTTAAAATTATTGTCAAACTTACCATTCCCATTTTCTTTCCAATGCAAGCGAACAAGCAGGGGTCTAACGATTCTATTTTGCCGGATTCCTTTGCTTTCTTGATATCTGCCTCTTCTACGCCAAACTCCTTGCCGCACTCCACGATCAATGGTCGCAGGCCAGTTTTGATAGCTGCTATCTCTTCTTGGGATAAAGCCTGGAAATTAAAATAATTTCTTTAATAATAGCTTCCTAGTCAACGATGCGTTTAGTCTCCATGACATTTACGTGTATAATAACAGTTAACATTTAAATTTATAAATAGTTAAGTTGAAGTATTCACATATTTTATGCTGGGTTTCTAATGTTTCCACTTATTTTAGTACTAGCTTTCGCCCGCGACTCCGTTTGCGTGGAACTAAAAGAATCAAAATTGAGTAGCCTTAGTGTTCTTCCACACTACCCTCTACGTCTATGCCAAATTTCATTGAGATCCGTTCAGTCGTTTAGGCTACAAACTCTAACAAACATCCATCCATCCATCTAAACTTTCGCATTTATAATATTAGTTAGATTTAGTGATACATTAGTGTTGAGTTGACTTATATTTCAACGTAAAACTCAAGTTACATAGTTCGGAAACGCCTTTAATGAAGTTATCGAACCACACTAACGAATGGTTAAAAGTAGTTGGGAAACCGGCCATTAGAAATTTGCTTTAAAGTTTTATCACAGTTTTATTTATTTTCGCATGACGTCATAACGGCAAAGCTACTACGCACTTCTGACATAGATTTTAAAATATTTGAACCAATTAACTTTACATTTTTAAATATTTTTTTAATGTTACATTATGATACATTACTGAATATAATTTTATTTAAAATAACAGAACAGTAAATAAAAATCTTACCCGGACATGTCTCAAGCTTACAGCAAGTCCAAGTAAAAGAAACACACAATGTAAAGGCGACATTTTCCTTTAATAAAATTGCAATGCAAGTTACTTGTTCCTAGCTCGGTACAACTCTGTCCTGTATTAGGAAAACACACATTTTATATACAAAGCCCGCTGAGCATTTTTTGTATTCAAAGGTTAATTGTCCATCCGACACATACATTGTTGTATCCTATATAAAAAACGCACGATTCCGAGATTTGACACTGATTTTTTTTTAATGAGATAATCGCAAGTTCTTACTTTATTGCACCGAGCTTCAACAGTACTAACTAAAGACATTATCATTTTAAGAAAACTTTTTCTATAAACCCTTAAGAACCGACAAACAAGATAGCGTGTTTATAGTATTAGTAGATTGTAAAGTTTGTTATATTTCCTACTTTATTCAGCCTGTTTCAAAGAGATGTCAAATATTAAAAATGGAAAAATTGTAAGACGGTTCACATAAATTAGCCTGATTGAAAAAGTTTAAAATATATTTAACTTAATACAGTATACTTCTGTGAGTTTTTTGAATTAACGAATTAGGCTAGTGACAAATAAAAATTAGGAATGTAAAAAGAGCAACAATTTCTTCTATTAAAAAGGGGGCAAAGGAGCGACGGATCACATAACTTTTTAAACGTCTAGAGACTCTCCTTAATTAAAATCAGATTTAACTATACAATTTATTACGTGATATACGAGTATATAGTATAAACATATCTACGTCGAAGCCTTGATATAATTGTTGACCGACAGATGAGTCGGTTTTGTATAATTATCAACTTTGATTACATCGTACTGGACGGAAACATGACTCGGCGTCTGTTGCTGGCAAGATCAGTCGATGATGTAAAAAGGAACACAAAAACGGACAAGATGGAAAATACTTCTTTCGTCTTGTAAAGTGAGTCGAAGTCAGAATTCTATGTACTTGGCTATCCGATCTGGAGACTATACATATAATAAAATTGGAATTTCTGTTTGTAACATCAAAAGAAAAATTCCAGATTTCGGGAAGATAATACTTGCGTTGCTGATAACGAAAATCGCATTTAAAATTTTTTTTGTCTGTCCCTAAGCCGCGTTCGTTCCCGGTAATCTCCGAAACGGCTAGGCCGATTTCGACGGTACTTTCACTGCAGGGTAGCTGACATGGATAGGCATATTATAGGCTACTACTATATTTTTTTAATTAAGCGCTGTCAAAATGGCGTAATGGGTGGTCCAAATTTACGCTAACGAAGTTTGGGGGAGGCAGCTCGTATTCACAATAAAACTAAGTTATTAACACATAAGCAGTGCACAAATTAAATATGAAAAGGGTGGTCATTATACAGTTGTAACAGTCGTTTATGTATAATTTTCCGCATAATTTTTTCGCTCGTCCAATGACGTTACTTGATCTAGCGGTGCAACAGTCAAGGTTAACACATTAAACGTCGATTTTCAACCATTAGGTAATTCACGAAATAATGGAAATTTACACTGCGTGTAACGGTCATTATTAGTAAATATATTTAAATAAATTTAGGCAACACCAAGGCTTCATAGACACTAACTAAAATGATTTTACATGACATTTAACACATTTTTGTAGGGGAAGCGAGGCAGTTCTTTTTATGATTTTTCATGTAATCAATTCTTTACATTGTGATTGTTCAAATTCTTGTATATTATAATTTTAGTTTTCAGATTAAAAATGCGATTTATCCAAACTCTCCATCCTGGATGCAAATATTTTAACACGTAACTCCAAAACTGCTACATGGATTTAGATGAAATTTGGTATATGTGTAGAATATAGTCTGAAAGAACAAATAGGCTACTAGAAAATTTGTTTTTTAATAATTCTGCGTGGAGAGAGTCGGGGGAGTCAAGTATGCATAATTCTTACATCTAAGTAAATAATAAAATAGATAGTTAACTATGACAATTTTATTTATAAAGTTATGCAAAAATAAAATCTTTTGGATTATCTTCGTACAAGCATTTAGCAGTCCAATAAGATGCTTCACATATATCAGCGTATTTCTTTGCTGTAAAAAAATAATTAAGTTTATTTCTGTCAAAGCAAAAAAAACTTCATTAAGTGGAAAAGATAGTTTTCTCATGCAATAAGTTATTTTTATTACACCTATGTAAATAAAATTAATGCATATTTCTTTGTTTGTAATTATAAAAGTTGTACTTTTGTAAAATTATTTTGTATTGTAATAATAAAATGTGAAAATAAAATTATTTTTGATGTAAAATTACTAGGTATTTAGTCTATGAAAATTTATTTTACTTGTTGGTATAAAATCTTGATTAACAGCATCCTAGAATTATTATTTATCCTAGATCGAGGTTAAAAGTTCATTAAAAACAACGATAAATGTATACATACATATATCTTTACAGTTTTCAATGGAAGCCTTAACTGAGGTCTTCAGTTCAGGCGGGTACATCAAATCCACTTGCTTTATCGAAGCTTCGTAGCTTAATTTATTATTTTTTACCTGCAAATATGAAAAGAGTAATTTGAACTTATTTTCCGTATATCATATGTTGCAATGGGAGGTTATATCCTGTTAAGCCATTCGACCCACCACACGAACGCCACTATGGGATCTTTTTACTGTACGTAGTTGATTGGTCCAACGGAAAACATTTCATTAGGAAATCTTAAAGCAGTTCGGCCTAATCCGTTTCCGGATTCACGTAAACGTAAAGTTAGTCGTGTTTATTTTCCAATGAATTAATTACTTATTAATAAAACAGAAAATAGTATCAGACGCAGAACTACTTGAGAAATTAAGTAAAAGATTAAATAAATTAACTTACAACTTGCGTCATTTGATAAATACATGCGATGTAACACATAACGTTCCTTTCTTCGATAAATTTTCCATTCTCTATGTCTCCGATTAAATCTGAAAAATATCAATTTATGAAATACTGCATTAGCTAAAACACTTATTGTGATTACCTTCTGTGACGTCATTCTTCGCCATGCATGATTTCTTCAGCATTTTTGCCGAATTCTTTAACTGTTGTCGAGTCATCTAAAAGAGAATAAAGTCATGAGAAAAAAAACCATTTATATCATTCGGTTGTGTATTAAAAAAAACGTTGCAAAAGAAATTTATAAAAAAAAATATCACTGAATTATAGTGATTTTTTCATTAAATAAGATAAAATTTAAAAATCTCTTGCAACTGTTTAACTTAAAATATCATTACTTACTGCTTGTACTCGATACGTAAAAATCGATATAAGAATTAATAAATATAATCGATAATCCATCACAATAAATCCTTTCTTTACAGAACGAAGACTGATCTCTTGTTGACTTATCTAGGCAATTTAAAGACTATTTGATTAGTATGATGACTTAGTACTGTAAGGTACATCACAGTGCTAGTTAAAACAAACAATATCAACCAATTACTAGCATAAATATGTATTTATGTGTAAATTAGACTACAATGACCACTTTAATAATTTCTTTCAAGTGTGCACTTTGTAATTACGGTGAAGGAAAACATCGCAAGCAATCTGCACATATCGGCGAACAATCCAAAGATATGTGTGAAGTCAACCAACCCGCAGTGGGCCAGCGTGGTTGACTAAGGCCTAGTCATCCTAACTTAGGGTAGGCTCCGAGCCTCGATGAGGATCTCTAGAGAGCTGGTGATGTGCACTATGGTCCAAGAATACACATTGCTAATTTGGAGAACCAATTACATATCTCAGTAATTAGATTTTAAGTAAGCATAGATACAGGCTGTTTCAAATTTCTACTATCTTTTTACATTCTAAATTAGAAAAATTATTTTAATAAGTTTTTCGAATAAGCAAACATTTTTACTTTAATTTGAAAGATTTATTTTTAATTGTCGATAGTCACTGATGTATTATAATTATTATGGGAAGAAAAAATTAGCAGGATCGGCTTCATATATGCACTTTGCAGTCCAATAAGATGCGTCGCAGATGTCTTTGTAATTCTTAGCTGAAATAGTATATAAGTTAAATTAAAAAATACAAATACGAAGGATTAAGTGTAGTTAAATTGTGTAAAATGGAACGTACCAACTCCCTTGCATTTTTCTATAGCTGCTTTGTATGGTTCTTTCATATCTGGCGGGAACATCATGTCAACTTGCTTTATCATGGCGTCTAAAACTATCTTATTGTTCTTTACCTGCGTGATAAAGTTGTTTTACGTGTAGGTAGTTTATTGTAATACATTGAATTATCAGACAACATTAAATCTTACTTATTATTAATACTAGCTTTCGCCCGCGACTCCGTCCGCGTGGAATTAAAAGAAAACAAAAGTAAATAGCCTATGTGCTCTTTCAGACAATCCTCTTTTTTTTTCAAAATTTTGACAAAATTCCATTGAAATCCCTTCAGCCGTTTAGGCTACAAACTCTAACAAACATCCATCCATCCATCCATCCATCTAAACTTTCGCATTTATAATATTAATATGATAATATGATTATAAATGCGAATGTTTAGATGGAAGCATAAATGTTTGTGAGAGTTTGTAGCCTAAAGTACTGAACGAATCTTAATGTAATTTGGTTTAATTGTAGAGGATAGTCTGGAAGAAAACATAGGCTACTTGCTTTTTTTTTTTTAATTTCGAGTCAAGTGTCGAGAGTCGCGGGTAGAAGGTTACATCAAAAAATCTAGAGACATCTTTAATGTTGGTCTGGAAATGTAGTAAATTTTCCACCCATTAAATTTAATTTTCCATCTGTAGGTTTTAATGTATGGTAATGTAATCTTTATTGTAACGATACCAATTATATCTGGACCCTGACCCATAGATGTATAGGAAATAACTTCAGATTTATCCTCAATAAATTCTTACATCGTTAAATGTTTATTGGCAGAGCATACAAGTATAATTTACTAATAGTAAATTAAAATATATTTAAACCTAGTGTTCTATTGTTTAAAAGAAATATTAGACGGAATAGGTTTTAGGTAAAATTGAGTAAGCGTGAAAGTAAAAAGCAGTTTTCTATCGCAAATGGAATTGGTCTTTACGAGATTGTAAGAAGGTTTAATTTTACTTTACTCACCGAGAGCAGGACTAAAAAGACGTATATAGTAAAATTAATCCTTCAATTGGATATAAGGAACTAACCACATAGTATTAACATTAATAGTTTAATTAATAAAAAATATTCTTACCGCTTGTCCCATCGAATATACACACGCGATGTAGCACATTACATTTCTATCTTCGATAAATTTACCTTGATCTATTTCACCTACTTGATCTAAAACAAATCGAAAACAGACACATTCATCAGGAATCTATTTACAGCAAAAATGTAAGCCTTAAAGATAGGCGTAGAAGGACTCGTTAAAACTGGGAAGAATGGAGTACTTCACAGTTTATACCTAAACTAGCTTTCGCCTGCGACTCCGTCCGCGTGGAATAAGAAAAAACAAAAGCAGGTAGCCTATGTGTTCTTCCAGACCATCCTCTATATCTATGCTGAATTTCATAGAGATCCGTTCAGCCGTTTAGGCTACAAACTCTAACAAACATCCATCTAAACTTTCGCATTTGTGATATTAGTAAGATTATGTCCTTTCGTCAATACTAGATTGATAATAAAATACATCATACCTTCCGTGACATCGTTTTTAGGCATACATGTCTTTTTTATTAGTTTCCCAGAGTTTTTCAGCTGTTGCCTGGTCATCTAGACAAAGGAAAATATATTTTGACACTTGATTTGACTTCGGATATCCAAAAAAAGTCAAGATATGTTACCTTTTGTTGCATACCGCTGTTTTTAATAGCTTTGAATTTGGAAACATGTATTTTTTATTATAGTTACTTTTAATTATGAAGTAATTGTTAGATGAAGTTGCCAATAATTTTATTAATTAACTGGTTGTTTTTTGCAACAAACATCAGTACTGTACATCACATAACAAAAAGTAACTAACAAAAACACATATTGGTGTTTTGTTGTTAATCATATTTTACTATCAGACAATCTTAATGGAAGTTTTCCACTGTGAAATCCATCCAATCCCTTCTAACGAATTCGTTCAATGATAATTAGATTACAACTTACAATTGAAATTGTTAAAAGACAAATACTCGTAAATACGTTTTTTTTTAAATAATTAACAGAACATAAATTAAATACTTACAGCCAGTACCAAAGTTAGTGTCAATAAAATAAAGTAAATAATCCGAAAAAACATTGTCACTTGTTTGTGATGGGTTTTAGAAGAAGTCGGTAAAAATTGAACGACGGAAAAATGCGTAGAGATTTATAAAGTAGCTTCGTAAAATAAATTATATGTTACGACATTCGCACATTTTTTTTCACAGGGGTGTAGATAACGTGGTCGGTACACAATGGTTTAATTTATAAAAAATTCGCTGATAACTACGAAAGATTTGTATTTTGTATGGATTGAAATAACTCAAAAACTACTGTATTTTAAATATTAATAAATCCTTTCACCATTAGAAAGCTACGTTATCGCTGACATAGGCTATGTTTTAAAATTTCACGTGGACGAAGTCACGAGCACTAGTTATAAATATTCTAGAAAGTAAAAAGTACATATTATGGTGTAGAAGTAAACTTAAAGGAAACCAGAAATAGACGAAGTGAAAAGGAAATTGGCTCCTAATAATTCGTATTTTAAACCAAGACTAGCTGATAATTAGAACACTATTTAATAAGTAAACACACTAATACATTAATTACAGAATTAAATTGATTAAAGTACTTATAAAAAAAAATCAAAATGGATATCCTAAAGTTTCTTACTTCTGAACATTTTATATTTTTTACCGACAAATAATAGTACAGTGGGTTGCGAATACGCCCATTCGTAAAAATGACTATTGATTACGTGACATTAAAATAAATAAAGACAACTTTATAATGACAGACTAGGGTAGTCGATGACAGCTAAAACGGCAGGAAGTCGATAGATGATAGGACGATTTGGATCGCATATGTGGTAGAACTTGGGATATCTAGGAGCGAACTGACCCAGGCTAATCTTGAATCATTAGAAGCAATTAACTGTGTTTTATTAGCTTTTCCTCATGACTCCGTTCGTGAGAAAAAACAAAAGTAAGTAGTCTATGTGTTCTTTCAGACTATGTTCTACATCTATGCCAAATTTCATCGAGATCCGTTCAACAGTTTAGGCTACAAACTCTAACAAACTTCCATCCATCTAAACTTGCATTTATAATATTAGTAAGATAAGATTTGTAGCTAACTACATTGATGTTTTCGGGTTTTAAGCAATAGTTAAATACATATGTATTTGTTCAAATAAAATAACTATAATTAATTAATATCGTAATTTTATTCTAAAATCATGAAATTCACGGGAATATAAAATTCGGCGGATCAGCTTCGTAGAGACATTTTGTAGAGTAAAATATACCCTCGCAAGGATCGTCGTATTTGTATTCTGAAAGTAATTAAAACTTAAGAAATCTATACTAATATTATAAAGAGGTAAGATTTGAATTTATAGATTTTTGTATGTATTGAATTAACTCTAAATCTACTGGGCCGATTTCAAAAATTCTTTCACCATTAAAAAGCTACAGTTTCACTTCAGTGGACAATCTTACTGATGACATAGGCTTCGTTTTAATTATTTTTATTTTCACGCTGACGAAGTCGCGAGCAATAGCTAGTTGTAAATATTTTGTAACTTAAGGACAGGAGTTTTTAGAGAAGGAGAATTAAGAGAAGGAGAATTAAGTACAAAATAGCCTTAAAAACTTACGAATTTCCACGCAATTAGCGACGTTCCTTTTCACAGACTCTTTGAGATCTTGAGGATACAAAATGTCTATTTGTTTAGTAATCGACGCTTTGTTTAATCTATCGTTCTTTACCTGGAGATTATTCAAATATTCATCAATTGCAACAAAACTGACATGATATGTATTGTTAAGTATAAAACTTACTTCTTTGTACCAATCGATAATGTTGAGAAAGTAACATTACTTACAAAAAAAAGGATGAATCTCTTACCACTTGAGTTAATTTATAAACACAAGCTATGTAACACATAACGTTATGTTCTGCTATGAATACGCCCTGTTCTATTTTACCGACTGTCTCTGCGAACAATAAAATATTATTTTTCAAATCCGTTGTGTTAGCTATAATATAACTGTTTCAACGTACCATTAGTAACGCTGTGTTTCGGCATACATTGATTTTTCATAACGGTTAAAGTCTTCTTTAATTGTTCTCTTGTCATCTATTGAAAATTTGTAGTGAATTGTTATTTTGAACTCAATTTGTTTGAACAAAAGCAGTATCTGCTATCAATTTATTATCTTCTTGGTATAGAATAAATTGTATGAAAGTGCTAATTTACTAACTAATTATTTAGTAATGTCATTCCATAATTTTTACCCCTTTTTAAAGATTTTTTTAGAAAGAGGCCTAATTTTAGTCCCTTTCCCTTTCCACCATTTTCTTAAGAGGAAAGGATGGGAAGGAAAAGTGGATTTGACGGTGGAGGAGACGCATAGGAAGGGGAAATGTCCTCTTTATGTGCGTCTCCTCCTCCGTCGATTAAGGGTAGGCAACGCATCTGCAATTGCGGATGTTTATGGGTAGCGGTCGCTTTCCATTTCGGTGGATTCAGGTGGCCGCTTGCTCGTTTGCCACCTTATATTATAAAAAAAAAATGTATTAAAATTATTCAGATCTCAATTTTACAAACACTAAAGACACCAAAATAGTTACTTACCCCAATAACTGTAGCTATGTTAATGAAAATTAAAAATACACTTAAAGTGATCCGTAACATTATTAAAAAGAAATTTATTAAAGTTTTAATACAAAATTACAGATAATATTTTGAGTAGCGTAAAAGATAAAATGGCGGAATGTCAAGTTACTTAAATAGTCTCAAAAATTACCAAAAAAAAAATCAGAAAACCGCCTACAGTTTAACGAAACTGCTTGTTAAAGTTAGTTAATAACATGCTTGTTAAACGTTTAGCTCTGTATTAAATGACAAATTAACTTTACATTTGTCAGTCTTTCAATTTAAGGTATGTTTTATCTCTATTATTACTAGTTGTTGCTCCCGAATTCGTCCGCGTGAAAAAAAAATTGTTACTCAGTGAAAACATAACTTTTTAATGGTGAAAGAATTTTTAAAATCGGCCTAGTTAGTAGTTTTTAAGCTATTTCTGTACATACAAAAATACAAATCTATCCTCTTTACAATATTAGTATTGATATAGATGGAGACAAAGAGAGATGACAATCAATTAATTTACAGGTTTACGACTATGGATACTCGCCTTTACATTAATAAAATAAAAAAAACATGATATTGTTAGTAAATATTTATTTCATCGCACAACATACATTTTGTTAAGGGAAAACAAAATTCTTCGGATCAAAGTCGTACATACATTTGGCTGTCCAGTATGAGGCTTCACAGATATCTTTGTATTTCTTACCTGAAAAAAAAAATTAACTAAGACACTTTTAGTAAACAGTAACATTGAACTGCCGAAACACTTGTACAAAACATATACTTCTTCCTGTTTTATTTTTCATTAATAAAAGCATTTGACATTTTTTTATGGATTGGTTTTCAATGAGAACTGTATTTCGACACTGTACGGTAAATCGCTACAGGCAACAAACAATGCGTTAAAGAATCATTACTGGACTGCATTACTGTACTACCCTCGTGTGAAACTACTGTGACGTAAAGGCCATTGTCAACTCACCAACATCTTTGCAATTAGCCGCAGCAGCCTTCACGGCGTCCCTCATTTCCGCCGGAAACATTACGTCCACTTGTTTAATAACCGCTTCGTAGTTCAGTTTATTGTTTTTGACCTACGAATGTTATGTAATTTAAAAAAGCTGTCAAAAAGCTCTTCAGGTACTATCATCATCATCATCTTCCTAATTATCTTACTCCCTTAAGGTCGGCGCAACAGGTTTTTGTCCTCCACATAACTCTATCATACGTCATCTTAGTCATCACTCACTTTTTGATCATGTCACCTTACTATATCTACTAATAATGACTTTATATTTATCTGTAATATTAGGTTATACTGGATTATGTACGTAATCATTACTGGATTATTTGTCACCTTGTTAAATAACCCATTCAAAGCTACTACAATTTCCTCGTAATTTTCACGCAACGCTCTTGATTTATGGATCAATTATAAACCCTTGTTGTAGAAACATAGGATACAATAAACATAAATTATTTTAGAAGTTTAGAACATTAAAACAATCTTACGACTTGTGACATAGAGTAAACACAGGCAACGTAGCACATCACATTACGATCTTCAATAAATTTTCCATTTTCTATTTCACCGACTTGTTCTGAAAGTTGATATTACTTCTTACTAGCTGTTGCTCGCGACTTTCCGCGTGAAATTAAAAAATAATATATATATTTTTTATAATATAAGGTGGCAAACGAGCAAGCGGCCACCTGAATCCACCGAAATGGAAGGCGACCGCTGCCCATAAATATCCGCAATTGCAGATGCGTTGCCTACCCATAATTGACGGAGGAGGAGACGCACATAAAGAGGACATTTCCCCTACCTATGCGTCTTCTCCACAGTCAAATCCACTTTTCCTTCCCATACTTTCCTCTTAAGAAAAGGGTGGAAAGGGAAAGGGACTAAAATTAGGCCTCCGGGACCACACTCAATAAAAATACATCGCCTATGTCACTGATATCATGCTTTTTAATGGTGAAAGAATTTTTCGAACTCGGCACAGTAATTTTTGAGTTATTTCAATATATACAAAAATACAAATCTTTCTTCTTTATAACATTAGTACAAATCTAACCGATCATATATTTCGCAAAGCGCTTGTAACACATATAGTTATGTATACTTCTTCTATTGCAAATAAACAGAAAATCTATCAATTATGCCCAAAAAATCCTACAATACCTTCAGTGACGTCATTCTTAGGCATGCACGATTTCTTCATGATTTTGCCAGAATTCTTAAGCTGTTGTCTCGTCATCTAAACATAAATAGACTTCTACAATTTTCGTCAAAAATCAACCTTAAATTTTGATACATTGAAAAAACACATTTATGTAGTTTAAGGTCAAAAAGGTATTAACGAAAATCAAATGCCCAAGGAAAAAGGCTTGACAAATTGAAATAAAAATAAATTCTTCAGCATTTTTAAAGTTCGATTAATATACTCACAGAGTCACAGAAAGTAATCCATGAACACAATATAATAAAACAGATGCACTCTACATTCATAATTACGGATCAAAATATCACCGCAAGTTTAATTTCTATTCCATAAAAGACATATCTTTTAAACGTAGTTCATTTTATATATTTTTGTTAAAATTATCCTCTCAATAATGATTGATTAATGATATTCTAACTGACAAGACAATGTGCACATACATGACAAATGAATCCCATATTAAGAAGTAAGAACGCCCTATAATTACTGTCTTATAAGATTGAGTCCTTATTATTCACTTAATACATACATATTGATATATTAGACAGCAACATAACTCACGCTCATAACCCCGAGGGGTAGGCAGAAACGGGCCATTTAGCGCGGACACAACTCCTTTACTTCTACATTCATGTAACTACGCATACACGCACTTGGTTTCGGGTACTCTAGATATCGAATTATCATCAGAAAATTATCAGGATATTGTAAAATCTACATTACCATTTAATTATATTAGGATTATTATAGTGTGCCTATAATTGGGACAAACTATATTTTTTTATTTGTGATTTACTGCGTTTATTAAAGTTTTACGAGTCCGCCTGTAGAAAACACTACGGATTTTTTTTTTTCGTTTCTTATCTAAGATAATTTGCCAATCATTTAACTAATCTCTATGTCTGAAAGTTATTCATTATCTCTATAACCTAACAATTAAGAATCATGAGCCAATGATTTCATACAATTTGTAGGATGACCATAATTCTTATTGAATATAAGAGTAAAATATATTCTTGGATGTTTAAAATTAATTTATTTCACACACAAGATACAAAAACATATTTATTAAGTGTTAAATGTAAAACAATAGTTTTCAAATTCACATAATTAGTCACATCCTATTTACAGAAGATGAATAAATCTAACTTTAACTACTAAATATAACCTATATTTTTAATAGTGATGTTGGTATACAATTTCTTTACAACACACAAGCAAGAAACTCAAGTTCTGTTTTGATGCTGACACTTCGGGTTTTATTATAGTAATATTATAAAGAGTAAAAAAATGTATTTTTGTATGTATTGAAATAACTCAAAAACTATTGGGACGATTTTAAAAATCCTTTCAACATTAAAAAGCTACGTTATAAGTGAGTAACATAGGCTGTATTTTTTATTTATTTTTTAACTCCACACAGACTAAGTCGCGAGAAACAGCTAGTTAGTAATATAATTGTAAAAAATGTCTCTACCATGTTCAGTTGTCATGGTTACCATTAGCTCCAAAGGTGTAAAGTGTTCCTTAGTTATTAATTACTAAGCTCTTTATAAAGGAAGAATTATCAATCTTATTCCTTTAGATTACTAGATGCCATGTCCATTTTGACTGTGCTTGTAAAATTTTTAGTTACTGTAACGATTTGTGAAGCTGTGAGTTTATTTTTAATAATAAAAGCATTTTTATGTATCGTCAGTTAGGTTAATTTTTGTACTATGTTTTTAAACGATTATTTAAAACTGAGACTGCAAATATTGTTTTTAAACAAACTTGTTTTATAACGTGCTTAATATTTGATAGCATCTTAAATTTTAGACATCTAGGAAGATTCAAGATTTTATTCATTAGTTGTTGTTTTTTTAAAACATTATTGAGGAAAACTATGTTTATGTGATGTTAAAAGATAATTTTAATTCAAACATTTCCAGATGACAATGAAACAAATAAAGTCAACGGGTAAAATGATGAGGAAATCCTGTCAACCGAAAAATAATGTCGAGGACGGTAACTTAACTATTTTAATCTTGTAGTTTTGATTTTTTTGCAAATTGTGTAAATGTATAAAAATAAAAATTGATTTTTTTATTTAGAAAAAATAGATCCACTCAATGATGGAGTTTTTATCGAAGAAAAAGACGTTATGTGCTACGTAGCATGTATCATGAAAATGGCTAATACGGTATGCACAAACCAAAAATGTACCTCACACTCGTACTAATATTATAAATGCGAAAGTTTAGATGGATGGACAGATGTCTGTTAAGAGTTTGTAGCCTAAACTGCTGAACGGATCTCGATGAAATTTGGCATAGATGTAGAGGATAGTCTGGAAGAACAAATAGGCTACTTGATTTTTTTTTAATTACACTGGACGAATTCGAGTGAAAGCTAGTAACTCATAACTTAAATATTACATAGAAGTTATTTAAATATTGCTTTAACATCACCTTATATGTTTAAACCAAATTGTAATGTACAGATGAAAAATGGAAAACTGAATTACGAAGCTGCAATCAAACAAGCCGATATGCTTCTGCCAGATGAGATTAAAGAACCTACAAAGGCTGCGATAACTGCTTGCAGGAAAGTCGGTATGTTATGGCATGTAGGACGGAATTGAGGTCAAATATTTCTTTATTGTAACAACTACCAAGATGTTCCCATTGGTCAATTTTTTCTTTAGCGCTAATAGAAGTAGATTACAAGACTATGTAACTATCTCTGTTTTCTACTGCAGAAATGAAACATATTAACACCCCTCTCATTCTCTTCAGAATAATAATATTTTTACGGGTTTTCCGGCAGTGAGAACTCACGTTAAGTTTCACTTAGCACCGTCGGACCAGGATTTAATTCTCCAGATAGTTCTAAATAAAGTTTTGCTTTCCAGCTGATTCATACAAAGACGTCTGCGAGGCTTCCTTCTACGTGACGAAATGTATTTACAAAGAAAACCCGGATATCTTCTTTTTCCCTTAATATTTAGATATTATTTGTTTTAAGCATGTGTTAATTATTTTGAGATAATGATTTTATGTTAAACTAATAAATACGTATCGAAAGATTAAATATTTATCTAGCTAAAAGTTTTAATTTATTTTATCAAGGGACTGTCCTGCCACTGGCTGATAGAGGCTCAGATAGCTTAAAAATGACGTCACTGTCAGATAGGGGAACAAAATCTGATATTTTACACGTTGGGTTGTTATCAGACAATTTACAATTTGGTGGGACAGGCCCTAACTGTCTTAACTAATTTAAATCAGACACCGAATAAAATCTAAAAATTACATTAACTTGGACACTTTTAAATGCATTATTAAATCGCTTCTAGTTTGAATATAAAACAATAGGTTACGTTGTTCTCTAACATAGCAATTAACGTCAAGCATCAGCTGCAATACAAATTACCTGCAATTTTAACGTCTGTAAAATACAAGAAAAACAGTACATTTGCGATGTTTTAAATTGTCTGTAATTACATGATAGAGATGTATGGAAGAGCAGCACATACTGTGCCGAACCTCCATAAGGGATAAAGACAAGTTGATGATGATGATGAATTACATGACAAAGTTAAAAATAAAGTAAGGTCTTAAATTGTCAATTAATGAATTATTATTATTATACGTAATAAATCAACAGTTAAAGGCGTCAACAAAGTGGTCAAATTGTAATATACATATATCCATTAATTCAAAATACATCCCTACAAACCCTTCATAAACTAAAATGCGACTTGAAAGTTTTTCCATTATAAAATTGGGCCACATTTTGATAACCATTATCTTATTATTTTTACTACTAGCTCCCTTAATTATCGGCTTACAACAGTACAGCCCCATTGATTATTATTATGTATGGATGCAAAATATCCAAATTTTATTTGCTACCTGCCGGTCCCCTAACTACAGACAAAAGACAGACATTGGAAGAGAACATCATGTTCAAACCTTAATATACTCTGTACTAAACTCATTATGTATTTTAGGAAGCTGTGAATCATTTATAATGGTAATTACATACGATAACATCTAAATTGATATTTAAACATATCTTATACTATTACACAGATTATAATCACAAACGATACTAATGACAAATAGACAAAAAATATAATAGGTAAGCATTTATTAATAATGGTGTAATTGCATTGTTAGTTTATTTGATACGATGTCATAATATCTAAATGCATATATAAAGCTTGCCAAAATCAGATGAGTACAGATTTGTAAAACAACAATCAACATGTGTATTGTGCAACTGGTTATATGTCTCTGTGCTATTGGTGGGGCTTTGGTAAGAATTTTTACGATAACTAACATATTTTGCATTTAAACATTACCCTAAAATAATAAAATAACCCTTGACTTTAAACTAAAGCCGGATTATTCACAACCGTCACCCCGCTCTGTCCCCACGTGGGAATTTCATCCGTCCGCAAAAGGTATTTTGCGACGAGGGGATGGTTGGAACTTATTTTATTTCATAACAGTTCCATCTGTCACCTTATTGGTGATAGTGGGACTAAGAAGTGGGACGGATGAAACTTTTTATTCTCATGTGGGGACAGAGCGGTTTGACGGTTGGGAATAATCCCTAAAGCCAAAGAAAATCATAGTGAACTATCGAACAATGTGATAGCGTACTATGAATCTATGAACTCCTTTTAAACATTAATGTCATCTTTCAAATGGAAACTTTGATTCGCGGTACCCATGTACTAATGTTATGATACATTCTATAAATTTAGTACGTAAGAATTATGATAGCAGAATAATGAACAGCACGTTTACAATAACATTAGAGGGAGCTGAACGCAGGTCTTCAATAAAAAAATAATAAAAAATGTGGGAAATTGTATATTCGAAATTCGAATTTGTGTGTTCAGGCCCGCACCGAGGCTGAAGTGAAAGAATTCTTCTTGCAACAAAGCGTCGAATGCACCAAGGATCATCCCGTAACCGCTGAAGAGATGACCATGCTCAACAAACACGAACTCCCCGACAGCAAGAACGCACGCTGCCTCTTAGCCTGCGTTTACAGGAGAACTACTTGGGTAAGTTACAGTACTGCGGTAAGTTATGCATGGTGATTTAAACATCAGACTATCATTACATTTCTATCATACTTATCATACTAATATAATAAATGCGAAAGTTTAGATGGATGTATGTTTGTTAGTTTGTAGCCTAAACGGCTTAAGGGATTTGGAGAAATTTGGTATAGATGTAGAGGATAGTCTGGAATCACATAGGCTACTTTTGTTTTTTTTATTCTACGCGGACATTTATTCCTTACACAATAGACTATTTAGAAAATTCACTTTTTTTATTTATTTTTCCCTTAATCTATGTTCAATTTACTACCCGTTTCAATTTATGGTATTTAGAAAGAAAAAGTAATGCATTTAAGGGCCAATATTTAAGTTGCTAATCTAAAAGCGTATACTCGTATTAAAGCATTTATACGCTGACGTGAGAATTACGATCATTCTAGACCAGTACCTAAAGTGTCATATCCTAATAAAGTATTCCATTATTTTTATCTTATTTCTTTCTTTACAATGAACAGATTTGAAATAACCTTTTGTTAATGAGTGCATTTTTATAGATGGACGAAAAGGGTGTATTTTTAAAGGAGAACGCATACAAACTCGCACAAGAAAAGCATCCAGACGACACCGCCAAGTTGGAGAAATCTAAGGAACTTTTTGAATTATGCAGCAAAGGTATCATCTATGCTAATATTATAAAGAGAAAAGATTTGTATTTTTGTATACATTGGAATAACTCAAAAACTACTGGGCCGATTTCAATTCTTTCACCATTAAAAAGCTACGTTTTCAGTAACATAGGCTATATTTTTTACTTTTACGCGAGCGGAGACGCGAGCAAGAGCTAGTGAATTAATGATTTCCTTTCTTTTATTGTGTTACTTTAATTTTATAATACCTATTGATATGGTTTTTTCACAGTAAATGAAGAAACATTCAGCGACGGAGATGAAGGTTGCGAGAGGGCTGCAAAACTCACTAAATGTCTCACAGAAAATGCTCCTAAGGTACATTTTTATAATTATAAATAGTAATCAAGTGCCAATAGTCTAATGGTTTGGGGTACGGACTACCGATCTTGCGGTCGAGGGTTCGAATCCCGCCATTCGACTATTGTCGTGAACCATATCCTAGCACAAGCCTAGAGCTTAGTTGTAATGGTTAAAGGAAATATTAGTAAATTAACAAAAAATCTACAAATATTTTTATAACAAAAAAATATTTATTTTAACGCGTGATTATTTTTTATAAGCGTTTTCATTTCATAGTTGTTTTAAACCGAATCGTTTAATTTTTAATTAAGATATTTATATCACTTCTTTCAGATGGGTTTCGAGCTGGATTAGTAATAATTAAAAACACCAGAAATCTTTAAGTAAATTAAGTATGTATCACGAAATAAACTCATTGGCAAATAATTGTTTTTTTTATTTATTCAGCAAACAAAGTAAAAACATATACATGTGTGGTCTTACAAATAGGGAATACAAAATATACCTAATTATGCACGATTATGTTTGGTAAAGTTTTAACTATTTCCTTATACATAATTACAACACGTGCAAAAAAACATGAGGGGTAGGATCCCTCATTGATTTATTTTACAACGTAACCTTTATGAGAAAGCCGTTCTTATAAATTGCATTTTATGTTTTCGTGCACTTCTCTCATTTAAACATTGTCAAAATAACACTAACTTTAATATATTCAAAATAAAAAAATCTCGATTTAAACACTTGAGCGATTTTATATTAGACAATAAATATCAGTATAGAAATTTGTTCGTCTTATTCGAGGTAATCAAAACATAAAAAAATTTACATCTTTTTTTCGACTTGAAAAAATTCACAACCTCAAATTAAACAAAAACAAGCAAATGTTAATGTATTGAAAAAGACATTTATCTAAACTATTCAAAAAAAATTAGTATCTTTAATAAAAAATAATTTATCTTTTGCTATCTTAAAAATATCAATATCTATAACAACTTAAGAATTTCGAAAACCATTGCTGTTTTTGTAAATTATATCAAATAATTATCATTTCAAGAAACAAGATTTAAAAAAATATATGCCATCCATAACCTCAATCTCTACGAATCCGTAGAAAAACATTTTTTCCAAAAAAATCACCAAATTTAAAACAGAGATTGAGATATTTCTGCAAAGCGAATTTTGTATTTAAATAAAGTGTTTAAAATAGAATTAAAACACAAGAATCAAATAAGATACCAAAATGTGGAAGAAAATTTGACATAGAGACATTTGACATTTGACATGAGATACAAAGTATAACGTAAATTGGTCCAGACGGTCGAAATATCAGCAAAAAGATATGTATTCATATAAATAGTTATAAAAATATCTAATAATATTTATCATTACCATCAACACATCCGATAACATTTGTCAAGTCAAGTGACGTAATTTACGAATTCATGACGTCATCAAACTCAACTTCCATGTTATTCTGTGCAAGTTGTATGCAAATAACGATAAATTGGCACAATTATAAGAGCTCTTAAGGATTAAAGCATGACTAATTAGGCCTTTCACAAAAGAGGGATCTATTTTCAAATTACTTTCCATATTGGAAATAAAAAAAATAGTCATAATGTATGTATCAACAAAAGTGAACTGTCAAGTGTAAGATAACATTTGATTTGAAAGTATTATATACAAAAAAAATAACACATTTTATTAAGACATTTGAGTCTTAATTATTCTAGGTAAAAACAATATTACTTCAAAGATATTAAGTATTAACCCAACATATGTATGTAAATAAGTGAATTTTTGTGTTAACTTATATGTTATCTAATATTATAGTTTTTAATGTATTCTAAGAGGTAATCTAGTCTATGTGCTATTATGCATTTGGTTGAAAATCTATTATGTACCATGCACTCAACTCTAAACATAATATATTTATTTACTTATTATATAAATAATGTGATACTACTGTCTGTTTAACCGCGATATAAAGACTTTAGGCGAAGGAAAGTATTTCAAGTGAAACAAATCAATATTCAATTACTTTTAGCTATTTACAAGCTACAACTTTATAGAGATGGAGCAATTTATTTACATAAATTTACTTGTACATAACATACTTGAATTAAAAAGATATAATAAATTAGAAATAAAACTCTATTACGACTTTAGAAATTCAAAAATCACATAGCATAAAAATATAATTAATTGTAGACTACCAAAACAGTAAAATATTTGTAAATTTTATTAAAATTCAGATTCCAAATAATACTGGAAAAACGCTTTTAAAATAAAAATAGATGAGAAAAACACTTACCATAACTTTGCGTTAGTTATGATAAAAAAAAATGACAAGCTAGATTTTCCGCTACCGCTAGCTTGTAAAAACATAACTTAAAATGTAAACGGCAAGATTTTTGAGATTTAGCCCATTTCACAGTCAGAGTGAGCACATGGTAAGCACTTTGTCTATTCGAGGAGCACAAGTTGACCTTCAAAGGCCTCCCTCTGATGTTATATGCTGTCGTAGCTGTTAGGGTCGGGTGACGTCACCGGGCCCGCACCGCGTGCCGGCAACTTAAACCCATTTATCATAAACGCCCACCCATCCTGAAAATTATAATTCATAAGGTCACTATATAGATTATAGACTGATAGAGGTAGACCTAGAAAGAGATGGATGGATTGCGTGAAAGGTGACATGATCAAAAAGGGAGTGATGACTGAGATGATGGATGATAGAGTTATGTGGACAACAAAAACCTGTTGCGCCGACCCTACGGGAGTAGGATAAGGAGAAAGATGATGATGACTATGTAGGTTATAGTCTAGTTTGGTCAAACATTCAAAATTATTATATTGGGTTAACAAATATTTATAACAAATGTAAACAACAACAAGAATAATAGTCAATTTTATATTTATACAGTTTTAACCACTTAAAGAAAACCTGTTTGTTTAGTTTATTAAATTCAATGATTATAATATCCATATAAATCCAATATCTAAAACAAATTAATTCACTCCAATATATACTCACTTTAACAAGATTAGGTAGATCCATCCAGAATCCCAAATTGGGTATCACTTCAATTCCTGTTGCACCCATTAAGAATTTCTTCGTACAAATTCCGAGTACAAGATAGAATACCACAAATGAGAAGAAAATTATTAGCAATGTTGAACCAAATGATCGGCCGGGCTCATCGATTCTCGTAAGACAAGCATATCTTGAGTAGAATGTTAGTGACTGAAATAGAGACACACACAAAATTATTTACCCTTTCATACTAGATGGACACACTTACATACTTTTATTATAAAAAAAAAAAAAAAAGGTGGCAAACAATCCATTTGACATTAAAAAACTCTGATGATATAAGTTATACTTACAATAAGTTTCGGGACAGTCATGGAATTTACTGCAAGTTTATTTTCACCTTCAGTACAAACAAGTTGGACAATTGTTGATCTGGAATTAAAAGAAGAATCAGTCATCCTCTCATTGCCTTTTAAAATACATAGCGATTATTCATCAACAGCTCACTATACATCCACACCTTAGGCTCAGAGACAATTTAGAGGTGACTAGGCCTTAGTTGACCATGTTGGGTGACGAAACACATCTTTAAATTTCTTTGCCAACAAGTGCAGTTTGCATCACAATGTTTTCCTCCAATGTTTGTTGGGTAAGTTATGTATTTAAGAAATTAGAAAATCGCATTGATACATGGCGGGATTTGGACTCAGGATGTGTAGATTACTAGTCAATTGTTTGAACACTTAAACTACCTTTCGAAGAGAGATTGTAAAATATATTAAATTATACTTACGAAGGCCCATTGTGGTAAATTATTGAAGAACCATCAGCAGTAAATTCTGTATCATTTGATGTTCCCATATATGCATAGACACCTTTATCAATAACAAAATTCCCTGTTACATTACCTTGAGTTAGAGTCTTTGCATATTGGCACAACTGTAAACATTTATATATTATATAAATTTATTATATATTATTCTATATAATAAATTTATATAATATTAAATTTATATTTATTATATAAATATTATTTGAATAAATGGTAAGTATTGTTTTTTAAATGTCTCGGTGGATCAGTGTGCATGATTCAATTTTAAATATATTTAACATGCTTAAAAATGCTAGACCATTTATAAGCTTATTGTTAATATGACTTTAAAGACAAATCACACAAGTAATCCTGAATCAGAGAATTATTTTGTAATAATAGTCAGTAAAACTAAATGATTGTTGGAATTACTATTAAAAAAATCAATTGTTGGACGGTTACTTTCTGCCGTCCTGGGCTATGGAGGTATAGGGCTATTGAAACACTGTCTTCACATAGTTTCTGCCTGGAGGTTCTTTATCTCATCTGATATTAATAACATGGTCAGAATCATACATCATAGCCACACATTTAAATTTGTGTTAAAAAAACTATCTTTGTTTACTGTTTATTTAATTAATGCATTAATATATATTCAAGGTGTTCTACTGTACTGGTTAGGCTCATATTGGGCAATGGAGTTCCATGTTTCGTAATAAATGTATACTTCCGAAAAGCACGATTTCTAAAACACATTACAGCCTTAATAAATTCATATTTATTTCCACCAAAATATATAGACAACGTAATTAAGTAGACAAACCGGTTTAAAAATTGTCACAGGTGTATAATGGACATAAATATAGAATTATTTCAATACTTACGGACAATGATATTGTACAGGTATTATTTGCGACTGGTTTGTTTGCTTCTAGCAACGCATCAAAACACGGATGATAGAAAAATGTACTAAACGTATATTGAGATTCATTAGCATTGATTTCGTAAGTATCAACCGTATAAAATGTACTCTTTACAGCTAACGATAAGTCGATGCCGGTGCCATTGGAAAATTCACAAACGCATGAACTTTTTTTAACACATACATCTGCGTACGTTAAGGAATATAAAAAAGAAAAGTAAATTATCATACAACTTAAAATGTTACTATTTTTACACATTTTTATAAATGAACTTTTCCTGTATGCTTTTCTTGATGACGGTGATGAGCAGACGAAATGAGTTGACATTGACAACCAAATTGTCAAAATTACAAATTGACAACTGATATTTTTATTTTTAAACAGAGTATATTCTGTATCTATGGATTTGCCAATTATTTAGAATGATAGGGCAAAGGAACAGGAATAATTATAAAACGAACTGTATTGACAAGACATTGACAGATATCTGTTGACAGCAATCAGAAATTAAAAAATAAGCGATGTTTATATTAATTTTAAAATAAATGCTTTGTTTACACTGGTAAAAGAAACATTGTTAACTGTACTGATTAAATAAGGATACCTCTTAATCCTAAATTGGGTGTCATTACAGAATAAGATGGCTGATAAAAAGAAAAAGATTTTATTTACAAAAGTTGTAGGTGTAGACAATTTCAATTTTGTATATTTTGATGTTTCAAATAAATTATACTAATTATAATCTCTAAATTCAGGAAACAGCGACAAAAAGACCAATGATATTAAAGTCTGATCGTGAAGTTGTGAAGGATCAAAATAAGGATAAACAGGAAAAGGAAAAGCAACCTACAATAATTTTAAAGACTCGAGAGCAAAGTGCAACAAAGGAGGAGCGTTCCCAGAGTCCTAAAGCCCAGACATCTGAAAGTGATGGGTATCATCCACAAAAGATAGCTCAAAATGAACATAAGGACAAAAAAAATGCTGGTATGTATCAATTGACTTTTTTTATGAATGGCTAACAAAATAGACTATAAGAAAATAAAACTTAGTTGATGGTCCAAGATTGTTCACAGAAAATTAGTCACCGTTTCTGAAACAGTGTTAAATATTGATAACTGTTGTTATTTTACAATTCTCTCAATAAACTTAAGATTTTTGTTTGTCTTATAAGGTTTCTAAGTTATAACAATTGGCTTGAGCCAATAGAAGTTTCAAAATTTTTAGTTGCTACAAATTGATAAATCATTGAAATAATAAATCATAATTCACAGAATCAAAATCTGCACCTACACTGAAATTAATGACAAAGCCGGTCAAGTTATTGGATGAAAATTTAGAATTTAGCCAATCTGCATTAAAGTATCTAGAAGATTGTAACACTAATTACTTAGTTGTTGGCATTATGGGTATGTATAAATTATAGATATTCCATCTCTTATAAGTTATTGTCATATGAAGTATTTTCATCATGGATGATAGACAGCTGATGATCGAAGCTAGATCTGGCGGCGGCAGCTGCCATTAAAATAGTATTTATTGTATCTATTATATGTTTTTGGAGGCTCCAGGGGGACAGCTGCTCCTTTTCCTCCACCCTTGGCAATGCCATGTTTATTGGTGACACATCCTATACTAATTAAATATCATGGCCAGTCATACTTTCGGTATATGATCTGTGTTTAATGATTTACTCAAATGACAACTAAGGCCTTTGCCATTGGCTAACAATTACAATTACTACAGCAATCTTTCTTCTTAACTATTGGCTTGTGAGTTTTGTCCCTTTTTTGCATGACAATTTTTTTCAATTTCAAATTTACCCCTAAGTTTAATAATGAGAAAATAAGTAGTCTAAAGTGTAGGGCTTATTATTAAAACAAGAATTATTCAAAAATATGCGGTGATCGCTGACATCATATATCAAAAAACTGTACACTTTACTATATTACATTACTAGTTTCGCCCGCGACTCCGTCCGCATGGAATTAAAATAAAACAAAATTGAGTAGCCTATGTGTTCTTCCAGATTATCCTCTACATCTATACGAAATTTCATTAAAATCTGTTCATCCATTTTTGCTACAAACTCAAACAAACATCCATCTATCTATCCACCCAACTAAACTTTCGCATTTATAATATTAATATTATTATATGAAGTAAGAAAAATTGCATTTTACAGTATATCTTAATTTATTAACAAATATTAGTAATGTTTATGAAAAATAAATGTTTTTTTACAGGGATGCAAGGTGTTGGCAAATCAATGATATTAAACCTCATTGCACAGAATACACCGATACCAGATCTTTGCTCACAGATTTTGAATTCCCATGAAATACCAAAGACAACGGAAACAAATGATGTTGCTATTGAAAATCAAACGGAAAATTTAAACCCAGCAAATGAATCAAGTGAACCCAATAATAGCTTTTTCAAATTTAAAATGCAAAATATAGAACAGATAGAAAGAGGCGCCCACTGTACTAAAGGTAATAAACAATTGTTTTCTATGTAATTATTAAATTTTGACTACCAGATAGCTGTAATAGTGTGCAAAGTATCTTATTAAAATGTTTAGTAAAGTCCTAAAGTGCCAAATTAGGATGGAATTAGGAAAGAAGGAGGGAGAAAGAGGAAAAGGATGGAAAACTGAATGTCTTAATTTGTTTTTCAAAACAAGTTACCTGTGGGTCCTGAAATTAGATGCACAATTGGTTATATTATTATATGGGTTCAAAAGATCAAACTTTCTATTACATAGTGTTTCATGCAATCAAATGTATGTCTACTAGTAAAAATACATAATAGCCTAACCCGTAACTTCATCCACGCGGAATCTATATCTATACTAATGTTATAAAGAAGAAAGATTTTTAAGAGAGGTATTTTTGTATGTATTCGACTCACGTAAAATCTACTAAACTGATTTCAAAAATTCTTTCACCATTAGAAAGGTAATTTATCTGTGAGGAGTAACATACACTATGTTTTTTTACTATTTTTTTTAAATTCCACGCGGACGAAGTCGCAAGCAACAGCTAGTTAAAAATAAACTTAGCAATGAGACTTTATGTTATTCCAGACTATGCTCTATATTTGTGCCAAATTACATCGAAATCCATTAAGCCTTTTAGAGATCATAGTAATAAATATCTATCCATGCATATATCCATCCATGAAATATTATATCCTGTTTAAAACAGAATGTTAAACTATTTCAGGTGTTGACATGTATGTAACGAATGACCGTGTGATATTATTGGATTGCCAGCCGTTGTGGTCTCCATCTCTTATTGATGAATCCAACAACATAGCGTTGAACCCGAGATGTGCCAACATCATGACTGTGGATTGTCTGGAAATTGCATCATTTTTAATGTCAATATGCCACGTGTTGATAGCTGTGCAGAATTGGTTCACGGATTATAACTTTTTAAGGTAATTTGCTATGTAGTTTTTCACTTTTGAACCCTATCTGTTTTTATTTATTTACTGATTTGTGGTTATTTTTTTACTATCTTTAGAGTAATGCTTTTAAAGTATGAGGTATATATTAAAAGTTATTTAATGTACATTGTAAATAGGAACTGATACACAACACAGTGGGTATAGCCGAGATTATATTATGAAATAACGAGCTGTATGTCCGCGACTCTGTCTGTGTATTACATCTGTGTCAAATTCCTTCCAGATCCATTTAAGCTAAAAACTTTAACAAACATCCATCCATCCAAACATCTAAACTTTCTCATTTATAACATTAGAAAGATTGCCATGTAGTTTAAAGTATATATGTTACCAGAAATGTGTGATAACTGGAAATTGAATGTTTTGCTTAGAAAAAGTATACAATTCCGAAGATGTTTTGGTAATGTGTGAAATGTTGTTTTAAAGATTATTAAATACATATCGTATTTAATAATCTTTTATTAAATAAATATCGTATTTAATAATCTTTTATGTCACTTCTTACTAGTAAAATTATAAATGCAAAAGTTTTAATGGATGGATGTTTGTTAGAGTTTGTAGCCTAAACGATCAAGATTTTAATGAAGTTCGGTATAGACATAGAGGATAGTCTGCAAGAGCACATAGGCTACTTACTTTTTTAAATTCTAGCTAATCTAGAAAGCTAGTGTATCATATATCAACCATAGGTATATACAGACAGCTGAAATGTTGAAGCCGACATTGTCAGCGTCTAGTGCAGCGAGCGCGGGCGCCGAGGCCGAGTGCGGCGGCGACGAGAGCCAGCCGCACCTGCTGCTGCTGCACTCCTGCTGCCAGCTGGAGGACTTCGCGCCCCGCGCTGTCCGCACCGTGCAGGACCTGTACAGGTCAGTCACCACGCCCGGATAACACGACTTAAATATTGATACCAGATAACAATATTGACCTTTGTTAGATTTTAATGGAAATTACAAAGTGTTTTTTTTTAATATGTTAGTAGTTTTTTTATTAATTTACTAATATTTCATATGCTTCGTTTCGAACCTTCGATTACGTGATCGGTAATCCGAAATCATGACCAATAGGCTAATGCGGGTTGAAATTTAAAAATGGCGTCTAAAAATTATACACAGTTTACATATACAGTTTATTTCTAGAAATACAAATAGAATTGTCTTTGTTTTGTAGGAAAGTATTTCAGAAGTCCACGTTGCAGCTAAACTCCGGCATATATATGTATAGCGATACAAATAGAAACGGCCTCCACGTGGACCAAGTGTGCAAAGGATATAATATAGACAACTGTGGACCGCCCATCAATTTGTTCCTACTTCCAGAAATTTATAGTGATTTTGGTATGTTATTTATAAAATTTACTGTGTGAAAAGTCGATATTGATTTTGTAGAGCGCTGTCTCTTTCAGACATTATATGCGTGAAAGAGATAGCGCTCTACAAAAAAAAAAAAGTTAAATTGTCTTGTATTTTAGCAATGCGGTCATGAAATGAAATAAAATTATACTTTTTTTTTATTATAGATAACAAAGATATATACCGAGGTCATCCGTCATTTGAACAATTAGCAAAGAGACTTCGTTGGCTCGTATTGGGAGTTAACAGACATCAGATCACAAATGTACCAAATTTGTCAGAGAAAGGCTGGTTCCAGTATTGCAACAAAGCTTGGGAAACAATAAGAAAATGCACATTTTTCATTGAATATGAAAGATTATTACCTTGAAAGCAGAGTCTCCCTTGATAAAGATTTCATTATGTAGATAAAAACGCAGGTGTTAGAAAATAATAAAATAGTACGGTCAAATGAATTTATTAAAGATAATATGAAATGCCCCTTATATATTGGACCCAATAAAAGATACTCAAAATTACACCGAATTTCATTATATCCTGTTAGAAAAAAAACTCAGTAAAATATTCGCTTTTGTAAAGTTAAGAATTCATATCAATAAGGTTAAAAAAGCAAAGAGGTAATGATAGACGACAAGGCAAAGGAAAGTAAAATAAATAGAAAATTCTGCCTTTGCTCGATGAATATCTTATTTCTCAAGCGAAACGCAGAATTTATCAAAAGAGGAATTATCAGTACTTTTACCTTTCCTTCTTCACATATTTTAAAAGATAGAGGATTCTAGGAAGTGAACAAAGAATACTCTTTTCTGAGTCATAGATGTCTATAGGCAAAAGTTGATAAAATGTTTTTTTACTGGTAAACACTGTTAATGAGAGGTTTTCGTCGTTGTTCCGGAGGTTTGTACGCGTGTTGATAGACGCTCGCAAGTCGCCAGTGCTCCGGGTAGCCGGTCGCGTTCGCATCACGCCAGATACTGAACGGGGGCGCCAGAGTCGGTATCGTGTACGATTTCTTTGTATACGGATGACGCATCTTTGGCATCTTTATATTCTTCGAATCGCCCGAACTCACGCTCTGTACAGAATTAGGATTCCCCGCTTTAAAAGCGAACTTATAGTCCTCCTTTTGCTTCGATTCTTGGGGAATTTTAACACCGTTACAGGAAAAACAATGCTTATGTTTGACGTTCGAAGAGTCTTTGGAATGTTTCGATATTGATTCGTTCGGTGAGCTTTGGTGTAATTTTCCTTGTGCGAGTGGAGTTTTTTCGTATGATTCCAAACTGTTTCTCTTTTGATGAGCGAAATTATTATTATTTTTCTCTTTCGTTGTATTCCAGGCGTCTTTTACGGCTTGTAACTTGTCTGGTCTTTTGCCGTCGGTGCTTCTGCTGACAGAGCTCGGTGTGCCACAGCCATGCACGCCGTCACATTTGTTGTCGTTTCTGGTGGACGTTGAAGAGCTCTTTCTACTAGAAGACCTCGACCTGATATCGTTAGCATTGTGTTGCGGGCAGTATTGCACATCACAAGAATCTTTTCGTTTCTCTTTTGTCATATCTTTTTCAAAATATGGAACAGGATGATGCCCCATATCTTCCACGATCCGATTCTTATTGAAAATTGGCACGGAATGACTGACTGCGTTTTGAATTTCCTCCTTAGGAGTATGAACCATCGTGAATACGGCCGGTGCCTTAGAGCCGTTAGAGCCGTCGATATGTTTGGGCGGTGAAGGTTCCAATTTGACATCATCGGGTCTGAAATCCCAGCATATTGCGAGATCCATGAGAGACATGGGCTTTTTGTACTGACCTCCCAGATCCAAAGCGGATGTCGATGGACGTTGTTTTCTCTCCTCAACTTCGTTTTCGGATTTTTTAGGGTCACAAGTTTTAGGTCGGTGGACACGCATTTTGGTGCAACAAGTGGGTCCCGAGGCTCCAAATCCCTTCCATCCAATAGCATACGGCTTGACAACTATATCGGAATCCCGATGCTCCCCGACTTTAGTCAAGTGACGGTATCCCAACGTGTCGGGTAAGGGCTGATGCTCTAAGTTGCCAACATGCATTTTCTTCGCGAAATGGAAATTCTGAGAGACATTTACGTAGGGAAGTTTTGGAGTTTCGCTCTTTTTTTCGTATTTCATATTTTCGAATTTTTCATCTTGCTTTGCATTTTCCGCAACTTTTCTCCAAAAATGATCGGTTTGATCTTCTTTCGGTCCGTGAATTTTTTCGAGGGAATCTTTTAATAGAAGATCATAGCTTTCGTGTCTATTTTTTGGATCTGTCACTGAACCGGGAACGTATGGACCATGTCCGTCACTATCCACTGGTTCATTGTTGTCTGCTTGTAATCCTAAAGGGTCGTCCTCTTTGCGTTCAGAGAGAACATCATGAGATTCCTTATCGATATTTACATTTACATTAATTTCATTATCCTGATCCTTTGTACAGACATGTAAAAAATACAATTATAAAAAAAACAACATTTTCATATTAAAAAAGTGTATAAATAATTATTATGAAATTAATAAAAATGTATTAATTTTTCTTTGTTGTATTTTTCTGGATTTATTATAGCATGGAGTTTTATGATAGGATTATTTTTTATGTGCTTCTTGAATATGCTTATGAATCGGACACAGAAGTGGCTGAAATGGACATATTCAAATTAGTAGTCGAAAAAGTAACATAAACAATATAAATTATAATGCATGAATTGCTTAAAAGTCAAAGAAATATTGTTTTTCCACATTCTAAGTTTCTCGTATAGACTAGATGCCGTGAATTTGAATTAAACATACATTTATATTAGTTACTATTATAAAATTATCAATCATACTAATATTATAAATGCGAAAGTTTAGATGGATGGATGGATGTTTGTTAAAGTTTGTAGCTTAAACGGCTGAAAGGATTTCGATGAAATTTGGTATACCTATATGTAGAGTATAGTCTGGAAGAACACATATGTCACTCAATTTTGTTTTTTTTTTAAATTCCACTCAGACACTAGCGGCTGAAGCTAGTCTGTTCAATAAAATGTAACATTATGTACCCCGAAATGCGAAACATAGTAATCGTTTACAAAATCCTTTGTAAAGGAATTCGATAGTGACAAATTGAGCTTGTTCGATCAAAAATTCTACAATAGTGAATCAGAGGACACGTGAATGTAATCTAAATTATATTAATTGATACCTTAACAGTGTCTGTATGAAATTATCTAAATATGGTGCAGGTGTGCTATCTAGCTCGCATTTTATCAAAGCTTAATACTGACAACATTGTTGCTGGTTACATTTATTTTTTACTAATAACTATTGAATCGATTAATTAACATCTAGTAGTCTAAAATAAAATTGTTCGCAAATAGACAGTTGTTGGATAAAACTAGATTCTGAACGAAATATTTTTGCCCGTTTGTAATCGACTTCCAATAAAAAGATAGGTTCTCAATTCGTTTCCAATTTCAATGTTTCCAAATGTATCATTAGTAAATTATTGCAACGGCTCAATAATTCATTGGGAAATACTATTTTACAAATTTTGGCTTCTAGTCAAGACGAGAAATTAATTAAAAATAATGGTATTAAGAAAAAAAAAACAATATGCAAATTACACTCCACTCACGTCCTAATAGAAAAGGATATAAGTTCGCGGTATCGTTTTTACAACAGATTATACGAAAACAAAAATGCGCGGGAAAATTAACAGCGGTGTAAAGCGCGACTTACTTGGAACGGTTCTGTACTGGGCGCCTTTTCCTTTTCTTCAGTAACTTTGCCACGCTTACCAGGACGCATGCGTATTGAGGTACTGACGACCTTGGGTCTTTGGACACGAGGGTGCAACCAATCCGAAAATCTGTTGGCTGGTGGTTCCTTTGCTAACTCCTCCGCTACAAAAGACATAGCCATCTATTTAATTTGATATAAGTTCTAGTAAGTTTTATAATTAATTTGACAAATGAAACTATGTTGACATACAAACGGCATGAGTAGGTCAGGTCACGTTTTTATTTGTTTGATACAATGCATGAAACGCATTGAATATTGACTCACAAATTACTAACTAACATGAAAGTAACCTGAACGTAAACTAGCACGTGAGTGTTGACAAATATACAAGGCAAGGGTCCGGATAAATCGATAATCTTGCGTTGCGAATATATTTTTAGCATGCAACAACTTTCTTAAAACTCTTTCTGTAGAAATCTATAATTCTATATCTATACTAGTCAATCTATACTAATATTATAAAGAGGAAATATTTGTATTTTTGTATGTATTGAAATAACTCAAAAACTACTAGGCCAATTTAAAAAATCTTTGACTATTAAAAAGCTACATTATCACTGAGACATAGACTATATTTTTTATTATATTTTAATAATTCATATCTTTGCAAAATTAAGTCGTTAACAACGATGTCATGGTTTGAACATACCAACTTTTCTATTTATTTTCCTCGGCAATTCCCAAGTTCCCGTGAAGTGTCCGAAGCACTTAGAGGATCCTTTCGGTGCTCCAGGGAGGAAGTGCCCATTGATGTCGCAAATAGGCTTCGGGTCTGGACGCATCTCAAGCGGGCGAGCACGAGTCGGTGACCATCTCGGCACTTGCCAGTTGCCTATTCTTTTAGGCGTTGTTTCTTGGTTGTACTGGAAAGTATGTAGAAGGTAAAGAAGCGGAAGAAACAACTTTCAATTTAAATACAATTAGTTGAGTGGCTAATCATCCATAACTAGAGTAAGCTTGATGTTTTGTTGATCTTTTGAAAACTAAGGAATGAAAGAACCAATAAAGTATTGATGTTTGCTATGTTTTCAATTTTACAAGGGTTGTAAAAAAATAATCTGAAAGTTGCATCATTGTAATCAGTAAAAGGCGTTGAAAGACGTCTGTGTTTTGAACACTGATGCATGACATACAATGGCGGGAAACACGTGGCAGTCATTCAAATGTCGAAATGACATTTCAAACACAAGAGACGTCAAGGCCCACGTTCATCACTGCTGTGATTGTAAAACCAAAAATACACCATTAAGATTCGTGTTAATTACTTTTATAGAGAGTTTTGGTTTTTAGTTGTAAAAATTAAAACTAGAGAATAATAATAAAAGCATAGAATAATAGAATAGGAATCATCTTTGCTTAAAATGAAATGTGACTCAAAATGTAATTTAAAAAAAATGAAAAGTTTATTTAGTGTTTCTTTTTCAGCAGCGACAGAGATTTTAGATATACTATAAAATTAAGAACTATAAGAACTCATCATTGAATAAATTCTACTGTAAAATTAAAACAAAAAACACTTAAAACAAAATAAATCTGAAAAAATTAATGACTATAAGTGTAAAAATCTATTGAGCAGGTGTCAAACCCCTGCCAGCCTATTGTTATGACCATCCCTTCCGAGTACAAAGGGTTGCAAATTATTATTTACTCCATATATCACGCTCCTATTACCCTCAAATATGAACGGGTGTCATAATTTAGAATTATTCTGTCAAGGGCTTTTGTAAGGGATTTAAGATTGTTAGTTTATATTTTTAGGAATTAGTCGTGAAAATTTTAAATAAAATCACTGCATCGCATAATTTCATCTTTGCAAGTTTTTGGAGTATTTTAGTCAAATTGCAAAAAAAAAGGTCCGTGGTGTCCTACTACCTCCTACCCCTCTAGGTTACGGGCGTGACTAAGGGTTCGCTAAACAAGTAAAAATCCATATTCTAATAATATTATTTAAGATTTTTTGTTTTTTGAAATCGTAAACTCAACATACATAAAACGCAGTCGCACTAAATCAAAATTCTAAAATACTAAAGTCGCATGTTACAGTAATGGCGTACGACATGACACGTAATTTGCATTTAATGTACGAAAACATGCTATATTTAACCTATGATTTATTACAAAATTGACATGTTGATCAAACTTTCTGGAGAAAAAACCTTAATTGAAATTGATCCTATGCCCGGTATTATTTGTTCACAATGGCTTTTTTCCTTGGACCTTACGGCGTTTACGTAAATTATAAAAGTTAGCGAATTTATAAATTAACTAAGAAAACTTTTGTTTTTGAACCAGAATGCCCGAAATTTTGTTTTCATGTAAAATTATGATGCTATTGAAAGTTTTATATATGAGTTTTATGTTTGATTTCACAGTTTTTACGATAAAGATATCACATTCAAAGACCAGCGAACTATGCAAAATGGCGATAAGGCCAAAAAAGCAAAAAGGGTTTCTTTACCTTTTTGCACTAAAAATGTCTTTATAAGTGGTTTTTCAACAAAATGTCCTCGACATATAGCGGTAAAAAATGGAACTAAGTCTTTTACTAATAGAATAATGTTAGAAGGCACCCAAGCTAAGTTTTTTATATCATTAGTTAGGCCATAGTATAGTATTGTATTATCTGTGGCCATACAAATGTACCATCTGTTAGATTTATGTAGCCTACAAAAACAAAATTATCCCCAAAAAGTTTGAACCAATCACTCCCAACTTAGCTTTGCAAAACATTTTTCTTCGCATTGTATTTTTAAACCACAGGCTTAGGATGTACCAAAACAATTAATCGTATAGAAACAAGTGTCATTAACTAAACGCCACCGACGCAAGATGTCAAACAAGGATTACCATCCTATACAAAGCGGTGAAAAATTGTCGACAACCCGTAAAAAACGTTCTGCCCCTCAACAATGACCATAATTTATCACGCATTGAAATACATACCATAACGCTCCTAAAATAGAGCATAATTTCGAATAACGATGGTAAATTTAGGATATTTACTATGTAATTGGATGTATCTAACTTGGATTAAAGGCATTACAAATTGCGCGCAAATAAAAAAAGGTCTTAGCTTTAATAGAATAGGGGAGTGTAATAGTGTTGCAGGTGCTCTTTAGTTAAAAAATACATGGGATTAGTCGACACGAAGTAGGAGAGAAAAATAAAATTACGTCGTTGTAAGAGAAATTAAAATCACCGATTTTCCTTTATTATGAGAAACTGCTAACAGCAAATGCAAGATGCGAATTTATCCTTTTGACTTCTTAGATAGGAAAATAAACCTCAAAGTCTATTTCTACTAGAAACTGGCGACATATTACAATAGGTTATGTTAACGAATTTTGTATTTTGATATTTAATCCTGCGTCATAGGATACAACTACGTCTCACCTATTTGTACAATTTACATTCTAATTGATGTGTTTACAAATAGAAGTAGCTAAAATAAAATGTAACATACGAAATCTAAAAATACAATGTAACATAAGCTAAGACATAATTTCAAGTACTTACTTGTCCGCTATCAAAGTTGAAAGCCATTCTTGAGGTCAAATTTCACTGAAATTCACTTGTAAATTACAAAAACGATATAAAAATATCACAGTTTTCCATGAGGTTTGCCTAAATACGTCAAAAATAGTGTAAACACGTCAAAATTGGTAAGAAAAACGTACGCTCATGTCATATTTGTCTACGATTTGAAGGCTTCGTATGAACGTGGAAAATTAGGGGAAAACTATTGGCACAACCGCCGCGTTGTTATGGAAACTATTTAATTTCCGTAAAAGCACTCACGCAATATGATTGTATGACGATTTTAACAATGAACATAGCTTTAAACGTCATAATGCTTACAATACGATCAAAATGAATGACTAATGGAATTCGAATTTTCACTGCTAAAAAATCGGCAATGGAAAATTCGAAATTTAAACCATGTTTTTCAGACAGCAATTCGTCGGTTAATTCTGTCTAGTAGTAATTCCTAGTTGACCAAGCTACTAATTTATTCGAGTACCATAAATACTCTCATCGAAATTATCTGGTAATCGACTCGACTAAATTTTCATTGTTTAGATACTTTTAGTTACTAAATTATTACTCGACTAAATGATTCGCCTGGGGCAAGGCATAATCGACAAACAAGCAAACATGTCAGTAGATGTGATGAAGACTTAGAAAAAACTTGTGAAATGTCTAATTTACATGAAAAGGAAAGTAATCTTATTAACATTTTTGTCTTAAGGTTAAGAGTTATGTATATTAGCCTTCTAAAATAAATTGCATACAAGGCTCAGAAAGTACAAGTATTTTTGGAATAATAGAGTCGTTTCGCAAATTGTTGACAGAGTAAACAGTTTATCGAAATAATATTGAAGAAATGAAATACATCAAACTGTCAGTAGTTGTCGACAAACAAATTGCGTGTTCCAAAGCGATGTCACAATGAAAAAAAATTAACGTTGCCGTGACCTTCAACATTACGCTCTATATTTTATTTGTTATGTATGAAATTGTTTATTACGGCATTAATAATGTAATGCGAAGCGACATTAGCTGGAAGATGTCGCCGACAGGTACATGAATCTTTACATAAATTAATGTTTAAATTTGTATTGCCAGTGTATTGTGACAAGGTTCTATGTTTTCTACGGAAGTCAAGCTAGCAGGAACTTTGTCTTTTGTCAAGAACTTACCTCGTGTTGACTACTCAGATGCTTAATCGTAGGAAAAATTGTAATTTAACTTCTTTTTTACGTATCAAAGGAATATAATATTCAAATCTTATATTTTATATGTTTTTTAAGTTAACAGTATATTTTTTGAGTAGGAGTACTTTTTGGTAACCCTACATTTAATCGTTATTTATTTGAATTCATTTAAATATCTTGCATGCTATGGCATTAACCAAAGTCTTGAAGTTAACTTTTAACCTTGAATTTTAATATCATTTTACATTTAATGTCACGAATCTTGCGACGGATAAAACTGCAACGTCCTGAAATAGAGGTAAGCCAGTTTTGTGTTCATAAACTTTACCATCTTTGTTCAGGCATGTATATCTAACTAGGGTTTAGTTAGCAAAGACTAAAGAAATTTAGGCAAATTATACCTTTTGCCTCATCTGTAACCTTAAATAAACAGGGCAAAAGTCAATGACCGACCTTGAAATGGACTTACGCAAATAACTTTAAAACGTTGCATTCTTGCGATAATTTATTTTAATTTAATTTGTATAAAAGGTACTAATTATCAATAAAATGTGATTAACACGTTAACTGATTAAGTACTGGTACAGACCGAATGATGATTGTTAATTATATTATGTAAAACCAATTTGTAGAGAACTTTCTTATTGTTTATAATAAAAACATGAAATTTACACGATTATCTGTACTCTATTTTACATGTAATATTTACAGGATGTATAAATGCTTCAGTTATCCAACTGTACTCTGAAAGTGTATCGATCTCTGAACGTGTCTGGTCGTTCATTATCCTACAGCACCTGATGCCCAGCGCCGGGATCGATAGGCGGGGCCGAGCGGGATTGGAAGCTGCGCACGGGGCGGAGTCGGGAACACAGATGTTATCTGAGTGAGAGGATAACAAAAAAGATAATGGTGCGAAAATTCTTCAGTTTATTTTTTCATTCTTAACATGTAAAAGTCTAGAGGGAAATAATTATATAACAAACAGATGAACGTATCTTCGCCCGAGACCTAGTAGTTTGAAAAATATTTTTTTATTGAAAATCAAAGCTGTGAGGGTTGAAAACCAGAATTTTCATAGAATATTATCTAAAAGCAATATGAATATCTATTTTAAAAACCATTCAGAATGGGTAAATCACAAATTAAGCTGCTTAAAACTACACTATGCAAGTAATATCGATTAGAATGGTAAAAATATTAGTAATATAGTAAATTAAATGATACTCTTAACAAATTCTTACCTTCCCAAATTATTTTTTCTAATACGATTTGTTTTACAAATATTAATACAATCATAATTTGTATCTGATAACTTAATTGTTTTTGTCTGTTTCGTCGAACAACCCTCTGAATCTCTCGTTAGACTCCGCCCTCTGGAGAGGGTTGTTCCATCCCTCTTTTAGAGGACATAAAAGCCGCATCCCTGTTCACGTCTGGACCAGTGCGATTTGTATAGTTTTCTGTGACGTTCTGATTAATTTAATGGTGATTTGTGGATTATTCTAGAAAATAGTTCCTTTCGTTTTGCTACCCGTTTTTGTTACAAGGTAAGTTAATTATTGCTTCAGGAGAATGTAATTCCCAGTTAAATCTGGAAACATTATTGCAATATGAATATTTATGATACTTCACACTGTATGAGATAAGATAAAATGGGGAAAATAGACATGGTAGGGCACCTTGTTCAGAGTTTAAAAGGCAAAAGGCACGTAAGACTGTTTAACAGTGGTAGAGCCCGCAAAAGAGATCGACTCGACCGGTATACCACGATCACACAGAAGGCAGACACTAAGTGGAGTCAATTCCGCGTTTCGTCTGATGAGCGTCAACATTTTCTGATAAAGAAAGGAAGGGAAAGTCATGTGGATGTGACGGAGAACCTTGCGGACCTCATCTGCAAATACAGATGTCTACAGGAAGCGGTCGCTTCGCTATTTTGTCTAATTAAAGTGACTGCTCGTTTGCCACCTTATACTCTAAAAAACAAAACAAAGCATAGAATAGTTTCATTTAACGTCTTCTGTTAGGCACTTCGTTGTTTTAATCCTAAATTGAGAATCAAATTGTGAAAATATTTCTTGCAATATTAATAACATAACAATGACATCTGTTATCAAACACCAAGATCTAATATACAATTATTAACGTATTTTACCAGGCGGTCATAAGTGCTTGGGGGTGCAGTGTCCAATCGATTCGATACGGTTAGCAAGCATGATTCGATTACGTAAGGGCAGAGGGTAGCGAAGGCGATATAAAAAGAATAAATACGGATTTATTATCCCCTAAAGAGCTCGCTTAGTGCGAGGTGTGAACCCGTGATGTATTATTTATCCCGGCGGCTCTGCCCGCGGCCGGGGAATTTGATTTGGACGAGCACAAACAAACGTGCTGCGGTCGCAAAGGGTTAACAAACTTGAAAGATGTTTCCATAGAGTACAAATAAAAATAATTTCAAGAACTAGTCGGAACTTTGGTATTTACTTTAGTACCTAACTATTTTATTTAAAGACCGTGGGCTTGTTCTTCAATAAAACTTCGTTCGCGTGGAATTAAAACCAACTGTGATGTTCTATCTATCCCAAATATCAACAAAATCCTTTAAGCTTTTCTAGTGACTTTAACAAATATCCTTCTATCCAACCATCTACATATTCGCATTTATAATATTAGTAAGAAGTAAGATTAGGAATGGGGAATCGTATCGCTTGTTTTAACGGGATTGGCCGAAGTGTTATTTCTTAAGAAATAATATAGACTTGTGTAGTGCCTAACACTTTCTAATGATAAACAATTATTTATTATTTAGTTAAGTTTACTTTAAATAACATATTAGATTTGGTAATTATTTTTAAACACACTTATTTCTAACTATTTAGTTCGATTCGTGTGTCTAAAACAATTTGGTTATAAAATATTGTACTTGTAACAGATAGGTAATGAAGAGCTGGTTGGAGAGTGGTATGAGTATGGAGGACGGCGCGCTGTCGTGCATGCTCGCCGAGCCGCGCGAAGCACTGCTCCCTATTACGGGCAGAGAAAACTTAGCGCCTAGGAAACGGTACGTAAAACAATCCAACCAACCATAAACCGGAAGAACCACGTATTAAATTAAGTTAAACCATTTAAGCTTTTGCAGGCTGTGTTTTTACTCTATGAACTCATATTGACGACCTCGTTACATTTATCGCAACACAGCTTTCGATTAAAATTTATTTGGCAAGCCTACGCATAATGATTCAATAGGCATGATTTGACAAAAATCTTCGACGAACGTCACGGCATTAAAGGGTTGATACAATTTAGCTACAATCTATTAGAAGGTCCTTAATTTTTATTTGTACGTATTTTATATGTACAGGGAAAGAGCACTAGAGCCATGCGCGTTGTCTGAAGACGCATACCTCTCCAGTGGGACAGGTTCTCCCTGCGCTGGTCTCTCCCGTGAAGAGCGGAGACGTCGGCGCAGAGCTACACTAAAGTATAGAACAGCGCATGCCACCAGGGAAAGGATACGTGTGGAAGCGTTTAACGCAGCTTTCGGGTCTCTCCGAAGTCTCCTACCAACTCTACCTCCGGATAAGAAGCTATCGAAAATTGAAATTTTAAGACTCGCGATATGTTACATAGCTTATCTAAACCACGTTTTAGACGCGTGATGGAACACGATTACTAAATAATGAATTGCAATTCCTTATATAGAATGTCAGCTTATATTATTTCGACTAAGCTATCGCACAACTGTTGTGTGATTGTCGATTGTTTCGCAGCCAATTCAACTGTTTATTTGCACAACTAAATACGAGTAGTGTGCGCATCTCGCAAGATCATAGGAATCAAACCGAGACTAAACAGTTGTGCGATAGTTTAATTTCAGTTGTGCGTGCGGTCTTAGATCTAAAATATGTAATTGTCCTACTGTTATAATGTATCGCCTTAGGTTGAATCTAGTCATTATTTCATATAAGAACCGACAACTCTTACATTCTTAAGATATGTTGATATCACGAAACATTTTATCAATTCCTTGATAGATATAAAAATTATTCGAATTTTAGTGTCATATTTTAATGTCTAGTCTAGAAATAAAATTCTATAACTAAATTGTATAAATGTTCATTTCATTATATTTAGGAGTTTGTTAATATATTCGTGTTGTAATTTTAATCGATGTCTTCCTTGTTTTGTAAATAAAAATATCCAATAACTCTTAAACATCTTTTATATTTACAAATCATATATCACATAGGTACAGTTATAATAACGGTAGCAAAAATAAAAGTATTTTTGTAAAACTATTAGAGTCAATATAAACATAAATAATCAAGTCAAGTATAAGTAAACTGTAATGAAAATATAACTTTATATAAAATTACATTTAACATCATTGGGGACTTAAAACTAGAGATAAAGTTAATGCTAATTAACAATTATTTCTTAATAATATCATTAACATAGCTCAAGAAAACCGGATAGAATACCATGCCATGCAAAAATCCGAGTATCACCAAACTGAAAAGCATTCTAAAGAAAAACATTTCGATCAACTCTGTATAAGAGAATGCTAAAACTATAATCGGTATGTTAGTTAATGTTATTCCCGTAATTATTGTAGCACCCACTCTGCAAATTGCATCAGCGACTCTTTCATTGGGAGGAGATTTACTAGTTGCAAAAGCGTACGCCAAGTGACTACAAAACTCTACAGCGATACCTATAGATACGATCAAATTAACACACGAAACAGCATTCAATGGAATATTCCAGATGTACATGACACCCATCATATCAATCACAACCATAATGCTGGTAAACATTACAGTAAAAGTCGTCAAAACATTAAATCCAGTCGCCAATAAATTAATAACCAAAGCTCCTATTAAACAAAAGCCTAACGAAGAGAACGTATCACCCCACATTGTCAAATACTGCTCATAAAATACGTAAAACACTGAATACGGGAACACCTCAACATCCTTACCTGTATGTTCCTTTATTGCCGAAGTTATATTACCGGCGACTTCATAACCGAATTTAACAGCATTTATATACTCGGACGATGTTCCCAGTGCCACGTGATATGCCATGAAGTTTGTATCCTGAACATGAGCCCGTCCTTCTGAGTCTAATTCGTAATTAACAGAACCCGAATAACTAGCGAGACCTCCTTTGTTACATTGATCAGTCGGAGTGTCTTGTAAGAAGAACGGTATGTAATTTTCAAAAGTCTTTGCATCCGGTCGTAAACCGTTGCCGAATTCGTCTCTGCCGAGGGAACAAAATTGACAGTCGGGAGAAGTATCAGTACTAGAACAGAATTCACCGTTTGTAGTATTGTACTTGCAGCAAGCCCCGGTTAGACCTGACCAATCGAAGAAGTCATCTAACCAGGAATTAGAACTTTTTGCGATATACGTTATGTTACTGTGGCGAGCTGCTAAGAATATTTGTGTCGTGAGAGAGTCTGGATAACATAATTGACCTCCACAGATAACATTTTGATCGTTCGTGTCTGTATAGTTTAACCCGCCTTTCAAAACGAAATAGACCGGTGGACCGAGACGCAACACATCGTTTACTGACTGCAAATATCTGTACATGTAAGAATCTGTGGGCAAAACTAGATTCTGATCTAACCCTATTTCAAGTTGTGGTATTAATATGATACTTATCGAAAATATAGCCATAAATATAATTGCTACTAAAATTTTCACTTTCCAATTTAAAATAAATTCAGAGTAAGGTTTCATTAACCTTCCAATGATACTTTGGTACGGAGTATCGGCGTTCAAAGGATCATTATCTAGCAGGATTTTCTTTTGAACACAGCAGAAAACATCTAATCTATTTTGTTTGGCTCTGTCATAGTCAATTGATAGTATCGCAACAACTGTTGTTATTTGAAAAATAAACAAGAAACCTAAAGACAACGAAGCAAACACTGCAAATGTGACAACTGCTGGGAAATTAGCGAGACTTCCTATAGCAAAGCAAGTGATTTGTGTCACCGAAGTAACAAACATAGACGGTCCTACTGTCTTCATCATTTTTGTAAAAATAAACGTCTTCTTCTTCGACGCACTAAAGTTTTCATTATAATCATCATATTCTTTTAAATTAGTTTCTATATCGTGTATAGCATTAACCATTAAGAAAACGTTATCTACTCCCACAGATAAGACAAAGAATGGTATCACGTTAACCGCTAATAATGTAACTGTAATTTGAGCATAACCCATTACACCCATCGCACAAAAAATGGACCCTAACACAACAATTATGCAACTTATACCTACTGTTATTTTGCTATCGACTAACCAAGTTCTACAATATCGTATGTTTCCTAAAGCTAGTATTACATATACAAACATAAGTAAATAACTAATAGCTATAGGTAAAATTTCCGCACGTGAAACTCGCTCAATCTCATCGGCAATAGACCTCTCAGCGCCATAACTAACTTCTACGAAATCAGGTTTCCTATTTGCTTCATAATCATGTAATAGATCAAGGAACTTCTGCTCCCAGTCGAGCACTGGTTGCAACTCTTCTTCTAAAAGGAAGTTACTTATAGGAAAGTTTATAAGTAACGTAGTGGCACTTAAGATATTGTCACCTTCAACACCTCCGAAAGAAATATCCGGGTCGGCGCCGGCACCCCACTCGGCCATACAGTTAAGAGCTAAGTAATTATTTAAACAATTCTGTATAGTACTCAAGTATGTTTCATTATTAATATTGTTTCGGTCTCTGCCTAAATAAACCGATGCGGACATGAATGTACACTGCTCTACTCTCCTTTCTCCTCCACGAGGGCGAAGAGGTGCATAGCAAACATCTTCTAAAACAACGCCACCGGTGTCCCTGCCGATGTTAAATATAGCGTCTTCTAATTTAACTAATTCTTGCAAGGCTTCTATTCTAAAAGCCGGACCATAGGTTATATTATCCACTTCAAAGGGCTCCAAACCCGTAAACTGAAGGTAAACTTGGGCAGCGCGATAAAATGGTCCGAATCTTGTATTGAAATAATTTAACTCTGTCCGGCTCCTCGAATCCGGTGCAGACCAAAGTTCGAGAGGATTTGAGCTTAAATTGAGATTCAGAACACCAAAGAGCATAGCGAAAGCTATCCATGTAGTGACCATGATAGCAAGTACAGGGTTTTTTGAAGAAAAAGCACCGATTGCGCCAAACGTTTCTTGGAAAAATCTAATAAAGATATTATCTTCGGGTACAGTTTTGGAGACATTGTTTTCAAATCGAACGTTTCTCAACCTTTTGTACTCCAAGATGGAAAGAATACAGAATATAGTAACACTGATGACGAAAAACACTATACCGATAGAGAAACTAATACAGTTTACTGAAAGAACAGTGCAAATACTTGGCGGAAGAGGTTCAGTTCCGACAGGGCAGTTCGCGAAACAGTCGACGCAGCTGCAGGGAAGATCTTCCCCCACGGTTTCTTCGCATGGGGGAGCACGAGCGTTCATCGAATCCTCCTCCGTCGGCCATCTTAAAAAGTTAACTTGAACTGGAGCTAAAGGATTTGTCGTAGTATCTCCAGTAAATCCGAACCAGGCGTCGGCGTCACAAACGGGAGCATTACCGCACATGAGATTGATGGCCGGCATTCCGGTTTGCGGGACGACCACACCGGAACACGACGCGTGAGCTTCCAACATAAACTTTTCGTATAATCTGTAATCGATTTCGTTAACGTACGGAGTACCATCAATCGCGTTCAGCACTGTAACTTCAACGAACCGCGATTGATCGGGGGAACAATTCATTTCACAGATTTGTCTGACGAAATTTCTTAAACACGTCGGACATCTGCCGAGTATACCTTCGGCTAACATCAAGCTCTCCTGCATTTTCCTCAACTGGATTTCGTCGCAGCACGTCACGATGTCCTCGATAGGCTTAAGAGAACCGTATTCATCGTATACTAGAAACGGGCATCGGGATTCCAGAATATCCATGATCTCGACTCTATCAGACTGTGTCAAGTTCACAAGGACGGCCGGAGGGTCGTACGGGTAGGGGCATGGCTTTGCGAACCCGTTGATCTCCACACACTCGCCTCGCATCACACATCTTGCTTTAACACTGTACAAACAGCTTAGAATAACCACTGTTATAATTAACTTCATTGTTAATAGTTATTAAATATCCTTTTGTCACAAAACTTTCATTTTGGTGTGGACCACTGATTTGGAGTCCACCTATGTTACTGACTAATGAGGTGTCGATATTAAATTCGGGCATAGTTAATCTACTGGTATATAGTTAATTCGATACGTTATCATCATTTAACGCAGGTGGCCGATAAAAGCATGTATAGTATAGATTACATTGCCATTTTGTTTGAATCACCGAAATATTTGCTTTAATGTAATGACAGCAGTAAAATGTCGAGACGGGGGACGCAGGTGTCTCCGTGAACTTCCCTTGGGATTGCCGACGTTTTCCTCTGCGCACTTCTATAGTCGATATATCTGCACATTCCCATACATTTAACATGAGCTAATAACGTGCGAAACAACTATGTTTGTGTTTATCAGAATTATGATCGAGACAAATTTACAAACCATTTTTTTGTTTTATTCCTGTTTAAAACTTTTTTATTTTAATTTAAATTGTTATTGTATGAAGAATAGAAACATATAATCAGCCACATTGTATAATTTAACTCAAACCGAATGTAGAATAAAATTCGGTGTTAGTTCGGGGGAGTAATTGTTTTGTAAGTGAATTTCCCGCGCCTCTAACTTGTAAAGGCGCACGTGTCGAGAAGTTGGGGCTGTAATTAGATATTATGGTGTGAAAGAAATACAATTACATATATTTCTATGTTAAAAAACAATTATACAACTTCAGACTTTGTGCAAAGCAAAATTAAAGGTACCAGTTTCATAAAATTGTCTAAAAATCGAGTTAAAAACGTTTTTTAGAACTCTAATTTTGATCTCAACAAGTACAACATCTTTGTTTGTAGAATTTTTGTAACATGACATTTTCGTAATACTAAAATTGCTGTAAAAATTTAAAACGTCAGTAAATCAATACGCAATTAAAATGGGATCTTCACGCCCAGTTACGATTACATTTACATTATCCGGCAATTAATAAGGTAATACGCATGATGTAATTGTGGGAAGCTTGTTACTGCGCCCCCTAGGGGTGGGCAATGGGCGTCGATTACACCACCACTGGGATGATTTCCCCAGACAACGCGCAATCGATCTAGTGAGAACACGTGACCTGTCAACGCCTTATATCTGGATAACACATTAGTTCTATTTTTTTTAATACAAAATATATGAAAGAAAACAAATTGATTGAAAAGTAGTAAAAGTATGAAATGTAACCCAATAATTATTAAAAGTGAATCTGCATCCAAAATTCATGTCGCACTACGTATTTCCTAAAGCTCAATGAACAAAAATTACTATGCATTACATGAAAAAGACAATTCATGAAAATAAAAAATCAAAATTCTAAACTTCAAACCTTGGATCACACTTCATATCATTTTGAGGCAGATTTTTCTTTAAAACTTTCCTTTTTTATAACAATGCCATCTATACTTGATTATAAGAATTTGAAATTAAACAACAAAATTTTGTTAATAAGTATAAACCTAATCAATAGATGGCGTTGTTAAAACCGAACTGCTCGAGCTTGTTGTTTTTGCTACTCAACAACAGATGGCGTTATTAAAAAAATTATAAACTTCAAGTAGTCTACAAATCCTACAACAAAAATCTTGACATCGATTTTGCATCATATACGTAGCTATACATTTTTCATTTCGTCTGATGGCAAATGTCCGGCCGTAACAACCAGGTAAACCTACGCTAGCGGAAACATACTCGCGATAAAACTGCCTACTTCAAATGACTGTACACTTTTGAAGTTATTACTTTACGTTAGACTGTATGATTTAATACATTTGAAACTGAACAGAATTACATACACATTTTAATACATTTTAAAATCTTTCTAAATCTCACCAACGTTAGCATCGAATATTGTTTTTTAACAATATTATGATTTTAAAATAGACAGAATGCTTCCTCGTTCCTTTTGCAGTATCCGACGTCTCTGCGACCTGTCTGGTTGCCAAACATTTGACTGTGAACTTCATCATCCAACTCCCGCCAAATTCATGGCCGGCGGCTGTAAACAAAGTCGGTACGTGGTGCCAAGTCTCCCGGCTATCGTGCACGTCACAGCATGTGGCCACTTAAATCCGCTTCAAATTTGTTTCCACTGGTCAATTTGTGAGATCCCACTATACTACTACATTTATTTTATAACCGTTCGCTTGTAGTTACCACTATTTTGAATTTATATGAACTTAATTTATATGTACGTTACTGAACCAATAAATAACGAAAACTGAAATCACCACAAAGACATAGGCCTTGTACCACCACCACATAAACAGAGGTTAAGTTGAAAGGCATCGCCTTACCTACTTACTAATTAACGCAGTGCATTGCATAATTGGAAAACACGTAATCTATGATTCCAAAATAATATTACACAAAGTGATTAATTCAATTATTTCAAGATTCTAAAATGAAACACAAACGTCGTCGTAACTGATAATGGAAACCAGTAACATTTCGGAAGCCAAATTCCCGAGCGGGTAATTTTAACAACTCTCGTTTCTGCGACGCCCGTGACGTCACGTGGACATAAATATTTTGCGCGAGTGAAAATAACAACATGTCGACACTTTGGTTTACAAACGAGCACAGGATTATCTTAATTAAGCTCTCATTCTGCACATGCTCTGTGCCTCACGTGTACGAAACACGAATGCTATAATTAGATTTTTATTTTTGTTTACGTATAGGTATTTTTATAGTAATTAATAAGTGACTAACATCTCTTTATCACCTTTCATATCCAATTTATTTTATAACCGATATCTTCTTGTGTCTATTCGAAGATTTGCATCATCTAATTACATGCGCCCATGATAATATTTTTGAATGCAGAAAATTTATTAATAAATATCAAAAGAAATTAGATCGGTTATTTCTTATTAGAATGAACAGTAATTGACTTATTGTGTAAATTCTATGTATGATGTAACTAATTTGTTTATTGGCGAATAATTATGTTTTAAAGCAATACAGATGTTCATACTATCGCAACAAACTTATTCAATAAAAATAGATGAAAATAATACTCTACTTATCTTTATCTTCCCATTTAGATATAAATGTTTTAAAAGGTTTAATGTAACTTGTAAATAACCTCAAAAGTGGTCAAAAATCAGGACCGATTTTAAGACAGCTATATAGAAATAAATGGTTATGGTCTAATTTTTCAACAATTTTATTATTTCAATAACTCCACGTCTATTGTAATAAAATTCGTTAATTATTTATCAATATTTAAGTATCTATAAAACAAAATATTTTGTAACATAATCAATAATGGACATGAAAAAGTACAACAGCTAAGTGCTCAAATTGTCTATGGAGGGCCCACGTCAGTCGCGGTCACGGGCCGCGGGTCTCGGCAATCTAGAAATTTCTCGAACACTCACGACACGTCGAAAGTCTTTATTCCACGCAATATTGTTTTTTAGCATTTCGTTTAAAATCGTCCCATATTTTCTTTTTGCCTTTTAGGAATAGTTTTTCTTATCTGTTACAATTACATGTATAATATTTGTAAAATAAATGTAAATGTTACAAGCTATTGGCTTAATTCCTTATAGAACGAAATTAGAATAGTCACAATAACTCAGTGACTAATAAATAGGAGAATTATAAAAATATTCCATTCCGCTTAAGTTAAAACATTTTATAATCAAACTATTAAGCCCTAAAGTGTCATTCCCCTACTTCCATACATAGACTCGATTAATAATGCGCGAGTCTGCAATTGTTGTTATTTATATTGTTATCTGTTATATCAGTCGTTAACCTTTCGAGCACGTGGTCGTAGTATAGTATTCTGTTGGATTTGAAGCTGTAGCTCTGCATCAAGGCAACAAAATTTACCTCATTCAAGCTCTAGAGAAAGACAGCTAACAAAAATCATTTGGCCGACGACCGAGAAGTATACATAGCAGTGAGCTATTCGTAAAATAGAACGATTAGTTGCCCTGAAGAAAGAGATATGTATATACACGACTACGCAAGAGAGAGCGAGAAAAATTGCTTGGGTCACAGCGCCTGCGTCGAGTGGAAACAAGCGAGATAGCGTTATGTGTTACAACACGCGTATGAAAGAGACTGCAAATTTAACATGCTTTGCTGTGGAATTTTCCACTGTCGACAATGAAACATGAACGCACGTGACGTGCTGTGTAAGAAATCAAAAGTGTCGACAAGCTGAATTATTTTATTAAAATTCCATGACAAAAGTATATCGCTTAGAAATTTATTTGAAACGGCGTTTTATCATGAAGTAACTTGTTTGATTGCAGAATTTAAATTCGAGTGCAATAGTAGGGGTTTTGACCAGGTCTTATCTTGGAAAGTTACCAGAAACGTAAATTCATAATTGAATTCGTAACGCGTATGTTTAAGTATAGTGAAATGTGTACATTTCATGTATGGAAAAGGGGAAAAAAAATAATGTACAACATAAAAGATAAGCAGAAATGTATCTATTTGACGTCTATCATTTACCATTATGACATCCATATATTTCCTCTTTGGGTCTTTATTAACTAACAGCTGCAACCCTATTAACTGTAAAAATATTGCATTTTGATAATTTTAATTTTAATTGAATATCGATATCGATAATCGAATGACCTCGACACGCACAACGCATCGGAACCCCAGCATTCGCGGGCCGTTCGTTCGTACACTTGCAGCCGCGAAGCTTGCATAATTGCCTTTAACGGTCATAACAACACCGTCTACTGGGCATCTTTTCTGTGATTTTCCTTATCTAAAAGAAAATAGCAATCAATCGACCTTCGCATTCTTACACTTTCATGATTTGTCATGTCGTGTTAGTAAAGGATTGAAAGAGAATTTACGTAGAATTTGTAATGGTTTGTTTACTAATAAATGTTTTTTACGGGACGTGTATGTGAAGAACACTCTCTTACAAGAGTTTCTTTAATTGTAAGATGTTGCTGTTGTAAGATTGGTTAGGAAAAGATGTTGGGGAAAAATCGCCTCTCTAATCCTTGGCAAAGAAATAATGTATTCCAATATATTATTTCAACATACAGAGATACTGGGACAACCATTAAAAAATTGTAAGAACATAAAACTAATTTGTTTTTAAATAGAATATTTGAATTATAAAAATTACTAGCTGTCGCCCGCGACTTCGTCCGCGTGGAATAAAAAAAAACAAAAGTGAATAGCCTATGTGTTCTTCCAGACTATCCTCTACATCTATACCAAATTTCATCGAAATCCGTTCAGCCGTTTAGGCTACAAACTCTAACAAACATCCAACCATCTAAACTTTCGCATTTATAATATTAGTATGAAGTATGATTCACAAAGTCGTCTGCAAATTAATCTGTTTTTAATTTTAAATCAAGTGAATTAGCGATAAATAGTGATAATGTTAATAGTTTGCATTGCAGATAGACTGAACAAAGATAGGTCAGTTACTTCCTACGTACCGAGGAATATGTTTACTGCAACAATGTACTGTGACGTCACAGAATGTCTTTTCACATGATAAAGTTGACAGTTACAAAACGAGAAAACCCAACATAGCTACATGATTTTTCTTTTACAACTGAATTAATTAAAAGTAGGATATTGGTTTAAAATAGAAAATAATCTTTACGTAGCGAATAAAAGGTCTTTAATATAAAGCTACCATAGTATATTTAGGTACAGTAATGATCCTTTTGTCTATGGAATGTGGCATATCCAGAAAATGTTAGTCTTTGGGTACGCATTGTTTTTGACGGAATAGCTTGCGGCCGCGAATTGGTGATTTGCGAGCCACCCGCTCCATGCGTTCGTTGACCCACTAGACTTGCTTTCTATTTCTCACACTGTTATCGATAGGCTCATAAGTTATACAATTCTATTGTTTTATTTCATATAATGAAATTATTTATTGTCATTAATAATTTAATTTAAGCGTGAAACCACATAACCCTTTTGGTCAGTCTGATAAAGATGGGGTGCAAACTTTTACCCTAAATTTCTTTAAACAACAAAAAACATATATTTTCAATCTTAATTCGTATAATTAATTGTGCTAACATTTATATAAACTCTTTATTTTTGTACTATGTTTAAATTCAAGAAATTTATATTACAATAAATCTTATATCCACTTCCTTGCTCTGGATGTGGGAAATAAATTCACGAAAGTGACTCGGACTCAAGTGAACACGTGGATGGCAAGGTCGAAGCGGTTCCACTGAACACTGTATTATCTGTGGCCGCAATATTTAGTTATCCACATTAAAATAGTAAATTGAATTTTAAACCTTATCACGTATGCGTTAAATTCAAATTTGTATGCAGAAAACCCAAAAGCATTTAACTGGTTATGTAAATCGTCTGGGTTTCGTCTGTAGCATTGGCATAATCGAATTTAGAATAAACATGCAATTTTTTTGCTTGTTATGGATTGATTTAGACCTTGGTTAAAAACATTGAAGATGTTATTTTCTTTTGGTTTATAAAATTAAACAAAAATGTTGCCTACGTGTATCAGCTAAATATACAATGGCAATGTATAAACTTAAGGAATTTAGTACACAGTCGAATATAAAAATACTTTATTTGGTCTTCATAATCTCTCATTTTTGCTATTGTAACGATCGGATCTCACTGCTAAAAGACTTGACGTAGAAGATATTGCGATCTCTCTTATTGGCTATGAAAAAAAAAGATAGCAAATACCATAGACATTACACTTGTTAAAGAACCAATGGACCAACGAAGAGGAAAATGTCCAATAGTAAACTAAATTTTCCTTCATACTTTTTAAAGTAATGTAGACTTCTTTTATTACTAAAATATTTAATTAGAATTGATTCTAAATAACATGTGTTTTATTTCATTGAGTAATGAAAAAGTGTTGTATAAGAAAAACAATGTTCAAATAACAATTTAACGATAAGAAATTGAGACGCATAATATTTGTTATGAAACTGTGTTTGTAAAATTGTAATAGAAGTAGAGTTTTTAATAGTTTATAGTCATTTTTAACTACAATGCTAAAGTCACGGTCAGGGCTAAAGTCAAGGTAGTGCAAGGAATGCGAGGCACCAGGGCGCCAGATCTTGGAGGGCGCTACCCAATGAACGCACTTCATTTAGAGACGCAACTGATGTTGGCATCCAGGCGCCAAATACCGTTAATGCTGACCTGGTCTAGGTCAAAAGGCATGTTATTAAAGTTTATCTACTAGCAAAAATAAACAACATTATCTATCAACATAAAATATATCAAAGCGTAATTGGTTCTTGGCCACGTATTACCGCCACGTTGGCTGCCTCGTGATGAAGCTCACGTGTTGTCTTTTACTGTTTTTTTTTTTTAAGAAACATGTAAAAGATTTTTGTCATAAATCCAATTATCTGTCTGGTTTTGGCACGATAATCAAGGGCAGATCATGAAACTCGGACATGTTATTTGCCTAATATATTATCCAAACATTTGTTTCTAAAACGAGATACCTATTAATTACTAAGTGGTTCATAATTTGTAAAAGAAGCAAACCCTGAACAAAGAAACGAGTAGATGTAATTAATAATTTTATTAACCTAATTACATTAAAAAAATATGCAAGGTGTTTCTCGCTTCTACAATATCTTGCTTATAAGCGACTTTGAAAAAAAGTGTTTTTTTAAATGATAAATGGCAACTCTAATATTTATGTCTACAGTAGGCAGGGCGGAGCAATTCATCATGGCTGCCAAATCTTTAATGCTTTCAACAGTAAACAAAATAATACTGATGTAAGTAAACGCATTAACCGACAAAAAAACACAACTAAATCTTTAAATATCTTTAGGTATAAAATCACATTTCTCTTCATTACTCTTTCATTCGTAACTGAATCTTTTTTTTTTCTTTTTATCAACAAACATCGAAAATCTTTAATTTACTTTTAACGCTGTATTTATCGCTATAAATATTGTTCTACTTTTATAAAATGACTCATATACAGCGCTATTTGTATGCAAATATTAGATCGCTACATAAAATCTATTTTTAAACAATGTTACATACCGAACGTATTCCAACTGGAAATAATCTTCACCAAAATGTCGAGCTAGGGACTAATTTGTTTTGTTTCTTTTTTATCGTCAGTCTATACTCGTTTAATTATTTTTTGCAAATGATTTACACACCACTGGTAAGGAAATTGTAAAGTACGAATTATTTTTTAGATATTTTGAAAATTCACGTTTGTTTCGAACGTGACCTTTATCTGACCTTTGAACCGTACAAACCGAGCTCTAGAGATGTACACAAGCGTAGTTTATTTCGCTTCAATTCTCTCAGGGGTTTTCAGAAATATTCTCTTCGTATAAATGTGATATGATGAACTTTAGCTTTTATAAATTAAATACAAAATATGTTTTGTTGTAAGTTCTATAACTAGCTACTAGTATATTATTGTATTATCTGTGGTAATACTTAATTTTTATTTATACGAATCGGAAATAACGAAAAGTATGGCAATTGTTACACATGACTCAGTGGTTAGCGTACTTCGATTGACGTAAATCGTCCTGTCTTATATTAGTTGTGGTTTTCTTCTATATAACTTTGGCTTAGATATGTTAAATGTATTTTATGTAATAATTCTTGTAATCATCAAACATTTACTAAATTGCTTGAAACTTTCCGAAGAAATCTGCTTTTTGGGCAACAAATCTTTTTCACAAATAAATGTAAAAACACAATTAACTCGAATTAAACTTACACAATAAATTCTATTTGTCAACTACAAAAACTAGGATTTCCCAGATTATCACTGTACCAACATAACGTAGAAATACGATTAGGGGATTCCCAACTTTACAGTAATAGAAACAAGTTACATGGATTGCAAACTGGTCAATAAGAAACTGATACGGTATTGCCTTCCTTTTCCGCTTGTTTTAATGCGGAAAACTCATTATTTTCCATCATCAGGAAACATTAACAATCTGCCTGTTTTGATTCTAAGGTATACAATACACCTTTTTATAACAATGTTAATGTTTACTAATATATTTCGTCATGCAACAATGCACGTGGCTTTATGACTGTCAATGAATGATTCACGTTATAACCATGCCGGCTGTTATATTTACAAATTAAATAAAAGTAATATAAAACTACGTACAATATCAACCTTATAGTACTGGCCAGGGATTCAGAGTAACAATAATCATATTTATCGACTCGAAAAAAAAAAACAAAAACACGTAGCATATGTTTTCTTTCAGACTAACCTCTACATCTATGTCAAATTTCATCGAGATCCGTTCAGTAGTTTAGGCTACAAATTGTAACAAACATCCATCCATCTAAACATTCGCATTTACAATATTAGTAAAAAACAAAAAAATGGGACCCACCTGCAAGCACTACCTCTCGGATAAAAAAAGAATTTTCAAAATCGGTCTACCAGGGGCGGAGTTATGCCGTAACACACATAAAAAAAAATAAAAAAAAAAACATACGGACGAATTGAGTACCTCCTTCTTTTGGGAAGTCGGTCAATAAGATAGACTGCGAATTATTGTCACTCGTATCATCTTTCTGAAAAACTTTGGTGAATTCATGATTTTCTGCATTCGGGACTATAACCACATACAAACTTTTTTATATAACATACAACAACTATGCATGTAGGAAGTAAATGGTAGTTTATATCGTTTGTAAATAAATTAAACCTTGAAAGGGTCGTATTTGTCAAGAGGCGTCTGAAATTGGCCTACGTGACGAGAGGCGCGCAAAACATTGTGCGTCGTAATCTCATGAAGCCGAGTGGAATTTAAGTCTGTAGTTAAAAATAATTGCTTTGGACATAGAAACGACATTACTAGACTAATTAACCGTGTGGTTTCACTGCCCCTGTTCGAAAAGTAGATAATTTTTTGGCACTTTTATACAGGAATTTCTAAAATCAATACAATATTTAAAATCAATATTATGACTAAATGTTACATTATAATAATAAGAGTGTAATTAAGTATGTTATAATAAAGCTAAATATGTACCAGTTCTGTGCAGAATACAATTCAGTCACTGCTTATACCCATTTTGTTCCGAGTTAGTTTATTTTACGAACTAAAGCCATCCCATAACAAAACTGCGCAGAAAGCAATTGATACAAATGGGCAAGTGACGCGGAAAGTGCGCGCAAATTTTCGTAAGTGCTATTGCATTATTAAAATCTTTTATTGCGTTGTGCATAAAATGATTAATGGATTGCAGTTAGAACGGAATTCTGACGTAATACTTTTTATAATGATAATTTTATAAATTGTCTTTCATTGACTACATTAGTAAAACAAATTTTTAAATTTCCTGATGTAACGATGTGTCCTCCAAAGGCATTAAAGAGTTACAGATAAATAGACAGGACATTAGTGACCAAACAGCACTCTTGGCAATGCCGTATTAATCCAGAGAGGGGCCTGAAGCAAATTCTGTTAAGGCGCCCTTGGTTTGCTTTAAGTTCTCAAGTTTAGGGTATTAAATAAAACATTTTTTTTGAAACTGTCAGACAGGCGTTGGAGCGCAGGGCCCCCAAATTTGAGGGCCCGTAGCATTTGCTACTCTTGCTATATCGATAATCCGGCACTGCTTAGAGGTCCCGCTTACTAAACTTTTAATCGTTCGATAGTTTGATCGGGACGGGATCGGATCAGGAAAACAAAATCGGTGTAAAATATTGGAAACTGATACAAATGCTATTTATAGAAGTTATGTTAAAGATACGTATAAAATATACAACATATTATGTTATGACCTCGGCACGTGAGGTACAGTTAAGTAGCGTACTTGACCTGTTTACAGCTTATGCAATATTCAATAGAATTGATTTTATTTGTAAACCTGATTGTTTACGTAAAACAAAATCAATACAACGATTAAATAGATATATTATAAATGCGAAAGTTTCGATGTTTGTAGCTTAAACTGCTGAACGGATTTCGATTAAATTTGGCTCAGATGTAGAGGATAGTCTGGAAGAGCACATAGGCATATACTTTTGTTGTTATATGTTGTTGTATATTATAAAGTGTAATTAATGTATCGGAAACCTATACGAAATTTAAGAGAAAGCATCAATAGTAATGCAAATTGTATAATATAAGGTAAAACCGCGATGTTTGATTTATTATCCAAAATTAAACTGTATTGAAAATGTAATTACAGTTTGTGAACACACGGATTAGGCACAGTGTAACATTTGGCCAATGTAACTAGATCTCCGATTAATGAACTGGTCTTATGTCGATCCTTCATTCGGAGTCTGGCTCGGGGCCAGATGAAAGTGGTTGCAGCTAGTTATGTGCACATTCATGATACTTGATTTACATTCAAAGCGTGAGGACCTTATTCGATCGTGATAAAGTCTACTTTCGTGTAAATTTTCCAAGTGCGGGTTATGTCATTTTATAAATCCATCTCGGGAAAGGCTTCCGTCTAACAAGGGATTATGGTTCAGACATATTATGTCTAAATAAATGAATATATACTTCCTTATTGAACTTAACAATACAAATATAATGCAAGTCTCGTTGAGGATGCGGTAAAAAAAAGGTCCAACTACTTTATTCTAACAGTAATAAAGAGTTTATATTTTAATCAAACTACCAATCATTATGAAATTATTGACGTCGCTGTTCATACAAAATAAAAATTCTCTCAAAAAACCTGCTCAAATAACGGCCATAATACCTAATCATCTATCGTCCAGTTTGCTATCAAATATTTCAATATATCTTGTAAAATAATCTTACTAATATTATAAATGTGAAAGTTTAGATGGATGGATGGATGGATGTTTGTTAAAGTTTGTAGCCTAAACGGCTAAACGGATTTCGATGAAATTTGGTATAGATGTAGAGGACAGTCTGGAAGAACACATAGGCTACTCACTTTTGTTTTCTTTAATTCCACGCGGACGGAGTCGCGGGCGAAAGCTAGTATAAGAATATAAAAATAAATAAAACACAACGTAGTACGTACAGATATTTTTAGTTTGTCAATATTGATTACCTCTATCCTTCATAGTTAGAGCAAAACGGACGACCTTGACCGTATGACCTGAATACTGCTGAGGTTATCACAACTAGGACTAAAGTAACAACGCTTGTTTCGTCTTCCAATGGACAATTTGGCATCATGCCAGCTTACGTTTAAAAGACGATGTAAGGTCGAAGGACATTTTCGTGAGTAAACAACTTTGGATATAAATAGAATTGAGAGTTCCAGCTTTTATTTGGGATCTTATCTTTATGACTAGCTGTTGCTCGCGACTTCGTCTGCGTGAAATTGAAAATATTAAAAAAATATGGCCTATGTTACTCATAGACAACGTAGATATTTAATGGTGTATGAATTTTTGAAATTGGCCCAGTAGGTTTTGAGTAATTTCATTACATACAAATATACAAATATTAAAATCTTTTCTCTTTATAATATGAGTATAAAAAATAATAATCTTTTTAGGTGTGTTAGAAACCAATTTTTGTCAAGTTTACAGATTAAAATGTTTATCCTAAAAACTTTTAAGTTCTTTGTAGTTTTACAATAAAGTCTATGTGATTTAGAAAACATGAAGTGTCAGTCATAAATCGAGTGATAATAAAAACCGGTAACTTTTATTAACTAGTCAGTGTTTTTCCGAGAGCATACTTGTATCTTATAGTGCTCTATTCAAAAGAGTTCATCGACCCCTATCGACCTATTCTGACGTCACTGCTAAAGCTTATAAGCCTGAAATGATGAAAGGAATGTTTTAAAATAGAACAAAAGAATAACTAACAAAGATTTTATTTATACATTTAGGTGATGCTACTTTATGTGCCTAAATAGCAACTTATAAACTTTTATAATTAATAGTTTGCGCCCGCGACTCCGTTAGCGTGGAATTAAAAAAAACAAAAGTGAGTTGCCCGTATGTTCTTACAGACTAACCTCTACATCTATACCACATCGAAATCCGTTCAGCCGTTTAGGCTGCAAACTCTAAAAAACATCCATCTATCTAAACTTTCGCATTTATAATATTAGTATGATATAAATGCGAAACGATTGTTGGTTTCAACACCTGTCAAACGATTCAGATTACAGAGGACCTATCACGAATATTTGTGAGAAAGTTTCGTAACGTCGTCAAAAAAAATTGTACTAGTATTGTGCATCACCCGTAACCAACACCGGCCATAAAGTACACAAGCAGATATCGTACAGATGTCGCTAAATTTACGAATACTTTCTTGATAATTTCCGTGATAATCCCTCTGGAGATTAAAATGGAACTAACCGACATATCAAAAACATTAGCTCGCTCAGTTAGTTTATTTGTTAAATCTTTTAAACATAACAAATGATTCCTTAAAAATCGTAGGCATTTATGGAGGCACAATGCGTCAACCATGTCTTGATATTGACATAAAGTTTCCGTTCAAAAATATTCACAGCGCCTTATAGTACGGAGTACAATTCCAGCAGCGGCATTTTCCATAAAAATAATGGCAAGTAAACAGTTACATTTTTTAAATTAACATGTCCTTTTATCAGATAGCTGCGAATCTATTAAAATGACATGTCTAATAGATTTGTTATTCTTTCAGCGATAACTTTTACAAAAAGTAAGATCACGTCGGTTAAAGTATGTACAATTCTTACGTCAAAAAAAAAGGAAGTGTATAATTGAAAAAAAAAATTATGATTTTTTAATGTCTTATTGTTCTATCACGTTTTACTCCCTTAATATTTAATTCTGAACAATTTATATTCTTCGAGCGATGTTTTTTTTTTCTTTGCATTTGGTATCTAATTAGCCGTAAGCAATACAAAACAACATTCAACAATTGCAGACAACATCAATCTTTGTTGATTCGATACGTGCGTTCAGAACGGCAATCGATTCATTTTTCGTCGAATGGAAATTTCCTACAGCCAAGTTATCGATTTCACCCATACCTATTGTAATGGAATGCGCGATAGTTGGACACAAGTCGGACGAACTGTCGCGTGGCTTGTATGTTTATGAAAAATTTGCAATTGTAAAAATCGAATGCATTTTATTTATGCCATTTAGTACATATTTTATTCAGAACCATGCCAATAAAACTCTCAAGTCCTACGTTTCACATCCTATCAGATTTATCTACTCACAAAGTCAACTTCAATTCGGGGAGACTCCGCTCTTTTTCCTTTTTTTTTTAATATTATATAAGGTGGCAAACGAGCAAGCGGCCACTTGAATCCACCGAAATGGAAAGCGACCGCTGCCCATAAACATCCGCAATTGCAGATGCGTTGCCTACCCTTAATTGACGGAGGAGGAGACGCACATAAAGAGGACATTTCCCCTTCCTATGCGTCCGCTCCACCGACAAATCCACTTTTCCTTCAAACCCTTTCCTCTTAAGAGAAGGGTGGAAAGGGAAAGGGACTAAAATAAGGCCCCCTCCTTTAGTATTCATCTCATAAGATGATACTAGCATAGTTCATCTTAATTTTTTGCCATAAGTTTAATTGATACTAACGAAAAATAATTAAATTCAACACTGTGCAGTATTGTAGTTAATATTAGCAATAACAAACGTAAGATTTTATTGAAACATAACCATAAAGCTGAGCAATAAAACATTGTTTTTGGCTCCAACTCGTGTGCTGACGGAATGGAAGAAAACGTCATGTTACAAAAACAACGATTCATCTTGAACATTAAACAAGTCAGTTATGTTTTGTATGAAAATAAATATTTTTATTAAATTTTCTATTTGTAGCAACCACAAACTCACTATCATGTTAGTACAATCGAGGAATGTGGCTGTATTCCACCTTAAAAACTACAGTCGATTAAACTTTTTGTTTTCAAATGTGTCTGTACGAACAAAGGTCATTCGGTACACTACTAAATTATTTTGAATATTATTTCTTCGTCAATTGAAAGAAATGTTGCATGAAATTAGACATCTATAAATGGTACACCGCTAATTTCAGCAACTGTACGTCTACTTGGACTTATAAATTCGATCTTATATGTTTATTAGGAACAAAGTTTTCTAAGAAATATATGTTAGTTTAATAATAGCAATGTCTAGGTATTAAAAAATAATTAACCTACTACCTTATCAGCTGGATGATGCGATGGCGTCAAGATGGCGACGACCAGTTGATTATTCCAATGATTCACAGATAACTTTATCTTATATCATTAACACATAATCCAAAATAGGAAGTCTGCGAAAAAAATATCTTTGATATCATGATTGATTTTAAATAAACCGCACAACACCAAATATTATTTCGCAATAAATAGGTAATAAGCAATCAGTACAGTAGAATATTATAAAATCAATCTTTTATTGGAACATATCCAAAATATTTTTTATGTAGGTACACGTAAAACAGAATATATCGGGGTTAGAATTTACATTGTATGTATGAAACAACACGTAAACACGTAAGCGCGGTTTGTTATCTATGGTTGATAGTATATTTTAATAAAAGTCCTGAACAAGCCGGACTTATCGGGCATAATTTATGACGTCCTATTGCATTGAGCACTTAACAACGTCCGCAATAAATATGTAAAGCAATTTGTTTTATTATGCTAATTGTTTATTTTTTTCTTTATCGGCTGCCATGACTGAATTCACATTCTTATATGTATATCCACTTTCACACATCGTCATTCCTACTTAATTATTAATGACTTCGAAAGGAGGATAACAATTGGATTGGCATTTTTTAACTAACATAACTATCACTAACATCAACAGTTAAAGTCGGAACGACGCAAAAGCTGTCATTTCCAAGCAATGACCTATCCATCTATAGAGATCAGTGGTCTGAACCAAACTAACCTCAATTTCTCTATCACTGGCAACTTTTAAACTTCCTCTAACATTTTAATTCGAATATCACAAATAATAATAACTAAATAGACTTTAATCGAATAATTTCTATATCAATAGTTACGTGAATAATTTTGTTTGTAATGAAGGTTATTCCCATCTCCCGACCTTCAAGCTTCGTTGCGGACGCAACAACACATTGATTTGTATAATTTCATTCGATTGTGTACTTCTTCGTATGGAAAAATTATCTAAATATAGTGTAGGTTTTTTATAAATTAGTAATTATTTGAAAATGTAAAATAAATGCAGCTAAAAGGTATAACAATTCCTTCTTAACAGGAGCCCAGCCTCACAACAAACTAGGATAAAAGTATTTTTAGAAACGAAAACAATCATGTATCGAAAAAAGCTTATTGAAGTGTATTCCTGTTTTGCACACATCTAAATACCGCAATCAGTCATTAAGTGGCACGAAGGGTAATTCTTTGGTTAGTAAATATATAGGGAAACGTAAGGAATAACCATTTTTGCCGAGGCTCCTGAGGGAGCCCTCGAACTTAGTTACTCATAAACGAGGTTTAGACTGAGCGCCATCTGCGTTCGGCCACCTCAAGCCCGGTCGAGCTGTAAAGGCAAACTGACAACTCAGTCTCAAAAAGAAAAAGAATAGCCATTTAGTATTACAAAAATTGTGGTAAGTGTATGTTTTATATGTACAAACATCGATCCATCTAAAGTGGACATTTGCATTTATAACATTAGAAAGATTCTAGTTTTAACATATAATTCAAACTGTCATACAAATGAAGTGGGTGCTTTGAGGAATATCTATTAATTATCTAAACGTAATCCTTAAAATATTCCATAAACACTAGACTAGATGATTATCATGTTTACTCACGTCACGAGTGCGTCATTCACAATTGAGTCAAATAGACGAAATGTTATGACAGAAATATGTATATGGTAGCTTAAAATAGTCTAAACTCAGAATTCATTAATGGTTACTTAGCTAGAAGAAGATGTTTTTGTGAGATGACTCTAAGATCATCTTAGAGTGAGACATTAGATATAAAAAAAAATCTTATGAAGCATTTTTTAGATAAGTAACATCAAAATTAAATCAATCTTACAGTCAAACTATACCTACATTACTTTAACCTTATTTCCCTAATTGTTATTAATTAAATAGATAAAAAAATCTTTCCCTTATCCTACTTACGTAGGGTCCAGGTTCCACATTTAGTCCTCCATGTAAATCTATCTTCCATCACCTCGGTCCTCACTTTCTTCTTGATCATGTCACGTAGTACGGCAGTAAATATTGGTTAGTTTTTTCTCTTGTCTTATCAAACGGGTTAAAACGTTAACCTTGTTATAACTTTATATTGGTAGTTTGTTTATAAACAAAATGTTAATGCGTCAAATGTTATCACATACTTGTAGGTTACGCTATCTCAAAATATAAGTAGTTTTATCTACCTACACTAAACATTATGACAGAATTGTATGCACTTGTAAACGCCCATTCAGCAATTATGTCAAAGAAGGATTTTTTCCATTTTATGTAAATACTATTCCAATTTATAACACCTGTTCCGTAGTTTTTGCCTGTATTAGGAAAAAATATTTTACAGTAATCAAAACCCTTTAAACTTATCTCAACGAACAAGTTACCTATTATTATCGTGTATATAATATAATAGATTACACTTCTATTCGCTTGTAAAATTGATAAATGTGTCAAAAGCTATCATGTAGGTCACTTGTCACTTTATTTTAAATCTGTAAGAATTTGCTTGATAACTGGAGTATTATCAAGGAAACTGCAAGAGGGAATTACACAATAAACTTAATTAAATTAATGCGAATTATATTTTTTTATTAATTCTTATTATAATTATGATTAAAACATGTTGCATGAATCATCCTTACAAGTGCATTTTCATGAATGACATCACATGATTCATAAAGACAGAAATGAATTTCTTAAAATGTTCTACTAAACATAAACAATTAATGATATACGAAACTAGCTTTCGCCCGCGACTCCGTCTGCGTGAAATTAAAAAAAAAATAATCAAACAACTATGATTATCCTTTAGGATTCTCTTAGCTAAGTTACAATAAGATATACCGAAACTAGCTTTCGCCCGCGACTCCGTCTGCGTGAAATTAAAAAAATAATATAAAACATAGCCTATGTTACTCACTGGTAACGTAGCTTTTTAATGGTGAAAGAATTTTTGAAATCGGCCCAGTAGTTTTTGAGTTACTTCATTACAATCAAACAAAGTTTTCCTCTTTATAATATTAGTATAGATACAATCAGCACATCGTGCATGAATCATCCATGTCACTGCGCTTGGAAACGTGACGTAAATATGCAACAGATACGTAATCGCGAGTAAATCAATATTCTAGATATTTATAGACTCAGCTTCTGTTTCAATGCTCTGCGGTAGATCAGTTACGGCGTGCGACACGTGCTCGTGGTTTTATAAAACATCTTTGAAATAAAACCTCTTTAATCCGGTTTAATTAAATGATAACATTATATTAAAAGAGTTTTAAATGAAATTAAACACTTTCGTGACGAAATAAATGTACCATAAAAGGACAACGAACGGAGCAATACTCAATGTCTTTATAAGGTCGAATCTAATATGAGATTTTCTTTCCAACTGACGAGAACAAAACTGTTAGAAATTTTGCATGATTTACAAAATGCGGAGAATCCACATCTATACACTTGTGGACGACGTAAACCAAAAGGTATAAATAGTACAATGAACAGGACAATTTGAATTGACTTCTATTGGCTAAAAATTAAATTTACAATAAAACATAATCAAACAAATATGATTATCCTTTAGGATCCTCTTAGCTATGTTACAATAAATAATATGCTGTTTAATCTGTACAAAACACTGTCATATATCTGTATCTTCAAGGTAAACTTATCAATCTAATAAAAGTATAGAGTATCGATAAAATTGTGTAAGTAGAGGCGTATTCACGTCGTACTGGATGTGCAAACCGGAACAAACCAGTTTACGGCCAGACAATCGCCTCCGCGCCGACAAACGCACCTACCGAATTGTAAATAATTACTGCACAGCGTCTACACGAGACGACAGAACGATTTATTAGATACAATATCGAATGATTCTTATTCTGATATCGTTCTACTAACGTCTTTGACATTTTTTTATTTTAAAAGTTGGTACTGCTTTGACCGTATCCCAAACTGCATCCATATTCTGTAATATGAATAAAACAAATATTCCAAAACGCTAACCTAAAATTCGGTAGATGGCAGCACTTGTATAACAAAATGAACATTGCCTCTTTTGAAAACAGTCCTTAAAGTACAGTTAATAATGAAAACTTGAAACTCATTCGAGTATGTGATGTGAAACGTTATCGTTTTTATATTTTCACGTCATAAAACTTTACTATACTCGTACATTGTAAATAGCACACACTTTAAAAATATTCCTACAGCGACTTCCTAGTAAAGGTAAACAATCTGAAGCCCTAGTATTTTACCACCTCAAACCAGTAGACATCTCGAAAGAACTGACTTCTTATGTTTTTTAAACGAGGCATTTACGTCACTGCGTTTTTATTTGTATAACGACACATAACTAATATTAATTTGCAGTGTCAATTGGACAAAGGCGCACCTCGTTTTGTGACGTAATAAAGTAAATTCTGAAACGTCACACATTAGATCTATTAGCTAAATTAGAGCATGTTTACTGTGTATTGAATCTTCGTGTTTATATGTTTACTATGATTGTATAACCTATAGAGTTTGTAGTTTTAAACAGATTGTTATCTAAAGGTATTTCTAAATAAAGTTGGCTTATTTTAACTTTAAAGATGAAATTAGTTAACCTTTAAACTGCCTTTAAGTGCCTAAAATCGGAATCACTTTGGATTTCCGTAAATTAACTTTATTGTTTCAAAAATGCTACAAAATTTCAAACTATATTTAGGTCTAAGTAATGATATCTGTTGTAGTTGCAGGTGTTCGTATAAAAAAAATACTTTAAAATAAGAGCTGTTAACAAGATCAACGTAATAGTCTTACACAACCCTTGTATGAATTCATGTAACTACCATTCAATGTAAAATTACGTCCGATAGGGACATTTACCCCAGCAAGTGTCCTGCATAGTTAGTAAGTCTCAAGTTCTGTTAAACTGTTAACTTAATTAACATGAGTAAATTCAGTGTTGATTTAACGTCATACAAATGAATAGCATATGACTACAAACATGTATTATGTGAAAATTGTTTTATCACAAAATATAATGCTAAATAAATTAAGTTGCGAAAAGTTTACTCGAATTTGTCACGTTTCAACATAAGTTAGAAGCCTCAGGTTTTACACAGGGCGAGTATTAAAGCTGGTATTGATAAATTATTGTTTAAATTTTTAAGCCCCGATCCACACGAACGCTTTTCTAACGCGCGGTAAAAGTGCGTTCAAAAGGAACAAATGTATTTCCATGTATCTGTTCACGTTGTTAAAGGGAGACGTGTTCTTATTGAGTTATGATACATTTTGAGCACTGAGTGAATGAAACAAGAGTGATTTCAAAGTGTTCGTCGCAGAGCCGTCAACGCCAAATTTTAACGCGGCGTTAAAAAACGCCCGTGCGAATGCTAACTATAAATGTTATATATGAGATATTTCCACTTAGACCAATTATGTTTGCAATCGTAAATGCAAATTGTAGGATGGAATACCTAAAGATTGTCAATTAAGGGAAAAAAACGAGCACTTGAATTTTTATGTTGCCTTTACATCGGAAATTTCCGAGATTATTCATGAATAAATTCAGGCCAAACCGCTTCAGAGAGATAAGGAGCTAATAATTCAACGTAAATCGATCGCCGTAGCCTTTATCTTTTGTTTATCACAATTTAACTTTAATCTTTTATCTTTCACCTCGTCCGTTATTACGCAGTACTTCCTAGTACTGTTATTAAAACATTTTTTCTATCAATTTCTTTGAACACGCCTAATTTCAAATTATTGTCTGCACTCTCAAAGCTACTGGGAAAAACGAAAGCAATAATAAAATCGGATTCTAAAATAGGTCATGACCACGCTATAACGTCGTGTGAATTTTTCCTTTCTTGTATTTTTCTATGCTGTTTCACAATTTTATGTCGTATATTAATTTGCTGGTAACATCTTTTCACTAAATGGAGTTATATTTTAAAAACCTTTTCGCATCGATATAATGTAGAAGTCTAAAGTTCCATATTATAATCCGCAATGATGTTTTAAGCTGTTAGTATCTTTAAGACTTTAAGAATATAGATAACTTCAAAAATGTATTGATAATATTATGATCACGAGTATGGTATCGCCACGTGTTTATTACAATAAAGTGACCTAGTGCCTCTGCTTCAAGCAAGCCTATTAGGTTTTAATTTTCATACCTATTACAGTAAATTTTATTTAATTTTCTTCGCTAGAAATATTTTAATAGATGCACAACTTTTTTTTGGAATTTCTGACGCGGTAGTTTACTGGAACTTTCTGGAACAATGCTTTTGAATTCAAGGCGCAAATCCCTTTTGCCGCGTCGGAATTCCCGGGCCGGGGCCAATGTCGAATATTCTAGAAACGTAACCCTCTTACCCACCCCTTACCTTAACCGTTTTGGCGGCAACGTAACGGCAAATATTCATGCGACGTAATAACGAGCAATTATAACAAAAAATATTGTTAATATCACAGTTTCTTTAAAAAAATAAATGAACTGGTGTGTATCCAGTTTTCTTATTAGTCTAATAAGAAAAATTACGGGGTAAGGTATGTACCTGACAGATGAAATAAAACATGAGAAAATATTGAATAAGCTTTATATTTAGAAAAATTTCAGATCAGACAACGCAGATATCATGCAGTTAAATCGGACGTAAATATTCACTGTACTAAAAGTGCAATATTAAATTAGGACATTTTATTGTGAACACATGTAAGACATGGCAGTTCAGAAATTTAAACTCAATCCTCGCTAATCCCCTCAAAAAGCATTCATCATTTAAATCAGAGGCAAACTATTTTAAATACATTTTCGCAATATTTTTTTTTTCTAAAAGTATGAAAATGCTAGTCATTAAGTAGTCGTCACATCTTTAATCTCATTCAAATATCTTTACATATTACACCTTCATTATTTTTAATACGACAGTCTGCAGTTTAACTGTTTTCTATCGCTACAATATAATAAAGCTGGTCCATTTACACAGTCATTTTAACATCACATAAAATCATGCAAAATAATAACAAAAGTACTTCATTAGCTTAAATACAACATTAAAGAATTACGACATCAATTGTCGTTAATTTAGGATAATTTATCACTTGCTCTTCGCGATGACTACAACACGTTATCTTATTACGAACAGTAAAATTTATTTATATATAGTGTACATTGGTATGATTTATTAAGCAATAGCAATTTCACTAATATTAATTTTGCCAAACAATTAATTTTGATTCCAAATTCAATTTAAAGACAAACTTTCTATTTAATTATTCAAATATAAGTTAAGAGTTTTTTTTTATTGAAAAGGTAAAATTACACATTTTTGAAAAATGAACCAGTCGGAACTAAATATAATTCAATAACAATTATTTAAAATTCTCACGTACTTTGAACTATTCTATACTCGCCTCAAAATAAATAACACTATTGCTTATTAATAACAAATCACAGATATCTATCGCGAACTGCCAAACACAACTACTAAAATACTAGTATACAACATATACGAAATAACAACCGGGTTATAGTACAATGTCATGTTTAGATGGAAAACACCCGGTGCACGTCTTAAACTAAATACAGTCTTGAAACATACAACTACTGCCTCCAACGACCAGATAATACGATCCAATACTGATGAGTGCTATTACAATACGGTATTACAGAATAAACGGTCAATAAACATTCATGCAACAGTTAGGGGAAGCGGACCAGAATATGACTACAAACTATTGCATTGGGCGGTCTATAAACACAAATATGATCGATTAGACTGGATTTCCGAAACATTAGGCGGTTAAAGTTAGCACATTCATAGGTTCTACTCAACTCTGCGGCACTATCCCGTACGTATCACAGATAGTGTGTCGGCGCTTGTGTTGCGGCGGGCGCGCGCTGCCATTGCCCGTGGCCGCAGCGCGGTCACAAGTATGGCACGCAAGCGGCGCAGCGCGACCGCGAGCGCTCGGGGGACTCCGCGCGCGCCCTGCACACAAGCACGCCTCGTTAGCTCATGAGCTGCGCTCCTCGCGTCGGGACTCCGAGCGGCCGAGCGCCCTTCTCAGTTTCTCCACCAACCTGCTGTGGAACTTTTCCGTTTCGCGCGCGGCGCTGGGCGGGCTAGCCGAGCCCTTGGGGCTGTCTTGCGCCCGCAAGGAGACCCGCGAGTGCGGAGCGCGGCAGTAAGACAGGGAGCGCATAGCGGGCGCGCTGCGGTGCGGGCTGAGCGCGGAGCCCATGCGCGGCGACAGCGCCGGCCCCTCCGACCGCGACTCGGACACCTTCCGCACGCGGCCCCCCACGCCGGCGACCACCTTCTCCGCAGACTCCGAGGTGCGACGAGAGCGCTGCGTGTGGTAAATGTCCCAATCGTTCTTCACTACTGGCATCATAAACGCCATCTCGGCGATGGAAACGGTTCCTCTTGTGCTTTAACGTTTTTGGAGAAGTACCGAGTGCGGTGCGGTGAGAATTCCAGAGAATAGGTAGCTCTGCAATCGATACTGTTCACCGTGTATCTTTGCTCACACTTTATAATTCTTTTCAGATATTATATGATCAATGTTTATATAAACAAGATAATTTTGATAACATATAAAAATGGTTAAGGAAAAACGCCGGCTTTCACTTCAATGTCACACGCACTGACTGCAAGGAGTTGTTAACTCTAGGACGATTATCCGAAGAATGAAGATTTCATGACAACACTCAGATTATATGGAAAATATTGGCGCTGACGTCGCTACGGCGTTTAGATAAAACTTCAAGTATTCCTATTAGGGGCAAAAAATGTTTTTACATTCAGTAATTTCCTAGAAACAACCTACATAAATTATTAAAAATTAAAAACAAATTAATATTAAATAATTTTGTACTTCTATGGCCTACTATTTTGATAAATACATATAATTTTTCTATCATTCAACAGATGGCTAACAAGTTTATGCCACTCGACACCAGATGTCGTTCTTGAGAAATAAATAAAAGCGCTATCTATTGTTCATATATAAAAGCTTCAACAACGAAATTGCATAAATGGAAAATATGTTAGGATCTTCTATCGAATTGATCCAATGTTTTATACTTTAAAAGATTTCTAAAAATTAAGTTAGGGGCAATAAAAAGATCATCTTTTATGTTAATATTAAAGTTATATTTAATGCTTTAGTTAAAATATTAAAACAATAAAAAAGGATTTGGCGTACACAATTTTAACTATTTACAAAAGCGAATAAATTTTACATACGACCTACTTTTAATAAAATAGAAACAAGATTATTCAAAAACATGATAACGTTTAAAATTTTTCTAAGACCGTGGTTAACAATAAAAGGTGGGATTATGTCTTAAAAGATATGTCTTTTTCATATCACGTGAAAAACTACAAAAATATTTATTTAGACTACAAAATATTAAATGCACACTAGTAACAGTATCTGAGTATTATTATTTTTGTAAATGCAACATTCAACATAGCAATAATTAATGAATATTTTAATATTAAAACTTTAATTAAAAGCTTTAAAACTAACCAAAAAATATAAAAACTTCGAGCTTTTATCTTCTTCGTAACGTTTAGTTCCATGTTTTCCCGCAAGTGGCGAGGTCTTTTCATATTCCTGGTTTATCTATATCTTTTATAGATATATTAATACTTGTAGTTAGTACATATATTTAATTATTAGTTGCATTTGTATCCTCTTTAGATCTATCTGGATCGTAATATCCGTTCAAATTGACCATAGTTAGTAATTCCACTAGATGTCGCTGATATCCACATTCCATTAATTTTGTGACCACTTTATGAAGATATTTGGCCAATTTTTCAAATAAATGGTACAATTCTTCTAATTGAATGAAATTTGTATGTGAGAAGGATCCGTTGAAATCTTTCTGTTGCCATTCGCTGTAATAATAAATTTATTGTATTAATTTGTTACAAGATGGCGTTGTACTCAATCTTACAATAAATGACAAAAATAAGTCCCACTTGGGAGTTCTTGTTATTGAATAGAATTAAACAGAAAGTAATATTCCATTTGAAAGCTAAATTTTCCAACAATTTATCAATAAATCAATGTATGCATACATACCCAGCTTTCAAAACTCTGCTGAATTTCAGGATTACGGTAAATATATCGTTTAAAAGCTTCATAACTGGAGTCGATCTGTTATTTAGAAGACATCTAAATAATACTTTCTTTATATAAACGACATGACATTCGTAAAGATCGTCCAAAGTTCTCGCTTTTTTTAAATCGTTCTCAAATTCAGTCCACGAAGTGAGAATGCAAGTTGTTACTATATAATTATCTAAAGCTCTTATAAGGGAAGCCATCACATGTCTGTATATCTGTATAGATATGTATTGAGGCGATCTTAATAATTTTCTAGAATGTTCTCGAGTTAATTTCGCTGATAGTTTAAGATACTGTAACAAGAAGTAAACAATTTCACAATATGAAGCATAAGATTAATGAATTAAATAGCAAAAACAGTTTAAAACATTAATAAAAAAACATTTTGGAAATATGACAAAAGTTTTCAATATTTTTTACAATAGATGGCGTTATTACAAAAATTTTCGAACGCTATATAAATTATGCCAACATCGAAAAAACAATGCCCTATAACGGTGGCGAACATTTATTTATCAAAGTGCCATTTTTTTAAAGAAATGTTTAATGTAGTCTTAGACGTGCTATCAAATAATTTTGACTGCTATTATTACTTCAATTCCATGGTGCACGTTCTTCATAATTTTCTCCTAGTAATTTTATGATTTATCGTAGTGCCGAAAATATGTCCTGTGCCATTTATGGCACGAGTGCCACCCCTGCCCTTATAAAATTTAAATACGCTTAACCCTTAAATGCACTTTTTCTTTTTAAATACCATAAATTGAAATGGATAGTAAGTTGAAAATAGATAAAGGAAAAAAAAGAAAAAAAAAGTGATTTTTCAAAATAGTCTGTTGGGTAAGGAAGAAAAGACCGATGTACAAATGCATCATCATGCATTTAAGGGTTAAAATAACCCATCAGTATTAAAAAGAAAAGAAAAAAAAGTTACAAATACCTCAAAATCTTCACTCAAGACCCAAAAAACTCGTCTCATTTTGAGTAGAAAGTGGAAGACTTTAGCGTATCTGAGCAGCGCCTCCTGCGACAGTATGATGTTGAGCGGCCAGCGCACCGCGTAAGACAGCGCCAGGCACGCCAGCACGTCCGGCGAGCTGTGCTGGAAGCTCAGCGGACACTCCGCTATCGTGAACGATAGGTTCTCAGAGAATTTGTGCACATCTGGAAAAAAAGATTTTTAGGGTTAAGAAAAATATTTTTAGTTAAATCAGTACTGCGCTACAAGATTGGCGCAACACCAGATTATCGGCATATACGTTCCATCCCTATCTGACAGCTGTCAACGTCATTAGAAGTAATGGAATAGCGCGCCATGCTCGCGGGAGTCAGTGGCCTGAGTGTTTAAGTTAAATCCGCTAGTTACAGTTATATTAGTCCTTTCATTAGTAAGATATATAGAGAGAAAATATAAAAAATACAATTTAAATTAGTTGTAATACCTAAAGATAACGACTGCCTATGCTTTTTGTCAGGATTATCTGATAAAATTAGTAAAAAAAACTAATATAACGCCGCCCCTTTAACCCTCTATCATACTAATATTATAAATGCAAGTTTAGATGGATGGATATTTGTTAGAGTTTGCCGTCTAAACGGCTAAACAGATCTCAATGAAATTTGTCATAGATGTAGGGGATCCCGTGGAAGAACAAAAGGCTACTTACTTTTTTTTATTATTATTATTTCACACGGACAAAGTCGCGAGCGAAAGTTAGTAAAAGTATGACAATCCAATGAAACTTTTTTTTACGAAATAGCTGGATTTAGAACATGTTCCCAATTAACATTATTTCAATCCAGGGAACGAATCCAGTGCTAGATTAATAGAAAACCTTTTTGCAGTTAGTTACTTACGAGATATAGACGATCCCAAAGCTTTATCCAATATATTATGTAGTGTTGCGAAATTCAACAACTCTTGAGGATTCAAAGTTTTCGTCAATTTCGTAAAAAGGTTGTGACAAATGCTTCTAGAAAATTCCCCATCCATTAGAAAGAAATAATCCTTTAGACTTCTTAAATGTTCGAACATATCCAGATTAACAAGAAAATGTGTTAATATAGAATTATTTACAACTTCCAATTGATAAGTCAATGGCAACATTACAGATCTTTGTAAACAAGCTGTCAGTGTTGCTATATTATTAGTCGAAATTTTTGATTCATTTTCCTCGCCTGATATAAAATTCGACACAAATATATTATGAAAAGGTTTTTTCTTCACCTCCTCCATAATAATAGCGGGATCTGTGTAAAATGATTGTTTAACATCGACATTCATTTCGTTTGAAAAATAATTAATCGTATAGTTTTGTAAATTTTTAACACCGAATGGATCAAATGTATCAAAATTGTAGGATCCATCTATAAAATTGTAGAATGAATATTTGTTTTTGATATTCCTAACTGAATTTTCTAGATCTTTCGATGGAGTATCTGTATCTTCTATAGCTATATCTGTCGTGTCTTCTGAAACTGCCGCGTCTTCGTCTATTATTGAGAAATCAAATCCTTCAGAAGTTAAATATTCTTTATCTGATTTAACTTTGCCTGAATCTATATCTTTGCCGTCACTTCTCGGTGTAAATATATCATTAGTTAAACCACTGTCTAATGGTACATCTGCGGTTGTTGGTGTTTCAAGATCTAGCTGAAAATGTCGAAACAAAAATATCGATTATCTTTGTAAATACATGAAATAATCAGTTAATTTCATCATCATACTAATATTATAAATGCGAAAGTTTAGATGGATCGATGGATGGATGGATGTTTGTTAGAATTTGTAGCCTAAACGGCTCAACCGATTTTGATGAAATTTGGTATAGATGTAGAGGGTAGTCTGGAAGAACACATAGGCTCTTACTTTTATTTAATTCAACGCGGACGGAGTTGCGGGCAAAAGCTAGTGTTTACATATTTTGCTTTACCTGTGGAAAAAAATCTCCCGGAGTTATTGTTCCAGTATTAGGAGCTAAGTTATCTGAACTATCAACAAACGGCTTCAAATTTAACGTCAATCTTGATTTTCTACCACTTTCTTGGCTGCTTATTTTTAACCGTGTATTATATTCTGATGCTAATATTTTATTTTTATTCTGTACCGCCTCCTCTTGAGCTATATTTGCCGGTTCTTTTTTATGTACAATTTCTAATGGTAGATTATATTCCACACCTAAGACTTTTCTTTTATTTATCAAGGCTTCTTTCTGTGCGTCCGTTCTCGGTTCTATTGGCTCTTTGATTTTTTCAATACCAAATTCCGTTCCTAGTACTTTTAATTTGTTTCTTTTAGCTTCAGAAAATGTCGACATATTATTTTCTTCATCGACTGTTAACTGAATTATAGGTATCATTTCATTATTATCGTCATCAGTTTGACAGAATTCGTGACACATCACTTTATGTTTATTTCTCAAAGCTTCTTCTCTAATATTCATAAATGTTTGATTATCTAATTCAGTATTGAGTTTACCACCAATAATATTACTTGATGTTGTAAAATCTCTCATATCTGAATTATTCTGATTGTCCACATTTAATACATTTCCTTGTGAATCTAATACTTTATTGTCACAGTCTTCAAATTGTACTTCATTTACGCTTAAAGTTTCTGTTCTTTTCGCATTATCTGCATTCTGATTGTCATTATTTGATATGTTTTCGTTATCATTAATTTCCATAGATCTTAATGAATCAGGTGTTCTAAATTCTAACTGATTGCTAACTTTAGATTCAGTATCGTCTGATTTTAAATCTAAACTTTCGATAGACATATCCATAATTTCACCATTTCTTTTATGTTCAAGTTCTAATTTTTCCCTTTTTAAATTTCTCTCTTCAGTAGAGAGCAATTGTATCCTGCTTTGATCTAATTGAAGTCTTTTAATTTTCCATTCTGTGTGTAATTTACTCTTTTCTACTTCCATGTTTAATTTTGAATAGTATTCCATTATTTTATTCCTAAAAAATGCAATAAAGTAGACGATATAATAATAAAGAAATGTAGAGGACTTTGTTTGTGCGGAATTTAAAAGTGGCCTAAGTTATTCATGTACATCTTGGAATAGACAAACAGACAGACAAAAATTGATTTTTTCGTTACAAGTAACACAAATACATCATGTGAGTGATTTTTTTAAATTACATACAGATGTTCCAATTGTACTTATATGTATGGATGTATGGATGGATTTACCTCTCATCATCCTTCAATTTGGAGTCAACTTCTTCCGTAGCTTTCTCTAATGCTTCTTCTATTTCATATCGTTTTCTTTCGCGTTGTTTTGCTTTATTTTTAGCGGCTTTGGCCTCCGCCATTGCGGCCTCCAGCACTCGCAGAGAATGTTGTTTTTCAGCTATTATTAATTGTGCTAATCGCTTGCGTTCCGCTGAAATGGAAATGAAACACAATAATTAAAAAAAAACGTATTAGTTCAAAGAAAAATTATTGGTAATCGTCTGAATAATTATGATGACTATTAAAGTAAATATTATTGCCTATTGCCCTCGATTTCGTTAGCACTGAATTAAAAAAAAACTTTTAAAAAGGTATAGCCTATGTTACTTAGTGATAATGTAGCTTTCTAATGGTGAAAGTATTTTTGAAATCAACTAATTAGTTTTTGAGTCTTCATGTTATATACAAAAATACAAATCTTTCCTCCTATTAATTTTAGGCTTTTAGTAAAACTATTTTATACTTTATCGTTTTATAATATTATAGTATTTAATATTAAGTATTATTACACTCACCAATAATCTTCTCCATAGTTTCAGCTTGTTTCAGCGACGCCATTTCCGTGAAAGCCTTCCTTTCTGCTTCTTTCTTCAGTAAAATCTGATCAAACGTGACCGGCTCCCCGCTGACGAAGAGGCATCTCGTTCTGTATACATCTAGAACTTGCTGTTGACGCTCCAACTCCTCGAATGTGCCACAACATTTAACTGTAGGGTGGTCTGATGATATGAGGACCACTAGAGGATCCTAGAAAACAATAAATAACAAACCATCTTCAACTACAGAATTTTGAGTATTTCTTGAATATGATAAATAAATATACTTATATATTTAACAACTATTTATAGCAAAATCTACTATTATACTAATATATTGTCCTTTTTATGTCCGACATAATTGACAAAAAGTTCAACAATTTATAATGCAAATTTGGCTATCATTATTTTTACACTAATACTTTTATTTCATATAACATATTTTATTACAGAAAAACTAAAATATTGTTTAATTTGTCCCTAGAACGCTAACCCTTTTATATTCTCTTTTACTGACACAAATATCACTGTGGTCGAAAGCCATAATTAAATATTTCGCATGGAATCCGACTATCCTTTACATCTAGGCCAAATTTCATCAAGATCCGTTCAACAGTTTAGACTACAAACTCTAACAAACATCCATCCATCTAAACTTTCACATCATACTAATATTATAAATGCGAAAGTTTAGATGGATGGATGGATGGATGGATGGATGGATGTTTGTTAGAGTTTGTAGCCTAAACGGCTGAACGAATTTCGACGATTTGGCATAGACGTAGAGGATAGTCTGGAAGAACACATAGGCTACTCAGTTTTTTTTTTTTTAATTCCACGCGGACGGAGTCGCGGGCGAAAGCTAGTTTATAATGTTAGTATGATAGTATGATATACTTACACTGGGATTACATAACTTGAGCAATCTGAGCGACTTCCCGCAGAGCAGTATGTAGTGGGCGAGCGAGCGCAGGAAGTCTGGCACAGACACACTCACCGCTATATAGAACCCTTTGTCCCAGTAACGTTTAGATCGAGAATTCACATACTGATTGTCCTTTTTAATGAAAAACTCATTAAATCTATCATCCAATTCACCTTCAAATATAAACCTTTCTATAAACCTAGAAAAAAATACATTTCATTGTATTAACATTCAATAACCTTCGAGATTATATACCATGCTAAAAATCGAGATTTTTTTTCTAATTTTTCATTTTCTAATTATCTATATATTTTCTCTTGACAAATTAAACAAAAAAATAATTAACGTAATCGGTTCAGCCACTCACGCATGATGACAAGACTAAAGAAAATAGGAGATTCATTTTGATATTTATAGCATTCGCCTACGATTCCGTCCGCTCGAAATTAAAAAAAAAGCTTATGTGGTCTTCGAGATTATGTTCTACATCTATACAAACTTTCAACGAGATCCATTAAGCTGTTCTGGAGACAAACTTCCATCCACCCATCCATCCATCTATCCATCCATCCATCCACCCATTCATCCATCCAACCACCCGTCCATCCATCTATTTAAATTCTCTTTTAATGATAATAATATGTTTAAATACAAAATGTATCAATATAATTTGAATCTAGTGTATCTGTAGCAGTTTCACAAATATTTTTTTTACACAAGTATAAGATAAGAGAAAGTGAATTAACTTACTTGAAGTAAACTTTGCAAACGGTAAATAATGAATTAAACAAAGTCAATGCAGTAGTTTTGTGCGTCACCAGAGATATTTCATTGAACAAATATGACATCAGTTCAGCTCCATGAGGTATTGTTGTTTTTGTATCTGGAACATTTAAAAAAGCACAATTTAATATCCTAACTTGTATAGATTTTAAAAATATTAAGGTCATATTGGTAAAGTAACCGATTAAAATAAATTAACCATAATTCTATTACAAATGTCCATCCAATTATTTTATAACAGTTTTTTTTTTTACTTCCTATAAATCTATACTAACATTATAAAGAGGAAAGATTTGTATTTAGTATGTATTGAAATAACTCAAATCTACTGAGCCGATTTTGAATTTTTTTTTCACCATTATCACTGAGTAACTTAAGCTATATTTTTCACTATGTTTTAACTTACACGTGGAATATTTTGCAACAGCTAGTACACATAAGAAAATAAAAATAAATTATTACCTGAATCAATCATTTTATAAATGGAGGCAATAGTTTCAATTTCATATTTTAACGGCTCGATATGATGTAAAATATTCAATAATGTGGGCATACAGTTCAACTCTTCTAACATATCTTTACAATCCTCATATACTTCTGTAGCCAATAGACGAAAATCTAACAAGTACTGTCTGATCACTTCCCGTGCCGCCTTAAAAAATATAAATTACAAATTACTAATTGTAAAATATGGAATACTATGAAAAATCCAAAATGAACGCCGTCACAAAATGGCGGATAACATCTTGAACAATCCCCGCTTAACATGGATATCAAATGAGAGCTTGACTAGTAGAGTTATGCTATATACTATATGACTATGAAAAATCCAAAATGGTCGCCGTCACAAAATTAAGGTTTGACTAATAGTACAATATGGTAAAATATAATTTAAATGAACAGCCTTAATAATAAACGCGGTATAAAGTTAAACATAGGAATAAACTGAGTATAAGCAAATATTAGTACAAATTTTGCTTATAATCAGTTTATTCCTAAGTTTGACTTTATACCGCGTTTATTATTAAGGCTGTAACTATAATCTTAATTGCTAAAAATTATTGTTAATAGTTAATTGAATCTTACTGAGAATTCTTACCTCATGTACAAGTCCTTTACTCTGAAAGTTGTCATCAACAGTTTGGTTGAAAGCAAACTGACTTAACCTTTTATAATATGTTCCAACAACAAGCAAATCTGACACATAACCCTTTAAACGCTCCTTTGATATTCCCTCAAGTACTAAATTCTCCTTCATATAAAAGCAATTAGATTCTTCACTAAATAGAAATGAACTTGTTTCAATGCCAACTGAAATATAATCATACTGATATTATAAATGTGAAAGTTTAGATGGACGGATGGATGTTTGTTAGACTTTGTAGCCTAAATGGCTGAACGGATTTCGATGAAATTTGATATAGATCCAAATGATAGTCTGGAAGAACGCATAAGCTACATGCACTTTCCACGCAGACGGAGTCGCGGGCACAAGCTAGTTCATAAAATAAAAGTAAATAGTTTATTTGATGAATTTTACTTTATTGATGTTTACTTACTTATTAGATATTTTATATGTCTTATAAATTGCTTCTCGTTTATTACTTTTAAATGTGGTAGTTGTGTTTTATAAACTTTTTTCCATAGAGCAACTTCCCTTGTTGATGTCGCAATTATTTGTCTTTCATTCACTAACGGCATTTTTGCTGTAAAAAAACATTAAGATATTAAAAAAATCATGCTGAATTTGACAATTATGTTACAACTAGACAAAAAAATATATATCTTACTAATATCATAAATGTGAAAGTTTAGATGGATGGATGTTTGTTAGAGTTTGTAGCCTAAAGGGCTAAAAGGATTTCGATGAAATTTGGCATAGATGTAGAGGATAGTCTGGAAGAACACATAGACTACTCGGTTTTGTTTTTTTTTATATCATGCTGACGGAGTCGCGGGCGAAAGCTAGTATTAACATAAAACCAAATTATTAAACAAGCTTTAGACTTTAGCCCTTCAAGTTTTACAGCTAACTACATGAAAATATAGTATATATAATAGTAATATGTTATGACAAATAAAGGCTTATTATTATTATTTATTATTACATGAAAATAATTCCTTATTAAAGTCACATTGAAATGTTTACTTACATACAATATTCCATATATTTGCAGGTACGTTTTTATCAACTTGTGTGGCAATCTCCCAAATATCAACAACATTTTTATCAGCCCTGTACATTTCTTCAACAGTACAACCAGTGTTAGAAGACGGAAATGACACCTAACAAAAACATACAATCAGATAATTACATTACTATTACGTCAATATACATAGGGTTCAAATTCCAACCAAAAAATAATTATGCTAACACTTGAATATTGTGATATATTTTTGGTAAAATAATTTTTCCCACCAAACTTAACTTATACTTTTGCAATAAAACTTCACTTTGTCTTTGCAATTATTACAAAATAATCAAAAAGTCAAATATGGGTACAGTATAGAATTTAATGTCTCTGTTAACTAATTTTAGGCATTCACTTGAAATAAAAGATGGAAAGGATGGTTGCAGAAGAATGTGATTTTCAGAACTCCAAAAGTACTATGTAAATTTAGATTGACGGATGTTTATTAGAAGTTATGTTCAGAATGGCTAAACAGATCTTAATGAAATTTGGCATAGATGTAGTATATAGCCTGCAGGAAACATAGGCTACTTTTGCTTTTTATAAATTCCGCGCGGATGGAGTCTTAGGCAACAGCTAGTGTAAGTTGTACTTACTTTAACATTCAAACCCAATGACTCAACATTACTTGGTATCTCTAAATCTCTTGGTGCAGTTAATTTGGGAATATTAAGGATATTACTATTTGTGTATGATCCAAATCCAGCTGAAGAGTATGATGTCAGTGATTTCGGCCTCATAAAAGATTTAATGTTATGCAATCCTGGTACTTCAAAATTAGTATTTTCCTGAATAACTGTAAATATAAAGAGATAAAAATATTAAAATTGCTCACTATGCATTATTATTTAAGTAAATACTATTTATTTATTTGAAATACTTAAAAAAGTTTATTAAATCATTGCAATGTCAATTTGTAATAGAAAAATTAACACATTATATAAATATTTTTAATACATTTAATTTAAGATTGTGAAATAAAAGTAGCAATTTTAAAATGTTTTTACATGATTTAGAATCGAAACTCTCCACTGTATATGCTGTGTAAGAATTCTCATTATCCGGAACCAAAGCTTGCTTCTTTATTGTAAATGGCAATTCAAAAATAAATGAAGGATAATATGAATAAGGCTGCGGTGATCCAAATGCTTGTCTTGGTGGCTTAGGTAACATATCATCAAGGGCTCCAAATGAAAAAGGGCTCTGAAATATAATTTAAACTATAAGTATAGACATAATGTAAGGAATTTTATCTATGTACAAGTTAGTATTTGTTTATTAATTTTATTTAAAATATAGAAAGTAAAACATTACCTGAAACATTTCCGTTTCCAAATCTGGTTTCTTTGTATTTTGTAAGCAAAGGAGAAGTCTCAAAACATTTTGAAAATGGTCTTTATAGTCACCAAAATCAGTTTTATGTATCACATTAATTAGACTCTTCAATTCTACAGACCTCTTGTATTCCGACACATTCCTTGCGTTTTGTTGAGACACAAAACAAAACGACAATAAGTCTACCGTAGGCTCGTTATTTGAGTTCGGAATACTTAAAGTAGACTTTTTCAAAATGATCTCATAGGATATTGATCTCATTCTAGATGCAAGAACAGTTTGTGATGTACGGCTATGAGTTGTATATGCGGATGCAGTTTTCCGGCATAATTCAGAAATAAGCTCGTAAACTCCATTTGAACAATTTATGTCCATTATGCTTCTTGAAGGTTCCTTTTCAGATATTAAGCTATGTGAAGAATATTATTTAAATGTATACTCGTTTTAGCTATAACATTTTATTAACAGTGAAATTCAAGCTCTTTCAGGAATAAAAAATCACAAAATCCTGAAACAAAACAAACTTGTTTGACATTTTGTCATTTATTAACGATGACAGATGACATTAAATAATAATTTTGACAACTGAAATAAAAAGCACAGATCTTTAAAAAATAACCCTAATAAAAAATAATAGTGGCCATTGGTTCTGACTTTCTTCTAATTTTTTAAAGGACCACTTTGTTTTGGTGTTTTTAATTATCTAACATAGCCGAACATTAATGCAGTGCTTTTTTAATTACAAAGACTAAAATATACTATTGTTATATTAATTCTTGGTTAAAAAAAAATAATCGGTATGTTAAGTCAAATATGTGAAACGATTCGGATTCGGCATTTTTCGTTCTCGATTTCATCTCCTTCCTAGTAACCTATAAAATCTGCGAATATTAAGTAATTGTAAATATTTCCAAACATTCAATGTCTTTGACTTAACATTGTAAATGCTACTCAGTTTAAGTTAGATAAAAATGAATCAAGCACAAGTTACCAAACTTGTTTCAAAATTACGAATAAATGTAGCTGCAGAGCCTCGTCGGCTTAGAAATCCCAAAGGACCGGAAGGCAGGTTAAATAAATTACGAAAAACTGTCACTGGATTAATTAAATATGAAAGAATTGAGTTAAATTACAACCGAGGCGATGAAGCTCGTCAATATGCCGAAAGGGTAAATATGCTTTACATTAATCAATTTAAACAAGACTCTAAATATCGCACTAAAACTTGGTCGTGTATAATCATCACGACTTTAACTAGATTAACGGAATGTAAAGAGTTTAAAAACTAATATTTGTATAAGCGTAGATTTTTATGACTACCAAGGATACCAACACTGTTATGTTACATGTAACTTTTTAAATAAGTATTTATCAAATTGTTTTCATTTCAGCTCATATCTGAAGCTATTACTCATGGTGATTGTCACAAGCCAACAATGGAAATAGCAGATTATTGGTTACTTGAAAAGGAACTTGTACATAAATTATTTAAAGTTCTTGTGCCAAGATATGAAAATTTCAATACAGCTTATACAAGAATGTATAAAGCACCACGGCCACAATACAGTCGAAACATTGAAAAGGCTGTTTTAGAACTCCGAGGGAACCCATATCCTGCTCTTGTAAACAAACAACACAATAACAGACATCTAATTCAAAATATTTTACTAGACGCTGCTAAATATGATTACAGACAAGCTAAATATGCAGAAATGGCTGATAAAATAGGAAGGTCTGCAGATCAAGTCGCAGAAAAATCAACCAAAATGGGGGATTCTGAAGATAGTCCTACAGTCGATTCTCCCAATAAGCAAACTAACTGAAAGCTTTAAGATTAATATTTAGATAAATTGTTTTATAGTCACATAGGAGTAGAAAATATGAATTATAATAATAGTTTTAAAATGTAGACAACTTTTATTTACTTGATTAAAAATTACAATAAAAACTACTTCCTGGTACCAATTAAACATACAGGACATGTTCGTGATCAGTCAACCTTTGCGTTTTTTTAGCTTTAAAAATATTTGCAACAGTAAGCTTATCAGCTAACAGATGTCTGGTGTTAAGTGACACATATCTGGTAATAACCAGGAGTTCTAAATACATTTTCATTGTGGGTGTGAAGTTAATGTTTGTAATAGAATTGTCAGGTATTGGTATTGGTCTGAAAATTAATCTATTCTTGTAATAATCTAGGTAGGTATGCCACACTGTTTCTGACAGAGACGACCTTGAAATGCAACATAAAAACATATAATGCTTCACAAAAACCTACGCTAATTTCAAGGAAATATGAAGTTAACTTGATTTTATTATAGAATAACCTTGGGGAAAAGAATCAGAATTAACGTATTGGAAATAACAAAGTTTTGAATTAAAGAGTCTATTCTTTGTCCGAAGTCGCATTTCAGATAGACCTAAATAGACTATTGTAGTTTGAATGGATGAGTTGAATTCAATTTACAATGAGTGATTACGAAAAGTGAGGTTATGTTTGTCTCAATACGTGCAAGAACAAGGCACTTTTATCTACTTATTTGATAAGGCAGTAGATCGAAACAGTGAGTGACTGGCGCTTGTAAAATTCACTTGTTTAATCAATAATGATATAATATTCCAATTTTCTGTTAACCTTAATATATTTTTGCAGGTTTTTCTGTAAACTGTCGCAATGGATACGGGGGATGAAAAAAAGTCAAACCATAAAATTGTAGTTGTAGGATCGGCTAGTGTTGACTTTACAACGTATGTATAAATTTATAACGAATGCAAACACAGTTCAGTTACTTATGTTAGATATGTTATAGGTACGCTTCTAGGCTTCCCAATCCAGGAGAAACGCTTCATGGATATAAATTTGTAACTAGTTACGGTGGGAAAGGAGCCAACCAATGCGTGGCTGCAGCTAAACTTGGAGCCAATACATATATGATAAGTAGAGTACGTTTAATTTATATCAATTGTTGTGAGGTTGTGACGTGTTGAAATATACACACAGACGTAAAAGTAATCTCGTTCGTTGCACGTTTAATTAACCAACATAAATATTTTCCTTTTAGCTCGGAGATGATAAATGGGGAACCGAATATAAAAAGTATTTGAAAGAACTTGGCGTAGATGTAGGTCACGTTACATTAACATCCAATGTCTCAACAGGCATTGCTCAAATTATGGTTGCAGAGAATGGAGAAAATCAAATAGTAATCGTCCCAGGGGCTAACAATCATTTAAGTTGTATAGACATTAATGCAGCAGCCGAAATAATAGAAACTGCTGATGTTGTCATAGGACAATTGGAAACACCACTTGAGTCAACACTCGAAGCTTTCAAACGTTGCAAAGGTGTATGTATTTTTTTAACTGTGCATTTATAGTCTAGCAACTCTATTGGTGTTTGCCATATAAATTAAATATATCTTTCAGCTGAAATTGTTTAATGCTGCTCCAGCTATAAAAGATACCGAGTTTATCTTTCCCTACTGTTCAATTCTATGTCTCAATGAATCCGAAGCTTCATTATATGTTGGCTTCGCGGTTGACCTAACGTAAGTTAAAATATGATCTATCTTATTTTAGTTAACTTTTCTTGTAAATATTCTTTCTTCAACATATACCATTACAGGAATGGATCATTTGCTCTGAAAAAAATTCTAGAATCAGGATGTGAAACGGTTATAATAACTCTCGGAGATAAGGGTGCTATTTATTCCTCAAAACACGATAACAAATGTATTTACGTCTGTTGTGAGACAGTTGTACCCGTTGATACAACTGTAAGTACTTACTTTGTTATTTATCTTCTTTTTATCTGAAGTATTGTCCTTTATTTAAAAATGTAAATCTTACTTTTGTAAAAACAGGGAGCAGGTGATGCCTTTGTTGGTGCTTTAGCGACATTTTTGGTGACTCGTAAAGATTATCCTTTACATCAAATTATTGGTGCGGCTTGCGCAGTTGCAACTATGTCAGTTATTAAAGAAGGGACTCAAACTAGCTACCCTACTTGTTTTGATGCTTTCGCTAAGGAGTACGAATACAAAGAGTTGTAAAACACTATTTTCTATTTTTATTTCACCTTAATTCCCTTATCCTTTCTGGGTTTAACAACTAGTTAAAGTTACATTTCATTTCATGTCTTAAGTCATCATCATCTTCAGCACAATATACGTCCCCATTGAGGGGTATGGAGTCTACCCTAAGTTAGAGGTGACTAAGCCCTAGTCAACCACGCTGGCCATGTGCGTATTGGTTGACTTTACACGTATCTTTAAATTTCTTCACCGATATCTTAAGTACTTCTTATTAAAATTACAATGCGAAAATGTAGATGGTCACTCCAAATAGGCATAACAGCTCTGATGAACTGCACGGAGAAAGACATATCTGATATGTTTGCAATAGTGTAGAGGCTAATTAGTTTTTTTTATTCAGCGCGGACGACGTCGCGGGTAAAAGCTAATTTACAATTAAAACAATATTTGAAAGCAAACGTTTATTATTACTTAGCATATAAATTATAATATCTAGTTACATTTGGATTAAGGAATCTAAATAATAGCAATTCTAAAATATATGATTACGCATAGGTTAAAAAGAACATATTCATTCTAAAAACACAAGTTTGACAAAATGGGCACATCACCACACCTACACCAGCCTCCATAGGAACAAGGGGATTAGTTACTTTGCCTTGCCTATATTATTGTAATTTTATTGTGTATTTCGGTACATGTTCTTTCTACAAGATTCTACTTTAAGTCTCTAGTACTCCTAGTCTTAAGTGAATAATAAATACGTATACATTTTATATGTTGTCGCCAAAAACATGGGCGTTTTCCAAATAGTGAGACGCTTATCATATACTCGTACACCTAATTAATGATTTGTCATTCGTCATAAGAATTTTTAAGCTATTTATTAAAACATTTATTCAACAATATGGCGTGTGGCGGATGTCCATGGGCGCCGGTGTTTCCTTGACACGAGAAAACACCGTGCCCTGATCGTTTGCCCCCTTTATGATATAAAAATTATTCTGGTAATGCTAACATTTTTGATTCATAGGATATATCATAATTAAACAAGCAGAATATATAAAATGTGAAACAGTGACATATTTATACAACGTGGGCAAAATGACCATATGACAAACCCATCCATGCAGCATAAAAATAAAACAAGACAAATAGAGGCATATTCTTTCAATGGCAAAAACTACAGATTTTATAAATTCCGGATTCGCGAAAGTGAAATCAAATTTAATAACGTAATAACTATATTTTATCCGCATTAGATTCTTAAGTTTAAACGCATCTGAACAATCTGATACAATAAAAAAAAAATAGTTTTATCTCATTGGAAGTTAGCCACACGGATGTAAACTAACATATAACGAACGAAAATATAAAACTATACTCAGTAAATCTATCTAAACTAATTCTAATATATAGAAAACCTAAATGAATTTTAACACTTTATAATACATACACATATTATATAATTTACCTGTGTTATTACAATAATGGTTAAATATTTCATCGAAAAACAAAGGTAATATTTTAAAGTATAGCCTAGTTTTGAACATATATTAATAAAGCTAATTTATAAAGATTAAATTCAACAAAATATTAAGGCTTACATATAATAGAACATTTAATAGCGAAATTATAGTTGTTGAAGGTTGGTGCCGAAAGTTACGTGTAAAGTTTACAGGTAAAGTTTTATTTGATCTGACAAAATTCAACATGACCACATCATACTTTAGATAGATTATCTGTGCATTCCCCAAAACTTTTAAATCATCATCATGGTAGTTTTTCTTGTTACAAAACTTGCAACACTAACCTTTTTGGGATTATTTTTCAGAAAATACGTAATAATCTACCAAAATATACCTAGAGTATGAAATCCCTTATTAATATGGATTTTCGATAGGATTATACCCTATATCTTTCCGATAATTTAGAACTCCAGAAAAGACAATTAACAAATGTTTTTATTTTTTTAAGTCCATTATATTCTTTTAATTTGAACAGCTTTTTCCTTTATTGAATTGCTATATTTTTTAAAATCACGTAAGCTGCTTTTTTTTAAAATCAAACGAACTATATTTAAGATACCTCTATAACATCGTCAATATTCTAACGTCCAAGTTATTTACTGAGGCTATGTACGGTAGCGATCTACCGTCGATTTAATGTTGCCAATTAAATTATAGAAGGGTATTTGCACAAATCGGGACCTTCAAACAACATTGTTATTTATAGTTTGGAACACTTTTACTGCTGTTTATTTAACAGTAGAAAGACGATTTACCGGGTTAATGTCTTAAGAAAATCGCGTTTTGTGCACATCTAGTACATATTGTAGTGTGTTGTGTTCATGCTTATTAGGTTTGATATATTTTCCAACATACGATTTGCTAGTTAAAAGGATACCGAAATGCGCGGGGCAGTGGTCCCGCTGGGCGCGGACGGGTGATGACGGTAGTCCGGATAATCAAGTTTCAACTCTACTTATTTCCAAGAGACAAGTTTCCTGTCCGTCTATTTTTGGAAAAACTACTCAGCAATACGATAAGGGTATTTTATTATTATATAGTTTTGTATTGGTCGAGAAAAATTCTAAATACGAGAATGAGAATAGATAGTAAGGTAATTGAAGTGGCGATATAATTTTCACATCTACCCCCAAACCTCGTCATTGATAATTAAGAAATTGTCTATACTCGAACATCGTTGCCATTACAAAAAAAGCTTTATTAGAAAAATTACCGTCTGATCCTATTTGTTGAATACTAAGGTAATATCACATGTTTCAGGCCATAAAAGCAAAAAGTAATTTTTAAAATTGACAAATGATGCAGTATTTCTCGGTTTTAATATTATAAACAGAGATGTGTCATCTGCAATAAAATGAAGACTAAAATAGATGAAAAGCAACATTTCCTATACAAAAATCAATATTTTACAACGCCAATTGCATGGCAAAGTTAAAAAAAAAGCATTTACTTTACTGATAAGATTTTTTTGAAAAAAAAAAGGAATAGTTAATATGCAAGTCAGCTTTCGTCTAGAAATATGATCCATTAAGTTTTATTACTTACCTCATATTATTTTTAGCTTTTAACATACTCTTCATAATCCATTCAGATTTATCTTTAAATATTATAACTATGTATTGTATTTAAGATAAAACATATCAGTCCTACATATTACAATTAGTACATAGTACATACATTATTTATTATGATTTTCTATGTTAACTTAAATTAACTTTGAAATGATATGCAAAAAATGGAAATTATGTTAAAAGCAATAATTCAAAATTATGGAAAATCTTAGTTTTCTATTACCTGTCTTTTTTATCTTGAAGTAAAGGTGGTCATGAGGATCTAGAAACAGATTTTTTTAGTAATAATCTATATAATATATATTATATAAATATTGTACAATATATTTTTATTCAAAATCGAATAACCAGTTGTATTGCAAAGCAATGTTCTCTTAATTTATTTATACATTAAATCTTAGACTTTTTACCATCAATTAATTCAACATTTTAACAATACCCTATTATTAATGCACATAAATATGGTCAATGTCCCTAGCATTTGATTTGTTGAATTGTTCAGTGAAAGACATACAATCTTTCTAGTTCACTCTCATTCACAATTTGTAGTAACATTTGTAGGTCTTCCAAACTGGAGATATATTTAGGTGCTCCAATAAATTCAACAGGTTTACCTTCTAACTCAATGTTATATTTCAAATTTTTCGGACATGTTACCAACTTTAAACATTTGTTGCCTAACATTTTTTTAAATACAACATGTGTTACATTTGCGATATTAGGAATAGAAATGGTGACATTTTGTTCATTGGTTTTTGTATCAATTACTTTTACTTGGTTGTTCATGTCAAGTGGAGTTAATTTTAAATCATTAGAAGGAACAATTTTATTGTTTTCCTTAGGTTCACTCCCCACTAGATTACTAACTTCAGAAGTATCATCTGTTCCTTGACTTTCACTTGGTAAATGTTCTTCAATACCTTTTTTTAATGCCTCATCAAGTATTGATGGACTGTTTGGATTTATCAAAGTATCAGATACTTCGGTGAATGGTTTTTCGTCAAATTTCTCCAAGCCATCATCTTTATCCTTACTACTGCCAGTGATGTTGTTTAATTGATCCATATCTTCTATTAGTTTATTTACATCAGAGCTGTCAACATCCATTGCAATTGGTTCTGAGGCTTTATTTTCAACATTTGATTTTCCTAAAAGCATTGATTCCACATCATTTGATTGTAAGTTATCTTTTAAAGGTTCAGAACTAGGTTCAGTCCCCTTTTGAACAGTTTCTTGATTTTTCTCTGTAATATTGTCATTTAGAATGTCCATTATTGATGGAAATTCTTCAACCTTTACTTCAGGGGCTTCTGATTTTATTTTTTCCATTGGTTTTTCATTATACATTAAGTCTTCTAATTCTGCCGCTATGCGATCATACACTTTATCATCTTTGGGTTCTTCATTTTTAGGAAAATAGTCTATGTGCCAATCTTCTGATGGCAATATACTTTTATTTAGATTAGGTAATAAATCAGATAAAGATACTTTGTTTTTCAATTCATTATTATTGTTGGTGTTTATTGTTGGTGAAGTAAATATAATACTATATTGTTTCAAGCCCGAACTCACTTTTTTAACATTTGTGTAGCTTTTATCACTAACTAATTGATGTTTTGTCAATCCATTATTTTCCTTAAGTATGTTACTTGGGGGATGTGGCTTCTTAGATTTATCACATTCTAGAATTACTGAATCTGGATCAATGTAAATTTCATTTACCTTAGAATTTTTTGGAGTCCGCAAGGCTTTTGGGGGCTGCTTTTTGTAGGTATTCTTTGGGGTAATTCCATTCTCACTGCACTTTGATATAGAATTTTCATTTACCGAAAGAGATGAAACGTTTTTTTTCGGCTTGGGTGATGTACTTTCATATTGGATCTTCACTTTAGTAAATTTACCGAGTATTTTAGCAAAGTCCATTCGAGTCACAAGAACTTTACATTCTCGACATTTTCCTTCTTTATATAAACGTTCCAAATTTCTTGACATTTTGTAAATACGTCCTCTTTTACTTTCTCGTCCTTTAAATGAAATCATTTTTTAAAATAACCTATTAAAAACACAAATATATGAAATGTTTTTCTACTAGCATTTGTATAGGATTAAAAGAAACGTAGCAACATTTCCCGCGCAGACGATATCACCGCGAGTGAACTAGACACTTTTTTTAAAGTTAGCTTTCCAAAAAGCTAGATTTATAAAGTTTCAAATAACTACGTGATTTTAATTATAAAACTTTATTTGAATTTGTTTTTACCAGAAATTACAAAGAACACCGTCGAGAAACAACACTTCATACAAGCGAAAATGGCGTCCCAATAGTGATGTGATCGAGATCGAGATGACATAAATGTTTGAAATGTGAAGTCGATTACCGATTTCGATCAAATGTCGATTAATTAATTTTTAGCACTATGATCACAGATACACAACTTACCTTTTTTAACGACTTTTTGTAATTTTATGTTTTAAAACCATAAAAATTATAGTAGCACTATTTATTAATTATTTTCGATTTAAAGGTAAGTGTATCTTGCAGTACCAAAAAAATCTCGTTTAAAGTTTTTATTGATTCAATTTAATGACAAAAATATTTATAGTGAAAATTCTAAATCAGTAATTGGGTTTAACAGATTTTCTTGGAACCTATCTTTGACCTTATGTATTTCATAAAACTATGAAAAATAACTACATTTTAGAAGTTGCTTAGAATAACAGTAGATTGAGAAAAAAAAATAGTGAATTAACCGATTTTAAATCTCACAAGTTATCATTGTTTTAATGCTTAACCCCATTTTATTATACTTTTAAATGTTAAAAGTTTATCATCATCTTTAAAAGTTAGTTAGTTTAAACTTTGTTTTTTTTTATTATATAAATCAAGGTTAGTTTATTATTAGTTTTGTTTATATTACCATGATCTGAACTACAAATTGACTCCTATACAGATCTCAAAAAAGGTTTTAAATCGTTTGCCTTAAAAAAAAATGAGCAAATTCATAAAGATCGCTATCTGACATTTTACATATTATAACGCATTCTTATGAAAAATTCTGGTTGTTACAAATTAGATTTCTAGAATGTCGCAGTTTTTAATTGAAAATCGAATGAAACAAAAATTTTACAATGCTTAAACTTAAACTCAACTATGTAGGGGTGAAAGGTCCTAAATGAAGGATAAATGTTTTTAATTTCTTTTGAGCTAATGAGTTATTTAAATCTCCAATACAGTCTAATGTATTCTATCTATATGTCTTTACTTCAATTGTTATCCTTAATTCTAATATTAGAATCATTTTTTCAAACGATAGGAACACAAATCGAATTAAAACTATCGAACCATTACTTGAGTACATCCCTAATCAACCAAAGACATATTTAATAGTTTTAAAAGCTAGCTCCACAGACAGATATTTTTTATTTTCTATGGCAATTCACTCCTCCGCTTTATTCAAAAACTTAAAATGATATTATCTGTGGTACAACATGTCAACATGGTCGGAAAGTTAAAAAGTCAAGATCAGTCAAGATGGCGGTATTATTGTAATGAATAATCGTAGTACTAATTATGCGTTGTATTAATGAGAGTGTATTATATTTATTGAAAAAGGAACATTCTTACTCTTTTCTTTACTCTTACATTTAATAATTTTTATACAAAATGTCTTGGCCAATGCAATCTGGGCCCTGGAATGCTGGAGTTCCAATGACTTCGAATATGAACATGGGGTATACGCCTGATCAATGGACTCTAATACAACAACAAAATTGGCAACAGTGGGCACAATGGCAACAACAATATGCCCAGTGGCAACTACAATATGGAGACAAGGTTAGGTTTTGTTTTTGATTGTACTAAAAAATCTGTCCTGAATAAATCTAATAATCTACATATGGCGACTAATAGCAATTAATTCGATAACTTGTTTTAGTATGCGGAGCAAATGCAGACTGTACCAGCAGTGGGCGCTGGACCTCCTTTACCTCCAGTTAATTGTGTACCCCCTCCTGCACCTCCGCCGCCCGATCAGCCCCCACCGCCGCATAAAAACGACCGGCCTCTCTATACTCCTAAACCTCCACCACCATCACACCCTCCAAGTCAGCCAGATAATACAAAACCCATGGATGGTAACTCCCAAGCTTGGTCTAATGCTGCAGACAACAGAAATGCTATGCAGAATTCTGAGGCTCTCAAAAAATTATTAGAGGAAGAAAGATTGTTTGACATTCAATTTCATAAATGGGAGGAAGAGATTGAGAAGTGGAAAATGGAAAATGTTAATCATCCTGATAAACAAGCTTACAGTGAATATGAACAAAAATTTGAAGCTTGTCGAGCGCAGCTGTTAGAGAGACGTCAACAGATGAAACAAAAACGAGCTTGCTTAACTGGAATTGCCCCTCCAACCCTAACTAACACTAGTTCGGTCAATAATATTCAACTTGTACCACCACCACCCCCCAATCCGAATAAAGCTAATACTGTCACTCCAAGTGTTGTACAAACACAAAAACCTAATAGTAATCCCAATACAAACTATACTCGCCAAAGTCAATTTGACCAAAATCATTACCAACATTATGAAGATGTTCAACATGCATATAATAATGAAAACAGTTATGTACAAGCAGAGACAACACATACAAATGAATCCTACGAAAATGTTGACCCTTACTATTCCAATATGGAACAGTCAAAATTTTTGCCAACAAATGAAACTTCTAAAGGTATCCCAGGATTAGATCTGATTCCTGAGGATAAGCTGTTAAATAAACCACAAGATGTGATTGATATTACTGGAGAAACAATGAGTGATGTAAAAGTATTACATTCACAAACTCCAGATTATACTACAATATCCAAAGGCATTAATAATATATTGGGTGATGAAAAGATTATGAACATTCTTTCAATGGTTTGTCAAAAACCAGCCGATCCTGTCAGAAATCAGTCACAGAGTAACATAGAAACAGCTAACTCTTACCAGTATAATAATAATTCTGATTTTGGTACAAGACAAAATATACCCTACAATCAGGGTTCTAATGATTTATACAACAAAGGTAATGGGCAATTTTCACAAACTCCTTATAACCAAGTTCAAAAGGAACCAATGGATCAGTATTATGGCAATTATTCTCAAAACAATGTCCAAAATGTGCCGCCAAGACATCAAATGAATGCAATGCCCTTGGCTTCACCTTTGCAAACTCAGCCTATACAAACTAACATTGATAATTATCACAGAGTTCCTCATGAGGCAAGAAATATTCCTGATTGTCCAATACTTCCAACTCCAACTCCAGTGCCGAGGTCAAAGTGGGTCGATCAACCTATGTTTACACCGTCAATTATCGTTGAATATGAACATAAGCCATTACGATTAAAAGGTAATTTATTATTATCATTATTTATTTCATTATTATCATTATGAGCGTCGGTGGCTCAGTGGTGAGCGTCGGTGGCTCAGTGGTTTAAGCACTTGACTTGTAATCTACAGGTCTTGGGTTCGAATCCCGCCGCCATGTACCAATGTGATTTTCGATTTTTCGAATATTCATATGTACATAATTTACCCGACGTTCTTACGGTGAAGGAAAACATCGTGATGCAACCTGCCCATATCAGCGAAGAATTTCAAAGATATGTGTGAAGTCAACCAACCCGCACTTGGCCAGGGTGGTTGACTATGGCCTAGTCACCCTAACTTTAGGGTAGGCTCCGAGCCCCTCGGTGGGGTCGTATAGTGAGCTGGTCATGATGAGGATGATGATTATTTATTTATGTACTCTAATGTAATTATCAACAAAGAGATCATTAATGTAAATTAATGTAATTAGTGTAATTAATGATCTCTTTGTTGAGCTTAAAACAATGTATAGATGGGTCTAGTATTTTTTTAACAAAATTTTTTTGGAGCTCACAATTATGTAATTTTCAATTTACTTTTAGCTCGTGATTTTATTGAACCTGTGCACATATTTGAGTACAACCATAAATCTAAGCACAGTGATACCAAAAAGAATGATTTCGAAAGAGAAGTAGATGAACTATTTGTAAGACATCCACGGTCCAGTAATATTGATAGCTTTCCCCCCGAGAGAATGAACCGAGAACTTTATTATAGGGATTATGAACGAAGACCTAGAGATATTAGAGAACCGTACAGGCCACGACCTCTAATGAGAGACGTATATGATGATAAGCGTAGAGGTGATGGCAGATTAGATGATTGGAGAAGAGATGAATCTGTTAAGTTTACCCGCAGAGAAGACTTTTATAGAGATAGAGAAAAGGGTAGAGATGAATTTAAGGACAGATATAGAGTTTATAGAAGGGATGACAATAGAAATCGTAGTAGGAGCAAAGAAAAGGAAAACCGGAAGAGAGATCATGCCAATGACGATGATAGTTTTCCTGCTAAGAAGGGAAAAGAAACTGCAGAAAATAAAGAGATTGTGAAGACAAAGCATGTTGTCATGATAGATGATATATTAGAACCTCCAGGACGGGAAATGAGACCCAATAAAATTGTTATATTTTTAAGAGGTTTGTATTAAATTTTGTAATGTTTAAATGTTTTATTTGTAAGTAGCTGTTCGCGTGCGGATTCATCCGCGTGAAATTATAAAAACTTGATATCATTGTTTACATTTGTCAAATTATCAATAGCAAATGTCAAAATGACATGACATGACATGACAAACCTTAGCAATCTTACTTTCTTGATGTTGGCAGCAACTTATGATCTCTTTCCCACATTTGGGGTTTTTATCCAACATATTTAGCCCTAAGTTTAATGGCGTGAAAATATATAGCTTAAAGCATGACGTAAGTGTAGGGATTTTTATTAAAAAAAGAATTATTCAAAAATATGCTCTAATTGCTGACATCTTAGGCAACAAAGAAGTGTGTGTTTACGCTTTATTATAATAGTATAGAAAGTATAGAATATAGATGAAACTACACTGGTTTAACATTGTTTTGTTGTAGGTTTGCCAGGCAGTGGTAAATCTTATTTGGCAAAATTAATAAGAGATAAAGAAGCTGAACATGGGGGAACAGCAAGAATAATGTCAATAGATGATTACTTTATGCAAGAGGATGAAGTGGAAGTCAATGATCCCGTTACTGGCAAACCTGTTAGTTACATAAATTCCTAGATATTTATCTTACTTCTTACTATCTCACTAATATTATAAATGCGAAAGTTTAGATGGATGGATGTTTGTTAAAGTTTGTAGCCGAAATGGCTAAACGAATTTCAATGAAATTTGGCATAGATGTAGAGGATGGTCTGGAAGAACACATAGGCTACTTACTTTTTTTTAATTTCACGCGAACTGAGTCGCGGGCGAAAGCTAGTACTTTTATATTCTTTGTTTCAATGTTAATAGCTGCCGCCCATGACTGTCCGCGCGGAATTAAAAATGGTTTAGTGGCATATCTGTTCTAGACTAAGTCCATCTAAGCCAAATTTCATGGAGATCCAAACTGTTTAAGTCATACCTTCTAACAAACATCCACACAAACATACAAATTTTCGCATTTATAATATTACTAAGACTGTAACCTCTATCTAACCATACAAATGTATGTAATTTTTATTTTGCTGTATACTTTAGGTTAAAAAACCTTCACTAAAATATGAATTTGAACCAAACATGGAAGAAAGCTATTTGAATTCATTAAGGCGAGCCTTCAAAAGAAGTATTACGGATGGATATTTTACGTTTATAATATTTGATGCAGTGAATGAATATTTAAACTCTTATTCGGAAGTGTGGAACTACGCCAGGCAGCATGGATTTCAGGTAAAATACATGTATACTTTTTAATAAAAAAATGTAGACATCTGATAAAAACATCTAAACTCGCGATTTATTTCATTTGTATTGTCTTTTAAAGTCCATAATGCTAGAAAACTGGAAATACAGCCCATTTGTATATTTGTATTAGTGTTTTGACTTTTATTATTTCCTTTCGTATCATTTTGTCTCCTGTTGGTTGTTATATAAATAAGATAATTACATATTCAAAATATAAACTAACTATGTTGCTCGCGACTTCGTCCGCGTGAAATGTAAAAATATAGCCTATTTTACTCAACGATAACATAGCTTTCTAATAGTGAAAGAATTTTTGAAATTGGCCCAGTACTTTTCGAGTTATTTCAATATATACAAAAATACAATACTCTTTATAATATTAGTGTAGGTGAATACATGATAGATGCAGAAATACATGTGTAAACCATAGTTGGTATTTTCAAAGTTTATTATACATTTTTATAGATTTCTAGCTTTCGCCTGTGACTCCCTCGAGGTGAAATTAAAAAAAAAAACAAGTCAGTATTCTATGTGTTCTTCCAGACTATCTTCTACATCTATGCCAATTCTTATCAAGATCTGTTCAGTCGTTTAGGGTACAAACTCTAACAAACATCCATTCATCCAGCCATCTAAACTTTGGCATTTATAATTTAGTAAGATAATGTTAGTTATTATAATTTTAAATTTTCCAGGCGTATGTTTGTACAATGGAGGGGGATGTAGCAACGTGCCACAAGAGGAACATACACAATCGTACGTTGGAAGACATAGAGCTGCTAAAATCGAAGTTTGCTGAAACCCCGGAGTACCACATAGAGCTGGACGCGACCACGCTGCTGCAGAGCGCCGCCATCACCGACGTGCACATGGAGGACGCTGAAGATGCTCTCAATATGGAGGATGCAGGGGAACAAACGGAGGTGAGATATTTCTAAAAAACTTTCAGGTATCTCACAAAGGCCAACAACAAGTTACCGATGATTATACTCTTATGCTTTATATATGTTTGAAATATATCAGTTTTGTTCGCATTATACAAACAATGTTCCCAAATTATTGATGTTTTTGTATTTTGTAATTATGTATTAGATGTAGTATGGATAGGGTAACAGATTTTATTTCAGCGTTGTAACTAAAACGGCAGAGTTCTAACACAGGTTGAAAATCATTTTACATCGAAATGGGAGAAAATGGACGACGCTGTCAAACTAGGTAGGTTTGATGTGAAATTTTATTTATGGTTATTGTTTATATATTTATAGTTATATTACCCATGTCAATTTCGCTAATATTCTATGATTATAAAAAAATATATTGATATTTAAGTAAGTTCTGAAATATTGTTATATTTATATGGAGATTATATAAAAACAAGATATATGGCAGTGATAGTTGATTTGTGGTATAAATTGTTGCAGCTCGGTTGGACGGCACCAGCAGACCGCTGCGGCCCTCGCAACTCTCCATGGAACACTACCTCCAAATAGATGATTGGAAACCAAATGTTGCTAAACCGGGGAAGAAAACTGTAAGTAAAGTTATATCTAAATCTCTAATTCATGAATTGCACAAATTTGAATTTTTTGTGGGGTTTTAAATGGTTTTGATTCAGAATTACACCGAATAGGTACCTATGTTTTTACGGTTTTTGACAAATAATGTTTGGTAGCGGACAAGTCAATTTTCAAGCAAGACAATGTCTTTGGTTTGTTTCCATTTGAAAACTTTATTAGCTATTTTATTTCGACGCATTTATTTTTATTAGTCTATAGTGCCGAAATTTTTACGATAACAAACAAAAAATCGGTTTAACATCTTTCGCCTCCTACTTTGTTACTTTATAACAATGAAATCAAAAAGATTATTAATGAAATAAACGTCTTTAGTTCAAATATTTTATGGCAGTTACAAGGTAAGGCTAATCGGTTAGTTTTTTAATCCTTATCTCTAAAAATGTTTTCTAAGTACAAATAAGTGTCGAAATCTAAATTTTATACAGCAATTAGATTTAAATCCGTGTTTAGTTGTTAAATTTATAGCGAAAAAGGTGAGTTTTTGTGTTGTATTTTACCTTATTGCAATTTAAAACAGGTGCGTTGGGCAGATATAGAAGAGAGAAGGCAGCAAGAGAAAATGCGCGCTATCGGATTCGTTGTCGGCCAGACCGATTGGAATCGGATGACTGATCCGACAATGGGGTCGAGCGCACTCACACAGACTAAGTACATCGAGCGCGTGCGACGCACTTAATGTTAATGTACAATCGCGGAATTTCGCGGTGTTCCATTTTATATACAGTCGTTTGAACGGTTTTTTTTTTTTTTTAACGTAAATAAACCAGCGCTTGACCTCGACTCCACCTAAGTTAAGTGAAGACGCTGCCGAAGGATAGAGCGCGCTAGCTCAATAAGTGCCGATTCACCCTACTATACGCACTACTACTACTACTACGGTTTATACGCATTCAGACGACACAGCACAATGACCAATCGAACGTAGTTTTAAATGTATCTACTAAGAAAAGTCGGTCAATGGTAAACGGTTAATCTTACTAATATTATAAATGCGAAAGTTTAGATGGATAGATGGATGTTTGTTGGAGTTTGTAGCCTAAACTGCTGAACGGATCTCAATGAATTTTGGCATAGACATGAGGATAGTCTGGAAGAACACATAGGCTACTCACTTTTGATTTTTTTTATTCCACACGGACGGAGTCGCGGGCAAATGCTAGTTTATAAATATCAATAACTAAGCTCGCGAATTCGTATGCGTGAAATTAAAAAATAAAACAAAATATAGCCTATATTACTGACTGATAACGTAGTTTTTTAAAGGTAAAAGATTTTTTTAAATCGGCCCAGTAGTTTTTGAGTCATTTCAATACATACAAGAATACAAATATTTCCTCATTATAATATTAGTATAGATTGGTTATTTGTAAGAAGAGGCGGAATTTGTCTCGTTGTAAGGAACTAGGCAATTTCTCTATAAGTGGAACAACGCGGATTTCCTCGAATGTACATAAATGTATGTAGTGTACGTACCCTCTATACATAGAGCCACTTAACACGTTCAGTGCTACCGAATCTACATGAAAAATGGCAGTGGCATTGAACGTGGTAAAAGTTAATAATTGCAGACCAATTATGCTTTATTTTAAACCCTTCATGATATCTATAATTAATAGATTAAATTCTCTCATGAAATTTAACTTAGTTTTGAATATTTATCTCTATTGAAGGTATTTAAATCTATGTTTATTTAATAATTGTCCTAATAATTAAAGGCGTATATTTCCTTTTCATGTTTTACACATAGTTCAATTGTATACATTTTTAAAATCCACACATTTATGGTGGAAAATATCAGATCACTTAAATACTGAACTATAAAAGTCATGAAATAAAATGCATGTAACAAGTTAAGAATTTACATAAGTATAGTATTCTTTCCCAAGCTAATATTTTGTTTGCCAAAATATTTATGGCAACTAACATATTAACTAGAATACTACCTTAACAGTTTATAATTGGCTTTGGATATTAACCTTAGGAGAATTAATCAAGCTATTACAATCGCTTTATTTGGTTAAAACTCCCTGTAGTTTTCATAATTTAACACGCTCCATGACACAAAAAACATTTTTGTTTGATGTGGACTCGCGAACCATATCGGCATTGAACGTGTTAAGATTTGTTCATTTAATACAATAGGACCAATCGGATTTAGCAATATTTAGTATATTACACAATAACTATTGTTTAATCTAGTGTTTTTAAAAACACTTAAATTAAACAACTTTAGCAATAAAAGTTAATGTAGTTTTTTTTAAGATAAGCTAATGTTATATTAATTAAGATTTGGGGTCTTAAGTTTGCTAGAATACCCGATTTTTTTTTATTATAGAATAAAAACATAAATTGATGCATTTGTGTAATAGTAGCTTTGTAACATCACTGAAATTAATTATTTACATAACTATTAATATGTTGATAAATTATAGCTTAATCTTTCACAGTTAATCGGTTTGTTAGTATTAGATTAAAATGGTATTGATACCAACATGAATTTTATTCTTCAAATAATTAGTAAGGCTTCTGATTTATCAGTTAAAGCAAGATTATTATGCATGTACTTTGAATTTCATGAAATTCGTTTGTATATAATTGGTATAAATAAACGGTACACTTTAAATTGTTATTTTTATTTCAATACACCTAACATCAAAGTGCTTTTGTTGATCGTTTAGAAAAAAAAAAAACTAGTAATCGGTTTCATCGTAAAAATTAGCGAAGATTGAACTTCGACCGCTGATGTTTTTGACAAATTTTTTTTGCGCGCCGTTCTGTGGTCGAGGTTCTTCTGTTTTTATTTTCATCAAAGTTTTCGACGGCGTTCCGTTGTTTTGATTTTCGAACGCGTCGTTGTCGGTTGTTTTTTTATTCAAATTTGAATTTTCCGTTCGAGAATCGTTTTCGTCGTTTGATTTACCGGTTTTATCTATTTTACTGGTATGCGACAATTTCGCGATGTTATCTTCGCTTTCTTTGCCCGCGGTCATTATCATTACTTGAGGCGTGCCCATGTTTGTCATGTGGTCCTTCAAGCACTGCTGCAGTATGTGCAGGAAGAATAGAAATGCGAGTAGCGTTAGAGCGGACATTGCTGCGTTGCTTTTGTGACCAGCGCCCGAATGACTGAAAAACGTAAAAAATAACTTACATCGCCTTATGTTATTTGACACATTTTTATGTTTTACAACAATATTTTTTATAAACATTGTGCGCGAGTTCTTATTATGAAAAGCACAATTTAAAGTTTGTTTAAACTACTGTGTATTGTAGAAAATCAAAGATATTCATCGCTATTATTTTAGAAAGAACTTATCTTACGTTTGAGTGATGTAGGAGAGAACAAAATAAAAACATGACAAGGGTTTTTTTCGGTTCTAAATGCTATTGCACCCATACTTAATTTGAAATCCCGCAAGATCGTGGTCAAAACTAACGGTTTGATATTAGCTGAGCGAGGACCCAATCCAGTCAGCATTGCACGGCTAATTTTAAATATTTCTTTTTTTTTTTTCATTTCATTAGTTACGTTTTTCATTATTTTGTGTTTAATTTTTTTTGATTCATAATTGTAGTGTTGACAAGGATTAAACATTATTTTATTTTATATTCTGTTAAAACTATTTACTTACTGTTTAGTGGAGACGCCATGGCTGTGCGGAGGTGCAGACGGATCATATGCGTAAAATAAGGGCTGATCATGCATTGGCCCCGTGAACTCTGTATACCTAGAAATAATATGCTATCAGGTCTAATATTTATTTTCTCGTCTGTGAAAAATAAGAAAAATATTACCTGTCGGTAAGTTTTGTATCCAAACCCATTCGGGATAGAAAATTGTCCAATGCCATTAAATTGTCACTGGCGTCGAGTTGCGCGAATGCTAAGATACAAACTGAATATATTCAGTAAGTTGGACTGTGCTTTTCTCTTACTTATCCCATTATTGCGCTCTATAAAGTTGTTCCATAAGATATGTCAAGCGTAAGCTTAACGGTATTTTATACTTGATGTTTGTCTCCGAGGTGGAATAAAAATATTTTTATATTATTATTTCACATTTACATACAAAATCGTGAACTCCATAACCAAATATTCTTGTGGATTAAAAAAACGGATTGTAATTTTTGTTGGCTTTGAAATGCAATATTCTTCTTTGGCGTATACTTTTTCATAATTTAAAGTGATTCAAAGAATGGAGGTAATCAAAATCAAAAAAGCAAAAGTTCGTTGATAAATATCGCCGTCCTGTATTCTTTTTATTACATTTCTTTTATAGGTTTGATTACTTTAGGATTTGAAGAAGCCTGAGAAGGTAAAATACTATCGCCTACTCTTTGACGCAATGTCATCCATAATGTTGCCAGACGCACTTACATGTGGGTTACAAAGTAAAAAAAAGATTTTATATAAATTAATATTTTATTCAACAATCACAATCACACAAGGACGTCCTCAATCATACATGATCACAAAAATATACACATAATATTCATAACTAAACTATAAGGTGATATAAATGTTTTATATCACACAATATTAAATTTTACATCAGTCGTTATTACAAAATTGGCGAAATTGCTGGTTTAAATGCCAATCACTTTCAATTTGAACTCTTTACCGGATGGAATTTTGATGCCTTTGCCTATTTTCACGTAATACTTTGTAATGCCTATGTAATTAACCTACAGAATAAGTTAAATAAATAAATAAATTAAAACTTATAAAACACTACACATGACATGTTCTTCAAATGTGCGATGGGATAGCTTGCACAGAATTTTCGTCGGATTAGTTAATTTTAGTAGCCTCTTTTAGGATGCTAAAGTACCAAAAATTATAATTTGGCTTATTATAACGACATTTTTCATTTCTGAATTAGTTGATTTCGAATGTAGTATTTTTCTCTACTGCTTTCGTGTTTTGGGTATATTGGCTGTATATTGAAATGCGGTTGTAGTTTAAACTTCATTGCATTCAAGATACAACTGGCGACAATCAATACCAGAGCGGCCGCGACGGCCGGCTTCATAGAACTGTTCGAAAGTACCTCCCGATTGCCTCTCTAATACGAAACTTGCTGCGTATCTGTAAGGAAAAAAAAGCTTCTTAAGAAAATGAAATTAATCGAAGATTTTTTTCATGTAGTTCAAAAGAAAATTCCAAGAACTTAAAGTTATATTTCGTTGCTCTGATAGTTTAATTTTTTTCTAAAAAATTTCCGTAACGGACTCACAAATTATCCTTCCTTCCTTTTCCTTCAGATCATACGATTATCACTGATCTTAAACAGTTGTCGTATACCTACAACCAACAAGAAGAAAATACTTACGTTCCAAGCTGACAGAAGATGCTTTTTGGTCCAATGTCTGATGAACATTCGTTATTAGCATCACACACATACTTTTGAAGGCATTTATCATCATTAGTTCCGAAGGACCGAACGTAGGTCTTGAGCATGGAAATTCCAGCGATCGCTGCGTCACTGACTGAATCCTTGCGACCCATGGATCGTGCAGTGAGCGACCGATGAGAGAAGGATGTCTTGAGAGCATCCAGCAGATTCACAACGATGCTAATGAACTGGAAAATAATATTAAACGTTAGTTTCCCTTTTGAAACAATAGAGGTTTCTAGGAATTAAAAAAAGTTTAATGTACAGTTGGATTATCTGTAGCTTCTATTTAGTAAGGGCGGTTTGAAAGGGAAATAGGAAAGGTAGGTGCCGTACCTCTCCAGCCTGCTTTGCCATCGAGGCCACTTGGTCTGGATCTTTTGCACCGAGCACCGTCGAAAGAACCGCAGCCAATATACCCTGAAGCAAGCGAGAAGCAATACCATCTCCATAACCAAACTTTACTATTTACATTTACTAACAAGGCGTACCTCAAGGAAGTTTTGACTTTATTTAGTTAGAGTTGCAAATAAATAGCATTCCATGAGATATTCCCGGGAAAATATTTGTTGTCTATTAATCTATTATTTCCTAAAGCTACGATTCATTTTATACTACTAAATGCAGGCGAGGATACTAAGGTGATATTTTACAATACTGCAGTGTCTGGAATCAGATTTGTTGTATCTACAAAATTGTTAGTCGATCAGTTAAGGCAAATTAATTTTATTCATGTGTTGAATGCATATTGTGTATGTGTTGTTTTTATAATTTACAATTTATCTACCGATTTGATCGATTGCGTGCTATTTTGTCTTATAATTTTACCTGCATTGGTGATGAGGAATCGACTTTGTCGATTCCATCAACGGGGGCGCCACCTCCGAGCACAGCGGTTAAAATCTTGAGACCCATGGAAAGGAGATTTGGCCAAGGGGATGATGAACCAGAATCGGTATCAAGGCCGTCGCTTTTGCTGGGGCTGGAGCCGCCAGGGTTAAATATCATTTGCATTATCATCCCTGAAAATTATAAAAACTTACTCTTACAACTTTTTTTTTTAATATTGCTACTTTGGATTAACTCATGCAATATGCAACATGCAATATGTTTATGAACTGAACTCCAGAGAAGAAAACTAGTGGAAACCATTTAATAGTTGATCAAATCAATGAGCCCTGACTATACGAGTAGATATAAATCTTAAAAAAATTACCTATCGGTCGGGCAAGAATTACTAAGATTACCATTTGACAGCGATTATTTTAATGAAACGTACCCAACATGTTTGACCAGGAGAAACCGCCTTCCGATATTGAATTTGTTTGCGTGTCGTCGATATCGTCGATCACTTTCTTCAACGCGTTCGGTTTCTCGGCATATTTCCTCTCTTGGCCTATTTGTTCTTGAGGCGCGGGCAACGAATTACTGTAATATACGGGGTTTTGTGACCGTACGTTGCTTGTTGACTGGAAATAAAGATTATTTTTATTATTATGCGTTACATTTCCAAATAAGTTCGTACTTAAAATTGTTTAGAAAAGTATCAAAAAACAAACCGTAAATGACTGAAAATATACGACGAAGCTCTTTAATCGATGTTTTGCGATAAAAATCCCTAGGAATTTTGTATTCGATTGCAATTTCTTGTCTACAGTAATCTTACCCTATCCTATGTCTATCGTACATCTAAATATTTACCCTTGAGATGAGAGGCGCCTGCTGCTGAGGGTAAGCTATCGTGTGGAGGATCACCGACGAGCTGATGAGGGCCAGGAGGGCCCACCCGGACAGTTTCTGCTGCATCCTACAACAACATAAGGATACTGTAAGTCAATACATACAAAAAAAAATAACTCGTTTGATCAGTGTACTAAACATTTTGATTTGAAAATAAAAAAATGGTTTTCCGAAATAATGAAGGAAGGTATTAATTGTAGGGTAATTTAAATGTTTTTTATTCATATAACAGTAGTCAAAATATTAGTTTTGAAATGGACTCTAACCGTAAGTCTCGTTATTGCTCAATACATAAACTGTGTTTAAATTCAAATTAGTAAAGAATAAAAAAAATGTCATGATTTTAATGTTGTTTAAATACATTTCTTATATTTGTTTGTGCCGTGTTCATCGTCGATTAGAAAGTGTTCTGATGAGTGATTCGCTTGTAGAAAGCGGCCGCTAACTCGTCTCGTTGGATTTTTACTTCAATGCAACACTAATTACAGGAGGTCTATTAACCGGTAACAGTTGGGACCTTTCAATGTTAAATGTTTTCGAAAGTGATTGAGTTTTTTTGGATCTTCTCGGTTTTTTTAACCAGCGTTATTTAAAGAGAGAAAACACTTCAAACAGAATTATGAAATGGCCACAATAAAGTTTTTTTTTAATTTGAGATCCCAACTCTCACGACTTTCAACGTGTTATAGTTTTTGAAGTTTAAATTGTAAACTTAGCTAATTTATTTCATAATATCAGTTGTATTGATTCCTATTGACGATACGAATTATATCTTTGAGATGCAATACGTGTGCGGCATGTCCAGTATGGAAGTGTGCTGGTCTTGTACAACTCTAATACGGGTGACCCGGTCATAGTAACTGTAGTTCGGATGGTCACCTCTACCAAGTCAAGTGTTACTTGTTATAAATTGATGTTAATATGCATTTCAACATATTAAACAAGTCGGTCCACTTTCTTTGGCCGACTAAAATCATTGTTATGTTTGTTTATTGATGTTTTTGAGACATTATGATTATGAATATTTGACAGTTATAGGATAACCTAGTTATTTGTGCGCGAAGTTTTTCTTCGTGGCTTCTGATCAATTAGACGTAGGAATACAAAACAGAGCGATGTCGAGTCTATTAAAAAAATTACACTCATTAAAACACACATTTTGTTGGTCGATAAAAAAGTCATGGCTATTAATTTAATCCTTTTTTCTACGCCGGATATTGTGGAGATAATTTACTGAGGCGCTTATCATAAACCAGTTATTTTAATTTAGGGGATATAGGAGTCGATCTATTCATGAAGAATTTGAAAATCGAACAACCCATACGAGAGTGGTTATTCCTAACTCTCATTTATTCTGCAGTTCCAAAGTACGCATGCATCTCTTTATCTGGTGAAATTTGTTACAAAGATACTAATGTTTTATGTATATTTTGCTGTATTTCCACTGCTATACAACACGCGTGTCCTGTTTTATATTAGCTTGTCGTGTATAACAATGTCACATTTGTTTGCCGAGTAAATGTCTCGAAGTGTATTGAAAATTTTACACGCTAACCATACACGGAATGTTTCAAGTAATCAGTAACGACAATTTCAAGCGTGTTGGGCGATGAGTTCATATTCGCTATACAAGAATCGCTTTGCAGTTGCCAATAAAATGCTAAGCTAACCGTTTAAAGCAGGTACAGACTGCTTGAAGCTGTCCGTGTATGGGGGCCCTAAGTTGAACACTCGGGTGAAAGCTGAGCGACGCGCGAGCGAGACTCGACTCGGTTTTATAACTCTCTCGAGCATCGGTAATACAAAAAGAATTCTTATTGTTACTCTCAACGATCTTTTATTTAGCTTTTCTACTTTTTTTCTTACGGTTAACGTTTAAAAGTATACACCTTACCAATGTAATTCAGAAATTACTTGCTTATTCAGACAATGATAATCATACTTCTTACTAATATTATAAATGCGAAAGTTTAGATGGATGGATGGATAGAAATAGAAATAGAAATAATTTTATTGAAAAATAAGAGATTAACAATTAATAACAGTTATACCAATTAAAAATGGATGGATGTTTGTTAGAGTTTGTAGCCTAAACGACTGAACGGATCTCGATAAAATTTGGCAAAGACGTAGGGGATAGTCTAGAAGAACACATATGCTACTTGGTTTTTTTTAATCCAATGAGGACGGAGTCGCGGGCGAAGCTAGTAATGAATAAGTAGGTTTCAGATATATTCCTTTCAATCGATCACTATCACTATCTCAATATTTTTAAGACTCAGACATACTCGTAAAACTTGCTTGAGAAAGTAAACAATACACAAATAGCGTGATGGTAGAGTTGCAGGAACTAGTTTTTTTTAAATAAATTCATTTGGATAGTATATAAGCAATGTCTACACGAACGGGTATGTATAATTATATTGTGTATTAAGGCAGAACGGAGTATGAACGAGTATGAGCACACGAGGCGCGGTAAGCGATGGGTGAAAGCGGCGCGAGCCGGTCGTGTGAGAGCCACTGCCTTGCAAGGTTAACGTTTTTCTTATTTCGGAGCTAGATTTGATCTACTAGACCTAGACTATACCTGTTCCCTCCCTCCTACTACTACCTACTTTCGTCGGAAATTCGAAATAGAAAAATAAGCTTCTATTTACACATTTGAGATTATTATTTGTATTTAACTAGCTGTACCCGTGCGGCTTCATCTGCATAAACTGAAATAATTTTATTGTTTACATTTGTCAAATTCTCAATTTCATATGTCAAAATAACCGTTACCATAATAACCTTGCTTCCGTAATGTTAGTAGCTTGTAGTTTACGGTCCCTTTTATAGGGCTATTAGACTAGAATTAGTCAAAAATGTGCAGTGATTGCTGACATCCTACGCCACGAAGTAGTGTATGTTTACGCTTTATTATATTAGTTTAGATGAGAAAATTAAAAAGTTACGTAAATCGAGCGGTTTTCTCGTTTTAGGCTCGTTTTTAGTCCAGTCATCGAGACAGGTCCGGTCGCAATCCGCTTTCTAAAGCCGAGCGGCTCCGTTGTGCGTGCATGATGCACGGATACGAGCCTGGCTATATTATGGAATACATCGGAACACTTACATATTTTAAAATAATTTAGCTAATATATCGTTATACATGTCCTATATAAAAGGAAAATATTTAAAAACGATTAGCGGTATAATATTGGTTTATGGATATTATAAAATTGAAATGTTAAAAACGCTCAACTCACGAGTTGGAATCTCGGATCAGGTATGAGTTTTTTCAGAAATATTTGAATGTAAAGCATCTTTTTTAAATGCAAGAAATATTCAATTAATTACGTTTATTTGTAGTATTGCGACTAAATTCTGTCATATTCGAACATTCTACCATTTACATTAATATTCTGCGTTAGCGACCACACCGGTATAAAGAACACGCGGGCAGCGTTATATCTTCCAGGAAGCTTGCGTAGAATATCTAGGGAAATATAGAAAACGGAATTGCGTCCTTATACAAACGAGTTTAAATTAGGTGTACCTTTTAAAATATAAATGAATGAATTGAAAGACAATATCTGAAGTGAGAATGATGAAAGATACTATTATCCTCCTGGAATTTAGTTAACTGTAACACGTAATAATAAATTGACCTTAATTTCAAGAAACGTAATCGCTTGTCTTTTGTTATCATTATTGTTAACGCCTAAGAACATCAATTGGCTGCATAATCATTAGTCAACATAAATTTAGCGTACAGTCAATAAAATATATTTTGGATCGATCTCAAGGATTGCATATTGATATCACAGTTAATGATGTGAGCAAAGCGGAATTAGCGGACACAAATGACCGCGATTCAGTGAAGCGCATGTCTTAACACCGTTATCAGTCTTGATGTGGACCAAACGGTACTATTGAGATGCACTCACTTATGTTTAATTTATAGATCTCATCTCCCACAAATCTTTATTCACTTGAGTGACGGAGAAAGATGTAGCAAGTATACTTTAGAAGTTATTACAACCGAACTCAAACCTTGATACCAGGTAACAAGTTTCATTATTGCTTTGCCAGCTATTGATATTTACTCTACTAAATATAGAAGTTATATGTTCCATAACTGATTCATTTGACTCCATATGTCATTTTATATTCGGTTGTTAGAATTATAGTTTTCGGCAATATATCTATATTCCTTTGACATTCCGGTTGCTTCTAACAAATCGTTAGTTTACCCGGAAGTTATTTTTGGAGCTGTTTCAGTCCGTAGTTATTATTCGCTAACGAAATTCATCATGATTCTGACTTGTAGTTACATTCCAAGCATTCTTTTTGCAAAGACTAGTGACTTTCATATTTTGGATATGTATGACTTAAATATAACTGGCCACCTATATTTAAAGAGGTTTATTTGAGTGGATTTAACTGTTGGGTTCTTTAAATTTTAGACTTAGGAGAACTGGTTAATAGGAATCTTCGTAAGTAGTACACAAACGAAAGAATTCCGCGAAACTTGAGACATTTTAATTTTGGGTATAATGTGCATCCAACAAATATTGTTTTGACAAAATAACAACAATGTTAAAAGTCTAAATATGTCAGGTTCTTCATAGTTCCTAACAAAGTTGATTTTAAATTTGTTTAGCAGCTTAGAAAGGCCTACGACAAACACATTTTTAACCGACTTCCCAAAAGGAGGTTATCAATTTGTATTAATCCATTTTGACATCTCTATCACTCTTTTTGATAAAACAGAGACATCAAATGTCACAGTAGTACAGTTCTAAGGCCAGACTAAAGAATTTTTTTTATACTGGTACAAAATCCCATCACCTGTTTGATATTTCGATTACTCAATACCGGCCGGTGAATGAGTAGATTCCTCTCGCGGCGTCACAACTTTCACTTTGAGTTTTTGGACATGAAAGGAGCAGTGAGTCACTCACTCGTAGCAACCCGGTTCGATGGAATTAATGATAGTGTTAATTATTTGAAAGTAAACGTGTTTTCAAACACTTCAAGTCTATAATTGTTAAGTTAGTTTTTATATTTGCTCGTTTGTACACATGCCAAATATTTGTACGGTGATTTTCAGAAAATGAATCCAAGAAATTTAAAAACTATCATATGCTATAAATAAGCGTAGTAAAAGATAATTCGTGAGTGTTTTTATTAGAATAAAATTAATTATTGTATATTAATAAGTTCCGAATACATTCCGTGTCGAGTTAAAAACTTTTTTTTAATTAAGTTTTTTTAATGCGATTTAAACTGTTCGATTATGTGAACTTGTGCTATAATTGATTAATATTCCTATCGTTTACAACATAGGATGCGGAAGAATTTATCTTAACTATTTTGTTGATAAATTACAATACCAAATGGCAATATTATCTAAACTCTGACGTAATTATTACGATACACCAACATTTGCATTCGGAAATACTTTCTTATATAATTCTAACAATCAATCTTAATCAGTTCCCATTAATTACACAACCTTGTTTTATCTAATTAAAAAAAAATACTTTTCTCGGATTTAGTTAATTCATCTTGTAATTTCCTAATGCTAACTGCAATTTCAAATAAATACTGACTTTCTTTACTAAATATTGTAGAGGACGACAATAATTAAGTGAACGTTCAAGAAACTCGGGATGGACGGAAGCGATTGACACGCGAAAAGTTTGTTGACTATTAGCAGTCAGCTTACTTCGTGCTTTTAACATAGCCGGCATTTTAACCCATAATAAACACAATAATCTAAGTATGGAAATTCATAGGTAAACCTACTTTTTAGCCTTTTTAATGGTCGGTTTCCCAACTTTATTTAACCATTCGTTAGTGTTTTTGGTTCGATAACTTTAACTAAGTAACTTGAGTTTTACTCCGTTGAAACTTAGGTAAATCTAACACTAATGGATGATTATGTAATGAAGAAATAAATGGAAACTTCAGAAACCCAGCATAAGTCAAGTTACAAATCTAGCAGAATTATCTATTTATTTTTAGACCATAATAATAAGACAAGTATAGTCTTTTGACACAAGCATCTGTTCAACTTTTAATCTCCTAAAGTATTTATTTAACATCCTAACCTTCAATTTTAATCACAAGTTCAAGTTCTTTTATAGCTTGGTATTTAACCATTTGTTTCGCTCTATTAAGTGAATGGGCCAATTTACTAAGTAAACCGTATGATTCTATAACCACTGCCGCATTGAAAAAAATATCGACAATATTAAAAATGTCTACATCGAATGGATTTCTTTCCTGAATATCAAACATCTTCCTGCCCTTTCCCTATACAGAGTATGTCCTCTTATATATCAGCCTTTAAACACTCCTTTATCACTTTACTTAATTTCAATACCATCACCAATTTGACTAGTCTTATTTTCAGGGTTAAACGATTCTTTTCATATTTTAGAAAGTGAAGGTTTATTTAACATATCCATTGTGGGAGACGAGCCGGGCCGCTTTTGAAGATAAATGCCGTGAAATGTTCGTGACTAATTCAAGGCATTTTGTGACTATTACTCCGTGTTTTGTGTGCTTTTTCCAACTTTGTCATAATTTTGTCAGTTTTTTTAGAGATATGTGACTTACTCTTAGCATGTAGTTTCTTCGTTTAATAATACATAACGTATAGCATTTTATGTTCTAAAATTTTATTTTTATTATCATGTTAATAACATCATTTAAAATACACGCTCTATATACATTTTAGAATCAAAAATATATAGATAAAAAAGCTCGGTTCTTATATAAGAGAGGACTGTATTTTTTTAATTTGTATTGTTGACTTGATTAGTATACTAGGGGCAGGTTAATGAACTTGTGTTTTTGCACTGCGCAGGTGAAAGTGACAAATACTTCGATAAGTACATCGTTTGGTAGCCACTGGCCACTGTGGACTGATCTTTTTAGCATTATGATTTTAAATGAAAAGTGTATTTTCAGTATCATATTTTTTAAATGTCATAATTTTTTCTTCATGAATTAAAGTTTTAGTAAAATATATTTTTAAGAGGTTATGTAGTTTTAAAACACTTTATTTGTATCCGAAACAACTCTCCAATTAATCATATCAGCATAATCATAAATCCAATTAAACAATTTTATTTCATTAGACCACATTAACCAGCTCCCAGTTCGTCAGTTTAAAATTATCTCCCAAATACTTATTTTCGTGCATCTGCTTTCACACTAATTATTTGAAACATTAAAGGCATTTAATAAGCGTTTTTCGGCGTTATAATTTTATAGAAAGTTAATTCCTTAACCTCCGAAGAAATTTATGTCAACAAAAAATACAAGACAACGTTATCATCAAAGAGAAAGTTGTTTACTTTCGTCTCGTTGTGCTAAGCGCACGCCGGAGTATGCAGCCAACGCACAAGTCGAACGCGGGAAAAGCTGGCTTTACTTCAAAATCACTTCTCACATTAATATCAAATCTTTCGCCACTATATCCAGGGAACTAAATGAACATTCCATTTTTCTGGAACTGCCACCGAAGTCTGGTTGTAAGATGTTCACGTTATCAGGACGTTTTAGCCAGAATTGAAGTCCTTACCTTGTATCTCGCACCGGCTTTGGGATTCACTAAATCACTGAACACTGATCGTTATCTTCCACGAGGTTGAAGCGTCACTGAAGTGAAAGTGCGTGTTGCTTGCTCGGCTGTTCGACTTGCAATGAGTGTTGCGTCTTCGACTTCACATATATATAGGATGACCCAGTTACGTTGGCCAGCTAACTGTGTATCCGTCTGTCCGCGTCTCCAACCTGTTCCCCATCCCGTTTCAATGTCTAGATCCCGGCCCGGCCCTTGGACCTTGCCAAGGACATCATTTGTTTACATGAATAAGAAATACAAAAGGGTACTACTTCTAATGATTGTTCGTTTGCTTGTTACAGGTAAGATGCATTTGATCGGATTGAAATGGTAAGTGAATTACAATTTTTAAATATTAAAACACGAGTAAGAGGTTCATCTAATGTGCTACCATTGTCCATAGCATCTGCGACTTGCTAGGAGTGCAGATGCGTTGCGTGCATTCAATGATAGAGTAGAGGGTAAACAAAAAAGCTTAGTCCATTTTTTTATTCATACTTTGTATCGATTCTACTTCCTCTTACCACCCTTTGAAAGACAGGGAAGGGGATAATAATTTGGGTCTCTAGCACTTCACGCAGAGCTTTCAATAACCTTTACCTTTTTCCGATTTATTCTATTTCATTCTCAGATAAGTACATGAAATGTGTGTGTTTTATTCTGTTTTCGATGCACGAAAAAGTTACACAATAACCTAACATATCTTAGTTAATGTATGGTTTCAATTAATTTATCTTTACTATCGCTAGTGTTACAAAGTAGGTTCTTTTTTAATAATGAAACTTGTGAATGGCAGACATTGAAGAGGTTGCCAGCTCTTCATGCGCGTGATGTATTGTCTGTTAAAGCAATTAATGTGACATTCTCACAGTTCTTGTTTCCTAGAATAATTGTTATATTCCGTGGAAACTAAAGCGCGAGCAACGTTACTTGTGGATCAAATAAGGTTGTGATTTCACTTGGACCAAAGGTGGATCTGTAACGATTAAAAAACCCATTCGATTTTTATGTAATAATACACGTGAACTAAAATGAAATTAAAAAAGTTAGGAACCAAAACGAGTAACTGGCGATTTTTATCGCATATTTGACACAGGTGTCTAAACGTCAGTTGACATTAAATCTATGTTAACGTTAAATGTATTGCCAAGTTAAAATTGTTTAAGTCTGTAGTTAAAGAAAGTTAATAAGTGCGTGTCATTTGTATTAATGTATTAGCAGACGTACTGCGAACGTAATTGGTTGAGACTTCCTGTGTATCCTGATTATAATAAGCAACCGTTCGCACGGGCGTTTTTTAACGCGCGTTAAAAAACGCCCGTGCGTAAGGCGTTCGTTGGGTAGTTCCAATATGAAGAAACGAGGCGCATTGACTACAATATCTACCCAGGTATGTATTTAGGTGTAGTTTTATCAGTGAATTTTATAAATAAATAAATTTATTAAATACAGCTAGTTTTATTTCCTTCAACCAACCGTTTTTCGTTGTAGTTTGATTATGCCAGGAGTTTGAGGTTTTGGTCGTTAAAGTAATAGAAACATGAGATTGTTATCTGTTTTATTTTTCCAAATTAAGATGGATAGTTAATTACTTTGATTTATCACAAAAGTTTAGAGTTATTAGTACCAATGTTACAATTTGGTTGTTCCACCATAACATTTTATGCCACAGGAATCTTTTCGAGTGAAATTTGTGCTCGTTTATTATAAGTCATAAAGACAACACGAATAAATTACATCATAACTAAATGTGAGTCGAATATTAAAACACCCGAAGAAATTACTTTCGCTGGTTTGACGTTACATGTTACTTGAATCATCTCAAATAACGATGATTCGTTTTTTTGAATATTTTCAAAAGATTCATAAGCTTCACCTTGGGTTATAAGGCTTTGTGTAAATATTTCAGGAGTAAATGTACTCTACTTCTCCCTTATCCTCCTTTTTTGAATTAATTAGTCATTTTTTGTTTTCATGATTAGCAATTTTACTTCTTACTAATATTATAGTTTAGATGGATGAATAGATGTTTGTTAGAGTTTGTAGCCTAAACAGCTGAACAGATCTCGATGAAATTTGGCATTGATGTAAGTAGTAGATAGTCTGGAAGAACAAATAGGCTAATCACTTTTGTTTTTTTTTATAATTCCACGCGGAGAGTCGCAGGCGAAAGCTAGTGTAATATAACTATAACATAATTATTTATTTAGAGTTCCGATTGGCATAATACTATAAGAGGAAACTCAAGAGATCGTGTATCCGAATGTGAGTAAGCTATCAGAGACATGATTCATGCAACACTTTCTTTTGGGTTATTCCAAGTGACATTTGTTTCAGTAACAGATATTTCAATATTCGATATTACCATTGTTGATACTATTTTTTCTTTATCGGAGAGATAACATTTTATATCAGGCAAATATTAAGATGGGGTACGCTTTTTCCTCATAGACTAATGACCTCGTTAAGTTTACTGGAACTAGATTAAATGCAGCTGTTTTCTAAGCTTTCAAGTTTTATAGATAAAGAGAGAAACGGGAAATAAGGAAAAATAAGTGATATTAGATATTCTGTCTCTGGTAATGAATATTTATAAGAACCAAAACAAAAAGACTTCCTTAGAAAATTGCATCTAGTACTCATCCGATAAGTGTAACTCTAGCTTTGTCAAAACCATCTAGGTATTTGCTATGCCTGAATAAAATAAAACTTATACAAAGACTTCGGTCACGCAGTTTTCGTTTTTATAGTGCGGGTTCTAAGTGAAATGTATGGCGTCCTTTTTTTATCATAACTATGAGGGGTGATAGTGGTTAAGAGTGTTATGTGAGAGTAATTTTCAGACCTGTGACGCCCTTTTCTGTGAGACGCCCTGGGCGGTTCCCCATCTACGCCCTGCCGTAACGCCGCCACAGTTTCAGATGTTTCAGATGTTGATAAGTTTGTCCAAATTATTTCATTCGTTCTACTTATTGATTATCAGTACCAGGTAGTGACCACGTGTTAGACTTTTTCTATTTAGACCCGGCAGTGGCAGTGGGCCCGGTAATATTTGTCAATTTGCATCTCTTCGCCTAAGGGTAACTGTAAACTCGGAATGCATGCTTCTCGCAGTTTTCACCTAAAACGACCTACATTCACTTCAAATGTTGATATGTATAATAATTATAAACTTTCTTAAAATTATTTTTATGATTTGTATAAACTATTCATGACTATGGTTATCAAAAACATTAGAAGTTAATTAAAAAATCAACAGTTGGGATAAAGCTTACGCATTGCTCCCTACAAGTTTCTATCGGATTTTTTTAAAATAAATTTTAATATAAAACCAATTATTATTGACCTAATTCGTGAACGGAGAACCGTTTGGTTTTGGTCTAGGTACTATTGGAGAAAAAAACATGTAACATACATACTTGATTTAATAAAACTTCGATAAAAAATGTTAAAGTGGCGTTGAAGATAGTAATAAAAAGATAATAATAAAATAGTAAACAAAAATAATGTAAAACGCAAGCGGTGTGAGTGGGCCAGTGGGACAGCGAAATGTTGGCTTTCGTTGACACCGGTCAATGGCGGCCGCTTGTCGCGTGTTGACCTACAAGGACGCGCATTCCGATCACCATTATAGGTGAGGATGATTTACTAAACTCAAGGCCATAGGATTAGAACCTAAGCACCTTAACATTTACCTTAAAATAGCTTTCAATGAAAAATGTCCTCAAATGTTTCGATTTAAAATCTGGCAGTTGATATTTTTTGTTTAAATTAACATTGAGATAAAAAAAATATTTAAAAAAAGGAGACCATAACATTATTTGTCAGAACTATGTTTTTTTTTTATTTGATCATGCAATCGGCGCCTTCCGGGATTCATAACAAGATCAATAGAGTCGTCTGATGCTAATTAGCTATTCAATTATATCTTGATTTTTATTATAATTATAATATTTTAATATGTAATAAATGCGAGGTCGTTGTAACGGATTGGCCCACTGACTGCTAACGGCTTTCTAACTATGATTATATCGCACTGAACTATCTTGATTCTTCACGAATCACAAACTTACAGGTGCGTACTAAACTGGTTTCGTACTTTGAAAAATCTTTTCATAGTTTTCAAATTATTTTAATAACATTTTCAGTATAATTATCCTTTTAGGTACTCTTTTTTTATTTTAATAACGTCTCTAAAATTGCTAAAAGCTTTAGTACTTTTAGCAGGTTTTATTTAATTGAACATCATAATTGGAACTAACCAAAGTTTTGAATCCATGTTAGACAAATTAACGTCACAAAGAAAGTGAAGACTGGTCCCGATGTGAATTGGAACGCATCAGTCGTATTACATACCTTTATTATATGACAATAACTAACTGTGTAAAACGAAATAATAAGGATCCATGCCCTAGTAGAGTGAGAAAGAGTAATTAGGGAGTTTCCATTTTAGTCGGGTTTGAACTCTGATATTATTTAACCGACTTTGAAAAGGTCACACTACCTAAGCTATTCAAATTACTCTATCAAGGGTCTGGCTTCTACGTTACATTGCACTACTAACACTGATCGGTACAGATGGATAGGTCTTTGCATGGACAGCTTTTGCTTCTGTCCGTCTTAAACGCGCCTTAATGGTAATAACACTTTATTCTATCCCTCACTATTCGTTCCAATTCTCACTACCACCACCAACTGCGACCGTACGTGCCAAGATGTCGAAAATCAAATAAGCACAAAATAGCACATCTTATAGCCTGTCCATATTTAGAGATCAGTGACTATGTCACAGTAATAATTGTTCGCACTCTCCGACATAAAGATATGAACATCTCAATTTAAAGAACATTTTTTTGTATTCCAATTGTTAATCGAGTGTTATAGTGAAAATATTATAGTTAACAAAAGGGAGATCTAACTTGCAACAATTGGATCGATCACGAAGTTTTCGCACGCTTTCCAGTGATTGCAGTGCATGCAGCACCCATATTTTTGTCGTAAAGGTATTTCAGATGTAATTTTGTGTTTCCACTGTCGATATACAGGTATCGAAACATGCATGAGATACCATATTGATTGAAAATGTAGTTTCATAAAATAATTTAACGTCTGAATTAAAAAAATTAAAAACTTTTATATTACTTTATTTGATTAAAAGTAGTTGATTGCAATATAATTTCTTTTAAAGGGTCCGGTGTATTCTTGTATATTTAGAGATATTTTATAGTTTTAAAATGTTAACATCTTTTCAGATTCATAAGAAATGAAAGCATTGTTTATGATAAATTGGTTTATCCGTTTTATCTTTCGAAAAGAAAGAAACCCGGAAAGTTTTACTTTCGCCGAATATAAAACGTTATTTTTTGTTAGTCAATAAATCATCAAATATTATACGACGGTATTACACATTTTCACCTCATAAAAATGAAGTAATTTGATATTGCAATAAATATTTCATACATGAAGATCGCAAAAAATATTTTTATTGCGAAAATTAAAATTTTGAACTTAATAATGATTTTGTTTATTTAAACACTAGTTGATGTTCGCGATTTCGTCTGCGTGAAATTAATAAAAATATAGCCTATGTTACTGATAATGTAACTTTTTAATGGTGAAAGAACTTTTGAATTCAGCCCAGTAGTTTTTGAGTTATTTCAATACGTACAAAAATACAAATCTTTCCTCTTTAGAATATTAGTATATAGTACAGATAGGCTTACAGTCTAATATCAGAGATCCTGTTATTTAGTTGTTTGCTCCAGTAAATATGGAGGTCTGTGTGATGTGCGGTTTGACCGTATGAGTATAGTTCGATCTGCGGTCAAATAATACAGGAAACTATAAAACCGTAGTATATTGACACGTATTGTTTGTCTCCTTTTTTAAACGATGTGAGGAGTGACATCTAGGAAATACTGTCTGATCTACATATCTGATTAGTGTATCCTTCAAGTACCTTCGATATCGATAGCTAAAGTTCGAAAACTCGATATTTTAAGGTCTAACGACCCTGGTTATAGAAGTTGCTCCAACTGACATTAACTTGTCCTAAACTTTTCTGCTGTGGCTCTTCGCGTAGTGTTAAGTTAATCTATGCTTTATGGTGAAAAACAATAACAAACTCTACTTTTGTCTACACCGAATTTAAATTAAAAAAAAAAAAACACGAAAATTTATTTAGCTTTTAAAGACGTACTACCAGTTAACTTGTACTTTCTCCCTAATAAGAGTAGTTTAAAGAACATTAGGCAGTTTGGATTTTTCGTACATACATAATCTACACTAAGGGTCACCGTGTTAAATATTAAACTCTAAGCTGCGTGGACGGTGATGGCGACAGTTGATATATTTTTTAAGAAACAAACAACACGAGAGTAACTATAATTTGATACATAGCCAATATTTCTGATATTGCATAAGTAAAGGTTAATATCCGGCAACAAATCGGCTGTCTAAATATTTAATTTGCGTAATATTGTGATGCAATACGTCTGCCCCATGAGACTGCGCGGCGGGAGTCGGTCTCGTATGTAGTTATTTAGAAAATATGCATATGATATAAGCATTATTTTTATCCTGCGACATATTTAAGAATTTAACTAAGCAACTGTTGTGACCCTTTGAAATAAATTAAATTAAATCATAAGGGATTCATTTAGATTTAATGATTCAAATGACCACTGCATCGTTAACAATCAAAGGTCCTCAAACATATGTTTCAGTGAAAATCCACGCTTATGCTAATTCTATGCTGCCAGTACGTTTTCTTCACGTCTTTGCATTACCCAATCCATTCAGCCAATCGCAGTAATATTGGCCCTTGACTTTATCGTTGTTATTATAATAGCTTGATAGAGTGATATCTGAGACAAAGAGGCTAATGTGACACAGTGAGAGGTGATGCAATAATTAGGTAATAGTGGTTCAATAGTCGCAGTGGATGTGAGAGGCGTTATATAAAACGTAAGTAGGTACATGAAGAAAGTTGCGCGGCCATTGGAAAGCTCGAGCGGACCGCCTGCGAACGGCTGATTGATTAATAGGGCTGCCACATATCTTGTATAATAGTTTAAAATAGTGTCTTAAACGGTTACATTTTTTAAGGGTTTTATTAAGTAAATTATAACAGAAATAATGTTCAGAAAGTCAAGAAGAAATCAAAAATTTAAGACTATCTCAACTTTTAAAATTAATTATTCATTTAAATTACAGTTCTTGTATCGTTTCTCGCACAAATTACTACGACTGTTAATTTCTTCTGATGTTGGTAGATGCCGGTATAAAATAGCAGCGCCTGAACGTTCTTGAGATTTGTCGTTTGGATGGTCAGCACCGAAAACAGTATTTTGCATTTTATTTATGAAAGGCGTTATTTTACAAACTAGTAAACGTATACAGCTTGTTTCTTCTGTGGATTCTTGTTGTATCATTTGTTCAATAAGATCTGATAGAGATTCATTTTTAGCCATTGCGACGAGCTCTTGAAGTCTTCTAGATTTTTTATTTAGAATCCATGTTGTGGGATCCTCTGCTCGATTTGGTCTACCTGGTCTTCGAGCACCCGTTAAGAAAGTTGAAATCTGAAATCGAGTTGTATCATTTTTTACTATTATTCTCATATTATCTGATTTTGTATCTAGTAACCTAGATCGTAGATTTTTTTATAAGAAAAAGGGGCGAACGAGAGGTGGTCAACGACCTAGGAACATCCGCAATACCAGAGGAACTACAGATGCTTTGCCGGCCCTAACTATTACATTTTAGGCAGTATTTTTATTGTAAAAGTTTTTAAGTGCCGTATAACTATTTTAGACAAGCAAAGGTACTTACCATTTGTGCCACAAACACGAGAGCATTAACAGCTACTGCGCTGATTTGGTTCGGTTGAAGTCCCAACACACGAATTACATGTCGCCAAGGAAACGTGGGATTCGAAGCTTCATAGAGGTTACTATTCGGTCGATCTTCTTGTGAATTCTCATCACTATGAAAACTCTCTTCATTGGATGCCTGGTTCGGTGGTTGTTTTCTACGCGGACTAGGGTTGTTAACAGTATTAAATGCACGAACTACGAAATCGGCAACTTTTAATGCTACTGACTCTGAACCTGTAATTTTAAAAGTATAGAAATAAATTAATTGTTGCTGATTTTATGGGTTATAGCAGTTTCTGTGCTGACTTGAAAGTAACTTCTAAAGAAAAAGGTTTGTATAACTATAAGTTATAATTTTGTTACAATAAGTAACAGACATGAATAGCAGAAGGCTCTGAAAATGAAAAAATGAAATGAAAAAATTCTTCTTAAATACCATTTCAGCCAATATCAGTATCAGTAACCGTAAACTTTTTATTTGTGACAAAATTCAATCGTACTAAAAGGAAATAAGGAAACCTTACTATAATACTTACCGAGAAAGTCATGTGCAAATTTCATTCCAGTACTCAATCTATCAAGTAAACCTTCCCTTCCATAGTTTTCATCAGCAAAAGTTATCGGTACCAAAATAATAAGAAGAAATAGAGAATGTAACGCCATCTTGAGGCGAAAGGTGAGAGCACAATGAGCTTGGAGACGTTCAAAACGCACGGTTCGTTTCTCGACGTAATGGTTGCGCCTGTGCAAACGCAACTATCGCAGTAGACCATTAAATCCATAACTAATTACGTTCTTCATATATACATACATGATGATTTTTTATGCTTCATATTATTGTTCCATAAGTTTTTCTGTTTCGGACATGAAAGTGTAGATAAAGAATGTTTGTTAGTTTGCCGACGCTAGATGGCGTTGTCTTACCACAACTGCATATTCTCTACATTTGAGCAATTCGTTCTTCCCCAACATTGTGCCTTTCTCCTTGAATTACTTCCGCTTTTCCTTATATATGTCTAAAATATATTTTATATGGCCTTCCCATTTAATTTTTACATTTTGAATCATACTGTATACAGTAAAGTGACAAACAGAAAGTAGTCGTACAGCGAGCACATACGGTCGTCATATCTATTGTTTTAAACTAGTATTCACGAAATGGCATTTGCAAAACAATTCTAAAAACCAGAATCTCTAGTAATCCGATCTATTTTAACTGTATGTGCCTGAGTAGGAAAGAAATATAAATCTATATAAATATTATAATAATTCACGTTCCCAAACTACTGGACTGATTTAGATATATTGCGAGGTTGCAAGAACACTAAGAACTGTTACTTATTTTTAATTACATAATGTGATGTTTTTTCATATATCTATAGGTTTTCTTGTCTGTCGACCTATTTCCAACCGTTAGACAACTATCTCGCTTCGCAGACCATGATAATCTGTCACCAGTCAGTTCTGATCCAAACAGTCGATCTGTGTGCATCATGCTAGTATTACCAAAATATATATATTTTATTCTAATAATTCATTTCACATTCGCTGAAATGACTACAGAAGAGATTCAAGTCCTCAATGAACTACCTATAGATAAACTTTTAAGAATAAAGAATTCATTACAAGAAGTGTCTTCTACGGATAACATTACCACAACCGAATCAACGTTTGAAACCTTCGGAGCTCAAGCAATGGCGATGCGATCGCCTGTAAAACGTACAGATTACGAAGACGGATATAAAAAAGAAGTTAGTAAAATAAGTAATATATTCTCGATGTCGGTGACAACTTTAGCTTTTCTTGCGTTTGGTGGATACTTACTCTGTTTGATAGTGCAAGCGGTGAAGTCCAAGCATTCGTACAGTTCTAATATACCGCAATCAACGTTTGTATTAAATGCAGGGATAAAACGACCTCAAACATTCGCGTCGTACGGCAGAAGGAAGAGAGAAACTGAAGTGCCAAATGATATTGTTTTACCGCCTGAACAATTATTCTCAGCTCTGATACAAGTATGTGAGGGATATGCTAAATGGAATGGAAGCGATTAAGGTTTTTTTCATGTACCAATTCCAACTTGTTTATAATATTGACATATGTTAGTTATTTTATTGATTGTTTAATAAATTGTTACAGTCTTTAATTTTCAGTATTTTCGTGGTATAATCTGACTGTAAGGGTAATCGATTGTGCTAGAAACAGCACATCTAAGCAAAATGCCTATTATTTTTAAAAAATGCTTTCCACAAAACAGTGTTTATATTAAAAGCAGGAAACCAGATTGCCCCTCAATATACCTACAATCTGTAAACGTTTTCAAACTGTCAAATAATCACGCTAGCACCTAATAATAGCTGTATCTTCGTTTTAAAGATACTATTATGAATCCCGTTCAAAATTCGCTTTGATATAATTCGTTGGTACAATAACTTGTATTGTGTACGGGTTAAAGTGTAAAATTGCGTGTTATTTGTAAGTTTTTTTATGATATTTTGGTATGTTGTAAGTATTCAGTGTTGTTTATAAGAGTCGGTAATGAGGGGTGCTGTTTAAGATCTGTCATCGGCAGTGCTCCACTGTTTACGGGCCGATACCAACATAATTCGTTAACTTCAACATATTTGTTATAAAAATAACTTACTTTGTTTAAAATCTTACATCTATTGGGCATAAAGGTTTAGTTTATTAATAAATTGTCGGTTAGGTAAATCTTGAGTATAGTTAATAACGAAAACTTAACTAAACACTGAATTCTTGCATCATATAGTCTTTATGTCCGACCTCACATTTATCTTATTTATTTTATATATCAAAGTTTTTTTAATTATCGTATAATAATCCTATAAAATAAATGCTACCGACTGTAAAGTAATAAAAAGTAGACGAGGAAAACTAAGAAGAAGCACTAATTAAAGAGTTAATGAACATGGTTGTCACATTTTACGCAATTAATTGTTATTTAAAATCTAACACGACGAACACTTCCTAACGCAGACATTTCCAAAGTCGTAATACCCGTATTATGATAGTATAGCTATCATTTTTAACTCTCTATGCATAAAAAGGAGTTGTAAGGTAAGTCAGTTGTATGTCATGGTATACAAGTGTCACATCCTATGAAATAGGTTGTTTTTAAGCCGCGTTTAACTAACACTTGTGTAAAAGTCGGTGGAACTGGGCCTCGTCGCCGGTGGCTGTAAGATAAGGGCTTGTACACACTACACATGTCGGTGACGATGACGGCTCGCAGCGATTGCTTTATTACACTGGGAACTGCACAACTTTTTAGCATTATTTATATTATATCTTTACAATGTTTGTAATGTATTGGTTTTATCTGTGGAAAAGGGTTAATATAAAATATGGGAATATCCGTTAAAATATGCATTTTCCATATTTATTGTAAGAAACAATTTATTGTCAGGAGGCCTAAGTCCGTTTTTCGTACTTTCGCAATTACATTTGTAGTGTTTTATTGCAATCGATAAATACCAGATATCAGACAGTAAGACTGAGGGGGCGTTTGGGTCAAAGGTTTACGATTGACGACTCTCTAAACTAAATTGAATTTGAATCGAAATCGCCTCGTAAAAGAACTCATCGCGGTTCTTTACAGTCGAATGCAAGCTGTCGCGTGTAGGGTAACCACATATTCTTAAAATATAGAACTAAATTATTTACAATATAGCTTAATTGATAGTCCATTCGTTACGAGTTTATCTTGATTTGCTCTCATTATTGTAGCTTATTTTTTACTTTGATGACTGTGTAAAAGTGATCTTCACATTTTCTATTGTGAAATACATTTTCATAAATACAATAAATGTTATGTTTGGAACAAAATTATATTTGGTAAATGTATTATAAATACATAGAAATAATTTTCGTAAAATATTACCCTTTTTGGTTGCACTCACAATCACACTGTTTGTAGAATACTATTAAGAGCGCGCGCACACCTGAAACTAAACTATCGCACAACTGGTTAGAAGCTTTGATTGCTATGAGCTTATATCATGCGGACACTACACGATTTTATGTTGACTGCGAAGCAATTGACAATCGCACAACAATTATGCGATAGTTTAGTCAAAGGTGTGCGCTCGCTCTTAAAATAGCTCTGAATTGGCAGTAACAACTCAAATTCAATAGGTTAATTTTAGACATGCTGAAGTTTTTAAGCCCGACAAATACGCTTCGTTTTAACTGAACAGTGGAACTGCTGCTAGGTTAAACGCATTGTGCGGTTTTATGCAATTTTCTTAATATTTTTTTATAAAAAGGTTGGTATTAATTAAATTACGATGCAGTAAAAAATAGAAGTAAAAGTAGGTAGTTGGTATTTTTAAATCATTCTGTCTATTCAAAAGACAAGCTATTCTATATCACACCAGAACGGAATGAAATATTTACAATGTCATACGAGTCATGAATTAGCCATAGATATTCTAATAGGCTGTTCGTTAGATATGCTCACATAGCTGAGTAAACCCGGGGGCGTAACCATACGTAATATGTAGATATACAGAAGTTCTGGTGCCGCTGTTTGTGAACGATGTGAGACATCTATGCTAATAGTTTTGCTAATAAGCTACTGTGAGACTAATAGTGGACAAGTCTGATGAAGGGATTTTACGTTGTAAGGTAAATATTATGGTGTACATTTTTTCTTAAATGATCAATTGTTAATTTGACTTTGTATCAATAGATTTTATTAATTGATATGTGTAATGAGTTTAGTTATGTCCTTTATTTTATTTGTTCTAGAAATGTTCGTTAAGATAGCCAGACTTTATCCGAAAAAATTACAATAACGAATATGGACATAAAAATTATACAGAAAATAAGCAGGTAAGTTATTTAATAATCGCATATCACAACTGAGCTATGTTTTAAGATACGACATAAAAGGTTTCTAACATCAATGTTACAAGAACAGCTGCAAAGTAAATAAATTTTAGATATCCAATCAAATGCGAACTAATGTTCCAGTGTTGCCTCATTCACGTATTCTGGTGTAGCCATTTATGCATTACGTTAAGTAACCAACAATAAATATCTCAGCCAACAAAATACATCGCGCACTCTGTTGACAAATCCCGCAATAAAATATAAGCATTTACAATAAAATTAATTATTATTTACACGGTGCACCGGACGCCAGAGCCACGGTAGTGTAACGTGGACAAGACTTTATAAATATTAAACTAATTTACATAAACTGAAATAAATGTTGAGATTGTTAGGCTAAGGGCAAATTTATCACAAAAACAAGAAACAAACTATCTTAAAATTTCTGATTTGGGAAAAGTGATTTCTTTCGGTTTTGATAAATATAACTGCTACGTGTGCTACCATTGTTTTCCTTAATAAAGAAGAAGAAAAGAAGTATTGCTTAGATGTTTAGTTCTACAAATCTTTATGGTGGTATGTCCACATTACATCATCAGTGGTTGGACCATGTTGGGGGTCTAGAGACCCCGCGGCGGCCTGCCTTATCGCACGCTGCGCGGGACACCACGCTCCCTTCCTCCTCCCCCTACCACTGCCATGTAGGGCCACCATTACCTTACTCTTAAAGGTCCCATTTCCGATACAAATGCCCCATCAAATATATTTTAATGTAATAGAACAAATTATTGTTAACAAAACTGTTGTAACGTACATTTTGTAATTACTTAGTACTTTTGTATGTAATACAAATGTAAATTATATGAATGTTGATCTGTGAATGTTCGTGTTGCGTTTCGAAATTTCATAAAAAATATTAATTATCGAGTTAACAGTTTGTTAAATTAGATTGAATCGTTGGTCTCAAATTCAAGTTCATAAGCGGATCAGTATTGGGTTGAATCTTAAATATTATCGTATTTATAATAAAAATAATCAAAGGGGCACACCTTACAAAACTGTGCGATGTTTACGGCCGTCCCGCTGCATTCATAACTCCTGGTGGAGCCTCCGCGGCCACGCAGGCGTCTCGCTGGACTTTTATTGTGATTTAGCCACGCCGAGCACGGCTGGCCCGGGCCTTTGCCGTATCGATATTTCTTTTTTGCAATTCTGCACGATCCCTACACCTTCACGACTCTTATTTGACAGATAAGAGTCATAAAACCCTTGTTATCAGCTCGATTAGTCGTACTTTTATCTTTTTTTTATTAAACTAACGTAATGTGAGTGTAAGAATGTGGCTTCTTTATATTGTTTGTTAGGAATGTCGTGTCTTTTGTATTGTAACTCAATTTTAAAGTGTCATTAATAAACACAATAGGTTAGGGCTAGGAGATCATATTGGGAGACGTTTTGCCGACGGGTAATACGGGCAAAAAATAACTTACAATCAAGCAGCCTCGATAACAACTGAAGTTTTATCTCATACACGTTCGAATAGAATATTATTCTGTTAACGTAAATAAAGATAAAAAAATCCGGGAAACTTTCCTGTTAATCGCCTATAAAGTCTTCAACATCACTAATGATTTGATATGGCCAATTAAATTTAATAATTCCTATTTAAAAATGTCCAAATATTATCAAAGCGCAAAACTAATGATTCTAAATCATACATAATCAATAGAATAAACTATCGGAATCGAATATTACAATAACCTGAACGTATACAGCTAATTTCCAATTTTAATGGGCGATTAATATTAAATTTCATATGGACGATAGTTTCTGAACACGATTATGCAAATATTATTAGTTCTTAATAAACAGTTTAAGCATTTGATGGTCTCGCCACACGATCGCTGAGAGCGGCTGCGCTGAGCGCCGAGGGGCTAATTATAATAAATATACGACAACACGTTAGCTCCGATCACACCGGATACTTGCTCTTTTTATTTACAAGAACCAATAAAAGTGATCTACGGTTACTTCGACATACGAACGTATTTATTTTTTATTACTCGAACTTATAACGGATAGTGTAAGTTGTTATTGTATATCTATGACAAGGCTCACCCGATACTTTATTATTTATTACATTTATTGGGCTCGAGATTTACCCGAGGCGACATGCTCTGGCGCTCCGTAGGGTCCTTATTCTGGCATCATTTATTAAAATATATATTTTTTTCTTAAAATTTAATGTTTCTATGCCAGTGACTAGTTTATCTCGATCTAAAAGATTTAAATAAAAAATAGGAATGAGAAATATTATTTGGTCATATTCGTCTATAACTGTCATTAGTATTAAATATTGATTCATTTGCATTCTTGATCGAGTGGCGATTTTACGATATTTCTACAAATAAAACTTTATCTAAAAACAAAAAAAATATATAGATTCTTGGACCATATTAGCATTTTATTCGTTCTTGAACGGTGAGGAAGCGTGCATAAATTGAATTTATTATCAACGTAAATCATTTTTTTATCTGTCTTCCAATATTTGAGAATCAAATATAGTCTTCGCTTAAAACATAATAATAATTCATTATTAATCTACATCAAATATCGCCTTATTCGGTTGGTATTATTTTAAAATCGTTAATAACTATGCGTAGATCCGTTTTTGTAGATTTTTTCCAAAGCACAATAACCGTTGCAGGATCTCAGAGCAATGCAGCATAGTGGAAGCAGATATTTATGCTTTTGCATTTCGACTGATGATTGAGATTTAGCAGCTTCATATCTTAAGTCAGTTTCCACTGCTCAAACACCTGCATAAGACGTAATGTTACCCCCGTTTTCTCTAAGAGATTTAAACACTCGTGAATTTATTTTCACAGGGTGTAGCAATGAAAACTTACGCTAAAACAAGCCGCGATGTTGTATGTATTATGATAAATGCTATGTAAATAACTACTGGATTTACTACTACACAATCTGGATTTACGTATATCGAAAATAAAATATATGAATCTCGTGCGGTTTGAGAATACCCTCCCGGTGGATAAGCAGGCTCGTTGAGCGGAGTTATGAGGATAATTCACGTCAACAATACAGTTTATTAACAGTTAGTTATGCACCGTGATGATATCGCGCCTACAATTAAATATTAATACGTGTTTGAAGGGTCGTAGGCGTCCCGCGCCGGATTTATCGCCTTCGCTTTACGCCGCTTTAAATGCCCGCCAACAATATGTAAGCTCGAGGTGAGAAATCTGACTAATGCTTTCTGGTAACTGTTACGCCTAAACGTTGGTAATTTGGTATCTACCGGTTACACCCTACAATATTACTTATAGTTATTTATAAGTTGCAAGGTATGTCCTAATTTTCTATTGGATTAAACTGCGGATTTCCTGTGGTCTACTTTATTAGGACCTCGTTTAGAATACTTTTTCAGTTCGGGTACTAAGAGTCGAAATCTCATGTGTCTTAAAAATATTATTCTCATAGGCAAAAACAGTCTAATGGAAAATGTTTTATTGGTTCATAACTTTCTAATTAATCTATTATCAATCAATTACATGTTTTCTCCTCACGATATTATTACGTACAGTCGCGGAAATCCGCAGTGTCCAACTTCAGAAAAAATTGTTCATTGTTCATTGTTCATCCTTCTTTATTGCAACGAGACAAACTCCGCTTCTTCCTTCAAATAATTAGACATCAGTAAGTGGTGCAAACGAAGGGATAATAATAAAAAAAACTAGCCGTGTATCACTGACTTTTTCGTACAGATACATTTATAAGCTGCGTTGTATTGGTTTTTGTTCCGCGTCTCGTTTTAAAATGTTGAAACAATTGTAGCTTTTAAGGTGGACCACCGCTAATTTCCCCAACTGTACATAAACATTCCAATTGTTTTTTGTCTTTCAGTGTTTAGTCAAATTAAGATATTGTAGTCAACAATCCCATTCAAAACCTTTTTGTGACTGGATTCTGAGTCATTCTGTAAAATTGTAAAAGTTAAAAAAAAAAACAGTAATAATTCTTACACTTTAGGTAATTACAGAGACTTCTAATCAATTAGTGTGCGGTTGTATATTTAAGTCGAGGGTAGTTGTAAATCGTGCGTCGATATTGGATGTCTGTGTCGCAATAAATATTAAATATCGACGCGGTTAAAATATCCGCTTACAGTTTACGAGGGCGCAGGGCGGCGGACATGTTTACGTACGGGAGGAGGCAATCAATTCACTTTTTTTCGTTTATTCCACATATTTATGTGTTTTATCTCAATGTATGCGCTTTCTCGATATGCATTTGTTTAACATTTCATTACTCTTTAATTTATAATTTTACAGTTATTTTAAAGAATACGTGTAAATGCTGGATATTAATTAAGGTGAGTAGAGCTTCATTTTAATTATCGTGACAACTGTTATAAGAATACTTTGTTTTAAACACTGAGGCATAGCAATATTGTTGGTTAACAAATGTATATAAAAAAAATTTAATGTTTGTACATTGAAATTAGAAAAAATATTCGTTAATAGAGTGAACAATATAGTGGGTTGATTGTGTACTTCGATTATAAATAAAGGCGGTCAGTGTGAGCGGTCGACGTTCATCGCTCCCGAAAGGATGTTATTCAGTTTGTTTGCTTAATGCTACTTATGTTGACTCGAATTGGGCCGCCTAATTGTGGGCGCGTAGCTCGGTGGACGACCCGGGATTTACTATCGTTTTATACTCATACTAGTAGACGCATGCTACTTTGTTCGTCCTTAAATCTATACTAATATTATAAAGAGGAAAAATTTGTATTTTGTATGTATTTGATTCACGTATAAACTACTAGGACGATTTCAAAAAATCTTTCACCATTAGAAAGGTAATTTATCTGTGAGTTACATAGGCCATATTTTTTTTAATATCACACGTGCGAAGTCGCGAGCAACAGCTAGTACTGAGTAAAAGATAGAAAAACCTCACTTGAATTCTTATTCGATACCTTTAGGTTATATCACAATTAAAATGTTTGAATCTGTCAGTATAATGAACGAGAGAGACAACGCTATATTCTTGCTCTACCGTTTCTATAGTGAAAATCAAAATGGCGTATGTATATGTCACTACCGCTTAACGATTTTTCGATTCAAAGTTACCAGGCCTAAGGTCTAAGCGTAGGTAGATTAAAAAGCAAACCTTTGTTTTTTGTATCGTTTTTTTTCAAGTATGTACAAACAAACGACTGAACTTTTTTATCCAACAGCAATAAGGACAGTGATATACATGAGTTGTAGAGTTATAATAAATCTCCTCGGACTTTATATCTGAGCGGCGATTAGAAATAGCGATCGTATAGTCGCGATGCACCCGGTCCTACATTCGATTCCAGAATCGCTAGAGTTGTAAATTAAGTTGATTAATTGATACCAATAAAGTCATGTTTGATTCCAAATCATTCCGTTTGTTGAGTGTATTTTTATAGCTATTATAATGATTTTCAATTCAGTAGCAGTTAGGAACGCCCAACGGGTTTATGACTTGCAGATTGGCTGTATTGTTCATATAAAAAATTGCAAAAGTTTTTAAGCAACTCGTAATCAATCTGTTCCACGACATCCAAATAGTCGCTGTTAAATTAAACTTTTTAAATATGACTCAGTGCTCTTGTAAATCATTAAAATACATACATTATCCGACATTAAAATATTGTTTTTTATTGTTAGTTAGAATTGAACAAATGAAAAACAAACAAACGTTTGTCCCGGGAATTTCATATTCGAACATTTCACATTTGTATTCGCATAATGTGCTCCCAATATGTCGAAGTTGTTTGTTTTCACTAAAGAAAAGTGTTTGAGGTGGAATTCGCAGATTACACGATATATTAGAATATTATTTGGGCGGGAAACAAATGATTATAGTTATAATTCAGCGGGCGGTCGGGAGTTTGAGGTATTGCACGTGTGTGGTCGCGCAATATGTTCCGTGGCAAATCTTTTGATCCTATAGACGGCCGGTTTACACTGGCCGGTTCGACGCGCGCCAAACTATGCTGATTTATGTTCATCCGATGAGTACTTAGCGAGGCCCGTGTATGACAGCGCCGGAGATTACCCATTCACCTTTCTTAAACATAAATACGCATATGCAACAAATTACGTTGTGCTTTGAAAAGCGGTTAGATTTTAAGAAGCATTTGGATTTAAATTTTGATTATGTTTTTAAAAAGGTGGTGTTGAAAGCTCAAATTATTATTAACACATATCTCTTAATCAAAACGGTTTTATTATGATCATGTCAGCGATTCTTAAATTTATAAATTGTAATGAAATTACTAGATACAAATAGCGTTTTACAAAATGATGTAGGTATCCTTACGTTCCTGGTGTACCAGTCAGTATCAGCAGCCGCGCAGCACATGTTAAACATATAGATACGTAGCACGTTATAGAGTGGGTAAACTTAAATAAATATCGAATAACATCACATTCGTTACACATCGATTCTCGTATCGAGTAAACAGAGGCGATCAGCGCGCAATGATAGCATCTATATCGGTTGGTGCGGATGGAGCACAGGTGTTAGCCGACAGGCAAAATAAACCGAGCCGTAATCGATTTTAGAGCTTTATGCTACGTTCACACGAGGGCAGCACAGTGAGGTAGAACAGCATGTCAGAACAGTACTGCTATTGTTTAATGTGACAACTGGCAGGTACTGTAATTTCAGTAGTAGTACTGCATTGCCCTACTCTATCTCACTGTTCCGCCCTCGTGTGAAACCATTAGAGCTAACAATGCGCTTCAATTGATCGTTGTGTGTTCAGGCATTAACACGCGCGTAAGATTTATTTTCATATAATGTTGTTATATAAATAAAATTGGATTAACAATATAGATTATGCCAGACTGATTTTATCCAGACGGGGTTTGGTGAACTGGGAGTGTGTTAGACGTGTTCGTGGTTATTGAGAGCTCATTACAGCATCTAATGAGGCATAGATTAAACAGGGCCTGGCAGGGACCGGGAATGGTTTTAATTTACTACCGACGTAACTGAGTACAGCACAGTTATTCGTAGACTTCAGCGTCAGTGTTAGGCAAATCGTAAAAAGGAAGGGAACCATCATGTTGTACAGTGTCAGTTGTATATTCGTGTTCAGTCTTTTAAATTATCTGGAACCACATTATCAAATTTCCTATCTACTACCTAATGATACCTGCAGTAGAAACCGCAGCAGCTAACGCCGATGGCCTGCGTCACCGGTGCAATACTACCATATCTGTGGAATAGTAGGGTCGTGGAAGTGATGTCAAATACTTATCCATACATCTCTAATTATACTAGTTATAATTAATATATATTTGTATTTAACTGAACGATTTTTTTTTACTCATGAACAGAATTATTATATCTTTTCACGGGAATAAGATTAAAGGCGTACAGTTTTCAATATGGCTATCAAGTTACTGGCACGAAGAAATGTAAACTAATTAGTGCAATTACTATTAAAAATAAAAATATATAATATATCCTTTCAATTGTTTAGATTATTTGTAGAGGTTTTAATTTTTTATTCTTATAACTAACTTTCCCCCGCGACTCCGTCCGCGTGAAATTAAAAACGAATGTGAGTAGCATATGTGTTCTTCCAGACTATCCTCTACATCTGTACCAAATTTTATCGAAATTCGTTCAAGCTACAACCTCTAAGAAACATGCATCCATCCATCCATCTATCTAAACTTTCGCATTTATAATATTAGTTTGAATTAGAGGTATAAACACATTTATTACATGTAAAATTTTAAGAGTTCTAGAGCCCGTTTTACATTTTCGCAGGAATGATCCGGCTCGCGTGGTGCAATAACACGACACAGAAGACAGCCGTCAAGAAGCTATGCCTAGTTTTGTCTGCAGAGTGTGCGTGCCGGACGCCTAATTACAGTTCTCTTCCTCTTTCCACCCTCTTCGTACATGGAAAAGAAGGAAGTGGATTTGGCGGTGGATAGATCGCATCGGTAGAGGAAATATACAGTCCTCTTTATGTGCGTCTTCTCCACAGTTGTACAAAGGTAGGCAAAACATCTGTAATTGCGATTGTCTATGGGAACCAGTTGCCGTTGCTCGTTTAACATCCTTATATTAAAAAAGTAACAAACTACATGACTACATTAAAACATAGTAAATGGATTTTAAATAATTTTAATAGTTAATGCTAATACAATAATTAAGGTTGATATAAAATTTCCGTATATTGATAAAAAGCGTTGACGATTTTTTGTCGTTGGTAATATTTTTAAGCCGTAAAACTTATAAAAGTAGTAAAATTAATTTAATAACACTCATTTCTATCGTATCGTATTAAATTTCCTATCAAGTTGTGGGGCAGACGTGTTTAGAGTTTTTTTAGTTAAGCAATTCATAGGCTTAAAAAGCTAAAAAGATACCGACATTTTACGACAGTTTTAAATACATATTTTAATAAAAAAGTGGACTTTACGAAGGATAAGAAAACTTCCTTCTTTACATTTTTTTTTATAAAGCATAGTAAAGTAAGATTTTCCGTTCGTAATAATGAATAAAGCGATGTTTATTGGATTTCTTTTAGGTATTAGATGATTCTTGACCACCAGCGTCTAATTCGTAATATTTATGTATTGAAAATTTGTAGATACAAATTATCTAAATTCCAAAAGTTTCAATAAAAGCCCCTCTATGCACTCAAATTCAACGGACTCCATCTTGCGTGACGTAAGCGGCGCAGTAATAGTCGTAAAATTAAATCGAACTTGCGAAGTAATATAAAACACATTAAATAGGCAGCTTGTTGTAAACAAACCGCAGCCAGGCGTATATCATCAGCTAGTGTTCGTCAAGTGTTCACTCCATCACTGTACGCCACGCCCAACTGATACAGGCCAATCAGGGGGCTCATTACGTCAAACACGCCTCCTACTTGCGCCTGCGCTGGTAAACCCCAAAGTTGTCAGTTTTGGTTGAACCTTGGTAGAGTGTGGACGGATTTGTGATGATGCGATGACGTCTATCAGTAGTGATGTGAACACGAGTAAACTTAAGTTCAGTGTGGACAGTATTTTGGGGAACAATGATTCAGTAAGTCGTGTTGGCAGTGGGCTGGCTACGGAGTGTGCGCGTGCGCAGGAGCCGCCATGCGCCGGCTGCGTGGCCGCGCTGTACCGGTGCTGCAGGGACGAGCCGCCGCTGCTGCAGCTACCACTCTCAGTGCCTTATGCACACTTACATCCAGCGCTTAGACCTACCACAGGTTTGCTGTTTTTTTAATCATAATATTGTGATAAAAAGAGGACGGAAGCAGAAATATAGATGTAGAGTCAACTCATTGATCAGCATTTTTACAACATTTTTCATGTTATATATAGTTTAAATATCAACCTGAAATGAAGCATTAGAGCGCGCGCACCTTTGACTAAACTATCACACCATTGTTTAGTCTCGCTTTAATTATGCGCTTAAAATATGGAGGTGCGTACACTACTCGATTTTTAGTTGTGCCAATTACTGTTGAATGGGCTGCGAAACAATCGACAATCGCACAACAGTTGTGCGATATTTTAGTCAAAGGTGTACGCCCGCTCTTTATCTATGAAAGATTGTGCCAAACTTTGTTTTTAAACGTAAAATGAGTCAATCTGACAATTATTTTCACTTTTTATTTATCAAAAGAATTGAAACCAAACAAAAATATAATTAGGCATTATCCTGAAAACAATCCTTTTAACATTTATTATTTAAACTAGAAACATTATAATTATAATCATAATATCAATAATAAATGCTGCATCAACCGCCTTTTCCATAAAAAGGACCACATTTTCATTTATCGTTCAAATTTTTCCTGCGCTTATGATTTTTTTGTCTCACATGAATTAAAAACTATGCAACCCTATAAAAAAACTCGCATTCCACTATATATACCTACTAATATTCGATTTTGTAATAAATATCATAATTTATTTGAGCAACATGACTTTGTTGTTGGCATCATGTCGATATGTAAAAATATTTAGAAATCTTCAGAAGTATATTTATATCTCTTATTAACGTCCGAAGTTTCGAGAACAAGGGATTCTCCAAACTAACGCAAAAGAAAAAATAAATATCGTTTGTTGAAAAGTTTTCCGGTTTTCAGCATAAACAAAACTGAAAGGTAATTTATTTTTTCTTTGATGATGATGATTACCAGTTTTAAATTAACTATATCAACATATTGATTATGTTTGCCAAAATACAGAAATTATGAGGCTTTCTTGAAAGATAAACGAAAAGCAGTACATGTCTAGAGCGAACAAGAAGTCAAGTTGGAAAAAATTAAAGAAAACAGTCCCAGTGTTTAACGCCCGTGTACATTTTTATTCAGTGCACTACTATTTTACTAGAAAATTAGCAGAAATAATTTAATTCATACAAACCACTGTACCTAAATCTACAGTATAACTTATAAAATTATTCAAACCTACTTATATATAAAACCTATGTAACCATTTCCTGTGTCTACATACCGTCTACCTTCATCCTTAACTTCAGATAAAGTATAACAGAAAAAATATAACATCTAATTTCTGATATCTGAGTACATACACTCAATATGTTTGTCATGTAAAAGAAATCCTTTGACATACGTACGTAAAAACAAAACTAAATAGCCTAAGCGTTCTTCCAGACTATCCTCTACATCTATGCCAAATTTCATCGACATCCGTTCAGCAGTTTAGGCTACTCTAACGAACATCCATCCATCTAAACTTTCGCATTTATAATATTAGTAAGAAGTATGTTAAGATATTAGTGAGATAGTAAGATTTACTTATTTCTTTTATTCGTTGTTCTCCATTTTTCGTTTAATTTAATAATGTCGTGACCAGGAATCCTGTTATCATTTATCACTACTGCCATCTTTACTCGGAGACATTAGACGCTCATCGCGGCCCTATCATATAAAAATACTAGCCTTCGCCCGCGACTCCATCCGCGTGTAATTAAAAAAACGAAAGTGAGTAGCCTATATGTTCTTCCAGACTATACTCTACGTCTATGCTAAATTTCATCGAGATCCGTTCAGCCGTTTAGGCTACAAACTCTAACAAACATCCATCCATCCATCGCAATTTTCGCATTTATAATATTAGTAAGAACAAGAAGTAAGAAGTAAGATTTAAGAAGAAAGAATATATTTACATTTTCGTAACTATTGCCATGTAAAATTAGAGTAATCCAATTTGCTTACTATCAATGTTTTCGACTATTCTGACATTCGACATTCTGGTGATCGTTAAAGATTACGGATCAAACAATATGTCTTTTTACCTAATTTTTGCACAGAAAAAAAATGCTATTGTCTAATTAAATATTCCAGTATACAGACTACCCCTTCCTCGAGCATCATCGCCACAACAGACATCTTCCCCGCGCTGCGATGTCTCATCCAGTGGCAAGAGGAAGCGGTCCTGGTCACGCGCCGTCTTCAGCAACCTGCAGAGGAAGGGTCTCGAGCGCCGCTTCCAGATACAGAAGTACATCACGAAGCCCGACAGGCGCCAGCTCGCGGCCACTTTAGGACTTACTGATGCTCAGGTTTGTATGTATACAATTTAGTTTATGGTATCAAGGATTTAGTATGAGAAACTATCCGTTACTACTTATTATCTACCATAATTATTGTAACTTATGTAAATAACTTAATAAATTGTTTTTGATAATGTAATTATGCACCTGTTGGGTAATTTATCGATTTTGTGTATACTTGTTCTCTATTTTCCTATGTGTGATTAAATTAGCTGTTGTGTACACTCATATAAAAAATAAATAATGCTATAGTATTGAGTAGTAATCGAACGAGCGATGAGGCCTAACTTATATCGTTTTATGCTCGACAAGGGATGAACAACTTGTACCTCTGCTAAACCAAAGTTCATTATCGGTAGTTAATCCGGTCCGTTTTACCATTCGTTTGTTTTTGGTTCGATAAATGAAACGCTTTTCCGAACTACGTATCTTGAGTTAACCATTAAAAACATAGGTCAATCTAACACTGAGTCGTTAGGTAATGACAAAATAAGTGGCATATTCAGAAACCCAGCATTAGACCCATAAATTTTATTATAGGTCAAAGTATGGTTCCAAAATCGTCGCATGAAGTGGCGGCATACGAAGGAGGGTCGCGCCGGGCTGGGCGGGAGTTTGGGCACCATCAAGGACCCTGATGCCACCCTCATCCCTGAGGACAACGAAGACATTGACGTCGACACTCTTAGCGACTAGAAGTAGACTTGTTATAGTTATTGTAAGTTTATATGCAGTTTGATAAGTTATTTTGTACGTAATTTGTACAATAAATGCAATTTTTGCGCAGTGGTTGCTTGCTGAAATGCTCTAGTGGAAAATGGTCGTTACGATATTAATAAAAAAGAAATTATATGTCTGTAAATTGTATATTTTTTATAATTAAGCTACATTTTATTTAGAATTAACGTACTTGTAGATTAATTGAATAATTGTGCAGAAACTAGGGCTTCCAAACATTCGCCTCGTGTAGACAAAACCAACATATTATTTTAAAAAAAAGGTTTGTTGTTGGTTTGGTATATTAATGTCTCCTTTTTAATATTTTATTCTTCATGTAAATTCATTCGGAATGATATTTTAAAGAGATTATATTTTGATACGTTTTTATATTAAATTAATCTGTATATTAAACATAGTTAAATAAAATTTAGTGAGTACTGACAATACGTTTTATTTCGGTTTATCAAGACATCGTTTACCAATCACCATAATCCTGCCCTTTCCCTGCGGACGTCGGCTCAGTATACATAACTTTTCCATACATCTCACATCAAAATTCACTCCCCTTTACGCATATCTTCTATCACCATTTCGTTTATACTTTCTTAAATCTTCCTCTACCATTGTACATCCACATTCATTACTTTCTTGATTATGTTATAAGTAGCTTTTGACCGCGACACCGTCCGCGTGGAATTAAAAGTGTGTAGCCTCTTTTTCCAGACTATCCTCTACATCTATACCAATTTCATTGAAATCTGTTCAGCAGTTTAGGCTACAACCTCTAACAATCATCCATCCATCCATTTAAACTTTCGCATTTATAATTAGTATGATAATCAAAGAGATTCAAAAAATATATAAAGAAGGTGTTCGGTACAGATCGTATGCGTTCGCCACATTAGGTGGCGAACATAATTTTATTTTCTCGGCTTGGGTTAATGCGGGTAGGCTTATTTTTATTACTCCCGCACGGGCGGGTAGATGGAAAATCCCTCTCCAGTACGGACGGGCGCGGGGTCCTGCAGAGAGGTGTGCGGAAAAAAGTCGTGATCAAGCAGCCAAGCAAATCGGTCGGGTACATGTGTGCGAATTGAAGTCATTGAAAGTGGATGCGTGTACGACAACGCGAAGATAAAACCCCTCTCCCAAAAATTTCCCCTTAGTTTACAATATTATGCTCTCCGGTGCATTCGTAGTTTAAGGGTAGGTTGTGCCGTGAGACCCCGAACGCGTCTGTACGGATCAGAAGGCATATCAGACACTTCACTTGAAACATTTTTCACATCATTCTCTAAAATCCAGGTAGCATACTAAACTTGACAACTGATATAGTACCTTTCAAAGAAAGTACCGATCAATATATATATTTCTATATATATTATAGTACTCTTTGGTACCGATGAATTTGTTCACTATGCCTAGTCTATATATTTCTTAAATATCTTTGGTGATAATGAAAATCAAATGTAGGATGATTCAAATAAAACACGCGTCGTTTTAATATCATTTAATTATAATAAAAATAATAAAGTTCACTATTACTTATTTTTGTGTACAATTTAAGTAGCTAAGCTATTTACAACCAATTATTTTTATTGAAATTCAGTTTCATCTAACCTAATCATATGCAAAGATTTCAATTTTAAACTATCTTACACTGAATAAATTCAGACAAACAACAATCATTTAAAATATTAATTTTCATAACGAAATGCGTCTACTTTTAAAATGAGTTGTACATTATAATTAATATTTTATATTTCTCTCGTGTACAATTTAAAATAGGTATTTCTTCAAAATAACATTGAAATACGCCTCAAATTTCAGTAAACATATGTAAAAGAGCAATTTTAATTAATTCTGAAAAAAAAAATAGGAAATGAAATCATTTTTCAAGGATACAAAATGGATAAACAGGAAAATATTATTTTAAAGTTGCCACAAATTAAAAATACATAGAAACTCTTATTTAATAATCGACAAGCTTAACTTTATTTTTACAATAACTTCCCGCGCTCTCTTTCTCACTTTTACAATAATTTCCAGAAGTTTCTCTGTCGCCATGTTGGTACTGCTGCGGCCATTGGGAAGTTCCTTCGCCGTGGTACTTCGGATCTCTGTAATTTCTGAACTGAGGATTAAAAGGTCTTCTTCTATCTTCATAACCTTTATCTTCCCATCTATTATCATTATTTTCAAAACGATTGAACTCAGAACGGCCATGTTCTCTATACCTATCATATCTATTGTAATTAATTTTATTTTCCTCATATCTTCTATCATATTGTCTGTGAGTGTCTTCTGTATTCTCCTGATATCTTCTTCGTATCCTCTGGAAGTGGGAATTATCACCGATTTCTTGTGCTCTTGCTTTGAACGCTTGTGGTGTAACTTCTTCGGATTCCCAAACTGGTATCCGTTTGGGTTTCGGTGACGGAGATTTTGATCTACTGTGATCTCTTTTCTTTTCATCTGGTGACCCTCTGTAATGAAATTAGATAATATTTTATACTAGCTGTTGCTTGCGACTTCGTTCGCATGAGAATTTTTAAAATCGGTCCCAGTAGTTTTTAAGTGAATCAAATACATACAAAAATACAAATCTTTCCTCTTTATAATATTAGTATAGACTAGCTGTTCGCGTGCGGATTCATCCTCGTGAAATTATAAAAACTTTATTTTATTGTTTACATTTGTCAAATTATCAATAGCAAATGTCAAAATGACATGACACGACAAACTTAGCAATCTTTCTTTCTTGATGTTGGCAGCAACTAATGGTCTCTTTCCCACATTAGTGTTTTTATCCAAATTATTTAATGGCGTGAAAATATATAGCCTAAAGCATGACGTAAGTGTAGGCATTTTATTAAAGAAATAATTATTCAAAAATATGCTGTAATTGCTGACATCTTAGACAACAAAGAAGTGTTTACGCTTTATTATAATATATAGTAAAATATAGTAAATATAGTAATATAGTAAATATAGTAATATAGTAATATAGTAATATAGTATATATAGTATAGTATAGAGTATAGATTAAACAGTTTTAAGAGTAAATTTAAATTTAAAAGGAGTCCCGTTGTTTGTTCTTGGTCTAATAAATCCTGTATTTAATTTCTCTAACTACTCACCTGCTATTTTCTACCAACTATTTAAAAAGCGGCGACACAACCCGACGTCGCAGCTTCGCAGCAATACTAATAATATCTAAGTATGGCAATTTCTAATCTTCCAAACAATACTCTTACCACATTCAATATTTTGCAGTTTATTGTAATTACAATAAAAGCTTTGTTAGTGTATTAAATTTGTAATAAACGGTTACTATTAAATAAAATTAAAAGAAGCGAAGATAAAGCGCCTATATAATAAAATATAAATCTAATAGAATGCAATACATAAACTACGTCACATTTTCATATTTTTTGACCCCATCTTGTTATACTGACATATCGAGGCCCCCCACTTAGTGTGATATCACATAATTCAATGGTGCCATAATTCATGATTTAATGGTAACTATAGTTATATAGGGTATACCCTATTCACAATTTTATAACTAAACTAGCTTTCGCCCGCGACTCCGTCCGCGTGGAATTTTAAAAAAAAACAAAACCGAATAGCCTATGTGTTCTTTCAGATTATCCTCTACATCTATGCGAAATTTCATCAAGATCCGTTCAGCCGTTTAGGTTACAAACTCTAACAAACATCCATCCATCCATCTAAACTTTCGCATTTATAATATTACTATGATGAAATCAATAAATTTCTTCATTTTCTTATTATTATCAGAGTGCGTACACCTTTGACTAAATTATCGCACAACTGTTTAGTCTCGCTTTAATTCCTATGAGCTCATATGTCACACTACTCGATTTTTAGTTGTGCAACTAAACAGTTTAATTGGCAGCGAAAAATCGACAATCGCACAACAGTCTTGCGATAGTTTAGTCAAAGGTGTGGGCGCACTCTAAAAAAATCTTTGTAATACGTAGAGATAAAATATTTTTTTTTAATTTTGAAAATGTGATATTCACTTTTCGGACTACCCGTCCTTAGTCACACAATGTAGCAAATCTCCTAATGTGAGGTAATTTACGCCTCTATGTTTATCTATGAATAATTCTCAATAATACAAAGAAATGTGAGCTAAACCGACAAGAATACCTGGAGGAGGAGCTGCGGCTCCTGTCGGAGCGGTCGTCGCTGGAGCGCCGGTTCTGCAGGTGGCGGATCTCGCGCTGCCTGCTCCAAACATACACAACTAAATAACCTACGTCACATTGACAAATCATATCGCAAAATAATACACGGAATTTAAATAAACAATATACAAAACACCAAAGACTACCTTCATCTTATACAAACATATATATATCAAATTGTGTGAGAATTTTCTCTTATAATTTACAATTGGATGGATGTATGTGTATGTTTTTATAGAGGGAAAAATGCTTTACAGCACCGTCAGACATGGGAGCTGCATACCTGGTGTGTCGGGCTCAGGGTCTTGTGTTCACCTAACCTAGCGTGACTCCGTCTCCGGATAAACAACCCTCTCTATTGAGTATTTGAGCCCCCACAGTACTACCGTCAAGTATTACATCGTGGGGGTGGTCATAGCAATTACTAGCGATGTGCGCTTCAGCCCCTGACCCCATTATATTGGTTCTTCGTACGATGTATGTGTATGTGTATGTATGTATTTTTAAACAATTAATATAATCGTAACTCGCGATATTAATTTTAACACTGAACCACACTGAACTAGCGGTCCCGTCAGGAATGCGCGCGAATATCTATCCTTCTAATGACATTGACAGCTGTCAGTTAGAGATGTGACGTTTATGCCAATAATCTAGTGTTGCGCCAATTCTACAGCGCGGTACTAATTTTCTTCTTAAGTATGTATGTATGTATGTATGTATGTAGTGTGTGTGTACAGACTTGCGGCGCAGCTTGATGACGAGGTCGCGCATCTCCTCGTCGCGGCGCGCCTGCCGCCGGCTCTCGCGCTCCGCACGCTCCGCCTCCGCGCGCTTGTCAGCACGCACTGAACGTAATATTACAATAATAGCTTTTTTTATATATATTTTAAACAGTTATAGATATGATTTACTAGCTGTTTCCTGTGCGGCTTTATCCACATTAAATAACTTTACTTACATTTTATAAAATTTAATTCGAATTTACAAAATGACGTTGGAAATCTTGCCTCTTTGCTACTATTGGCTTGGAGTTTTTGTCCCTTTCCCGCAAGACTGTTTTATCCAATTTATTTACCCCCTAAGTTTATTAGCGAGAAAATATAAGGCTATAGCATTTCATTATTGTAGGACTTTTTATTGAAAAAAGAATTATCCTACATAACAAAGCGTGTGTTTAGCATTAGTATAGAAGTATAGATATAGAAAAAGTATGGGAAAATAAATAAATGTAATGTTAAAACTCACATTGCTTTGATAATTGAGCTTGCATTTTTCGTTTCAATTTCTCTTTCAATGTAAGAGTTTCACGCGACGTGCCCTGTAAAAAAAGTTATGTTAATACATATTTTTGTGGTTAAAAGAACCAACCTGGTTCTTATCTACATACATATAACATATACATAAAAATAATATAATAAACAAGACAGAGATTTTTATAAATAATGTTATTTAAAAGTAATGATTGTTATTCGACGTGTTTAATCTTCAACCTACTACAGGGTGTTCCAAAATTCATTTCCGTCCATTTTGCTTTGAAATTCGGGACACCCTGTATAAAACATGATTTACTGTTGCACTCATTAATTATACATAAAAGACCATCAGTGTAGATTTGTCTTACTAAATACACTAAGGGAAACTATTAGGTGAATATTTTGCAGCATTTGCACGTTCGTGGTGAGGGAGATAGATGTATAAATGAAAGCGTACAAAATGTAGGAGAAAATGATTCTTACTGACTTTGGTGCTGCATCCAGACAATCGTAACTGATTCTGGTTTGTGTTTGACTTATTGCCCGTTGATCTGAAATATAATACAAATCATTTAGACGTCACAATATAATGATTTCTTTATACTATTTTATGTTAATGATATATAAAAAAATAAATTATATTAACTTCAATCATCAAGTAAATTTGATCATCCAAACTAGTAATCCATGTAAAAGTTGTAATTTTGATGACCCCCAACTAGAGTTTCAACCTTCAATTGATGAAAATGTTGAAATGTTGAAGGCCCCCAACTAGAATTTCAACCTTTAATTGATGAAAATGTTGAAATTTTGATGACTCCAAACTAGAGTTTCAACCTTTATTGATGAAAATGTTGAAACTTTGATGATTCAAACTAGTTTTGGTTTTAAACTCACGAACAATCAAACCCACCTAGTTTACATAAAAAAAAGGAGAAAGAGTAAAAGAGAAAAAAGAGAGTAAGAGAAGATACTCACTTATGTTTGTCATCATCAGAGTCACTAGATCCAGAGTCAACGGAGAGTTCACTGGAAGATTTGTCCTCTTTACGTCTCCCGTAGTACCGTGCCACTGGCTTACTGTCACCTTTGTCGTTACTACAACAGTAATTATATATTAAAAATACAACTAACTCAAATATATTATAAAAGTGTTATATCAAACATCTATTGATAGACTTACACTTCAGTTACATAAAATAAATAAATTCAGCTTACCTTTCATATGACATCGACCTCGAATTATTACGGTTCATATTACTGTAAGAAGCCAGAATATACACTGTTAGTTGTAACTATGTACGGATTGGTTTTACGCTATTTTTTTTTTATCTTGTAACTTGATTTTACTTCAATATTCATTTAGATGTAGTCTACTTGAATAATGTACTTATTAAAATTAACATTAAAAATAAAAAAAAATACAGAAAATACTTATCAAAGTTTACGTTAAAAAACTAGATAAAAAAAGAACTTTAGTATACATCTGCATTTCTATAAACAAAAATGAAAATACAAACTTCGTAGGGCTGCGGGATCGTTTATTCCTAAAGGTGCGGGACCTCGACCTTGAGCGCGACCTTTTGTATGGGCTGTAGGACCTTGAGCGTGACCTTGATGTGGATCTTGACCTCGGGGACGTCGACTTCGAGCGAGACTTCCTATAGGAGCGCGATCGAGACCTTGACTTGGAGCGAGAGCTGAGACGAGATCGTGACCAAGATCGAGATCGAGACCGCGATCGAGAATATGATCTCGATCGCGATCTCGTCTTAGACCTCGCATCTGGTCCGCGCGGCCCCATCACCGGTCTCGGGTATTTGTCTGCCAACGGTGAACTGAAAAATATTGTACACTTTTATATGCATGTCTATGAATTTATATTGGAAATTTTGAGTGTTTGATGTAATAAATATGCATTCAATAAGTCTGTGATCATAGAGATAAAAAGATTGTTTAGATAGAATTGTTAAATTTCTCATTTCTATTGGATTAGACTTATGTAATTCAAATCAATTGAAATCTTACCTCGCTTTCGACGGTTTCCTAGCTACCTCTGCATAAAGTTCCGTCTTCTTTAGGTTTTGTTTCAATTTATCCACATACAGCGGCTTCTGAGGCTGTACTATCAAAACAAAAATAAAATCATTACAATTGTTGATTAACCAGATTATTGACACAAGATCATGTGTAGTCAAGAAATTATTTTTACTTAAAAGGATGTCCTAACAGATAACTACTTGTAAACAATATGTGATTTTGAAGTATCCATATTTATTTATTTACTAGCTTTCGCTCGCGACTCCGTCCGCGTGGAATAAAAAAAACAAAAGCTAGTCTTCTACATCTATGCCAAATTCCATCGAGATCCGTTCAGCCGTTTAGGCGGAAAATTCTAACAAACATCCATCCATCCATCCATCTAAACTTTTGCATATATAATACGACTTCGCCCGCGTGAAATCAGTGATGTGATTTTTTGAAATCCTTACAGTAGTTTTTGAGTTATTTTAATACATACAAAAATACAAATCTTTCCTCTGTATAATATTAGTATAAATTAGTAAGAAATAAGATGTCTTACGTGGTTTGTCTTCATCGTCTCCGCCGAATGAGGTGATGAACTGTATGTTGTCTGCGGGCGAGGGGGAGCGCGAGGGCGAGCGGGAGGGGGAGCGCGAGGGCTCGCGAGCCACCTCTCGAGGACGCGGCGCCGCGTAGCTCGGCGGAGACACTACTCGTGTTGCCAACTTCTTGTCACTGAATATCACATATAAATACATTTATTTTACCTCAATATACTCTTATCTTTACTTTTATACTCTTCACCACTTAGAGAATTGCTGCTGTCTTTGTAACCTATTGCATAATAATGGAAACCAGAGTTTTTTTTTACATCATAAGGTGGTAAACGAGCAAGCGGCCTGAATCCGTCAATTTGGCGAAGCGACCGTCGCCCATGAACATTTGCAATAGCGGATGCGTTGCCTATCGACGGAGGAAACGCACATAAAGATGATGTTTCCTCTTCCTATGCGTCTTCTCAACTGTCAAATCTATGTTTCCTTTCCATCTTATTTTAATGAGAAAAAGCATTCGAAGGAAAAGGGACTAAAGTTGGGTCTTCAGCACCACACTCATCAGACGAAACGGGGAATTGCTCCCACTTCACGTCTGTCTTCTGTGTGACTGTGGTATTTCATCAGGCGAGCTGACCCATTCGTGCGAAGATGTTAAAGCCGGCTCTACCACTAAAAACTAACTAAATGTTCCATCATAAGTGTTAGTTATAAATATGTCATACTAACCGATGTGCTCGTCTTTCCCTTCTGCTTTTCCTTCCAGAATACATGGCCTTTTCCTTCTCCTCTCTTAAGAGTTGTTTCTGCTGTTCTGCATCATCCGCGTCTCCGGTGAGGAATGAGAACAGATCACATCCCGCCATACCAAACAGTGGACCCACTGAATTCAACTCGTGTGCCTGTGCTCACACAAATATACAGTTAATACTCTGATTTGATGTGTATTGTCTCTTTTACATATAGAATAAAAACAAAAAAAATATTATATTACAGTAAAATTACAATGTTACAAAAATAAGACAAAATGAGCTTAAAACTAATTTTAACATTAGATTTTAAAAAAATAGTTTTTACATATATTAAAATGATGATTTTCTAAATATATAAAATCAGTAAAATGCACAAAAACATGGATTAAATTTGAAAATGGCTTTTTTTTAAACATATATAATAGTTTTTGTATTATGTAATGTAAATAAACATGTTTTTAAATAGTTTATTAATGGAGATGAGCCAACCTGTGAGGGTTCCATCTTGTTGACGTCAATGCTCAAATCAACATCAATAATTTCCAAATCTGATTCATCATCAGAATCTTTAGCTTCCGCTTGCTTTATCTCAGGGCCTGGAATTTAACACTAAATGCCATAAGAATACCCTCATACAGTAACAAATGCTTATCCCATTAGGTACCCATTTATATCCTTTTATCAACGCTGATTGAGGTTTTAAAAAAGTAGGGCTGAATCTACCATTGGAACTAGATGGTTCTGCTCCTGGATCACTATAATTGTAGGCTATAGCAGCACCCATCCCTTTCTTTTCACTCAATTTCTCTTTTTGCATCTCTTTCTCATCAATGGTGACACCAAATTGTTCTTCTATGGCTAATTGTTGTAAAAATTTGTCTTCACCTGAAAATAACATTTTTTGTTAGCTTTTCTGACTAAAAGTGCTTATGTACTAAACTTAACTATGGATCCTATTTAGTTTTATAAACTACCATTGAGTCAAAATACTTCAGTACTTGTTTTTATTTGGATTAAGGAACAATTAGAGGAAAATCTTGTATATATAGATGTGAAAATCTTATGTAAATATAGATGTGATACATACTTATTCCTAAGAATGCATTTTGTGCAAGAATTCTGTATCTTTCATAGTTGCATTGCCTTTCTTCTTGTTCAAGTTCATCTGGTGATATGTCTGGATTTTTTACTTCTGGTATGTGGTCCAAGTGAGCTCTTACATCAAATCGGTCTATCAAATTACTGCCATCACCTTGCCATGACATCCTGTGTGATTTTATTATTTAAATATAAATAGATTTGTCTAGATAACGAAAACCTGTGCACTGCTATATATCTTTTACATGATTTAATGTTAACTCACATTATAGCAGGCCCCTCCCCCGCTGCAGCAATAGCAGGATCCAAATGTATTTTACACGGACGCCCATGAAGTTGTAGAAACTGAGTAGGTTCAGCTTTCTAAAATGCACATAAATATCTTTTTTTATCGAAGACGATGATAAAGTAAACAATCCAATAAATATGAACAATAATTACAATTTTTTCATAGAAATCTTTACGCCGCTCAGCTCTACGTTGGTAATCCACAATCAAACCACGTATCAATCTTTCCTGCTTACGAGCTTCGTGCCACATTTTACAATATTACTTATATTAGTGACACCAAGAAAGAAAACCATTTAGATCTGTTTTGCACTAGCAAAAAACTATTTACTTGAAATACATTCGCATTCAGTTTCAATATGCCAAATTCGCCATTTTTAATTTTTCGATTTCACCGCCATAGAGTATGTAACCACAACAGGATAAATTAAATTAAAAAGAAAACCATTAAGCTCTATGGTAGGCTGGGGTAAATAAATTGGTATGTTAAAATGTGGCTTTATTCTCAGTAAAAAAACTGTTTATTTCATCTTATTTAAACATCATTTAAATGTTTCTTCTCAAGACAATACTCGTCAACTGCTTGCGCTGTCTCTTTAACCAAAAACTGATACTTGTGTTTTTGAGGATAGTATGCTTCAGAACTTAAGAATACTTTATTGTTTATTTTAGGAATTCCTATTAAAGTTTATTACAAAGAAGCAGTATTCAAAAATATCTTCAGCCTTTCTAGTAATTGTAATTTACTTAGATCTATTACTAATTTATTTAATTTACTTAGGTGTATTACTTAGGTCTATTACTAAATAGGCTGAATTACTATTAGTAAAGGTGGTTGTTAAAATTACAATATTTTTTAAGAAATTATTTATTTCACAGCATAGAGAAATATTTCACTATTTATCTCTGTATCAAAAAAAACTTCATTTTCAATTTGATATGGTTTGCAAATTGTTAACCATTCCATAAATTCTTCAAAAATATCTAAGTAACCTAAGGTATCGGCCATACTTCTATTAGTTATAATAAAGGTGCCTTTCTTAATATGTTTCTTAAAAAAATACCACATTTCTTTGTGTTTTTCAATATCGACAAAAAAATCAAGAACATTGATTACAATTACATCAGATAATTCAACAATATCATATGTCTCCATAACATCAGAATGAATGATTTTTATTCTATTTTTATCCATTGAAAATTGCCTTATAATTTTTTCTTGAATGTCACAGCATTCCTTGTTCATTTCTATTCCAATTATTGAACTTGCATTTGAGAAGTGATAAGCCTGAAATTAAGTTAGACATATTAAATCACACATAAAATAATAGCATCACATATAATAATTTAAACAAATAACATTTTTCACACTTACTCCATATAAAACTGCTCCAAGTCTTGACCCAACATCTAATAACCGTTTACCTTCTAAGTCTGCAGGTAATAGAACATTAAAGATATATTGCAGAGTTTGTCTGGACATTGAATGTGAAGTATAGATCAATTCCTGAAAGTTAAACAAAGTTAAATCAATCAATTTTAAGTTTACACTATATCAGATTACATTAAAAATATTACCTTGATGTTTCTGGAGTTACAATCAATACAATAGTGTTTTTTTAGCTTTCCACTTTTTACCAGGTCTTCAACTTCTTTTTCATCATATATAAACTCATCTATATGGCATGTGTTAGATTTGGTGCAGTCAGCTTGGTCTCCAACAATGGGAGGCACTATGTTCTCCGATGGCATTTCTCCTTCAAAAGGCACAAGCTTCTTTAACTTCATACCAATTTTAATCAACTTCTCCTCTTTACTATCAAGGTCCTTTCTAAATTGTAAATCTAAAATAATAAAAACATAGGTAACATTTTTGATTCAAAATTAAGTAAATATGATAATTAAAATATATAAGAAAAGGTTTCTAACCTTTTCTATAAGCACGAGACAAAATCCAGTTTTCGACTACATCTAACTGTGTTTCATCTAAGTCTGCAAATAGTTCCAAAAATCGGAACTTTATATCAAGTACATCGCCTTCTGACATGTTTGGTGTGATAAGCGTTAACAGATTTAAATAAAAACAAACGTCATATAAAACTTGAAAACTTTTCACATGTAATGAAAGAACATAAAATAAGCTTATTTTAATAACCTTAAATTAGAGAAAAAGCAAATATAAACAAAGTTAAAGGTTAGGTTGACAGTTGACATTTCACCAACACCCAACACCATAAGTAAGACATAGATTATATAAATCCTGTAAAATAACCGTTATATCGTTATATTGTATTGTTCACTACATTCTAGTTTTTTGAATAACATTCAGCTCTAGGGAAATGTCTAAGAACATCACAGTTCATAGTTTATTTCAATTAATATAGGCAAATTGCGAATTCTGTTCTTTGTTTAGTCTTTTACAAAAAGTAACTGTGTTTAACTGATATACGTTATAACTATATAACTGTTAATTTGGAAGCTTTTATCGGCTGTTTTCGTTTTCGTTTTCACCACTTCGCGGAAAAATAAAATAAACTCGCAGCTCGCAGCGTTCCGCAGATCGTAGTTAAAGTGAGTTCGTACTTGATAGTTTTATTTATAATTATCTAAAGATTTAATGATTTATTATCGACAATTAAATATTTGAAAGATAATTTACATGTTTCGTACATGAAAAAACTTACATTTTACATCCAACTAAAAAGTGTTGTATTTTTGACTGTCGTATTAAAGTTAAAGAAATCAGGTACCAGGATGAATAATAAACAAAGTATCTGTTGTAAGAATATTGGGATATGGATATCAGAGAAAAAGAGTCAAAAACTAAACTGGAAAGAACTAATTAAAACTTGTAATTCACATGGGTACAACCTTATCAAGGTAATTATATCGTATTATTTTAACTACTGTCCTAATGATTCGTCTACTTTTTCGAGTTTATTTTTATTTGACAAACATATTTATAGTTAGATTTGGAGAAACCTTTGGAAGATCAAACAGAGTGTGATGTTTTTCTTCATAAATTGACCGACATTATAGCTGCATCCGATCAAGGAGATTTAAAGGTACTGTGATGAATTTATTAATTAAATATTACGTCATTTAAAGTGACTAATGATACGATGACTAAGTTTGGGTATTGAAATTTTAACTTTGTAAAAACTCACATAGTTTTCCTAATGTAATTTATTTTTGCAGGCACTTCACATCATTTGTAATGTACAGCAGTATCTATCAAATCATCCAAATACAACAGTAATTGATCCAATTAATAATGTAAGAATCTTGCTGAACAGGTAAGAGTAATGGAAAGTTCAATTTCTTATTATTCTTATTTCTTTTCTTCCTTCTTCTTATTCTTAGAAAAGCACACACACTTTTTATATACATCTATCTTCTGTAGGGTCATGATATTTTACTGTTAGGCTATATCATACTGCAACCAGTACGGGAATTAGGATAGGTTGCAGTTTGGTGACCACCTAGGAGGCTGGACAAAAAGGGCAACAAGCAATTTACATTGTCTCATAAACATATTAACACTAAGCCCCAATAGTATGGTAAAAAGGGGGCGCCTAACTAATTACTCTCATGGCATCATAGAAATTTCGGCCAATGTGCTGTTATGCTTGAAGCGGTACTGATTGCAACAGATGTTGGTGATTAGCGTAACACATACTTTTGTTTGAATATTATTTTTAATATTGACTCATTCATTTTCAGACATTGCTATTATTCTATATTACAAGAGGAATTATCACTTCAAAGACATGGAATATTTACACCAAATTTTGCTGAATTCAAGACATGTAATGTTGAACAAAACATTGAGATTATGAGGCAATGGGGCGTTACATTTCCTGTTATATGTAAACCGACAATTGCACATGGTTCAAAGTCTGCTCATGAGATGGTTCTTATATTTAACAAAAAAGGTTTAAATGCCTGCAAACCTCCATGTGTGGTTCAGAGTTTTGTCAATCATAATGCGGTTCTACATAAAGTTTTTGTGGTGGGAAATAGGTAAGTTAGACATTTAACACCTACTAAATATGGGTACACTAAGTAATTTTGTTGACAATATTACTTCCTAGACATTGTATTTTGTTAAAGGGAAGTAAATGAAGGTTAAACACCACAATGGTTAAAGTTTTTTTAAGATTTACTGAAGTAAAAAGTTTATTTAAAAGTATGTTGTATTATTCAAGTTTCAAGCAAATAGCTAGCATGTTCTTTGTACAATATAATTTGATGTTTATTTTCTTCTATTTGTTTGTACTCCAGTGGTTTTTTAATGAATGTTTACTGTTACTTCCAGATACCACATATGTCAGCGGCCAAGCCTTAAAAACTTTAATGCATCGGAAGATTTAGAACCAATATTTTACACAACTGGTGAAGTTTGCAAAGCGGATAGTCGGTCAACTCTATCTATATTAGATCCACACGATAAGCCTGATATTAAAATGAATCTCGATGAGAATAAAATAAAACCAATCATAAGGTTATTAAGAGAGAAAATTGGCTTACTATTAACTGGTTTTGATGTCGTCATAGATAATGCAACAGGTAACCATGCTGTTATAGATATTAATGTTTTTCCTAGTTATGATAATTTTCCGAATTTCTTTGATCACCTTTTAGATTGTATTGATGAATCTGTTAATAAAATATGTAATGGAGATATTTATACGAGTTTGAGTGACAGTGGAAATGATTACTGTTGTAATCGCATTTCAAATGGTTTTATTAATGTAGGTCATAGTACAAATAGGTTAAGTGTGAGCGGAATGAATATAAATTGATATATTTAATTGATTTACTGAATGAACTGCCATTACAATGTTATATTAATTTTAATATTACTCTTATTGTGAATAACACTGGCATATAGAATATTTTTTTTTGTTTATTTAGTTCTCAAAGAATAAGAATGTCTTTTGTAAACTGCTTTGTGGTTTATGTTCACATTTAGATATAGGTACTTAATCTTTGTTGTAAAATTACAGGAGTAAATATTTTGTAAATAAAGTACTTCCATATATGCTTACAGTTCAAAGATAACTTAATGTGTTGTGCCAAAAGTCACTTTTGATTGTGGATGCTAGAAACTTGTGGAAAACGATACTTTTATTGTTTAATGTTATTATTAATTTTGTATTTAAAATGTAGTTTGCATCTAGTATGAAGTATACAAAACTTTTTAAAGTTTGTTTTTAAATGTAATAACTATTTGCAATGTTTATATATGTAAATATGCCTTTCTAAAATGCATGCATAACTTCTAATAACTAACAAATTTTTATTTCTTATTAGAATTTTTATAGCTTAAGAAGTACATATTTGTAAAATTATTAATTGAAATTACATATATTTGAATTGTTGAGCTTAAACATTAAAATAATAAAATATGCGCACAAGAATACATATGTGCAAGAGTATAATGTTTCAATGGATTTGACTTTTTGTACAAGTTTTATTATTTTTGTTACTGTATGAAATATTACTTTGTAAACAACATTTACGGCCTGTCCCACCACTAGCAGATAGAGGCTCAGGTAGCTTAAAAGTGACGTCACTGTCATATAGAGTACCAAAATCCGATACTTCCATCACATCTATACTATAATATTATAAAGAGGAAAGATTTGGATTTTTGTATGTGTTGAAATAACTCATAAACGCTTGGGCCGATTTCAAAGATTCCATTAAAAACCTATGTTATGTGTGAGTAATATAGGCTATATTTTTTTTTCACGCGGACGAAGTCGCGAGCAACTGCTAGTGTTTTATATGTTGAATTGTTATCTGACAATTTACAAGATTTGTGGGACAGGCCCTAAACTATATTTCTAGTTTATGGTAGTACTGAAATACACTTCAACATTATGATTATCAAATTACTTATTGTTTTAATAAAACCGATTATACTCCAATTATCGTTACATTTTTTACAAATTCTTATTATATTAAAGTTATAAAGATTAGGGAAAAAAGGCGAGAGTGTGTTTTTGTCTGAATGAAAACAAAAAAAGAAGTATTGTAAATAAATATTGTCTTTTTTTGTGGCATTTAAGGTTGGCAACATTTATTATTGTTAATTGATCTGGCAATTAAATTTAGATATATTCTTAATGTGTATCTAAACATTCCATATAGCAATATCGGATGTATTATTTATCTGAGACTGATTTTTCAAGTTTTCTAGTTTTAAGACTTAAGTGCTGTTTTACACTAATGTTATTCTAATATATTATGTATTCCTATTATATAAACTGTGTGCTCTCTCACAATAAACTGTCATATTAATGTAGCATACTAACTTTTGTTCGCCTATAACATTGTATACATAAGTTCTACAATTATATATTTTTACAAAACTAAAATATTTCATTTATTACATGCCCTGTTATATACAAGTGATTCGGTGATTAAATTTAGTTTTTTTTTTGTTATTTGATGAGGTTCTTCAGGTTTAATACGCAAAGAATAGAAGTAAGATTTTTTTATACATTTTTAGTAACATCGACAAAAACACAGTATGCGGTCGCTTAAAGTATTACACGGTCTGCGACAACAGTTACGTTCGTCATGCGTAACGTTAAAATGGGCAATTGTTATTTCGATACACTCGCGTGCATAAATCACATCTAGTTGCAGAAGTACAATTTATTATGCATTACGTGAAAACATCCGCAACACTAGTGCAGCGTCTCAGGAAGTATAACCGTATCGCGAATCTAATGTTCCACGATAGTCTATCGCCGGCTAACGGTTGTTAAAAAAAATTGGAACCTGGTATAATTATTGTTGTTGCGTTGTTCCGAATTGCGATTCAGTTAGTACACTTACTACTCTTTGATTCAGTCAGCTGTAGGCTCACGGGCCAAGTGCACGTCGCGCGACCGCGCCCGCGCATCGCTGTTCGCTTTCGTATTTTCGCGTTATGCTAACGTCGCTTTTAAACTGCGTACCGGTTTTTCGAAAAAAAAGTGTATGTGTATAATGATAATTCATTTAAAATAAATTGCCGATTTCCTGCTTCGGTGGTCTGTGGATGTATTTATGTTTTAATCTATGGTATATTTCGTGGATCGGTATTGTTTTGCGTTGTATTCGGTTTTCCGATGCCTACTAAAGCAATCGAGTTTGGAATGTGTGCCATCATGTGTTATTGTGAACATTAAGGACACACGTGTAATAAACACAAGTAAGTTTTTAATTGTTTTGAGCCTAACGTAAAGTTTCGTCCTACCCGAGGATTTCCGGTTTCGAACCTAAGACTAGACTTTGTATTAGTTTATTTTTGACAACAAAATTACAAATTGATTTGTTCGGAAATAAAAAAGATACTTATTTCTGATGTTTTCAGGCAACATTGTAAACATTTATTAGTTAGGAATCGCCGTCACAGTTTATGCACAATGTTGTCGCTTCATTAAAAATAATTTAATTAGTTTATTTGACACGTTTTATCAGTTTTCTAATAGCCGATGGCTCCAACAATAAAACGAGAAAGTCGAAATAACATTTAACGCGTATGCAAATTGGATCGTTAGTAAAGCAAGCCACTCTAGTTAAGTTAATGGTGTATCGTATCTTATACTTTTATTTCAGTTTTATATCTTAACCTACGTTATTGTATACGATTGGGATAGACGTTTTGATCATCTTAAAGTTATAAAAATAATTAAATGATCTTTTAAATATTTTCCACATACATGGTGATTCTTAACGGACGGATCAACAGCTTTGTGGAGTTAGAGAACCTCAATAGCTATCGTTTAAGCGCAAAGTATGTTGCCCGATATTCTATAGTTTTAAAGTCATTGATTTTTTACAAAGAAATCAATAACTTTAAGTTATCGTCCGTTAAGAATCACCCTGTATATAAGTTAGTACACAGACAAGTGCCTTATGAATAAAAGGGGAACGCATAGTAGGAGGAGGATAAAAATAAACGGTTTATCCAAATTTTCAACAACTGCCCCCTCCCTAGCCCCTAGACCTTACCTAAATCATACGCTGGTGACGACTATGTTGCCTACCCTTAATCGAGGATGAAGCGGACGCAAATAAGAGGATAATAGTCAATAGACTGTGTTATACATTGACATAATGGTCCAATTTATAACAATCATATTTAATATAGAATTACTCCTTGTAAAAGGCAAGTCGGTACATACAAGGTGAACGGTATCCCAGCTTTGTTATTAACAAGCTTTACAGTAATTGGATCTTGGGATTGCACTAAACGCATTGAAAACAGCTGCAAGCGGATGTTTTATTACATGCTATGGTGGCGTTTATGTACAGCTCAACTGTTTTAGAATTGATTAATCTACCGATATTGCGGTCGAGGGTTCGAATCTCGCCATTCGACTATTGTCGTGAACCATATCCTGGCACAAGCCTAGAGCTTAATTGAAATGGAAAAAATATTAGTAGATTAACAAAAAAAAAATCGTCCTTTCACGATTTTACACAAGGGTCACACGTAGTAAACAGGAATATTTTGTACGCATCTATTACGTTGACTTTAAGGTTACGAAAAGTTTATTATATTATAGTTTAATTGTTAAAGACTTTAAACTATTTATTCTGATGTTATCTTAAAATTATATTTATCAATTTTCTGTCATCGCTGTAGGGTTTTGGTTGATTTAAAAAAAAAATCGTAAACTGGTTAAATTGACGCGTCGGAGATGAATATGTCGCTTTAAACAAATATGTGCATGAAAAACACTCGTTATTTCGTTCTTAATTGGCAGTTTGCAGTTAAATCGTCGTTTTAAGTTTCAAGGTTTATGTCCTTCGCTTTTGCATATTTATTTTTCTGTGTATCGCAATGTGAAGATTTATTAAATTTTCTTTTAAATCATAAAGCTAACTTTTTAATTGGGGAAACCAAAGATAGCAATCACTATCCTTTATATTTTTACCGACCTTTAGCAGGCTGAGGTGCGGGCTTGTTAATTGACACGGGTAATATTTTTGGTTAAATTTTGTATTAAAAATATTGCATTCAGGTGACATACTTTTTTTTATCTTATCTTACTAAAATAACAATATCTTTATTTTATAAATGCGAATAAAAATTGCGCGCGGACGGAGTCGCGGGCGAAAGCTAGTATTGAAATAAACTAAAAGCTAAACTGATTCTATAATATTCTTCTTATCAAAAATAATAAAACAGAAACTAAGATGGTGAGTTTTTACCGAATAAAAAGTTATACGCAAATTAAAGTAAGCTACGCAATACCAATGTGACCATAAGTTTTGGTCAAATTACGGACTGTCTTTTATGGATTTGTATAAGAATAAAAATTGCTCACATCTTCCAAAGTTATGGGGTAGAGATTTTCTATTTCCATTCCTTTCATTGCATCTGAAAATCCTTCAAAGATAATATGAAGTCCAGCCACTAACATTTTACTTCCGACACTAATCGTTAAATATCATCTCGGCGAATTAATGCAAATCAATTACGTTTTCACCAAAAATCAAATAAAGGTGTTTCCTTTATGTCAACCCTTCCCGCTACTGTCATCGCTTTGCAAAACGAATTCCGAATTAGTATCGCTCGAGTTCCCGCGACCTTCGTCTCAGTATCGTCGCAGAATCGAACTGTCTCGTCTGTTAACTGTAAAGTGAAACTAGTTTGCTTGTCGGCCGTCTTTAATGGGATCGGACGCGTTCCGTAGGGTTGCTCTTCCTATACTTTTTAAACAAGTGCGTAGACAAGGCCTCGAATACCGGCTTGTGTGCCGGCCTCATTGCTCTTGTTTGTTTTGATATAACTATACCAACATCCTTATTGTATATACGATTATGGACGTGTGTATCTGAAGTCTATATTGTACTTTTTCCTATATTTGTATTTGTTCAGAACTTTTTTACGGCAATTTCACAAGTACCTATGTTTTAGTGGTTTTAAGTTAATTTCGCACCACTCTAAGATGTATTTTTAAAACATAAAACGCATAATACTTGTCCGTTGTCATTTTAAGCCTTGTCGGGTTTATGCAATGTCCACATATACTTGAATTACTTCAAGACAAACTATATGTAGAAGACTATTGGTGTCTGAGTTGAAAATCAAATTACTGACATTTAGTTCAATGGCGCTTAGTTGCTAAGTTTTTACCGCTTGACTAACTATTTGAACAAAACATTATACATACACGACATGTAACAATCTGAGAGACGTTGAACTCTACTTGGCGTAAAATTAGCGCTTTTTTGTGAAATGTTCGCGATGCGCGGTAATGTCCATAGATAAAAGAGATATTGTTAAAAGTCTTAACTTGCATTGCGGTTTAAAAAACTTTAATTTTCAAACTAATAATAACTGCCTATCCCAACTAACTTTTAATTTAATTTGGGATCCAGATTTCAGCTTTGTTAGAAAATTTAAAAGGAAAAATACATAATAAGAATTTTATAAAACTGTCGGTAAATTTTATTAAATTTTATTTTGTCGGTCCGAATATTGTCAGCGTCAAATATTGCTGTTTTTTTTCAATGGACGTATGAATAGAGCGTCGTTCCTTTGTTTCACGCTGTTGCCATGGCAACTTTTGAGTTAACGGTGAGTTAACATTTTTGAATTTATGAAAGCTTAAATTGGGCGTTTCTATAAAAAAACATGAAAATTATAACTAAAAATATAAACGGTAACGTACTACATATAGTTCAGTGCTCTTGATTGTGACACGATAGATAAAAAAAATACGTTACGTTTCGTTTCAATTCTTAATTCCAATAACGTTAATTTATAGTTTGTAACTACTAACAGGTTAAGGTTTATAGCGTTATATAAAAATACGGTTTCTTATTTCTTTTCTTACTTTGCAATATGCAATTTTACTTTATCGTATTCTAGCCGACTGGCAACAAATTCGCTTGCAAATGCGCTGCTTAATCGCGATCGCATCTAATTTGTGTCGACATTATGATATCGATATGGTGCTACTAATGCATATCGATACCATTTATCGGACTATTTACACATCGTATTACGGTGTCCGATTACTTACATTACTATAAATCGTGTATTACCCTCGATATCTATAGAAGTTTACCGGTTTTTGTACATAAAAATATGACTATCGATATTTAAATTGTTGCTTAGTCGATATCTGTAACAAAGTAAATATTAAATAAAGCTTCGAAGTGTAATTTAATCCATAAAACGTGTATGAAATATATTTAGTAAATATCTATGCATAGTTAAATATCAAAGAGTAAGCCGTATCTTTTCATTAATTTAGTTTTACAAAATGTCGTAGTACATGGTGCTACATCAGTAATTTAATATTTTCTAACCTTAAACCCTATACTAGTTTGTCATCGGTTGGCCTACATTTAGCGACACGAAGAGAAATTACTCGTACCCAGGTTAGAACATAATTTATGAGATCAAGTGCAGGAAACCATTGTTCATAATCATGTGAATTGTGCCGGAATAATTTAAAGCAAATTGTATCGTTTATGGAGGAACAGTGTTGTAGTCAATTCTATCAACTATATCACTCTATGACTCTATGGCCTCTTCTCTTGACCCTTTATTAATAATCTGTAAATTACATTTTGATTTAAAAATTGTTTTGTCATCCCTGCTATTTTCAAATGAGAGAATAGGTAACCACGGTAATCATTTCATAACAGAGGGTCTATCTTGAATATTTGAGTGAGTTTAGAGAATTTTTTATAAGATTTGTTGGTAACGCCTGGCCCAGTAATCGTTGCTGCACAAATTGTTCTCACGAATATTCGTGATAACACCTCTGTACGGATGTACGAGTATGTAATAAGAATTTGACTACTGAGTCATGACATGTTCTATTTAAATCGTGAAAGTAGAAAAATGTTCTATTGTTTTACGTCTTATCAGATGGCTGCGAAATGGTTGAAATGTTTTTTATGCGTGTCGAAGGCATGCAAACAAAGCGTAGGCGTGTGGTATACTTAGAGCCTCGGCGAGGCACCTCTGAGGTTACTGGCGAGGCAAATATTGACACAAAGCGGTGGCAATCGCGAATTGACGCTTGCGACTGTTGATGTGTTAAATGTGTTTGTTGAGCACAGATTGTTACTGTTCTTTTCTTCTTCATGATCTCCTACTAGTTGGTTTTATTTGCGACATTTCACAGAATATTACTAACAAGAGATTGCTTTTTCTTCATGTATAATTATTATCTATACTAATATAATAAAGCGTAAACACACACTTCTTTGTTGCCTACGATGTCAGCAATTACAGCATATTTCGGAATAATTCTTTTTTTTATAAAAAATCCCTACACTTACGTCACGCTTTAGGCTATATATTTTCACGCTATTAAACTTAGGGGGTAAATAAATTGGATAAAAACCCTAATGTGGGGAATGGACCATAAACTACATGCTGCCAACATTTTTTTATAATTTCATGCGGATGGAGCCGCACGAGAACAGCTAGTAGATTATGAATTACATACACTCTAGGAAGATAGCAAAATCTTTAAAATCCACTTTTGATTGTTCATCATTATTGGTGTCTATGAAAATCTTTAATTGCTGTTGTTCATTATAATCTGTCTTCATTTGTCTTGTCCACTGGTAGTGAGTATAACAATTGAGTCCTCAAAACAATTGAATGATTGTTACCATCTGTGTGTATTTATAAACACGAGTTGTCCCAGTAATCACAAGACATTAAAAGTTCTCATCATCAAACCATTATCAATAAGAGCAAAGAAAGTGCCTGGCCCTAGACCAAGAGCCAAGTGTGGTCATCACAGATTATAAAACTAAATTATAATCTTGATTTTTAGATATTTACAGATGATGGTCATGGTGTAGTTTTTACTCCTGTGTAAAATGTGTCTTACATATTATTTCTTCATTTTTATTTATTGCAAAAGTCATTACGCTGGAAGGCGAGTATTTATGTACACAGCGACGTAGATAAATAGAACGTCTATTTGCGGAGGCGTCGAATGCCATGTTTGCTTTTTAGGTTGTAATATTTGGACAATATTGCTCGTAATCGTAATATGAGCATCGTAAAGTTACAACAAAGAAGTTATATTTATTCCCCGAAACATATTTTTAGGTTATCTTTTACGGATTAATTTACGTATTCGTATAAACCTTAGGACGAGGAAGGCCGACCCCAAATAACTGGGAAAAGACGAAGACAAAAGAAGTATAACGCGACTAAATTGAATGGCAACTGTTTATTATTCCTGATATTGATAAGCTACAACGTTTTACGTTTATTGAAGTACTAGCTTTCGCCCGCGAATCCGTCCGCGTGGAATTAAAAAAAAAAAAAGTGGGTAACGTATATGTTCTTCCAGACTATCCTCTACATCTATACCAAATTTCATCGATACCCGTTCAGCCGTTTAGGCTACAAACTCTAACAAACATCTATCCATCCATCTAAACTTTCGCATTTATAATATACTAGCTGTTGCTCGCGACTTCGCCCGCGTGAAATTTAAAAATAATAAAAAATTTAGCCTATGTTACCCACAGATAAATTACATTTCTAATGGTGAAAAAATGTTTAAAATCGGCCCAGTAGTTTTTGAGTTATTTCAATACATACAAAAATACAAATCTTTCCTCTTTATAATATTAGTATAGAAGTATGATGAAAGTGCGGTTTTGATTCGACCGATACGTTCTGTTGGACATCAAAATAATGAGCCGCGATGAAGCGGTGATCCTGTGTAATGTTTGTAATTTTCTTATAACGGCTACGAATATAAAGACCGGCCAGTTATAACGCGGATTGCTAGTAGAAATAATTACACCGTACGTAGATTGTTATAAATGAAATATAATCTGTAACAACCGTAATGGAAATAATAATTAACAGACATTTTTCACCTTTATGTACTATCTGTGCTATTATTTTTAACAGTTACAAATGGTCATGATTTAAAAATCAATGAAGAAAAATCTTAAAATTGCTTATAATATTGCATTCTTTTATGTAAAGGTTAGATAGAAGATAAGTTTAAATTAATTACAGTATAATTAAAAATTAAAATAGGTGTAAAATGTATATATTTTTATTTTTAATTAATTTAAAAGTCATGACGAAAACGTCGTTGATACAGCTTTTATGTCGGTTTATTTAACGTCTCGCACTTACGTCGGCTTTCTTCATTATTTTTTTATCATTTCATTATCGATGACCGTAAATGTAGAACCAGAATGTGCACCTGCCCAGTGTCAATGGCTGGTAATAATTTTACGGCTAGTGAGTAACTGGCCGAATGCCGCCAATTATCTGCCATCGCTACTGTTGTGACTTGTGACGTAACGTATTACGTCATGTTTTTGTAATGGTCGCCGCTTTCTTCCTTTTTTATCACGATCAATTTAGTTCTGTTGATGTAATCATTTAATTGATTGTTAATGTTATCTTGAGTGTGTTAAATTCTAGTTTTAATTGGCAAATGGATCGCTGCCGTCAACCTACCTAAACTATTATTTAGTCTGTTGACATTATTCCAGTCCAGCGATCTTTTCCAGCGAATTTCAACTGTAAATATGTAAACGCAGACTGGTCCGTGCATTCCAGTATGGGTTTACATTTTTCCTTTGCATCGCTGGACTGGAATAACTGGTCTTTAAAATAATTTTGTTATACATTTAAAACAATTATTTATACAGCGGCATTTGTAATCCATAAATGCATAAAATGCACGGCAAGATATAATATTTCATGTCTATGTCGGAAGTTTTGACATTGCATGGGCGCACATTACGCGTGTAACAGATGGCTTACCGGGTAAAACTTGATCATGTTCTTTTATGAGGTTATTTTTCGTATCATCATTTGAATACATCGTAATTTAATTTTAAACCTTGTTTACATAACTATAATTAATAACACCATTTTTGAATAAAGAAATTCTAATTAGAATCCAATACTATTTCGTTTATTAAAAAGTCGTATTAAAAGTTTGCAAGTTTCAATTAATATTTTGCAGCGTAAAGAAAAGAAGAATAAATAAGCAAAACTAGTCAAAACTCTGTTTTAATCTCATCTTTACATAACCTAAAATGTAATTCTAATAATGTTTTCGTTTATTCCTACAAAATAATATAAAACACTTCAAATATTCAAATAAATTTTACTATAAGAAGGACATTTATAACTCCTATTTATATTAACCTTTAGAGCCGGGCCTATATGTCACATAAAGATCAAAACACGTTTAGAGCATACGTTACGAGACCACATAAATTCCGAGCAATGCGCAATAGTGTATAAATTTTCTAAACAAAGATGAGAGCGTATCCGAATATGGAGGAGGTAGTATTTCCGTGGAAGCCACGCGTTAAAATATGGTCGCAACCAGCCGTGCACATAATTTGCGCTTACATTTGTCACAGACTAAATATAAACAGACTGGAGAATTTATTACTATTTAAGTTGGTATTAGTAGCTTATAATGAGGTGTAGTTTGTTTAAGAGTAGCATATCTTCTTTTATAAAATTGTTTTATTTTTGACTTTACTTCTATTATCTTACAATTGTCTAAATAAAATAATAATAAAGTCGTATATGCTTTTTCTTAGCTAGTTTTAGTAGCATCATAATGTCTAGTTACGTCAGTTCTGCGTCATACAATCGTTGGCCCTTGCAAGTGAAAGTGGCCGCGGCGGGTCACGATACCATCGCGGCTCATTAGCTCCCTCACGCTACGATCTAATGAGCCCGCGACATCGGAACTATTGCACTCTGACTTCTAATAGGCTATTCTGTGACGGTAATTGCCCGATGACTTGACAAGATTTTTTATCGATATAACGCGGATTTCGAACATCCTTCGCTTGATCAGAATAAGATGTTTCGATTGATTTACTAGGAATTCAGTAGAATAATAAAAATCAGATATTTTACTTTCATAGCTTATTGGTATGTAGCTGTAGCTCTTAATTGTACGCTAGACGTTAAAAATTTATAGGAGAGGTTTTATGCAGCAAATAATAACAAAAACACACACTTGGCGATGGTATTAATAAATACATTGCAAACTCAATCGATCATATTTAAATACTAGGATAACCGATTCGATATTCCCTAAAGCGGTGTTATAAAAACCGTAGAGAGATCCGTAATTATCATAGTAATTATATATCCGATCCGAGAGTGGACAAGAAGTAATCGTGGTAATCAAATACAGTGAAATCTAGTCGGACGGCTTAGATGTATACGCGAAATGTGGTCTGAGCCTTGTACGTGGCTAGCCAACAATTAAACTGTTCTTACTTCCATCTTTATTCATAGACTAGCTTGCCATGATGGTGCATAGACCATAGACTAATGTTTGAAACTAAATGTCATAAAATGTTATATGGAAAACAAGTATAAAAATTATTATTAAGTACCATTAAATTTATTTTTAAGTCCCTTTTGAATATTAATCTGTGAAAAATTAAGTGGTTTAAACTATTTAATTGTGATTGATGAAGTCAAAAATTACAATTTCCTTCTAATTAAATTATAAGAACAACAATCAACTTTGGCAATGTAAATTTATGGTTTCTGTTTTTAATTTTGTTTTAGTCAATATTAATAGGCATGGCTACTTATTTTAATATGACCTTAAAAATAAATTACCATTTACAAACGAATTTAACATGTAGGTTAGGTCTACTAAGGAGTTCAAATTTTTTTTAATAGATACCTCTTTGGTACTTGGTATGTTATAATTGATTAGGCAAATACCGTTGTTTCGTTAATTATTTAACTGTTGCTCGCAGTACGGGTCACTGACACAACTCGGCATACGTTTTATTGTTACGTGTGGCAAATTGATAAATAACATTGTAGTTAGTGAGTGCCATTTTATCACTTCACAGATATTAACACGTGCGTTCTCGAATTGAAAGTAATTAAGAGATTCGCTGCGCATGTTTACTTGTTTGTTGGAATATAAAGTATCCATATTACCTTTTGTGTTGGCGCTTTATAAGATAGTTGTTGAGTAAAAAATAAATTGAAAACGTTTGGTAACATTCTTAAGAATTTATTATTTTCTCCGTGTTTTTTTGGAACCTCGTTTTGTTATTGTTTTTATTCAAATGAGCTAAATATTTTTGGCTTTGGTTATGTGTCTAGGTACTTAAAAGTCAATTAGTACACATGATATCAATGGGTTGAAGCAGATTCCGTATAAAAGAATATAAGGGCCGATATATACGGATCTATTGGCATTTTTTTTAATCGCGACTACTAACTGTGATCCGTTTATGGCAACGTTAACGCTTGAGCTTAAAGCAGTCCGTGTATTTCGGCCCTATACAATTATTGTGACTCCAGATTTCATCACGGCGTCCCATTGATGTAATGTTTTGTAAAAGTAATTTTATTCCGGTTGAGTGGATCCATCTGTACTGCAACTACTTTTTAGTTGCATCACAGATTATAATATTTTAAGGTTAGGTTATTTCATCATATTGCCACTGTTTTCTTTCACGATAATTTATACAAAGCAGTACTTTGTCAACAAAATCAGCTTAAACTGTCATAAATATGAAGTAACGCGATCTACATTAAATAATGTAACACCATAAGCTACAAATATAAATGTTAGCCATAGCAAGGTATATTCAAGTGTAAAACAAGATAAAAGTGTAGAGCACTAATGCTCAGTGTAAATCACATTAATTACGTTCAATGTTTTTCTTTATTCCTGGACATGTAAATTGCTAAAGAAGCATTTGGGTAATGTACAATTCTTACAACAATACAATTTAATGTACAAAAAAGTAATAAAAATCGTGTTACGTAGAGCGAATCGCAATTATATTGTCAGTGCAGCAAATAACAACGGATGTGTCGATGTCGGTTTGAATCGATGGCCAATTTTATACTTACATATTCTTTGCGAACTCAATAGACCGTGAAATATATGCCTTTGACTTTTAATCTACAGTATTAAATGAATTGTGGCCGGTTTCCCAGCTACGTTTAACCATTCGTTAATATTTTTGGTGCGATAAATTCATGAAATGCGTTTCCGAACTACATTACTTGTTTAACTCCGTCGAAACATAGGACAACCTAACACTAACACTAATGAATCACTAGGTCATAAAATAAATGGAAACTTCAGAAACCCAGCATTAGTGTGCAATATCTATATTATGTTATAGAATAAGAATTATTTCAGTAATCTCGACCTTTTATAACATTATTTGTGACATTTTAGTGATTCTGTCTTTCAATAATCTTATTAGTAAAACTTTTAGTAAAACTTTTAGTAACCCTTATTTTGTACTAGCTGTTGCCTGCGACTTCGTCTACGCAATATTAAGATAAAATAGTAGCCTATAATATGTCCGGCAACGTCGGCTACCCTTCAGTGTCGTTTCGGAGATTGCCCGGAATAAACGCGGCTTCCGGACGGACAGACAGACAGAAAAAAATGATTAAATACGATTTTCGTTATCAGCAACGCAAATATATCATCTTCCCGAAATCTGGAATTTTTCTTTTGATATTACAAACAGACACTCCAATTTTATTATGTGTATAGATTTACAATATAATTGGACAATATTTCAAATAACTTGTACGGAAAAAATCATATGTAAGTATATCTCAAACAATAAGTTGTGTGAAACGTAGTTACAAAATATATCCGTAGGGCGTTTGTTTGCTAGTTTCGATGAAAGTTGTGTTAAAAGTGGGTTAAAAAGCGAAACGTTACACAAGAAAGCTGTTAGATTTTAGGACGGTTGACACAACTGTATTTACTGTGTGCCTCTCTAGTCTCTACGTTACGAAAACTTTAGGATTTTGTTCAAACAAAGAACAAAGAGCTAATAGTGTTTTGTGTTCATGATTTTGAAATTGCCATATTTAAAATATTAAAATGATATATAACTGAAATGTGCTATTTGAAAATAGATATAAATTTTCAATCGTACTTAATATTATATAATAATATGAATGCGAAAGTTTAGATGGATGGATGGATGCTTGAGTTTGTAGCCTAAACTGCTAAACGAATCTCGATGAAATTTGGCAAAGATGTAGAGGATAGTCTGGAAGAACACGTATGCTACCTATTTTTGTTTTTTTTTTTAATCCCACGGGGACTGTATACATTGTATGTTAATATTATACATCTAGATAATATAATATTTTAATACGAAAAAGATAACTAGTAAATTGCTTGGTTTTTTATAAATCTTTATCTTTACTATTATAATAAAGCGTAAACACACGTTTCTTTGTTGCCTAAGATGTCAGCAATTACAGCATATTTTTGAATAATTCTTTTTTAATAAAAAGCCCTACACTTACGTCATGCTTTAGGCTATATATTTTCACGTCATTAAACTTATGGGGTAAATTTTTGGATAAAAACCCAAATGTGGGAATGAGACCATAAGTTGCTGCCAACACCAGGAAAGAAAGCATGCTAAGGTTTGTCATGTCATGTCATTTTGACACTTTGCAATTGATAATTTGACGAATGTAAACAATAAAATAAAGTTTTTATAATTTCACGCGGATGAATCCGCACGCGAACAGCTAGTTGCTAATAAAAATTACAAAGTAGCAGATAGAGATTTAAATGAGAAGAAAAGAAATATGTATAAAAGGGTAATTTACTGTAAAAGACTTTTCATTGTACGCGACAATACAAGAGTAAATACTCGTACTTTGAAGTAAAGAGCAATGAAAAAACTCGAAAGAACAAGAGTTGTAGAATAAAGTCACTCAAAGAGTACGGGATTTATATTAAAGAATTGATTCAAGGTACATATACTCCCTACGGAGGGTGGTCACAATATGTGCAGCTCTTCCATACATTTTTATCAGCCGTCATGTCTGAATTCACTCCCTTCTTAAGTATATCCTCTTTCACACAATCCATCCACACTTTATTCTTCCTCTACCTTTGTAGCCGCCATCCACATTCAATCTTAACACTTTCTGGTTTATGTCTCCATCGTCGCGTCGAATAACATGTTCGTACCACGCTAACCTTTTGCTTCTCAATTTCTCCACCACTGGCGCTACTTTCAAACTTCCTCTAATATACACATTCTCATTTAAGTTTCCTAAGAGTTAAAATAATTTTGTTACGCCTGCTTGTGGCGTGTGTTTAAATAAATATGCTACGAAACATCAAAACAATGGGCAGTTTTTACAGCTCCCAGCGCGCGTGGGCTTGCTTAATGAACCGTGCCGCAGTCGCCATCGGCTCTATCAAATTGACATCTGAGACATTGAAACATGTAAATTCGAAATTCATTTGTATCATTAACATATGTAGTTATTTGCTAACATAATGTTACGTGTGTTTATCTGATATTTAGTAGTTATGTTTTAATTTTTCCACACACTCTAACTAAAGTATTTATTTTTTTGGATTTATAATTGTTAAAATTAAAAATGATTCACCCTGCATTGAAATTTTTACAGGCGTTATAACAATTATTATTTAATCTTATAAAACGTGCAGAGAATATGAATTGTAGCTACATTAAGAGATAATGAACTTGGGTGAAGTTAAAATGACTGTAATTCGCAGCGCTGCCTACGACATAACTTCAAGATAGGAATACGTAGGTTTAAGAGAAAGTAACGTTTCCAGCCCACACATATTATCGATCAAAGACTGTAGGAAGTGATACTCAATTGTTTTTTATTCTAAGAAAAAACAGGTTTACTATCTAATAATAGCATATTTAAATTTTTATCGTAAACAACTCGTTTGTTAACATCATAGAAATATAAATTCCTCTTCAAGTATATTGAAAACTTTGATATCTTTAAACGTATAAATTAAATTGTTAAGATAAGAGATATTTGAGATTTTTTTTCGTTCGTTTTGCTACAATACACGAACTTTCTACTCAAATAACAGGACCATCTTTTCAAAAACAAAGACATTTGTTGTCGTTTCTAATAAAGACGATTAAAAATCAAACTCTCTTTCTAACCATTATAAACTGATTCGGAAAAGTTGGTCGAATACTGAAAGTCCCAATGAATTATTACTTTTGCCCGCCGTTTTCAATTCAATCGTCATATTTAATATTATTGAATCGGTCGTTGCGAATAAGCAGTTTGACGCCCACACAAAACTTTACAGCGATGCTAAACCGTTTCGAATAAATTATATTATATATTCGAGTCGACAATGAAATTTTAAACGCAGTTATGTTTTCTATGGACCACTAAAGTACTAGGAAACACACGTCAGCACGGGTACCGTAAACAATGCCCTCGGGGCTAAGGGAAATCGCCTTTCGAAGCTGACCATTTAATTGGAATTACCAAAAAGGGGAAAGCTAGTTTTGCATTCGATAAAATATGCGTCGTAAATTTTATGCGCAGTAAACTATTCCTGCTTTTACGCGCATTTCAAAGTGAATAGATTGAGAAGGGACAAAAACAATTGTTCTCTTTATTAATGTGGTTTTTTAACGTTATGATGTTAACATTTATAAAAAAAAATGCCTTCCTGTTGCACATAACTGTACACTTTGCGTACTTAATCTTTTAGCAGTCTAGCTTATTACTATTAGAAAGTATCATTGTCACTGAGTAACAGAGTTTATATATTTTTTAAATCAGCACAGATGAAGTCGAGGACGAAAGCTGGTACTTAAAGCGTACAAACCTAGCAGTAACATTATATTCAATACTGATGAAATGAAAAATACAAAAGCCTCTTTATAATCTAAACTAGCTGTTCCCGTGCGGCTTCATACGCATGAAATTATGAAAATTTTATTATTTCGTTTACATTGTCAAATGATCAATTGCAAATGTCAAAATGACATGACATGATGACAATCCATGGCAATCTTACTTTCTTGATGTTGGCAGCAACTTATGGTCTCTTCCCCACATTAGGGTTTTTATCCAAAATATTTACCCCCTAAGTTTAATGGCGTGAAAATATATAGGCTAAAGCATGACGTAAGTGTAGGGCTTTTTATTAAAAAAAGAATTATTCAAAAATATGCTGTAATTGCTGACATCTTAGGCAACAAAGAAGTGTGTGTTTACGCTTTATTATAATAGTATAGAAATATAGATATAGATAGATAGATAGATAGATAGATAGATAGATATAGATAGATATAGATAGATATAGATTAGTATATAGAAGTATAGATTAGAACATTTTATTTGAATAAATATATTATTTGTATTCATAGTATCAATTATTGGTTCTATAAGATATCTTCAACTGTTTTTACTCTGATGCATGGATATTTACTGCGGTGATTTACTGCTCGTAAATATCCGCGTATTGTTTTAAATATTTATGATTTCTGCGAACGAAAGCCTTAGGGCGAAGGGATGGGCATAACTCACCGACAAATGTCAGCTAATCTTCTGGTCGAGTTAGTTAATAGACAATTTGAAATAGTGCAATAACCCAAATAAGGCATTGTATGTTGGCACGTAAGTAACCGTCTTCATTTTACGTAAATTGTAAGATTGGAGGTATTATTATTTGAATGTCATACTAAGGTATGAAAGGTTAATGTTTGCTGTTAACTTTTCTGTGTTTCTGTCTTTTTCTGTGTGTTTTCTAAAAATTATACAAAAACACGGCCTATGTTACTCACTGATAACGTAGCTTTTTAATGGTGAAAGAATTTTTCAAATCGGCCCAGTAGTTTTTGAGTTATTTCAATACATACAAAAATCCAAAAATACAAATCTTTCCACTTTATAATATTAGTATAGACTAAAGATGACCTGATGGATCTTTGCAATAGAAATTTAAATGGATTATGCAATAAAGCTTCAAAATTTCAACTAAATATGGGTTTTACGGGAATTAACGTAGCTTATGATTTGGTGGTTGATTTTAAAATTATTATAACCTATAACCTTAAATTTCACAAACCGTAGGAGTGTTTGAAATCTTAAGACAAAAAACATTCTCTAACCTTATTGATAATGGCGACCCTAAAATGGGTTGGTAAAACACGGAGTAGTTTACAATTAGGCCCCGTACCTCACATAGGGATTTATGTAAAGCCGTTTGCTATGCAAATTAATCCTTGCGATCGTCGATCAGTGACAGATGTTGATTTCAGTGCCTTTGAATAATCGCCGATGTGTCACGACGCCGTCGCTCTAACAACGTGTATGCTCGCTTCATACATAAACGATAAGCGCTTAGTCATGCTGCACGTAATGCACGCAATGCACGCGGTCTGCACTGCAAATTGTGAACCTCATCCGCATATTCGCCTCTAATCTTGGAGTAGATGCTACCGACAGCAATTGCTATTCACTTTTTCAGAGATTTTCCATTGTTAGAAGCTTTTTAATTGCTCATATTTAGGAGTTCTGTTTACTTCTTTCGTTGATAGAAGTTTAGATAGGACCGGAATGCAATCTGTTTTTATCTGCAACTCTATAACAAATATAAAAATACATTTTAGTTTAATTAACTTCAAAATGATTATTATTAAACACAATTGGAGAAAATTGTAATAGTTTTAGATAAGCCAAAGCTTTAAGTTTAAATTTGTTGTCTGTTTTAGAATTTCAAACTCCTAATAGAGATTAAAATAGTGATTGTATGCCTAAAAGAGTCTTAACAGCACTTATAATTGCCTTTTTGGTACGGCTGTCATCAAGCATGTTTGAGACTGGCGTTGTTCGCCACTCACTTGAAACAACACAGTTTTGCAACATAAATACTCTGTTCTGTACGACTCATGCAAAGCAAATAAAACTTATGACTGTATAAAAATCTTTAGAGCGGGCGCACATCTTTACTAAACTATCGCACAACTGTTGTGCGATTGTCGGTTGTTTCGCAGTCAATTCAACTATTCAGTTCCACAACTAAAAATCGAGTAGTGTGCGCACCTCCATATAAGATCATAGGAATTAAAGCCAGACTAAACAGTTGTGCGATAGTTTAGTCACAGGTCTACCGTTCTTAATATTATAAAATGAATTCTGTCTTGTAGGTAAGTTTAATACAACCGTTTGCTTCACTTTATAATGATTCGTTAGAGAGAAAAGCATCATAATGTTACCTTCGTGCACCGAACGTTCTCGTAAATGTGAAATGTATGCCACAATAACGCTATTAAAAGTTTTGATTGCTCATCCACCCCAGTTTGTTTAATGTAACGTTAGGGAACAACAAAGGTATATGCTCTGTGCCAGAATTATATATGCGTTTATTTTTAATATCCAACTCGTCATCTTAGCCCTTGATTAGCTTTAATTTTAAAGATTTTAACATAGTTCATCAGTAGAGTAAGAAAGTATAAGAAAATTTATTACTTTTGTAGTAAAAGACCGATGGCAATTTTAATAACAAATTAGATCAAATCCTTCACGATCTATCGAATTTAGTTACCATGGTTATAATAACTTCAACACAATCAATAGTCCCTAGCGGACTTCACTAATAAAGCAATTTACCAGCAGTGTTAACACTATTAAGGGTAAAGCTACGAACATATTGTGTTAACACAAAGAAATACAGCGATGTTGATTTGAAAAACAAAACGCCCAAATAATATTAGGTAGAGATTTGTCTTTGTTAATGAGTGATTAAAATAATTTAATGTTATCTTGTTTTGAATATAAATGTACTTCCGGAAATAAATCTTTAGTCCAAATAAGTCTATGAGTAACTTAATAAGGAGTCCTTTTACACAAGACGTTTATTTGTAGGGCTTTCTCAACTCTGCGGTAAATAGCAGCTGACTTATCCGCTGTGGCTTTGATATGATGTTTCAGTTACCGTCTGTTATTCTGTTAGCTTTTAGGGATTATACAGATTTAAATGAAAATAAGTATGAAGTAAAAAGTTTACAATATCTATTAGATTAAAGTAGGAACTCATGCTATATAATAAAATAGGAGTGTCTGTTTGTTATATCAAAAGAAAAATTCAAAATCGCGACGCGCATATAATAGGCTACTTTTTTATCTTAATTTTGAGTGGACGAAAGCGCGGGCAACAGCTAGTCTTAAATAGTTTTCGTAATTAATACTATATTGTGCATCTTTATTAAAAGAAGACATTAATCATCATCCAACTAAATTGGCACTTAGTTCTGTTTTAGTTTATATCATAAAGTATTTGACAATATATCCCGAATGATTCATCCAACAAGCCCGAGCAAATTGGCGCGCACAAAACGGACATTTGTCAAGGGGCCGTGTTAGCCGCGGTAACATAACAAATTGTTCGGAATGTTGCACCATAAAATATATCAAATTCATTCATAAAACTTTCAGCTAACATAAACATTGTTCGATTCGACTAGCTTAGAGGTTTATTACGGGTAATAATAATACCAGTGTTATGAAGCTTGGACCTTATGTCAAAGTCAAGGATTTTAAATTCCTAATAATTTGTAGTATAGTGTTAACAAAAACGTATTAATTTTACCCTGTTGTTGCTTCTTAAATCTATACCTATACTAATATTATAAAAAGGAAAGATTTGTATTTTTGGATTTTTGTATGTATTGAAATAACTCAAAAACTACTGAGCCGATTTAAAAAAAAATCTTGCACCATTAATAAGCTATGTTATTTCTGAGTAACATAGACTATGTTTTTTACTTTTTTAATTCCACGAGGACGATGTCGCAAGCAACAACTAGTCAATAGTATTTTGCTATTGTTACTGGTCATTCGGATTCTGGACTGTATTATATGACTGTAAGATAGTTTATCTTATTAAAAGTTGGCAAAACATATTTTCCCAAAAAAAAAAAACGCGTATTCAATCGATATACTTCTAGTAGCTTATGTATTATACCCCAAGGAGTAATGTAACCGTATTAAATCGATAAAAACATTGTTTTCTTCGAACTTAATGTTTTACGTGTATTTACTACCCCTCTGTTAGTAGAAGAAGGGGAATGCACCCCCGTGTAAGGCTTCTCGGCAAGAACGCAGTTAACCCTCTGTGAAGGTAAATTATTGAGTTAGAAGGTGAAGCATATTATTTATAAACTAGCTTTTGCCCGCGACTCCGTCCTCGTGAAATTTAAAAATAATAAAAAAGAAATGAAAAAATATAGCCTATGTTACTCACAGATAAATTACCTTTCTAACGTTGAAAGAATTTTTAAAATCGGCCCAGTAGTTTTTGAGCCTAATCATTACAACCAAACAAACAAAGTTTTCCTCTTTATAATATTAGCATAGATAACAGATACATTACACGTTCCTAAATGCGTAGACTTTGTATAAATGAAGAAACGTTTATAGTTTTTAAAGCTCAATAACTAAGTAACTAAACTTCAAATTATACATATTGCATATTCTTGACGTATTTAAGTGTTATAGAAATATCTCAAAAGTTATTCCATAATGCGCGTTTATTCTTTCTTGCTCTTTTGTTAATATGGAACTTATAGTGACTTCCATTTTGGATATGTTCGCATTCTCAATTATCGATGTGACGAAGTACGTCGATCGAAAAGCATTTCATCGTTGGAACAGAATAGAGAGGTAATGCAATAGTAATTTGTCATGTACGTGAGGACACGCGGAATCAATTTTGCGGCACGCGCGTGTAACAAACCGTTCTATGTAATAAAATGCTAAAATGGAGCGGGCTACGAGCACGAAAGAATATTGCTGGTTGCTGATGTTATTGGAAAATATGGCTTTTACTCAACTCCGCTACATTCTCTGTTGTCAATTTTGTAAATTGAAAACAGTGTTTTGTTATGAGAGTTCCATGACGTTAAAATGTACAACTAAATTTACGCACATTAGAAAGTGATGTGATAAAAATGGCTATTGCAGGACCACCAGAGCAGGAATTTTTGTGTAAAGTTATAAATTGGATGTTTTTGTTTTTTGTTTTTATAATATAAGGTGGCAAACGAGCAAGCGGCCACCTGAATCCACCGAAATGGAAAGCGACAGCTACCCATAAAAATCCGCAATTGCAGATGCGTTGCCTACCCTTAATCGACGGAGGAGGAGACGCACATAAAGCGGACATTTCCCCTTTCTATGCGTCTCCTCCACCGTCAAATCCACTTTTCCTTCCCATCCTTTCCTCTTAAGAAAAGGGTGGAAAGGGAAAGTTGTAAGTAGATTTATTAATAAAATTAAAATTTTAAGGGGCAAAATGGTTTAAGACTAATTGAAATCTGTCGTTCGTTTTGGAACATGTCTATGCTAATAATATAAAGAAGAAAAATTTGTATTTTTGCATGTATTGAAATAACTCAAAAACTACTGGACCGATTTCACATTCTTGCACCATAAAAAAGCTATGTTATCACTGAGTAATATATGCTATATATTCACTATTTTTTAAGTTTCACGCGGGCGAAGTCGCGAGCAACACTAGCTGTTTAGTGTTATTAAACTGTAAAAGAAAAATGATCGAAATATTAAAGTTTGTAGTAGTTCATTAACCTATTCATTCAATGGTAGGGTTGCTACCTATTCGCGATAAGGCAAAAAGTGTTTAAAAAGTGCTAAAGGTTCATCAGTAGCAGTAGGGTGCCTCACGTATTGAAACCGTGGAGAACTGCTTATTCTGCCCATTAGATAAGGCACAGATATTTTTAATGGTAGCTTTTGTCAAATAGATCTTTTAATGGAATAGAATATCGTTTTGAAAAATGACGTATCTCAATAATTAAACCCCATTTGGATTCGGATGGTTCTGGTTTTTTAATTCATTCTTTTACTAAACCTAAGTATTTTTAAATAAGCTAAAGGATTTTGCTGACTTTATTCAATTCTTGTTAATTTGTTTAATGTATTATTGTATTGATGGAGAAAATCAATTAAATTATAGCAACAACTCGACAAACTTAGACTCGAATACCGAATTCAAACTTTGTTGATGTGAAACTTTGTACTGGTTTACACGTGGGATTAGCAGTAACACAAAGTCAATTAAAAATTAATTTAGAATCCATTAGAAGTAAATCGAGCGTGGGAGGTCTCGGAAACTTTGTAGTTAAAACGATTTTACAATTTAGCACTTAAATGTATGAGTTAACTACTATAAAATTCATATTAAAAACTAAAAAAAAATAACTTACAATAAGTTGGCACATTTCTATTACAAATTGGTTTAGATTATTACATAACCGTAATTTTTCATTCCATCTCGGACAAGATTTTTTTGTATAACCTTTTCAACAGTGGAAACCTACGGTAAGAAAATCACCCATATTAATTATAGTTGACTTCATTTTAGTGGCTTATACGTATTTACAGGCAAATATAAAAGTAGGTTCTCGATATAGTATGTGAATTGCCAGATGGTACTTTTATTGCCACATTCTAACTACCAGCAATTAAGTGCTGATCACTGTTCCTATAATGGAATATTCAAAGGAATAAAAAACTCTAACATGGGTTATGTATTATAATTAAAAGGCTTATTTTATAGCAGTCATAATTCAGTACATTAATGAATATTCATTGTTTTTTAGTATTAAAACGATTCTGTTAATTTCAAAGTTCTAAGGGTTTCATGATTTTATGCAAAGCTATATAAAAATCAAATCATCGTAAATCAATTTCATATCTTTTAACGGCATGAATGTTCCTTTTAGTTTTGTAACCTTTATGTTTTGTATGGAAATTGTTTAATTGTGGCTTTTAATATCATCTTTCTCCTTATTCTACTCCTGTAGGCTCTTCGGGATTTTTCGTTCTCCAGATAACTCTATCATCCGTCATCTCAGACATTACTCCTTTCTTTTGGTGTCACTTTTTACGCAATTGAGGCTTTAGAGGTTATAATTTATGACTGTTTACTATTTAACTGTTGTAATAGTAATCGCAATAACATCACTAACGCGAGCCAAATAAGTTTGTGGAACTTCAACGTGACTGTCGTCATTTATGGCATACAAAGTGACAATCTGCCTCGGTTCGTCATTTTAGACGTGCCTTTGTAGCATTTGAGCAATCAGTCGACAGAAGGATAGAAATATTGCCAACTACTACAACTTCGCTTCATATTTGTACGAGATCAAAGTGAAATTGAGATCATCCGAGCTCCCGCGCTGTCTTAGATTTCCTCAGACGAGATAAAGTTCTCAAACAAGCGGCATTATTTATATCAAGTCTATAGATATACCAGTGGCTCTATTTGGTTCTATTTCAAAGAAATGCCTTCACCCTTTGAATCAAAAATTATATTTCGGTGAGAACTATAAAAAATGTGAATATTAAAAATACGCCGTATAATCGATGTTTCTGAATATTCTATTGTAAATTAGAATCGTTGTCTTGTGCAAAATTGTAAGCGTTTTGATAGTTTTTTTTTCTATTCTTTTCCCTCTCAGTTTCTATAGTGACAGTAGGATTGGGTATAAGCAATGTGTTTGTTTATTATTATAGCAAAATATGTTCTTGTAATTCCACTATATTTATAACTGGTTTAATAGATTTTGGTACTCTTGTCATATTGTACTTTACTATAATAGAAAATAACGTTACAAAAGAAATAAATGAAGGAAAAAGTGTATGTAAGTTCGATATTGTTTAATATTGACTTATACAGTAAATATCATGTACAATATTTGTAAAGGATAAAAGTATAATGGTAAATATCTGGAAGGCTTTAGTTCTTTTACGAGTATTCCACATATTTACTGTTGTAATGTTCATTGTTTGATATTAAATATTTTCTATTTTACCTTTTATCATGAACTTAACTTATATTTTTGTGTTGTTTGTATTTTGTTTCATAACTCTGAATGCCTTTTTTATCTTATCACTAATATTATCAATGCGAAAGTTTAGATGGATGAATGTTTTAGAGTTTGCCACCTAAACGGCTGAACAGATTTCGATTAAATTTGGCGTAGCTATAGAGCATAGTCTGGAAGAGCACACAGGCTACTTAGTTTTGTTTCTTTTTAATTCCGCGCGGACGCAATCTTGAACAAAAGCTAGTAGTTTCATATTTATCCAACGCTTACGCCCTTTACTGAATTTCTTTAAAATGGAGATTTTACAATTTTATGTTAAATACTGAAACGAATCTTAAACACGTCGCAATGTAAGCGCGGCTTTAAATCTGGCAGTCGGCAAAATTTTAATGGAATATATTACACAAGACGCTGATTTAAATAACGATTGAGTATTCGCTTGTATTACTATTTTTAGGTTATAAAATTGTCTTAAAAATTAGTATCGTTTTTTAATAGATATTTACATTTACACATTACATATTACACATTACACATTACACATTACACATTACGCATTACACACCAACACCTAACATATATCTCTAATTTCTTCTTCATTTTTATTAAGTACTACATATCTGTTTATTTTTAAGTTTGTTATTGTAAGATTCACTGTGGTCTGTGGGGCGGGGGCCTGGAGATCCATTACACAGGGCACCACTCTAGTTTGGACACCAGTTCCCTGCCCAAGGGGAAAATTATTTAATAAACTATTTTTTTTTATTTATTGTCGGCATTATTAAATTGCTGCATCTCTTGTATTATTAAAGTATAAAACAGTTCTCATACCAATGTTTAACTAAATCTAGAGTCTTTTTGCGTTATTACAGATTGCTTTAAAATCTACGACCTTAATTATAGATGTCAGAACGCAGTAAAATTCACATTTACTGCACAAATTCAGATAAAACTGTCGTCTAAAGTTGCATGGAGTATTTTTATAACTCCGATCGCTGGGTGGTCAGGTTTTTTGTTAACAGTTGTGCCAATGTAAACGTCTTTTCAACAAATCCAGCTGCTTGTATCACCGATACTCTGCGGTTTCTTTGTTTGCAGGGTTGCTAATTTAAACATATCCATATTATTATTGTTTCTGTCTATACATTCTTACTAAATGATAAGCGAATCGGTTTTCTTTTAATGGTATAAAATCAGCGGAAAGTTAGTATTTGAAGAATTGAGAAATATTTGATTTTCTCTTTAGTTTTCATAGGGATTTTTTAGCGATTAAACAATTAGTTCACTTGGTCCAGGTTATATCCATCAAAGACTACTTTTATAGAACCCCGTTTTAGTTTTTTTACAAGTATTGGATTTGGTTTCGATTGTAATCCATGTTTATCATCTTTCTGTCCTTATTCCATTCTATGTAGAGTTGGTGTATTTGTTATCAATATTGTTAGATATATCACATCCCTGTTAAAGAGTTTATTTGACTTTTCTTAGCAACCTTACCCGGGGCAAGCGGCAAATGATACCTTTATATGTTGCGGCGAGATTGAAAACAGTGTATTGTACGGTACAGAGACACCGAGTCTTTTGTGTTACACTCGTTTTGTGTCTGTGCACATCCTGAACGGACGTGTCGTTGACCTCGTGAAAAGCTGATTTCTAACAGATCTTTTGTCGAGATTTGAACGCTCTCTGAACGCTATTCAACTTACGACCGGGGTGTCCAATTAAATGCGGGATCATGTGTTACACATACAAGTACAAACTGCAGAAAAAGAAACAAATTTAGTACTATTTTAACCATCTTAAAGGATGAATGTAAGTAATGGAGAATTTATCTTGTAAAATTGTAAATTAGAGTTGAAATGACTTCACTAAAGGTGCGTACTGACTGTTATGTAGTCTAATAACACGAGGTGTAACATTTGCATCGAGCGGCTTGTTACTCGCTGGTTTCTTTGCAACATGGCGTACTGATTGTAACAATGCTCGCCGTGTAACATGTTACATTACAGGATCGCACCAATTGGAAGTCTTTTATCTTTTCGTACTTCGCTTGGTGTCTTATTTTGCAGTAGATACTAAAATTACAGTTATTTTGAAATGTAAAAGTTACTTAACAATAGTATAGTACGAGAAAAGGTCAAAGAAAAGGTATCAGGGTTCGGTACCTGTTGCAAAAGTCTTGCGGCCGGTAAATGGCGCGCCCAACGTTACACATTAACTGGGAGTTAAAGTTTAATCTGATAATGCCAAGTTCTCACCGACGTATTTGCATTGTTCTACGGATACATGCATATAACGACGGCACACCCAATCGGATTATAGTACAATTTATTTGGCAATGCCAAAATAGTACAATTAGTAGTATATCAAGTAGTGTTACTCGTATTATACATTGTCTGTGGTCTTCTGAAGACAAACCTTTTGCATTTCACATTTCACGCGGCTTGCGGACAGACAGTCAGATAGACAAATTTTTTTTAAATGCGATTTTCGTTATCAGCAACGCAAATATCTTCCAGAAATCTGGAATCTTTCTTTTGATATTACAAACAGACACTCCAATTTTATTATATGTATAGATAGAAGATATATAGAATAGATAGAAAAAAATAGTTGCTTTAGCTACGATCGGATAGATTTAATGTTTTTAAATATTTTTTAAGCAGGTGCCTCATGATGTCTCAAGGTTACGTAGATAATTATCCTAAGGAAAAATATTATTAGTTTTGACAGTTTGTTTTACATGCGATTGGTTCATGGTCAAACATTGGTCTAACTAAAAAAAAGATATCTAAAAAAACTTGCAATTCGCAGTATATACATACAACTAATTTATACGGCATTGAACGCAACTAATTTAATGCTACTTTTTCGCAAGTCACGACATCTAGTGACGATTTGAGAGTATCACGAAGTTTCGTGTAGTTGGCACTTAAATCACGTGATATGTTACCGGGATGGATTACTTTGACCAAGTTCGACAATGATTACTAACGGTATCACAAAAAACAATTTAAATTACAATAACAACTGACGAAATTATTGGACCTAGGAACATGTAGCACAGCAAATTCGTGTAGACAATTTGATGCGACTTTGATAAGGATAAATTAACAAAAGCATCTGTTACTAATATAATGTGATAATAAAGCCTGCTACAGACGCCCAGTTTTAACTTCTAATGCAGCGGACTTAGCAACTTACAGCTACATTAGAATATAAAGTTAGGATAAATTTAAATGGGAAAGACCAATATACATTTTGCTTAAAACTTAAAACTTTGAGAAGCGGTGACAGTTGAAAAACAACGACGAATTGATACCCTCGATACTTTTTGCTAAAAGTCGATCGCAAACCGCAAGCAACGTAATTCGATGCCAGTAGGTTTGGCTGTAAGTGACACCTCCGCTCCCCGGCCTTCGTATACTACCTACTTTTAGTTTGTAATAATTTTTAATTATATTTTTGGGATATGCAAACTATTATCAACTACTGCAAACTGCCTATTATTACCTCAAAGGCCGGCAACGCATCTGTAGTTCCTCTGGTGTTGCGGATGTCCATGGGCGTCGTTGACCACCTCGGTGTTCGCACTGCCCGTTTATCCCCTTTTAGTATAAAAAAAAAACAAGTACGGGAAGAAGCGATAGATTTCTGAGGAATGTGCAAAAAATTGCACAAACTGGCCAACCTGTCGCTACGATGTGAGTATTAACCTATAATATATTTCATCTACTTGTGTTTAATGAGTAGTGAACATTTTAATGTTTCTAAAACATTTCAAAAACAGATACCAGTCTCACATACTTAAATAACTACAATATTTTGTTACAAGTTTAACGACAATGTTACCGTAATATATAAAATAAAAGAAATCCTGCAGAAGGCAGTGGAATACATTTGAATAATAAATCTGCACATTATGGGCTATTTATATGTTATTTTACACACAAGCTATAAATATTTCTAAATCAATCTGTTGAGCAATGAATACAGATTTAACGAAAGAAATATAAAGATATACGTTGCACGTTTGACCTCTATCTTAGTAATACTTGATTTACATGTAATACTGCGGATGGTAATAACAAAAAGTGGTTTGGCACCGAAGTGTCTGAAATAAGAAGTATGAAAGAAGCGTATGGAATAAGATATTATCCTAGTCTAATTCTTCAACTAGATTTTTGCTGTAACATTGTTCAGATATCGTCAATATTTTAGCAAGTTTTTAACTTTGATCCAATATTAATTACTATCTTGTAATATCTTTTTAGTTGTTTAAATAGCTTACTTAAATACTGTGTTTGTTTTAAAGCGGCATGTTTTACGTACATTTAAAAATTTAGTTATATACTGATGTAGGTTTGTTGTATGTTATAGTGAATAATGGACCATGTCACTTCCGGCGTCAGTCATTTGCAGATGGAGCACATCCCAAAGGTCACCAACACATCAAATAAATACGCAACACAAATAATTTTGTCTAGCAACATTCTGTATTATTTATTCTTATTTTTTAATCGTGTAGATTAGGTTGCTTTCATACTCTTTGCTTTTTAATTCTTTCGTAACATGAACATTAGTAATCTAACGTCAAATTTTAGTCAACGATTGCAATTTCTGTTTATTACACGTGCTAGTTTGTCATAAATTTTATTATGGTATTTAAATAGATAGAATTACAGCAATGTATTTAAGTTTAGCAAATTTGGTCACAGCTACCATAGCGAGCTAATCTAAAGCAATATGGCGGTTGGTATGAAATATTAGGTTCTGTTGTCACGAGCCTGTCTATTTGGCGGGTAGATGAGGAAATATTGCACGCGCTTATGCCGTATGCCGGGAACGCCATAACGAGGTGTCTACACGTATACGTTATTTATGTTTTCCCTTTTTGAAAATTATTTTTTCTATATTGCAATGGAATAGAAATGTTTTATGAGTCGTTTGGGAATGAGTATTTCCTTGTATTTTCAAAACACATTTAGCGTCATATCAACTAACATTATCTTCAAGAGCAGGCAAAAAAATATTTTTTTTAAAGTTACCAATCAATAAAATTGATGTGTACAAGGACCATATAGTTTCAAAGCCAATAATAAATAATAATTGGAATATTTACTATTGACAACTTTGGCAGTGGTTTGCAGATATAACATTGAAACGTAAGAGGTGGTTGGTTGTTTAAAGTTTAAATGGTTGTCGAGCAGTTGGAGACGAAGATCATGTGAAAGAATAAATTGTGATCCCCATAACCCCATGCTTCAGTCAGGCATCCTGAAAGTCTAAATCTAGTCTATGGTATTACCGTTTTTATATATGAATTTACTAACAAATAGGTAAAGGTAAAGGGTGGCTGAGTACATCAGGCTGAGGTCATGACGCTCGCCGCACACGACTCGCATCTCAACACGCCTTATGAAGTTCTCGTGCTTGTAATTTGTACGTTGACAGATTTACTGCATGTTCCAACTCTGATATTGCAATGCAATAGAGCACCTTGACGCCACTGATGTATGTCACTGGAAGTGCCACGTATTTTACTAGTGTTAACACTAGGCATATCTTAAAGTTGCTTAGAAAATCCTATATTTTCTCCACATTAACATGTTCAGTGTTACCAACCAAAGGTAGCAAATTATTATATCTTTCATACGAAAAAATTGTAGGGGGCACTTAACGTGTCGACCATTATAAAATCTTGCTAATATTATAAATGCGAAAGTTTAGATGGATGGATGGACGTTTGTTAGAGTTTGTAGCCTAAACTGCTGAACGGATTTCGATGAAACTTGGCATAGATGTAGATGATAATCTGGAAGAACACATAGGCTAATTCCTTTTATTTTTTTTATAGGCGAAAGCTAGTTATATTATAAATAAACTATTAGAGCGCGCTCTCGTTTGACTAAACTATCGCAAAACTGTTTAGTTGCGTTTTGTTCCGTATGAGCTTATATAGAGGTGCGCACACTACTTGATATTTATTTGGGGAACTAAAAAGTTGAATGGGCTGCGAAACAATTGACAATCAACATTCGCACAACAGCTGTGCGATAGTTTAGTCAAAGGTGTGGGCCCGCTCTTATCGTAGAGTCGCTAAGATTCGCTAAAACAAAAGAATAGTTAGGTTCTTGTACCAATACCTATAATATGTCTTTTTAAGTAATTTATATGTAAGTATGAAGTTAAGACATAATAATTCGAAAGCAAATAAGAACTTTTATCTTAGAAACAACGGGCTCGTTTACCCACGTTTCTTTGCGATAGGAACTGGTGATAAGGCACGTTAACTTAAAAGACGGAAATTGAACGAGGAAATTTTGTATTCTGATCGAATTACGTTTGTAATCGTTTAGTAATTGATTTAATGTTACTATTATTTTAAGTTACACAACAGTGACGAAAATCTATATGTAATGTGAATTAATATAATTTTAAGTTAAGTTTATGTTCTATCTTATATAGTTGCATTTACTGATTTCGTAGAATGCAAGATGTAAGAATTAGTTTCGTTCTCTATCTTTCAATTGTTTGTTATACAAAACTGGATAAAGAAAACGTGATCTGAATTTGAAAAGACCGTCACCGCGATTGCTTCAGAGAAGCGATGAGATTTGAACATTTTACTGAGATGGAATACAGCACGAGTCTTGTGAACTTTGCCAATTGTTTGTTTGTTTTTTAACAGAACTGTGCCAGAAAATGTATTGTAAAAACAAAAGTTAATAGCCTATGTGTTCTTCCAGACTATCCTCTTCAACATTGGAAATTTCATCAAGATCCGTTCAGCCGTTTAGTCGGAAAATTCTAACAAACATCCATCTAAATTTTCGTATTTATGATATTAGTACGAAGTAAGATATGTATATATTTTTATCTATCATATTCTAAGTCATCTACGTATCATTTCGTTAATTGTAAAGCGATTTTTTTAGTAAGGAATTAGTAAACATCTAGGAATGGCTATATCTACGTCGTGAGAGCAGCCGAACGCTGTAAATAATGGAGATGATTTGCTAACAGACAAATGCAGTATTGCCGGTGACTTATGGCACGTAATAAATCTATATTGCACTCGTATTTACAACAAAAAAATTTAAACTCCACATTTTGTAACAGTGATTTATAATTTCTAGGATTTTAAAATGTAATAGACTAAAGTTAGACTAAAAATGTTAGTGAAAATATATTATTGATTGGATGGTGCTTACATTGTAGTATATAATATTAAAACTAAAATGTATTTGAAACACTGTGTAAGGCCGTAAGGTTTCATCAATTCGAACTTTAATCTCGACATGTGTTTAAATATTTTAAAGAAAACTTACAACGGATTTAGATTCAATAATGACATATCTGAATATTCAAACGTGTAGTTTTCAATTTAGAACAGCTGTAACGTATTTTATATACGTTTCTGAAACCCGTCGCGGGCTCGATATGACCACTGACATTTCAATTTATTCTCCGCTGGAGTAGCGGCTAGCACAGGTGCTGTTTATGTAACACTATCCATATCACTCGACTATAAAACTTATCTTTTATTGACCAAAATAAATTAAAATACAATGAATTGATTACGTATTTTAAGTATACAGCGTGTTCCGGAAAACTGAACGTAGATGTGACTTATTTCGTAGCATTTGTTTTAGATTTTTAAATCCAAGGGAGCAGAAGGAAAACTTATAAAATATTTTTTATTTAAAAAAAAACATTAGTGAGTTTCTTAAATTTTAATTTCAGTGGAAATAAAGTAACATTTCTCTAATTCTAAATTCAACCGACTAACAACGTATTGGCTTTTATTCGTTCTCTTTTTACCTCTGAAAGCGAATACGTGTCAATGTAAAATGTTTTACTATTTCATTTGAATAGAGGTTTAACACTTGAATGGAATTCAAACCTCGGTCGAAATTAGAAACGCGATAGTAATCGCGGCCTTTTTGTCTTCCGCATATCATCAATTAAAATGTTTACACGTGGCTGACGCAAGACGGATTCTTTAGAACCGGTTCCTACAATAGGTTTGTGGGAGACTAAAGTTCGGTTAGCGCCGCACCAATTTATTTTGACCTTTTTCATTTCGTCTCGCGATCGTACGCCATGAGCTCGCGATCTGTCCTTCGAGACAGTTCATCTTCTGTTGGTCGTTTTGCTTGTCCTCAAGGTAACGTCTTGCTTCGTATACAATAAAATTCGTAATGTGAGTTTTTGCGTTCCATTCAACAGACACGATAGTCGAGCTCGGATTTTATCTCGAAGGCCGAGGATGTCGGCACCGATGTGTTTGTTCGTTTTGTGCCGAATTAACAATGATGCTTTGTATGGAATCGTGACAAGTCGGTTATAATATTTAATTAAGTGTCATTAGTCTGCATTTAAAGATATAATTATGGTAATAAATATTGTAGAATTGGTGACAAGTTTAGCACCATTAATTAATGTAATGTTCTTTTTCATCTTTTGTCTTTCAATTCAAAGGTTAATTCAGTTGAAGTTAGTTTAGTTTTTATGATACTTTACATATGTCTATTGTACCAATTGATCTAAGGGATGTCTGTTGTTGTGATTTTGTTCCGTATCATTTTCAAGATCGAGATTTTCAATTTAAAATAAAAAAATGTTTACTTGGATCATACTCGCTCATCATAACATCTAGGGTTTTTGAGTATGATTAACACACAACACACATAATAACATAATAGGTATGTGTTTTTAGGTTAACGAACGCCTAAACAAATTCAGAAATCCATTTGTACAATTGTTCTTTGTTCATGTTTTTCTTTCGACTTCTCACATTACCAGTCACCAGTACCTTGACCTCGCGCTTTTTGCCTTCATCTGGCGATATAAGGCCTTGGATCTGTTTTTGACTATTTCCTCAATTAGCAATACAAGCCATTCGACCCGTCGCTACGTTGCTTTAAGCACTCATATTCAATGGACGTAGACATATTGAGAATTTCATCGCAAAAAACTCACTGTGTCCACTTCAAACAGGAATCATTGTGTCTCAGTAAATATGTGACAAGAATCGTTCTGTTATTAATATTTTCCTTTTTTTGTTTAAATTTTTTTCTTAACCGCCAGTTGTCTGTTCGTATTTTTTAAATACCAATAACAATTATCCAAACAAATGAAATAGAAATCTACTGGCTGTTTTGCAATTAGTTAGAGTAAAGAAATAAAATGGTTTCACTGCTTTGTAATTTCAATATAGTTTAAAAAAAACTTTTTATTAAAGTAACCATTTTATTATACTGAAATTGCAACTAAACTTAATAAGTTACTACTTAATTAAAAATAAAGTGTCTCTAGTTTATATTTGTCTTTTCAATTGCGTATTAATTAAATTTCATATCCAATTAGTTTTAAGATTTTTATCACTCGTAGTACTCAAAACTTTTACTAATTGTATTGTAACTTTGAATTTAACTTAGGTCTCTATCTTATTCAAACTATCTAACACTCAGGACAAATGCCTTAACAATAGGCAGTTGATAAGTTAAATAATGGCTTTCTATTTCCTTCCCTTGTTGACACTAATAGGATTCCGTTGGACTGAATGCTACAGTAAATAATAACAATAACTGTCAGCTTAATAACATGTCTGTTATAATTCATTTGAATGCATAGGAATTCGAAATTCCGGCGTCCATGAGTACCAGTCTCTAAATTATTATATGAAAAGCTATGTGTACCTGCAATGGTTAAGGTGAGATAACAGAGACATATGTTTTTGTACTGGATTTATACAGTAAAAACTCACGTTTACAAAAGTATTTATAGACGCTTTTAGTTTACATATTGGAAAAAGGAAAACAGGGTGTTTAAAAGAGCACTTTCTAGTATTTTGTGATTGGGAGATTCCCACGGGGCGTGCGGGACAGACGGACGGCTTGACAATATGATTGTACGTAAGTGCCGGGACCCATCCACCGCATGCTGGCTGTACCGACTGTACATTGGGCGGCCGGTCACGAACCACCCTGTATACACAACTATTTTACTATACTTTATCCTTAAACACATCTTATATATAATGTTTGTTTTGTGGAGATTCATTTTTAATTAAAGGCATAGATGTAGATTATAGTCTAGAAGAACAATAACTTTGGAAATTTTTAATGCTCGCAGACGAAGTCGCGGGCTAAAGCTAGTTATTAATAAGCATAACATGGTTGCGTCATTAATATTTTTGTTGTATGAATAAGAGAAAATGTAGTATAATTATAAATTTGTCTTGTTGCCTTAATTTTAAAGATTTAAAATGAAACTATTTTGCTAAATATTAATTTTCATTTTATTTCATTTGCCATATCAAATACAATTTTGCAGTCTTGATGGAAGTAAATTTTGTATTTGAAATTGAATACTATATAGAAATTTTTGTAGGGTGAAATTGTCGTTACATTTACATACAAACGGATGCGGTTAGCAAGTCCGTACCGTTATGTTCTAGCGCACCATTCACAGACGGGCACTATTGTTACACTAGACGCATTCTAAGTTTATGACATATCATTATTTTCTATAATTAGCATAGCATAAGTAAAAAATAGTGTTAAAACAAATTTAGTTTTCATGACTTAACGCAAGGATTCGGTTATGGTTTCTTTAAAAAACTAAATTTGATTAAAATATCTCCATTCATCTTTTTTTATAATGGAACGTCTCTTAATATCGCTGTGTAGTTTTTAATAAAAATTAGCAGGATTTTTTAAATAAGTTTAACTTTTTACAAAACCTGTATTTTTCGGAAATACTATTCGAAATAAAACCGAACGTAAGTTAAATTGTGACAAAGCGGCTAAGCTCTATACAAGTACAAGGATTTAAGTATCGTGGGGAAGGAAAACATCCCGAAAGAACGTTAATAGTACAAAAGTCTATTCTTAGTGAACGCATCAATACGCTGTTTTCGTGGGTCTCACGCTCTACCGAAATGGACTTACTTTAAAATAAATAAATACTTTATTATTTCACTCTAATTAAAAAATATACATCTCATGGGAGCCTTGGCTCTTGCACGAAGTTCCCCTGTGCTGCAAAAGCCATAAGCCTATTTGTGAAAATCAAAACATAAGTGTCTAAAAAAACAAAGAAAATCATTACAATTAGATTGTTATAAAAAATCAAACAAAAAAAATGGGACCCACCTGCAAGCAATACCTTTCGCATAAAAAAGAATTATCAAAATCGATCCACTAGCGGCGGAGTTATGCCGTAACACACATAAAAAAAAACATAGAGACGAATTGAGTACCTCCTTCTTTTGGGAAGTCGGTCAAAAATTGCCAAAAAAAGAAATAGTATTATATAATAAAATATATTCACTTTTTTGTGCGTAGGAGTGTTTGTTTGGATGTGTGTGTGTGTGTGTGTGTTAAATGCTTACTATTCAATTCTGCAGTCTAATGAAGTTATTCAATTCCTTTGATAAAAGTCAATTTATAAGTAGAAACTGGAAATAGTAATAGATAACTGAAACGTTTGTCTCCTGAGAGCGCAGTCGTTTACAGTCTGAACGTATAAATATTCAAATGCATTTGCAATTAAGGTTCATTCAAAGAGCGCAGCTTTCGATCCCTCGCCGCGCATTAGTACCCAAGGAATAGTTCTGCGACGCTAAATATTCATAAACTTATACGACTTGCAGCCGGGAGGAACAATGACGACAAACTTATACATGTGTCACTTGTATCATCTATCTTAAGAATACTAAATAGGATAAACAACACTGTAGATAGTATTAATTCTAAATCGCCGGAGATTTCTGTAGCAATAAATATTATATGTTACCAACATACTAAAGTCAAAATGTCACGTAGTTTTCTCTAAACTATAGTGTGTCTAAATAATTTAGATTAGTTTGATAAATGATGTATATGAAGTATCGAATTCAATTTGTATGAAGGCAAATGCCGTACTTAATAGACAGGTATCGTAGTGACGAAACAAACACGCAGCGAACAATTATGAACTATCGATATTCGGTTTAAATAAAAAATATCGAAAATAAATAAAATTATAACTTTCTTATTAACTAATTTAGAGGACAAATCTAGTATTAATTATGGTGTAGAGAATTTAGCGATGACAATAATAATAGCGAAATCAAATTCGATTACGTACGGCTGTAGTAGTAATAAATATTTAATCACTCTCATTATTTGTAATGGTTCTGCAGGTCATTAGTAATTTGACTAAACAGTGTTTTTTTTAATTCATAAGTTATAACTATGAATCTATCGATTCCAACTTCCATAAGAATAAAAATCGAAAATCGAAAAGATTCATGCTTGATTTTACACAACCCATCCCTACTAAATTGTCACATGAATTGACTTGAATTGTCAAACTAATCTAAATTATTTAGACACACTATAGTTCAGTATATTTTTTAAATAAGTTGTTCGTCACACTGGACACTATCGATATTAAGGGTTAAATAAAAGTATTTTTCTTCATGTTTTGTTTCAAGAAAGAGTCATTAGAGACTATGAAATAATTCATTTATAAGTGTTCTACATAGATTATCGATAGATTTAAGGATTGGAAATAAAATAAAATTATATTAAACTGCATTTCAAAAGAATCTCAATTCCATAGAACTCATATCTTTCGGTTTATTAAGATTGAATCGTGTTAGACTTGAATACATGAGTGAAATATTTAACAAATAGTTGGGAATCGAAGTGCATTATGTTCTAAATATACGGCGGCTCAGAATTGCAGGCGGTGAATGCATCGCCTGTTACGGACACGCCTGCGATCCTACAAATTGCCTTCGAATTCTGAATGACAATGATGCTTCGCACTAAAGCGATTCGTCTCAATATTATTGGCACAATAAAACGTAGTGACAATAGAAACTTACACTACGACCCTTTTTTGTAACGCGAATACTATAAAATTAATTCACTCTGTATATCAAACAGTGCTCATTGTAAATGGCAAATCATTACCATAGTAATCGTCATAGGGTCAGCACTAAATGGGCGACATTTCGAAGCGTTTTTACATCACCAGACAACGGGGGCGACAAAGAAAATGTTTATTGTGACGCCCACACGACAAAAGCGTCGACTCGGAAGGGACAAATTGGTAGTGGCGTGTCCTCGGATAGCCCCGGGGTCGCGTAACGTCGTCCGTGGCAAAGCCCGCGTGAAATATTTGGTAGCGGCGGGCTGATTTGCATACAATGAGCCACGGTCGAGGATGGGACTGGAAATACCTCTCACTAACATTTCGGAAGTACCGTTTGTAAGAGTTCGCTAATTTAAAGTCTAATATAATTTAATTTGTTAGCAAAAAGACTACCATCCAGACTAATAGCAAAAGATTGTCCGAATATTTTGTAATGATAACATATTCAGTTGTTAGTGGTTCGAAAAATTTAATTGTCAAGTTGGGAGGTAGAAGAAGGTCGGTTGAAAATGCTGATTTCGGGCGGTTGGACGCGAAGGTCGTGAGGATGAATAAGGTTGTGATTTCATTTATCTGGACTGAAGTCTATATCAAATCCATAAGTGCAGTTTTATAATATATTTTCACAGTGTCCGTGTTTTGTTGCTGTAAAATGGAGTTACAGTTACACGACATAAAGAAATTGCTTGCTAGCCCCTTAAATTTGCAACTAAATTGCTTTGGATACCTCAAATTACTGCGAGTTATAGTCACTTCTTTAAAAACTATCTCGCTTGCCAGTGGGTAACGCTGTTCTATCAATAGTAAAAAAGTTTATTTTATCTTTTAAAAGAAAAGTTACGTACTTTTAAAAGTTCTTGTATAAAATCCAAGCTTAGAGCAATCTTAGTAAAGAGCACGATTCTCATGATCTTTTTTCAAAGAAAAGCAATGAAAGATATCCGCTCTACAATACTCTTTTAAGGAAGCGAATGCAGGGATTTGTTGTTTAACGAGCAAGATAAATTTCCTTTGCTTCCTGAAATAGTATGTGTACTTTAACGTTAACTTGTTTTTTTTTATACTATAAAGTGGCAAACGAGCAAGCGGCCACCCAAATACGCCGAGAAAGCGATCGCTGCTCATATAGGTACATCCGCAATTGCAGATGCATTGCCTACCCTTAATCATCGGAGAAGGAGACGCATATAAAGAGGATATTCTTCCTAAGCGTCACCTAAGTAATGGTGGGAAAGGAAAGTGACTAATATTAGGCTTCTAATGGTCAATAAGTTTTAATTTGGTGCGTTACAAATCTAATATTAAAAACAAATCATACTAATATTATAAATGTGAAAGTTTAGATGGATGGATGGATGTTTGTTAGAGTTTGTAGCCTAAACGGCTGAACGGATTTCGATAAAATTTGGCATAGATGTAGAGGATAGTCTGAAAGAACACATAGGCTACTCAGTTTTGTTCTTTTCAATCCCACGCGAACGGAGTCGCGGGCGGAAGCTAGTAAAATCATAACTTTATATTTACAAATGAACGATTATCGATTATGAACTAAACATTTCGTTCAGTTTCAAATGACACGTTTTCTTAGATTAAATTGGTTATTTAACAGAATTTTAAGCATCTGAAGAACCGAAAGAATAAGATAAGGAAATATTACAGAACATTGGCCCTAGGGCTCATTTACCTTGATAAAATAACTAAGAACGTAATCATCACGTACTGAGATAGACAGGACACGTGCCTGGCGGACTGAGATTTACGTGATCATAATCATTTCAATGTTTACATTGTTTCTATGTTACTATCTACTTTGTGAAGTCGAGTTAAGTTAAACTTACACCAAAAATTAGTTGATATAATTTTATCTGACAACTTTATTACTATTGAGGCCAAATGTTATTTTATTTGCATTTTAATTTTATTTTATTGTGACAACAAAAAGTTTTCTAAGCATTTATAGATGTCTTTGTAATGTGTCCGTCAAAAGATAAAAAAAAAGAGAAACGTCATCTGTCACTTTTTGACAGGACATGTGGTTCTGAAAAAACGTGGATCCATTATTTTCGCTGAGGCTTGAGTTTTCCATTATTATTGTTCCTTGTGACTACTGTTTTTCCCCCTTTTGGATGTGGAAGTGTTGCTCCTACATGAGGCAGCGTAGTTGAAGGAGGAGTGTGCCGCCTGGGATCGGAGTATCTGCTGCCCAGAATTTATGAAGCAGCCAGCAAGCCGAAGGCAGCCAATGAATTGAACCCAGCTGATGTGCTTGTCGCTTCCTTGTAAGCGAGGTTGATCGCCGTTTTAGTTTTTTTTTATAGGTTAATAAAACAAAATGTTAAACCAAAAAACTATTTTCTTTATAACAGAATAACGCGACATCTTTTAAATTCATTATTTGTTTGTTTATTTTTATTTTTATTATGCTTTCGCCCGTGACTTCGTCTACGTAGAATTAAAAAAAAAAAAACTAGTAGCCCATGTGTTCTTTCAAATTTCATCGAGATATTGTATTTATTTTAGATCATTTATTAAGTATTCTTCACGTTTCAGATAAACAGCGGTAGTCAGGCGTCACCACACATGTCCTCGAAAAATGATTCCGGTAAGTAACCGCTTTCCTAAGATCCACAACACGTTCGACCTTTAAATAATCCTTACACAATTAAACAATGGTTGCTTTAATGCCATTCACCCCTTGAAATAATTACGCAAACATCTGCAAAGTTCGCAGCTGCTAGGGACGTATTTCTAGGCAATAAAGGAAGCGAGAGCGTTTATTGAATGCCAACCAGTGTGCTCTTTTTCCTTTATTTAGATCTAGAATACAAAAAATACAATTCCATTTAGAGAAGTTGTAGTGTACGATCACATTTGTTAGAAAAAACTGTGAGAATAACAACTTACTCGGGAACTACATGATACGTAAATATCTTCTACGTCCGAGGTATAGTCAACTACCGGTTGTCACTTTCTCATAATTGATTGAAGCATCAAAGTCGCTAGTAATATTTCGTTTCGTAAATTGTTATGACTTTTACCTTTGCTTTGTGGTCAAAAATAACAGAATTAGACTTGTTCCTTATAATTTCATACTAACCTAGACTTCTGTATTATCTGTACTTGCATGTATTGAAATAACTCAAGAGCTACTGGGCCGATTTAAAAAAATCTTTCACCATTTAAAAGATCGAGATCAAGACGTTATCAGTTAGTAACATAGGCCATATTTTTTATAATTTAACGCGGACGAATTGGCGAGCAACAGCTAGACTTATATAACGAGGAAAGATATGTATTTTTGTATGTAACACACTAGAAATATATAGCATCACTGTGTAAATAGTACTCTATTTATTACTAGAAAAAAATATTCCGCGCAGACAAAGTCGCTAGAAAAATGAATATAGACTTTAAAAGCATGGACTTACAATACAAATACGAGTGTATTATACAATCTGACGCATCTGCTAAACTCTATATTCGTGTATATTTTGGATACAAAAATGTTAGGAAAAATCGCAACATCTAACTGTAAGCTAAAGTTCTAATATTGTGATTTTCCAACGTCGCCTACCCCCTGTCCTCGGTGACGTCACTTCTAGGGGGTCGCAGAGTTACTTCCTCAGATAGTTTTGCAACTCGTTAGCGTTCAACTTCTATTTTTCTTGTTCGTTGTGAACTAGTCTCGTAATTTTTCCATCGTGAGGCTCTGGATATAAAAATATTCTAGTTCTTTAAATTGTGTTGACGGCACATACTATGCTCGTTACCTATGGGTATAACATTGTTTAGTATTGAATTTGTACCTGTTTATCAAAGTAAGAGTTCGCACAATTTGTCTCATGATTTGCATCTATAGTACGGCTGAGACTTTTGGCATATGTCGTATTTTTCCCAATCTCTGACATAACATTTGTAAGGACGATGCTAAAATCTATACCAGATAATGTCTGAAAGAAATCCTATTCGTGTTTAAGCCCACGTTTTCAAATGATTTTCATTGTTTGTAAATTTTGTAATTAAGTAACCGTCTTCAGCGTTTATTCTGAATACTTTAAGACTGTCACTAATGTATTCTAATTTGATATAATTTATTCTGCTGCCGTCGTTAAACCTCTTCATTTTTATGCGCTATCGAGACATAGTAATTTAAACTGTATTTCATGACCACCAAGAAGAAAATATTAATGTTTTATGACTTATTTGTAATCCAAACAATGAACATGTTTAAATGTACACAAATACAGAATTTTCAGGTATTTATGTACAAAACTAGAAACTTTACACTACGTTAAAAGTGTAATAATCTACCTCGGCGTGTGAATGTTAAAAACACTATTTAAATGTGAGAATTTACTTGAAAGCGAGAAAATTCGGCTTTTGTTTTTGCAGCCGAGGCGATGCAAGGAGGGAGGCATAAACCAGTGTAATAAAAAGGTTTTTAGACGTACCAAATCTCTAATTAACTGGTTACATTCTTTTACGATTTTATATCTTGGCACTTTAATTAGTGAAGTATAAGAACGCCATATTACCCCCCCAACCCCCCCCAACATTTATATTCGTACTAGCTTTTTCGCCGCGATCCGTCCGCGTGGAATTAAAAAAAAGCGAGTAGCCTATGTGTTCTTTCAGACTATCCACTACATCTGTACCAAATTTCATCGAAATCCGTTCAGCCGTTTAGACTACAAACTCTAACAAACATCCATCCATCCAAACTTCCGTATTTATAATATTAGTATGATTGTATTAAAATGATAGTTTGGCAAAACTTTTCAACTTAATTGAACAGTGTTCAAACATCTGTGATGGCATCTTTTCCCCTTTTATAGTATTATCAGGGATAATTAACTTTAACAATAAAGTCATAAAAGCATTAAAGTCGTAAATATCAAGTTAATGGTCATTAAGTCATGGGAAAGGAATAGTTTACAACGCCTCTTCGGTATTCCTTTCACTTTCGTATTGTCGGGCCCTCCGCGAACTGTTTATACGTATTATAAACATAATTATGTCAAGGGCGTGTATTGATGAAAGCGAACTTCTTTAAAATCATTGTTTAGTTTTTAATATACCATAGATATGGTGCTAACATATTGGTAAAGGACTTAACTTAGGAATAAGTCATAGTTCATCCATAGATACTTACTAAGGTGTATTAACTAAATGTGTTTAAAAATCTAAAAGAAAATGGATAAAAATAACTAGAAAATTATGTACTTAAATTCAATATTAAAGAAGTAATTGATTAAAATAAAATTGGAATATTTATATATTGGCGACAAGGCTGCCAACCTTCAGGATAAATAATTAAATCGTATTCAAAGATTGCGAATAAACATATCGATTGAATCGATTTCACCAATCGCCAGCAATTAAGATAAATTAATCGCGAGCATTCGGATGTACTCCGATTATTGTAAATGAATTCAAAATATTCAATCTAACGAAGCACTCGGAACCGAAACGTCCACGGAATTTGTGTAGTCGTCTGCGGTATTCAAATACGATTAAATTTATTGCCAAACTCAAGATAAAACTCTTATCTTAATCTGGACAAATTAATTACGATTCCCCTTTTAAAGTAAACAACGACGTTAATTTTGGCATTTGGAAAAATCGCCTAAACGGTTTACCACTAATAAATCTTCGCTGATTAAAAAAAGATTATTTCATCGCTTTACTTATGATCCATTGTAATAGAGTTTTACACAATATTATACATAAGAAAAAGGTTATTTTTTAATATCATTGGTGTCACTCACTATGTAAAAAGTACTAAGTTTAAATTAAAAAACAAAATACACTAAAAACAAAATACACTAAAAACAAAATCTTCTCAAAAAAACAGTACACTAAAAAGTAACGAAATAATTTCTTGAAAATAGTAAACCTCCCTTATTGTAGCTGTTATGTCTATATTGTACAATTATTATCACTTTGATGTCGGTGTCAGCCGAGGTATATGCAGTGATATTTCTACGTAAGGTTTTCTACATTTTTACCATAACAATTGACAATTGAAAGTATAGTAACGTTTTTAGTAATGACTGACACCGACTTCAAAGTAATAATAATTGTACAATATAGACATAACAGCTACAATAAGGGAGGTTTACTATTTTCAAGAAATTATTTCGTTACTTTTTAGTGTACTGTTTTTTTGAGAAGATTTTGTTTTTAGTGTATTTTGTTTTTAGTGTATTTTGTTTGGAAGTCGGTTTTGTTTTTATTAAAAAGTTTATTTATTTCTCGATTTTTAGTGAATCTAGACATCGCAGTATGATAATCACTAGCTTTCAAACAAATAATGAGTTATCTAAATCGATTATCTAAGAAATTAAGTAAACAACTAATCATCGTTGCGATCATTCACTCATAATTCGGTGCGGCCGCGCGCCGTTGTTGCCCGTGAGTTTTAATATTTTGATAACTTCTAGAATCTTGCACAGAATTACATACTGTAAAAGGCAATTACGATCTACATATAATACTCTATCGTGAAAACATATTTATTTGGATAAGGATTCATACCAAATAAGAATAAAAGCGTTTTAAATAAAGTAGATTGCACTTATTTGACGGTTTTCTCGAAACAAACGGTTATGTGCGACAACCTTAAGAGATAGATATATGCTATCGCAGACTTTAATTCAGCTAATTGAATGACCTACAATTCTTTCATACATCATTTTTATGTAGGTCTTATAGTTTAGGCTACGTAAGCCAAGAAAGCAAACTTTGTTACAAGTTGGTATTTTTTTCTGCGACTCGTAATTTGCTATTTATGATATCTCCTAAACTATTTATCGGAATTACACAGTTCCAAGGGTATTTATAATCTACATTAAATTCTCTCGATGATGGACACATTTACTTTGATAAGGATTCATACCGAACACGAGTAATAGCGTTGAAAGTGGGGTATAGATTTTGATCGAAATTTTAATGAAAAAAGTGGTTATTGTGCGACAACCTTAAGAGATAGATATATGCTATCGCAGACTTTTATTTAGCAAATTTAAAGGGCTACAATTCTTCCATACGTGATTTTTGTGTAAGTCTTATAGTTTAGGCTACGTAAGCATAGAAAGCAAAAAAGACACCAAATTTCGTCACGCAATTTGAGCTAAACTATTTAACTACGCCGTAGTCTTTGACTCCAAAAATCAAACAAAAAAATGGGACCCACCTGCAAGCACTACCTCTCGGATAAAAAAAGAATTTTCAAAATCGGTCTACCAGGGGCGGAGTTATGCCGTAACACACATAAAAAAAAATAAAAAAAAAAAAAAAAAAAAAAAAAAAATAAAAAAAAAAAAAATAAAAAAAAAAAAAAAAAAAAAATAAAAAAAAAAAAAAAAAAAATAAAAAAAAAAAAATAAAAAAAAAAAAATAAAAAAAAAAAAATAAAAAAAAAAAAAAAAAAATAAAAAAAAAAAAATAAAAAAAAAAAAATAAAAAAAAAAAAAAATAAAAAAAAAAAAAAAAAATAAAAAAAAAAAAAAAAAAATAAAAAAAAAAAAATAAAAAAAAAAAAAATAAAAAAAAAAAAAAAATAAAAAAAAAAAAAAATAAAAAAAAAAAAAAAATAAAAAAAAAAAAAAATAAAAAAAAAAAAATAAAAAAAAAAAAATAAAAAAAAAAAAACCAAACATTCTAATTAAAAAAAAATCACTCTTGCACTTTTCGAAGTAAAATTATTTTAATGGTGCTCTATGAATAAAAATATCCCCGAACCAATATAAACTAATTATAGTTTTTAAATGAAATCATAAATATACGCAGGTTTTACATAATTTTATTTTTTCGATTAACAAATCAATCATAAAAAATTATTGACATAGAGCAAGGTTTAACAAACGTGTTTTGCAAGTCTTGATCGTATTTGAAATAGCCAACTTGTTTCTAAAAAGGCCTAACGATTTTCTTTGTATATCCTACTAGCTGTTGCGCGCGACTTCGTCAGCGTGGAGTTTGAAAGTTAGAATCTTAAATCGGCTCAGTAGTTTTTGCGTGAATCAAATACCTACAAAAATACAAATCTCTTTATAATATTAGTATAGATGACTTTTTGTCTTTAGAACTAATCACACTTTGTTACCTATTTAAAAAAAAAGGATGGATTGTCAGAAGTTCAGCCTTAGGTTGTATTATAACGATTTTAAGCCTAACTTTCTTGATTTGTAAGGATTGCTTATGTTGCTTGTATTTAAGTTATCGTTTTTCTATAATATGAAACTCGACATGTTAACCCAATTTTTTAGTTAAATGTCGCTAAAAGCCTTTGACTTAAAAGTGTGTTTTTACTTTTATACTTGTTTAAAACTTGCCCCTTAAGCCTCTTGATCTACTAAGGTCGTATATTGGAGTTCTTTGCAAAGAATTTAAATATTCATGAGTCACTCCTTCATACGAGTATCAAGCTATTAAAAGTAGTACATATATCAAGTCTGTAGCTATGTCGTGATAAATAACTAAAATTGATCATAAATTAAAACTTATTCATACAAAATGTTATATTCAAAATTCATTGACGTCGTTACAAAGACGTCTGAGTTCTTTTTTTCGTCATCATCATCCACTATCTCTCTCTAGGTTAATTTATCTTTCATTATGTCAGTCGTCACTCTCTTCTGGTTAAGTCATCTTTTGCGAAATCCACCCAATGGATGTTTGGTCTGCTTTTTTTAAAATTAATTGATGTATAGCTAATTATTTATCGTCTATTAATGACGTCTATTTTTCTGATGGCGGCACTGACTAGTTTCGGACCCATCGGGGGTCCATCTTCAGGGCTACTTCCATCATCTTCTCTTCGAATAAAGACCAATAACACTCTCCTTGAAGATAGACCCCCGATGGGTCTATAACTAGTCGTTGCCGTCACCGGAAAAAGTCGTGAGTGGTAGTCGTTAAATAATTAGTTATAATATTATCTCTCGAAAGTTTAAAAAAATTTAATTGATATATATTTTGTTTGTCGTTTAGATAATAGTGCGCGTGTGGTGCGAGAGCGGGGCGGGGTGGTCGGCGACAGCAGTGCCGGTGACGCCGCAGACGAGCGCGCGCGACGTTCGCGACTGCTGCCGCGACCCCGGCGACGACCCTTGTCTGCTGCTCAGCGTGCACCCCCTACATGGAGGTAAACATTATGGGAATAAGCAATTCCACTGCATTGCAATACAGATTTAAAACGATGGGGCGTGAATGTGGGCCCATGTACGCACAACAAACTAGGAGTCGTCAAAAAGTTCGAATTTTGTCATAACAACGAGTATGACAGAATTGAATCTCAAGCACAAGCTTTTTAGGTGCAACATGGAGCTTTTCATTACAATTGTTAATATCAAAAGCTGACTGCAATGTATAAAGTTGAATGTAAATAAAGCAAAGACGTATTCTCTTGATACTTTGTTCAGTGCATAGTCGTTTCAACTTACCGTACCTTTAGTACGTAACACTTCAACATCCCATACACGTGTTCTAGTCTACAATCCTTAACAAGAATGTCTGTAATTCCGTCTAACAGGACCGAGACTTCAGAGAAAAAGTATACTTTGATCAGCTATTCAAGGATAGACTCCGAATACCGCTGTGAGGCACGGGACGGTAAAAACTGTCCGTCGGTCCGTTACTGCGAGATGTCACTTTAATTCACCTTAACAGTACTTGATGTTCCCAAGTCTGCCCGTGGGATAGGGTTTATAGAGTTATAATGTAACGGAAATAATTGAAGACGTCTTTGTACCGCTTTGTGTGGCCTTTGTCAACGGCACAATGAAGTCAGCTCATTCTTAAGAGCACTTTTCCACTAAGAGGTTATGAATCGCATAAGCGTAATGGATTAGTTCCTGTTTAATGTAAGATTGATTCCCCGAGGAAATATGCTGCAAGAGATTGCAATTTTGCTTCAAATATAAACTGCGTATTAATGAAGTTTGTTATTATTGTTGTTCTATAGCTTGTAGTATAGTTTCGTTATTTAACACGTTTGTCGTAAGCATATACACAAATTGTAGTAAATTTAGAACTTACCACATCGTAACCGTTATATGTAACGACAATGCTCGTTGCTTGGAAAATCGATGATTGTGACGACCGTCTCCACTCGGTACACACAAAGTTTATCTCTCGATTTACTCAGCGCAAAAACACGAGACGCCACTGTAATTGCGCTTCGAATAGAATAACCATATATTTTGCTTTTCCCGGACAAGGTATCTCTAAAAGTTAATCTTGATTTGATTACACATTTTATTTAAAAATGTCTTATTCGGAAAACTAGCGAATTATACATATTGCGATAAAAATGTCAATCATTTTCTTTTTTATAATTAAAAACATTTGATATTTAGCGATAAGTGAACTTTTAGAGGTTTTTTTAAAATATACTTTTTAAATTATCCTACAAATAAATGAAATCATGGTAACACTTTTCACCATGGACTCGCCCGTGGGAAAGATATGTCCGAAATGTTATTTTCACTCATCCACGCACCGCAGTTCAAATTGTTTCGAAGTATCTCCCACTGCGAGGTGGACGAGTGAACTACATGCGCCTTCATTATAATGCTCGCTTTGACATTTCCTTATGAGGTACAATTAAGTTTTTCAAATGTTTCATTTGAGAGGTAAAGTCTAAGCAAGAGGTAAAAAAACTCTGGCAACTACATCACCTTTATTTAATGTAATATTTTTTCTACCAGGACGTCCCTTACCAACACTTACGCTTAGTTTTGACATATTTATTTTTAAATTCTTCCTTTCTCTATACTTTTTTAACAATTATTAGTATACTAGTGTTCGCCCGCGACTCCATCCGTGTAGATTAAAAAAACAAAGGCGAGTAGCCTATGTGTTCTTCCAGACTATCCTCTATGTATATACTAAATTTCATCAAGATCCGTTTTTCGTCGCCAAGGTTACAAACTCTAACAAATATCCATCCATCCGTCCATCCATCCAACTTTCGCATTTATAATATTAAACAATAAAAAAACATTATTAGTATATTCCATAAAACACGCGAGCTAAACATAATGTTCTTTACATTCCTGCTTATTGGTATTAGTATCGAATTCAGTCGATTTCTCTAGTCCCCTCCTCCATCATTACCACTTTCATACATACATATTCGCACGTTTCCGGGCACGGAGAGAACACTACCATTAAAGGGTCATATAATTATGCAATTCTCGTTAAGGATATAAAACCATTGCCGCCTCTTTTGTTCTCACCGACGACGCCTCCAGCACTTATTAAATTTATTGGACAGTACGTGAATAAAATTTCATATGATTTCAATTTTTTTGATAATTACACCAAGAAAAAGCCATGAGCACAACTAAAGACGAGCTGTTGAATTGGCATAACTCGTATTACAACTTATTACTTACCCATGTCATAACTTATCATCATTAATTAAATGTTAAATTGCAACTGGTTTGTTAAGTCAAAAAACTAAAGCCTTGTTTGACTTCATCCCATATATTCCTTAACATGAACGTCAGCAGGGGAAGGGTGCCTCCTAAAGACCACAAAAAGCTCCGCATATGGTAGCTGCCACCCCCTAGACCTAGTACAGGTCATCTGCTGGCTGTCCTTATCTCTCAATTTAATTCAATTTAATTCAGTTTAAGCGTCTTCTAGCCAAAGGTTGTCAACTTGTGTGATACGTAAACCTTTTACGCATTCAAAAGTATCGAATATTTTTTAAAAGCTAGAGAGCCCTTAGCTCATTTGATTTTTCTAAAAAAATCATAATGTATTATTCTCAACAATTGTAAGTTCTTATTTAAGTCATTAGATAGTCCAAAAGAATTAATTAACCAACGTTAATAATCATGCAAATCTCGAGTCGTTAGAGGTCAAAAGTGGAAAGTTGGAAGGTTACTTAAAACGAGGAAAAACATATAAATTATGCTCTTTGTTGCTTTGGCAAATAAAATAAACTTGATTCAACCTAAATTGCCTTTCTAACTGGAATTTCTTTTTTGCGTTAGGAATTTTTGTAAGGGTTAAATTTATACTAATTAAGATATTTTGCGGAAACAAAAAAAAATAGGTTGAAAGATATTTAGTACATTGTATTGCCCTGACGAATGTACCTCGTAGTTGTAATAACTTGCCATTACGTGAACGTCCCACTTGTCTCGTTACTTAATGGTATAAAAAATGTCACGACCGTATTACCCTAATGAGGTGGGCAGGGGAGAGACATCGTAAATTGTCTGACCCACTTTTTACTTAGCTTATACACAGCGACATGACAGGTTATATTTTATTGGCCATAATAAGCAGTCTCCTTCAAGACCACCAAACATCAAGGTATGTGAGAGCTCGAATTGAATGAAATTATTGTAATCTGGTTGCTATAAGCTTATTAAGAAAGAAAATGTTTTAAAAAGTTATGAAAAACTGTAATCTAGAAGATATAATGATGTACTAGTTTTCGCTCGCGACTCCGTCCGCGTGGAATTAAAAAAACACAAAAGTGAACAGCCTATGTATTCTTCCAGACTATCCTCTACATCTTTGCCAAATTTCATCGAGATCCGTTCAGCCGTTTAGGCTACAAACCCTAACAAACATCTATCCACCCCCCTAAACTTCGCATTTAAGATAAAAGCTAAGTTTAAAGCGAAGTTTTAGTTGAAAACAATTGAATATTCTTTCTAATTCATAAAGTTTGCAGACCGTAACCTAAATCATTACCAGGTTATACCTGTCTCACGTGTTTATATGTTTATTGTTTAACCATCATTTGCAAAGATTTTATCGTTAAATTTAAAGATAGTGTGTTTTTGTTTTCACATAATTATTTTGTAGGAGGCACATACAAGGAACGTTAATGGAGTCGCTCGTCAAGGAAGCATGCGATTGAAAATTGCAATGCAACGACCATAATTTGGCGTAATGAACTCACATTCGATAAAATATAAAGATAAAAGTAAGCACGCGACGAAGAAAGGGGTATAGCGACTGGTTCGGCCTGGGAATATTCTATAACTAGTCGTTAGCCCGACCTTCACTTTCACATTAAGCTTGATTTTATTTTATTATACACTCCGTGCTGTAATTATGCTTGTAACCTCGTCCTACAGCTCGTTACGTTAGTTTAATAAATTGTTTTACAGCGCCGTTAACTTTAAAATAGTTTCGCCAATTATGTCGTAATCGTAAGTTATGGTAATTATTGCTTTTATGTTTCGCACAGGCGCTCTGTGAAAAGTTTAATTATTCATACAATTATCGTGGGAATGATTTCTTTTATCTTGTAAAAATTAATTTAAAACTTTGTATATGCGCGGTTTAATATGCTATAAATTGGTATATAGACATATTTTTATATGACTGCCGAAATTGTTAATTGTCTTTTAAGTCAAACAGTTGGGGAGATTCACTGAATAAGATCCCCTCTGTTGCGTAATGAGCTTTAAAAGATCGCAAAGAGCAGAGTTATTTTCCCTTCTCATTTTAAAAACCAGATAATTTCCTTCGAAGATAATGAACGTTGTTTGTTGTGACCGAAATGTCATTGTTAAGAGTGGAACTTGACATTCCTTTGTGATGTCGTGTTAGGGACAGATTTGAAAGCAAAAAGATTAACACCAGAAATCTCTAATAAAAAATTAGGGCAATTGTTTTTATTTATTTACTGATATTCAATGATACTTCAGCTGAGATATTTGTAGGTAATTTTCTATGTGTACTCATTTGTTAGTGTATTTTTTTTTTAAACAACAATCACTATTATGGCAGTATTAAACTAAACTGCGGTAAATAAGTGAAAAGAAAGTTAAGTGCCAGTGTTTCTGAGCACAATGGATTTAACAATAAAATGAATAGGCACCCTTTTCCGTTTTGTAAAAGGGTTTAATTACACTGCGCTTACGTATTGCACGATTTTAAAGTATAAACTCGGTTTAGTAATTAAAAATAAACCTTATTAAATTCTTAAGATGACAACATGGTACTAGGTGATTTAATTCAATATATTCGATAATAGACGAACTATTAAATAAAAAATGTACATTCTTCTGAAATATTGTATTAAATATTAAAGAATAAAATTTATATTTATCAATATCATGATAAATAGGACAAACGACGATAGCCCAATAGTTTGGAGTACCGATTTCCATTCACTAGATTGGGAGTTCGAATCCCACCATTGAGGCGGAACTCCCGTCCTAGCTTTTCAAAAGATGGCAACTTAGGACCACACTTTATTGCCGTCTTCTCGGAAATTCCTACAAGCGTAGACCTTAGTTAGAATGGTACAAGAAATGTTATTAAATTATAAAAAAGCAATATCACAAATGAATAAAAATACGAATATATTATCTGAATAATATGAAATGTTGAGTAAAGTTTTAAGATGAATCTACTATCTCTATTGTAAAACAGTTTGTTTATTGAAGTTGTTTTGTATATTTCAGTGCACGTGTTGCGAGACTCCGAGCTTCCACTAGAGGTCGCGGAGGCGCTCGGCCCGGAAGTGCAGTTTGTACTCAAGTACGTCGATGTCGGTAAGTTTTAAGTTATGATTAAGTTCAACTTTTGATATCAAGTTGTATTAAAAAGTTAGTGTATTTTTTATAATCATTATCGTAACTTATATTATAGTAATAATAATACGCTGAATGTAAACGAACGACTATACTTTGATAGTGTCAAATCTTTTACTTTAGAGAACTAATTCAATTTCTCGAATAAAATACCGATAGTAATGAGGGATTATCGTAAATATAAATTGTGTATATTTATGTCTTATAAAAGTGGCAGACTATACATCATGTTTTTAATCACTGTAATAATTAGGTGGGCGCTCCCACAATCATGGAGAGAGGGACTTATCACGAAGTTTCGTGACGCAGTACAGAAATGCCCGCGGTATTTATTTACCGGCTTGACTTTGGCGTAATTGCCTCGTTTATTTGTTTCTGGCAACACTTCACATATTACACTAAGGGCCTGTCCCACCAAATTGTATCGTCTCGTAACAATCGAAAGTATAAAATATGTGATGGAAATATCGGACTTTGTTCTCTTATGTACAGTGACGTCATTTTTAAGCTATCCGAGTCTATCAGCCAGTGGTGGGACAGGCCCTTAGTCTCTCTGGTATTTTAGTAGTCAAAAGGAAGGATTTATTTATAGCTATACCTAGTCACAGTTTAGATAATGGGTTCGATGGATAAAAGATATTTAAACATATGCCACCGGATGTTTACTAGCGATAGTCCAAAGATGGTTCACTCTAATTTAATATCAACCTGTTCACACTACTCTTAAAGGTTGACTTCATTACTGAGCGGAAACACCGACCATAGTATATTATTCTACGCAATACTTTAGTGGCGTATGTCTTGTTCGTTACATTAAAGAAAATCGTTTTGTTCTTTAGATTGGTCTCAGATTTGTTCTAGTAATTTTTTATCTCCGAATTAGTTTAGTGATGGATAAAGATTAATGAGCAGAAGCACTCCATCCGAATTGAACGGATCTGGTTTGGGACATTATTAGTTTTCCTTCTACAGTCCGTCTTTCGCAGCGAGCGTTATATCGGAAATCTAATTACGATATTTATTCATGAGTCTTCAAAGACGTTTTATTAAAAAAACAATGAATTCAGAAATGATTCACGATTAAAAGAGGAAGGAAGCTTTGGTTTCGATGTCTTAGATTTTTATTACATGTTTTGGCGTTTTTCAACTGTATTGTGGTAGATCAACAAAGATATACAACTTAAACTTTAGGACCATATGAACTTATTTTATCTGTTACTTTGGACTTAAACTCAAACGATTAGAAGCATCCAGAGCTTTTCAGTTGGATTGATATCTTGGTGGGTTTTAAATTTGTATGATTTTATTTTTTTTTATAACAAAAGCAAAAAAGACACCAAATTTCGTCACGCAATTTTGAGCTAAACTATTTAACTACGCCGTAATTCGAAAATTTAAAGCGATAAATCTTCATAACCTAGATACATTTAAAGCGACATTTAACCTCAATAATTACCCCCTAATTATATATTGGCGAGAACGTTACTGTGGCAGGGGCCCGATAAAATAGCATCGAACAAAATACAATTTTATCACTTCACCACATTCGAGAAAACATTCACACCAAGATAAAAACTCGCAACACTCACACATATCGTTTATTCACCTGTTACTATGTGTAATGAAAGAGGCTTCGCTGTGCAGGTACGAGTATCTTCTCCCACTACTGTAAGACGCTATAGCGCTGTCTCTTTCCCTAAGCTAACTTACGAATGAGACGGTTGATGACGTATGTTGAGGTAACGCGTCGGTAAAACAGCTCACTGCCGTATCGACCGTACAACTGGATCAACGGTCTTTACTCTGACGCGAGAGACTTAGTTTTAACTTAACAACGTACCACGGCGTTTGTTTTATCCGGCATTTAACGGTCAAAATTCATCAATGTTGTGTTAAACACGTCACAATTCGTGTCAGGTACCGTAAGGATCGCTACAGGAATACCTTGTGTCAGTTATAAGTGTTGGTTTGAATCGTTCTTAGCGTATGTGCCTCTAGAGGCTCTAGTATTGAGTGAATGTTGGCTTAAATCACGCCATGTACTTCTGTGCACCGTAAGTTCGTTAAAAGTGCCTGTGTTCGAATCGGTGGTGAAATAAAAAAAAACAATGAATTCAGAAATGATTCACGATTAAAAGAGGAAGGAAGCTTTGGTTTCGATGTCTTAGATTTTTATTACATGTTTTGGCGTTTTTCAACTGTATTGTGGTAGATCAACAAAGATATACAACTTAAACTTTAGGACCATATGAACTTATTTTATCTGTTACTTTGGACTTAAACTCAAACGATTAGAAGCATCCAGAGCTTTTCAGTTGGATTGATATCTTGGTGGGTTTTAAATTTGTATGATTTTATTTTTTTTTATAACAAAAGGGGGCAAAAATACATAAATAAGAGAGTTTATTCGGGATACGAAGAGAGAAGTGAGTCGTTTCATTTATGTAGAAAGACCAACCGAACAGGAAACTTAAATTTATGTTTATGATATGAAAAAGTTACGTGGTCGAACATGTTCAGGTTCTGTATACGGCGTGTTGAGACAAGGTTTTTCTAAATGTTTTTCGGCACACCACCAACTCGTCGGTCGAGTAGTGTGAATGAAAAACTTTCAATTAATTAAAAAGATTAATTTTCATAAATAATACATCCTCTGGTTTCAATTTTTATGTTGTGCTTTTATGCTTTGAGTTGTTTTGTTAAATTTACTCGTGGAAATATTCTTGTACTCAATAAAACTTTGATCAAACGCTAACTTAATAAGTTAGTTGAGAAAATTTAAATTTATAACCATACATACATAGATTAAAAAGACTTAAAAAGTGACCTCTTCCAATTACGTATTTAATATAATACAACAGACCATTTTGAATTAAAACACACCAAATATAAAAATTGCATATATTAATTTGATAAAGTGAACTTTTAAGTCAAAGTCTGCCTATCTAATAACAAATTAATATTATAATCAATCACCATGATTTAGTAATCGTTGGAATAATTTAAATACGCCGTAATTCGAAAATTTAAAGCAATAAATCTTCATAACCTAGATACATTTAAAGCGACATTTAACCTCAATAATTACCCCCTAATTATATATTGGCGAGAACGTTACTGTGGCAGGGGCCCGATAAAATAGCATCGAACAAAATACAATTTTATCACTTCACCACATTCGAGAAAACATTCACACCAAGATAAAAACTCGCAACACTCACACATATCGTTTATTCACCTGTTACTATGTGTAATGAAAGAGGCTTCGCTGTGCAGGTACGAGTATCTTCTCCCACTACTGTAAAACGCTATAGCGCTGTCTCTTTCCCTAAGCTAACTTACGAATGAGACGGTTGATGACGTATGTTGAGGTAACGCGTCGGTAAAACAGCTCACTGCCGTATCGACCGTACAACTGGATCAACGGTCTTTACTCTGACGCGAGAGACTTAGTTTTAACTTAACAACGTACCACGGCGTTTGTTTTATCCGGCATTTAACGGTCAAAATTCATCAATGTTGTGTTAAACACGTCACAATTCGTGTCAGGTACCGTAAGGATCGCTACAGGAATACCTTGTGTCAGTTATAAGTGTTGGTTTGAATCGTTCTTAGCGTATGTGCCTCTAGAGGCTCTAGTATTGAGTGAATGTTGGCTTAAATCACGCCATGTACTTCTGTGCACCGTAAGTTCGTTAAAAGTGCCTGTGTTCGAATCGGTGGTGAAATAAAAAAAAGGTTTTATACGTTTTTCGCTTGTGTTTTGTGTATAAGTGCCCGTAAAGGATTTTTGAGATTCATATCAACGTGAAAGAGGGTAAGTCGTTATATGTAGTGTGGCTTTCTAGTTTCTAGTAATAAAATAGGGTCTCCTTAGTGAGCAGGCCTTAAGAGGCGCGCAGATATGGCACGGGGCGGTACAAGGCTCCACAGCTTCAACGAACGTGTTTATAAAAATGCCGTTCTTTGCCACGACTTTGTACAATCGATAGTTTTTACATGAACATTATTCTGAACATCAACGACATTTATAACAGAATCTCAATAAATGCAATAAGAGTCTAGATCGAGTTTAGAATAACCTGTCACAGAAGAGTTATTTTGGTTGAAGACATTGCAAAAACAATAGCTAATAAATTAAACCTACATTTTTTTAAACGATCTTTTATCAAGAACTTGGTATACATCGAACAAAATACAATTTTATCACTTCACCACATTCGAGAAAACATTCACACCAAGATAAAAACTCGCAACACTCACACATATCGTTTATTCACCTGTTACTATGTGTAATGAAAGAGGCTTCGCTGTGCAGGTACGAGTATCTTCTCCCACTACTGTAAGACGCTATAGCGCTGTCTCTTTCCCTAAGCTAACTTACGAATGAGACGGTTGATGACGTATGTTGAGGTAACGCGTCGGTAAAACAGCTCACTGCCGTATCGACCGTACAACTGGATCAACGGTCTTTACTCTGACGCGAGAGACTTAGTTTTAACTTAACAACGTACCACGGCGTTTGTTTTATCCGGCATTTAACGGTCAAAATTCATCAATGTTGTGTTAAACACGTCACAATTCGTGTCAGGTACCGTAAGGATCGCTACAGGAATACCTTGTGTCAGTTATAAGTGTTGGTTTGAATCGTTCTTAGCGTATGTGCCTCTAGAGGCTCTAGTATTGAGTGAATGTTGGCTTAAATCACGCCATGTACTTCTGTGCACCGTAAGTTCGTTAAAAGTGCCTGTGTTCGAATCGGTGGTGAAATAAAAAAAAGGTTTTATACGTTTTTCGCTTGTGTTTTGTGTATAAGTGCCCGTAAAGGATTTTTGAGATTCATATCAACGTGAAAGAGGGTAAGTCGTTATATGTAGTGTGGCTTTCTAGTTTCTAGTAATAAAATAGGGTCTCCTTAGTGAGCAGGCCTTAAGAGGCGCGCAGATATGGCACGGGGCGGTACAAGGCTCCACAGCTTCAACGAACGTGTTTATAAAAATGCCGTTCTTTGCCACGACTTTGTACAATCGATAGTTTTTACATGAACATTATTCTGAACATCAACGACATTTATAACAGAATCTCAATAAATGCAATAAGAGTCTAGATCGAGTTTAGAATAACCTGTCACAGAAGAGTTATTTTGGTTGAAGACATTGCAAAAACAATAACTAATAAATTAAACCTACATTTTTTAAACGATCTTTTATCAAGAACATGGTATACATCGAACATAATTAAAATGATGCTATTACGGCAGATGTAATACATCAACATGTACAGTTAGATAAATTCAATCACGGATACCGGTTAAAATTCATATAAAAAGAGCGTGTTCAGTTCGTATTTCGTGCGTGTTCTATAACTTAGAATATCTGCCTTAAAAAGGACATCAACGCGCAACTTGTATGAACGTACAAACGTGTACGCATCGTCCTGAATGTTAAAAGGGTTATCAGAAAAGCCTATTTATTTGTTTATGTTAAACATACTTGAGTTTTTATTATTGATTAATATTTCTACTTTTATTTGATACTAGCTGTTCGCGTGCGGATTCATCCGCGTAAAATTATAAAAACTTTATTTTATTGTTTACATTTGTCAAATTATCAATACCAAATGTCAAAATGACATGACATGACAAACCTTAGCAATCTTTCTTTCTTGATGTTGGCAGCAACTTATGGTCTCTTTCCCGCATTAGGGTTTTTATCCAAAATATTTACCCCCTAAGTTTAATGGCGTGAAAATATAGCCTAAAGCGTGACGTAAGTGTACGGCTTTTTATTAAAAAAAAAGAATTATTAAAAAATATGCTGCAATTGCTGATATCTTAGGCAACTAAGAAGTGTGTGTTTACGCTTTATTATAATATAGTATAGTATAGATAGATATAAATAAATATGAACATCACGGATACATTCGTGGGAATATAATCTTTATAGGTTTCTATTTTGGCGCCTTTTTTAATTAAAGGATATATGTTATTTATTGAGTAGCTTTGTTTTATAACAAAAACTTTAAACACGCCCACAGGAAATGAGATCCTTGGCAATTTATGCGCACCGAGTACTCGCAAAATAAACAATATTGAAGTAAAAGTATTGAGATTGTTTTTGCTTATTTTATCATTGAATATAATTTACTAATACTGCATTAAAATAATTTGATGTTAAAACTAAATACAATGTTATATACTATCGGAGTCAAACTAAAATCTATTAATCAGTCATCAGTTATCATACTTTTTACTAATATTATATGCGGAAGTATGGATGGATGAATGTTTGTTACTGTTATCCTAACCAAAATTTGAAATCCTCTGAGTATTATAATGTGTTTACCATTTAGTAAACCTTTTGTCATAGTAATTACGAAAAACAAATGCTTAAGATAGTTAAATAGCTTCACAATAATTAACATTGTGAATCCAAGTCGGTGACTTTGTGCACAATTTTGCTTCCTTTTGTGTTAACGTCATTTTATAATTACCTTTTTAACCCTTAATTGGCACTTTTAACGTTAATTATTAAAGACATTTCGCGGTTGATCTGAAAGACATTTTTATGATACAAATCGAAACTTGGGATGTTCTGTTTGTCGGGTCGGATGCCGTAACTGCTCGGAATTAGCTGCTTGGGAGTTCCTGCATTTGCTGAATACCTCGATTTTAGAAGTTATAGCATTTGTCCAGCTATTCTGTTACAAATATTCGATATTGGTTTTTATAATAATCTTTCTAAACGTTTACATACATATTAAGTCTCTCAACAGACCTAGCTTGATTTCTAGATATAGAAAAGTCGAGAACTAAATCCAAGTCTGTTGAGACGGAAGTCTAGCCGTTAGCCACCGAGTTCAACTAACGAGCATTGACAATACTCGGGCTAAGTCAAGTTATATGTTTGTATTTTTTTATAAGTAATATTGTTTTGAGATTGGAAATTGATCACTATCGAGTCGTTTATCGAGATTTAAATAGCTATATGTTTCATTAAACAAAACAGCTACGTGTCTTCGTTGCGAAGTCTCAAATAGTCATTAAATAGATTCAGAATTTCCATTCAAAGGTGCCTATTTACATAACACGCTTACATTCGCCTTGTTTCGTTATCATTGTTTGAAGAATTGAGCACGAAATTTATTTAAATATGTAATACGGAGTTATGTAGATTCAGAAATAACAAATAGAATATTAAATAGCAGTATCGTATTTAGTTTAACCCGACTTTGAGGCTGTCGTTAAAGATAACGCCAAATCTGTTATAAGGTTTTGTCTTGGGTTCGGATGTTGGGTTAACGGGATTACTGTAAACTTGCTTAATGAAATTTCATTGTCCATTTAAATGAAAGCTTCAAAGTTTTTAGTATTAAAACATTGTGACGATTTTGATTATACTGTTTTGTCTATCTAAATTAGTGTTCGAATTAGACGACATAAAAACAGCAATTTTTACGTAAACGAGTTTCCCTATAACATAAATGGGAGGCAGCTTCGTAATTAGTATAGTATTCATTCAGTTGGTAAAATTACTGTAAATACACTTTAGATCTGTGTTGAACAAAACAAATGAAGTTTCTACTCCAAGTTTTGTTTTACTTCAAATTCAATTATGATTCTTACAAACTAATTAACCGTTCGAAAGTTAATAGCTAGATAAATTGTTTATTTACTAGTAATAAGTAATAAGAATTGGAATGTATAATTCTTTGGTAACACATTTTGGTAACGTAGTATTTTTACAGACGCTTCGCTTTCGCGGCTTTAAGTTCCAGTTGGTATAAAAGGCTACCGTTAAGCCGTGTTATGTTTCATGTGACCTGCACTCAGACCTTTCACCGTCGCCTTTTGAGTATTTTGCTGGGATAAAGGGCACGGTTTTTAAGGCCTTGATATCTAGATTATTTCCTCAGCATAGCATAATTCGATGTTTATATCTAGTAGGATTTTTTTTATTCAAAGACAGTTTACATATCAAGTAAATTCATTTGACCTCATGTAAACATCTAAAGTTAACTCTAACGAAGTTTTTCGTCTCTGATGTTATAACTACGAATTAAAATAAGTTTCAATGTTGAAACATTAGAATAGAGAAATATGTTATCGTAAAAAACAAGTTTTGTATCGTTAAGCGAGTTATATAGATTTTAATTAGCATCGAGTGTTAGAGCACGGAACTGGCTCCTCCGAATACTTGAAAAACGTGCTGCCTATTAACAACTTTTGTTAAGGCCAACGCGAGAAAGAATAATGCCCTGTCTGTTACTAGTTAAAACATTTTTATTGGATCTAATTATTTTAAGGAATAGACCCCTTTTCCACTAAGCAACTAGTCGAGCCACTGCTATTTCTATAAGCAATAAATGTATCATTTCTACAGGCCCGACCACGACGTACAAACAAAAACCGTCGTGAGCTACAAGTTGCTCAGTAGAAAGGGGATATAACGACCCACGATAATGACTAAAACGATAGTGTTATAGCTCTATAAACAGTTTAGCTTTTTTAATTTGCATGAATTTAAAAATTTGTCCAAAGTCAAAAGTCAAGATAGGTAATTAAGATATTTTTTTACTTTCTACGTTCAATGAAATCGTTCGAGGCTTTTATAAAAACTTGTTTTGATAGTTGTTTCGAAGTTTTGATAGGTTTACGAGCAGGTGTTTTTTTGTAGAATGTTAATGTATTAAAGGATTCTATGAAAAGCATTTTGATACGATTATCTTGTTTTTGTAGTAGATATATTACTGTATTTGTTGTAAATTGTTTCTCGATTTTAGTCTCAATCGTAAATAATACATTTTTGAACTTACGGAGCCGATGAGTTAGGTTCTTTGCTAAATTATACTTGTATATATAATTGTACATTGATGTATGTTATAAAAATTGTTTTTCATAGCTAAACAATAAGCAACATTATTATTAACGGTTACAAACGGTCTTTAACCTCGTCATAAAAACTTGCTATTGAGAATGATGTGTTCGCCCACGCAAATTCTTTATTTCTAGATTTGGCGCTTTAACATACCGCCTTTCTATATATGGTATGGATTAACTATTGTTCTTGTGTCAATTTAATTTATTTAATTCATAAATTCCGTATTATTCTACCGCTAGCGGTTATTGACGCTTGGGCTTATAAGGTCATAGTTTCAAATCCGCTACATAAGTCGCTTATGTCCTTTTATTTCACTTTAAAACGATTAATTTATTAGAGGAATATTAGAGTGATTTCTTATACAAATCATTCTAATATTATAAATGCGAAAATTTAGATGGATGGATGGATGGACGTTTGTTAAGGTTTGTAGGCTAAATGGCTGAACGGATTTCGATGAAATTTGGTATAGATGTAGAGGATAGTCTGGAAAAACAAAAAAGGCTACTCACTTTTTTTTTAATTCTACACGGACGGAGTCGCGGGCGAAAGCTAGTAAAATTATAATTCGACGAAAATTGTTTCGCCGATATAATTCGAACATGATTCGACGCTTCACATTTTAGTACCAACCGGTTTCAAATGCAGTCATCCAGGAAGTCCCTTGCCGAAGTTTTTGCGACATAAATTAGCAGTGTCACCCTTTTTCATTACAAAACAATAACCGTTTCACATCACCCTTTTCAAGACCTCACGACACTGCTTGTAATTATTTTGCTTTTAATATCGGTTGTTCAGTAAAATAACGTAAAAGATTATGCGATTCAAGGCGAAAAGCTCACACGTATCAACGATACGGTCGATGTCAGTTGACGCGTCTCACATGGTGTGGAATCTCGAGAAAGTTGGCCAACGTTCGTCCAAGATCAAGTGGATGGCTCGGAACCTGTTTGAATCGGCAAGTGTACATATCGCTACTGCGGGAATACTTTTGCCATTGGACCACTTGATACATTAAACTAGTTCCAATTCGAGATCGATCTAATGACAAGTTTTTTGGATTCTCAAATAGATCGGGAGATAACTGCTTAGACTAGTTTTAGCAATAGGCTGTTAGTCTTGTTATATGTACGACATTCAGAATATCAGTCATTAAAATTCTAATGAAAACAAATTATAACTTTTAAACGATTTACAAACTTTTTGATAACTTGTACTGAACACGTTTTTCAATGTATTCTGCATCAATTCGGGGAAATTCATAAATTAATATCGCGATATCAAAATTATGTTTTATCGCAGAAAACAAAAAATCTTTATTTGTCGTGTGGTCGAATACTGAATCAGAAAAATCTGTTGTAGCTTACGTAAAATTAAATGTAGTTTTAAAAAGTCTTATTGATATAAAATCAGGTAGACGGTACAATAGTACCGAATGAAATATCATTACTTAGCAAATTTAAACAAAGCTTAGCCACTCACAAGACAAAGCTTAAAAGTTAGGGGTTTAAAAACCTTTATTTGAAGTAAACAAAAGACGTCAAATGGTTGTAAAAACATTCTAAGCAAATAGATATAAGGTATTGTTTCTGGCCGGGCACTTAAGTAGGGCAATGTCTACTCATAACCGGTAATTAACGAGCTATTAAGCTTCGCTTTCCGCCGTACCCGCTTTTTATGTTTAGCTTTCTAAGGCCGACGTCACCTTCCCTCGTGTCTCATGCCCATTTTCACTTCAACCGTTAGTTAAGCGAGAGAGACTCGAACGGGAGACTAACGCGCTAAAGTGCCTTTAATAGACCTTTAAATGGACTCATGATGGAGACGTCTGGTTCTTGATACCGTTTGAAGTTGTTTAACGTGTGTAAAGTGCGTTAAGAGTTCGTAATATTACAATTTACTTCGATAGAAAAAAGTGGATTTTTGTTTTATTTATTGAATTATGTAGAAACTTTAGAATGAAAGGACGAGATGTTTTGATCTCTAGCGCTATTTCTAAATCGATAATAGTTATTCCAGAAGTATCTTTTAATGTCACTAACGCATCTGTGGTTCCTAATAGTTGTAGTGCCCGCTTTAACATCTTCGCACGAATAGGTCGGCTCGTCCGGTGTAATACCACGACCACACAGAAGACAGGCGTGAAGTTGAAGCAATTCCGCGTTTCGTCTGATGAGTCTGGAGCCGGAGGCCCATTTAGTTCCTTTACCTTTCCAGCCCTTTTCTTGAGAGGAAAGGATGGGAAGGAAAAGTGGATTTGACGGTGGAGGAGACGCATTGGAAGGGGAAATATCCTCTTATGTGCGTCTACTCCTTCGTCGGTTAAGGGTAGGCAACGCATCTGTAATCACGGATGTCTATGGGTTACTTCGCTATTTCGGCGGATTCAGGTGGCCGCTTGCTCGTTTGCCATCTTATAATATAAAAAAAATGAGTGTCGAAACTCGTTTGTCCCGTTATTCTAAAATATGTTCCCGAAGTTTCCACATATAATACATTGATCGGTATTATCTTTGTCCAAATTTGCGTGTGCCGCTACACTGCGCCCACTCGTCGCGCAGTCGTGCTTTCCCCTGGTCATTTGCCTTCCTTATCTGATGCTGTATGTTTTATCGAGGCCAATTTATCGACGTATTACTTAACTGTTTCTGTAAATACGTAATGTTTATCGTATGTTTTGATATAAATTATTTAATACCTGTAAATGGGAATGTGATTTATGTTCACGGTCAAATTCATTTTTCTTTGAAACTTAATGTTGAAGCTAGACGGAAGAGGTACTATATTGTATGTTAGTTTCTTGAACGCAGTGAGATATGTGTATTTTCCACGTCCCTGTCGCATGCATTAATTATAATCACTATGCATACAAACTTAACGGTCTAACTTTCTGCATAGCAGATCTTTTGCATCTTTCGAGTACTAGGTTAAGTTTCTATGAACTTGTAGGAAATGCAACTGTTTCGTCAAGCCCATAGATAGTATTTGACAAAAATACTTACACGGTAAAAAACACTGTTAGTCATTATTTTCCATTAACGTAGAAGAAAAAAATAATAAGATTACTTAATTGGAAATCTTACTAATATTATAAATGCGAAAGTTTAGGTGGATGGATGGATGGATGTTTGTTAGAGTTTGTAGCCTAAACGGCTGAGCGGATCTCGATGAAATTTGGCATAGATGTAGGGGATAGTCTGGAAGAACACATAGGCTACTCACTTTTGTTTTTTTTAATTCCTCGCGGACGGAGTCGCGGGCGAAAGCTAGTATTACAATAAGTCTGTTCACGCGCTCTAACAACTTCATTACTTATTATCGACCGACATCTCAATGTAATTTGTTACCATAGCGAAGGCGTTAAATGCTCAGTATCCGGAGCCGTGAAAAATTACATTTCGACCCTCCGTCTATCGTGCTAAGAAAAAAACTCCCGTGCGATTCCTCTCACGTGCCATTGTGAATTGTTCCAATCTAATGGCAACATTAAACTGTTGAGGTCGCATTGTAACCGCTATCGGTAATCTCACGACAATTGCGCTGTGCACATACAATGGTACTCTATCCCTCAAACTATTCCCTTTAGAGAATAGACTTTCTGAGAAAGGATTAGAAAATTTAATTGCTTTTGCCCTTTGTCAGTCGGCCATTGAACAGTACGACCATTTGCAGCTATTTAATTTAACAGAGTTACATCACGTCTCTTTGAATGGTGTTTTGAAATATATCCAGAAGAATTGTTGACGTAAAGGTAATAGCGTAATAAATTCTATCGATCTTTCTTCATTACTGAGTTCTTTCGAATACCTTGATAGAAGAAAACATGTTCCTAGAACATAGTAAACACTTATTTATGTATTATGTAGAAAACAGAATCAAAAGTGTTATTTAATTGAATTTCCCTAACAAACTTTCATTAATTAATACAAAGATTTTAAAGTAAGATAATGTTAGTCACTAACTATTAAATTCTCGTACAAAAGTACTAACAGTTTGTTTTGTTCTTGCCTAACTTCTCTGACATTAAGATAATTGCCAATTTGTACACTGTTAATTGTTAGTTTGAACATGAATGTTAATAATTATTACAGAGTATGAAACATAATCGCTTCATGCTGTCTGTCTGTACGTATGGTTAGATATTTAAAACTACGCAACGCATATTGCTACAGTTTTTTTTAATACATAAAGTGATTCAAAAAGAAGGTTGATATGCACAATACATTTATATGTAGTGGCGTAATACTGATTATTTTAGAGGTTTCCAATATGGTGTCGCAAATAAACAAATTTTCGTATCAGCAGACCCGTGCGAAACCGAGGAGTTTCGCTAGTTAACGATGTTAACATTGAAACCCGAAATCGATTTGAATTTCAAGTTTTTAAAAATAATTTGGTTATACGCGCGTAAGATGTTTCTGTTAGCGTGGTTTCGAAACTAGTTTTAGTTGGAAGCCAAGTGGTCCCATAAAATTAATAAGGTCACGGAGCCTACGCCGTAAATCTTTAAAGTATAGTATCATACATTGGGGATTACCACGGCTTATCTCTGGGACAGGTTGGATTTTTTTACCACATTCCATTCACAGTATCTATGGAAGGAATAAGTGAAGCCGTTGTAACTTAAATACGACTACAATCTCATTTTAATGAGCCACTTGTTCTATTGTGTCGTTCTTACTCTCTCATTTGTAATTTAACGTACGTGATGATATACTAAGGGAAAGTAATGTTCATGTTGGTATATAAAATTGTATTTTTGTATAAGGATGTGTTAGTTTATGTAAGTTATAAAAGTGAAATTTTTACTTTTAAAAGAAAGTTTTTAAAAATTATGGACATTTAGGTATTGTATATTATATAAGTAGTAATCTAAAAGTAATGTAAACTAATTCGATAGGTCAAATGGTCCGCAACAAATAATTCACAAACTTCTCGTTAAAAACGCCCTCGGGACATCTCGACTACTTTAACAAGGGGTTTATCTTTGTAATTAGTAAACGTAGTAATAAAGCCAATACAATTATTCCTAGCTAAAATGTCTAGACATAGTATGTGCTGTTTTTTGCGATACACGATATTGAAAGACACCAGACCGTTGCGCGCTATAATATGGTGTGTACACTGTAATTGTTGCAAGCGTACAGTATCCATCTTTCAGCCGGCCACAGTTCGTTAAGAGTTCGTTATATGTGGTCGAGCAAGTAACCTTAAACGTAAGGAACAGCCGACCGGTCGACTGTCTCATACCTTCCAATTAACGCACCTGCGATTTTTTTCACCGATCACCAACAGACATGCCGTTTAAAGACTACTTGAATTCCCTCACAACATTCATAAGTTTAATGTTGTAATGAACTGGTTCTTGCGTAAGACGGTTAAAGAGACAAAAAATTTAAATGTCCATATGTCTGTACATTACTTACATGTTTATATGGAAATTCCTCTAACCTTACTTTTTAACTGTTAGGAAACATTGACAGTTTATAGTCAAAAATATAGGTATAATTACTCGTAACTTGAAATTTAAACAAAACTTTTTTCTACCAAAAATAATAATTCCTATGTTATACGTATACTATTGAATTGTATCCTTATTGGCTTTGTTTTTCTTATAAAAAGTTGCTAGCGTTTTATATCGTTTTAAGAAACAAGAGACCTTGAACTGATATCCACAAATATTATGCAACACAAGATTCTATTTTAAGTACACTTTCAAACAAAAGTGTAACGATTTAATGTAGAAATTGAGATTTATGTTGATTAATTTGAACAACTGAGTTTTGCCCATTCTACCGTTTCTGGTACAAATTGGAATAAACACCAATTAAATTATATTATCTATCAATTTGTCAGAGATTCCTTAACTTAAGTTTATAAGGTAGTTACTAGCTACATCTTCATTTCTTTGTGTATAAAATTCTTAAAGCGAGTTTATGAAAATCAACACACAACAAGAACGCTCTAATAAATTGTAATGTGTACATTATGAGCAGATGTCGGCTACTGAACTACAAATAATAGTGTATCGTATTGTTTAGTTAATTCGTGCGCACCTGTACATATTTGCAGTACAGTCGCGTGCGACGGGCATACGTGACTCATTCGGTACCGCGAGGGGTTGCCCCTAAACAGGAAGCACTATAAAGCGGATCGTTTAGGTTCGGTTCAATGTTTTGTTATGGACTGTTCGAGTCGATTGGCGTGCGCTAGCGACCGAAAATAAAAGCGGTAACTAGGTCAATAACTAGTATAATAAAATAATATAAGGTATTTCTTATATAAAAATCTAAATGCGCCTTTCATTTTACCATTTATTTCGTTGAATCATTAAGATTTCATACGACTGTTATCGCAGCTATTAATGCTAATTAAGTAACTTTCACATGCAATTATATCAAAATAAATGTTTTAATTACATCGTTGCGTAACAAAGCGAGTTATGTGTCTACGCTCTAAGACAGCGCGTAATGTGAATGATACATAACAATATAGTTATGACGTAACTGAATTGTGGTTGTTAGAAAGTGAACTGGGTAGCGGCTTATCCACAGATAAGGATTTATTGCCACGCCTGTATTGTATGACGATTGCGTTAGAATTTCTACGCATGTCTAGGGGCGTATAAAGAGAAAAGTGGCTGACTGAATACCGAATCACATTTTTGTATTCGTCAACTACAGATATAAAAGCTTTAAAAATACCTGATACATCGCGTATGTAAATTTGAACGGTAATAAAAGATTTGGTATAAATTGTGAGCGTCTTTACACATTGCTATTATTATAAAATTTAAAAAAGATATTATGTTATTCATCCCGAACGGAATAGTGATATTTGAGTAATGCTCTCTAAACATTATTTTACTAAACTACTTATTACTGTCATAATCAGAAATTGTTATCTAAAGGAAACTAGTGTAGAATCCAAGCGCAGTCCTTAGTTGTCTTAGAAAGACTAGCATCATTTCCTTTTGAGCCAATCAACTATTTACATATCGTACACGGCCAGTATCAGACCCACCGCAGATTGAGTAAGGTAAATTCCGACAAAAGCGATTTCATGCAATTACGCTAAGTTGTCCGGAGAGTTATTACCTCGGCAAGAGCGCGGTCACGCCGCGTGTAATGTGCCTTGCAGCGTCGCGAGTCACGAGCCACGGGACTCACATCGAAGGGACTTACGCTTTTACGACCTTTTTCCACTGGCGTTTAGCGTCTGGTTTGTCTGCTTTTAGGAGCAGCGCCTACTAGCAAAGTCTATTCTCTTTTTGGAAAGGATGAAATTATGTCGGAATTTGTGACCTAAATTATAGGACAAAATGTAAGACCAATGTGTAGGTTTTATCTAACAGTACGTTAAAGTTAACATGTTATTACATACTAGCTGTTGCTCGTGTATTTGCCCGCGTGAAAATAAAAAATATAGCCTATGTTACTCACTGATAACGTAGCTTTTTAATGGTGAATAAATTTTTGAAATCGGCTTACTGAGCCGGTTTTTGAGTTACCTCAATACATACAAAAATACAAATTTTTATAATATTAGTATAGACAAAGGGTTGAAAATTCATGATTTTAAAGCTAAATAATATTTAAACGAAAACAAACAATAAATAAAAATAGAAGGAAAAATAGAAGTCGAATTAACATATTATATGCATTCGTTTAGATAATCTCTAATTGTGTTATCTCAAAGCGCAATTTAAATTCTAAACTAAAAGCATTTATCTTCCTTGTTTATTTATAGAAGTTGTATGTATTAAAAGTTTTTGCTTTTATTTGTTCAATTGTGTACAAGGAAATTAGTTTTACATAAAGATATTTTAATTATCATTATGAAATAGTAGAAAAGTTAATTATAATACATAACTCGTTGAGTTAATCATTAAGTTGTTTATTTTATTTTAATTATTCGCTCTACTTTAATCCGAGGGGAAAACAACATAACTTTACGTTTACCAGGAGACTTAGAATGTACACTACTCTCACACACTTCTATGTTACGAATCGTACTTTTAATATTGCTTTTGCTGCGGTATTTAACTTTTTAATTAAAAAAATCAGCATGAATTCGTCTCTGGGACCACTATCTCTCAAAATGTTTAATGTATTCGCACGTGATGGGAATTAAAATGCAAAATTCTTGAGGCCTCGAATGTTCTGTTGATTCGTAAAGTACGGGCATTGTTTCGTAGCGTGGCCGGATTCACGGCCCGGAGCGTCGAGGGCTTGTGACGTCATATTAATATCCGTTATAGCCGCTCTACGGTTTCCGTGTTCCGGTTTAGGAACTATTATTTGTTAATGACTTGTTTGTATGATTTGCTGTTAATTTTATTTGTGTGTACTACAAACAATCAGTGTTACTTTTCCTCTATAAATGTACTCTTGCTTAAGTAGCAAATACAATGAACTTGTTGATTATGGTTTAATTAATATTAATTATCTTATGACTTCTACCACGATATAATTATGTATTCTAAATATGTGATTAAACTGAAGTTAATGTTAAATTCTTTCTTTAATTGTACCATATCCTTTTGCTCTCTTATCGACCATTGAAAACTGCCGAGTCGTTTCGTTATAAGACTACTCGGGAGGTCATCGCCGGCGTCAGTTAAAGTGTCTCCCTAAGTTAAGAGCAACGAAGTGCAATATGCAAATGGCGTCACTGCCTCTGTTTCGCTCACGTTTTCAAGTTCCGATGTCATCCAGATGTTTGTTTTAGCTTCGAAATTTACTTGCTCTGACTTTTATATTGCGTTTTGTAGTCTGTTAATTAATTACAAATCAATGTGTGATGTATTTTAGTTATTTTATTCCATTTTCTTTGTTCAATCTATACTAATCTATATTAATATTATAAAGAGGAACGATTTGCATTTTTGTATGTACTAAAGTAACTCAAAAATTACTGGGCCGATTTTTTAATTTCTTTCACCGTTAAAAAGCTACGTTATCAGTAAGTAACGTAGGGCATATGTTTAAATTTCACGTGGACGAAGTCGCGGGCAACAGCTAGTTACGAATATATTGAGTTTCCAACTTGTCTCCCATGTCTTACTTTAACATTAATTCAGGAGTAGATTTTTCCATTAAATTATGTCTCAATATTTTTCTCATCGAGAACTAGGAAAGTGTCAAATTAGGTCAGAGAAGGGAAGCAGAGATCCATTTTCTCTTTTAAATAAGATTAGACGCATCGCTCATTTTCATTGACAGTTTGAATCATAAAAAATAAAAAAAGGTCCTTCAGCCGTTTATCATATATCTACTCTGAATGTTATTAACCTTCTCACCTTAAAATAAATATTACTTTTTTTGATATATTTAATTAACTTCACAAGTTTTAATGATATTATGCAATTTTATCTTATCGTACAGATGTTATAAGGATCGTTAAATAAAGTTTATTATTAGTTTATTTTCTATACTTCAGTATTAGCGGATTTTATTTCTTTATACGTTAGTGTTTACTAGAATTTAAATGTTTATTCATAGCTTTAATTATTCATGTTATGCTTAATTACTCATAATGAGTTCCCACTGAACACACCTGTAAACATGATGTTCTACTCACTTTTATCGATGGGAGTGAGAGATGGCACTATATTTTTGTACGTGATTCGGCTGTGTAAATCTACCCTTATATTCTAAAGTGATATTTCGGTCGACATACGAGTATATACTCGTATGTGAGCGTACCTTGTTAACGTCTCTATTCACTTTTGCTGCATAAATTTTCTTCATCTTCCACATTCAGCCGGTTTGTACGCTCAAATTGTAATATTTAATTAAATTCTCGTCTTTTACATTTAAGCTATTTTTACCGAAATATTTGTTAATTAGCATTGACATTTTCTTCCCGAGTTTGAAATAAAATATTAATTAGAGATTCTTGTTATTCAGAGTGCCTTTAGAAACTGAAAGCGAAATAATTGGGATTTAAAAATATATTTCAGAGTAGTGCATTAAATATTCTAAATAATAATTAAGTAAATAAGTGTATTATTTTGGCCATTTTAACTAATATTTCTATTATGGTTATTTGTATAGTTGTTTAAACATAACATATTATTGCTGCTGTGATTAAAATTGTTAAGGTAAAGAAGTTGATTAAAGATAATGAAAAAATAACCTTACATTGTTCAAGTTAAAAATATTACCAGTACATGAGTGGGTAATAACTTAAGTTGTAAATGAAGTTAGCTAATTTTGCGTAGCCTCTTTACAGTTGATAGCAGTCGCGTGTCCACTTCTAATTTAAGTTTGGAGGTCAGCGGACCAAGTTTCTTAGGTCCTTTAATGTGCCATTTGAGGGAATGAAATTCAGGTCAGTTGACTATTAAGTGCCTCCTATTTTAGACTTGGAATTAAATTATTCATCCACTTAGAAACTGGCGTCACGAGTTTTTTATATTACACTAGCTGTCTGCGTGCGGATTCATCCGCGTGAAATTATAAAAACTTTATTTTATTGTTTACATTTGTCAAATTATCAATAGCAAATGTCAAAATGACATGACATGACAAACCTTAGCAATCTTTCTTTCTTGATGTTGGCAGCAACTTGTGGTCTTTTTCCCACATTAGGGTTTTTATCAAAAATATTTACCCACTAAGTTTAATGGCGTTAAAATATATAGCCTAAAGCATGATGTAAGTGTAGGGCTTTTTATTAAAAAAAGAATTATTCAAAATATTTACCCACTAAGTTTAATGGCGTTAAAATATATAGCCTAAAGCATGATGTAAGTGTAGGGCTTTTTATTAAAAAAAGAATTATTCAAAAATATGCTGTAATTGTTGACATCTTAGGCAACAAATACTCGTAAGTGTGTGTTTACGCTTTATTATAATAGTATAGATAAGGTGGCAAACGAGCAAGTGGCCACCTGAATCCGCCGTAATGGCGAAGCGACCAGTGCCCATAGACATCCGCAATTGCAAATGCGTTGCCTACCCTTAATCGACGGAAGAGGAGACGCACATTAACAGGATATTTCCCCTTCCTATGCGTCTCCTGTGCCGTCAAATAATAAGTGAATAAAAAAAATTAGATTAGATTCCTACTGATTATTAGCAGTATCATAGGACTGACTGATTTTCCGAGAATAGATCGTATGTAATTTAAGTATCTTCATGGGAGCACAACACGGAACGAAATGTATCGCTAGATTTTCTTACAAGGCATCTAGCGGGATTGCAATATCTTATTTACTTGTACATTTTGTTGTTCAATCTACAGACATATACCAACGTTTAGAATAGATTCCGAAAAAACCATGTCGTTTTATGAATATTTTTTGGCAATTTGTGTTAACAACTAACTAAAAATGTTGCATAGAAATCAGGATTTATTTTTATCATCCACAAGAGTTTTTATGCAATACAAAATTAAGATATCGTACAGATATAAGTGCATTATAAAAACAATAAATACTATAAGCCTCATTTAACTTGCTAATCCATTACGACCGCGTGATTATTAAATCGAGTCACACTTTCTACTTCCTATACCGGTCAGAGTGACAGGAGAAACGTGGGCACCGCACTGTTTCATTGCAAGCTTGTGTGTTATAATTCATATTCATTCGTAACTATATTAAGACTAGCTTTCGCCCCTGAAACCGTCCGCGTGGAATTAAAAAAAACAAAAGTGAATAGCCTATGTACTCTTCCAGACTATCCTCTACATCTACACCAAATTTGATCGAAATCCGTTGAGCTGTTTAGGCTACAAACTCTAACAAACATCCATCTACCTAAACTTTTGCATTTATAATATTAGCGAGTAAGTATTAGTATGATTGAATAAAGAAAAGGTTACGCATGCGCAGGCCAGATGCGCCACTGGCATTATACGGAAGCATACAGCTTTAACGGACGTGGATTTGTTGATTGTAAGAGCATGCGCACACCTAGAACGGCGAAGTGTATTTGTGTATTTGAAATGGATCAAATTATAAAAAAAAAACTATAAAAATTGATATACTTTTCAGCAATACTTAATGTAAATGTTCAACGTAGTAATGTAAAATGTTTACACTATAAATACGCTTGATAGGTCTAAATATTGTGGCTTTCCAGTCGACTCGAACGGAGTGGACGAGGCTTAGCTTGTCAGTTGTCGGGACGTTGAGAGCCGCTGTCGGCCCGTGCAGCTGTCGGCCATACAAACACAAGACTTCCCTACAGCAATAGGGATGTGCTTGCAATATCGATACAATCTAGATGAAGATAACTATTAGCGCCACTTAAATTTATACAAGAAACAAAAGAATATTGAACATTTCATTTTTACGTTTTAGTTGCAGATATAGACTCTGGATGATATCAGAGATATTTCATTATGATAGCTATATTATTTTATGTTGGTTCACATCACTATTTATAGAAAGTGTGTGTTACAGCCTATAGGAACAGTTGATTACTAGGTGTAATAGTAGGTTTGAAGATACCTACAATATAGTTAATATTTAGTATTAGTGGTGAGCTTTTACTAATACTAGATGTATGTTTGATGGTGGCAGTCTGAATCTCGCCGCTAGCAAACTCTTACATAAAGCCAACAGCTAACCATTCGTGACACAGCGTAGGTAGTTTTGTACGATACCGAAATTATTTAGGGCGTGTCCAATGATTAACTGTTTTTCATCTCTTAGGTCATTCACATTGGCTAATGTACGTTTATGACGCTGTAATACGAATGTAAAAATAAAAATTAATCATCATTAAATGATTGTTGTCGAGGATGGCATGTATGAGCATTTGTGCTTATATTTTCGATTTAAATTATTATAAACTCTCCTCGCAATATTGTTGTTTAACACGTCCTAATAGTAAACTTTAGGAGTAACTCACAAATGTTGTTTTAAATAAAACGTAAATCATACTAATATCATAAATGCGAAAGTTTAGATTGATGGATGGATGTTTGTTAAAGATTATAGCATAAATGGCTGAACAGATTTCGATGAACTTTAGTTTAGATGTAGAGGATAGTCTGGAAGAACACATAGGCTACTTTCTTTTGTTTTTTTTTTAAATCCACGCGGACGGAGTTGCGGGCGAAAACTAGTATTTTCATAAATATTCATAGAATTAAATTTTGCAGAATTACGTTAATAACTCCGACCTGCTTAATATCGAATGCCTAATCAAGCTAACAAGGGCCGTACTGTATAAAGATTTGGTCAATAAATCGTGTTAGCCAATGACGCAGCAAAAGACCCTAATATATAAGCGAACACCCGCCGACCTCGAACAGTGTAAATATTTTACTTAATTCCAGTCTACGTCAGTATAGTAATACGCAAACTTCAAGGCGACTCAAAACAATACATCGGTAAAACGCAAAGGGCTTCGTCTACGAACCACATCCCTGCACGCACTTTCCTCCAACCGTTGTGGGACTTCATGGTACCCTACCTGCAAAACGTTTGAAGTTAACTTCGAGCTGCTATAAACTTTGAATCTAGCAATACTCAGTGCTGTTAGCCTAGTACTCATTGGTGTTCATTATACGTAATAGTTATCGTTCCGTTTAGTATGTTAATCGCACATCGCTTGTTCTGATTACAAAGGTGCCTTTGTTTATATTTCTGGCACCGTAATGTATAGTCCACATGCTGTTTATTTTGAGACGTTAGAATTACGATCCTTGTTTGTGAACAGGTGTTTGGTTAACCGTTGTGTACGGAGCTTAGTATCAATCGAAAGCAATTGCGAATTATGTAAATACAGTTGTGATATTTACAAATGATTATATCAATTTAGAATCTGGTTTTATCTACAGTTGTACCAAAAATAAATACAGATATGTTTGGTATTAAATACTTTCTTGCGATTTAAATAATGTTGAGACACATTGCGTACCATTTTCATTGTTGTACACTTTCTCAATATTTTTGGCAAAGATACTTTACTTGCCTGCGTTGAAGCGCGTTTTAGATTGTTTATTCAGCTAAAGACTGCCTTATACTCTAACAAGTTTGCAATTAGCGTTCTCATTTAAGTAAATTATATGCAACTCTTGCACCTATTTTCGTTCCTTTAACTGTAAAGTAATCGAATATGTTCCCCTTTAGTTTTATCTTATTAAAATATTTGCTGTTAAATGAGCCTTAGCTATAAATGGCTTGTTCTTTTCGTTCAATGTTTACTTGGGACTAGAAGCGGATCGTTGTAAGGATGTAAAGGTCAGTGGATATTTCGGGTTTTAGTTTGTTTTTCAACCACTCAAATGGCCAACTTTCACCTTTATTGTATCTGGTACGTGTAGAACGTTACTGTTGTTACAGGGTAATGAAGTAACCTTATTGTAGCCTAACTTTATTATTGAAATACCTTACCTTTTCTGTACATGGACTATATAAATACGCTTTGTATTTCTCGATCAAAGTTTTGTTAGGTGTTATTTTAATCAAATTTAACTACAGCTTATATGAATATAATTACATTAAAATATTAATGAAAAACCAATACAGTGATGTGTTTGTTCTCGTTCTATTTACAGAAACCGACAGACAAGTACTGAAACGAAACTTAAATACTTCGCTTCGTAAGCGTCGCTTACATTCTGATAGACATCAAAATTTGTAAGGAATTTGGAGTTTAAGCGTGGCCTTATCAATTAAGACGCGGTACATATGTATTTAATTTTCGGTTTCCCAGCTACATTTAACCATTCGTTAGTGTTTTTACTTCGGTAAAATTATAAAACGCGATTCAGATATACGTCACTTGAGTTTTACTCCGTTAAAACATAGGTCAACGTAATACTAATCAATCGCTAGGCAATGACAAAATAAGTGGGAATTTCATAAACCCCGCATAAATGACATTACAATATTCAGACGTAATCAACAATATTCTTTTGTACAGATGTTTCTGCCCTAGAAAATAAGATTACATCGTAAAAGGTCTGTTTAATAGACTAATTAACAGCACTGACCTATAATATAACTTGGTAATCGAATCTTATTTAAAGCCAACAACTGCATGAGTCATGAGCTTTGTATATCAACACCAAAGCATAAGCGTTGTATATCGAGTTATAATGGCAACCGTTGTGCAAGAACCCCACGTACTCAAATAAATATGCAGGTAATAACTTTCGTATAGAAACTAAATCGTCGAGTCACGATCTTACAAGTCATTCCTCTTGGTATGCACTGGCTTACGATATCTATTGTCATTAGGTTATTGTATCGATTGCTATGGGAATTGCCCTGGATGGAAACGTTTACTGGATTTCCTATGTTTGGACTTGATTGGCAATTGAAGCTACGTGTTAACGCTCTATTGCATATTGGACGTTAAATTTTTACTGTTTTGGTCGTCGTAAAATGTAGTTACCTATACTAAAATAAAGTTGCAAGAGTTTTATAAAAAAATTAAATGCAACAAACATATCAATCAGGAATAAATATATATATATATTTAATTAAAAAGATACGAGTATAAGTTATTTATATCTCGTAAATGAAAGATCCGTAAAGTTCCAAATTTCAACATTTTTATTTAACAAACACCATTTGATGACTCTTTATCCGATCATTCATTATGCCTTCTATCGGCCAGATACTGAAAAGAATCACATATAACTACTTTGCTTCGTCACCGCTGCTTACAATCTGATACACGTCAAAATTTGAAAAGAATTTAGAGTTTACGCTTGCGTTGTTTCAATATTCGGCCGCATATGATCTATCGTCAATTCAAGCCTTGCGGTATTTTATTTGGCCTTGCTTAGTAACCTTCATACGTTTACTAACAAACTTATTGTAGAATTAAAACCAGTTATTATTAAGCAATATGCTACATAATTAAATTATTTAGCACATAAGTAGTATTAAACATTCAGTTTTATATTTTTGTCTACAAATTTTATTTGAATTTTTTTACATTCTGTTGTATGTGTGTTAAAGACGCGTCTAAAACTAGTTTTGGGGCCGACACGTGCCCTGAAGGCGTTCTCCAGACTAGTACCGACTCTAATATTACTACTATTCTATGTATTGTACCTAGAATCACGTTTTTTGTGTTTATTTTCTTTAACTGCAATATGAACGTTGTCTACAAAAGACTTACTTTACAAGTACTTTAAAATGAATATAAAATTCCAAGGCACTAGGTATTTTAAATAGTAATACGTCCCCACCTAGGGGCTCGGAGCCTACCCAAATATTCAAATATCTTTGAATTTCCTCACAGATACATATGTGCAGGTTGCATCACGATGTGTTCCTTCACCGTAAGAACGTCGGGTAAATAAATACATATGGAAATTCGAAAAATCGAAAATCACATTGGTACATGGCGGGATTCGAACACAAGACCTGTAGATTACAAGTCAAGTGCTTAAACCACTGACCCACCGACGCTCTGTTAAAAAAAATACTCAAAATAATAGACTTTAACTCAAGTGAAAATGTCTTTCAATTGGATTTATCCATTTAGTAAAATCTCATTATTACGTCTACACAGACCATTAGCTAGATAAGTGCTTTCATGATCGATGTATTATGTACGCAAGAACGCAAGGAAATGCCTTTTAGATTCAAGACCAGTCGTTCTCGTGAGGATTGGAATAAATCAAGGGGTTTTCTGCTATGTACTTATACATTTCTTTATGTGAATACCATGTATAGTCAAGACTGTTCAGGTTCATAGGTTCCAAGTTCTACAATGTCGTTCGCACGGTCACTGCTAACTATGTTTCTATACTCGTCGTGTCTTATCTCATTAAATGTAATCTAAGAGACGGCTGTTATAGTCTATACATTTTTACGCACATTAGGGGGGCGTAGTTTCCTAACCATTAGCGTAATTTGCAACGCAACTATCTATCGTAAACCAGTGGTTATAGACGATTAATGCTTGAAGCACAAGCTTTAAAATAACTACTAAGTAGGAGTAAAGTTTTGAATGCACAACTATTAATACGTTAAGGTAATAATCACGCAAGTCTCTGCAACAAATGACTTACTTTTCTTTACCTTCATTTATTTTTAGTTTTTCCTTTGAGATTGTCTTTTGTTTTCTTGCTAATCCTTCTGCTTAGGGAAACTCGTTAAGTATATTTTCCTACCAAGATAATGTTACCAAATATGTAAGGAGTACCTATTACGGCAAAATACAGGTTCGAATCTTAGAACACTTCGCGTGACGTGACGATGAGCATCTCCATCCATTTGTTTGTCTTCTTTAATCATGATTTTTAAAAAAAAATCAATTGTAACCTTGACTCTCGATTGTACTTTCGTTTGAGTTTCTGGAATCTTAATACTCAGTAAATTGTTCTTTGCCTACAGGCATTCGTGAAGTACAGGAATGTGGCTGTTGCTCCAAGCATAAGTCTTGATGTATGTGCATTGCTTGTAGTTCAAAAACGATTTTCTTTTAAAAAATGTTAATACCTAGTCGTTACTAAAGGATCAGAGGATAGCCATATATTTACAATGAAATAAATACAAATACGTAATACTCGTAATTACTTCTCTGTTTTTTATTTATGATTTCTTTGCGATTATCATACTATTATTTTCATTGTTCAGTTGCGAAAGCTAACATGTCTAGTTTTCCTGTTTATTAAAAAAAAAATTTTTTTTAAGATAATTCTAAAAATTATTGCAGTTGCTCGAAATTTAAGCACGCGGTGTTTAATCTACCATTAGTAAAGACTAGAGCCATAAGTGCATCTTCTAAGCAGTGGATACGCTTCTAGCAAAAACTTTAAGTATGTCATATAATCACCAGCTCCATATTTATGAAGTAGACAGGCGGCTCCACAGCATTCCTAGGCGTTCTATGGATGTACTAAGGTTGTGCGCCGCTGGGGAAAATTATAATTACCAGCGGCTTTGATAGTAAAAAACCTGAATTGCATCCGTTTTAGAATTTGTTTTCATTACTTACTTTTTAAATGTCTGGACACGTCTATTGTTTGTAATAGTTTTCCAGTAATTGGTTGTTTAGATCTTTTTATCTATAAAGCGAAGAAGCAAACTTTGTTGTAGTAAATTTTTTGTATATGTATTTTGCCAGTTAGATGTTTGTATCTTTATATTGATTTAAAAAGATGGTGAGTATATTATAGCGTAAAGTAAACATTTCCAAAAAATCATATATCTACTGTAGTACCTAATTTTAAATGTTAAATTGTCTTAAAAAAAAACAAACATTTTTTTTCCAATTCAACTTTAACTAATATGTTGAATATGTTATCTCTATACATCTAAAATCGTCTAGATAGTTATAACGTGGGTGCCTTCAAGAGAAGGGTGAATCGGCACTTATTGAGCTATTGCGCTCTATCCTTCGGCCGCTTCACTTAGCTTAGGTGGAGTCGTGGTCAAGCGCTGGTTTATTTATGTTTAAAAAAAAAGACAAACGTAATATAGGTCACATTGTTAATCATCATTCTACTTATCCTAAAATCAAACGTAGGGTAATAAGGGTAAATAAAAAAGGGTAGAGTACAGATTTATTCTAGTCAATTTACAATTGTCATTCAACATTGCGAGACAGTGAACCGATTGATGTGTCCGATTGCTGCCGACCAATTTATTTGGTGACGTTTATCTATGTATGTCATTTGTTAATTGTATTTTTATTTGGAAACGTCGCCTATGAACTCATGATAATGAATACTTGCTTTTGGGTAAAAAATCTAAAAACAAATGATTGTATTTTACTGTGTAGTTAATTTGAAATATTTTCCTCTGATGAGAATAAGGTGATGTTATTTTTAGATAAATCCTATATTACATATCATAATGCTACAATTTTCTAGAACTAAATAATATTTAACATGTGCTTTTAAAAAAGTATAGTTTTAAGTTTTTCGCTTACTGTAATTTAAAAGTCGCTTACTATTTCGATTTAAAATTAATAAGCTAAGTTTAAATGAGACAGGGAAGATAACAGTCGTTATGATAATCGCCTTATTGCCTTATACCGAGTCATGTTCCTCTTAAATTTTATGCGACGTAAATACGCAGCGGCAACAGGTTCCTACTCGATTATCATGAGCCGACTGAAGGTAAATATGATTCTCCAATTACCTTTTGAAATTACCACTAAATAACTTTTAAATCTTTTCGCTGCTATCTACAATCTTAATCGAGCATTTAATTAGGTATGCTTGTTAACTCCGCCTACAAAACTATTAAAAAAACAAACCAAGGTCTTGTCTTGTCCCAGTTGAATACAAGATTATTTGAAGAATGATTCGTGAAGTAAGGTCACGATATCTACGTTTGATACGCTTTTAAATTCAGATATCCTCGAACGCCAACGGTTTTAGTGTTTGAATTTTATGGACGTTAAAATATTACTTAATATGGCGACTCGGATAGCTTCTTCTCGCTCTGTTACTTGGGACTAAGCTTCGTGCGAAAAGTGGTTACGGACTACTTAAGTAGTAAGGTAATGAGATTGTAAGTGCTCATTTATAATGAAATGGTTCGAAAGCAAACTTAAGCAAACAAAGAAATAAGTAAATGGTATTTTTAGAACTGTTTACCAATGACAAATAGTTAAACTTGTATTGTTAAAAAAAACTATTATTATAAATTGACTGGTAATTTGATATTTTACTCAAATGAATTTGTTTTTTTTTTAAATTGACGCTGTAGTTATTGATGGCCAGTGAAACTTTGTAGACTCAATCGATTAGTGTGTCCGGGAGCCTCGTGGCGCGATGGTTATACCCTTCAATATTTAGTTATAATTCTCTATGGATAGATTCGTTAAACTAATGTTAACACAACTTTACTTATCTATACTATCGATAATAGCGTGACTTGTGGTTTAGGATGTTTCTAAAGACGGAGAGGATAAGCTAATCTATCTATACTAACATTAAAAAGAGAAATTTTCTTTATTTTGTATATATTGAAATAACTCAAAAACTACTGGGCCTATTTTATAAAATCTTTCACCGTTAGAAAAATTATTTATCTGTGAGTAACATAGGCTATATTTTTTTATTTCATAAGAAGGAAGTCGCGAGCCACAGCTAGTCACATATATTTCAACATACTGTCAGTCCAAATGAAATATTTCGTATTTTTTGAAAATTGACAAAAATATTTGTTTATCCTTAAAATTATTTTTAGTTTTTCTTAGTACAATAAGTGACAGGCGGGCGTAAATAAAATGTATAGACTATAATTTACCTGTCAGATACGTTGTCAGCGACAAACGCCGATTAAACATTTACACTGTGAGATCGTAATTAAGACGGCATAAACGTTTTACGTCCTGTGCAAAGCAGCATTCCCCGTAGACACGTAACGAAGCTGCGCCAAGCGGCCGTTGGCGCCTTAATTAACACAACCTGCGGATATCTGGGATTCTATCTGCATATATCTTTCTACAATACATCAATGATTTAATAATTATTTTTATTCAATTCACTACAACGTCTACATTATATAAACACTAGCTGTTGCTCGCGACTTCGTCTGCGTTAAATTTAAAAAAAATAATAGTTTTTGGTAACAAATGATGTATGTTTGGTACAAAAAATGAGTAATCACTGATAACGTAGCTTTATAATGGTAAAAGAATTTTTAAAATTAGTCCAGTTGTTTTTGAGTTATTTTAATATATACAAAAAACACAAATCTTTCCTCTTTATAATATGAGTATAGATAAGTAAAATTTCACGCATGATGATCACGTTCATTCATTCTTTTCAAGTGAAATTTATTGATTGTGTGTTTATCCCATCACACTAATAGTATTATTTTTTTAACTCAGTTAACGTTAGTCTTAACTGTAACAATTATGATTTTTAATTCCGACGATATTTGAATTGCCAAAACGTTGCGTAAATGTCGAATTTGACTATTCGCTCGACGTCAGCTAGTTACTGATGATGGTTTGTTTATTTTTCATTAAGGGCTCGGTAAATAAATCTTTTATGTGCCTATTGAATTAACTCTTAGGTTGGACGTTTTTATGCTTCACGAAATTAAACCAATTAATTACTTGTATTGCGAATAAAAAATAACAGAGCGTTCAAGTATTTCACTTTCTTTTAAAGACCTTGTAAAATGTTTTCAAAGAAATAATTATTTTCAAACCTTATGCTTTTCAGCGCTGAAATTTCCGTTGTATGTATGTATTTTTGTCATAGAGATAACATGTACAAATGATTTTTATAATGTTCTTACTGTAAATTTATATTATACTAGCATATCCTCACGACTTCGTCCGCCCGGGATTAAAAACATCATGCAGCCGTTTTGAAGATAAGTTGTAACATCCATCCATACTTCCCAATTTGTTATATTAGTAAGACAGTACGATTCTTGCTGTATTGATCTCTACAACTTTGTACAACAATTTCTAACCTATTACTTTAGTTACTTAGATTGTAATTGACAATAATTTAATTAACACATAACCAGAACGTGTCGGTTTTATTAAGTATACAATTTGTATTCAAACTAGAGTTTGTTATTTGTAAACTACACGTGTAGGTTCAAAGGGAAATTAATCTCACCTATTTTAATTAAAACTTAAAACCCTTGTAACAAAATTAGCATAGTACCTTTTGTACAATGCTCTGCATAATACAAAGTGGTTTAAGAAACTGGAGAACTCGATTTAAGTTCTCACAATATCGTTCCGGTCATCACAGAACAATGTTGTCAAGAACAAACGTTTAAGATATTAACAGACATAATATATAACGACAATGTAAGTTAGACAAAACGTTTCGAATTTTATTGTTAACTACACTTGTATTCGTGACTAGCTGTTGCTCGCGACTGCGTCTGCGTTAAATTAAAAAAAAATAGTTTTTGTTACTTATTGATAACGTAGCTTGTAAAAGAATTTTTAAAATCAGTCCAGTTGTTTTTGAGTTATTTTAATATATACAAAAAACACAAATCTTTCCTCTTTATAATATGAGTATAGATAAGTAAAATTTCACGCATGATGATCACGTTCATTCATTCTTTTCAAGTGAAATTTATTGATTGTGTGTTTATCCCATCACACTAATAGTATTATTTTTTTAACTCAGTTAACGTTAGTCTTAACTGTAACAATTATGATTTTTAATTCCGACGATATTTGAATTGCCAAAACGTTGCGTAAATGTCGAATTTGACTATTCGCTCGACGTCAGCTAGTTACTGATGATGGTTTGTTTATTTTTCATTAAGGGCTCGGTAAATAAATCTTTTATGTGCCTATTGAATTAACTCTTAGGTTGGACGTTTTTATGCTTCACGAAATTAAACCAATTAATTACTTGTATTGCGAATAAAAAATAACAGAGCGTTCAAGTATTTCACTTTCTTTTAAAGACCTTGTAAAATGTTTTCAAAGAAATAATTATTTTCAAACCTTATGCTTTTCAGCGCTGAAATTTCCGTTGTATGTATGTATTTTTGTCATAGAGATAACATGTACAAATGATTTTTATAATGTTCTTACTGTAAATTTATATTATACTAGCATATCCTCACGACTTCGTCCGCCCGGGATTAAAAACATCATGCAGCCGTTTTGAAGATAAGTTGTAACATCCATCCATACTTCCCAATTTGTTATATTAGTAAGACAGTACGATTCTTGCTGTATTGATCTCTACAACTTTGTACAACAATTTCTAACCTATTACTTTAGTTACTTAGATTGTAATTGACAATAATTTAATTAACACATAACCAGAACGTGTCGGTTTTATTAAGTATACAATTTGTATTCAAACTAGAGTTTGTTATTTGTAAACTACACGTGTAGGTTCAAAGGGAAATTAATCTCACCTATTTTAATTAAAACTTAAAACCCTTGTAACAAAATTAGCATAGTACCTTTTGTACAATGCTCTGCATAATACAAAGTGGTTTAAGAAACTGGAGAACTCGATTTAAGTTCTCACAATATCGTTCCGGTCATCACAGAACAATGTTGTCAAGAACAAACGTTTAAGATATTAACAGACATAATATATAACGACAATGTAAGTTAGACAAAACGTTTCGAATTTTATTGTTAACTACACTTGTATTCGTGACTAGCTGTTGCTCGATTTCGTCCGCGTGGAATTCAAAAAAGTAGCCTAAGTTACACAGGAAAGAATTTTTGAAATCGGCTCAGTACTCGTAGTTTTTGAGAGAGAGTTATTCCAATACATACAAAAATACCAATCTTTCCTCTTTATAATATTAGTATAGATAACAACTTTTGTAGTGAAGAGACAATTTAATTCTTTATGCAACCCTGAGAATGTCTTTTGAATACAAACTTTTTTATCAACGACTATATAACTCTGTTAATATCATGATCTTTGTGGTTTAAGATATTTATTCACTTAACGAGAAACATTTTTTTTTTAATGTTGGAATTGATAGAAATAATCTCATGATGGATAAATCAACAAGAACGATTGCACACTGCCTACTTTACTATCCAATCGATTCTCACATTCAACGTTCATCATTTCTTAACATTGATGTTGGTTGTTGTGATTAGAAACTACATATTCTAACATGTTTAGTAATACTGTTCTCACTGCTTCGATAACAATTTCTCACGTAACTTAGTAACTTTCCTCTTGTTCATGCTAATACGATATGGAAGTTGGCAAACTGGAGACTTGAAGTTATCACGTAACAAAAACCCCTTCGGTCACCTCGATACAAGGAACGTGACCGGTGAGAGGTCTGAAACGGTAGCCGATCTTTTTACTGGCGAAAGTTTTCGCAAGCGTTTCGGTACCTTAGTTACGTAAGCCGCGTTGTAACTAGTTTAGTGACAGACGTTTTTATCAACAGAGCTCCGGTTTTTGACCTCTGCTACCAGTAAGTCACAACGCGAAAAAACAATTTACATTCCATTTCGTAACCGCCAGTTATCATTTACTTTCAGCGGTAACTGCATTACATTTACGGAAATAATTTCTCGAAATATAAAGACGGAAATATAGTCTTTATGATTACTAGTTTTATAGTTGAAAATACTCTGAGTACAATATAACCGTTAACATGAATATAACTCTGTTAACATCATGATCTTTAATGTTGGAATTGATAGAAATAATCTCATGATGGATAAATCAACAAGAACGATTGCACACTGCCTACTTTACTATCCAATCGATTCTCACATTCAACGTTCATCATTTCTTAACATTGATGTTGGTTGTTGTGATTAGAAACTACATATTCTAACATGTTTAGTAATACTGTTCTCACTGCTTCGATAACAATTTCTCACGTAACTTAGTAACTTTCCTCTTGTTCATGCTAATACGATATGGAAGTTGGCAAACTGGAGACTTGAAGTTATCACGTAACAAAAACCCCTTCGGTCACCTCGATACAAGGAACGTGACCGGTGAGAGGTCTGAAACGGTAGCCGATCTTTTTACTGGCGAAAGTTTTCGCAAGCGTTTCGGTACCTTAGTTACGTAAGCCGCGTTGTAACTAGTTTAGTGACAGACGTTTTTATCAACAGAGCTCCGGTTTTTGACCTCTGCTACCAGTAAGTCACAACGCGAAAAAACAATTTACATTCCATTTCGTAACCGCCAGTTATCATTTACTTTCAGCGGTAACTGCATTACATTTACGGAAATAATTTCTCGAAATATAAAGACGGAAATATAGTCTTTATGATTACTAGTTTTATAGTTGAAAATACTCTGAGTACAATATAACCGTTAACATGATATAACTGATGCGGTTGTACGTAAGCGAACACGTAAGACAATTTTCTTATAGTTGCGGTAAACCATGATGTGACAATTACTTCGCGAAAATTCGCATAATCCATTCAAGTTTGTGAAACAACTAGAGTATTACGTCTGTTAATATGAATATGACTTTTAATGTTGTCAGCATGAACAGACAATTATGCAACAACCATTCATGTTGTCAATTTATTTATGTAAAATATTCCAACAATTCTTACATCAGAGTATCTGAATTCACACAACTTTACACCACGTAACAATTATTCATTATTTTATTTCCGTATATTAAACATAATTAATATGTTAACCCTCTGTTCGCATAACAATCGGAATTATCGACACATCACTGACCGCAACAAATTAAACGTCAAATTTATTTTTCTGTTATTAATTTCCGGTGTTACAATGAACCAGTAAGCGAAATGTGCGATGCAATTTGTCACCGGTTTATGCACAACCTGATTAACTTCCACGTTCCCAGTTAATAGTGTTGTCTAATAACCTATTTTAAAGTATAAATATTTTAGGTCAAAAGTGTTCGATCAACGACCAATACTACTTTAGTATTAAGCCCGTTTAGTATTTTATTATAAAGTAAATTTAATACTGTTTTTAATTAATATACGTCACAATGCGTAACGTAAGACGTGAACTATTTTCTTTATAATTATTTAGTTACTGAAATCTCTGACAGTTACTACTACTTAAAGATCTTTTAGTAAGATATAAACTGAATTTGTATTCGACAGGTATGTTAATAAAGGTTTAGGGAGTTGTAAATTCGACAACACTAGTGTTAATCCTCTTTCATATGTATTTAAATGAACTAGAATTTGGTGTTGCGGGGATTTAACGTGTAACAAAGTTTATTGACGAAGCGATTCGCTTCTGACGTCGACTAAATGAACACGCCACTAACTCCTCTAGTTAATTTGGAAATGTGACTAATTTGCTTGATTTAAACACAAAATATCGTAAAATTTTTAAATTACATTTATTTAATACAGTTTACACATTTAGCAAATAAATGAAGTGCTTTATCTAGATGGATTCTATGTTTTACTTTTTATTTAAAACTGATTGCGATCCGAAAGTAAATACTGAAATGGGGTGAACTTTAAAAATAAATAATTTATACTTACTCTAACTTTTATTATGAAAGTGTTATACATGTGTAAACTTAATTACCGCTGAGGTTTCCTTAAATCGAATTGTTCCCGGGAAATAAGTAACATATTAAAATGCAACAGCGGGCGTCGCTAACAAGGCATGTTATTAATTTGTTTCGATTCATCGCGCCTGAAGCGACTCTGATTGCGTCACATGCAGCCTCAATCAACGCCTTTTATGACCCTATTTACGAATACAAACGTTCAAAAAACAATTTTATTAAAAGCAAAATTGCCAGCGGTGTTATTAAAAAAGTAATTCTCGTGTCAATTCGTTTATTTTTTGTTTAAATTGCAGTTTAAATGGTTTTTGAATTGAGAAAATATTTTTTATCAGTAGTTTGGGTGACCTGTTGTTTTCATATATTGTTGTGTCGTTGATATAAAATAAAAATGCGGTAAGATGTTGAGTAGTTGGATTATATTTTCTTCTCACAGATTTTACTTTTCATAATTCAAAAAAAAATATTTTATAAAAGAATTTGATATTGAATAAAATTGTTTTTTTTGCTCAATATTATTATGACTTTTTGTTTATTCATTGTTATTAATAATATCATAAATAATACAAAACAGTTTAATGCACAATAAACATATTTTTATAAAATCAATATTCGCTTGCATCGATTCATTCAATTTTCAGTCGAAAGATTATCCCATAATAAATGAAAATGTTCATTTGGATTAAAAGCGTTTTACGCATTGATAATTTAAGCTTCGCGTAATGTCCGCTTTTCTGTTCAAAATTGCATTTATTCGAAATGGTTGAAACTCGGAATAAAATTGTAAAGAACATTCTTTTTATAAACTGTGACCGGACGAAAAGGAATGTTAGTTAAAATGTAATTTTTGGAACACGTTGATCTATACTAATATTATAAAGAGGAAATATTTGTATTTTTGTATGTATTTGAATAACTCAAAAACTACTGGTCGGATTTTAAAAATTCTTTCATCGCTAGGAAGGTAATTTATCTGTGAGCAACATAGGCTATATTTTTTAATTTGACTCGGGCGAAGTCGCGAGAAACGGCTAGTATAGTATAAAGCGATTTCTTAATACAAATTGTCAGCGAGCATTATATTTTCGAACCAAATACACATACCATCTATATCCATTTAAATGGTATTCGTATCTATAATAGAATTTATTCTTTGCATGTTTCCGCGAGTTTTCCTATTTGAATTTAAAGAAGGATATTTTTGTTTACAGAGACGGGAAGCACGGATAAGAGCAATGGTATGAAGGAACCGGGATCACCTGAGGAATTGGTAAGTTTTACTAACCATTTAAAATAGTGAGGAACTCGTAATTGGCGTCGCAAGGGCAAGGTGAAGAGCTGCTCTAATCCTAGAGAATCAAAAAATGTATTATATTATATTATATTATAAAACTACTTCAAATAAGACCTCTTTTATAGTATCCGCCCGCCCTCTCACCCCTTGGATATAGACAGGTTACCTTATTAGCTGGCGAAGTCCATGGTCAGTATTATCCTTGTAATCTAGTATCAATTACATTGTAAGTGTAGATTGATTTAAAAATATGTCTTCGTTAAAATTCTCCTCACGCTGACAACATGTATCATATTTACTATAGCTGCTTGTAGTTTATTATGCTTGTCTATTTCTTCGCAACACCAACTTAAGCTTCCTATCATTTGTAATCGTTGGAACGGAAACAAAAAACATTACGTTATATTTTTTTCCGAAACTCAGCAAAAGATGTCCATTTGTAAGGAAGATTTATGGATTCGGCTCACGTTTCACAAATGATATAATAATCCCCATCAGTGAGGACACGCTGCGTCCGATTGGTTTGATCTTTAGCGAAGGAAATTGTGGCCGCGTCTCAAATCAATTGAATCAGTCGTCCGAACGATCCCATCTGAAGGTATCTGGATTTTGTATAATGTCGTTTGATGCTTTTATGTTACAAATTGTTGGCAATTTTGTAGTTTTAAAGATCTCGTTAATGTCTTGATTTATCTTACTAATAAATGTGAAAGTGTAGATGGATGGATGGACAGATATTTATTAGAGTTTACAGCCTAAACGGCTGGTGATTTCAATAAAATTTGGCATAGATGTAGAACATAATCTGGAAGAACACATAGACTACACATTAAGTTTTTTAATTCCGCACCAACGGAGTCGCGGGCGTAAGCTTGTATAGTGAAAAAGCAAATATTATTCAAAATTGAACTCTTATTCGTTTTATTGAAACAAATATTTTATATTGAAGTTAGTAATCAAACGGTTTCGTGAATTCAGTGACATATTGCATTTGAATTTGGCTAACGATGACATGCTGTCATGCGGAAACTATGTCTGTTGACCTGTATAGTTTTATTTTTATTAAAATGTATTATTTAAGTATATAGACGTATGATAATAAACTCGCCGCTTGTAGGGAACCTTAAACATTTTGCCAAAACACTCCACAGTTACACTTAACGTTCGTACCCAACACACATACACGCTTACATTACACACGTACATTCACTCACACATATAAACACAGGTGCATGACGAGTGGTCGAAGTGCAGTGCAACGTTTGAATTTCGTGACCTTTGATTGGCGCATTCAAATTCGCGACCGCACAGCTGACCGGGGTCATTGACCGAGCGGCGCACGCGGTTTATTACTAGTCGCTTTCGAACTGTGCCCGCGCTGACCGCTAATACTTTCACCCTCGTTAATCAAGTTTATTATTATTGTATTTCTTACTCTTTCTTCTACTTGTTAAGTGTTGCATTCTCCTTCTTATTTTTATTTTTATTAAAATGTATTATTAAAGTATATAGAAGTATGATAATAAACTCGCCGCTTGTAGGGAACCTTAAACATTTTGCCAAAACACTCCACAGTTACACTTAACGTTCGTACCCAACACACATACACGCTTACATTACACACGTACATTCACTCACACATATAAACACAGGTGCATGACGAGTGGTCGAAGTGCAGTGCAACGTTTGAATTTCGTGACCTTTGATTGGCGCATTCAAATTCGCGACCGCACAGCTGACCGGGGTCATTGACCGAGCGGCGCACGCGGTTTATTACTAGTCGCTTTCGAACTGTGCCCGCGCTGACCGCTAATACTTTCACCCTCGTTAATCAAGTTTATTATTATTGTATTTCTTACTCTTTCTTCTACTTGTTAAGTGTTGCATTCTCCTTCTTATTTTTATTTTTATTAAAATGTATTATTAAAGTATATAGAAGTATGATAATAAACTCGCCGCTTGTAGGGAACCTTAAACATTTTGCCAAAACACTCCACAGTTACACTTAACATTCGTACCCAACACACATACACGCTTACATTACACACGTACATTCACTCACACATATAAACACAGGTGCATGACGAGTGGTCGAAGTCTAGTGCAACGTTTGAATTTCGTGACCTTTGATTGGCGCATTCAAATTCGCGACCGCACAGCTGACCGGGGTCATTGACCGAGCGGCGCACGCGGTTTATTACTAGTCGCTTTCGAACTGTGCCCGCGCTGACCGCTAATACTTTCACCCTCGTTAATCAAGTTTATTATTATTGTATTTCTTACTCTTTCTTCTACTTGTTAAGTGTTGCATTCTCCTTCTTATTTTTATTTTTATTAAAATGTATTATTAAAGTATATAGAAGTATGATAATAAACTCGCCGCTTGTAGGGAACCTTAAACATTTTGCCAAAACACTCCACAGTTACACTTAACGTTCGTACCCAACACACATACACGCTTACATTACACACGTACATTCACTCACACATATAAACACAGGTGCACGACGAGTGGTCGAAGTGCAGTGCAACGTTTGAATTTCGTGACCTTTGATTGGCGCATTCAAATTCGCGACCGCACAGCTGACCGAGGTCATTGACCGAGCGGCGCGCGCGGTTTATTACTAGTCGCTTTCGAACTGTGCCCGCGCTGACCGCTAATACTTTCACCCTCGTTAATCAAGTTTATTATTATTGTATTTCTTACTCTTTCTTCTACTTGTTAAGTGTTGCATTCTCCTTCTTATTTTTATTTTTATTGTGTTGTGGACTTTTGTGTTTGGTGTTAAATAAATTGTGTTGGACGAATAACGGTTGCATTATTTAAACCTGCCACCGTCACCAGCCGACCATCGTCGACACCATCACCACCTACCACCACATTGGTGACCCCGAAGAACAAAATGAGCAACACCGAGGACGTTTATCAAGAGGCACGGTCGATGCAAAATGAACCTTATGGTCATGTGTGTAAGGTTGGAGTTCGTATTCCACCGTTTTGGCCGGAGGAACCTGAAATATGGTTCGCACAGATCGAAGGTCAGTTTAGCATCGCTGGTATTACAAGCGATTCGACAAAATTCCATTATGCTATTGGTCAGCTTGGAAACCTATATTCTAAGGAGGTGAAGGACTTAATAGTAAATCCACCCGCAACCGACAAATTTCAAAAACTGAAATCCGAGTTAATTAAACGGTTGACTGCTTCCAAAGAAAAGAAGCTGACGCAGCTGGTAAAGCACGAGGAGATGGGTGACAGGAAGCCGTCACAATTTCTACGACATCTTGAGAGCTTAGGCGGTTCACAAATTTCAACGGATTTTTTTAAAAACAGTTTGGCTGAGCCGGTTACCTACTAGTACTCAAACGGTTTTGGCAGGACATACTTCTGCCACGATCGAAGATTTGGCGGATATAGCAGATAGGATCAATGATCTAGTCCCGTCGACACCGCAGGTGGCATCAACCAGCCTACAGAGTGTGAATGTCGACTTGGCTATGGAGATCGCTGCTTTAAGGAAACAGGTCCAGCAATTGAACCTCAGACAACGACGCGGAAGGTCAAGATCCAGGACTCGAGTACACGAGCGACAGCACTCTTCATCGAGGTCTCAATCCAGCTACCGTCGACATCCAGTCTGCTGGTATCACTTTAAATTCGCCGAAAAGGCGACAAAGTGCTGCCCCCCGTGCGACTTCAAGTCGGAAAACTTCAGAGGCAATCGGTAATGACGACCGACGATTGCCCTCCCTCAACTGGTCGCCTGTTCATCACCGATCGCCACTCCAAGACACAGTTCCTGGTCGACACTGGGAGCGACCTCTGTGTCTTCCCGCGATCGCTGCTGCGAGAACGTCGTGCCCGGACTACGTATGAGCTAAGTGCCGCTAACGGTTCATGTATAAACACATATGGTTATGTACATTTACAACTAGATTTTTGTTTACGCAGAACTTTTAAATGGCGTTTTGTTGTTGCCGATGTAACTAAACCTATAATAGGTGTAGATTTTTTAAATTATTACAATTTAATTGTTGACTGTCGTAACAAACGTATTATTGACAACACGACATTTGTAACAGCTTGTGCGTCGCGAGTTAAGTGCGACGACATTTCATCGGTCAAAGTCCAATTGGGTAACTCGGGTTACCATAAGTTATTGTCGGATTTTCCCGATATAACTCGACCGCCCGGCACGCACCGTGTCATACCACACAACACGGTACATCACATTCGCACAACACCAGGCCCACCAGTTTCTTGTTCACCTCGTCGCCTCGCTCCAGACAAATTAAAAATAGCCAAACAAGAATTTCAGACCATGTTAGAATGCGGTATCGCTAGGCCGTCCGAAAGTCCGTGGTCGTCGCCGTTACATTTAGTACCTAAAAAGGACAACGGTTGGCGTCCTTGCGGGGATTATAGGATGTTAAACGCCAGGACAATTCCCGATAGGTACCCTATTCGACACATACAGGACTTCGCTCACAGTATAGCAGGGTGTAAAGTATTTAGCACACTTGATTTGGTAAAAGCATATAACCAAATACCTGTGAGTCCCGAGGATATACCTAAAACCGCAATAACAACTCCATTTGGTTTATATGAGTTCCCTTTTATGAATTTTGGACTGTCAAATTCAAGCCAAACATTCCAAAGGTTTGTTGACGAAATAACAAGGGGACTAGATTTTTGTTATTGTTATTTGGACGATTTTTTAATTTTTTCAAAAGACGAAGTTGAACATAAAAATCATTTACGTATTATTTTTCAACGTTTAAAGGACTACGGTATGGTCATAAACGTGTCTAAGTGTATTTTTGGAGCCCGTGAAGTGTCATTCTTAGGATATCACATCTCCGCGAACGGCACCAAACCACTAGACATTAAGATAGAAGCTATAAAAAATTTTCCCATTCCTAATAACATTCGACAACTTAGACGTTTTCTAGGAATGATTAATTTTTATAGACGTTTCTTACCGCGCGCGGCGGAATTCCAAGCCCCACTGAATAAGTTGTTAGTAGGCGTAGTAAAAAATAACCAACCGATAGCATTAAAAGATGAGTCACTCGATGCATTCGAGCGCTGTAAGCTGTCTCTTTCAGACGCTGCACTATTAGCGCATCCGGATTGCCAAGCGAAACTCGCTCTTGTTACCGACGCATCGGGCACGGCTATCGGCGCTGTCTTACAGCAACGTACTAACGACGCGTGGCAACCGCTTGCATTCTTTTCGCGTACATTAAGTCCATCTCAAATTAAATATTCACCTTACGACAGAGTATTATTAGCTATTTATGAAGCCATTAAATATTTTAGGCACATGTTAGAGGCTAGACATTTTATTATTTATACTGACCACAAACCGATCAGTTTTGCATTCCACGAACGGAAGAAAAATTGTTCGCCTAGACAGTATAGACATTTAGACTATATAGCTCAATTTACCACGGATATTCGACATATTTCCGGCAAAGATAATGTTGTTGCCGATACATTGTCGCGTATTGAATCTTTGGAGCAACCAATAGACTTAGAAGCCTTAGCAAAAAGTCAGGCTACGGACGCCGAACTTCATAAATTTATTACTGAAGGTTCGTCCTTACGTCTAGAAAAATTAACACTGCCCGGGTGTCGAACCCCATTGTACTGCGACGTAAGTACACCGACATCTAGGCCATTTGTTACAAAATTTTTCCGTAAACAGGTATTCGATTGTTTACATTCTTTAAGTCACCCTGGCGCTAATACAACAGCAAAGGTAGTTGCAGAACGTTACGTATGGCCGAGCGTTAGAAAAGATTGTCGTGAATGGGCAAAAACCTGTTTAGACTGTCAGCGTTGTAAGATAACGCGGCATGTTAATGCACCGCTAGGTACGTATAGTTTGCCTCGCGCGAGATTTAAACACGTACATATCGATCTCGTAGGGCCGTTACCGTTATCGGAAGGTTATCGATATTGTTTAACGTGCGTGGATCGTTTCACTCGGTGGCCCGAAGCCGTGCCGATCGCGGACATTACAGCGGAAACAGTAGCTAAAGCATTACTTTCGTGTTGGATTTCTCGATTTGGCTGCCCGACGGACATCGTAACAGACCGCGGTAGACAGTTCGAGTCTGCGTTATTCCAACACCTCGCGAAGATAGCAGGATTTCAGCATAAGCGGACGACTGCTTACCATCCAGCAGCTAACGGTCTCGTAGAACGCTTCCATAGGCAGTTAAAAGCGTCCATAATGTGCCATGCGCAAGAAAAATGGACAGAGTCTTTGCCGTGGGTATTGTTAGGGATACGTTCTTCATTTAAAGAAGACTTGAACGCGTCTTCTGCTGAACTCCTGTATGGAGAACCTCTAAGGTTGCCAGGGGAATTTTTTGAAACATCAAGTAGCGGTACAACTGATGTTAGTGACTTCACCGCTCGATTGCGCGCGTTCGCGCAGAAATTAAATCCGGTGCCGGCCTCACGTCATGGTAACAAAAGCGTTTTCGTGTTTAAAGATCTCGCCAATACCGGTCACGTCTTCCTCCGTGAAGACGCGGTACGGGCATCACTACAGCCTGCGTATACCGGTCCTCATAAAGTTGTTTCTAGGAGTGACAAATCATTCGTTTTGTTAATTAATGGCAAGGAAGTAATAGTCTCGATTGATCGTCTTAAGCCAGCGTACATTTTATGCGACAATACTAACGACACCGCAACTAATGACGAACCAGTGGCTAAGGAATACACAACCCGTTCGGGACGTAAGATTAAGTTCACCGATTTTTATCGCCCTTAACCAGGTCTCTGGAGGGGGGTGATGTAGGGAACCTTAAACATTTTGCCAAAACACTCCACAGTTACACTTAACGTTCGTACCCAACACACATACACGCTTACATTACACACGTACATTCACTCACACATATAAACACAGGTGCATGACGAGTGGTCGAAGTCTAGTGCAACGTTTGAATTTCGTGACCTTTGATTGGCGCATTCAAATTCGCGACCGCACAGCTGACCGGGGTCATTGACCGAGCGGCGCACGCGGTTTATTACTAGTCGCTTTCGAACTGTGCCCGCGCTGACCGCTAATACTTTCACCCTCGTTAATCAAGTTTATTATTATTGTATTTCTTACTCTTTCTTCTACTTGTTAAGTGTTGCATTCTCCTTCTTATTTTTATTTTTATTGTGTTGTGGACTTTTGTGTTTGGTGTTAAATAAATTGTGTTGGACGAATAACGGTTGCATTATTTAAACCTGCCACCGTCACCAGCCGACCATCGTCGACACCATCACCACCTACCACCACATTTAAACAGTACAATTATTTCTGTAATTTAAACCATGGAACGTTTAATAAAGTAAAAATCAGAGAGCAAATAAAACCATCAAAGCTGTTAAATAATTAGTGAATTCGACCAATTTTGGTAATGAGCGTACGTAGAGACATGTCCGCTGCTTTACGCTACACGCTTGCATGAACCAGATGTCGAAATAGTATTCGGCGCTTGGCTCGTTTGTATGTCTATGTAAGTTCCAATTAGTAGAATAAACTTCAACCCGATATTTTAAACATTACACCGAGATGTACGTAGAAAAGATTTGACTAGTTTACTTCCTCTATTTATATAGAGAGAAATTAAAATGTAGATATTTGACTTAAAAACAGGCTTAACTCAAAAGGCAGTTATTTTAGAAACCACACGCTTAGTGAGGAGGTTCCTGTCTCAGCAGATCTGGTAGCTTGAGTCATCGGATTCTGTAGCCAGTGGTGCTCTATTTTTTATATGACATGTTTTATTTTATTTTTATACAAATCTTGTAAAATACATTTTATACAAAGTAAGGAATAAAGATATATGAGAGATAAAAAGCTTAATTGAAATGTGATTAGTAATTGTCATAACGAAGTACATATTTGAAGTGATGAAATTATTTGAATAATTTGAAACATAACCTAAAAAGTAGTAATATCCTGCGTATGTTCGATCAAATTAGTTTAGATAATCGTGGAAGCAGATGAGGTCTTTGTCAATTTCTGCTGGATGACTCTCGTTGCCGATTAACCCGGTACAAGTGGGGGCAGATACCCTCTGGCCGAGGGGCTGTCAAGTGCGAGCCGTGATCGATGTGCCCGTTCGCGAATGCTCGCTTCAATCGAGTTTAATTGGCCTTGTTTGCGTCATAATCGATAGAAAAAATCGCCATCGTATAATCCTATTTGGAGTTATGAAATTAAGATTGATGAAAACTTTGAACAACATTTCACGCTACTCAAATTTATTTGGTTTGTTGAGTTGTTTTCTGACAATTTTTATTTTTCAATTTTTGCCGCAATATGTTTTGTTTTTTTTTTTGGTTAATATAAAAAAAAAATATTGTCATCGAAAACGGTTAAAGTAATTACGTCGAGAGTTGTGTGTCAGAGATGTCAACATCGACCTATTAACATCGAAACGTAAATATAAAATTGGGAGGAAATCTAAAAAATACACATTTTTAGTTGGAAATCTTCCAACTGCTTGTTACAACAAATGAATTCGAATAAGTTTTCAAAGGTTTCGATTTTTTTTGGCATTTATCTTTGTATTTCTATGAAAGTGTAATCAAATGATATTCTTCAATATAAAATAATATAATTAAATTGAATATCTGAGTAAAATCTTCTTTCATTTAATAGAAATGTAACGAATAAGTTACGTGATTCGTACATACAAAACTTGTAACGTAAATACGAAGAACTTGGAATCATATTGCAAATGAAAGTTGATATCAAACGTAATATGTTAAAATTAATCTCGTTTGAGTTGTGAGCAAAGTAATCAAAGATGTCGACAGTTCAGTAAAGACCTCTCTCACACTTGAACATCTTGCTTTCATCAATGTACTCTATTTGCCTTTTACAAATGTACGAAACTTAAGTCGAATTTCGCCTACAGTTGTTAAATATTAGTTGTAAAATATTAGTTTTGTAAGAGAGCAGGGGTGTCGTATGCCGAATCAGCCAAAGAAACAAACAAAGGTGCAAAAAGTCGTTTATTGGTTTTACATAACCAACGAGAATGGTCTGCGCGCGGACCCCAGGTTGGGAACCACACGCAGTTACAAAAAATGTTACATATTTACAACATCGGATAGCCGTCACAACAGCAAGCGGCTATCTACTGGATTAGGCCGTCACTACCGCAAGCAACCTAATCCGGCTACACTACAGTGCAATTCTGAGTAAAATTAGTCACAAGACAGCAAGCTAATATACTCAGAATCGCGTCGTAGGAACTAACTTGAGAAGACAATATTTGTTATCCCCTTTTGGTTTCTTCTCTTCTTCTCTTCTCTTCTCTCTTCTCTTTTGCGTAATGAACATAAAAATGACTTAAGCTAAGGCGCATGCAAAACAACATCGTGTTTTAAAATACAGGTGGCGCCATCTATTATCTACGTGAAACAACTAGTCTCCAGTGAATATTTGTTACAATCTCCCCCTCAGTTTCTGAAGTCGCCCCGACGATGAAACTGGAAGATTCATCTTTCTGTTCACGTTGTCGTCTTCATCCTCCCCCTGGATTGGAACAGCTCCTGTGTTGGTCGCCAGAGTTGTAGTGGAGCACTTTGACTGGCTACTCGTTGTTTACGAAAATGTTTATTATGGATAACCGTCACAGTCCAGCAAGCGGTTATTAGGTTGTCACTGTCCCGCAAGCAACCTGACTTCCATGTCACTACACAAAATGTCAATAATGGATAACCGTCACAATCCAGCAAGCGGTTATTTACTGAATTAGGTCATCACTGTCCCGCAAGCAACCTAAGTTCAGTGTTACTATACAATTATGGATAACCGTCACAATCCAGCAAGCGGTTATCTACTGAATTAGGTCGTCACTATCCCGCAAGCAACCTAAATTCATTGTCATCTCACAAAAATGTCAATAATGTATAACCGTCACAATCCAGCAAGCGGTTATTAGGTTGTCACTGTCCCGCAAGCAACCTAAATTCATTGTCACTACGTTGGCCACGTTGATTACAAATATGTATATTTCGGATAACCGTCACAATCCAGCAAGCGGTTATCTACTGAAATTAGGTCGTCACTGTCCCGCAAGCAACCTAAATTCAGTGTCATCTCACAAAAATGTCAATAATGTATAACCGTCACAATCCAGCAAGCGGTTAATTACTGAAATTAGGTCGTCACTGTCCCGCAAGCGACCTAACTTCAACGTCAATACTAGTGCCATTGTCCTGATCTTCTCTCGTTTCTCGGCTGATTCGTCCTCTGCTGATTCGCCCTGCCCCACGTTGGGCGCCAGAATTGTAACAGGAGCAGGGGTAACCGTCACAGTACAGCAAGCGGTTACCTGCTGAAGTACCAATGTAATCGGGGGTCTGCGCGCGGACCCCAGGTTGGGAACCACACGCAGTTACAAAAAGTGTTAAAACATCGGATAACCGTCACAACAGCAAGCGGCTATCTGCTGGATTAGGCCGTCACTACCGCAAGCAACCTAATCCAGCTACACTACAGTGCAATTCTGAGTAAAATTAGTCACAAGACAGCAAGCTAATATACTCAGAATCGCGTCGTAGGAACTAACTTGAGAAGACAATATTTGTTATCCCCTTTTGGTTTCTTCTCTTCTTCTCTTCTCCTCTTCTCTTCTCTAATTTGCGTAATGAACATAAAAATGACTTAAGCTAAGGCGCATGCAAAACAACATCGTGTTTTAAAATACAGGTGGCGCCATCTATTATCTACGTGAAACAACTAGTCTCCAGTGAATATTTGTTACAATCTCCCCCTCAGTTTCTGAAGTCGTCCCGACGATGAAACTGGAAGATTCATCCTTCTGTTCACGTTGTCGTCTTCATCCTCCCCCTGGATTGGAACAGCTCCTGTGTTGGTCGCCAGAGTTGTAGTGGAGCACTTTGACTGGCTACTCGTTGTTTACGAAAATGTTTATTATGGATAACCGTCACAATCCAGCAAGCGGTTAATTACTGAAATTAGGTCGTCACTGTCCCGCAAGCAACCTAAATTCAGTGTCATCTCACAAAAATGTCAATAATGGATAACCGTCACAATCCAGCAAGCGGTTATTTACTGAATTAGGTCATCACTGTCCCGCAAGCAACCTAAGTTCAGTGTTACTATACAATTATGGATAACCGTCACAATCCAGCAAGCGGTTATCTACTGAATTAGGTCGTCACTATCCCGCAAGCAACCTAAATTCATTGTCACTACGTTGGCCACGTTGATTACAAATATGTATATTTCGGATAACCGTCACAATCCAGCAAGCGGTTATCTACTGAAATTAGGTCGTCACTGTCCCGCAAGCAACCTAAATTCAGTGTCATCTCACAAAAATGTCAATAATGTATAACCGTCACAATCCAGCAAGCGGTTAATTACTGAAATTAGGTCGTCACTGTCCCGCAAGCAACCTAAATTCAGTGTCATCTCACAAAAATGTCAATAATGTATAACCGTCACAATCCAGCAAGCGGTTAATTACTGAAATTAGGTCGTCACTGTCCCGCAAGCGACCTAACTTCAACGTCAATACTAGTGCCATTGTCCTGATCTTCTCTCGTTTCTCGGCTGATTCGTCCTCTGCTGATTCGCCCTGCCCCACGTTGGGCGCCAGAATTGTAACAGGAGCAGGGGTAACCGTCACAGTACAGCAAGCGGTTACCTGCTGAAGTACCAATGTAATCGGGGGTCTGCGCGCGGACCCCAGGTTGGGAACCACACGCAGTTACAAAAAGTGTTAAAACATCGGATAGCCGTCACAACAGCAAGCGGCTATCTACTGGATTAGGCCGTCACTACCGCAAGCAACCTAATCCGGCTACACTACAGTGCAATTCTGAGTAAAATTAGTCACAAGACAGCAAGCTAATATACTCAGAATCGCGTCGTAGGAACTAACTTGAGAAGACAATATTTGTTATCCCCTTTTGGTTTCTTCTCTTCTTCTCTTCTCCTCTTCTCTTCTCTAATTTGCGTAATGAACATAAAAATGACTTAAGCTAAGGCGCATGCAAAACAACATCGTGTTTTAAAATACAGGTGGCGCCATCTATTATCTACGTGAAACAACTAGTCTCCAGTGAATATTTGTTACAGTTTTTAATTAATTAATCGAATGTTGACAGGATGACATGACAGGTGACAATACATCAAATTCCTGCATTCTATTATATTTTGTTGCATGTTTTATTCATTATTTTGTTAATGTTCACATCATACTAATACTAATATTATAAATGTGAAAGTTTAGATGGATGGATGGATGGATGGATGAATGGATGGATGGAAGGATGGATGAATGGATGGATGGATGGATGGATGGATGGATGGATGTTTGTTATAGTTTGTAGCCTAAACGGCTGAACGATTTTGATGAAATTTGGTATAGATATAGAGGATAGTTTGGAAGAACACATAGGCTACTCACTTTTATTTTTTTTTATTCCACGCGGACGGAGTCGCGGGTGAAAGCTAGTTCTGATAATAAAGATTCTAAAAAAAAATAAAGATATTGTTATATGTCGATTTGTTAGTCTCTATTTGAATTTTAAACCTTGTATATCAGCAAAAAGGTAATTGACCAACTATAAAACATTATCTGATTATTATCATATATTTTCAATGAAAAATAGTTCATGTTATGAAAGGTTAAAATACTCAAAAATTTTCTAAATAGGAGATTAAAAATACCAAATGCATGAAGAAATATAATCTCTGTGTAATTACATTAAAGTGAATTAGTAGGTGTCTAGTCCACTGTATGGTTTGAATTCAATGCTGGCGGAATGAAACTTTAGTACTCTGACAAATTACTTCGCTTTTAATTCACTTTGTCACTTAGACTACACACGTACATGTATGAATAATGTAATGTTGCACTTTGAAATTATCACTTCAAGAATAAAATCGTATTTCTTATTACTAAAAATTATACACTAGAACTCTGTTGATAACTCGTTACGTAAAACAAGCGTTTTAAAGGATATCATTTAGTTATAACATACGTCAACCTTTTTATACAGTGTCTAGCGCCCGGCGTCGATTTATGGAAAATCCATATGGATACATTATTTTGCGTATGCTTTCGATGGTGTCTATAATATCGATCAGAGGCGGTCTAAGAGTTGTTACTCTTATTAATAAATAGAGTCTAACTATTTATACAATATTAAGAAATTGTTTAATGTTAATAAAGAAAATGTTTTGAAAACATTGACACCATTATGCGCATATTATGCAAATTCCCATACTATGTCAAAGACGAAAAGCTGGTATGCGAATTATTAACGAATATTCAGCGTTTACACAAAGTTGTGGTGCTCGAGATGAGTCTAGGCGACAACACGTATCAGATTCCCCGACGTACTTTGTTCTTAGGTATGAAATATGTATGTACAATCAGGGAAACTGGCGTTGTTCCACCTTTGTATCAACCAATCGTTTGAACATTTAAAAATGACACGCGTAACAAGACCGAATACGACTCAGCTTATAAATGTATCTGTACGAAAGTACGTTTAGATACACGGCTAGTTTATTTTTATTGTTATCCCTTCGTTTGCACTCTCTGCTATCTAATTTGTTATTTGGAGAGGTGGAGTTAGTCTCGATTATCAACAAGGCAATTTTTCTAAAGTGGAACACCGAGGATTTCCGCCACTATACTTATAAATTTTACATCTTAATGATGTTATAAATGAAAAAATAAAAGTTTGGACGAGTGTATGAATGTATCCACGTAACTCAAGGTACATGTGCATCGAGATCCAATGTAGAATAGAGATATATCAGTCTGGAATAGCGCGTGGATTTCTAAGTTTCATCCATCTTGGTGAAATCGCATGCGACAACTAGTGAGAATATAATTTAAACACATGTTACCCTCGTAAATTATTTTTGGTTGCCATTTCTAGAATTTATTAAGCAATATCGTAAAGACGGCGGGACGGGAGCGTTTATTTTATGTGCAAATAAATATCGTCATTTAAGTATGTAATGTTAGGCGAATGACGTTTTTTTATCGGCTATTTTGTTCTCCATTCTTATATGTATTGTACGTCCAACGTATTCAGTAGAATGATAAAATACGTACATGATTTATTATTTATATTCTTTCTAATTAATCTAATTTTGAAACAATCGGTTCTTCAAAATTTTCAGTCCATTATTTGCCTATAGGTAATTCAGAGCAATTTTATCATTTGTAGCATAATTTGAATTCAAGATTCATCCTTCTCATCCGTGTTATTAATATTGACAAATGACGATACGGGTGAGCATCACAATGTGCTCGATATGATGATCACAATTGGCACAAATTGCACTTTTATCAAGTAGTTTAACTTATCGAACGAAGCGGTCAATGGACAGTTATAAACGAAGTCACATAGTAAAATGAATTAACAACATACAGTATTAATTAAAACTGTTAACTAAGTTTATATAAAAAAAATAAGCTTCTTTTAAGTCGCGAACGGGACAGATTTACAAATGAATCATGTTTCCCTATAAAAAGTACGCAAGTAACCGCCAGTTGGATTTGTCTTCAAAAGAAATTTTGTAACAAATTCATTATAACAAACGTCAGCAAAAGTGTCGCACGTGTTGTTTGAGTTTATTCGACGAATCGAAATACATAAATAGATTTCACAATGTGACTTAAATGATTATACTTGATTGAACAATAAGTCGAATGACGAATTTGAACCATGAGATGATCGATAATGCGTAGCCTGTTTATATAAGTACAATAAACGGACGGTTAGTTAAATCAGAATAGAATTTGTAATTAAATTTTACATCTTAATGATGTTATAAATGAAAAAATAAAAGTTTGGACGAGTGTATGAATGTATCCACGTAACTCAAGGTACATGTGCATCGAGATCCAATGTAGAATAGAGATATATCAGTCTGGAATAGCGCGTGGATTTCTAAGTTTCATCCATCTTGGTGAAATCGCATGCGACAACTAGTGAGAATATAATTTAAACACATGTTACCCTCGTAAATTATTTTTGGTTGCCATTTCTAGAATTTATTAAGCAATATCGTAAAGACGGCGGGACGGGAGCGTTTATTTTATGTGCAAATAAATATCGTCATTTAAGTATGTAATGTTAGGCGAATGACGTTTTTTTATCGGCTATTTTGTTCTCCATTCTTATATGTATTGTACGTCCAACGTATTCAGTAGAATGATAAAATACGTACATGATTTATTATTTATATTCTTTCTAATTAATCTAATTTTGAAACAATCGGTTCTTCAAAATTTTCAGTCCATTATTTGCCTATAGGTAATTCAGAGCAATTTTATCATTTGTAGCATAATTTGAATTCAAGATTCATCCTTCTCATCCGTGTTATTAATATTGACAAATGACGATACGGGTGAGCATCACAATGTGCTCGATATGATGATCACAATTGGCACAAATTGCACTTTTATCAAGTAGTTTAACTTATCGAACGAAGCGGTCAATGGACAGTTATAAACGAAGTCACATAGTAAAATGAATTAACAACATACAGTATTAATTAAAACTGTTAACTAAGTTTATATAAAAAAAATAAGCTTCTTTTAAGTCGCGAACGGGACAGATTTACAAATGAATCATGTTTCCCTATAAAAAGTACGCAAGTAACCGCCAGTTGGATTTGTCTTCAAAAGAAATTTTGTAACAAATTCATTATAACAAACGTCAGCAAAAGTGTCGCACGTGTTGTTTGAGTTTATTCGACGAATCGAAATACATAAATAGATTTCACAATGTGACTTAAATGATTATACTTGATTGAACAATAAGTCGAATGACGAATTTGAACCATGAGATGATCGATAATGCGTAGCCTGTTTATATAAGTACAATAAACGGACGGTTAGTTAAATCAGAATAGAATTTGTAATTAAATTTACATATTAGCATAAAAACGCTGGGATGTAGCCAGTTTCACGGATATTTGGCGGCAAATTCAGTGAGATGAGAGCCCGCGACGGATCATGCTTGCGCTCGGCTCTATCGCAAGCCACTGGTGAGAATAATCCTCCAGCTGTTATTCCTCGCACACAATACTCTACTCAATTCCACCGCAATACGATTCCAATTGACGTAACAAATGTATTTCAATGTAAATAACGTGCTTGGAATTTCAAAAAGTCGAGCGAGTTGCGCTCATTTTTATCGAAGCTTTTTTATTCTCGTATCGCATAGCTTTCCTCGCGGAATACTAGTACTTATGAAAGGTTGTTCGGTGAATTATCAACTACTGAGTAAATAAATAGGAAAAAAATATTTTTTAAATCATATAAAATATACATTTTAATAGAGGACCTAATCAATCAATTACTTTTCTTTGGATTACTTATTTCGACTATTAGAAGTAAAGTTAAAATGTACATGGAAAATATTAATGTATGCGTCGACTATTTAAGATAGTTAATAAATTGAAAAGCGAATAATCCATCACAGTTAATTTCAATGTTCCATACCTATTCCTTACATCGACCTTTAACCACATGTTTATTGTGTCGCTTAATAAATCAATTAATACACGAAAATTTATATCCATTAAAGCCAATAAACATTCAATGCCCAAATTTAGAAACACAATATAAGCGTGAACTTTGTTGAATGTAAGAATTTATTGCTCCCGCCCCAACAAGAGCGAAGTTGTGGCATCGATTTCTTGCTGATAGCCTAGCCTAGTCACGTTTGTGAGTGCCTTCAGCACAATAAGTTCAAAGTTCATCAATATAGTTCCGTAGCGACCAATGTTTGTGTGAGGCCGGTCATTGATATGGCCAAACGAACCTTGGACACACCCGCATGTCGTAAATGGGTCAACATTACATTAGGCTGTACTATCGATGTCACTGTGTTTGTCGCCGTTATTTTAATGGAGTTGACAAAATAAAATCCGAAATAAGTAACTTTCGATCATCTTTTTTGGGACAAGGACATCAATCTTTAACTTGGAAACTCCCTACCTATTTATGTACTTGATTACATTCATTTTAACAGTGGTAGTGCCCGCTTTAACATCTTAGCACGAATGGGCCGGCACGCCCGGTGTAATACCACGACCACACAGAAGACAGGCGTGAAATGGAAGCTATTCCGTGTTTCGTCTGATGAGTGTGGTGCCGGAGGCCTAATTTAAGTCCCTTTCTCTTTACCACCCTTTTCTTATAAGGAGAGGATGGGAAGGGGAAGTGGATTTGACGGTGGAGGAGATGCATACGAAGGGGAAATATCCTGTTTATATGCGTCTCCTCCTCTGTCGGATTAGGGGAAGCAACGCATCTGCAATTGCGGATGTCTATGGGCAGCGGTCGCTTCGCCATTTTGGCGGATTCAGGTGGCCGCTTGCGCGTTTGCCACGTTATGTTATAAAAAAAAATCACAATCGAATTTATTAAAAAAAAGTAATTAATCATTTATAACAACATAATAATTAGGATAGGAAGTCTCCAATCTTAGCAGCATATTCAGTTTTATAATGACGTCGTTGGAAAATTCTGGTCCAAATGTTGGGGTTCAAGGAATTGTTTGGTAAGGACGAGAATGTCGTACAACAGAGCGACGCGCGGGAGTTATTTGTTGGGTAACAACAAATGTGTCTCCATCAACATACCACACCGCTATAATCACAGGATGTTTTTCCCCTGTCTCTGTTCCAGTTTCCTGCCACGCGAATTAATGTATGTTTAAATCTGAGGCAATTAAACGGATTACGCTATACGAGGGATTCTAATATTTGCCGGCTTTTATGTATGCGGTTAATGGTAGCGTTATTTGTGTATGGAAAAACTTGTAATGATTTAGTTTAGACGTTTGTAAATTAATAATTTGAACAAGCATTGACACAAAATGTATAGATAGGGAAATTCTTTCGAAAATTCATTCTTGCTGTTCATCCAAATATTCCACAGTTATAGGCTGTAGAAAATTTCTCACATTAACCTTTATTTGGTGTAGAATGTAACAGAAGATTACTGTGTTACATAAGACGTTTATGTGAAAAATAATGATTAAATCTTACTTCTAACTTAATATTATAAATGCGAAAGTTTAGATGGATGGATGGATGTTTGTTAGAGTTTATAGTCTAAACGGCTGAACGGATCTCGATGAAATTTGGCATAGATGTAGAGGATAGTCGGGAAGAATGCATAGGCTACTCATTTTTGTTTTTTTTTTTAAATTCCACGCGGATGGAGTCGCGGGCGAACGCTAGTATGTTTCTAATTCAATTCCCATTGCTAAATTTGAATAAATCGTGTCATAAATCTGGCGCCAGCAATCAGACTCTATTTGTTTAACGTTGTCAAACAACGAGCTATCGTAAACAGAAATTACATTGCATAATATCACTGTTTACTATACACGGCATTAACACGATAATGTGACTATCAAATTACAAATGTGTTTTTGTTTATGCTTTGCGACGGCACTGTTTATCCCTTAATAGTGTTTAATGAACTGTTACAAAAATAAAGTTTAAGATACAAGGAAGGTGTCATTTACATACTTCCACGTTTGGTTTAAGAAGGCCATAAGATTATTTAAGAAGTTTAAAAAACACTAAACCATTTTGCCAAAAAAAAAACGATTTATCATAAATTTTCACGTTAAACAATTTCCACTCTTTACGCATATTATTATTCGATTTAGATAAAAATATGCCAAGTGGCTATAAAAGTAAGCAAGCGTACACACGGCTCGAATCGAGTCAATCAATAAGATCGCACTCGTCGGCTCCCGATCATCAATCATACGCAAGCGGATCCTTTTCAGCTCATAAAAAGTGATGGCACAGTGTCGTGTACATATTTATGAAGTGGCCGAGCGATCTGCAATTGATGGGAGGGCCATTCATCAGTCGAAAAGGAACTGTCGCCGTACCGAAGTCGCCGGTGACGTCGCTAAAAGTGGATAATGGATTGGGCTTCGGGACGTGATACCGTAATGACCCGTCATTACGATTTCTATTTTGAAATGAAAAGACCGTTTTTGAATCATTCGTGTTTGCTTATTGGATTATACTAGTAAATAGGGCAGATGCGCTAAAACTAGCGTTGATTTTGGTTAATACTATTCAGTATTTGAATACTTTTCAATGGGGTTTTCGATAGATTTAGTGTGGTTAAAAAGTATCAGAATGTATTTATGTCTACGGAGATTTTAATTAAATAAGTTTGAAACAATTGAAGTCGTACGATATTTAGCAGTACAAGATGTATTCGCAGCACAAGAAAGTTGCTTCAAAATTTAACTTTTATGGGAAAAGTAAAGAATGTCGTGCGAAAGTCGTGCGTGCGGTATCGGCTCGCGTGTCCAGACATTTTTCATTTGAGCATTCGACAGACAACCTAATTCCTAGGCGCTACTGTCTGGAAGCCGAAAGATGGCCAGTATTCAAATTGGCCAGTTTGAATGCGAATACGCACGCAATGTAGGAATTTATGAGGAAAACTTTCGTGAGTCATTTGCAAGCGTATTGAATTCCACTGCCATTAACTTAATTGGGTTTACATTGTTGTGTTTAGTATTCTACAGTCGAAAAACGGAATTACTCCAAATCAATGTTCCCACGGACAAGAATAAATAGTAGAAAGAACTTTGAATAAGGTTAATTAAATGGGAAGGAATTCTTTTGTAAAAAGTCTTACAACAACGAGTATCTTAAACCTTTACCTAAAATTGGTACAATGAATAACAATGAACATTTATTTCGCAAACTTCATATGAGTAAAATACGACATAGGGTCGCTTTTTGGTTGAATAGGTTTAAATCCTACACCCGGCTTACTCCCGGCGACATGTGGCCCGGCATGCGTATTGTTAGCGCCAACGCAAACATTTCTACAACAGAACAGGTTCCAAGATAAAATACTACAATATATTTTATCTATTCAAATCGTCATAAAGCTTAAAGGCCACATTTAAATTTATAATTATTTTTTTTTATTCTCTGCCAGCAAAGGCGATGGAACACACGCATTCCATATTTAAATTTTCTCTGACCTTATCCTACTTTATATAGGGTTGGCACAATAGTTTTTCGTTTTTTAAATTAATCTATCATTCATCATTTAAAAATACTGATTTCCCTTAACGTAGTTGAGGATTCGAATCCCTCCGTTTGACTATTGTAAACAATTCCTTTTTTTTTAAGAGGGAGAATGCGTTACGCATCCCAGGTGCCTTGGAGAAAGACACACAGGGTATGTGTGGTACTCTCTCCATATCCCTGCCCAAAAGAGAAGGAACGTGGAGCCTGCCCACTAAACCCCCTCTGGTTCCCTCGACTTCACCGTTCACCGGGGCATGGGCACAATTGTAAACAATTCCTAGCACAAGTCCAGAACTTAGTTGGGATTTTTTTTAGTGGCACATTTATAAATATCAGCTAATATATTAAAAAAGAAATGTTTGTTTCGTTTACTTTAAAGGCTGAAAAACTATTCAATAAATTAATGATTAACGATTTTCACAAAATAATCCCTTTATTTACGTGTCGGTGATTTCAATCTGCGGTCTGTCCATTCTGAGTGAAATTTAATTTGTTTTAATTTAATTATTCCATCAACGGCATTTCGTAATTAATTGATTTTAATTTACACAGATGTTATATAATCCTTCTATAAATTCTTTTTTAAAATAATTAACATGAAAAAGAAATATTTCTATAAATTAAATTCATAATAGAGTCCTATAAGTTTTTCTATTTAATATCTACATAGTTTAAAAGTTATTAATGACCGTATTTATTATGGAGACGCACGTCATATCTCGGAGAACACACAACAAGAAATGTTCTCATTGACCGAGGTAATGTTTTCAATGCTTTTTTTTAATGCGTCGTGCTTTTTAAAATGTCTCAAATTAAGATAAGAAAAAATATAGCAACTCATGTTTAAGCACATTTCGTTAAATATTAGAAACAAAATATGTTAACGTTTTAACACGTTCAATGCGAATAAGTGACAAGAATGGAATAGTTGTAGCATGTAACGTGTTAGTCACCAAATAGGATATAGGCCGTCCCCTACCAGTATTTTTTTTTATAAGAGAGGGGGCAAACGAGCAGCGCGAACACCGAGATGTTCATCGACGCCCATGGACATCCGCAATACCAGAGGAACTGCGGATGCGTTGCCGGCCTTTGAGGAGGTGATAAGCTCGCTTCTTGAAGGACCCTAAGTCGTAGCGGTTTGGAAATACCGCCGAGGACAGACCATTCCACAACGCGGCTGTGCGAGGCAAAAAGTTCCACGAAAACCGCACAGTTGAGGATTGCCAGCCATCAAGATGGTGTGGATGGTACCTGGCGGTCTGTCGAGTCGTCCGATGACGGAACTCGGCGGCAGAAATTGTTCCAAACAATTCTTCAGAGCACTCCCCGTGGTATATTCGGTAGAAGATGCAGAGGGAAAATTACCACTCGAATAACTTATGTGTGAGTCTGTTAGTACACTATCACTGTGCAGGATGCACATCTATCGCTGATGGCGTGTAAAATAAAAGACTTGCTGAGATCACTTGGCTGTAGGAGGTAGGGCTTCTTCTGGTTCCACACTTCTGATACGATGAAATATTCCCTGTTGAAAGCCGCCCGAGCGTCTGTCTATATTCGCTACGGGGGCGTACTAAGCGTGTGGGGGGCTTAAGCCGCTCTACCTGCCTACTATTGCCTTTATTTTATTTTTAAGCAAACTGTACATTAAACTATTCCTATTTTCTATTATTTACTATACAAATTAATCGCTATATAACTATTGTCTTGCACATCTCTCCCGCCGTGCGTCGTCCTCCGTGGTCGGCGCACCCTTTTCACTGGCTCGATGAGATGTCAGCACCACCAGCTTTTTCGTAGGTCTTCGTAGGGTCCCAGCTTTCGTACGTACGTCGACGGCGCGTACAATGCCGTCGGGTCCGGGGAAAGTTGCAGTTACTAATCCCCGGGGCCAGCTGTTGCGTGGAAGGGTTCCGTCAGCTATTAGTACTATATCTCCGACGTCTATTAGAGGGCCCTTCCCGCGCGGCTCCCGCCGGTATTGTAGCTCAGGTAAGTACTCACGTACCCATCTAGCCCAAAACATGTCAGCTAGACGCTGCGAAGCTCTCCAGTGTGCTCGTCCGATGAGGTCGGTGTCGGTGAAGGTGCCGACCGTCGGTGTTCGCGCTGGCCCGCCGAGGAGAAAGTGGTTTGGTGTAAGCGCCTCGGCGTCCTCTGGTTCTGTTGATACGTGGGTGAGGGGGCGGCTGTTTACTGTGAACTCTATCTCCGCTAATAATGTTGCTAATACTTCTTCCGTCGGGAAGCGTTCGTGTAAAACGGTGTTCAATGACGTCTTTACACTACGAACTAGGCGTTCCCAAGCGCCGCCCATGAACGGGGCGCTTGGAGGAATGAATCGCCACGCTATCATTCTTTTATTTGCTTCTTCTTGAGTCGCTTCGTCTATGGTTTGGCGTATTTCTCTGGCGGCTCCTTGCAAATTTGTCCCGTTGTCTGACCATATCTCAGTTGGGCAGCCCCGTCTGGCTACCATACGCCGTAGAGCCATGACTGCGGCGTTCGTGCTCAAGGAGCCCGCTATTTCCAAATGAATCGCTCTTGTTGTTAGACAAGTAAAGAGTGCCACGTATCTCTTTTGTCTCGTTCTCCCGACCGTGACATTTAGTGGTCCGAAATAGTCCACACCGGCGTATGTGAAGGCCCGCGTGTGGTGCGCGAGTCGGGTATGCGGGTGATTACCGGTCGGAGGCACTGGCGGTTTCTCTTTTCTTATGCGACATAATAGACATCTGTGTATGACGCTTCTTACCGTCGTCCTTAGACGCAGTATCCAATATTTTTGGCGACATTCGTTTATTGTGGCCTCTATGCCGGCGTGATGTAGTTGGCGGTGTACATGTTCTACATAGAGGCGTGCTATTCGGTGGTCGCCGTCTATAACGGGAGGTCGTTTGAATTCTTCATCAATCCCTGTGGCTGCGTCGATGCGCGTTGATATGATTATTACGCCGTTGAGTGTCTGTGTCGCGAGGCGTCGTAATCGACTGTTTTTCGATATTGTTTTCCCGTTGTTAATGTCGCGTAACTCTGCATCGAAGGATTCTTCTTGTGAGAGTCTTACTAGTAATTCTTCGGCACGTCGCAAGCACTCCGTGTCTATTGGTATGTGCCGCGGAGGCTGCGCTGATTGCGTTCGCTGTTTAACTGTATTCGAGGTACGACTATTTCGCTCCCACGACGAGTCCTTCTCTGCTTTTTTCTTGTTTCTTTTGTAATGGACGGTCTCACGTCGACGTCGTTTACAAAGCTGTACAAATTGTAGAACGCGTGCGGTTGATCTGTGTAGACGCTCCCATTTCGAGAAGCGTGTATAATCGGGTACACATTGTTGCACGGCACTTAACGATTTCTTTACTGTGGCGACTGCGACGATCTCTGCTTTCTCTTCGCCTGTGGCTATGTAGGGCTCGTCGGTCGTCGCTTCGGGCCATTCTTTTGGGTCGGCGAGTAGGAAGTCCGGTCCATGAAACCAGCGATGTTTCATGTCGAATCCAGCGGGTACGTCTCTTGTGGCGTCGTCGGCAACGTTGTGCTTGGTTGGCACCCATCTCCATTCATCGACCTTACTGTTTTCTTCTATGTCGGCGATGCGGTGCGCGACATATGGTCGATACGAACTGGCGCCGTTTTGTATCCAAGCGAGAACGGTGCGGCTGTCTGTCCAATAGGTCCTCTCGTTTACCCTTTGGTCATGCTCTTCTATCACGGCTGCTGCCATGCGACATCCCATTACCGCGGCTTGTAGTTCTAGTCGCGGTATCGATGTTAATTTCAGCGGGGCGACTCGTGCCTTAGCGAGTACTAACGATGTGTGCACGCTCCCGTCTTCGGTTGTTATACGCCAGTATAATGCGGCGGCGTATGCGGTTTCACTGGCGTCGACGAATGTGTGTAACTGTATGTTTACCGCGTTGCTATAGAGACGGTAACATCTCGGGATCTTGATGTTCTCGAGAGCTTGAAGGTGTGTCATCCACTCACGCCACTGTTCCGCTAGACTGTTTTCCAGATGGTCGTCCCAATTGATACCTTGACGCCATGTTTCTTGAAGGATTTGTTTCGCGCGTACTGTTACTGGCGCGGCGAAACCAAGCGGGTCAAAGAGAGACATAATCACTCTTAGTATGTCTCTTTTGGAAGGCTCCTTTCCTTCCACTATGTTCTCGGGCAGTCTCTCTAGCCCAAGTTGAATGACAAGTAGTCAGCTTGGGGGTTCCATTTCAGTCCCAAGACTCTCTCGAACTTTTCTTCCAGCAGCGTGTTCGGTTTCTGTTCGGCGGCACCCACAGCTACGGCTACGCTGTGACTATTCGAGGCCCATTGCCTCAGCTCGTAGTGCGCTTCTTTGTGGATGTCTCGCACGTCGCATGCTGTTCGAATCGCTTCTTCTACAGTTTTGAAACTTTGTAGATAGTCATCGACGTAGTGGCATTTTACTATTGCTTCGTAGGCTGCCGGGTTCGTTTCCTGGTATCTTTTGGCATTCGTGTCCTTCACGTAGATAGCTGTCGCGGGGGAGGACGTCGCTCCGAAGATGAGTGACGTCATTCTATACTCTCGCGGCGGTTGGTTTCCCCTCGCGGAGCCTCTCCATAAATACCGCTGAGCGTCGCGATCTTCTTTTCTGACTTTCACTTGCATGAACATCTCTGCTATATCCGCGGTCACGGCGACTGGATGTTGACGAAACCGCATCAGACCCCGGGTAGCGATTGTAATAAGTCGGGGCCCGTCAGCAAGTGATCGTTGAGAGACACTCCATTAGTTTTGGCGGCGGCGTCGTGACTATGCGGATCTTCCCCGGTTCATTACGTTGATCACGGGAAAGTGAGGAGATACCAAGTGTTGCTGTTCTTTTCTTCGGGAGCAAGTTCGGCGTAGCCCTTTTCTATTAGAGAGTTCATTGCGCTTCATATTTTTCGCGTAACTCCGGATTCTTATCTATTTTCTTCTCTGTTGACAATAACCGTTTGAAGGCGTTGTCGTAATTGTTTGGGAGTTTGACATCATTTTCTTTCCATAACAACGCAGTTTGGTAGCGACCGGTATCGTTTAGTCTGGTGTGCTCTTTTAAGAGTGAGAGAGCACGCTCTTCTGGGTCGCTTCGTGGTCGCTTCGGTTCTATTGTAAGCGAATCTATTGCGAAGTGACGGCGCAGTTGTTCGTTGAGATCTTCGAAAGCCAAATGATGTACTCGATGTGTGCCTTTTCCCAAACTTCGAGTTGTAGATCCATGCAGGACCCATCCTAACGGGGTGTGGGACGCGACCGGTTGATGTCGCTGTCCCTTTCTGACCTCCGTCGCTATCAGAAGGTGCCAGTTATCTTGGCCGATAAGTATTCTTGGTTGAGCATTTCTGTAGGTAACTTGCTCACTAATCTCTTTGAGATGGCTGCAGTTTGCTATTGTTCCGCTATTAATTTGCTGCGATGCTATCTTCAGGTTGGCGAACGTTCTTGCATTTATCTGTTGGCGAATTCCGTTCGTCCCTTTTAATGCGAGATTCACACGTTGAGATCGGTTAGCTGCTGTCTTATGGTCGCCGATCCCTTCAACTCGTAGCGGCTCGACGGGTCCCGATATGCCGCCTTTTCGCGCCAGTGTTTCGTCGATTAGCGTAACTGTTGATCCGTCGTCGAGGAGTGCGAACGTATCTATCTTTCCTTTTCTTCCTATTATTGTGACAGGAACTATTTTGAGATATGAACACGTGTTGCTGTGCTCCCAAGTTGAGGTGACGACTTCCTTTTCTTCTTGCTGTTTTGTAGATTTTTCGAAGTGCAGCAGTTTATGGTGGAATCTTCCGCAGTCGTTGATGTCGCATCGTTTGACGCGGCATGCGTGTTTTCTTGTTCGCTGTTTGAGACAGCGGAAACATAGCGAATGTTTTTTCGCAATGTCCCATCTGTCGTTTACGTTGGCTTCGGCTATCTGTGGACATGCCGGTGGTATGTGGCCCTGTGTGGCGCACACGTTGCATTCCGTTGAAGCTTCTGTTACGGCGTAAGCCTTGGCTGCAGGCCGTCTGTTTGTTGCTGCGCTTGACCCTTCGGTGATGGCCTCCGGTTGGGCGTATGGGCTGCATCGGTCGGCTTCGCGTTGGAGGAAGCGCGACAGTTTTGTTAAGTCGGCTTCACCTTCCTTCTGTTCAGCTGCGAAGTCAAACCAGCGGTACCGTAGCGCCGGAGTCAATTTTTCTATAATCGCCTTTGTCACCTCAGGATTGTACATGTAGTGTTCTTTGCGCAATGCAGCGATTGTTGCTACGCTATTAGCGACTTTGTTCGCAAAGATGCAGAGCTCTCTCGGTGAATCAGATGGACGCGTAAGTGCGCGTAAGTGCTCTAGTTCTGTAAGTGCGATGGCATCAGGGCGGCCGAATCGGGTTTTCAATGACGCTATTATTTCGTCCGGTTCGGCGCACAAGATCAGCAGGTTGTCGACAGCTTCTCTTGCCCGTCCTCGTAGTGCGTGTCGCAATCTTGCCATGTTTTCTTGCTTCGAAAATGCTGTTGACGATTCATTGTAGGCTGCACTGAACGCGAGCCATTGTGAGTGCGATCCATGGTAGATCGGTAGTTCGAAGTGATGGCGAGTTGCTGGCTGTGCTGTTTTCGCAGCGAGGGTGATTGCTGCGGCTAACTGTTGTATGCTCCCGCCGGTGTAGATAACGCTTTCGAAGGTTTCTCTGTGTCTTCTATCCAATCGGTGACACGGCGCTCCTTTTCCTTTTGGCGGGAAATGGCTTCTTCGATGTCGCTATCTTCCTCCTCATCACTGTCTTCCGCTTCTATGACAGCGATGCGAGCACTGGCGAGTTTGACTTGCAATCTAGCTAAACTCTGCCCTGGCTTGGGCGAGGCGTGTAGCCTTTCGAGAAGCTTGGCTATGTGTGGACCGTGCCGGTTTTGAGGGTTGAACCGGTCGGCTATGCTCTGCCTCCTTTAAAGTGGTCGTCGATGGTGGCGTCGCATCCGTCGCGCTGTCGGTCCCCGTAGAGCTTGTCCGAGTTTTATCTGTCCACTCGGTGTCGGAATCTGTAGCTTCTGCGGAGGACTGTGGCGCGTCTCGCAACGGATCCGCTCGAGGCAGGGGCTCCGATTGTGGTGAGGCCCTGCTGCGGTTATTCCGTTCGACGGAGCGAGTAATCGGCATCTTCTATTTAACACGGAGAAATCCGGCTCGAAGGACCAATATGTGCAGGATGCACATCTATCGCTGATGGCGTGTAAAATAAAAGACTTGCTGAGATCACTTGGCTGTAGGAGGTAGGGCTTCTTCTGGTTCCACACTTCTGATACGATGAAATATTCCCCTGTTGAAAGCCGCCCGAGCGTCTGTCTATATTCGCTACGGGGGCGTACTAAGCGTGTGGGGGGCTTAAGCCGCTCTACCTGCCTACTATTGCCTTTATTTTATTTTTAAGCAAACTGTACATTAAACTATTCCTATTTTCTATTATTTACTATACAAATTAATCGCTATATAACTATTGTCTTGCACAATCACCTTCATTGAGCGTCAAGATTGTATGACGTATGTTCATTCGGTGCAGATGTATTGGCACTGTGTCAAAAGACTAACGCCAAGGTAAGGTCACACAGACCAATAAGATTTATGTTCAGTATACACGTTTGCAATTCTGTACCAAGATATTCTTGTAGATTTCACCGTTTCTGATTCATGTAGCAAAAATATTGTGCTGTAGCCATCCTTAGTGGCGCATTAATATACTAATTCTGGAAGTACTATTCCTCATAACCTAAACTTTAGCATTATGTTTTTATTGTATATGTTTGTGAATACAAAGACCATAGCAAGTGTAAAGGAATTGACAATCTAAATTAGAAAAAATAAGTAAAGAATAAAAACATGTCTCTAATTCTAAATCGGAATAGACAATAGAAATCGTATACCTAACCGTAAGTTCACACTGCTGTAGCTCTCACTAAAAATATCATTCAGGAATATGCAAATTAACTGCTCGAAAATAAATATCAATGTTATTTTAAAGCATCTATTTTTATAACATTAAAAATTATATATCCAAACGATTCCAGTAGATTGATGACACTGGCTGAATCATCAAATATCATTAATCAAGAAATATAAAAAGAAAATAGAGGAAATATACGCAATGTTATTAAATCCACTTCATTTCAAATTTAGAATGCTTCAGTCTCGATTGAACTGGCGCGGCGCGTACGCCGCTCGCGTGCCGTTCGCAAATGTTCAAAGAAGCTCTTTGAACGTGTTCATTAATAGTTACAAGTGCTTGTTTATACGATACAATAACAGTGAAGTAAAACGCAGTATTCTTTACTATTAATTCCTACTTATTCATTATTTGTCACTCAATGTTGTTCTATAAATACAAATAAAGTGTTTAAACACAAATATACGGATATAAATGTGTTCGTCTTATTATAAATAATGAGTCAAGTTATTGGTTAAAGCTATTGCGTTAGCGGCTTATGTTTATAAAACGGTTACCCAGACCGACTATTGTGCATATCGTAAATATTGTTACACGGTAGTTAACGACGGCCGACAGCATGACTGTGATTGTCTTTGTTTGTTTTTATTCTAGTTAACTGAACAAGTATAGCTTTTATACCTTTTTGTTCCTTGTTTACGTAAAAGCGACCTTACATAATTTGTCAGTAAATCAAAGGATTTACTTTAAAATATTAATATCATATTGAGCAAATAATGCAGGTCCTCATTTATGACAGGTTTCTAACAAAACTTTGTCATTTCATTTGCATTTATACATATACGTAATTGGTTTTGTATACTAAATCTTGGTTTCCTTTTGTATGGAACTCGTCTAGAATGACTTCTACCAATATAATCTGTTCAATATTTTGCTTTATTATCTTCAATTAATATGTTAAACCCATCGAAGTATTAACTGTTCTATTCTAATTTCTTATTATGTTTTCCACTTAATGTAAATTTAAATTTGCCTTTTTCTTTAGCTCTTAATCTAAACCTGAACAGTCCGAGTACAAGTGGGTGAGGATAATGTTCTAATTTATTTACGTAACCAGAATAAAGAAAAATTGTGGGTGTAAATTTATTCATAGACTGCAATGATGAATTTCAATTAAAATATTATTATTTTTTTATAAATTCGTAATTCATTTGAAGTAATTTAATTAATTTGGCAACCTTTACAGAAACCAGTCTCAATGGAAATTTAATTTCACCTCTGATATATTACTAGGAATTATTCACACGATTCTAGTAGATATTCAATTGACTTAAATGTTATAATAGCGTGGCCTAGCTTTGCCTGGAAACTGTTCCTTAGGACTTAAGACGGGTGCATCGACTCCGTCTGCGCGGTTTTGTTATATTCGTGACATTAACGTTTTAGTCCGTCTCGTCTGCGGACCGATTTATTTTGATATGCAACGCAAATGGTCATAAGTCATGCAAATGTATAGATCCTTCCGGCGAAAAGAGTTACAATTATGATAATTCTTATGTGTGATTTTCGTTTGAAAAAAGAATATTTATTAAACGTAATCATTCAGTTTTTGTTTTTCAATATCATTTGTTTTTTACATTTACATTTTGCATTTATAAAATTTTTCAACAGTATTGAAAATTAAAAATTTAGATAACATTTTGTTGTAGGAAAGTTTTACCCTTATCAATTAGTATCGTAACACCTGTCCTGGGCATATCCCGCCCAGCTACGTTCTCTAAGCATATATTAAAATACGTACATACTCGTATATTAGTGTAGTGTAATCGTAATTGACCTAGATTGATTTACTAAAATATATGTGTATATTTGTTTTTTTTTTATTACTATAATATCTATACTATACTAATATAATAAAGCGTAAACACACACTTCTTTGTTGCCTAAGATGTCAGCAATTACAGCATATTTTTGAATAATTCTTCTTTTTAATAAAAAGCCTTACACTTACGTCATGCTTTAGGCTATATATTTTCACGCTATTAAACTAAGCGGGTAAATAAATTGGATAAAGATACTAATGTGGGAAAGAGACCATAAGATGCTGCCAACATCAAGGAAGCAAGATTGCCATGGTTTGTCATCATTTTGACATTTGAAATTGATAATTTGACAAATGTAATTAAGTTTTTATAATTCAATGCGGATGAAACCGCTCGGGAACAGCTAGTAGATTATACAAAGAAAACTAGGTACATTATGATTTTGTACATTAAGAGCGCGTGCACACATTTGACTAAACTATCGCACAACTGTTTAACTACTTTCGCTTTGATTCCAATTAGCTAACATAGAGGTGCGTGCACTACTCGATTTTTAGTTGTGCAACTAAACAGTTGAATTGGATACAAAACAATCGACAATCGAACATCAGTTGTGCGATGTTTAGTCAAAGGTGTGCGCCCTCTTACGGAGAGTGAAATCTTTCCTGTATTATAGTTGGTATATGATCTTGATGGATATGAAAAAATAGGTATCTAAATAATACATGCTAATCTTTTCAAGACAGCGAACATGTGTACTACATCATGCATTTCGTGTTCTCATTTTTAAACAGTGCGTCTAACATTTGTTCGACTTTCAAAGCTAAATCTAAATCTGTCAATGTCTTTTAACAGAATTACTCATTCAGTATTAAAACACATTTTTATCGAAAGTCAAATTGTTTTCCGAAAATTGAATTCTTTATACCAAGATTAAGTTGTATATATGTTGTTGTTGTGATGATATAATTTGTGGTCGAGAATCTCAAAAAACAATCCAATTCTACATAATCACATTTGACGTATAAATAAAAAATACGTAATATTTTTTTTTTTTTCTAAAATATTAGTAGATTTTTGTTAATTTACTAATATTTCCTTTAACCATTCCAACTAAGCTCTAGGCTTGTGCTAGGATATGGTTCACGACAATAGTCGAATGGCGAGATTCGAACCCTCGACCTCACGATCGGTACTCCGTACCCCAAACCATTAGGCTATTGGCGCTTTATTAATATTATCCGATAGTAGTAGTAGGATGATGTAAACTATACTATGTGATATCATAAATTTATTATACGCAGACAGAACCAGTAAACTCTATTTGTATAGAATTTATAACAATCGTAAACAAATAAAGCGACCGTTTTCAAGGGATGATATGTATAAAACCGAATGCTCGACAAAATCCTTGTAAAGAATGCAATATACGTTCACCAACGGCTACGGATTTCCAACGAATTCACTTCGTATATTTTTTTGAAAGATTTCGCTGTGGATTCCTAGCTTACATTTAGTTCGCCGGTTATTCACATAACAGATTTTCCTGGCAATAGCTGGGAAAAGAAGAGCAATACTTTCGTATTTTATAACGTCATTATAATTAAAATCTTTGATAATACGGTGTTGAAAAAAATTAAAGCAGTCGACGCTACGCAGAGAATTAACTCGTGATTACCTAATCGTTTATTTAGCGTTGCATTAACACATTGCTCATGAAATCGGATTCTATGTAAACGCCCATCGCGTCATACAGACAATCGTAATCCAACTATTGAATACTCCACATTCTTTTTGCAGCGTAATAACAAAAAACATTGAGTGATTATTTACATTAAAAACAATGGAGTGCGGTCGCCTTGCCAGCGGAGTGAGTTGGAGCGGCCATTCGTTCACGTCGTCCAACCCGAGCATACCATCCGTCGTGATAGAAGATTGCACAGAACAGGACAATCAAACTGTGAACGATAACTATTACATCAGCTATCCAGAAGACGAAAGCGATTTAAACGCTACCATCATCGCAAATGATCTGAACGTTAACATCGACGTTTACAAGAATTCTCGTTTCCCAGCCGAGGAAGTTTTAAATGGCGAGATAAGTGAAGACAGGGATGCTATAGAACTAATGAAGGGAGAAGCAAAAAAGTTGGAGGATTATAAGTTGTGCGAGGCAGTTAACGACTTCGACATTGAGTTGGAAGGCGGGGAGGCAGTGCCTATAGTGTACGTGGCGACGACGCGCGCCGCGCGGCTGCAGCGAGCCTTGCGTCTCTCCGGACTCAAAAAGGTTTGCTTGCTTTTATTCTCCGCAAAGTATTAATTTTAGCCTCATTCCTTTTACTTTGTGGGTAACTTTTAAAAAGCGTTTTGTTGCGCTTTATCCGTATCGGTAAAGTTTTGACAGTTCATTAACAAGAAATGAAGAATACTTTAATTTTTTACCATTTTTCTTAAACTTCCAGACAGTTTAATTATTTAAGAAGAGCTCCATAATGATATACCGTTTAAAATATTTAAACGTTCAAAACGTTAATGGAGAAAAAATATTTAACCTTGATTGCAAATATTATATTATACCGAACAATTATGTTTTACTCTTCAAACTGATTCTGATATCGGAATAAATGCCATGCACTTGATGTATAAATTGAGACGTATATATATGTTTATTATACGTAGTTAGGATGCAAAATCAAGTGAGATCCGTCAGTGGACACAGCACGGGCCATTAGCTCTCCGTCGGCTCTCCAATTAGGCGGTGATGCACACGACTAGTTCTTTTGTTCCTTTAACTCGTTGCGCATTGTTTTCTCTTCACTAACGTTACGTCCGTATGTACACATACATGCAACTTGTTAGTTCTATTTGCATTCCCTTTCCCCTTTTTTCGTTCCTGAATTGTAATTACAAGGACGTTTTAATATGAATGTTCCAGAAACTCTATTAGTTTTCATTTTCTGTTCGTAGTGCAACATTAGTGATTATTTTTCTGTTGTTATTTGTCAAAAGAGGACTGTTAACGTTGTTAGTTTGTAATCTAGCTAGTTATATTATCAAATTATAGATTTCCTTGTTATCTGATTATTGTAGTGTTTGCTAAACCGTTTTGATGTAGAAATTGATGTAATTTGTCAATCTTGTACCGTGTATCCTTTTTTGTTAGTCATTTACAATATCAAGATCGTACGAAATGTACATCTCGTCACACGATGGTTCGTGTAAGGAGTGCCGCGGGCAATGCTAACTATAAATATAAAATTTACAGCCTCGAGTTACAGACCTGTTTAAGTGATAATTACGTTTTGGCTTGTAATCGAGTAGTTCCATATAGGAGTAATGTAAAATCGACAATTTTAATACAAGTACACTATAATTGCGAGATCGATTGATAGACGCGACACTTATCTTTTGGCATGTATTTTCCTAGGTTGTTATTTACTTAACCCTCTGGCGTAGCCTATTTTGGTGTTTTATGAACAGTGGCATATTTATTAAATTATAGATTTAATATGTATAAAATTTATCAAGCAAGATTTCGGTTGAGCACACGAAATTAGGTTATCGTAATGTAAATAAATGTGTTTATACACTTCTTATCGGGTCTCTTTTTATCGCGAACGTAAATAAATGGTTGAGTGTTGATGATATTTGATTTATATAACTAATAATGATTACTTTATAATACTATGACCCTTATAGTGGTAAATGTCCTACTAGTAATCTATTAAAAAGTGTAATTTCGAAGTCTACAAATTTTGATATTGTGTTTCACCACAAATTTTTGATAATGTTTTAATTTATTTTGTACAAGTATCAGTAAAATAAATAAATTTCGAATGAATATACTGTGAAATTCAATTTAACCGCAAAAGCGAATCCCGAAATCTGGCCGGTTGTCGGCAACTATTCAAAGCATTTGACACAAAGCTCGTATAAAGCTCGGAATTGGAGCGCGATCAATTTTTAAATAATTCACTTGAGCGTTGCTAATTTTGTTTGCTAACCGTACTCAAATATTCTATTTGTAAACAAATTGTGCTATAATATTTAATCATACTAATATTATAAATGCGAAAGTTTAGATGGATGGATGGATGTTTGTTAGAGTTTGTTGCCTAAACGGCTGAACAGATTTCAATGAAATTTGGCATAGACCTAGAGAATAGTCTGGAAGAACACATAGGATACTTAGTTTTGTTTTTTTTTATTCCACGCGGACGGAGTCGCTGGCGAAAGCTAGTTTTATTATAAGTATATTGTAACAAAAATTTAATTATTAGGAGAAAAAGTTTATTTAAAAATTCTTGTTAATAAAATAATTAATTCTGCTTCGTTTAGTTCGATCTTCTAAAAGTCTCACTAAGAAATATGTATATTTTATATTATAATTAAAATATATGTATTTCGTGTTCCCAGAATTATTTTCTTTGATGACTGGAATTGTAAGAACATAGAGGACACTCGTTGCTAACTTGATTTCTTTTCACTTTCTTGTCAAAGGAGCGAATACTCGGTATAATTTGTACTGTTAACAAACCGTAAAGAATATATTCAATTAGAAAAACAAGTTATTAATAATCATTTATTTATTAGAACGTATCTTTTGTAAGCAAAATTAACAGAATGAGATAGAAAATATCTTCATATAGTTTTTTTTTTCCACAATGTTTATTAAAATATAATTATTTTACTTATCTTATAAATTTCGCGATCATTACTCTCGTGAATAAAGCATGATATGCCGTATTTTGACTTCAAGAAGTGAAATAAATTTTGAATAGATTCAAGTCTTAATTGCCGTGTAAAGTTTGCGTCGTGTTTAAACTATCTTTTGGAGACGGCTCGGAGCGAACCGCAAGCAACTTGAATAACTTTGAGGTGCAGACCGCTCTTGTTTTACGGTTGTCATGGTTACTTGTCTTTACTTAGTCATAGTATTATATCAAGTTAGTGACGTGACTGAAATATTCTCGAAAATCTTATAGAAATGTTTTTTAAACCGAGGAATTTTATAGAGTTTCGTCACGAATTGAAACAAAAAACATTTGAATGTTTTGATTACAAATAAATAAAGAGTTGCCATGAAAATATGGCAACTATAATCATAGTTGCCATGTATTGTAGATACAAGTCTTGAACTGTATTATAATTAAAACATCTAATCAAGTTTATATCTCATATTGAGAGTATCACCGAAAATTTAGCTTTTAATCAGTCGTACGTAAATACTTGAGAAATGACACCGACTTCCTGTTACACAGACGGATTTCTAGACGGGCTAATATCTGTTTGTAGCTATCCACTCTTATGGTAAAGGCCTTAAGGTTGAAAATCGATTATCAATATAAGATCAGTTTCGTAAATTCACTGTTGGCACCGATGTGACATTACTCGTATGCGAGTTCACGTCGCCTGAGGCTAGAAGCGACTATTGTGTTGTGTCTGTACTACGTTAAATTGTTGTTCACTTCAGTTAGAAAATGATAAATATGTTAGCTTAACATAAAGGTGGTTTATCGTGTTTACAATGGAGGTAAAACATTGCTATCTATTTATTTAATTTGTGTTTATGATGTCTAAATTTATGGTTTATTTTATTTTATTTTATTTTTGAGGTTAAGGTTTTATTGTTTATTAAATTCCGAAGTTAATTTTATGTTATTTAAATAATAACTGAAACTGAAGCACTAGTATTTTTAATTTATTTGATGTATACTTCTATAATTTAACAATAACCAATAGGACATATGTATCGTATATCGTCTCGTTATAATTATTTATTCCTCTTCCAATTGCGTTATTTCTTTAGTTTAGTTCTTTAATGATTATACTAGAATGGTTTTGTTATATCAAGAGCCTTATTTAAGTTACGAATGTCAAATAATACTAGTAATAATTCTAGCGTAATATTTGTACTATGTTTTCGTCACCTTTTGTCTCGGATAGAACACACAACTCGACCTTCTTTCTTCTTCTTTTGATAAAACAAAAATATGGAAATGTCTGGTGCAAACGAAATTTGCTACGACAAAATTAAAAGTTTTAATTTGACTATTTCGTAAACCACGGAAACTTCCGCACAATGGACACTTTGTGCCGGATACGGCTGTTCTGTTTAATTATATTTGTTAAAATATCGTTTATAATATTCATTAAAAATATAACTACATTTGAAATCAAAATAATAAACAAATTAATTAAAAAGTTTAAATTAGATATTTTTTTTTTGTTTGTCTAGTTTAATAATAATTAAATAGTCACAATTTCATAGTATTTTAAAATTGCATGCATCTAAATGGAACCGTCTAAATGAATGTCATTTTAAACTAAAACAAAAAACTTTAATCTACAAATATTACCGAATTGTTTAGAGTGAAAGTTTTATACATTTGGGGTCTTTTTAATAATTTATTTGGAGAATGTTTTCAGACTAATGAAGTTTATTTTTAATTCAGCAGTACTTGAGCCAAGCGTTCTCAGAATCTCAATTGGTTTCCTGGCAAAATTTCAAATGAAATTGAAAATTACCTTCCCCGGTGTCGTTACCCTTATTTTTGATTATTTCTAAATGACAATCTTTTTGATGATATTTACGAAATTACCTAACTTTTAATTTTTCTGTAACTTCGCTACGAACAAGGAATAATATTTTGCATTGCAAATATTATATTATTCTAATATTACCCGATAATATAATAATACCTGATGTTATCATTGAATTAGAAGTGAAGTAAACAGAGTATATTAATTGTTCAATTTAGTAGAAATATTTTTCGTTTTTAAAAATCTCAAACGTCACTCACTCAATCTCAAACTCACCACTTACTCGTAGATGGTTGTATTAGATATCCTAATTAATCTAATAAATTCACATATTAAGTCATTGTCTCCAATGAAGATAATAAACGGGAAAACTTAAGATTGAACAGTAGACGAATAATTTTCTTTAACATTTAAATAATATCCGTTAAATTTATACAGAATTATCCGCGGTTTCTCATCAATCTATTTCGCATTCCGTTCTAACCCAATTATCTTTTTTCTTATTCTTCAGAGTTCAAGAGCAGAACGTGCTTTTAGTAACAAACTAATTAATTTTTACTCATTTACAAGACGTCGTGGGCCGTCTTCGAATGACTAAACATTATGAGACTCATTTTTCTTTCTTTCACATTTTAATGGAAGTTTTCTTAATATAATGTCGACTTTTTTATTAAGAGGGATATTCATAATGCTAATATTTTTTACACAAAGTAAATTAATAGATTTCATAAAATGATCCTTTTAGTATTCATCGACTTTAAGAAGGTGTTTTTTTGATAGCTAAGACAAATTAGTAACGAAATTTTGAAACATAAATTAATTAATTTATTTCATTTGTTTCAGGTAAGCGAGAACATTTTTGTTAAACCAATTAGCAAGATTACCGTGTAAAGGTAAAGGAAATGCAATATGATTTTGCATTAAAATATTAATAAACACAGTTAATAATGTCATCATCAGGATGATGCCTACAAAAAATCAGATGACGGCATGTTTTTGTACGGGTGTTTAGGCAGTGGAAACCTGCTTTATAGACAGTCTGTCGTATCGTTAAAACCAATATTAACCGCGTGTTATCACACACTGACAGCGTAATCTTGTGAATCGCTGCTTTAATTTACATAAAGACGACGTGAATAGTGATGTCTGATAGCATCGCTGTCGAAAGCCTTACTACGACTCGTAGACATACGCAATCAATTTATATTCACTTATGAACTCCTGGTAACTGGAGTTAGGGTTTCATAACATTTTTAAGTGGCTGATTTTATTAATACTTTTTATAGTTTTAATGACAAATGACGATCAAAATTTTTTTAAACGATATCAAAAACAAGTGCAATCTAAATAAAATTTAATAGTGTAACAATATTTTATTTACAATCTAAATGTATGTATCGAATATAGGAGCACTCTGTTGATCTGCATTTGTTTGTGCCCTGTATGTCACCTATCAAGTGGCAACATATTTTATGAGATAAAATATTGTTCAAACAGTAATATTTTCATGTTGTACACCATTATTAAAAGTGCTATTTGTAAGCACATTTTATTTAACAATTTAAGTTATTTAATTTTTATAAACAAAATGTAATAAAAAGTTAAGCAGTCTACTTTGTTAATTACAAATAAATTTACTCATTCAAGAAGTAAAATTAGAAACTTTAGCCGTAAATAACCCGCTTAAGAATAGTCTAGATTCTAGATCTCGATATAATTAGGATTTGAAATTTATTTGCTTTCAAAGTTTATAAAATTATTGTTTGGTTATAATGGAAGGCTTGATATAACTCCGCTATCGGAGGGTTTGCTGAGACAATTTTAATTGAGAGGAAATGCGTAAAGTTGAGTCTACATCGACACGAAATATTAAACACGTTTTAGAAGAAAAGATTGCGAACATCTGACGTAGTCTGAAAGGATTGCATACCATTATGCATATAAGCTTTATAACCTTTTGTACTGCGATATAAATTTTATTCTAATTATTTTGCCTCTATTCTAATTATCTATCGCAAAATCTCAGCAAAAAATTACATAAGCTTTATTTAAAATTAAATATTTTACCATTTAAATTGTGCATAACAACGTAAAAAAACGTAGAAGAATTTCCGTTTACCGTAAATGTAAATAATTCAAGTAGCGCGTGTGAACTATGCTCAAGTAAAGGTCAACGACCTCGGAAGTTTTCTCGACGGCTCTCATGCGTCTTCATACGTTTCGCAGTAACTTAATTAAGCTAACTTAAGCGAGGAAAGTCGTCATTAAAATTTAACACGCGGTGGTAATAACTGGTAACAGCTGCGACCTCTTTTTTAGGTCAGTAAACTTTATTATGTAGTAACAGTGATATGCATTTGAACTTCAACCTCCTTGTTAGTAAGTAGGTTTGATTAACTAACTACATGTCTGTTAAAATGCCAATTTGCTATATATGGCTCCCTTTATTGTGGTTTTAGACTTATCTATGTTACTTGTTAGGAGATTAGAGATATGTATCTTTTCAAACGTGTCGTTCTAATGATTTCAACGGATTTTTAGATAAACAATTTGGCTTCCACTTGATGTACAACTACATGAATAAAAATAGAATAGAATTTTGTTATCAATAGTCTAAGAGATTACCAACTCAAATTCTGCGTTAATAATTCGGCAGAAAAGGATTTCATGAAATTCCCGTACGCTACCGTTTCCCCACTATACAAAAAGTCTATTTTCCGCTGAATATTCAAGTGAAAATTCGTTTAGAAATGTACCATGCGCCTCGATTCAAAATGCTTCAAATAGTTTTGATTTCGTGCTGAACTATTTTAAATTTTATCCCAAAGTAATACGGTCCCAAATTAAATAACACTGCGAATTATTTCTTTTTCAAGATGTTTGGCGGATCATCCGATAAGTTTTTTATCTGTTTTGCTTTAGCTTATTAGAGCGTGCTTAACTTCATTCAATTTGTATTTTATTAATTTTATATAGGTTTTAATATATTAAATACTAGCTGTTCTCGTGCGGCTTCATCCGCATGAAATTATAAAATTTTTATTTTATTGTTTACATTTGTCAAATTATCAATAGCAAACGTCAAAATGACATGACATGACAAACCTTAGCAATCTTGCTTTCTTGATGTTGGCAGCAACTTATGGTCTCTTTCTCACATTAGGGTTTTTATCCAAAATATCTACCCCCTAAGTTTAATGGCGAGAATATATATAGCCTGAAGCGTGACGTGACTGTAGGGCTTTTTATTAAAAAAAATATTCAAAAATGTGCTGTAATTGCTGACATCTTAGGCAACAAAGAAGTGTGTGTTTACGCTTTATTATAATAGTATAGATTGGTATTAATATTAAATGGTAGTATGCACTACTCTTTGTTCAAAACTATATTGCATTGCGTTCGAGAAATATTGCTAAACTCTATACTGATTAAGTTATTAAATATAAAGTAAAGCTTATATTATGTGGCTCTTAGATTACATTTCCGCATAACAAGGTAGTCTCATCTTATGTAGTTCATTATAAAATTTTCTCACGTAAAGAGAGCTCATTTCCTCATTAGACGGTCCACTTATTCATTAGAAGGACTTAAGCTATTCATGATCCGATATAATTACTTAACTAATTGTACACTCTGCGAGCTCTGAAAAGCGCTAGTGGCTTAGGGGTTCAGCACTTGTAATGGTCCTGAGTTCGAATCCCGTCAAATACTGATATGTTTTTCAATTTACGAATTTAATATGTACATTTATCCGACGTCCTTACGGGAAAGAAAAATACCGTGATGTAATCTGCACATATGAAGATGTCTACTCACCCTTAGCATATGCTACCCTTTGTGGAGGCATATAGTTTTTTTATTATCCTAATTTAGCCACAACAAAGTTTTTATTCTTATTCGTGGAGTGTTTCGCTGATGCGTTGCGCACGACGTTCTGCTATGTGATACGTTGTGTCCCCAGGCATTGCTGTGTGTGTGTTCGCTGTAAGGTTAGTCTGCGTGTATTGTATAGTGAGGTTGAACTAATTTAACCATTTAGGAGACATAAAGTGAGGTGACAATGATTATTATTTATTTATTTATAACTTTATGCACAACAATTAATATAAAAATGCTTAAACTATGTTAATACAAAATATTTGCAAGGGCGGCCTTATTGTTATGAGGAATATCTTACAGGCAACCTAGTGGGACAGGAGAAGCTAGACAAAACACAAGGGTATTTAATACATATATAATAACACTAACACAAATATATATTATATAATATATAAATAAATAATACAAAGATTATATATCATCACAATTTAATGGCGATCCCTTATAAACGTTAAGTCACCTCCCTAACAATTAGGGTATTTGCGATTTGAAATTTTACATTACACATTCACTGACTAATTTTGACAGAGCTTGCCGTTTGCTCGTGTTGCAAAATCCAGTCATTTTCGTATCATGGAAAATTCCGTGAAGCGATTCCCCGCTTCTGAAATATTCGCGAGCGGGTATATTCGGGAGATATTTACGGCGTAAAATTTACTTCGTCGGCACTGACTGATCAAGCGTTACGGAGTTAATGACGCGATCTCTAAACCCTGATCGGTACTGCCGGTGGATACACGATTGTTATTAATTTTACTCTGTGGAAAAATAAAAAAGATTACCTGAGCAGAATACAAATAAGTATAGAAATTAATATGTGATTACTGTGTTACTTACCATAATATTGGGGAACTGATCTTACCAATATTATAAATGCGAAAGTTTAATTGATGGATGTTTGTTAAAGCTTGTAGCCTAAACCGCAGAACAGATCTTGATGAAATATGGCTTAGATGTAGAGGATAGTCTAGAAGAACACATAGGCTACTTCATTTTTTTAATTCCACGCAGACGAAGTCGCGGGCGAAAGCTAGACTACAACAAGAAGCCATCAAAACAAAAGTTAGTTGAAATGTAATTCATTTTATAGTATGTTTTGAAGCATATTATTAACAGCATAACAACTAAATACTGTCTGCCAAATATACAGAGGTTAGAAAAAAAACTAACGCGGATATGCAACAGTGCGATAATAATACGGTGAGCTTGGCAACAAGCCAAGAACACTAGGTTCGAATCGGCTTAGACTAAACTATGGCGAGAATAATAGTAAATAAATGTATTTACACCTACTTCTTTAAAATAGCGTTAACAGTTTTATAGAATTTTATATAAACGACTACTTTGTTTAAACTGAATTAAATAAAACAGTTGTTAAATAAAATACAAAAGAATTTTAAGCCAACATCAAATAAAGACAAAATGTTATATTGTTGTATAGTATATAAAGGTATTACAAAACGGACTACTACATATCAGAAAAAAAACATATTACATAATAATGATGTACTTTTAAAATGGAGAAGTAAATAATGGCGGGATAAATTTATGGCGCGAAAAAGAGTTATGATAGAGTCGAGTCGTATATCAACGTTAATCGACCAGATTAATTATATCCTAGGAGAAAAAATAATTTATACATACGTACAAATGCATAATTATAAAAAAATCAATCTCTGGTGCCGTTATTTTGAGCTGTGGTATCGTTTATAGGTTAACTAGCTAAAAAATAATAAAAAAATAGCCTATGTTACTCACTACTAAAGTACCATTTTAATGGTGAAAGATTTTTTCAAATCGGCCCAGTCGTTTTTTAAGTTATTTCAATACACACAAAAATTCAAATCTTTCTTCTTTATAATATTAGTATAGATGTAAAATGGAATAAGTGCTAAAATCTAGACTTTACGTTTTACGGAATCTCCAAGGGTTTATCTTATTAATGAGGATTTATAATATCGACGCCGCTAAGATCCCAGCGAGTTTGTTTTCTTCACAATATATTACACTTAGCTCGGGATTACCCAAAGCTTCACATAAGAAGATATATTGTAGGCTTAGTTCATCGATTCTGTTACATTTGTACATCTTAGAAGGTTCGAGAGCTTGCTAATTAAACATACCATATAAAGACCATTAATTGGTACACTTTGTTAGAAAAATGTTTAAATATTTTTTTGTAACCTGTGAACAGTATATTTTGCTTTACGATAAAAATTTTTTTTTTTGAAAGTTACATTTTTATTTACGTAAATTTATAATAAATGTGCTTCTGCTATTTCTAAACTAATGTTTAGATAAATTAGTTAAACGTATATTCGTTAATAATTTAAAAAAGCAGTGAATTTTAAGTTTCAACTTGTATGTAATAAAAATATTTTTTTCACTTGATAATTCTTTTTAAGGACGCCGACGTCCATGTGTCGCCCGACATTTTTTTTAGGATTGGAATGCGGACGCCTTTAGGGGCATTATACGTCTTCCGTGACCCTATATAAAGATTTCAATATTATAAAAATGATTTAAAACAACTGGTCATGTATAAACTTTATCAAGAGAGAATATAATAAAATCTTTGTTGTTCTTTGTTATTTGACTAATATATTTCATAAAAAATAAAGACAAAAATCTACTAAATGGTTGTTTGAGCTAAAAGAATTACTCTAGCATACCACGCAATCAACCACAGAGGGGCCAACATAACGAGCCAACAAAACTTTTATCACAGCACGTATGCAAACGCGACGTTCTATAAAACGGGCAGGTGTTATTTTACGACATAATTGGAGACGAGATTCGGCCGTAAATAACGTATAAACCCATTTGTGATTTGACTTTTAAGACCTCATTCACACACACGTATTAACCAGTTTCGTTGTTTACATCATTCTAACCGTAGGTTTCCACTGTAAAACACTCGTATATAAAATCACATCCCTCTCCTCCTCTTAAATAAAATAGAGAATAACATATTTTAATATCAATGTTAAGGCAATGGAATCGCACGTTAATCATGTATGCGTTACAGTTCAACGTTGATTTGTCGTTAAATCAAATATTGCGGACATGCTTCTAATCACGAATCGAATGTTACGTGCTCTGTTTAAATAATCAATTTCCACTTGCAAACTGCGAACGATTAGGTGTTTATACGCAGTTAATTTTGTTTAAATTTCCTGATTTAAATTGATTTAGAACTTTTAAATGAATAGTCGATTTCACCCCATCTTGAATCTATTAAAATTCGCCGTTTAGACTATGACCACCTACGCTACAATTTTTATAAATGTAGTATTTATATTAATGAATAAGCTAAAGTATAATGATACTAGCTTTCGTCCGCGACTCCGTCCGCGTGGAATTAAATAAAAACAAAAGTAGCCTATGTGTTCTTCCAGACTATCCTCTACATCTATACCAATTTATCAAAATCCGTTCAGCCGTTTAGGCTACAAACCCTAACAAACATCCATTTATCCATCTAAACTTTCGCATTTATAATATAAGTATGATGTGTTTATGTCAAGAATCATATTGCATACGTCATCAAATAGCCGATACAACCAGGTTATTACTAATGACATTCGGCCCCATCAGTCATGTCACAGTTGCGGGTAGAGCTAACATCGGAACACATCCATCGCGTGTTACATAATGACACAAATCCTTTATTCAAATTACTATCGGTCATTTATTGTGTATTTCGCCTGTACAAAATAAATTGGCAAATTCTTTTCTTAATTTTATTTTTGTTATTCAAAAGCGATTTGGTTTTGTTTATTGTGGCTACTATTATAGATAATGTTATGATATTATCTGTTCTAATTTTTGAATTGTATTAGATAATATCTTACTAAAATTATAAATGCGAAAGTTTATATAGATGGATACGATGAAATTTGGCATAGATATAGAGCATAGTCTGGAACAACACCTAGAGAACGCACTTTTCTTTTTTTTTAATTCTACGCGTCGGAGTCGCAGACGAAAGCTGGTTTTTAATATTTCCCTGATGGTTGTCTTATTCTATAAGAACTACAGTTTAAGTAAAAACAAGCAAGGAATTTTATCGGGGCTTTTAATAAAAAGGAAACAAGTGAATGTTCTGAATATTTTTAATAAGCGACTGCATCAAAGTGTCTGAAAGTCACAGAATTGCTTTGTGTAAGCCGCTTTATGGTTTTTTCTAGAGAACAGTGATGTCAAATAAAATAAAACGACTCCATTCGATGTTTTAATATAATTCGTAATAGAAAGCGTTACAGAATTTATTTAGTTTTAGCAATTTTCTTTATTAAAGTAAAAATAAATAAAGTATTAGCACCTTGATAGGCCCTCTCCTTTTTTTTTCTTATTAAAAATTCGTCAAATAATTATTTAATAGAAAATGAATGCTAAAATTTCATCGTTTGTTGCTATACATTAAAGAAATGATTAACACAGATTCCTATACTGCCTACGCTTCTATATAACAATCGTATGCGTTGATTATTGAGTATAGGGCGGGATACAATTTATTGTATTTCTTGTACGCCATTAAACAGCGGCTGTTGATGTCAACCGAAATGGTGCACTAATGATATTTTAATAGTACTACTGGAAACGTGAATGTCGTGATAACAGACACGCAACCCTTTGACAGTACACGATATTGGATCGATGGAAGTAAACGATGCTATTCCGTAAGCATGGTTCAATTTACCCCTAATATTATGATTTTGTTTAAAAACTTGACGTCGATTAGGACTTAAAAATATTATAGAAAAGGGAATTAGGGCCTGTCCCACCAAATTGTAAATTGCCTGATAGCCATCCAACGTGTAAAATATGTGATGGAAATATCGGATTTTGTTACCTTATCTGACAGTGACGTCATTTTTAAGCTATCTGAGCCTCTATCATCCAGTGGTCGGACAGCCCCTTAGTAATAGAGATATAAATATTATAGTATTTTACATACAATAATCCTTTCCTCCTGTTCTCCACGTAAAATATTTATCGTTCTTATTATTGTCAAAACTTTTGAGTTGTAAAAAAAGGTTATTATTAACCCTTTGAACTTTTTTAATCAGATATTATTAAGAAAAATATCAATCTTTGTAGATTTTAACCTGTTATTCTAGGAAAAATACTTTAAATCTATGAATAATAATTTTACTCGCGGAGACAAACAAAAACTCATTTATAGTTAACGTTTAAACTTTCTTTGCGTTGTGGAAATACTTGTTTGTCATACAGCTAAGCTTTCATGTTAACTTGAGATTAAATTTACTTTTAAAACATTTGTAAATATATCCGACTTTGTATATAGAATAATTTAATGTCCTAAGTTTTTCTTTACAAAATATAGGCTTATGCGGCATTAAATTAATATTAGTTTTACTGTTTACCTGAATTATTCTCGTGAGACTCGTTTTCCTTCTTCAAAACCTTTAAGTTCTTACGAATTTTCCAACAAAAGTTACATGTTTTAGAAAAGCTTAATGTATATTAAGCTTTTCTAAAACATGTAACTTTTGTTGGAAAATTAATAAGTATTTATTATCCAATATCCAATCCAATTTAATATCCAATAAATAATAAGTATTTATTATCCAAATAAAAGTATATCGAAGTTAAGAAAAAAAATACATTTTGAAAATTTCAATATCTCAAATCGTAATAGTTTCATTTTAGAACTAAAAAATAGGTTTAACTTCGTGTGTAAGAAGATTATACTATCGGGAACTATACTAGTATAAGCTAAGCTTTATTGAGATAGTTAAAAAAATAAATGAAAAGAATCTCTTATCCGACCTCCCTATTCGGCTTTTGAGATGCTCAGGGGATCTGATAGGTTGATAGATTTTTGATAGAGTCTAAAATTACTTTGTTATGTTTGCGATAGATTTTCAAGGCAGTGTGTTAATAAGCAATTTGTCCTTAAGATGAAGCAATTTTGTTTAGGACAAGAATAATGATCCATATGAATGTTTATGACGGATTTTGATACTTTAATTCTGTTGTAATTTAAGAAAAAAATCTGTCAACGTTTAGTGGTCAAGTATATAGATATAAAAGGCGTGTTAAAGTATTTACCGTTTCGTTACTAAATTATGCATCCTTATGTAATACATGAAGATAAATTTAATAAACAAATCGTTACTTATCACTAACTTGAAAGTTTATTTTAAACAGGTTAGGGAGGAAACTTTACGAACTGTAAACTAACAAATACCCAATCAAACCGGTCGGACCAAGTAAAACTTATATCTTAGGGTCTGTTCACATGCTACAGGAAAAGTGGAGGTATAGACCGTCAAGGATATCTGGCTCGGTGGGCATAAATCGAACTAAATTTTAACAGCTCGCTAGCGCCCTCTATGTCACAAGATCTTTATCCTACTGTAGCTTTCATATGATTTTTTTTTCATTCTATGTTCATGTATGTTTTACATATTTTCTGACAACTTACCGCGATAGCAGCGCCTTACTTTCCTGTTCAGATATCTTTATTTGTCTATATATTTGCTTTATTTTGTTGACAGTATGCATTCTCCTACTTTACAAATTTTTTTTTCAATTCTAACTCATCATCATCATCTCCTTATCCTACTCCCGTAGGGTCGGCGCAACAGGTTTTTGTCCTCCACATAACTCTATCATACGTCATCTCAGTCATCACTCCCTTTTTGATCATGTCACCTTTTACACAATCCATCCATCTCTTTCTAGGTCTACCTCTACCGATGTACCCTTCCACACTCATAACTAACGTTCAATTCTAACTAGTACAAAAAATTACATTAGACAATTTTAGCATATAAATACCTCAAAATTTAGCTTTTGTTCTATTGACAATGGAAACTTTATATGGCCGTAACATTTGGAGGAATAGCAACATTATTTACCCGACTTAAAGCCCGGTTTTTAATGTGAATAGGGCCTTAGTTGAGGAAGTATTAAATTAAGAAGCGTGAAATTCCAGCACACAGTCAGGCACACAATGACTTGTGTGACAGTATTAAAATTCCTTTACGATGCTTACATCCTCTGGACCTCACCAGTGACTACGTATTTTTATGTTTCTATTGAATGATAAATATGTAAATCAGTTATTAAATCTTTTAGCTAACTTTTGGGACTCGAAGTAGAAATGATTACCAAGAAGTACGTATGTATATTTATGTTTTCCTTTAGTACAAAGACTTTATACACATCTGAATATCGAATTATGTTATTTTTACATGTCTTTTTTGACTTACTATTCCTGACATATTTATAAAATGGGTTACCTATTTTTAATTTAACGTAACCATTTAGTGTTTGTCAATATTAATCTATCTAAGTAAAGAACATTGCAGAGCGTAGATTGGTAGCTCCGAGTAGTAAGCAAACTTCGTATCTAGCGGAAACTAATTGAAACGTTAAAATATCAGACGTGTTAAAACTACTAAAGGGCAAAACAAACATTTACTTCTGCTGTTTATTGTGTGTGCTTACGTCGTTAAAATAAACAAAGAAAAAAAAGTCTTGAAAGCTTTATTACTTTTTCTTAGTACTATGAAAATGTTTTGTAGAGTGGACTCATTGCTCCATTTAAATTTAATGGTTACTAAAACTTCGCTTAGTATAGCTTACGCATAAAAAAACTGTATTCATCGTTAGTCTTTCGCACGGCCAAATACTGAAACGGCATTTATATATGTAAGTATCTTAAACTGCAAGGCCTCGAGTAAACCCCATATTCAATAAAAGTTTGACGTCTGTAAGATTGTAAACGCCGCTTACAAAGCAAAGTATTTATGAATCGTTTCAGTGTTCGGCCGTCATTGGTCAATTAATAACAGAGTTCGGTATTAAGTGACCTATAAAGTTAGGTTGAGAACTGTTCCTAAAACAGATTATATAAAAATAGGTTTTACAAAATATTCCTTATCGGAGTCATTTTACTCGTGAAATCAAAATCGATTGTCATTTCAACTTCAGCTCATCTTACAAGCAACTCTTGATGTAATGTTGCGATATCAGATCTTCTCGTTGACATTATTTGAATGGATATCAATCTCTTTGAGTATGATTGAACTTGGAAAGTATTGTTTATCTACGGTTTCAAATTTTTATGTCGAATAAAGGCATATTGTACGGAAACATTTTACTAATATAAAGTCTTACATCTAATCTTACATACATAACTGTCGTCTTCAGGGTAATTAAATGGTCCCTTAGCGAAGATAATAAATAAATAATAAAAAAAGCCTTTTATTTCCAGCAACTTAGTAATTATAATTAATGATACATTACAATTTCTCTTTTAATTGACTACTTTGAACATTTAAAAATTTTAAAACTAAGAGGGTGTAAATTAAAAGTAAGTAGACTAGTTTTTTTTTAATTTATTTTTTCTTTTTTACTTCTTTATGTCTTGGACGTTGCGGGAACCTCTCTGCGAGTAAAGGCCTCCTCCAAAGCCAGCCAGTTTTCTCTTGATTTTGCGATTTCGATCCACTGTAGTCCTGCTGTTTTCTTTATATCTTCTTCCCATCTATTATACGGTCTTCCTATCTTTCGTTTTCCTTGGGGTCCTTTCCACGTAGTAATTCTTTTAGTCCATCTCTGGTCCTGGAGACGAGCTACATGTCCGGCCCATTTCCATTTAGAAGTAAGTGCGTGTGTTAGTGCATCGGTAGCTTTAGTAGTTTGTCTGATTTTCGTGTGACGGATTTTAAATATCTTCTTAATTTTTAACATACTACGTTCCATAGCTCTTTGACATGTGACTATCTTATTTATAATATTGTTATTAAGTTTGCCTTCGACCAATATTAACGCCCTGGTGTTGTCTGTGTTAGTCATTAACATTGTTTTGGAGAGATTCATTTCTAATCCTACGTTCTTGCTAGCTTTGTTTAATGACTCAATCATCACTTGCAATTGAGAGCTGTTTTCCGATATCAGTACTATGTCATCTGCGAAACGTAGGTGGTTTAGGTACTTTCCTGAGATCGGTATTCCAAATCTCCCCCAGTTTAGTGTGTTAATTATTGATTCCAGTGTCGCTATAAACAGTTTTGGAGATAGTGGGTCACCTTGCTTTACTCCTCTTTGTACGGGGAACCAGGGGCCAACTGTCTCAAGTTTGATTCTATTCTTGCTGTTCTTGTATATGTTTTTAATTACTTCAATATATGGTTCTTCTACTTCCTGAGATCTTAGAGTGCTCCATAAGCTGTCATGGGAAATGGTGTCAAAAGCCTTTTGGTAATCAATAAATGCTAGGTAGAGTGGTCTTTGCATTTCTTGGTACTTTTCTATAAGGAGCTCTAGTGTGTGGATGTGGTCGATAGTACAGAATCCTTTTCTAAAACCAGCTTGTTCTATAGGCTGCCTAGCCTCTATAGTACTGCTTATTCTTTTATTGATTATGGAGGAGAAGAGCTTGTAGATGGCAGGCATTAGACTTATAGGTCTGTAGTTTCCCACGTCGTGTGGATCTCCTTTTTTATAAATTAGTGTGATACTGGACTCTGACCACTGGCTAGGTGTTTCTCCTCTTTTTAGAATAGTGTTAAAAAGTTTTGTGAAGGGTATAGATAGAATAGGTGCAGCTAGTTTAAGAAATTCATTTGTAATATTGTCTGAGCCAGGGCTTTTGTCCAACTTCAGTTTATTTATCGCTGTAAAAACTTCGTTTTCGTCTATTTCTTTTACTTCATTCTTTTCAATATTGTTTCTGTTACATTCACATGACTTTTTAGTGTTGTATTCCTTGGCACTATATAGATTTTTGTAAAATTCTGTTGCTATATTAACTACCTCACTCCGATTGTGTGATATTTTGTCATCTTTTTTCAATCCGTCGATCCACGTTTTGCTCGGTGTAAGTTCTTTGTAGGCTTTCTTTATACTTCCTGTTTTGTTGAGGTGATTGCTAATAATATTGTATCTATAGTTTGTGTAGTCTTTCTTTATGTATTTATTAACTAACTTGTAAAGTGCAGAGATTTGGTTTTTAATTGCTCGAGTTTTGTTTTTACTTTTCTGAAGATCCCGTCGTTTACTAAGTAGGTTCAAAGTTCGTTCTGATAGTATTTTATGAGCCTTGGCTTGATTCTTTGTTGGTTTTTCAGCAGCCTGAAGGCTTTTATTTATAGCTCTTAAAATATTGTCGTAGTATTCCTGTACAGTTATATTTTCAGGCTGGTCAAGTAAGCTTTGAGATTCTTTGGACTTTAAGCATTCGATGTATTTTTCTATCTCATCGACATTTGTTAGTTTAGTTTTTATTTTGTGGTAGTTGGCCCTGCTCTTCTTTTTACTTGTTAATGTTATTGTTGCTCGCAATGGTCTGTGGTCTGATGGGTAGTTTATATTTAATACTTCTATATTTTGAAACATGTATGGTCGGTTCGATAGCATAAAGTCGATTTCATTTTTATATCTACCATCGGGTGATCTCCAGGTCCATTTGTTTTTTGTTTTCTTTTTGAAAAGAGTATTAATTATTATAAGCTTGTTTTCGATAGCAAAATTGATTAATTTTTGTCCTCTCTCATTTCTTTCGCCGTACCCATTATGCTTCATAATCAGCTTTTCTTCCTGTCTTGGTTTACCTATTTTTGCGTTGTAGTCACCCATCAGTATGTAGAATTTATGGGCAGCTTCTATTGCTGTACAAACTGTTGTGTAAAAGTTATCGATGTCTTCTTCACTTGCTTTTTCAGTTGGTGCGTATACTTGTATGATTGATATCTGGGTTCCTTCTATTGTTATGTTTAGTAGTGCGACTCTTTCTGTGTAGCCAAAGAGACTTTCTATATTGTTTTTATACCGTTTCTTTATCAAGAAGCCTACCCCATATTTACCCGGTGTGTTACCTGAGTGGAAAAGTATAAAGTCTCTGTATTCTTCTATCTTTGTTACCGGACGCCTTGTTTCGGATAGTCCTATTATGTCATAGTTAATTGATCTCAGTGCTTCTTTGAGTTCAATTAAACGTTCAAAAGATGACAGTGATCTGGTATTGTATGTTAGTATGTACAGTTTATTTGGTAGATTGTCTTGGGCTGTTGGAGGGTTGAGGTCATAATCTCCCACGGGGACCAACCGGATTGGGAGATGTTTCTCTTGTGGTAATTGGATTTGGTTAGTATTTGTATTGGAGTATGGCCTTGGCGCTCGTTGCTATTTAGTTTCATCGCTTCTATTCTGGTCATTTGTCGTGCTGTTTGAGTTTTTGCTTACAAAGTAGTTTAACATACTAGTTCTTCCTTCTGTTAAATTAGACGACTTTTGTGTGCTATGTGTGGCAACAGTTTTATTTTTCTTAGTGACTTGACTTCTTTTATCTTTTGTAGATAGTAAATTATTTTCAGGGGAGTTGGAGAGAACTCTCTTTTTATTTCCTGGTGTGTATTCAATTTTTTTATTTAATATTATTAGTTTATCATATTTTATTATCGCTATGTTCCCTTTTTCCCTTTCCTTATTGACCTGTGCCTGTAATTCTTTTCTCTTTTGCAGTATCTGCGGTGGATAGTCTTCTTGGATATAATATGGGGTGTCTTTCAGTGCGGTCTTACTTTTTAGAACTTTAATTTTAATGCCTAAAGTCGCGAACGTTACGACAACTGGTCGAGGCTTCTCTGATTTTTTTCCTATTCTTCTTATTGCTTTTATATCTCTGTTATCTATATTTACTTTAAGGTATTTGTATATGAAATTAATTATTTTTTCCTCCATATTCAAATAAGAGTTTTCGTCTTCATCTATTCCAAAAAAGACTAAATTGCATTGTCGTGCTTGTTTCTCTAAATAATTTAATCTACGATCTTGATTCTCTAACCTTTCGTTTATGTTTTCTAATTGTTCGTCCCATAATTTAAATTTTTCATCTATGATTTTATTTATGTTCTCTGTTACAGTATCAGTTACTTTATCTGCAGTTTTTAAAATCGTGTCTTTTTGTTCATGCATTTCATTTTGAATCTGACGAAGAGTTGATATTATTTCTTCCATTTTTTTATCAGTTCACTTGTCGAGTCGGTAGGTGAGCGATGACCTTAATGTCGAATGTTCGTGATCGGCGGCGAAGACGACGACGATGATTCAGCGCGCGCGGGGGAGCGCGCGGGGGAGCGAGCGACGTTGCGAACGCTGAAGCGAGCGTCGGCGCGTTCGTTATTTAAACCGTCAATGTTTAAAATGTTTTCGATTGTAACTTTAGTAATTCTAGCTCGATTTTGATAATCTAACCACCAAATTAAAGAGAGTTACACTATTCACATTTTTGTCTAGTTTTTGTCACTTAAACTTCACTTTAATCTATCTAAAACAAATAAAAAGCACAGAGCAACACGAACGTACTGTTGCGTTAACGAATGCCGCGGCGCTACTTAGCGAAGATATCGTATATTAAATCTACGCCAACGCACACACTACCAAACTACTTCACTACTAATATAAAGTTTTACAGTCCCTTTGTAGTCATTAATTATTTTACGAACTCCACTAGCTACGTCCCAGTTTTCTAGAAATTACGCCGTCCGTAGTGTATTTTAAGTGTACAGTAAAACTTTTTAAAATACAACAACAGTACGGATACCTCTGTTAGTTATCTCAGGCTTCGTCTAAGTGGCTCCAGGGACGTCTGCTTTCCATAAAAATCCTGATAAGGGTAAAGGACCATATTAAGAACCTCTTTGAATGACATGAAATTCCTTAAATTCTTGAAGCTTTTACTTGCGTCGTAAACTCTGGTATTTGTTAACTTGTTTAACATATTCCTACTTAAATTACTCAAGAAAATAAATTTACTTAAAACATAAGTTATAATTGTTAATTTAAGTCTCCATTTGCTCGTTATAAAAACTGTTTTAGTTACAATTTCGTGTTTTTAATTATAGCAAACAACTAGTAATAATAAAATTAATAGCCTTTAATTACATCTTTCAGTTATTTATGTGACAAGCTAAAATTAATAAGTTGTACAAAAAGTATTTAGGACGCATTGTTTTATCAAGTTAGGTATTGGAGCGACGTGGGCTAGCTGGCATTCCAACTTTTATATTAAAGTCGAGAAAGAAGTATTTGCTCCAGAATGTAGACGGCTATTTGTTTATGTACGCTAAAGAATATTAAGTAAATATCCGATAGAAATTAAAAAAAAAACATTAAATTCTTGCACTAAATAGTTTCATAGTAAAGTAAATCAATCGAAATAATAATGACCCATGTGTAACAGCCATATACAATTATTGACATCTCTATATTTTCTAATAGAATGAAAGAGACAACAACACGCTTTAGTTCGAATATTTCGGCTGTAAAACTCACGGATAGAATGTGATGACGGCGATAAAACTATATGAGACAGACTTTTTTTTAACTTTTAACGATAAGCCGACGTTTGGGTGGCCCGTTGCCGAATTATGACCTCCGATTAAGTCACGGTTAAAGCGTAACAATAGGTTTTTTGTAGTGGATTTAATATAACCAGACGTCTGTTTTAAATTATCTTTAAGATATGAGAGGGTTTAAAAGAAGTATGTCCATATGTCTTTGTTCATCGCATTAGGATAAGATATGAAAAAATGTAACATTGCTAAACGTACGAATGTTATCTGTACTGAATACGGATTCTTCATCTGTGAAAAATTATTGCTCTATACATATAATATCATACATTTTTAGGCCAACAATATTTTTTGTCGTAAACGGCTCGTTATGTTCTCACAAATTAGGTAACAAAAAATCCGACAGCGAAACATATGGGCCGGCGTGATGGAGCCGCGGTAACTTTGTGAGACAGGTCTTCGTTTCAAATTCCCTATATTTATAACATATTAGTTTATATTTTTTGCTATCGTCGTGAGAGTAGAAGTCAACACTAAGAGAGAGCCTACTCTAATTCAGTGACGATTAGGAAGCCCTAAATAAGCATTTAACCACACTGGATTTATGCAAATTAAATGTAAAATAACATTAATTGTAAAGATAACTATATAAAGATTATATGGCTACTACCATTAGGAGAATTTATACGAAAACAATTAAGTTTTGTCAAGGAAAGGATCTCAAACAGTTTGTGTGCCCATATTTGCACGTTGTTACGGAAGGGTTCTGTTAAATCTTCGCATTTTCACTACACTAGGTCCTCCAGATGGTCAGGAATTATTCTCTTGGATAAACACGGTATCGCTTGTTTAAATAAACGCATATCTCTATATAGAAACTAGGTTGACTCGGAATTTAAAATAAATATAGTTTCTAAGATAGTTTGTTATTAAAATTCATACTCATATATTTACGAATGGCTGATAAAGTTGCGGTTAGAAATATACAACAGATTTTAGGTTATTTTTTTACGTTATATTTAAAAGTATTAACAAACAAAAATAAAAGAATGACATTTTAAATACTAATATCGAAACTAGTAAAAAGAGAAATACAAAGAGAGTTTGTTCAACAAGATTAATTAATAATTAAGACTTCATGCGGATTTAATTAATGTTGTAATTAAATACTTTAATCTAATCAAGTAATTAATAACATTTACATTGTTGTGTTTGTAACAGGATAATATATTAGGTAGTCTTTTCTACGGGAATTAATCTTTAAACGTGCCTTAATTTGTTTTTCCTTCTAGTTTTGCTTATTTAACTTTAAGGAGAGTAAAAAGATCAAGTTATACACTTAATTGCGTGAATAACACTACTTGGAATCCGAATGAAAACATTATTCACACAAAACTCAAAGATTTGGTCATAAACTAAAATGTATGAAAAGAACAATGTTAATATTGATAGTGAAAAGATTTAATTTCCGACTCAAACTACAGATAGTTGAAAAGTAAAGAGACGAACTATACAAAACCTATTTCCTCAGATCGCTTCAACAACTAGTAGGTCTTTGTAATATCTACAAAAGAGCAGCGACTGAATTGACATTAACTCTATTGAAGTTGGAAATGGCACTCTCCGATGATCAATATCTCCCTTGTTATAAAATGTAATGCTGCAAGCAAAGTGCCGTATTCTCTTGCTTTCTGATCTTGGTCAACAAAATTGTCCTTATTATTACATCTGAAAACTGTGATGTCTATGATCTTTTCCTTAATTATTATTTCTTGTTTCAGGTAATTTGACACTGCTTATGTTATGAGAAGTCCGATACACGGTAATGTAAAAAAGAACTGTCTAAATTAACATTATTTTAAGCGCGAATCCCGCTGAGAGGTTTGATAAAATCTCCCCGCCCGACCTTGATACCCGTTGAAGGCCGTGAATATTACGACAGGTGTAAATAAAGAGATGCCGCGAATACCTCAATGAATAAGGTTAAATTCTTCTTTTTCTCCAACGCGCCTAAAGGCCCGTCCCACAAACTTCATAACAACATACTTTATGCATCGATAAAGCTCTTATCTCGGCCCACCCTTTTCTCAATAGCACATTCTTGAGTATACGAAGATACAGTCCGCGATTACTGGTAGTCGATTAATTTTAAACCCTCCTGCTTACTGTTTATGGTTGCATTTTCTAACACCACTGGAATTAACAGACAGGTGCGCGTCCTTCCCAGGGTCTCATCCAGTTAGTTCGAAGTATCTATAAAGTACTGGTGTACTTTTGTTAAGTCTGCAGACTAACAAATAATTAGAGACATTAAATATCAGTACCTTAAAGAGTAAACAGCTACTTACTCGTATTAAGCTAGCTCGTACCATCTTTCGACTCTATCATCACTTTCACAAGGTGGGATCGTGGTCAAGCGCTGGCTTAATAAGCATAAAAAACCTTATTAATTGACATCTACTAGTCGAAAAATTGGAAAGAAATAGAAATCGAAATAGGCTATATACCTATATTAGTCAGTGATAATGTAGCTTTTTAATGGAAAAGGAATTATTGAAATCGGTTCAGTGGTTTTTCAGTATATTTATTAGATACAAAAGATTCATTGTTTTATTTATAAAATAACAAAGTCATTATTATCTCTTACAGTGAATTTTCATTGCCAAAACAATTGTACTAAAACATATTCATTACTCTGTTGAATTAAATGTTAAATCGGCTGTGTAAACTGACGGTTATATGCACGATGTTATTTCATCGTAAAACATTTAGCGTATGCAGTTGTGTAAACATTGAAAAATTGCAAACAAATACCGACAACTCGTACTACTCCTACTATGTTTATTATGCAAACAGAAATCAAAACTTCCTTTCCATCGAATACGCTATCTCCCAGCCGATGTTGCATAAATTCATATTGCACGGGAAGTTAGACACGACATCGGCTGTTATTTGATGACTATTTATTTTTCTCTTTTGCAACTGTAGCGACCTACATTTTAAACAAATTATTTTATAAGGCTTGACAACACTTCGAAGGAAATTTAAAAATAATTAGTGTAGAAATATTCAGAGCTTTTAGTCAAGGTAAGTGTTTAGCTTTGTGTTTAACTTATTTAGTTATTTTAAGTTTTACTTTAAAGTCACATTTGTCAAATTTTACTTAACTATTCAATATTCGTTTTCGCGTTTCGCATTCTCGCTCAAGTATCGAGGGAAGCTCGCAAGCAACTATTCCAATTGAACTAGCCCGGCTGTCTATACTATTGAATTGAAAAATACTCGATTGCAAACATTCAATGTATCAATTTCAAATTGATAGGGAAATAATAGAAAATTTAAATTGTTACTGTAACTTCGAAATTGCAATGTTTGTTAGGATAAATTTAAATTGTATTTCATGCAACTTTAATGCATCACACTTAGTAAATCTAAAAACAATTATGTCAAGTTTTTTTTTGCTTCACATATTTTCTTCCACTAAAATTCAACCTTAAAACACGTAGTGTAAAACCTACATACATTGAGCTATACAAGACGACGGTTGTCCTATTCTTGAAAATATAATAATAGTTATCCGAGCTTTTAAAATTTAAAACATCGCCACAAAAGCTTACGTAATTTTTGTATAATTTTTACGTTATATACATGACTTTCCCCCTTTTTAAATATATTTATTAAAACTTATTCATAACCTTAAACAAAATCTTCGACAGGTATCATGTCCACTCGTCTATTAACAGTATCATTATAAAGCTCAAGAGTCGAGAAACTTTGGCTCAAGTGGTCGCGTTACAAGTGCTTCTCTAACATTCTTTTGTCCATTGTAGTCTTTTTTGCTAGAAATATGTGCATTTTTGTGATGTCAGAGGTCTGGGGCGGAGGGGGGTGCATCTGAGGCTTCATTGTGTATGAACGGCGCCCGTAGTCTGCGCCAGTTCAGTAGTGCCGGGAACTCCGTAGGGGTTGGTCGTGCGGTCGTCCGCACCCCGAACTCAATACATCGCACGGTTAAAGTGAAGTTTGTTTTTATCGTTTTTACTTAACTTTTACATGGCTGGAATTATTAGAATTTCTATTTGATTATGTATTAAATTGATTTTTTTAAGTTAAATAAGTTTTACTAAGCTTAAACTTTAATGTTGATTACTGGATGCATTGTTATATTGGATTGGTCAGGTAAAATTGATCTGAATCTTGCAGTTATCACTGTAATAAATCTGAAAGCTCTTTCTACGATTTCATAATTACTTGAAGCTTATTATTACTAATACTAAATTATTATTATAGTTCTTATTACTTTTATTAATTAACTTCAGTAATCGTTAGACCGATAGAAATGTAATTATTATACTGGAATTTTGATGTTAAAATTGTTGACTTTACTTACAATATAATAAGTATTTGTAGAAAATCTTTAAACAGTAATAAGTTAAGTGCAGTCAGTATATCAAAAACTTTATTCATACGATAGCCACATGTGACCACTTGAAGTTCCTTTTAAAGACGCTTTTACTTGATCTTAGTCAAGTATTCGATTTCAAGATCAACAATGCTATATTGGTTTTAAGAGTTTAATGTGGGAAAGATTGTAAAATTGTTTTGTTACAGCCATAGAGAGTAATAATGAAATATTTAAGACTTCGATAAGTAGCGATTATATTTTGTTAGGTATATAAGTAAATGGTCGTGTAGTATACAATAAAGTCCATCATCTGTTGAGATAGTTTATATGAATAAACCTAAATTTCAATAAAGTTTACTAGGGTTAACGTAACAGGTGGTCAACCCATTGCCGTTATTTCGACGTCTACTTTATCGTATTACTTCAGAATATATTGGTATTTTCTATGATATTTTAGGTTATGAATGTGGGCTCGATAAACCCTATGTTATTTTATCGCTCATCAACTCTGTTGTCATAACATCAAATTATTATTGCAATGAAATTCATTGCACTGTAAAAAATCGCGTCAATACTTTCGTTGTGTTTTTTTAATAAAATTACATAGTTGGAAACTTATCCTAGGGAATGTTTAACTTTTTTATTCTAAAAGCCGAAATTTTATTTAAATTAATTAGTTTCTTCGATTAAATGAACGTGATTTTTATATTTCAATTCTCCATTCGCAAACTGCGAATTTATGTCTATTTTTGACATAAGCTTTTCAACTCAACATGTTAAAAATGTAAATGCAAATAAGACTTTTATACTCTTGTAAAATTATGTAAATGAATAAACATAGATATTCAATATTGTAAATAAGTACACAAGTAACATAGAACTGCAAGCGCTGATTGCAATTTATATGCCCATAGCCGCCAATTAAATACTTTCTTAAGTCTGATCTAGTTTATATCTGTAATTATTTCGAACACGGTTTTAAAACCAGGTATTAGCTGAGAAGAAATTGATTACATGCTATAAACAACTCACTATGACATCGATATTATTTAAAATACATTTATGGAAATACAAATTGGATTAGACGCAGTGGATGATCCCACAGTCGTCTTGCTTTGAAGCACGCACACCTTTGACTAAACTATCACACAACTGTTTAGTCTCGCTTTGACTCCTATGAGCTTATATGGAGCTTACTCAATTTTTAGTTGTGCAACTAAACAGTTGAATTGTCTGCGAAATATTCGACGATCGATAATCGTACAAAGTTGTGCGCTAGTTTGGTCAAAGGTGCGACCTCTCTAAGGACTGAATTCCTAACATTATTTGTATTATGAAAGTAATAAACAATTGACGAGAGAGATTTGCTAAAAACAAGTCAGTGGTGGCATGTTTGTGTGGTGTAAGTAGATCTTTCAAATATTTTAAATTCCAGTTAGTCTAGTTTGCAGGTTCGTAGCCCGAGACACTTGTCACGGAGCAAGTAACACGAGAGCCCAGTACAGTCGAATAAAGCTAAACAAACAATGTACTTTAAGTCTTGGGTGTAAGACACAGTTTTGAATAATTTACTAAATGGTGGAGTAGTGGTAGTTTCTAGTTTTCTTATTAAAATTGGAGACGGGTAAAATGATATGGGGTTGATTATTGTAGCACGGCCCAGTAGCTTAGCGGTTGGTACGTCTTCTAGCCGCATTATTGGCTTCGATTTCCACTAGTAATAATATTTATCATTTTTGTGAAATCTCGTTAGTGTAAGTTTTGCTCTATACTATTAATATAAATTCATGGAACGTGAACGTCTGTCTTGCTGTAATATTTTATTCTATACTAGCTTTTAACTCGTCTTTGTCCATTTGGAATTAAAAAAATAGTAAAGAACTAAGTAACCAGTGATAACGTAGCTTTTTAATGGTAATAGAATTTTTGAAATCAGGCCATTAGTTTTTGAGTTATTTCAATGCGTATAAAAATATTAATCTTCCCTCTTTATATTTCTATAGATTTTATTTTGTTCAAAATGTAAAAGTAAATAACATTATTCCACAATCCGTTCGGGTTCATCCCATAAATATTGTAAACCAAGTGATTTATATTTTCAATTTTAATTTGCATGTAAAATAAATCAGGAAATTCTATTAAGGATAACGACAGGTTCGTTTTCTGTAAATCATGGAAATTAAATTGTTTCCCACTATCAGATTTCACTGTCATTGTCTTATTCGATTTATATAGTGTGATCAACTTTTTTGGTCTTACAGAAACATACACTGCCCTGTCAATGTGGAAAAATTGCCATAAGATCCTTGTTAGATTGCAGCTTTCTGGTCATTTTCTGTGTAGTAATTTTTATCCTTAAGCTGGTTTTATACATTATCTGATAGAACTAAAAGCGTCCCTCACTGGCCAGATAAGTTCGTCGGACTATAGGCAGCTGTGACGTGCCATGTTGCAATTCTATCTGAAACGTTCGTCCGTATCGATTTTCTTGTTCTCGTTATTCACTGTTAATGTATTTTTTTTACTGTATCATACCGATATTATGTTTAACGGTTTGTGTTAAATTTTAAAGTATTACTTATGTTAATTATGTTAATTCACTCTAAAAGTTTTCTTTACAAAAAGTAGAGCGCTGATAGTCTAATAGTTTAGAGTTCAGATATTCGATGTCTCGGTCGTAGGTTCGATTCCCGTTCGATTGAAATTAAATTTATAACGGAGATAAGTTAATAAGTCGCTGCATTATAAAGCAACTAATATGTATCCATTATTAATTGAATATGAGTGTAGCTTTATCATGAAATCATTAGAAACTTGGTATGTAATATTATAAAAAAACCTGTGTAGTTTCTTTATAAAAAATTTCTTGTGCAAAATCTTTAAAATTTCCTTTATATTTTCTTCGAGATCGTCTCTTCGCGTTAGCTGTCTTCTCGCTCTTCTTGGGTGTATTCATAGTCTTATTTATTGAGAGACTTTCTTATATTATTTTATAAAAAGATACTATTCTCTACCTTGAAGTAAAAAGTTTATTATTAAAATAATATGGTGTAAGATATCGATGGCCGTAGTTGATTGTTAAACATTTTGATATAGCCCGATAAAGCAATTTGAAGATTTTCCTGTTCATTATCAATCCTATATGATACATGTTTTTCATGAAATTCTAAAACTTATGATTTAATGATTTGCGACCACTGCCCATAGACATCCTCAATTACAGACGCGTTCCCTACCCTTAACCGACGAAGAAGGATATTTAATTCTTCTTATTTGTTTCTTAAATTGGGTATTTCCAATAATCCTTGACATTTGAATTAGAAAAATTGATACCAATATTAAATTTAAAGTCAAACTCGGATGAGTTCTCCCGGAGTCGTATATTTGCGTTGTCGAGCGTCGAAAGGAGTATCGCCAAACCGAGTACCTCTATTCATATTCGATTTGCGGCGTGACGAAGGTGTTGATTTGATTATCCGACGCCTTCTATTGTCGGTCTCTACCTTTACAACTATATTCTACCTTCGGTCGGAAAAATATTAAGGAATTCTTTTTTTTTATTTTATTAGTATACGAATGGGATTTTCCTGTATTTATCGGACTAGTTTTCATGCAGCTTACTGTATTTACTTCTAAAGCTTTCTGGAGTTATATATAATAAATATGTGTTTTAAGATTAAAAATATTAAATTCATGAAAATATGTTTTTGTATCTTTATGCAGTTGCAGTTGAAAATATATCTTTCAACTAATTTGGGTATTCAAATTTAAAACATAATTGCAATATATCTTTAATGACTTTTACATTTTTTTTAATTAAAAATCTCTAGTTGTGAGTGCGAAATGGAAAGTTTATTATTAAAATAATATGGTGTAAGATATCGATGGCTGTAGTTGATTGTTAAACATTTTGATATAGCCCGATAAAGCAATTTGAAGATTTTCCTGTTCAATATCAATCCGATATGTTTTTCCTGAAATACTAAAACTAATAATTTAATGAGTTGCGACCGCTGCCATAGACATCCTCAATTGCAGACGCGTTGCCTACCCTTAACCGACGAAGAAGGATATTTAATTCTTCTTATTTGTTTCTTAATTGGGTATTCAAATTTAAAACATAATTGCAATATATCTTTAATGACTTTTACATTTTTTTTAATTAAAAATCTCTAGTTGTGAGTGCGAAATGGAAAGTTTATTATTAAAATAATATGGTGTAAGATATCGATGGCCGTAGTTGATTGTTAAACATTTTGATATAGCCCGATAAAGCAATTTGAAGATTTTCCTGTTCATTATCAATCCTATATGTTTTTCATGAAATTCTAAAACTTATGATTTAATGATTTGCGACCACTGCCCATAGACATCCTCAATTACAGACGCGTTCCCTACCCTTAACCGACGAAGAAGGATATTTAATTCTTCTTATTTGTTTCTTAAATTGGGTATTTCCAATAATCCTTGACATTTGAATTAGAAAAATTGATACCAATATTAAATTTAAAGTCAAACTCGGATGAGTTCTCCCGGAGTCGTATATTTGCGTTGTCGAACGTCGAAAGGAGTATCGCCAAACCGAGTACCTCTATTCATATTCGATTTGCGGCGTGACGAAGGTGTTGATTTGATTATCCGACGCCTTCTATTGTCGGTCTCTACCTTTACAACTATATTCTACCTTCGGTCGGAAAAATATTAAGGAATTCTTTTTTTTTATTTTATTAGTATACGAATGGGATTTTCCTGTATTTATCGGACTAGTTTTCATGCAGCTTACTGTATTTACTTCTAAAGCTTTCTGGAGTTATATATAATAAATATGTGTTTTAAGATTAAAAATATTAAATTCATGAAAATATGTTTTTGTATCTTTATGCAGTTGCAGTTGAAAATATATCTTTCAACTAATTTGGGTAGTCAAATTTAAAACATAATTGCAATATATCTTTAATGACTTTTACAATTTTTTTTAATTAAAAATCTCTAGTTGTGAGTGCGAAATGGAAAGTTTATTATTTTCTTCAAAATTTTGTACGACAAAGTTTTGTAGAGTTCGTTTTGAGATTTGTATTAGTGTGATATAAAGAGCAAAGAAGTCGTGCTTGTGACTGCTGAAAGCGGTTCAGAAGTTTGTTGTGGTCTCAAGAGATCTCTTAGGGATGCTGCGAATATCTTGATTAGTCATTCATCAGAATTAGGTACTTTTCGAGAAAAACTTATCGCTTTCTCTATATTTTTAATCTCTTTACTTTTTTGTATACTGTACATAAATATAATGTACTTGTTTTTAAATGTTTAAGAAAAAATATAGTTACAAGGTCAGATTTCAGTTTAATTATTTCCTCATATTTACAATACTTTACATTTAATTTTTCATTAAGTACCAATAGATTCTATTTTGACAAAATTAAATTATTATATTTTTTTAAATAAATTAAATTTATGTTAAGTGGACAAAAACATAAGACTTGGTGAAAACGATGAAAACTGGGTCAGACATGTGTAATATATCCAACGACTTAATGAAAATCTAATTGAAACGGCTTTACGCGTTGCTCTTAAGAGCGGTTACAAGGTGGGTAGGGTTGAACGCGGAGTGACTCCTCAATGCGGGCTTGATAATTAAATCTCGCTCTAATTGGGCAGGCTTCGATAGACAGCCACTCGTGCATCCACACTCCATATTTCACAAAGACATTTCCCCGTCATTCACATATGCGCTGCTCCGTTGAAAGTCGTTATCTCGTTCATTAGGGATGCAGTATCGGTAACGGATTTATTCGAATTGAAAAAGCATTCCATGACTGACAGAAGCATAAACAAAAAGTAGTAAATACTTTCCTTGATTCAACCGAAAATTTGTTTCATACAAAGTAAATTTAACTAACGCACAGTCATATGCTTACTTAAGCACACCTTTAGAGTAGATATGCCATACTATTATAAATATACAGTAACAAATCGCTATGCAGTCTTTAATCTACCAAGAGTACTCTATAAACACGACATTCATAATTTTAATACTTCAAAGCGTATAGATATCGTAGTGGATGATTTAGTACAAAATTTGCATCCTCAAGTAAGGGATATAGGATCAAGAACCTTTTCGTGCTTACGAATCGATCCTAAAAGCTATAAAACAATGAAAGTGTTGACAATAGATACCTCCATTAGAGAATAATTATCGTCATAAATGTTTAGATACGTTATTTCCAATATACAAACGAAAGTATTTCTAGACAGATGTATTAATAAAGAAAATGTGACAGAAGATAAATATCTTTTTGTATTAATTGGAAAGCAATCCGTTGAAAAAATGTGTTACAAGGGAACTAAACGTTATTAGGTGAAGATTATCTTCTTATATCGTGCAATATGTTACCGTTGGTGCAATATATTTATAAATACATCTGAAGATGTAACAAAATAGATTAGTAGGATTTGACTCATAGTCACTGTGTGCTAAAATTCATCAATTTAGAATCTTCATAAAATATTCTTTTTAATTTTGAAAACCAAATATTACAACATTAAAAAAAAACTTTTTCATCGAGCAGTATGTAATATTATAATAGTGACTGTTAAATATGCTACTATCACTCCTAACTTAAATGTTACCATAGTTTCCCTACGAGGGTTCAGATCACGTACCGTACCGTTTTGCATATTAGGAAATGAATGTGATGCTTATATCCGTTCAACGAGAAACAATGCGTCTTAAGTTCTGGAGAGATGTTTAATGTCATTATTAGAACATAACTCGGAAGGATTTATCGACGTACAATTCTTACTATTAAGATAAACTTCTATAAAAGATATTCCTTTAGATTTTCAGCCATGTAATATTTAGTCCGTGTAAAATTAACACCAAAAATGAAAGTGATAATAGCCTTAAGTATGTCCAAATGACCATTTGAAAATGTTAGCTTGTGTGTGTCAACCAATGGAAACGGCTCTATTGTTTAACGGAGGACCTCCTGTCACTATGGGCCCACTCGGCACCAATGGTAAATTACGTCATCACACTACCGATGTCATGAAGACCATTCAACTATTACCCAAGTCGAAACATAGTTTCTGTACCAATACAAAAGATAATTCTGTCGCCTTAACTACAGTACCATCATTCATGGATTCATCGGGGAACCTACTTAATCTAAGAAAGATTGAACGCAAAACTAAATCAACGAAAATATTAGTAAATCCGGTATGTTTAGATAGCGTTAGTAGCAGTGATGATAGTCACAGATCAAAGTCGGGAATTACTAAATGGAATGGTAAAAAGAAAAGATTGAAGGCAAAAGATATTAAAAAGGATGAAAACACCCGAAACGATTCGGAAAAAGATGAGACTAAAAGTAAAGATGAGACAAAGAAAGATAAAAAGACAATATCTTGTTTTAAATGTTTAGATACGTTATTTCCAATATACAAACGAAAGTATTTCTAGACAGATGTATTAATAAAGAAAATGTGACAGAAGATAAATATCTTTTTGTATTAATTGGAAAGCAATCCGTTGAAAAAATGTGTTACAAGGGAACTAAACGTTATTAGGTGAAGATTATCTTCTTATATCGTGCAATATGTTACCGTTGGTGCAATATATTTATAAATACATCTGAAGATGTAACAAAATAGATTAGTAGGATTTGACTCATAGTCACTGTGTGCTAAAATTCATCAATTTAGAATCTTCATAAAATATTCTTTTTAATTTTGAAAACCAAATATTACAACATTAAAAAAAAACTTTTTCATCGAGCAGTATGTAATATTATAATAGTGACTGTTAAATATGCTACTATCACTCCTAACTTAAATGTTACCATAGTTTCCCTACGAGGGTTCAGATCACGTACCGTTTTGCATATTAGGAAATGAATGTGATGCTTATATCCGTTCAACGAGAAACAATGCGTCTTAAGTTCTGGAGAGATGTTTAATGTCATTATTAGAACATAACTCGGAAGGATTTATCGACGTACAATTCTTACTATTAAGATAAACTTCTATAAAAGATATTCCTTTAGATTTTCAGCCATGTAATATTTAGTCCGTGTAAAATTAACACCAAAAATGAAAGTGATAATAGCCTTAAGTATGTCCAAATGACCATTTGAAAATGTTAGCTTGTGTGTGTCAACCAATGGAAACGGCTCTATTGTTTAACGGAGGACCTCCTGTCACTATGGGCCCACTCGGCACCAATGGTAAATTACGTCATCACACTACCGATGTCATGAAGACCATTCAACTATTACCCAAGTCGAAACATAGTTTCTGTACCAATACAAAAGATAATTCTGTCGCCTTAACTACAGTACCATCATTCATGGATTCATCGGGGAACCTACTTAATCTAAGAAAGATTGAACGCAAAACTAAATCAACGAAAATATTAGTAAATCCGGTATGTTTAGATAGCGTTAGTAGCAGTGATGATAGTCACAGATCAAAGTCGGGAATTACTAAATGGAATGGTAAAAAGAAAAGATTGAAGGCAAAAGATATTAAAAAGGATGAAAACACCCGAAACGATTCGGAAAAAGATGAGACTAAAAGTAAAGATGAGACAAAGAAAGATAAAAAGACAATATCTTGTTTTAAAATTAAAACATCTGACGATAAGTCACCAGATGACAAAACAATGGAATACTACGTATCAAAAAAAGACAATTGTGATGTTAATGTTATTGAGCCAGATGTAATCAATCATACAAGAAAGCAACCAATAGAACATATCACTGCTGATGAAAACGCAATAGTTACAACTAACCAGTTAGATGTCAGAGCAAGTAGCGGTGAGGAACTACGCAAAGAGGTAAGTGTAGCATGTACCAAACAAGGATTAATTTTACGATAAAAAATAGTAGCTAACAATGAACAAAAAAATCGGAGAAAAGTAAAGAATGACAACCCATTTATGTTTTAAAAAGAAATTCTCCGATCGTAAGATTTTATAACAAATTTCTTTCGAACGGCATTTCAATCGCCACTGTTCAGCGTTTCAATTTGTATGCTAATGAATTCCAGAGACATCTTAGAAATTCTCTTCGGCTTTAGTGTTCCAATATTGTATAACTCGTACCCTCACTGCAGCCCTCCTCTCCTCCCGCTATAAATATTACATGCCTAACTCTAGTAACCTGCAGATTTTTAACAACTAAAACCATGGAATATTACAATTTAATTCCTCAAAGGCAAGATTATTATACTGAAGAGTGTATTTTATTTTTTATATTTTGTAATAAAATTGTCAAAAAGGAATTACGTTAACTATTCTTCTTCTATACTGCAACATGTTATATTCTAGTGGTGAAAAATCGTTACCTAGGATGTAGTGAAAATGATTTTCATTCGCACAACTAAACTTGATGGCAAATGGACACAACAACGAAGTTACAGCGCGGCGGTCGGACGTTAAACAAGTTTACACCGTAAAATAGCCTCTAACACAGAGTTAACACCTCCGTGCCGTGGTTAAAACAGTTACCGAGACCAGTGGTTCTATTAGAAAATAGTATAAAGTGACAATGCTTATTTGCATTTTAAGTGTTAAAAAGCCAAAAAGTTTTAATGATTAATTAACCAGTAACACAATTTTTAAATCTGATATTTATATATGTTGTTGATGAATTGGATTAGAAAACATCATCATCATCATCACCAGCTTACTATATGTCCCCACTCAGGGGCTCGGAGCTTACCCTAAGTACGGGGTGACTAGGCCATAGTTAACCACGCTGGCCCAGTGCGGGTTGACTTCACACTTTCTTTGTATTTATTCGCCGCTATGTGCAATTGTCATCACCATGTTTTCCTTCGCCGTAAGAACGTCGGCTAAATTATGTACATATGAAATTAGGTACATGACGGGATTCGAATCCAGGACCAGTAGATAACAAGTCAAGTGCTCAAACTGCTGAGCCACCGACGCTCTCAAGATATATTAAAACTATATTTTGTTTAATCTTATGTTCTAGAAGTACTTATTGCGTAGAATCAAAATAGTCAAAAAAATTATGTAGGTTTTATTAATCAAATGTTTATCTTTATAGTCCTGTGAAATTAATCTAATCTGACAAAATTGCTTCAATTACCTCATTAATGTCAAAGGTAATTGGTTACTAATTAATTTGTTACTGCTACAATATTAGTTCCTAATAATTAATTGAACCAAACTACGCAAGAGCTTTAAGTTTCTATTAATATGAAATCTGGATTAGACAGGTTTTGAAATCAATTCAGATTTAACTTTGATTCTAAAGTTAAAGGTAATTGCCATTTTACATATTAGTTACTTAGTTGCTTTAAAAGGATATTACTGAATTTAACTTAATTTAAAGTATTTCTAAACAAAAGTATACATTTAGAAAATATATCACACTTAGAATTTATTTATAAACATTTCTAACGCATGTTTATAAAATTGTGGTGAAGGTAACTTTGAGATTGTAAAACTAATTTTGTTATAAATATTTATCGACGTATAGTTGAGCCATAAAAATTAAATTCTTGAGTTAATCTCTTCTATATGATTAAGGATTGTTACCATAAAACCTAACTCTATTTTAAAAATACTGTTGAAACATGTCTGAAGAAACAATATTATGATATATTTCCGTAATAGCTAATACAATAATCATACTTCATAGTAATATTAAATGCTAATTTAGATGGATGGATGTTTGTTAGAGTTTGTAGCCTAAACGGCTGAACGAATTTCGATTACATTTCGTATAGTTGTAGAGGATAGTCTGGAAGAACACATAGGCTATTCACTTTTGTTTTTTATTATTACACGCGGACGGAGTCGCGGGCGAAAGCTAGTATTGAAACATTTTATTATATTTTCTTAGTACACACCTTTTATAGCATCCGTGGAACATTGTACCTCGATTGTCAAAATCTATGATAGGTTTAGAGTTAGGTTAACAAAGGAGATGAACTTTGAATTTTATTTATTTAGCAAGAATATATAAGCAAATTTATAGTACAAATTGTGCATATACAAATTTTATAACAATACACAATATGATGCAGCTAGGATTAAGTTCGTGCGCTTCAATCATTTACGAAGTTCCCAGGGCGGTCGCTGCACGCCGCAATTCATACATTACTAATTGCAGGCCTGTCAAACTGCGAATCTCTCATTATACATGATAAGCTACCACATACAGTGATATATTAAAAGTATTATACCAAATATTTTTAATATTTAATAAACTGTTCTTGAGACAACCCTTTTTTTAGTCCACTTGGTAAGAGGATTATATTATTTTCTAAACACTTTTCTAATCATAAAGTGAAACTGCCAATGATATTCAAATTAATCTATACTAATGTTATAAAGAAGAAAGATTTGTGTTTTTTTATTTTGTACGTATTGAAATAACTAAAAAACTACTGGGCCAATTTCAATAATTATTTTTTGAAATCAGAATCACCATTAGAAAGCTACGTTTTTAGTGAGTAATATAGGCTAGGCTACGTTTTTATTATATGTTAATTTATTACGGGCGAAGTCGCAAGCAACAGTTAGTTAATAATATTTATACTTGTTCACTACCATTTCGATATCTATTTAAGTAACTTTCAAATAACTATTAAAGGCATTAAATACAGGTCTGACACCGCGTAGGTTTCAATCTATACCTTTCCATCCGGCAATTATCGTTCAGAAGTTTAACCAATTCTGCATAAAGTATGAGATAAGCCGGTCATTTAAAGTAAATCTATAATTTGAAGCTATTAATGTAGATTAAAGTTTACTTTATAGACCATCGTTATTGCTTTGCAAATTTATTTTTAAATAGTTTTATAATGTGATAGTAATTAAAGTTTATTTTGCTATTTAATTCCTAGTTATCTTAAGTAATCCGTCGCAACATTACGCCCGTGTCTGCTTACTTATTCAAGACATTAAACTGATTTCAGACTCCGCGTTAGAGGGTTACGAAACATAAACGATGCCAATCCTCGCCAAATGTAAGCCTCGCGAGATCTAGAACAAGACGGGAGTCACAAAAGGCATTTATTATATCTCCGTATTTTATTTACGTATAAATATTCGATATTATCATGCAATTGGTCGGAATACAAGTTACTCATATATTTAAATCATACTTCATACTAATATTAAAAATGCAAAAGTTTAGATGGATGGATGTTTATAGAACATATTCTGGAACAGCGCATAAGCTACTTAGTTCGTTTTTTTATTCTGTTCGGAGAACGTTACGGGATAAAGCCTGCGATGAATAAGTTTGAAATTCACGTTTTTGTGGTTACAATATACTCTTTAGTCAAAATGTCTTTTGTAGCTTACTCTTGTTGGTCTCGATTCTGATTCAAACATCTTTCAAGTTACGCTCGTAAAATTTATCAAAGTAAATCTAAAATGTCTTTAATTGCTCTTTTAAGGGTTCTGTATTCGCGTAATCAGTGATAAAATGAAAAGATCTGAAATATTCTTGATTAAAGAGTTTTCTTCAGCCACTTACATTATATCTGCCTCGTAAATCTTCCGCCCTGTTTTGCTTTCTGATAATCTGTTTTAATTAATCTTGGTTATAAATATAAACGCGCAAGATGTCAAGTTAAAGAAAACGAGAGACCATAAGTACCCAACTTACACGAATGCCAGCCATTAATTAAACTAGAGTTTAAGGGGAAAAAATACAATATAAAATTGTATTACTACATTTAAAAATAACTAAAAACAGAATTTCCCATTGGAAATTATATAAATAGTTTGTAAAATTTACTCTTATTTATACAGATGTATTTAATTTATATAACCACACTGATTTATGTTGTTATTTAATAACAAATTATTTATTAATAATAAAAAAAATATATTACAGTGCGCATATAATTTTACAAATACATTGCACATAAATCGTTTTAATTTTAAATTTTTGTAAATATTTATTTTGTTCCATTATATATCCTTGGCTCCTTTACTAAGTTGATTCCCTGTATTAAAGGAGCCAACGACTTCCCTTACTTTGTTTATTATTAACGCAAAATTTACAAAAACAATATAAATATTGCCATATTTGCGCCATTTTATTTTTAATTCAATGAAATAATTTTATTACATTACAATTTTGATTAAATGCGTATAAAATAACTTAATATGTATAAAGAGCTTAGTCAATATCAATGGTACGGTAACGAGCAATTTTATCACACAATAGGCGATATAAAACCTTTCCGAGAAATGTATCGTACGATTATTATCATTGTATTAGGATTATAGGGTCAACAAAAAGGATTTGGCCAGTTTGTACATTTTACGGTAAATGGAAATGCCATATTTTATCTAAATGTATATTTATATCTTTTTTATATATTATGAGGTGGCAAACGAGCAAGCGGCTACCTAAAACCGCCAAAATGGCGAAGCGACCGCTGCCCATAGACATCCGCAATAGCGGATGCGTTGCCTACCCTTAATCGACGGAGGAGGAGACGTACATAAAGAAGATATTTCCTCTTCCTATGCGTCTCCTCCACCGTCAAATCCACGTTCCCTTTCCATCCTATTCTTATGAGAAAAAGGGTGGGAAGGAAAATGGACTAAAGTTGCGCCTCCGGCACCACACTCATCAGACGAAACGCGGAATTGCTCCCACTTCACGCCTGCCTCCTGTGTGGTCGTGGTATTGCACCGGACGAGCCGACCCACTCGTGCGAAGATGTTAAAGCGGGCTCTACCACTGTTTAAAATATCTGTATATTATACACTTGTAGCAAAATAAATAGAAGTAAATACTACGCTATGCTTTGTTCGGGACACGATTTGAAAAAAAAATCAATAGAGTTTTTAATATCGGTCGTTTTAGTTGATTATTATAACGAGTGTTTTAAAGTTTGAAAACGCTAGATAAAGATGTAGATAGTAGGTTTATTTCTTTTTCTTCTTTTTCTTTTTATTTTTCGGATTTTATTAGCTTATTTTAATAATAGGCATAACAATTTGTAAAATGTGGATTATTAAAAACAAGAAGAATTTTTAGTTTTTTTCTTATCAATAATTAAAGCGGTTTATGAACAAACAGCACTTATTAGCTCTTATATAGTTGAATTGACTTTCAAGTAGACTTCGTGGAAATTTCAATTACTTGGAAGATGGAACCGAAAGTCTAATTGCGTCATTTCTAACTCTTAATCATATTTAATTTAGACGACTTAGTGAAAATGTATTTAACGATAAAATATTGTTTGAACTTTGAAGAGAATTTTCAATGTGAAATTATAAGATATTTTAATGAAAATGGCTTGATAATAAGATTTCATTTCCTGGTAAAAGACATTATGTAGACAGCTGAATAAACAGAGACAGTTATAATTATATAACTAGTCCAATTATGATATTCAGTGTAATCAATTTGATTCCTATGACTTTTATTAAAAAAAAATAAAAAAACGAAAGTAAGTAGCCTACGTGTTCTTCCAGACTATGCTCTACATCTGTGTCAAATTTCATCCAGATCCAATCAGCCGTTTAGGCTACAAACTCTAACAAACATCCATCCATCCATCTAAACTATCGCATTTATAATATTAGTAATAAAGAATATAAATTCAATAAATGATGAAATTTAAAAATAAATTATTTGTTAGTCTATGTTTAATGAATATTTATGTTTCTTTTACTATTTGATTCAACTATAACTTATCGAGTTAATGACAGGAGGCTTCTATTTATAGAAAATAGTTTACAGGTGTGTGTACTCAGTTTGTTGTCCCCTGTCCATGTCTCTGGACCTTCTTTGCATTTAAGATAAGATTGCGTCACTCATTGAGAATCGAACGACGACTTTCTAGTTTGCCTTTATTTAAAAGTTTTAACTTATAGTTACTACGTTTTATATTTAAATTAATTTAATGTAAAATCTCCTATACATTTAATTTCATAGCTTTGATTATTTTAAAAGTTGTGTTCAAATTTCTTCGGAGATTTTTCGATTATTGATGTATACAGTAAGTTATTTCTTGTTTATCAAAATTTGAAATTACACAGAGCACGCCCACACCTGAAACTAAACTATCGCACAACTGTTTAGTCTCGCTTTGATTCCTATGAGTTTATATGAAGGTACGCACACTAATCAATTTTTAACTATGCAACTAAACAGTTGAATTGGCTGCGAAACAATCGACAATCGCACAACCGTTGTGCAATAGTTGAATTTTATGTGTGCGCCCGCTCTAAGTAGGAATATACATTATAATGACCATAATTAATTCCGAAAACTATTATAATATTTTATTTTACATTTAAAAGTTACACCATAGTAAACAAAGGCGTTATGATATTTGTCAAAAGAATGGAGTTTGAACAAAACAGCGTGGAGTGGCGAGCCGGGGCCGGTCTATTGTGAATCGCGACAGGCATTGCTTCCCGCTACTCACACGTTTTCAAAGACTTCATAGCTAATTGTTTTTGTATGAATGAAGTTTTTTAATGCTTTATTCTTTTTATAAAGCCTACTTTTGTTTGTAGTCTGATTTTATAGCTTTGAACGATTGTTTTTTTGAAAACAAATTATTCTGTGCAGTTTGATTTTAAATCATTCTATGCAGCATAGAAGTAAAAATAATAAAAAATGTTGACTAATAAGCCTAATTTAGGTTATGTAGTGTAAGCTAGAATCTTGATATTTATTGTTAGAATTATTTTTCGTAAAAAATAGTTTTGATTACCTCAAAAATCTTTGAGAAAGTTTACTTAAGTCACATAAACAGACTGTGAAATTGTAAAAAAACGCTTCTGTAATTCTTTATTGGCCTTTAACTTTCGAAAAAGGTCGTTTACAAAGCAAGCGCTAGTCATTTCTTTATGAATGCTATGAAAAGAAAGCAGGGCGCGAGTGTAGTGGCTACTTTGTTCGTGTAATGTTTGCGGGTCGCGGCCTTGTACACTCAGGTGACACCCTTCGAAGCTTTTTGTACAGGGAATTTTAAAACGAAGTGTTTTTGATACACGAATATCTTGCAGAATTTCCACAGACAAAAAACGAAATGATAGTAATAGACTATAAGTAGACTTTTTTTTTTCAATTGATGATTATATTGAAAGTATAAAAAGCAAGTTATATTAAGATTAAGGTTCTAATTCGATAAAGTTTGCAAGTGCTACGAATGCTACGGTGCTACGTAGAATCGTAGCATTACTTTGATTAACACAGAATTACTAACATATTAATACTTTCTGATAATTTAACTATACTAATCAAACCCCGCGTCTCTGACTGTTGTTTTTTTTTTCATATATGTGATGTCAAGGTAAAATCCTGGCATCATTTAAATTTGGACAAAAATAAATGATCCGGTTTATCTTACTTTAATCTCTTGTTGGAATTAATCGCCATTATAAATACGGCGCGGGCTGAAGTCATGTAACTGGAACTCAGTGTCGGTTATTCTACACGATTAAGATTTATTGAACAATAAATTTATTCTAATTTTGTGCTATATTTATTTATACAATATGTATAATATGTGGAATTATAAAAACTTTATTTTATTGTTTACATTTGTCAAATTGCAATTGCAAATGTCAAAATGACATGACATGACATGACAAACCTTTGCAATCTTTCTTTCTTGATGTTGGCAGCAACTTATGGTCTCTTTCCCACATTAGGGTTTTTATCTAAAATATTTACCCCCTAAGTTTAATGGCGTGAAAATATATAGCCTAAAGCGTGACGTAAGTGTAGGATTTTTTATTAAAAAAAGAATTATTCAAAAATATGCTGTAATTGTTGACATCTTAGGCAACAACGAAGTGTGTGTTTACGCTTTATTATATTAGTATAGATTTACACTTATACTATTGAATGGTTTTCTAACGTGCTATATCTAGCTTAAATTATAGAATGTTTTACGTGCATATAAAGCTTGTACACACTTAAATATTTTTCTAGTTATTTTATAATACCATTAAATGTTAAAATAAACACAAGAAATCGACTAAAATAAGATAATAGTATTAAAGTGTTTTGCTCGAGGGGATTAAGTTAGTTCAATTTTAATCAGTTATGAAGTTAACGCGCTGCTGCCTCGTGTTTGTTCATTAATAATTTGTCGAGCTATAATAGAAAATACTGTTGATTTTAAAAGCATCTATTTTGTGCTAGGTATGTATCTGTATACTACTAATATAATAAAACGTTAACACATATTACTTTGTGGCGTAGGATGTCAGCAATCACAGCATATTTTTGAATAATTCTTTCTTTAATATGAAGCTCTACACTTGCGATACGCTTTAGGCTATATATTTTCACGCTATTAAACTCGGGGGATAAATTAATTGGAAAAAATCTTCATGTGGGAAAGGGACCAAAAACTACAAGCTGCCAATATCAAGGAAGCAAAATTGCCATGGTTTGTCATTGGGTCATGTCATTTTGATATTTGCAATTGATAATTTAACAAGTGTAAACAATAAAATATTTTATTATAATAGAGATGCGAGCAACAGCTATGTTTAATATATTTATTTAGTGTTAGGTCAATGACCTCGTTTTATCTGGTTTTAGAAAAAAAGCTTTGAGAAATCCTTCAACTTTAAAGTAATTCAGTTACCTTTTGAAAATTATGTTTCAAAAGTGCCATTTCGGAGCAAACGTTTTCAAAACACATATTCCCTGCATTAGCAAAGCGTTATAAACTGCGTTATTATCGTCAGAAATGAAGCAAATGTGTTAATTAGAGGTAACTGTTATGGAAGCAAGGCGCGCGAAATCGTTTTATATTTTACATATTCCGTATTTTGGCAGCTGTTAAATTTTTGATTGCATATTTGTATTTTCATGAATACATTTTAATGAAATAATTGGCATGGTTTTAAAATATGTTCATCGCAATAAATAAACAAATTACTTATTTTATAACTCAAGAATAACTTAATACAAAAAAGGTTTCCAATATTCCAAATCATTTCATTTTAATTTACTAAAAATATATTGCGAAATCAGGTTAACATTTTCAGTACATTTTCAGTGCAGTTTTCTAATGCGTTAGACCACCGCAGTACTAAAAATCAAAGTAATTTACCGCATTACTCATACTCTACTAATATTAGAGTGCTCTTGGTATATACTAAGTACATGAAATATTAAACTCTTTTAAGTTCAGTTTACTGCGGATCCCTAGATTCATGTTTGTTCATTACTAATTCGCGTTTTCATCGCTGTACTATAGTATAGGTTTCATAAATTAAACACGAACATTTTTGTTTTATTTAACCGTAATTTTATCAACATAGGCGTAAATGTACATTAACAATCTATTGTACATTGAGCAGCGATTGACGATGGATGTTTGTTGGAGTTTGTAGCCTAAACGACTGAAGGGATCTCGATGAAATTTGGCATAGACGTAGAGTTTAGAAGAACACATAGGCTGAGTAGCCTTTTTTTTCTAATTCCACGCGGAACGGAGTCGCAGGTGAAAGCTAGTTTATGAATAAATACAAAAACAACAACATAAATTCTGAAACTTAAAAGTAGGATAAATTGGGTATGCAGTTTATTGAATGGCTTTATGCGCATAGCATGTAAGAAGCTAAATTGGCTTGACATTTATGTGTCTGATATTATCATATTTACCTTACTAAATAATTAATGATTGAAAATTCACAGATCATTCTGTTTTCGACTACCTTGGTTGGTTGGATGTTTTCCATCAATTCCTTTAAGGCTTTAAAGGGAAAGATCGAAAAATGGGTATATTAATCATTTTCCTAAAATTGAAGTGGTGAAGAGTATTTTTAATTATGCACAAAATCGATTTCAATATGTTTTAGGTTTGTAAAAATATTATTAAATTGGTTTTCTCTTTGTAGGTACGTTTTACTCAAAACATTTTGCTGATGACCTCAAGTAGTCGTGAGTATTTAACATTCGAAAAACATATTTGGAAACTTACCTTCTCTAGTCAATTGAATACCGTTCTTTACGTATACATTTTAAGTGATGATGTCGTCTATGACGTAATCCGTCAATTGGGGACTTTTGCCATCTCCAAGAGTGCTATCGGAGGAGGCTGGCAAATCAGAATTTAGTCGGAAGGTCACTCAGTGCTTTAAACTTAGTAAAATAATCGTGTATTTTGAGCATAAAGTGCTTGAATATTACTATAATTTTGATTCCACAATAAATAAGTTAGTTGAAAACGAAAACATATAAATCAGTCAGTAGCAACCTGAACTAGTCACTTTGACTCCTTTGAAACGTTTATTTCCACACCACAAAAATCAAAGAACTCGGCAACTTTTCCCTTTTCAATAAAGCTTAACGTTTCGAAAAATATTCTTGCAAAATTGCATTTGCAATTTTCACGTTGCATCGCGCACACGTGTATCATTATAAAGAATGTGAAAACAAGTTATTTAATACAGAATATAAAAGTATATTTTTTAAGATTCACCATTTTTATTCAATATAGCTGTTACTTGCGACTTCGCCCGTGTGAATATGAAAAAAATAAAGGCTCTAAATAATAAGATAGCTTTTTAATGGTGAAAGAATTTTTGAAATCGTCCCAGTAGTTTTTGAATTATTTCAATACATACAAAAATACAAATCTTTTCTCTTTATAATATTAGTATAGATATTCAATACTACAAAAATAAAATAAAACTGTGTCGTATTAAACTGAGTTAGAAATCGTATACATTTTTTACAAGAATCTATGCGATATTGTCAACACATTGTATCTAGCGATATAGAAAAATGTAATACAACTGGTGGTAATCCTGTAACCATAAAAGGGATTGTAATTCCTGTAGAAAATAAGGGACCCATAAATTTCTTCAGTCCGTCGCCGTATTAAGGTTGCCGTGATTGCGTACAACAATGGGGCTTTATTTTGACTCGCGTCACAAAACCAGATATTTTTCCTGTGTTCTTCAACTCCGCTTGAAATATTTTCTGATCAGATGGTCGTCCTAATTTTTACAGTAATAAATTGCGGTCACATATGTGAGAGTTTGAGTGGAGAATTGTGTTTCAGCATACCCTCGGACGTGGCTTGTTAAGGCTAAGCTTTACTTATAGCCTTTTAGATATTTAATTCCCGTACATTCTTTTGCCATTATTATCTTTAGTAACAATATTTGAGACTAAGCTATGCCATAAACAATGTCCGTGACTTATATCAATTTTTTATCTATACTGATATCATAAAGAGAAAAGATTTGGATTTTTTGATTTATGTATGTATTTGATTCACGCAAAAACTACTGGGCCGATGTTAATAATTCTTTTACCATTAGAAAGGTAATTTATCTGTGAGTAACATTGGCTATATTTTATTATTACTGATTTGAGAAACTAATAATATTTCATACAAAGAATAATATAAAATCTTACCTATTTCATCGAAAACAAAAAGACAATTTAAGTGTAGTTTCAAGAGCTTTGCAGAGCTTATTAGATTCCAAAAGTGACAGGGGTAAGTATGTGTGGTATTTGGTTCAAGTTTTAAACAACGACTCAGTATGATAATATGATACGGAAAAAACAATTTAGTATTCTCTCTCTCGATTATCGGACGAAAACTTCTGTAAAAAAAATAGAAAATAAAAAAAACAGGACTTGTAATTTTTACATATGTAAAATGAGATTCTCGTGAATAGTGCTTGCAAAATCTGAAAAATGAAAGTGCCGACCTCCAAATGTGTCGAGAATTTTTCTTTTACAAAAATATGCAATACCTCTCCAACGCCATCATTGAAATATTACATTTACGTTTTAAGTTTGTTCTAAGTATTTACTACACTTTTTATCCTTATAGGCGAAAGAAGTCAATCTATTACAGTCCAATTTAAAATGTTTTGTCTATATAATAAGAATTATATCTAACTTATTGGCTGTAATAGGTTTAGTTACTTTTGTACTTTTACAGACTAAAGAAACGTTGTAAAATTATTTATTTAAAGAGATATGAATACTCAAATACCTTTTATGCGGCGGTTCAAGCTAAAGCAGAAATTTAGAAATTCAAAACTACACAATACGATAGTTAGTAAAATTTGGTATATCCTTTAACTAAATTTGGTAAAGCTATGAGTTAATTTAACTTATAACTGAGAAACGTTTAGTTAACTTGCAAAGTAGGCTCAGCTGTGGAATTGCCTAATAATAACTACCATTACCAAACTTTCGCGAAATTTGAAACGGAAACCAAACAAACGTAACTTTTACTGTTATTATAAAATTTTCCGAATCCCATTTCTGTTTATAGATTTTCAGAAGGGACATTTTAAAGGTTTCAATTAATGAAATATCAAACGAATTGGCATTACGTAATAATTAGAAAATATTTTTCTGTTCGCCAAATATCAAAATTATGATATTTAAAATCTCAATGAACCAGCCGCAGCACAGGTTAACGCCACTAGCTCCTTGGGCTAGATTATCACCTATTTCTTTTTTTTATCTTGTATAAACCAGCGCTTGACCACTATCCCACTTCTTACACTTTGGGGGGAGGGGTTGACATGCTTTTGTATTGGTTGGGGTTGACATGCTATGTAATTCGTTGACTTTTGAGCCCTTTTCTGTCTCGTGACCTGGGTGGTCACCCAACCGCACCCTATCCTAACGCCATTGACCGGCCGATTAAGTTAGTTGGTTTATAGTGTAATTCGTTTTTGCAATCATTTTTCTTTTAATCTCAAATATATTTGACAAATTGGTACAGGAGTATATAATAATAAAGTACGCAGTGCATCAAGCATCAACTCAGTTCTGCTTAACTAAGTTATAAAGTTTGCCGTACGCTCGCTACAACGTAATGTTTGCTTATTACTGTTTGCGAACTCATTTATTTGTTAGTCGTAACTTCTGAAAATATTATTACATTAATTTTGTAAAATATATGTATAATTTAAAAAATAAAATTGACTTTTGGCATCGTAGCAATTTATCATGGCTTGTTTAAATTAACGACTTAAATTCGATAGCAGTCCGCGCCAATGCATTTTTTAATTGCAATATTGGTACATAATATCAAATAGAGTCAAAACTATTGTTGACGAGTCTTCAAATTTTATTACACTAATAGGTATATTTAACAACTTAATATAAACGTATACAAATATGTAGTTTACATAACGTACAACTAACAAATAAACTGTCTAATTATTATTAAATTTCATTTTAGTTTACATTAGCATTGTTTAGAAAATGAAATAAAGTTAATAAGTAATGCGTTATTACCCTATTATGTATCTTGTTATCGTTAATGGACTGTTACATTATTAAGCAGCTTTTACATTATATTTAGCTGAGCTTGTCATTATTTGAACTAATTATTGTAAATTTGCAAGTTTATTAGTATTAAATAGTTTTTGTCCATATTAAAATTTTCGTAAAATGTATTTTAAATTGATGACGCCAATTTCACGTTACACTAATAACAATTAATTGGCTTTTAAAAATATTGAAAAATAAATGAATGTTGACTTATTCTTTTAAAAATAGCGTCGAAAGAAACCGAAAAGAAAATAGACTTTTAACAAAAGAATAAAACTTCTTTTGTATTCTATTCATTCACAACAGAGGCGAGAAGTGGATTTATAGACCCTTGGCCCACTCCGCGAAAGAATATTGAATATAGACACTGTATACATGTGCTATAAATTTTGTCAATATAAAAAAGAATCTCTAAAAATATAAATTCGTACATTTCTTTGCCAGATAATTCCTATAAAAGAATACATTTTTAGGTATTAATTATGTATGATATATTTATTCTTCTGCAGTAATTAAAGAGAGAAAAGTATGGAAAAACAAAATTAGGTTTCATACAATTGTAGCGTTACGTTGTCTGATTCTCTACGTACCGTAGTCGTATTCCACTCGAGTTAGGTATCCAAGCTTTGATGTTACTCTTGGGAAATACTAAGAAATCCCTCTTGACCATACAGATTAATTAATCTACTTTTAAATAGTAAATAATTACGGTAGTTATTTTATGTGAACAAGCAAAAAGCAAGATAAAAAGGGACCGAATATTTCTAAATTGTATAAAATCAGGATTACATTATTTTTATCAGTAACGGATATACATTGTAGATATATGTTACGTTGATGATTTTTAGCTGATGATGAAAGCAACAGAAATAAAATTGACGAAAGGCAGGCGGCCGGCCATCAAAATTAAGACCAGGGAGATGATGAAGAACAAGAGGCAACTGTTTTTGATTGTGACTCTCCATTGCGAGCATTTATACATAAAACAGAAAACAATTTGTTATCAACATTTACCAAAAACATAAAGATATTAATGTTGTTTTTATCAAAGTGTAGATGTCATTTGTTTCAATAATTTAGTTACTCTCATGTACTATAGTGTGAAAATGTAAGCCAAATTAGATTGAAGTTTGTTACAAAAGCAAAGAGATTGTCCGAGCTCGTAGTTAATATTCCGATAGTATCGTAACAGCTCTCATTTCGGCACTTACGCGCCTACGCTGTTATAGTAAACCTATTAACATTTTAATTAAAGTCCTTTAGCGCGTAATGTTTAATTAAAGTCACCGGTATTTTCGCAAAATTAGTGTCGAGTTTTGTTATGAAAATGTTTAGCGATAACAAGATTTTATAGGATTTTAATTAATTTTTAATTTGTTAAACGTTGTCTACGTTAACGTTTTTTAATTGCAATTTAATTAGAATTTCAATACGTGCTTTATTATAAAGTTATCATACTAATATTATAAATGCGAGAGTTAAGATGGATGGTTGGATGGGTGTTTGTTAGAGTTTGTAGCCTAAACAGCTGAACGGATTTCGATGAAATTTGATATAGATGTAGACTATCCTCAGTCTGGAAGAACACATAGGCTACTTGCTTTTGTTTTTTTTTATAATAATTAAACGCAGATAGAGTTGTGGGCGAAAGCTAGTATTTTAACAAAGTTACTTACTTCTTTCCCGTGCATTTTTTTTATTGAAAATTAAGTTTTATATTTGCCAAACATTGTAAAATCAGGTTAAATTTTACTAAATTACAAGAAGTAGGCGAACAATTCTGTGGACACTTTCACGGTAAGAAATTGCGGTCACTTAGCGTTTGACTGGCGTAAGTTTTACAGGGTAAGTGCGGAAAAGTGTCGGCAGCGGCGCACCCGCGGTCAAAGAACACCGCAAGTGAGCTTTCTAGCTTTTATAGATAAAGTGCAAAGTTTACTTACCTATAAAATGTCATTATTGTTTACGTTCTAATACTGCTTTCACTTGATTGGTAAAGTTCTTGTTTCTTATAGAGGTGTGTTTTGGAATATAGGATTGCCAATAATGAATTTTAATACTTAATTAAGTTCCTAATTATGATAATTGACATCCGTATTATAACGATATATTATTAAATTTAATTGAATTTAAGTTTCAATCTAATTATCAATTGTCAAAATTATGAAGGTGCGATTTGACCAAAACTAATATAAAATTAATACAAAACCAATTTCAGTGAAAATTTAATTGAATTTGTTTTTCGATTGATTAATCTTCTTTTAGATTAAACTCATTTTAAATCACGGTCGTTAAAAGTTTTACTGGGTAATAATTATTTTTGATTAAAGTATGAGCAAAGAGTAATTTTAATGTAAAGAATAGGTACAGAACAAAACGGTGTGAAGTAGGAAGTTAAGGTCGAAAGCTATTGTTCAGGAAGGGTATTAGGAACCCACGTATGCGTTACCCGCTTCAAAAAGGGTCTGTAAATAATTGTTTTCTGCGAGAATAAAACATTTTTTGTTTTTTTTTCTATTTTTTGTTTTCATACCCTTTTCAAATATATTTATAAAGCTGTCTGGTTGGTTTTTGCTTAGGTCAGGTGCTTATTAACTTTACGCCAGACTTTTTACATAAAATTATTGTACTGAGTAAATACTGTTTTGTTTCATATTTTTTCATCTGTTTACCATAATTTTTACAAAGATAAAACAGTGAAAATGTTTACGATTTCTGCTTTAATGTAGGCAAACGAGATTTAAGCGTATAACGTTAATCGGATTATCATTTTAACCGTAATATACTTTTGTAATAATTACGAGAGATTATTTAAAATGTATTCCATTTTTGTTACTTTGTAACATATGAAATCGAGTCAGAGCGTCGGTGAAACAGTTAAACTCTTTAGCGGATCGTCTCTGTCTACACGTCCACGTTCGATCCCCCCTATGTTGGTACCAATGTGTTCCTCGAATTTCAAATTTCATATGGATTAGCGCGTACTGGGCTTATGTGGTGTGATATCACCTAGTCGCTTCTAATTTTGGAAGGCCCCGTTCTTCGAGATTATCGATATAAAACGAAATGAAAGACAAAGCCAAGAAATCTAAGTGAAAAGGACAGATTTATGATACTAAAATTATAAAATTTGAACAAGAAATTCACACTTTATATGTTAAGGTTAAGGAAATAGCTGACAAGATAATTTGCAGGCGTCGTAATGATAAAGTTTATGGTAATGCAGTAACGTAATTTCGCCCAAGGTTGAAGACTTGACGGAAATTTAATAAAGTTAGGAATCCATCAGAATATGCCATCACTTTATTAGAAATTAATAACTGTCTAATAACATTATATGCGGAACATTGATGTTTTAATTTGTTTTATAAGATTTTTTGAATTGTAATGATTTACGCTGGTAAATTCAAAAACACATTCAAAGCTCAATTTAAACAAAAAAAAGAAATTATTGCTCTATCGTGCGGCATCAATAATCATAATTAAATAGCCACACTCACGTGTACTAAAGTAATGAAAGTGGAATAAAGTATGGGCATTGTGTTGCTAATAACAATGGCAGCGAATGGTAATTCGGTCAAGGTGAGGGGATTACATCGACATGTTATAGCACGCGATAAAGAAAATTTCATATCGCTACTTTTATAGCTCTATAATAAAGTCGCGAAGCACTCACATAAACTATTCCAACGACAGAACGTAAGTTACTATAGTCAGAAGTGTTACATTTTTTAAAGTTGTTTTTGATGTTCCAATAAATCGACAATTTTTTATTGAAAAGTGCCAGTGATAGTTCGAACCCCAAAAAAAAAAACGACCCAGTGACTGACATATTAGTCATGGGCAGAAAGTTTGACCGAGAACAACGCTTGTACTCGTATGCTCAGTACCTTGAGTTAACTCGTGACGTAAGGAGGCCATCGGCAAAGTTTTTGTGCACGAGTTATATATACAACTAACTGATAAGATAAAATCTTTACCTATAAAATCCAAAAATAAATTTAAAACAATCCATATTTACATTATAAAGAGGCAAGATTTGTATTTTTGTAAATATTAAGATAACTCAAAAACTACTTGGTTCATATCAAAAATTCTTGCACCGTTAAAAAACCATGTTATCACTGAGTAACATAGGCTATATTTATTACCATTCCACACGGACGAAATCGCGAGCAACAGCTAGTAAAGAATAAAAACATACAATAATCAATCAATCTAATTGTTTCCGTTGAAATTAGTCGGAATAAACTGAACTGTGTTATAATGGAAGAAAGTAATCCATTAATGGTCATTCGTACACGACCTTCCCTAATATTAGCAGAAGCTAATTTCATCGCGAAATACTGACCATTTTTCCTCATAATAAACCTTTGTTTAACAATAACGAAACATGAAATAGAGAAGCAAAATGATTCACTTTAAATATGTATCTCTAAATTAAATTTTAATACTATAACTTACAATGAATGTAACTTTATAACGCTACTATAATACTTAACAGATCAAAGGATAAATTGCTAAGCAAATATAACTAAAAGACAGGAGAAACCATCAAAAATAGATACCTACTTCTGTTGTTTTGTAACATCATAAAGATATTGATACTGAGACCAGTACGATGTCAATTTGTTTGAAATTTATCTTTTGAAGGATGAGGGTTCAAAAGGTATCATTTTCTATGATAGCTGTTTAAGATATCACATTTCTTAATCTACGGTAAATCATAATGAAATTCTTGTGGCATTATCGAAATTTGATTTCAATTATCTCACTATACAATTTGAGTGACAGTTAATACGGCTTAATATCCGTTATTAAGTTATTAACATGTTGATGAATTGTCACATCTATGGAGCAATTTAGTGGTATGATAATTGCTATGATGACACAAAGCAAATCGACCGTATAATACCCATGTGCCACATAGTATGTACAAATAGTTAACACACTTTTTAGTACTAAACAAATAAGAATCTTTAGTTGCTATAGAGATGGCACACACCTTTGACTAAACTATCACACAAGTGATGTGCGATTCTAGATTGTTTCGCAGCCATCAACTGTTTAGTTGCACAACTAAAAACCGTGAAGTGTACGCCTCCACAGGAATCAAAGCGCGACTAAACAGTTGTGCGATAGTTTAGTCAAAGGTGTGCGCGCTCTTGTAGATAATTTTCTTTTAAATTAAACTATATATTTTCAAATAGTCGTATGGCTAGCATATACGAATGTGATTTTCGATTTTTCGAATTTTCATATGTACATAATTTACCCGACGTTCTTACGGTGAAGGAAAACATCGTGATGCAACCTGCACATATCAGTGAACAAATTCAAAGATATGTGTGAAGTCAACCAACCCGCACTTGGCCAGCGTGGTTGACTATGGCCTAGTCACCCTAACTTTAGGGTAGGCTCCGAGCCCCTCGGTGGGGACGTATAGTGAGCTGGTGATGATGATGATGATGATGTATGGCTAGTACTTACAAAACCATATGAATATGTTTTTCATTTCTGATTTCTGTGTCGTATTCAAAACTACCTTATTCTATGAGTCATACTTTATTAATTGCCATTGATATTTGTAATGCTTAAATTGGATTTGATATGAAATATTATGAAATTCTTTTTCAATATTCACAATTATACACGAAGCATAGCGGTAGCGAACTCACATGACACGGTCGCGTTTTCCGTCGTAAGGGTGAGTTCACACAATAACATGTTTTATTCATCGCCTTGTAGACGGCTCTTTGCCTCCTTTGTTAAGCTCTCGTACTCTGAATAGCTTTAATTACTTTCGAAATGGTGTTTTTATAGTAGCACTCACAGGGCTCGTGTTGGTTTTATTAAATTCTACCTTGAATTAACGCCTTGATTAACTCTTATAACGTATTAATCGTTAATTAAATGTTCATTCATCTACTCCATAATTTATTTACTTAATAAGGTTTAAGCACTTTGAATTTTAATGATATATGGCCTTTTAAAGACTCGCATTTTCATATTTTAATACTAGTTATATTTGACAGCATTTATGAAGCAGATAAATATGCAAACTGGAACAATAATTGCATAATCGATAGACAGTTAACGTTAACAGCAAAATTTTATTGCTATAATATTTATTTAAGAAGATTAAAAACCGAAGTCTATTGAGAGACACTTAAATGCTGCTGACAATATTTAATAATGCATTAAATTGAAATAAATTTACTTCCAGCGAGCAATTAATTTGCGAAAGCTTGCCTTTGAGGCGCCCCTTGCTCGTGCAAAATGGTTACCAGTTGTAGAACTATGGCGAACATATGGCACTACGCCACTAGGCATACTACTAACTCCCAGAGAAACTTAAATGAGTTACTACGTGTTCTACTTTGAACTGTGTTTGATTGCGTTGGGGACAAATTATTTTTGAGCAATAACTCTTCATATTTAAAGGTTTTAAAATGTTTGCAGCGAAAAAATCTTTTAGCGCGAACTAAGTTTAATAATAATAGTAATATTTATTACTGATAAAGATCCAATTTTGAGATAAAGATCAATGAGAGAGATAAAGATCAAAATTTTGAGGCTTTCATCCACTTTTAACTGCAAAGTTAAGTTCACTCAATACTTTACTCACAAAAGTTTACGAATTAACTTCTTTGATACCAAACAAAGATAACAGTAATCTTATAATATGTATGTTATTAATTTTGTTGTTTAATCGATTAAATTGATTTGAGAATATGATTTCGCTTTACATGCAAACGTTTATTTAGTTCAATGCATAAACCGTAGCATAAATAATTCAAAGCCTTTATGCTCAACTTCATTTCTTATATTATGCAACGAATACATGAATAGCGAACAAGGCTTACTCGAACTCAAAGAAATATTTCCGAGGAAAAACTTATAAAGCAATGAAGGTAACCGCGACGCTCGAATTGACCATCGAATTTAACTTTCAGGGAACTAAGCCTTGACTGAAAGGTAATGCGCAATTTAAACTTGACGAAGTGAAAAGTAATATTCAATTTTAATAAGTTCCTTATTGTTATATAATTTCTTATGAAAATAACATTTTGCAAGCACCCTTTGCTGGATTTCTAGTCTGTTATGTTATGTTTCAGAGGATTTTGTTATAGATGTAACTATGAGAGATTTTTGGACAGATCTCTGATGTGAATTCTGTTCGATAATAAATGATTATAAACTGAAATATACTACAACAATCCGTATTCGATGTACACTAATTATTTCATATCATGATTTCTATTGTATCATCATTTTTTTCTGTTTTAAGTTTGTTTAGTAATATATCTCTGCTTTATCTATAAATCTGTAAACTCACTATAACCTGACCACGAAACACCCACACCACGTGAAGAACATAAATCTACTTTATGTTCTGATCGCCCTTTGTTTTACGATTTAGTTGAGGCTTCACTTTCACAGACCATTAGGGCATTTCATTACAGACATTATCCGATGTTAAACACGATTTAATTATTTTAATTAAAATGTTTAGCATTCCTATTTTAAATGATTTTTTTTGGTCTGAAAAGCGGAAAATATAAAACCTATATATATTATATTTTTTATCGATAAAAATTCTAGGCCAGTATGAGGTCGTACGATATTTTTTTGGCAATACATCAGGAATGGCAGCGCTATCAACAAGTGGCGGTGCCTATAAATCTTGACCGCAGACGGCTTTAATTCCGCCGATACGCCGCGACGAAAAGGTCCGAAAGTGGGAATTTTATTCGGCCACGTGAAATAAGACATTCCATTTGTTGACGTCGTGACGTGCCTTCGAGGTGTGATATCGAATTGAATGTCCCTTTTTCTCGAATGTTATTTATAGCGATTCTTTTTGATATTGATCATAATTGTTTATATAAATTTCCTTCTTACTTATTTATCTTCAAAAACCGTATTAATGCTTTTACGATCACCTAAATTAAAATAATTTACAGTAAACATAAGTATGTTTGTTGTAATAATCGACTTCGATTTTATCAACTTTTGAATTTCATATAAATTTCATTTAAACCATCAAGTGAATACAAGCAGAATGAGGCAACATAATGGAGATCCCACTGAATTATGGAAGGAGTTTCAAACAATCAGAATCCGCAATGCAATATCAAAGCCCGGCGATGGACGTAAGCCACTGCCTTAACTTCTGGCAACAGTTATCTCAGCGGGACACTCATATTTTTGGCTTCTAACACTAAACCTCAACAGAATTGCGGACTTCTTGTTTACAGTGAGTTATTCTAAAGCTGTAACCGTAATTATATGCTTTAACTTTAAGCCACGATATGCAAATGTGATGAAGAAATTGGTCACGAATAAAATCGCCATGAAATTCTATGCGTAATGTGAGCTTGTCTATTGTTGTATTATCTTATAAAAATCTTTTTCATTCAAAAAATTCTATGTTTTTTTTATTACGTTTACATATTTCAGAACAATAGTCAATTTTTACATGGGCACTATCAATTTCTAATAATTACCATAATAAATGGACGTCAGCGTGACATGTGTATTGTTTAAAGTTTATTATAAAAATAAAGAATGTTATTAACAGCAATTTCAATAAATATAGTGACTCACTCATCAGGGCGGTATCCAAAAATAGAAATTCTGCGACATACAATATTAAAAACGTCTCAGTCGTCTCCCACGCGCGAAGAACTCGGAACTAACGGAACCGTCCCGTGGGTGCCGTAAGCTGTACTCTGGATTTATGCTAAAGCGAGTTAATTAACTGCAATAAGTCGCTTTGATCGCATATTGTTAAATGGATTAAAAAAATGAAATTAAGATGGTCACATATTATGAATCCTAGCTAGATAGAAATTTAGTCAACGTAAATCCTTAAAAGAGATACGCGCACTCTAATATAAATTATTATACTAATTATCTTCGTGTCCTTTCTTTCTTATAAGCTCTTACAAATTAGCAATTTAACACATATTTGTCAAGTACAGCTATTCCCGAATCCCCAATTTCATATATCTTTGCTTATCCCTACAAGGGAAAAGTTTCAATTGAGTAAGCCTACGTCGGGAGAAAAATTGTAAAAGTTTTTCTTTTGACAATATTGAGGTGACTCGACAATCTGTTTTCTACGATAATAATGTTCCGATAAAGTCCTCGGGAAAAGCTTTTTACATATCATTTGTTGGTATTATGAAGAGTTCCCTTTAACTTTTGATATGCCATTACTGTAGGCAATCTCTACAAACGAAAGTTGTGATTTATTTAAACATTTTTATATGTACTTTTTAGTATTACTAGCTTTTGCCCACGACTCCGTCCGCGTGAAATTTAAAAATAATGAAAATATGCCTATGTTATTCATAGATAAATTACCTTTCTAACGGTGAAAGAATTTTAAAAATCGGCCCAGTAGTTTTTGAGCCTATTAATTACAATGAAACAAACAAAGTTTCCCTCCTTATAATATTAGTATAGATAAACATATTTGGGCCGATGAAATTACGATCAAGCGTAATTTACATTAACATAGTGTTTTACTAAAACAATAACTACTCTGACATATGCAAATTAAAAGTAAAACATACCAAATAAAACCATTAAAAATCCAAATTAATATTAATACAGACGTACGAAAAATTGGTTGAAATAATAAAGCGAGAACGGTTTTACATATTTTATGCAGAACGATCATAAAGCACGCGTTATAAAATAAAAATGACAAACACAAACTGTGCTATCGAATTTAATTGCAACGTCAAAGTTGACGTTAACGATGTTAACTTAATGAAATAAACCGTAATAATATTCTTTTGTACATATATATGTTAAAATCGGAAAGGTGCACTGCATTAATATGCAATTACTAGCTTTTGCTCGCGACTCCGTCCGCGTGGAATTAAAAAAAAAACTAAAGTAAGTGTTCTTCCAGACTATATTCAACATCTAGGCCAAATTTCACCAGGATCCGTTTAGCCGTTTAGGCTACAAACAAACATCCATCTATCTGAACTTTCCCATTTAAAAAATAATATGTACGAGTATTCCAATTAATATTTAGTACTAGCTTTCGCCCGCGACTCCGTCCGCGTGGAAAAAAAATAAAACAAAAATGAGTAGCCTATGTGTTCTTCCAGACTATCATCTACGTCTATACCAAATTTCTTCGAGATCCGTTCTGCCGTTTATGCTACAAACTCTAACAAATATCCATCCATTCATCTAAACATTTGCATTTATAATATTAGTAAGATTCTAATTGGGGAATTATAATAATAGATACTACTTACAAATTATCCTCTCTTGTTTTAATATTTGTATACTCTATCAGTATCATCCATGTTGTATAAACCAATAGTCCATACTGCAAACATTTGTGAACGTCTTATTTTATTGTCAACAGCTGGGGGAAGGGGTGGAGCTGACGCTGGGCGAACTGCGCGCGATGGCGCTCCGACAGCAGCAGCAGATCGACACGCAGCATCAGCTGCTCTGCGCCAAGGAGCAGCGCCTGAGGTACCTCAAGCAACAGGAGGCACGGCAGCATCAGGTATGATAACAGAAATAGTACAACTATGGCAGTATATTGTACCACTGTCTCTCTAGAAAAAACCTCTAAATAACATTTTTATTAACGTTTATACCACATTGCATTATATCGAATAAAAAATCATTCAGTTAGCATGTCCTATTGTTCTCTGTATGTTCGGAAGATTACAAATATTTCATTTCCTTCTCAGTTGATAAATTGAATGAACATATCAGATCCGAGCGCCACTGTTTTGTACAAACCTTTACTGCAACTGTCACTTGCTAAACAATGCAATTAACGTCTATATAAATCTCGCATTAACGCCAGATTAGATTGGATAAATTTATTTGGATGTTAGGGTAAATCTTAAAAGCTATAATATTATAGATTTTATCTGTAAATTGTTCGGAATAACATTTAGCTACTTGTTAAATATCTAAAATACATTTATTACATTAAGATGATATTCACTGCGGACACAATTAGTTACATAAAAAAAAACTATATTCACTCACAGCTAAATGTATGCATATTAGTATAATTTTTTTTTCACCCTGCTTTTGAAGACACCCACGTTATAACTGGACGGAAACACGGAGGCCGGCAACTTGTTCCATTCCTTTGTTGTGCACAAGAGAAACGATGTCTCGAATCGCTTCGTTCGAACCCGTGGCTCATCAACTAAGAAAGGATGGAGACCAGCCGTACGTCTCGACGTTCGGTGGTAAAAGGGGGATGGGGGAATAAGTTCATATAATATTTCTAACAATCCAATAAATTAAACTAAATGACTTTATAACAAAGTAGTTTAGTTCATCTAAACCCGTCTTAAACCCGAAATGGGTTGAAAATTGAAAGAACTTCGGGATTGGAGAAATATTAAACTGTTTCACTTTATCATTTGCTTTGATAGAAAATTGTATTTGACCAAAGACTGTGCATTGTTCCATGAGCAACTAATTAAAGTCTAAATATGACTTTGTAAATAATCCTTTGGCCACGACCCACTTCTGTCCCGTCCGATTGGGAATTTAATAACGGTCTCGAGATACTTATTGCAAAGATGCTTTTAAAGCCGACAGTTTAAGACTTTAACGAGCACTAAAAGATTTATCCGAGACATTCTACGTGAAACATGTAAGGAAATACTTTACCTTTAATAAAATATTTCATTTATAAATAAGTCACAGGTACAGTGTAGGGTTTTAAAGTTGAAAATATTTTCTAATAGACAAAGTTCTCGTTACACTAAACTTATTTACTATTGAACAAAACCAATAATATTTTTTAAACTAACGCTGACATGAATGTAACTTTGTTAAACTTAACATGGTTTATCTAACTTATGTTGAATGACACTAAATTCTACTTCAAAATTTTATTAGACTAGCTGTTGCTCGCGACTTCGCCCGCGTGAATTTAAAAAATAATAAAAACACATAGCTTATGTTACTCACTGATTACGTAGCTTCTTAATGGTAAAAGAATTTTTGAAATCGGTCCAGTAGTTTTTGAGTTATTTTAATACATACAAAAATACAAAAATACAATTTTTTTCCTATTTATAATATAATATTATTAGTATAGATAATGGTTTTAAATTTTATAGTCTATAAATCTAATCTATGCATTAACTATTTGTCTTTTAATTAGCAATAAAAACACAATAATTAATTTGTTTACTAGTTAGCAACACAAATTACTCCGTGTTTTCAATTGTATTCAGCAATTATTGTGTCGATCTGTTGGTCCGTCGCCAGAGTTTATAACAATGGTCATTGTCAATACGTATTGCATATTTTATTTCAGACAATAATCTATTCCTAGCTATTACTGACAAATATAAACAATAAAATAAAGTTTTTATAATTTCATGCGGATGAAACGGCACGGGAACAGCTAGTCTTACTTCTTACTAATCTTACTAATATTATAAATGTGGAAGTTTAGATGGATGTTTGTTAGAGTTTGTAGCCTAAACGGCTGAACGGATTTCGATGTAATTTGGCATACATGTAGAGGATAGTCTAGAAGAACACATAGGCTATTCACTTTTGTTTTTTTCACTTCCACGCGGACGGAGTCGCGGGCGAAAGCTAGTATTTAATAACATTAAGTCATATATATAAATACGGAAAGACTAAATCTTTATAATGCGAACTGATTTTCTTATACACCAGAGTTCATGACCTTTGAATTGAGTTAATTAATTCGTTTCTCTTCTTAATTGACTCTTTAAGTTAATATTAAAATATTCAAAACTTTAAGTATAATTCAGAAGAATCTGCACTTACTTATTTTTTCTGTATTGTGTGTACGTGTACGTGTAATGTTATGTTTATTTTTGTTAATAATTATGTCACATATTCTACTATTTTGTAAATGTAATGATGAACCATTAAAGAAAATATCCTTAAATCTCTTCAAGAGTCTAAATTAGCTAATTGAATTCTGTCTGTTATTTTACTATTAAAGCTTAGTCGAAAATAACAAGAATGTTGGTACGGCAATTTTGTACAATAGTTCGTTCGTTACATCTACGCGAGTCAAGTACAAAGAGATCGTGGTATGTAAACCACAATCAGTACAGTACAGTAAAGGCAAATTACAACGAGCCACAGAGCAGCGTGGGTAGAGCATGATTTGGCAGTACGAGCATACATTACACACGAGTCTTATTGCAAAGCTAAGTGGAAACAACCCACACCATTTGTTCGGATATAGCGTACATGGGCGCGGTAATGAAAACATATCGCCCGACGTCTTACATATTTCGTACATAAATATACAACATATCAAGTTGATTTTTATAACATGGAAATATTTAGAGCGTAGAGATTTTACCATAATTCTATCCTATTAGAACAAAAAATCTCTAGAGACACCATTAGAAATTAAATTGAACTAATCATAATCGTCCTTTCCTTATCCTACTCCCCTAAGGTCGGCGCACCGGGTTTTTGCCTTCCAGGTTAATCTATCTTGCGACATCTCCGTCACTCCCTTCTTGATCATACATCTTTCATGCAGTCCGTCCATCTCTTACTAGGTCTACCTCTACTGGTGTACCCCTCCACACTAAAACTTAAAATTCTTCTTACAAAGTAATCTTATTTTTTTTATTTAATTTACTAAAGAATAATTTTATGTAGGGGCTAAACGTAACTGTACTCGTATACTATAATGTAAGCACTCCACATAGTTTCCATTGCGATTGGAAAAGTGAAAAAAAAATTAAATCACTCTTTACACGTAACGTTCATTTGTTATTTTGCGGGCACTCAAAATCGTAAATTGAACGCTAAGTGTAGGTTGCTCATAATAAATCTCAGGGAGACCACTTTCAGATTCAGTGACTTTAATGCTTTCTTTCATTAATAGTGAAAATACTTTATCTATAATCGTTCTTTTATATACGTTTAAACTGCATCGTACTTTAAAGACGAGTCTTTTTACATTGAGTGCTCGATCTCTCTTTGCGGGTTCAATGCGGGCTTGTGTACATTACAAATCTTTGAAACGGTTTGCTAGTATCAAAGCTTTCCTCTTTAGTGTGAAACGTGTGAATTCCTTATTTGAATTGGGAGATTGCGAATCTGCATACATCGTCTACATAAAAGGTATTTACAAGTTGATTCCAATCAAAGGCTAGATTTTCGAATAAAGTTTTCGGTTTATAGTACCTTTAATTGCAATTTTACTACATGAGTTTAATTTATATCTATACTAATATTATAAAGAGGAACGATTTGTATTTTTTTGGATTTTCGTATTTATTGAAATAACTCGAAAAATACTGGGCAGATTTCAAAAATCTTAGTCTATTCATAATCTACGTTATCAGTGAATAGCATAGGCTGTGTTTTTTATTATTTTTTTAATTCCACGTGGACGAAGTCGCGAGCACAGCTAGTGTTAAATAGAAAGAGAACTATATCTAATATGCACGCGACCTTACCGCTGTCTGCAATACATTTAATTTGGATTAATTAACGCCAACGAAGCGCCTCGCCTACGAACTAAGCCGTGACGTCAACCGTCGAAGGCTCAGCTTCACTGCAGTGAAATTATATTACTTTTTCTGTACTTTATTCCAAAACTAACAAGCCCCAGCAGGCTATTAGTATTTACGTAATATCTTTAATTATCAGATTTACCTTTTAATCGTTTATATGCACTTTATACTTCCTTTAGAATTCATTTCAGCTATATAAATAATGTAGGTCAGTAGGTTCAATTTAAATATACTGAAGTATTAAAATCAAAATTTTATTTAAACTCATAACTTAATTTTCAAATCCTACAAACAACTTCGCCATCAAAATCATCCCGGAATTCTTTGGATAAATTTCGAAGAGATAAGGTCGAAAAATTAAATTTTCGTACCCGGTGTTAATAAATCTCTTAGCCGAGGCCCGAGTTTGCGTTAGCCTAATGCGATATTTATCGCCCCTACTAAAAGAAATAAACTCTTCTCACGCAGTAAATAAGCCTATAAAATAAATAAACACTGCTTGACTTTAATACAAATTGAAATTTAAATGATTATGACTTTTGAATAGAAGAAAGTTATTTTTGGAACGATTTATTATATTTAACTTGATTATGAATGTAAGGTATTACCGCTACCCAACTTGGGGTAATCTAAAATTTAATAAATCAGTCCGTTGCCTACCGAGTTGTTTGATTGACGTCCCACTGGCGACGAGGATGGGATAGATATAGTTTTTGCTCGGTGGTTTTTGGGTTGTGTTATTACAATGCCTATTGGTAAAATAGAACCTTTTACGTTAAGTTCGAAACAGTGGCCGGCTTATATACGTCGCGTAAATCAATACATTTTATTAAACGAAATACGCGATGACTTGAAGGTACCTACTTTAATAACGGTCGTGGGTGAAGAAACGTATGCTTTAATGTGTGATCTGTGTGCACCGTCGTTTCCGGAAGATAAGACGTACGAGCAACTAGTACAGCTTGTGACAGAGCACTTGGAGCCGCAGCGGTCCGAGATCGCCGAGCGGCACGTCTTCCGACTGCGGCGCCAGCGACCAGGCGAGTCGCTCACAGATTACTTACAAGCACTGAAACATCTGGCGGCCACATGCAATTTCGGCAAGTGCAGTAAGTGCGCGACCATCGAAGAGAACCTGCGGGACCAGTTCGTGTCGGGTCTGGCGAGTGACGCGATGCGGGCGAGAATATTCGCTGAAAAGAAAATTCAATACAAGGAGGCAGTGGAGCTTGCGCTAGCTTTGGAAGCGGCGGAGCGGCATGCCGAGGTTAGCGGCAGCACAGGAGCCTCGGTGACGGACTCATCTCTGGCGGCGGGCGACGGCGGCTCGGCCGAAGGGCTGCATTACGCGCGGGGCGGCCCGGGAGGGGCGCGCGGGGCGCGGGGAGCACACTCACTACGGCCAGCCCGGGCGGGGAACGCGGCGGGGGGCGCAGTGAGCGGTGCGTCTAGCGGAATGGCAGCGGGGCCGAGCGAAGCGGCAACGTGGACGAGCGGAGCGGCAACCGGGCCGAGCGCCCGCGTGTGTTGGCGCTGCGGGAAGGCGCACGCGGCGGCTTGGTGCCGATATAAATCGTTTAATTGTGATAAGTGTGGCCAACGGGGCCATCTTAAAGTGATGTGCAAAGTGCGTGGCAGTGTAGGGCTGCAGAACTATGTGAGTGAGGAGTCGGACGACGGCCTGTACGAGATCGACGATGACGAGGGTTTGTACGAGGTAGCAGCGAAAGGTACCAAACCATACTTTATTAATGTGTTGATCGATAACAAGAGGTTAAAATGTGAAATAGACACCGGTAGTCGTATCTCGGCGATCCCAGACGAATGTTATCACGGCATGTTTTCACATAAAAAAATTTATAAAGATAACATTAGTCTGCGTTCGTACTCAGGTTCACGTATTGAATCACTCGGGTACATTAAGGTGAATGTAAAATTAGGTAATCAACTTTGTAATTCATTACATTTATATGTAATAAAATGCGGCGCACGGCCGTTATTAGGTCGAGAGTGGATGCAAGCTTTAAATGTAAAACAAATTACACTCAATGCCATCCGAAATGACGAATTCGTAGATAGTTTATGTAAAGAATTTCCGGAAGTATTTAGTGATAAGCTAGGCACCTGCAAGCGGACCATTCGATTGCAGCTCGTTGATAAGGAACCGGTTTATGTGCGCGCGCGGCCCTTACCGCTCGCGCTGCGGGGGCGGGTCGAGCGGGAGCTCGCGCGACTAGAGGCGGACGGCGCCATTTATCGTGTCGAGTATTCGGATTACGGCACCCCGATAGTTCCGGTTGTTAAAGGTAACGGGGACATAAGGATTTGTGGGGATTATAAAACAACAATTAATCCTAAATTAAAAAGAGATTTTTATCCGTTACCTCGAATAGATGAATTGTTTGCGAGTCTTAGAGGAGGGGAAAAATTTACAAAAATAGATTTAAGGCACGCGTACGAGCAGTGCCTTCTCGCCGAGGATTCGCAATCTTGCACGGCCATCACCACACATATGGGGACATTCGCGTATAGGCGTACCCCTTATGGTCTGTCTTGTATTCCCGAGAAGTTTCAGAAATTGATGGAGGAAACATTGCGCGGGGTGCCGGGGTGCGTCGTGTTTTTAGATGACATTTGCGTGACGGGGTCTAGTCAAAGTGATCATATTAAAAATGTAAGAGCTGTACTCGAACGGTTGCGCGGCATGGGACTTACCGTAAAGTTAGACAAATGTAAGTTCTTACAGGACAGCGTAAAGTATTTAGGCTTTATTATTAACAAAGATGGGCTGCGACCCGATCCGGAAAAATTGGATGCCATTTCTAGCGCACCCACACCAAGTAATGTTAGTCAATTAAAAAGTTTCTTAGGATTATTAAATTATTATGGGCGATTCATTTCTAATTTAAGCATAATTCTTCATCCCTTGCATAACCTGCTCAAAAAGGGTGTTAGCTGGAAATGGGATTCAGAATGCAAAAAAGCTTTTACCGAGGCGAAGCGATCACTCCTTAGCGATCGGGTACTGGCGCATTACGAAGAGGGGCGCGAACTTGTGGTGTCGGTGGACAGCAGTGCGTACGGGCTAGGCGCCGTGCTTGCGCATCGTTACGCGGACGGTAGCGAGCGGCCAGTCAGCTGTGCCTCGCGTACGCTCAGTGCGGCCGAGCGCAACTACAGCCAGCTTGATAAGGAGGCGTTGGCTATTTTATTCGGTGTTACCAAACACCATCAGTACCTATTTGGGAGGCACTTCACGTTGCGCACCGATCACCAACCGCTTACGTACATATTCGGAGGCAAGGGAAGTATTCCTCAAACGGCCGCGAGTCGGCTTCAGCGCTGGGCGGCACGTTTGGCCGCATACGATTTAAAATAGAATTCGTGAGATCGGCGGACAATGGTCCAGCCGATGCTTTATCTCGCCTACCTTTGGCTAGGGAGGGTCGCTCCGGTGACTCGATTGATTATTTAGATTTAGTGGAAGATTCGGTGCCTGTATGTTATAAGGACGTGGCTAGAGAGACCGAACGGGATATTTTGTTATGTAAAATTAAGCGTTTTGTTATGTTTGGCTGGCCGGCGGCTCCGAGCTGCGATGAGGAAAGGCCATTTTTCGCTAGGAAACAAGATTTCGCAATTGAACAGGATTGTTTAATTTATAAATATAGAATAGTAATTCCTAATGTTTTGCAAAAAAAAGTTTTGGAAGAAATTCACGATGGTCACCTAGGTATGAATAAAATGAAAGGTTTATCCAGGAATTATGTGTACTGGGCCACCATGGATAGGGATATAGAGGAGATGTGCAGGGCGTGCGCGGCGTGTCGCACAGTGCGGGACGTGCACCTCTGGGAGTTCCCGCTGCACCCGTGGCTACGCATCCACGCCGACTTCGCCGATTGCGGAGGTAAACGGTACTTAATTATTATAGATGCACACTCTAAATGGATTGAGGCGATACCGATGGCGTAACACGAGTGCAGAAAGTACTATACAAGTTTTTAGAAACATATTTGCACGTTTCGGACTCCCATCGCAGCTCGTGACGGATAATGGGCCACCATTTTTCTCGCTAGACTTTAAAGTGTTTTGTGAAAACAACTGTATAAAACACACCACCTCAGCCCCTTATCGACCTCAGGCGAACGGCGCGGCGGAGAATGCTGTTAAAACGATTAAAAAGACAATTAAGAAAGCCCTGCATGAGGGCACAGATGTAAACACTGCATTGACCAAATTTTTGTTCAAATACCGCAACTGTGAACATGCCACTACGGGCGTGTCGCCAGCAGTAGCACTGCTGGGGCGCCGGCTCCGGAGCCGTCTAGATGCGTTGCGGCCGGACGCCGCGGCGGTCGTGCGCGACAAACAGGAGAAGCAGGTGGCCCGCGTTGCGGGACAACAAAGGGAGTTTAATGTGGGGGAGGCGGTATTCGCGCGCGATTACACATCGAAGGGAAACAAATGGGCCGAGGCCACGGTGGTCAAAAGAACCGGGCCGGTCTCATATAAAGTGGATGTAGGAAATGGTGTCGAGTGGCGGAGACACGCGGATCAAGTAGTTCCAGCCAAGGGCCGGTTCTCGCTGTCCCGCACTAGCACCGCGACTGTCGGTAATGGGTCGGGCAAACAGGGCGAATTGTCCGAGGTCGATGGGGCGCCGGGGGAGGAGACGTCCAGCGGTGGCGAGTCCGCCGACGGGTCACCCTGCGTGACGGCTGACTTATCGCCGAGGGGGCCGGGCTCCTCGCCACCACAGATGTCAGCTCGTGCAATGCGGGCTTTAAAACGAGCTCAATTTAACTCGTGAGCTTTATTTACGATCCTTAGTATTACTTTTAGGTTAGATTTTTCTTTTGTGAGTTTATCAATTTAAGGGATGTACTATAAGCTTAGTGGGGAGGGATGTAAGGTATTACCGCTACCCAACTTGGGGTAATCTAAAATTTAATAATCAGTCCGTTGCCTACCGAGTTGTTTGATTGACGTCCCAATGAACTTTCAATAACTGAAAATGATGATCCGATTTTAATTCAAGTAAAAACTAGCTTTTGATCGCGACTTCCTCCGTGTCGAATTCTATTTTCTATTCTATTCTTCTAGATATCTGTGTCAATTTTTTTCGACATATGTTGAGCCTTTTTCAAGACTCATTACAAACATCTATCCAAACTTTCGTATATATAATATTAATAAGAAGTAAGATAGCTAACTTATACTGAAAATAATATAATCTTTTTTGATTTTTTCCTAAAACGATTCACCTTTTTAGTTTGAAACGAAAAGTGTTGAATGTTTCAGTAATGTACAAAGCAATGGGATATTCAGTATGCACAATTTGCTCCCCCTCATGTTACCGTCAACTCTTTGACACGGGTATTCTATAAACGAGCCATGAAAGCGCCCACAAAGCACGCGCCACCGCCTCGTCGACTGTCGTTCAAAAATTGGTTACTAGACAATTTCCCTTTCCTATTTCCGTATTTGTATTTTTCCATAGTATTCATATTCTGCTCTTTGGTCTTAGGTGCAATGTGTGTTATATTTTTGAGGGTTTGTTTTATATTTTGTGTTTATTCACAAATGGGTGTAAAAACTTTTTTTTTTCTTATCTTATGTATAACTAGCTTTTGCCCGCGGCTCCGTCCGCGTGGAATCCAAAAATAAGTACAAAAATAGTAAAAACAAGTAGTCTATGTGTTCTTCCAGACTATCCTCTACATCTATTTCATTGAGACCCGTTCAGCAGATTAGGAGGCAAGCACTAACAAACATCCATCCATCCATCCATCTAAACTTTCGCATTTATAATATTAGTAAGATTATCATCACATATTTTATTTATTTATTTTAAAGCCACTCAGCATAAGTGCTGATCTTCCGTGGTCATTGATAATAGATGGCACTACCACTAATACATATCAGATCTAATTGTTTTGTTTTGATTTTTTATTCTGTTTTTTTACATTTGGAAAACTTGCAGTCTAAATTAACCTAGGTAACTATAATATAAAATAGATAACTGTGGGCCAATAAAAAGTTTTCACTTATAACAGTCTTGTAGCAGAAACAAACAACAAGTACTACAGCTAGCTATCAATCACTTAACAATGTAAAATATATACAAAATATTACCTATAACAGTAACAGTTGATATTTAACTAAAAAAGTCAAGAGCTAAGCGCCTTCTTTCCATGGACACACTCGTTACGAATGGATCTAAATCGTGCTATGCATCGTGCTAATGTCATACATTTTGTTTTTAAATACGTGTTCTAAATTACGAGCTGTTATGTGGAGATTCCAAATGCTGTAATAATCGACTCCAAAATAATGAACAAGTATATTATGTGTTAGGTTGCGGTGGAGGGCGAGCGACTGCGCAGGCTGCGGGAGCGCGTGGAGGCGCAGGAGCAGAAGTTGCGGCGACTGCGCGCGCTCCGAGGGCAGCTCGACCGCAACAAGCAGGCTAACATCGCTCTCAGTGAGTACATCTTTACTAATATAATAATGCGAGAATACACACTACTTTGTGGCGTAGGATGTCAGCAATCACAGCATGTTTTTGAATAATTACTTTTTAATAAAAATCTCTACACTTACGACACACTTTAGGCTATATATGTATTTTCACGCTATTAAACTTAGGGGGTAAAAAAATTGGAAAAAAATCCTACATGTGGGAAAGGGACCAGAACTTCAAGCTGCCAACATTAAGGAAGCAAGATTATTATGGTAATGATAATTTTGACATTTGCAATTGAGAATTTGACAAATGTAAACAATCAAATAAAGTTTTTATAATTTTGTACGGATGAAGCCCCACGGGAACAGTTAGTTACGAACGACGAAAAGAAACAAACTTTTTAGCTCTTTTCGTCGTATCGTCGATCGTTGATAATTAGTAGGTGAAATTGTATTTATAGGTTACCAATGTTTGCCCTCAAATTAACCCTAAGAGTGTGTTGCTAATTTTTGTTTTTAGTATATATAACAAGACACGGACGTTACTTTCTCAAACAAAGGAATGTTATAACGTTGTAATTAAACGTTAAAATCATAAGATCTTAAAACAAGAGTCTTTCTGAATCTCGTAAACACCGACAAAGTTGGAGCTGTTTATTTAAAAGGCATCAGCAGCACAGTCGCTTACATTGCTTTTAGTTCTGAGTAAACATATTGTTCATAATGACTTAAGTTCCCAAAATTCAACGCAAACGGTTAGCGTTGTCTAGGAAACTTGTCGACGTTAATAGGTTAATTAATGCTGGGGCGCTGCGGGCCATGCCAGATTAGCTATTGATGTCTGCAACAAGCTCATATATACACTATGATATACCTTTATAGCTTATGCAAAACATATCTACGTACGTAGGTGTACGGTTTAATCTGGCCCATTATCGTGACTTCCAAAACTACTACGTATATTTTTAAGCAACAAAAATTTTCTTGTCACTCTGTTATTTATAATTTTAAGAGCCTGTCCCACCACTGTCTTATTGAGGCTCAGATAGCCTAAAAATGACGTAACTGTCGGATAAGGGAACAAAATCCGATATTTCCATCACATATTTTACACGTTCGATTGTTATCAGACAATTTACAATTTGGTGGGACAGGCTCTAAGATTAGTAAAAAATCGAAAGGATTACTAATATAACATCCGGCGTAATTATATGTTTTTTTCTAGTTCTAAATTCACAGCCACGTTTAGTATATTTTCTCCAAATTTTTAGCCACTTCTCATAATCACGTAAATATAAAAAGAAAATATGTGTTAATTCCTTAGGGTGTTCCTTTCCTAAAGGTCAAGCTTCAGTAGTTTTTAGTAAACACATTGTGGGAACGATAGGACATTTAGTAACTACCACTATATACCTTGTTGAACCACCGTAACATGAAAAAAGTATGCAGTAGTAATTATATGAACGTATTAAGTCATTGAGCCCTGTCAATACGCTATTTTCACAGCAGTTATTTTATGCAAACTGACCATTGGAATTGCTACTGAGAAATAAAAAGGCGAAATTGCATTACAATTATCTATCTATATAAGGAGGTAATTTTGCATGAGCTTAATTATGAACCGGCGTAGAAAATTACATGTTTCGTTGAAAAATATCTACGTTTTTAAGGACTTATCAAGAACATTCGTGAGAACTTTTTCGTAACGTCATCTATAAAGTTTGGATTACATTTGTGCAGCACCCACCCGAGTGTAAAGTACAAGAAAAATCTCATACTTTTGTCGACGACGTTATGAACTCGAAACTGTCACGCAAATATTCGTGATAGACCCCCAGATCGAAGTAGTGTCGTAAACAAGCTATTTATCGGATACCAATTCTGTTTATCACTTTTGTTAACAAGTTTCTTTGTTTAACGACTTTGAACTTGTTTAAGACTTCTTTATTATCCTCGTTTATTTATCTTTTTTTGCGATCCTTCTTTATCTTAAAATGAAGAATAGGATTTCACTATAGAATTAGAATCCTTTTTACACAAAAATTGATGGAAACAAAAGAAAAATAATAAACAATTATTATCAAAGATTAATTTAACGATTGTGAAATTTTCGGGATATGTTGTTTTATTGCGGTAACTTTTTGTTTAATAAATAAAATTAAATAGAATAAGCTCATGGTGCAACTTAATTTCTTTCTAATAAATGTACTTTCATGCAATCGTAACATAAAAAATTTTCGCCAATTTCCGGGTGTCGACAGATAAACAGGGTTTGTGGCATTATTTATTTAAGAGCAGTCCCGTTACGTTGGATAGCTGATTTAAATTTTGTATTACAACAACCCTTTGTACCAAGTCAAGTTTAACCTTTAATTTTTTTTTCGTATTTCGTAATATAAGTTTAAAATAATTAATAGGCAATAACACTTTTGGCAACATAAATCTCCGTTTAAAAAAGTTTGAATTTTGTAATAAAATAAACAAATGAGTTTAGGATGAATAAAAAAATGCCGAATGTAATTTAGTACGTGCGTAATAAAGTACACCTGGTCTTAGTGTATTGCTGGAGACCAATCGAGATCAACATTACGTTATATTTACGGACGCCGGTCCTGTCGAAATGGAAATAAGAAACTTAATTAAAAATGGACGCGATCCTCGCGGCGTTCGTCAAGTATGACATCTTTCAGTCGACTCATTTCTTATTAAGATTTTCCTAAGATATTTTGTTTTTTAATTAGGAAAGTTTGTTGATTTACATAAATAGATATCTATAGATATCTTAAATCAATATAATCTGTCGAAAAATATTATAAAACTCCAAAGTTTGACGAAGAAAATTACAACTTCATGAAAATAGCGTTATTAACCAAAGGTTACGTATAAATGTTATACTAAAACACTTGTATACATTACATGTTAAACGTCCAAATTAATTCCAAAAAGCACAATTAGACACATTTTTGGTTTCTTATTCAAAGAACTATGCAACAATGCAAATAACTGTTCGTAAGATACGGGTTTCTTACCACGATTTACTAGTTTTACGAACATTATATTTGTAAAAACCACGACAGTTTAAAGTTATATAATGCAAATAACCTTTAAAGGTGAATACTACTCTACAACAACTACATATATACGAAATATATATATATTTCGTATATATATATATATATATATATATATATATATATATATATATATATATATATATATATATATATAATATAAATATTAAAGCATATTAGATATATGGTAGTAATACAATAAAAACTGCCTGAAAAAAAAAACAAATTATACACAGAAATCAACAATTACTAACAACAACTAATTGAACATATAAGGCAATTAACCTATCAACGTGAAAACAAACGTCTTCTCAGCATTTTATCATTAGGATGCCGACACTGAATTTATTAACTTCAGCAATTCCCAAATACCTCTTTGTTAAAACTTGGTTCATTTGTTTCGGCTGATAATTTATCGCCTAACTTCTTACATGTTTTGAATGCTTAAGTTAAACGCAAATGGTTTCTTATTGAATAACGTATTTCAATGTTAAGTAGTGTTAAAATTTATTGTATTTCCTAAACATTTTTCAAGTCAACTATTTTAAGGTTGCGACAAAGTTGTAATTTATAAAAGCGAAATGCAATCTTGTATTGATTCGGTCTTATTTTTTTTAATTAGATAAACTTAACGTTTTATTTAAAATTTCATGTACAATGTTGATGTAAACTGAATTGTAATATTAATCCTTACTTTCGCCGATATACAGCTATAGAATAAAACGAAAAAACCGTAGCACGCTTCCGTTCGGAATCGAATATAGCGGATCTGCTATTTGTTTTAGATCAAACAGAACGTTCTGATTAATTAATACACTGCAGTATCACGTTCTTGGAAATTGTTATAACGTTTGTATTACCTACTTCATTTCAAATGTTACTCTTATTCTATGACTTCTTCGAAGAACGCACACTAACTCAGAGTTTATTGCTTGCGTTATATATATGTCGCAATCAGAAGAAGAAATCAATTTGAATTTAAGTCATAATAAGAACACAAGCGCTGCCAAGCGACTTTCAAACTTAGATCATTCTGAAAATAGGGATCGTTGCGAGAACATTGTTTGAACGATAGGAGCTTGGTAGATCGATGATATCCTGACTGTAGTATCGTGAATGTATTCCTTGAATCCGACTTTACCCATGGCCGACCACATGTGATCTCGAGTAGTAGTAATTCTGATATCGTGCTAGCTCAAGCCGATATATATATAATCTTACTTCTTACTATCTCACTAATATTACAAATGCGAAAGTTTATATGGATAGATGGATGTTAATAATGATGATGATATCAATAAATTTTGGCATAGACGTAGAGGATAGTATGAAAGAACACATAGGCTACTCACTTTTGTTTTTTAATTCCACGAGGACGGAGTCGCGGGTGAAAGCTAGTTAAGAATAATTACCAAAGGCTTAGTTCTAATCTGAATTAAATGCGGAATCCATAGAACCTTGAATATTATCAATCTATTCACTATTCGATTTTAAGTAACCTATAGATGAAAATCTGGTATACCGTTCGTGAGAAACCAATCAGAAACATCGATTGTATGCAAAATGTAAAGGGGTTTATTCGAAAAATTGCAACGTCACGTACGCCTGTCTTTCGCTTGTGTACGAAGCTTGGAGATCACGAACGAAACAATACATTCGGCCGCTAGTTGATGAGGTTTCCATTTAGGCGGCAGCTCTCCGGTGTCGAATAGAAAATCTCGATGAGCTGAGTCGACATTTCCATTAGGAACTGGTCGTTCGTAGAATTTTTAAGTTGCACTTTGTCTGTTGATTTGGCTTGTATCTGTTTTTGAAACGCTATTTACTACGTAGATTGTTTTGAAATCGTTAGTGAACTTAAATTTTACATCTGCACTAAGCGACTGGTTTAGTATCTAGTAAATGACTAACTACGGCAGTTAGTCGTCGTAAAGACATTTGTAACGACGAAGATTAAGTGACAAATTCTAAGTCTAGTTATAAATGCAGAAATTATAAACAATTTTTCGTATATTATTTAATTAAATAAAGTAATTATAGATGGCAAATTCATTAATTCACGCTCACTAATTACGTTTAAAGCAACAATAGAGAACTTCGTGTTCCACAATGTTTCTAAAAGCCGTGTTGTTTCAAGACGTTTCATTTGTTCTTTGCGTTGATTTATTGCGGGAGTTGTAATATGTTTTTATTTCTGTAACTTCAACTCATGAATATATTTAACATATAACAACATTTTCCCTGCTTTAGACTGTAATCTCTTACATACATTACGTAACCACATTTGTCATACAACAGCTAGAAGTTAAACTATATATTGAAGATGAATTTTTTTTTCACCTATAAAGAGATGACGAAAAATGTTTCTAACATCGTTACCAAATCTTGACATAAAATATAACCCTGAAAAGTGAAAACCAGGATATTTTAAGATAAGTTTTTACTAGTTGAATCTATGCGTCAAAATCATAATTAGTTCAGCTTACTTGTACGAAGTACCTTCATAGAAGGTATCGATAGTACTCAATAACATTGTCCACGTCCATATTACAATGTCCTCGAGGCCAGCAATCGATAAGTTTCTGTCCATTATTTAGTGGCTACCGACATACGATCAATACCTGTAGCGCAGCAACGGTTTTCTAATTTCATACAAAATATAATCATATTTAATACAAGTGACTAAATAACATTGAATCTTAAAACGTACCTTTTTCTTACATATTTATAAATCACTAGCTTTCGCCCGCGAATCCGTCCGCATGGATTTTCACAAAAACAAAAGTAAATAGCCTTTGTGTTCTATACGTATCTGAGACAAATTCTATTGAGATCCGTTCAGACGTTTAGGCTACAAACTCTAACAAACATCCATCCACCTTTAACATTTATAATATTAGTAAGATATATTGTTTGTCGTTTTTTTGTGCTTAATTTAGAAACATACAAAGGTCATCAATTACGATGTGTGGATACAATTGAGATCTATGTCAAGATTTTGATCTTTATGAAAGTTCCACAACTTATAGTGTAGTATATTATTTTACTCCTGCATGTTTTAACATTCCGTTCGTCATCTCTGACTAAGGTCTGAACAAGATGTGAATACAAATTTCTATATGTTAAAATATCTTTTATCGTCTTATACAAACATTGAAGTGACTGTATAAATGTAAACTAGTACCATATAAACACACACTATTTACATGAGTAAATAAATTGCATTTTTATAAAAATAAAATGTTATTCGCTCGTGTCACATTTTTCTCCCTAATTCAAATTTAGTTCGTTTTCTTTTTAAGTACAATTCTTTTTCCTAATGCTTTCTTGGCGGCCAGCATGATATTAATTATTGCTTAACCAGTAACTATTTTTAGTTTAATGTTATGAATATTTGATTCGAATGCATGGTTTCTTATTTACCTAAAGAAACTTAAAATTACAGTTTAGTTATCTCAGTTAATATATTAATTTAAAAGTGATTACATTTTTACTCGTCTTACTTTTGTATTTGTTTATTCATTTTTGTTAACACCTGGGATGTTGTTGGTTAAATTAATATACCACTACTAGCTTTCGCCCGCGACTTCGTCCGCGCTAATTAAAAAAAACAAAAGTGAGTAGCCTATGTGTTCTTCCAGACTATCCTCTACATCTGTACCAAATTTCATCAAAGTCCGTTCAGCCGTTAAGGCTACGAACTCGAACAAACATCCATACATCCATCCATCTAAACTTTCGCATTTATAATATTAGTATGAAGTATGATTTATTAACTTTATCCAATATTAATTATAAATTGAAACATAATTATAAGTAAGGTTTTCAATTTAAAACTCGTCTCTTCTCGGTTTGTAAAATGTTTCCCGTGCATTATTGATAATAAATTCACGGATAAGAGAATAAAAACAACCATAATTCTTTCTGCTATACTCTCGTTAGAAAAGAACGTCTTGCGTTAAATTCATATGTTTGATTTATTAATACTCGTACAACTAGATAGAATATTAAAGTACAAACTTTACAGTAAATGATTCAGGTAAATATCGTGACTTTTAGATTAAGTTAACAATAATTTATTATTGACTAGCTTTCGCTCGCGAGTCCGTCCGCGTGGAATTAAAAAAACAAAAGTGAATAGCCTATGTGTTCTTCCAGACTATCCTCTACATCTATACCAAATTTCATGGAAATCCGTTCAGCCGTTTTGACTACAAACTCTAACAAACATCCATCCATCCATCTAAACTTTCGCATTTATAATATTAGTATGATTAGTATGATTGAAATATTGAAATACGATAAAAAGAGGACAAATAGAATGAAGTAAACGAACTCTTTAAATAATCGTGACTCAAATCTAATTTTTCATGTTTTAAAATTGCTAAATACTGTATTCAATGTCACAATTTCTGGACTGATCTAACTATCGTGGTTTCTGGATTTACTTATTCAATATAGGGACTGAATGTTTGTATTAATTTAACTTAAAATAGCTGCTAAACATTTCACAATGCCAGACCATACTGCATTACATTGTGAGATAAAATGCTTTTAACAGTAGGCGCTCATTAACACAAATGACAAAAATAATTTGTTGTTCTTAATTAAAAAAAGGTAGGTTACACGAATAACAACGGAAATTTAATTCCTTAAAATGCCATTCCTCTTTAAATACGGCATCGCACAGGATATTTTATGGAACTTTTGTTTTAAAAATTATGTTGAAAAAACTGTTTTCTCCGCCTACATTCATAACGAAACAATAAGTTTTTACCTACCAATATAAATTGTCTTACTAATATTATAAATGCGAAAGTTTAGATGGATGGATGTTAGAGTTTGTAGTTTAAACGGCTGAATGGATCTGGATGAAATTTGGCATAGATCTAGAGGATGGTCCGAAAGAAAACATAGGCTACTCACTCTTGTTGTTTTTTTAATTCCATGCGGTCGAAGTCGCGGGCGAAAGCTAGTTATATTATATTGCAAATAATATTATATCTTACAGTTATAGACATCATAATTTATTGCTTTAATCACTTATCTAATTGAAATTGAGATTTTAAATATGCGACGAAATGCAAATGAAATAAAACAAATTTATTATTAAAACCATTGACAATTCCAATTAGGGTTCAGTTTACGTAACATATAAAAGTACATACGAGTAGGTAATGGATGACAGCGGTATCGTATGAATTTATCGGACGCTTTCAATCGGATAGTTGGCAAGTTACGACCGTAGCAATTCGGTCGCTCAAATGACAAGGCTTCCATTTGGATACCATGCGGTTACAGTTAAATATCAAAATAACTCAATTAACCTTCACATTACGAACTAATCGGACGTGATTGTGTAGTTCATGTAATTAACATAAATATAATTATATAAGACTACAGAGTACAATGTAGTGTATTTTCGAAAATAAATTCATTCAACTTTGAAGCCCTCTAGTATCTAAAGGTGGATACTGACCAAGGATAAAGGGTGTAATGGACACAGCAAAGAAATCACCCTATATTCACGTACCACTGCGTGCTATCTGTAGGAATGCCGTGTTAGATGGTTGTAAGATGCATTAAATCGTCATGTTTTAAGGAAAGAAATTATAATACTCGTATTTATCCCCCTTTAACCATATGTTATTTTCGGACATCATGTATATTGAGAAATGAGCTAACATAAGATTGATGATATCAATTCGGATAATTTCAATCATTACTGAGTATATTGCATTTAAATTTATGTTATGAAACCATATATTGCTTCATTACATACTTATACTGGTGACAAAAAAAATGAATACGATTATTTAGGAAAATAGACCCGACCGAATTCATAAAGATCATGAGCGGACTATGGGTTTCCTTAATAGCCGAGTGAGAGGATCATGAAGTTGTATTATTGCTACATAGAGGACTACATAAAACATGTTTCGGCTTTTACGATGCGTAGGCTACATCCTCAGGCCATCTGACCTTTTCATCCCTAGTATCTTGCTTAAAATTTACAACATCAATGTAGAAAGTACAAGTTTTAAAATAAATTGAATAGAAACATCATTAAAGAATTTTGAACAATATAAAAGTTACTAACATTTTATATTTGATATTTATAAAAATGTTCAACGACACAAAAAAAGAAAAAAAGACGAAGCTTGTTTTTTTGCTATTATTTTTTCCAAGTCATATTTTTGGAGTAATACTCGACCAAAATAATTTTATTTATTTAATAAACTTGCATTTGAAAAATAAATAATAAATATGCATTGTAAAAACGTAAACATTGTTACGTCATCCATATTCGCAATTTCAGTACGTAAAGAATAAACCGCAAATGATACCGCAGGTCCAATGTCAGATGTCTACTCGAAATAGAACGATCTTGATCTGAGAATATGACCCAGTTATAAAACGAATAGTGGGAGGTTAAATTACATACAATTTGTATGACCACTATGTAATTTTTGTAATCAAATAATTTACGACGTTACGAATGAGAGGTCAATCTAATATTTGAAAACGTTACTATTGCCCGCCACTGTATTATCTATTTCTAATATTGTTTTAGATACCCACTTAAATATTGCTGGAGTAATATTTTAGGAATAACATGTATGTAATAATTTACTACTTTGTGTTTTGTTAATTCTATCTCTATTTTTCTATAATTTACGAACCTAACGATAAAGAAAACCTACTCGATAATGAAGATTTTCTTTCTCAAAGTGATTTCGATAGACATCTGGATGATATTTTCGTCCCATGAAAGATTTGGGAATTCGATTTCATCAAACATTCGAGTACCCAATTACTTAAGGAAAGTGCTGGCTTGAAACGAATATCTTTAGCTTCGTCATTAGGATCATACTAAAATAAAGCTACTTGCAAGCCTTATTACATCAGATTTTATTCTGAAGTAACTGAATATTTTCTGTAACTTACTAATATTATAGATGTGAAAGTTTTGGTGAATGGATGTTTATTAGAGTTTGTAGCCTAAACGGCTGAACGGATCTCGATGGTATTTGGCATAGACGTAGAGGATAGTCTGGAACAACACATAGGATACTTATTTTTGTTTTTTATTCCACGTGGACGGAGTCGCGAGCTAAAGCTTTAAAACTCAAATAATACTACAGTATAATTTTTTTTTATTAAAAAAATAATTAATTGTACAATCTAAAATTGCCCCATATTTCTCATCCCTATATGGAGTGTTTTATATCAAAAACTTAATATCCGCGTAGTTTAGTAGGTATAGTTATGTGTAGAGAATGTAAGCTTTCGTGTCAGAGGACAATCACACAAGCGATTGTATCGACATTTGCCGGTGCCAGCCTTCAAACGACACGATGACTCACCTCACCACAAAATCAATAACTTGTACCATACTTACAGCTTTTACTAACTTTCATTTCCTTGACAATTGTTTTTCAATTTTTTTTGTAAAGTTTTTTTGTTAAGTTTTATCAACTTTTCCAAAAATACTTAGTGTGATGAGTCTTTTAAATTAAGTGCTTACTTTAAATAATGATTTTGATTTTATTTAATTAAAACATGCTAAAACACAAAATTCTCCTTTGCATAATGTTAGAAATAAGCAAGATACAACAAAACGAAATATTTAAAAACTGAATTTTAATCAGGAAAATACAACGATGGTTTTTGTGCATATCTGTAAAGAAAAACACGGAAAATAAACGCTTCGTTTTATTACTTTCAAGATAAAATTTCCGGCATTGCGCATGCAACAGCAGCCTTCGCCTATTTCAATATCAGGTATTGGAAGGTCGATTTGAAAAACGTTACCGATATTTTCAATTAAATTTAGTTTCGATAAATACTTCTTGGTGTACGTTACTTATACATTTGTTAAAAACATTAAATTCTTTAACTATTGTGGGAAGTGAAAAAGTAGTATTTTGATATTAATTTGTGAAGCAGTAATAATTATTTTTTGTATTGAATCGTGATTCTTCTTTTCACATTTAGCTTATTGTAATGAGTTAAGAATAATTTCTATAAAGGTAAGATTTTTTGTCGCTTTAAGTGTTTTTCAATAAATATTCTTTCCGGAAATTCTTTGAAACAAAAAGATAAGAAAAATTGAAACTTGCCTTAGAAAGATCTTAAAAAAGACTTCACTCGAGACGTGTATATCAAGTGAGGAATGCGAAAGAAAATTTCCTTAAGGACGCTAAGTTAAATCAATTTGTAAGGGTCGCAGAGATCGCGGTACATCCGTGTACAAAAGGTCTATCGCAATTCTTGAACCTTTAGATTTTTTTCTCTCATTTTGATATTTTAGGACTGAAATGAAAAATAATATGTCTGTACTAGAATTCGTATACTTCTATTCTTGTTATTTAAAAAGAGATTAATATGTTTCAAAGAATTAATTCATAGAAAAAATTAGATACCTATTATTTGTTCAATCACAATTTGAAATTTAGATGATCTAAAAATGGGAAAGATAATCCAAAAACCTGATCTGTTTCTAGACGGCGATCAATCCATTTTTTCCGATGTTAAAGATCGAATATTGGGTTCGTCCGGCAAACAACACGTATACATATGTATTTCTGTCTAGATTAATCCATAGCCTTAAGTAATGCGATGGTGTTGTTCCCATCAAGCCTTAAGGCACGAACGGAAGCTCGTCTCCTCATATAGATAAAGCCCTCTTTATTGTCTCCAGTAATTGAAAGGTCGGAGGTATTTCCCTCGGAGCTTTTAAATTGGTCTCAGCTGCTCGTTCAAACTGTGAAATAGCGCTTTCTTTGCTTAATATATTGCGACTATTCTACAAAATGACGACTTTGCTTTTTTATAAAGTAAGGCGCTGCAGCGCTTTTTTATTATTCTCTTACAAGTAAATAGTCTTTGTTTTTAAGACGTCAGTGCCTTTTTATGAGAAAGGTTTTATGACAACAATAATTAAAATAAACGTTTTGTTGTATCAAAACAGTTAATCTAATTTGTAACTAGTATTTATTTTTGTATATTGGAATACAAATAAAATTTCTTTTAACTTTTAAAATTGAAATTATTTTCTCATGTTAATATATTTTCTTAAATCTTAAATTATTAACAACAGTTTTTTTAGATTCTACTCATAACATAACAAATGGGCCATCTTGGTTGTTTTGTTTACACTGTGACTAATTAATGAAGTACCCACTAATTCAAATATTGGTGGGTAGTTGATAAATTCTATTAAACTGCATCTGCGTCGTATTTTGCAGTTCCAGTGCATACATTCATTTTTGTTTCATAAACGTAAACGATTGTTAATGCGTTTTTAATATAATTTCAAGTTTTTTGACAGAATAAGGTAGTGGTGTTTAATTCTTAATACATTTGTGATACAAAGTAGTTCTTGTTGTATCAAGTTTATATGTCGATCTTCTGTAAGTAACCGTAATCTGATTTTATACATATATTAATCAAATGAAATATTTTTAATACAATATTAAGTTCCTAAATGGGATCATTTTAGAATACTTTTGGCGCTATTACCACTATATTTACCCTAGTAATTACCTAGTACCTAGTAATAATTAAAAAATACCTAGTATTGTTAAGAGATTTCGCCTAATATTTGTCGTATATTCGTGTGCCGAATATACGTCGTGTATTCTAACCGTCAATATACACAACCTAAATATCAGTACAAAACTATGCCGTAATATTATAAACAAAATGTTAAAACCATGACCGTTGCAAATTGATATTATAGACGTCGATACTTCATCATAAATGTGTATCACCATACGTTTACGTATGTTTAAGCTAAAATGTATTTGAAACTACATTTTTTTATGATACGGCCATGGTATTTTCGGGGACAATGTAATTATAATTTTGAAATGTTTCTAATGTACATTGTTTTTTCAGACAGCGACCTCGAGTCGATCCGCGCGCTGTTCAATGAGAAAGAGAAGGAGCTGTCGGTGGCGGTGGCCAAGGTGGAGGAGCTGACGCGACAGCTGGAGGAGCTGAGGCGAGGGCGCGCGCAGCCGCCGCCGCCTGCCGCCCACGAGCTCGACAAGCTGCGACGAGAGCTTATGGTGAGTTAAAATATAAACACAATAACTAAGCAATCGAAATACAACAGCCTAATATTTACACGTGACTATACTTTAACTATACGGTGAAGGAAAACATCGTGATGCACATATCGCCGAAGAAATTGAAAGATATGTGTGAAGTCAACCAACCCTCACTGGGCCAGCGGGGTTGACTAAGGCCTAGTCACCCTAACCTAGTGTAGGCTTCGAGCCTCTCAGTGGGGACGTATAGTGAGCTGGTGATGATAATGTTGATACATTTTGTGATGAACCGAGCTATTTGTCTTTTATTCTGTCTTTAAAAACAGCTTATAGTGAATCCAGATACTTCTATGTTGTGACATTCTATTTGGATTTTATTATGGGTCGTATATACAGGTTTTGTCACTAAATATACTCTTGAACTGTTTTTAAACTAAGAAATAAGGGTATAAATCATACTTTTCTATAAAATTAAAGCATTCGAGTAGGAGTTATAATAAGGAATAAAAATCCAACAATTTCTTGAACTAACGCTGAATAGAATTAAGTAGGCTAACAATCAAAAACCTTTTCAACAATGTATTGGAATCTTTGGAACGGACGTTTTATTCAAGAATAAACAATCAAGTTAAGTCGAGTATTCTCTCGGCTCTCGCTATTGCAAATAAACTTATATGGAATCCCTTTTCAAATTGCGAGCCCTTGTCAATGTCGGGACGTAAGGAATCAAGATTTACTCTAATTCCATCAACGAATCAGATTTCATAGACAGTACTTAAAGTAGCTTGATTTATAAAGATATTGTTAAATTGTAGCTATTACGTTAATTAGTAATGCACCAAATATATATATATAAAATAGACAATTTGTCGATATGGGTATCTCGACAATTTTATCCAATTTTCTCAGGATATCTGCAAGCTGATAGCATAAAGGATAGGAAGGTATCTCATACAAATATTTTTCAGACAAAAGATTTGATTCGTTTTTCCGTGATAGCTCAAAAAGTATCAAAACATTTTAATCAATTCTTTCGCCAACAATGTCGCAATGTTACTTAATAATAATGAAAGACAGTTACTGAGTTATCATGGCTCCATTTTAATTTGATCCACAATAAAAGTGGAACAGGATAAATTAACGTTGACCTTTTAGCCGTCCGCTCGTCGCGGCTATAAAAAATTACTGCTAAGAGCTCCGAGTACCCCACTATTGTATTACGAGTACTACATTTGATTTCTAAATCGAATTTTAATTTAAAAATAATTTCCCTGCATCTCTATTTTATTTGAAGGGGATTTAAGTACCAGGCAATATTTTCATATCTCACTATTTTAATTTATAATATAACTAACTTTCGCCCACGACTCTGTCCACGCGGAATTACAAAAAATCTTAGTGTTCTTCCAGGCTATGTTTGCATCTATGCCAAATTTCATTAGGATCCGTCCAGCATTTTAGACTACAAGCTCTAACAAACATCCATCCATCAATCCTTTCGCATTCATTTATAATATTAGTAAGAAGCAAGATTGTATAAATACTATTCATTTTATAAAACGTGTCTATCGATTGACGAGTGATGAAAATTTCGATCAAACGCCTAGCTTCGGTCTGTCAGCATTCCGTCTTACCGCACGATGTTTGCCAAGTGGGTTGCCGGAGTAAGGTCGGACTCGCCTGGTTTTAATACATTGCTATTTTCAAGGGGACCTATTACATTAACACTGTGATGACGTCATTAAACATAGAATTTAACCACACAAAACTAAATGTCACGTAAGTAAACTTTAAGGCAATAAATTGCACTGATCTGTGGTAAGTCAAATAGATGAGTTATGATTGACTAGCTGTTCGCGTGCGACTTCATTCGCATGAAATTATGAAAATTGTTTTCTTGATTACATTTGTCAAATTCAACTGCAAATGTCAAAATGACAGACATGACATGATGACACAGCATGGCAGTTTTGCTTCCTTGATGTTGGCAGCAACTTATGGTCTCTTTCCCACATTAGGGTTTTTATCCAAAATATTTATCCCTAAGTTTAATGGCGTGAAAATATATAGCCTAAAGCGTGACGAAGTGTAGGGCTTTTTATTAAAAAAAAAACTATTCAAAAATATGCTGTAATTGGTGACATCTTAGGCAACAAAGAAGTGTGTGTTAACGCTTTATTATAATAGTATAGAAGTATAGATAATAACTTTATGAATGAAGAAATTGATTTAAGTTAAAAATAATTTATATCACTGGTTATAATAGTACCATGTCTAATAATATTGAAATCAATCAATAGTAGTAATTACCTTGCATTTCATCCTTTCATCAAGATAATAAAAATCAAATCATACACCTGACGATATTCACAGCGAGTATCGCGTCACTGAACTAATTTCATGTCTACAGCCGCTGCCAGCGTTTAGAATCAGACTATTTGACAATTCAGTTAGTGCCCCGACTCCCGACTAGCTTACATGCTCATATGACCTTTGTTATAACGTCAGTGTTTCATAAACAAATAATATACAGTGCTGTGACAAATTTCTAGTGAAATGTTATTAGGACATTATGAACACTTGGTGCTACAGGTATAAGAAACGGAAGCCGAATTGCAGATTACGTTTGCGACAAGTATGTAGATATTTAGTATTTGGGTACATTATCGAAGTGTAATATTAGACTAGTTGTTGCTCGCGACTTCGTCTTGGTGCAATTTAAAAAATAACAATATACGTAGCCTATGTTACGCACGGATAACGTAGCTTTTTAATGGTAAAAGAGTTTTTGGATTCGACTTAGTAGTTGTTAAGTTATTTCTATATACAAAAAAGCAAATCTTTCCTCGTTTTAATATTAGTATAGATGTAGCCTTTTAATACGCCTTCAGTTATATATCTGACTATAATTGTAATTTAATTAAATGATATTTTCAAAGAAATAACATTTGTAAAAGTCATGTCGTCAATATGCAGTTCTATAATCATACTAATATTATACTCGTAAATGCGAAAGTTTAGATGGATGGATGGATGGATGTTTGTTAGAGTTTGTAGCCTAAACGGCTGAACGGATTTCGATGAAATTTGGCATAGATGTAGAGGATAGTCTGGAAGAACACATAGGCTACTTACATTTGTTTTTTTTAATTCCGCGCGGACGGAGTCGCGGGCGGAAGCTATACTAAATAAACGAATCTTGGTTAATTAAGATGTTTATATCGTATGTCTATTGTTATAATTTAATGGTAACTTAACACGACATAGAAACGTCATGAAGGGAATTACGAGGTACTGTGTAATCCCATAAGAGCTTCCGTAAGGTGTTCCTAACCCACATTAATAACCTTACTTTGAAGCTTAACTGTGTAAATTACACCTTTCCTTAATTTACGTTACCAATGTACGAGTATAGATGCTTATAACAACAATAAAATATATTTATACATATTTTTATGCTATATCTCAACTTCCATGTCTTTACACAAATTGGAGATCCAATATTAGTTTAAGTACTAGCTTTCGCCCGCGACTCCGTCCGCGTGGAATATAAAAAAACAAAAATCAATACCCTACGTGTTCTTCCAGACTATCCTCTAGATCTATGCTAAATTTCACCGAGATCCGTTCAGCCGTTTAGGCTACAAACTCTAACAAACATCCATCCATCCATCTATCTAAACTTTCGCATTTAAAATATTAGTGAGATTACTAAGTATTACTTTTAGCGTTTTTTTTAATATACATTCATCCTCTACTATACAGACGGTGATAGGCTAGATAATTATTATGAAGCTATGTATAATAGAACCGGAGTAACCCCTCGAGACAGCAAAGTCCTGGTATTTAATAAGATTAGCATATTTATGAGGGCTACAGTCTTACACAATCTTAGTTATGTCTGTACAATTAATTAAAAGAAGCCAAATATTTTGAACATGTATGTAATCTATGAGCTTCATTCCGAATTTCGTTTTCATCCTTCACACACGCACGATACAGAAAAAGTTGTTCTTAATATCGAGCAGAAAATTCATTGACATGGAAAAAGTCATTCAGTTGGAATTGATTTAGCACTAAAACGTTTCGTGGTCAGTTATATCGGGTACGTAATAATAGGAGTTCGATAGCTCTGTTGTGCTCGGCGTGTTGATTACGAAGTGCAGTGCAGTATTTATGAAGAGCCGACTGATTCGATACGAATTTCACACTCCATTGTACTGCAAATTTATTGGGTCGACCGCATCATTTCGTGCGGATTTAGGAACTCATATCAATGGGATGAGTGGTTAGCGAAATATGAAATGGTTTTAGTTCCGATTTTATATAAATTGGGGAAACTATAATTGTATAATTATCAAATTTTCACTCTTTATTTAATAACTAGCTTTCGCCCGCGACTCCGTCCGCGTGGAATAAAAAAAAACAAAATTGAGTAGCCTGTGTTCTTCTATACTATCTTCTACGTCTATGCCAAATTTCATCGAGATCCGTTGAGCCGTTTAGTCTACAAACTATAACAAACATCCATCCATCTAAACTTTCGCATTTATAATATTAGTAAGATAGTAAGATAGCTGTATGACGAAATTATAAAATGGTAAAAAATATAGCCTATGTTACTGATAAGATATAATAATCGGTGAAAGAATTTTCGAAATCGGCCCAGTAGTTTTTGAGTTATTTCAATATATAGAAAATTTCAAATCTTTCCTCTTTATAATATTAGTATCGACTACAAGTTTAATATAATTCTGGATTAAAACTAGATCACCGTGTTTGTCTATAGCGTCTTCTAAGTAGGAAGTTTCACATAAACTCGTGTATTATCGTTGAAACTGATGTTTGTGTTATAAACAGCTGTTGCCTCAAGTTACTAGTACTAGTATAATATCGAGATTTCGTTTATCTTACGTTGTATTACAAATACTCGCATAATATTACACGGTACTGTAGTGTGTATCTTTATTCTTATATTCTATATTACATAGGGACTTTACTTCAAATTTTTATAGGAGCTAGACAGTCGTCAGGTCTTATTCAACTCACGAGGGGTCGGCGCACACGATATTTTGTCAATGTTTTTTGATCAGGTTATGTTGCTGTTAGTAGTAGGGGATAGATAATGGTCGTGTTAATAATTGCTCCAATCTAAATGTATGGAAAGCTTCGTTACACGCCATACATTTTCAATCTTCTTACTGTTCCTTTCATAATCTTCGTTATTCTTTTAAGTAAAGGCGTGATATCACTCATTTGATATACATGTCAATCTATTTAACCTGTATTTATTTGATAACCAGTTTTCGTGGAATTAAAATAAAACAAAAGTGAAATATCCTGTGTGTTCTTCCAGACTATGCTCTACGCCTATGCCAAATTTAATCGAGATCCGTTCAGATGCTTAGGCTACAAACAATCATCCATTCATTATTATTATTAATAAAAAGTAAGATAAGATATCTGTATTGCAGTACCGCAACAAGCTGAATGAGCAGCAGAACGGACGGCTGTCGGCGCAGCGCGCGGCGCTGGGCGCGCGGCAAGAGGAGATGCGAAGCATTGACCGGCGCGTGGCGGAGCTGCAAGCGCGGCTGCTGCGGAAACGAGCTCTCAACCGACAGCTCGCCGCCGCGCACCGCCAGCCTCGACCGCCCCAGCAGCCGCAACACCAGAGGTAAACAACTGTTACAAGAGCCAGCCAAGCCAAGTCTATCCAATCCAGTGATTACCAACTTTTATTATGAAAACTGTAAACATCACAAAATATGTTTAATTGTTAGTTATTAGTATTTAATTAATATTTCCTGACTGATCTATGAGGCATTTAAAGATCACATAAAATGTCGCTTAGTGTAATTTTAATATTAAATCACATTGTCCACTTTTTTTTACACTTTCGTTCGTCTTCGTTTTGATAGTATTTTCAATATTGCAGTCATTGATATCACTTGGATGTTGTGACAACGGTGATGAGTCAATTATTAGTCAAAGTATTTAATACAGCTTTGATGCAGCTATAAAACTTTAGTCCTCTATGTATTCAATTTGCAAAACTTAACTACTTAAATAATTTAAAGTTACTTTCAGCAAGTAAATTCCGCTCGCGAATTCAATATATTTAGTGCTACGGTGAAAATCCATTACGGGGCTAAAATTAACGTCAACACTGAAGCTTGGGAGTAAGCTGTTACAAGTGCACTCGGAAACTCTCGCACCGATGCCGCGTTTCATTCCAACTACAGCGAAACACTGAGCCTGAATGAACGCCAAACCGCCATTAAAGTTACGCTAAGCATATGCAACGCCCCGAATTGCTTCGCGGAATTTAAATTAATAAACTCATCACAACTACTGCGTTTAGATTGTACTAGATTTTCATCTATATTTCGTTACTGACTTATATAAAGATCATTAACAAATTAATTACAATTACAAATTAAACAAATTAAAAAATTTAGCCTACGTACTTTTCCAAACCGTAATCTATCTCTGTACCTATATGCCTGTCATGTGTTTTATATCACTTGATTTATACAGAATGTAAATATTACTTTCAGAACGAATAACCCAACGCCAATGCAGCAGCTGCCGAGCTACCCGGCCGGGGCGGGCGGCGCGGGCGGCGCGGGCGGCGCGGGCGGCGCGGGCGGCGCGGGCGGCGCGGGCGGCCAACCAAAGAACCAGCCGGCGCGCGGCAACGTCGCCGCCGTCGAGCCCTACAACCATGTGCCCCACGCCCAGAGCCTTAGCCATAATAATAATTTCCAGGTAATTAATATAATAAGCAAGAACTAGCAAGGTGCATTGCGTTAGAAATTTATCTAAAATGTAAATTTATTTTTCAGGCTTTGAAGCAAAACGTGATACAAAATAACGTGCCATTAAAACAGCTCACCCAGAGCGATAATATACAAAGTCACCTCACGCAGCAAGAAGCTCACTACTTACACCAAAAACAAATGATGAACCCTCTGTTCAACGGCGGCTACCCTCATCCCGCGCCCGGACAGGATAGTCAGTACCCGTCGCAAGCGCAGTTCCAGGAGAAACATGATGCTAACTTTGTCCAACAAGGCATCGCCAACTACGATCAGAAGCCGATGTACGACCTCCTTTTGAAATATCCAGAATATTCAAAACAACCACAATACAGTCCGAACAGCACCAGCAGTTCAAACAGCAACCAAACGGGGAAAGAAATAAAAATCAACGAACAAGAATTTCCTCCAGAATTTGCTGCGAGCAAATCGGATCCCAAATACCAAACGTTACCTTACAACACTAAATTTCCGCAAGGTAACGGGAAAGTAAAACCTGAAGTGAACGGCAAAGTGGTCGATGTGCAAGATGCTAAAAATCAAAACGCAAATATTAATCACATGACCGTCCATTCTACACCTTTATCGGTCATCAACAAAAGCTTGGCCACGCCTCTAAGTCAAACGGAAACGACATATCAACAAGAACATACATATCAATTACAAAAATCTGACTCTTCTAGCAGGTGTAACCAGGAAGGGAAGGAAAATCATGCATATCCACAAAACTCTAGGTTAAGTCAGAATAGTCAAGGCAATGAAGTTTCAAAAACGAATTCAGGAAAGAATCAACAGAGCGTAAAAGGCAGTTCGCCGATTTCGACCGTCGCCGGCAGTTCCCTGGGATTCGGGGTAAGCTCTCTTTCAATTTAACTTTGTTCGTTCATTGCCATCATTTACATTGCTCGTTCTCGCATTTGCACTGTCGTATCATAATCACGTCGCCTGTACATAACATCATCATTTTCCAGAAACCCGTATCGAGCGTAGCACCCACATCGGTTCAGGTCTCGAGCGGGAAGCCATCACCCATTTACCAGACATCCTCGACAAAGATCCAACCCGTTCAACCGCAAATCGTTCAGACCCAAAGCATTACTGTACCGAATCATGTAGCTAGTAACATGGTGACTTCCCAACCCCAGATCGTTAGGAACACGGCGTCAGGGCTCTCGGGAAGCTCGGCCGCGAACCTGAGCGGTCAGAGCGCGTCCTCGCAAAGCCTCTTATTGTCGCCGCCGCAGAGCGCGAGCACGCCGCTCGCCACGCCCGACGTCAGCGGGGCCGACAAGTCCCCCAAGCCCGCACTACCTCCCAAACCCACCATCAAGGTATCTATTCATCATCACATTACTCTAATTCCATAAATTCTCAAAATTGATAAGTAAATTCGAAATTGTATTTCAATTTTGTGCTTTTCAGACTCCGCCGAGACAATCGGTAAACAATGACCAAGCTCCGGAGAATAACATTCAGTCACACGGTCAAGAATCATCAAATGACAGCGAGCCTGCGCTAAACCAAAAGGAATCAAGTAACGGTAGTAGCGGAAACGAAATGATCATCAAAGCGCGTCCCCTCACCATCAGAAAACCTCCGCTAAGCGAACAGCCCAAACTGAGAAACCTCAACAACGCCAAGAATGGGATCAGCGTCAGTATAAACCGACGAATTGAAATGCCACCAGCATTCTTGTTTCCCGAAATGGATCATTTAACATTAGACACCAATGATATGCAGAATGGCTTGAAAGATAAGACAAAAAAAGACGAGGTTGATAGATCTCTCAATAACAACATATCGATGAGTTCTAATGAGAGACAAGAGGACAGCAAAGACAACGGTGTGTCGGACATCGCGGAACAAATAAGTTCTGTTGATTTGAACGGTCAGGATTCTCAGAGAGCTGAGAATGTGCTGAGGCGGTCAAAGAAAGGCAACCTGAAGCAAGGCGGCAAGGCGCCGCTCGCCCGCCGCGTCAGCTTCGACCCTCTCGCTCTCCTCTTGGACGCCAGTCTGGAAGGAGAATTAGAATTGGTTAAGAAAACTGCGACACAGGTAAATTTGCCTTTTACTATAAAAATTACTTCAATTTCTTCAATTCTTTTTTTCAATAATTTCTAAAATAATTTTCAATCGTCCTTATATCATAATGTAAATAAAATTTATCGTGTTTCAGGTGCAAAATGCAAGCGCTGCCAACGACGAAGGTATCACTGCTCTCCACAATGCCATCTGTGCGGGACATTTCGAGATAGTCAAGTGAGTGCTCGAAGACATTGCTTTATTTTCAACACTTTGAGTAAATGAAAGAGATGGATGGATTGTGTGAAAGGTGACATGATCAAAAAGGGAGTGATGACTGAGATGACGGATGATAGAGTTATTTGGAGGACGAGAACCTGTCGCGCCGACCCTACGGGAGTAGGATAAGGAGGAGGATGATGATGATGACTTTGAGTAGAAAATTGGTACCTCAAAAACTAAACTTCCGAGTGCCTTGTACAAGTGCGGGAACGTGGGTATGCGTGGATCTGTTGTAACGCAGCGCGTGTTGTGCCAGGTTCCTGGTGGAGCTGGGCTGCGACGTGAACGCGCAGGACTCGGACGGCTGGACGCCGCTGCACTGCGCTGCCTCCTGCAACAACCTGCCCATGGTGCGCTTCCTCGTCGATAATGGTATGCATACACTTGTATTTATACTTTCTTTTATTAACTGAACTTTTCACCCTCACGGAACTCCAACGTTAGATCTTGTACTACCGTATGGTAGTTGTATGGACAATTTGTTTTGTTTCCAGGCGCTTGCATATTTGCAACAACTCTGTCAGATCATGAAACGGCGGCTGAGAAATGTGAAGAGGACGAAGAGGGTTTCGACGGATGTTCAGAATATCTTTACAGTAAGTACTGTTAAATCACGAATTGACTAATTACGTCTTGATAAAGTATTATACTGAATTAAAAGCTATAGAAAAGTGGACACTTTGGGTGGATGCCCTCTACCCCGCATTCCTTGCTACACCTAAAATTGTCGCTAAATGCTGTTTCCAGCTACTAAGATATAAAACTTACGAACGTTATTGGACAAAAATATTAACAATACCGTAATGACCGGTTGCAGGCGTGCAAGAGAAGCTGGGTATAATGAACAGCGGCGCGGTGTTCGCGGTGTTCTCGTACGGCGCGGCGCGCGGCGACGAGCTGTCGTTCGAGTGCGGCGCGCGCCTGCACGTGCTGCGCAAGGGCGACGACAGCGAGCGCGAGTGGTGGTGGTGCCGCGACGACGCCGCGCGCGAGGGCTACGTGCCGCGCAACCTGCTCGGGGTGAGTGCAGGCCGCCTCACACCGCGCACACGAACTGCCCGCAAACAACGTTAGCGCGGAATTTAAAAAGTGGTCGCATGTAACATTCCCCGTCTACCTTCTACCTTGCAAAGTCCTGTCAAAATCGGTCCACTCATTCCAGAGATAGCGGTCCGAACAGAATTTAGAAAAGTAGCTTACAATATACTCGTCCTTGTCAGATACGGCCCAGTCATTTCGGAGATTATCCGGAACAAACGCGGCCTGCAGACAGACAGACAAAATTTTTTTTAATGCGATTTTCGTCATTAGCAACGCAAATACATCATCTTCACAAAATCGGGAATTTTACTTTCGATATAACATACTGACACTCCAATTTTATTATGTGTATAGATATCCTCTTTCACACAATCCATCCATTCTTTCTTCGGTCTTTATCTACCTTTATAGTCATCCACGTTCAATAACGTAGTCATAGTTTATAACGTTGATGCATTTTTGTTTCAGTTATATCCAAGAGTAACCAGTCAGCAGGAATGAAGGAAATACAAGGCCTAATTAATTATTAAGTAATCAAGTTGTAAATAAAGTAGCGATTATTATTTTTTATGTATTTATATCACTCTAATCTAATTAAAGATATTGTATACACTTTTATGAAATCTAATATTTTGTATATATTTAAATAAGTCCAAACGAATGAGATTATATTGTACATTTTATAAATACGCGAGTCATTGTAGTAATTGGTAAACAGTTTGTATATTATGCTTAGGACGTTTGCAAATATTGTGAAATACTACACGTAAATTGACAATACAAAATGATACATAATGAGGTGGACCTTTTATTTTTAACCAAAAATTGTTCGTAAAGCCATCGATTTAAGAGATTTATTGGTGTCCCTAATACTCGGGGCGCAAGAATATTTATGATACTGGAGTGACCAGACAAGGCTGAGTAGCTATCAGATTTCACCAACATTAAATGAACATAACTTTCGCCCGTGACTATGTGCCGCTGGGAAAGTAAAAGAAAAACTTAGTAGTAGCCTATGTGTTCTTTCAGAGTATGTTCCACATAACTATCAAATTACATCCACATCCTTTCTGCGGTTTAGGTTACAAACTCTAACAAATCCATCCATCCATACTTCCAAATTTACATTATTAAATAGAACATATTACTCAAAGATATTTAAAAAAATGATAATAAATGTCTCTGTAAATACTCCATCCAAAGTGATCTAGTTTCTAAGTAAATCGTAGATGGTATTTCTCGATTCAATATCATAAAAATGGTATACGAATCACTATTCTAGCAATTTTGAATAGATGGCGCTATATCGGGGCTTTTCCCAATTTTCTTATGATAATTCCTGGATTAACTGATAGATGGCGTTGTACATTATTTATGAACATGCCACATCTTTGCCCTAATTCTTGGAATAGCGGATAGATGGCGTTGTATACAATTTAGAAAAGACAACGTGAAAGGAGGAAATCAAACTATTTTGATAATGTTTTATTCAATAAAGAAAATTGCAAATAAATACATGTTTTATTTAACCATGTCTTTTGAGATTTACAAATAAATTCATAGCGATACAATGAAAAGACGTACTGATCATAAAAATTTATTAACTAACAGATTATTTTACATTTCTCCATCATCAGAGTCTTCAATATCAGCAAGTGCTTGTTTCGCTTGGTTCTCTGCTTCCGAGGCGATTTCTCGCGGCACGAGCTGGTGGCGGCCCCTAGTATCCTTGCTTACCCACGATAATTCCAATTCGAACTGCTTATCCTTTAATTCATCGTGAACTAAATAAATGCTGTAAAAAGATTAAAACAGAGGTTAATAAATATATCCTCAAAAAATGTTAAAAAAGGGGGGCTGAGAAATCTGCGCCAAGGCACTAGAACGATAAAATTGCTAAATGAACATTGAATACAGAAAAACAAATTAAATCTATAATTGTACTGTAGACAACCCTAATTTAAACTTGACCCTGCACATATACAAGTTGACATCAAGGTTTACAAAAAGCAATTTTATAGACAGACTAGCCGTTGCTCGCGACTTCATCCGCGTGTAATAAAATAAAATTAAAATATAGCCTATGTTACTAATTGTTATAAATTATAATAGCTTTTTAAAGATTCAAGAAGTTTCGGAATGTCTAGTAGTTTTTGTTTTTGAGTTACTTCTATACATATAATACAAAAATACAAATCTTTCCTCTTTATAATACTAGTATAGACTAAGAGAAACTAAATTATGATAGCTAATTAGCCCTCATTTTATGCCAATGCCTTTGTCCATGGAGATTTAACTTTTTGACACAACCAACCAAACAGCAATGAGCTAACATCCTTGAATATACCACTATTTTATAAATTTCTATACTTGTTACAGAGATATATTCAAACAAGGATATCAATGCCGATGAGAAAAGTACTGCTATCATTTGGTTCTTCCAGAAAATATGTTGCCTAATTTTCTACAGTTTTGAAGTAGGTTTTTTTTTTATTAACGTAAATAAACCAGCGCTTGACCTCGACTCCACCTCAGTTAGCGAAGACGCTGCCGAAGGATAGAGCGCGCTAGCTCAATAAGTGCCGATTCACCCTACTCTTGAAGGCACCCACGTTATAGCTGGACGGGAACACTGAGGCCGGCAACTTGTTCCATTCCTTTGATGTGCGCACGAGAAACGATGTCTCGAATCGCTTCGTTCGAACCCGTGGCTCATCAACTAAGAAGGGATGGAGACTAGCCGTACGTCTCGACGTTCGGTGATAAAAAGGGGTAATTTTTACGACTTTTTTTGTGAAAAAAGTCGTCATAATCAGATTTCCGACTAAAATTTGTCCATACGACCAAAAAAATGTATTTTTTCTTGAACAACCCTAATAATTAGCCTTTCGTAACGTTACACCTTTTTTGAGAATAACACACACGAGAATAAGATTTTCTTAAAACAAAATTAGTTTCTTTAACTTTGAGAAGCTGTTATAATTATTTTTGTCAATACTTACATTCTTGCCGCTTCCTTCACCAACTCCTTGACAGTCATGTCAGCAAGTTTCAATTTTTCAATTTCAGTTTTAGCAGCTTGTTTCGCTTTGCCCACAGCACACCCAAAGTATGACTGAAATTATAAAATAACAGCATTATGCATAGAAAAAGGATTACTGTTTTGTTTCAATGCATTATCCACAAGCTCTACCTATAAAAGAATAGTAAGGGAAATCAGACTAAAATTAGGACTCTAACATGCAATCTCGTCAGACAAAATATGGAATTGCTTCCAATTCTGCCTTTGTGTGGTCATGATATTGCACCAGACAATCCCGCACATCTACGCAAAAACCTTGCATACTACTACTATAATGTTGGATTTTAAAAGAAGTTTACAAAATAAATTATGTAATACTTACAAATGATACACCACTGGGATCTAACATATACATCTGCGGTCCTTCATGTTCCGACCAGGAGCCCATTACCACAGAGCAGCCATACGGACGGACAGCACTGTACAAAGTGTATGCATGCATGTACATTGAGACACGCTCATTGAGGTACTTCAGAGGCACCTGGATGCCATACTGTGATCTGTAGTTGGACGCTTCAGTGCGCGCAGTTTCAACTATTTGTCTTGCGTCAGAGATTAGGCCGGCAACTGCCTGGAAATCGCAAAATTGTCATATAGAATAAACAAATCATTTTAAGCACACTATTTTATAAATTTCTATACTTGTTACAGAGATATATTCAAACAAGGATATCAATGCCGATGAGAAAAGTACTGCTATCATTTGGTTCTTCCAGAAAATATGTTGCCTAATTTTCTACAGTTTTGAAGTAGGTTTTTTTTTTATTAACGTAAATAAACCAGCGCTTGACCTCGACTCCACCTCAGTTAGCGAAGACGCTGCCGAAGGATAGAGCGCGCTAGCTCAATAAGTGCCGATTCACCCTACTCTTGAAGGCACCCACGTTATAGCTGGACGGGAACACTGAGGCCGGCAACTTGTTCCATTCCTTTGATGTGCGCACGAGAAACGATGTCTCGAATCGCTTCGTTCGAACCCGTGGCTCATCAACTAAGAAGGGATGGAGACTAGCCGTACGTCTCGACGTTCGGTGATAAAAAGGGGTAATTTTTACGACTTTTTTTGTGAAAAAAGTCGTCATAATCAGATTTCCGACTAAAATTTGTCCATACGACCAAAAAAATGTATTTTTTCTTGAACAACCCTAATAATTAGCCTTTCGTAACGTTACACCTTTTTTGAGAATAACACACACGAGAATAAGATTTTCTTAAAACAAAATTAGTTTCTTTAACTTTGAGAAGCTGTTATAATTATTTTTGTCAATACTTACATTCTTGCCGCTTCCTTCACCAACTCCTTGACAGTCATGTCAGCAAGTTTCAGTTTTTCAATTTCAGTTTTAGCAGCTTGTTTCGCTTTGCCCACAGCACACCCAAAGTATGACTGAAATTATAAAATAACAGCATTATGCATAGAAAAAGGATTACTGTTTTGTTTCAATGCATTATCCACAAGCTCTACCTATAAAAGAATAGTAAGGGAAATCAGACTAAAATTAGGACTCTAACATGCAATCTCGTCAGACAAAATATGGAATTGCTTCCAATTCTGCCTTTGTGTGGTCATGATATTGCACCAGACAATCCCGCACATCTACGCAAAAACCTTGCATACTACTACTATAATGTTGGATTTTAAAAGAAGTTTACAAAATAAATTATGTAATACTTACAAATGATACACCACTGGGATCTAACATATACATCTGCGGTCCTTCATGTTCCGACCAGGAGCCCATTACCACAGAGCAGCCATACGGACGGACAGCACTGTACAAAGTGTATGCATGCATGTACATTGAGACACGCTCATTGAGGTACTTCAGAGGCACCTGGATGCCATACTGTGATCTGTAGTTGGACGCTTCAGTGCGCGCAGTTTCAACTATTTGTCTTGCGTCAGAGATTAGGCCGGCAACTGCCTGGAAATCGCAAAATTGTCATATAGAATAAACAAATCATTTTAAGCTCACTATTTTATTATGCTTCTGTATATATTATTATTACTAGTTAGCTGAAATTTGTGTTGTATAAATTGAAGATCTAGTTTATCCAGTCTATTTTTGAAAGTGTTGAGTGTTGTTGCCCCCACAAGATTATCTGGGAGCTTCCATACCTCAACAATGCTATTAACCAAAAGTAGCTTGATTCATTTTCTTTTTGTTGAGGTATACCAAGTATTATGTTCCTCTATCTATCTGTGTTTTGATTATTTTAACATTACAGTCAATTTGATCTAAAGATGCCAAAATGATAACAAAATATATTTATTTATGCAGAATATGCTGTTGGCATGTTTACCCAAAAAGTGTGAAATTATGGGTAACAGAATGATGAATAAGGAGTTTATATTGAATATTATGTTTTGAATTTCAATCAAATTCACCGAGTGCATGAGCTCATATGAATGAGGTTTTCTTGTTCATTTTTGTAACATTGTAAAGTATAAGATTTATTTTTAGAAATTACCCATGATTACCTCAAGTAAAAGTGATAGTTATTTATAGTAAATGTAATGTATATCAATATGGAAGTGTAGATAATATAAACTTACCATTCCTACATGTTCATCCACATGAAAAATTCTTTTGTTTGCTCCCGGTTCGTACAATTTCGATGTGACTAACTTCTCAACTGCAAACACGACTCCATCTTTACCTCGAAGCCCGATGACTGTGCCAGAGTTCTCAACTGCCTTAGCGGCGTATTCTACTTGAAAAACTCGACCGTCTGGTGAGAATTGTGATGCAGAAAGATCGTACTGGAACAAAAAGTTAAATGATTAAGCAAGTTTTCCTTATAACCTATAAATATCAAATGTTTTTCCTTTTGGAAATGCTTTTAATGTCCAATCTCAAGTTAGAAAACAAACATTTCACTTTTAATGTTTGGTTACAAGCAAAAACTTTGTTGAAGTAAAATTTTGTTCTTACCCCTGTTCCGATGGAACTCATGGTTAATTTGAATAATTTGTTGTAATACTTGTATAAAACGTTTTTAAAGAAGTAGTTGTTAATACTTTTTGTTTCGTTAAGTCTTAAATTTTAAGTTAGAAACTTAACCGCGATCCGGCAAAAAAATTACAATGACAGAATGATTTTGCTTGTTGCTTGTCATCTTGCGACACAGATTAAAGAAATGAATTTTATTTTTTATCTATGAAACGTTTTAAAATAATCACATTAACTGAAGAAATATAAAAGTACACAATGGTTTATTTGATCATGTAAACAGTTTTTTTTCCTGCTAACTATGCAAAGTACATCTTTTGATAGTACAAAACAAAGACAAACTGCAGCGCCACCTCGCATGAATGAAAAATTCGATACTAACGCCACGCGGAATTAAAGGAAACTAATCATCAATGTGCTATTTATTTTTTTGTAATATTCCTGTTTTGTGATTAACAAAAATATAGTTTTTTGTAATACACTAAACTGGTAATTAATGTGTATAAATGTTACTAAGGTGTCCTAAAACCCTGCAAATACCTTCCATAGCAATTTATTGTTGTTATAATTCAAGGCAGCTAATTTTAATTAATTTGGAAAACATAATAGAAACGCTTCTTCTTTCACTCAGAGTCTACTACAATGTGTGGCGCCAGTGCCAAGTTAATGATGATAGATAAAACTATGAATAAATTAACATATTATCTTAGAAAAAGATTGTTATTATAAATGAAATTTTAAACATGTGCATTTTGGAATAGTAATTTCAATGCTAGATCAGTACTATTTTTATTGCCTAACTGTTTTATTTTCTTGAAATCGAAAAATTTCCACGGCGAGTAAATGTTGACTTGAATACGAATGCGTTTTTTCCTCCGTGAAACTAAAGCGTTTTCTCTGGTAGACACTGAGTAGTTCGCGATATTGGATTTTGCTATGAGTAAGCATAAAGTAACGAAAACGGTTACTCTATTGCCTTTATTAAAAAAAAAACGAATGAAAGAACCGATTATTCTCTTGTAAGAAAGAAAATTGTTTTATCTGAACGGCAGAACCAAACATTAAAAAACTACCATAGTATTCTTGACGTCATATCCTAAAAAGTTTATTTTACGTTCTACTTTAGATTAACATACCTACACTGGTAAAATCAAGTTGTATTTTTTACACTTTCGGCTTACTGAACTATAAAAGTTAGGTGGTATGAAAGTAAGTATATGTAATAGAATGCTCCAGGGGCGACGTTTCAGCCGGCGAACGGCAGATTACCATGTCAAAAGAAATTTACGGCCGTGTTTACACATTTTCGCTACCCGCGCTCTAACGCCCAAAAACTGCGACAACTTTATTATCGTGGAATCCACACCGCTCGACGCCCAAATTTTCACTGACGCTCTGCTTTTGCAGATAAAATGTCAATCTAAAATTCTTTCAAGAAACGTTGCTCGTTCTATAACACTTCAGCAACTGTTTTAGCCATTTTTTTTCAGTTGCCGATTAAAATAGATGCCGCATTGATTATTAATTGCATACTGAAGCGACGTTAAATTAATTTCAGTCTGATTGCATCCGTTTAAAACATGAACGTAATTTTGGTAGGCAGTCGACTCGCATAGGCGCATACGAAATGAGCTTTGAGGGATTGTCATGCGCCTAGCCGACATCCTAATTAACGCGACTTTTTTCTTTGTCTATGCCACAGTATATGCGTTCAAATAAAGTCTGACGAGGCATAACTGAACAGTTAAAAGAGGGAATGTTGGAAATATCCTCTTTGTTATACTGTAAAATCGGCAACAAAGCGACGATTTTCATGGACATAGCACATATGTTAGTGTGAATATAATCACCTACTATTGAGTTTTATTCGTTTGTACAAATGCGTTGCTTTAAAAATCTTGCGTATTGCGAAGCATTTGACTGCGTGATTTAAAAATTCTCTATGACACGAATAACGGCGAGTGCACTTCACGTTTGGAACGATGTGCCCATGTTTAAGAATTAACAGATTGTCGATGGTGTTCACAAGGTATTCATAGACAATTTAACTTGATGTAGAAGGCGACGTAATTTGAAGATGGCAATTTTCGCATTGAACAGAGAAGTTATAAAATGTTATTTATGTTCGCACAGAGAAGTCAATCTGTTGTTATATTTCATACTCCCCCTAAGAATCCTTTACTACAAAATATTATTGAACACTGAAATTGAGATGAGACTAGACTAGACCCAGAATGCCTGGATAACAGCGGGCGCCATTGACTCAACTCTCGCACAACTGTTTAGTCAAAGGTGTGCGCCCGCTCTAAACGTCTAGTAGTCAGAACGTGTGCGTAGTTAAATTAAAATAAAACTTATTCTAATTTCATTTAATTTTTATTTCATCATCAATCTACTCTTTTGTCCCTACGGAGGATACACAATAGTATATAGGTACTGCTCTTCCATACATCTCTGGCAGCCGCCAAAGCTTCTTCGGCTTCTTCTTTCACTTCTTCATTCACTCTCTTTGCATAACGTTCACACAATCCATTCATAAGTTCATCGGTCTTTCCATCTCTGTAACAATCCATTTTCAACCTTAACTTCTTTATTTTAACTTTAAAAATAAAATGGTAACATGTAAAACCATAGTGATGAATACTTATAAATTGACTTAAAAATCGCGTAGCCTAAAAAATGCAAATATAATTTTTGGTCGCGGAGAGATCTCATACGTAATGAGCCTCACTGGGATTATTATTTGCGAAGCTGACATCCTAATTAACGCGGTATTCAGTTTTTTTTGTCTGCGTACTGAAATTACACTGGGAAAAATAATGCAGACGGAGACAACTAAAAGTTTTGCCAAAAATTTTATCCAATTAGAGGAAAACTGAAGGGGATTATGCGAAAGCACTTTTTTATTTCATTAAACGACGAGACAAGGACCATCATGTATGATACTTTTTACCCCCGGCTTCACGTTGAGATCCTTAAATTCAGTTGCTTTTTTATCACAAAATGTACTAACCTCCACGCACTTTTTTGTAACATTCAATGTATACTTGCATAGGCATAGTGATAGCGCAACAAATGTTCTTTTGCATTATATTAGGCTAAAATTGCTCGTGCAAACATTATGATAATCAATTTGTAAACGTTAAAATTCCTTACCATAGTTTGTCTAAATAAGGTTGATTAGTTTGATTAATCACATATATAAAATATCGAATAAAAATGTTATGAACGTAAATGCCGTACTTAATAGACGGGTATCATAGTAAAAGCAAATATTAATTTTATAATTTCTCGAGTAACCTAAAAGAACAAAAACGGAAATTTCTAATAAATTTTTATTTCAATTGCAAAACGTTTTTCGTTTATTTCATCTAAGAAATTAGGTTTGTCTAAAATAAATACATTTTTCTTTAATATTCTATCTTTGTATCAACGTATTTTATGTTTATCTAAAATTTCTAGTGACCTTTTGTACAGCTCGGGCGAAGGACATCTACGAACTACAAAAGCCAGGTATAAAGGTTCACAAAGGGTAACAACTACGTAAAAAGAAATAAAAATAAATAGTACTCAGTAATAAAAGCGTAGGAGGATTCATGACTATAAAGTTTTCTTTATGTTGTACGTAAATATGTGATTATTTGGAGATGGAAAAGAATTTAGAAATTTAGAGCCTCTTTTCACTGAGCGGTTGAGACTGCGCCAGTGGAATTAATCCATGCAAATGAGGTCGCGCGGGTGCAGACTCAGTGAAAATTGGATCTTAGAAAAGATATTGTACGAATGGTTTATATAGTAAACTATATATTAAAATGTAAGTAAAACACACTCAGAGCTCTTGTGAGGGTTCAAGTATTGGTCTGAAGTAGATAAATAAGACAAAATGAGCTTCACTATTAGGAAATGAAGTTGCCAAATAAAATTTTTGTAATATATTTCGTTATTTCCAAAAAAATGGTATTAAAGAAAAAATAAAAAAAAAACGGTTGCATCGATCACAATTTTAAACAAGAGTGCTGTGAAAAATTAGCGAATTTACGCTTTTACGGTGACTAATATTTAAAGACTAGCTTTCGCCCGCGACTCCGTCCGCGTGGAATTAAAAAAACTAAGAAGCCTATCTGTTCTTCCAGACTATACTCTACATCTATGCCAAATTTCATCGAGATCCGTTCAGCCATTTAGGCTACAAACTCTAACAAACATCCATCCATCCATCCATCTAAACTTTCGCATTTATAATATTAGTAAGATTTAACTCCATGCATGTTTAATAACAAGAAACTCGTATTCTTTAATATAATGCACAGTACACAAGAAACGTGTCTTAGGTCAGAGCTGTGATTATGCTTGCGAGATCTCAAGCGCGTTTTGTTTCTTTATCGCGCCTTTAGTTGCACTGAAATTTCGGGCGACCTTTCATGAACCCGGCGCGAGAGCTACAAAAGAAAGGTACCTCGATTCAAAGGTGCTTCAAAGTGAGAAGGTATGAACATTACAAATTGGTATTTCTAACAGCAAGTTATGCGACGTAGTTTATATTCTAATATTATTATTGTGTATAAGTAAAATGAAAAGTAATTGGCAATTTAATACAAATACGCTTGGAAATGTTTGTTCTTATTGTAGAACCATGGAAGCGATTTTCTTTTAACATTTTATTACAAGGAAACATTTAACATTTATTCTTTTACGGTTTCTGAAACCGTAAACTCTATACATACATAACAACTTACTCTAAACACTTATTTAACACGACATTCATCTTTATTTTCTATGTTTTCATCTGTTATTTGAATCGTATTTTAAATAGTTAACCCAACTTTAGTCACTTTTCCAGCCCACCCTTTTTCTCATAAGAATAGGATGGAAAGGGAACGTGGATTTGACGGTGGAGGCGACGTATGGGAAGAGGAAATATCTTCTTTATGTACGTCTCCGTCGATTAAGGGTAGGCAAAGGGTAGGCGCAATCGCGAATGTCTATGGGCAGCGGTCGCTTCGCCATTTTGGCGGGTTCAGGTGGCCGCTTGCTCATTTGCCACCTTATAATATAAAAAAAATACGTACAAAAAACTGTAAATACAAAATGTTTGAAATAGTTGGTAATATTAAAACAATTCTAGAATTTGGCAAGTTTAGTTTATTTATTATAGCTTTTGCCCGCGACTTCCACTCGGAATAAAAAAAATCAAAACCATTATAGTGAAGTCATCTGCAGATTTTACTTTTTAGTGTATATTTTTTGGTAACTTTAAAACGAAATGTAGAGTATTTTTCAACGAAACTAAACTAAAAGGAAGTAAACTATACCGCTTTATTTGAAAAAGTCTTCTGCAGTTAAAATGCAGGTTAGTTCCGTATCACATCAAATATTCTATTTCCTCAAAGAAAATATATCTGTAAGTATGATCGCTGGAAATATTTTAAGATAGTGCTTTTGTTTCTTAGTAAATATCACTATATTTAAAAATACCTTACGACGTACAATGTGTACACAAAAAGTGATATAGATGGTGCAGATTTCTCATACTAAAAGCATCCCTTAGTGATGATTAGAAGACTTTGAGTACGGAAATTAAAATAGCGCAATAGTCTCGAAGAGTATAACTACATTTTTTATGTGAAAAAATATATTTTCTATAATTTAAATTAAAAACTCCAACATCACATTTTTAAAAAAAATTAAAACAAACTTTTTCGTGTATTACAACAGCACGTTTTTAAGCAAATAAAAACAATTGAAATATAAAAAAAATATAATCACAAGCCGGGTCCAGAATACAAAATGAGCCTCACTGGGATTATTATTTGCGTAGCTGACATCCTAATTAACGCGACCCTTCATTTTTTTTCCTTTATCTGCGTAGTGGAATTATGCCCGTTCAAATAATGGCCTGACATCGTGGCATAACTAAAATCTCGCGAAAAAAAGAAAGAACATTGTTAATTTTTACAACGAAAATTGTTGACAACCTTTTAAAGTCAACGTTGAAAATGGTACGATGTTTCGTTGGTTTGATAATAAGGATACTGTCAAACTAATATTATAAATGCGAAAGTTTTGATGGATGGATGTTTCGATGATATTTTGCATAAATGTGGAGGATAGTCTGGAAGAACACATAGGCTACTTAATTTTGTTTTTTTTCCACTCGGACGTAGTCGAAGTGAAAATAAAAAAAGGGCTAGTTTTACATATAGGAATGAATGTAATTTGTTTGCTTATATTATACAACTATGTATTTTATTTATTTTACAAACATGTATTACATGCAATCTAAAGTCCAAAAAACCAATACTGTTAAAAGAATCGTTCATTCGCAACTATGACACATAGAGAATTTGTAGAAAATTTTACGTTCCTACTTTTGAAAGGAAATAATTCTGAAAATTACCGGAACTTAAATTGCCTCATCTCGCTGCCGTCTAAAGAGAATAATGGAAAGGAAAGTTCGCTTTTCACGACACACACGTTATTCTTATTTCTTTGTCGAATTCTTACAAGAAATAGATCAAAGAGTACGTTATGTGTAAAAAACTATAAGAATGCAGGAAAGGCTTTTTCCTTTGTCGATATATTTTTTCACAGCTATACGTCGCTACTAAAGGGCTACTAGGAGCTTACCCTAAATTAGGGATGACTAGGCCATAGTTAACCACGCTTGCTCTGTTTAGCTTGGTTAACTTCACACATATCTTTGAATTTCATCGAAGATATATGCAGGTTGCATCAGATGTTTTCCTTCTAAGATTTCAGAAAAATAATAACAGATTCATAAAATACATTTTCATAACCAATGCTATAAAAGATAATAGTTTTATAGTTTGCGATGTAAACAAATATGGCCATAAAACATAATCGTACGCAGAACATAAAATATCCGAGATTGATTTGAGTGTTAAAGAAAGTTTTCAACGCGTTTACGCACAATTTAACACGCCTCGTATTGAAACATCCATTAAATTTTGAGGTCGGCCATTTTCCAATACATCGAACATCAAGACGTTTAGATATTTAGGGCCTGTCACACCAAATTGTAAATTGTCTGATAACAATCCAACGTGTAAAATATGTGATGGAAAGATCGGATTTTGTTACCTTATCAGTGACGTCGTTTTTAAGCTATCTGATCCTCTATCAGCCAGTGGTGGGATAGGCCCTTAGGGTAGCATTTCATCTTGAGATTCGTTTGGGAACTTTGAGTACTACTTAGTATATTGCATTTACTCAAATGAAATACATATAACCGGATAAACTCAGGATGAGTACTTTCACAGAAAACTAATATCTATGTTTGCCAAGCAGTTCCCATTCGCAGAATTGGGGTGACGACAAAGACTTTATTACTTATAGACTTGGCACAGAATGTATACTGATTAAATTTTTCCTTCAAAAACATTTAAAGAAATTACGTAAGTTCTTTAACATATTACTTACTATGCGATTGTTTCGGAACTTTCGTTTAAATATTTTTAAAATATCAGATAACTTTATAAAATTAGGATTTAAAATTAATTCTGTCCTGTCTAAAGTTTTATGATAATCATGTAATTGAAACAAATGAAGTAAGAAGTATATTTTAAAAAATACAGGCGAATCGACAACCTCTTTTGTTTTGGGAAGTCAGTTAATAAAGAACTTGAGAGTATTTGTACATTAAAAAAAAAAATAAAAAAGACACAAACGTAAACACGGAACAAAATACGTAGAAATACTAGATTCTAATATAAAATTAATTCATTACTCTATTTCGACTATGTCTTTGTTTTAGAATAGTCGCCTCTTATCGGGACGGTACAATGTTATTAAATAAACAGCCCCAGTTCCCCTCTGCGCTTGTATTACTGTCAGAGGATTACAACAGCCACTAGCACTTCAGTAAATTATTGAAATCTTTGTTTGTCTGCTAAAGCTCGGGATAAAATGAAGCGTGTGATTTGAATACAGAATTTTCATTCGCTTATGTAACTGGCAATGTTGCATGAAATATGCAGAACGACTTTATAATACCGGAAAATGCAGAATCTAGTTGTCCCATCGTATTCATCGCATTGTATTTTGTTTATTAAAGATTAGCTGTTGCCCGCGACTTCGTCCACGCAATATTAAGATCAAAAGTAGCCTATAATATGCCCGTCTATGTTAGTTACCCTTCATTAAGAGTCCGGTCGAAATCTGCCCAGCTGTTTCGGAGATTACTCGAAACAAACGCGGCATGCGGACAGACAGACAGACACATTTTTTTAAAATGCGATTTTCGTTATCAGCAACGCAAATATATCATCTTCCAGGAATCTGAAATTTTTCATTTGATATTATAATACAAACAGACACTCCAATTTTATTATATGTATAGATATAGAAGATATACATTTAAAAGCTAGCATTGTGCATAAAATGCCGTAATATTGAAACGAAGAGAGAGGATTTTATCACTTTTTAGTTTAGGAACCAATTCTGTAGGCAAAACGTTAACTTAGAAAATGGCAACAAGAGTCCGTTCAATCTCCATTCCACTGAATGCCTTACAGTTCAATCTCAAGATTTATTTAAACGGAAGGTAGCACATTGAACTATAGAGAGCCGCCTCAATGGTGGCAAATGAGCCACGCTTACCGCTTGCAGTTTTAAGAAAATTTCTTTAAGAGAAGCTTTAATTCAACGTCTTTAGAAAATGCAGCCGGATTTACTTTTAATGAGTTTCGAGGGTTCGACTTGGGGTTTACTTTGTAAATGAATGGTGGAGTTAGCTCGCCGCGGCCCCAGAATTATTGTGTTCCTGTCTTTGTTTTTTATTATCTACGAACACTGAATTTGTATCTGCAGTCATTAGTTCGTTTTAGAACTAATTGGATCATTATTTTTTTTAATTTTCGTTCGTCTATTGCTATTGCAATTAGATAGGAGTGGTGGAGTGTGAAGCAGTTCATACATTATAACTGGAACCATTCTGGAATAATTGAAGTGAATAAGAAATGAGAGTAACTTGTTGTCGGAGATTACTATTTTTATGAAAAAAATGTAGTAAACTTGTAGGTATCAATGAAAACGCTATAAGGGAGACAATTTTAAGATTGACAGGAGTCATCAAGAGCGACGCGAGGGTATGTAGGGGTTAAAACGTCCATAAATCTTCTTTCATGCTGGGTTTACATGTAGTAATAAACTTATGTTCTTTTTTTAATACGTAGTATTTTTTTATATTAGCAATATACTTTTACAACGAGTTTTACTGTACATAAGAAGATTCTTTTGTTTTATTTTTGTAAAAACATGTGTACTTTGAATGTTCATAGATGTTATTTGAAAACACTCTTTTTAGCCAGACAGAATACAAAGGCTGTTTAATTTGGGTGTTTATTTACAACGATTTTGATCCAATTATAACATACTGGTTTTCTGAATATTTTTTAAAGTTGTTTAAACGTTAATATTCTTTTAATCTACATTTAAATCAATAATTATAAAATATTAAATTGATCTGTGTCCCATGTAATACCAGCTTTTGATAGCGGATTAAGTGTTGACTTTCGTGTCAATCGAGTAGGCCCCGTGATGGATGGAATGGAAGTAATAGGGTTAAGTGTAACCTCTCATAAGTACCAATGCGTTTTATACGACACACCTTTAATATCTAAATCATCGTTCATTTCATTAATAAATATTGAAATGAAATATTTAATTAGTTACTTTGACTAAATAATTAAGATTTTTTTTTATAATATATAAGGTGGCAAACGAGCAAACAGCCACCTGAATCCACCCGAATGGAAAGCGACCGCTGCCCATAAACATCCGCAATCCGCCTTAATTGACGGAAGAGGAGACGCACATAAAGAGGACATTTCCCCTTCCTATGCGTCTCCACCACCGTCAAATCCACTTATAAGTGTTTTTTATTGAAGTAAAAGCTAGTGCTTGAGGTTAAGTTTAAGGTTTAAGAAATTTTCACAATTATATTGTTCACTAGCTTTTGCTCACGACTTCGTCCGCACGGAATTAAAAACAAAACATAAGCATATTTATTTGTGATTTTCGGTGTCAAGTCACAAATTATTTTCTTGGTAAATTATAAAAATGATGGAAGGAAAGTTATGAGTATAGTTGTGCAGAATTGAGAGAGACGTCAAACTTAATACCCTCTCCGCAAAGTGAGTAAACCAACATTACTTTACATTTGTGATTGCGGGAACTTTGATTAGACAGCTCTGAATTATGATTAATATTGGGGTTTTCGTGGCGAATTACACTGCTTCAAATTATTACGAATTCGGCTAGATAAAACAAATAACTTGGATTTAAATGTATGTATGAATTTTCCATCGGTGGCTCAAAGGTTAAGCATTTGATTTATGATCTGCAGGCCCTGGGTTCGAATACCGCCATGTACTAATATTGTACGAATTTAGAATTTCATATGTATTTTAGTAGGTACCGGACGTTTCAACGGTGATGGAAAACATCGTAATGCATCCAGCACATATTTTAAAAACAACTCAGAAGAGAACTTTAATGTAGGGCAGGCCCCGAGCCTTTTAGTTCGGACGTATAACGAGTTGATGATGATAATTATGTATTTTACATTTTTTTATAATCGATGGTACTTTAAAATTCTCTTCAAATAGAAAATAGCGAGAATGAGAAGTGAAGAGATGGTAAGCAAAGGAGGTATGTCTCAAAGCATGGATTTCTTAAGTTAAATCTTAACACTATTAATGAAAATTCTACACACAATGATACAAAACTAAAACGAGTTAAAGTGTTTTCTTTAACGTGTAAAGTAACTTATTGTTTTCGTGGGCATCCCTCCACCTTCTTAGGAGCGAATTCTCATTCCTTCCCCGTCTCACACGTACGGCGGTAAGCTAATATTGGTTCGAAACCCTCCCTAACCATCCGACTTGCCACCCTAATATATGAGTTCCTAGCACCACATACTTATTGTCTTACACTTTAATAAGTTCAAGGATTTTTTTTTTTTTTTGTGACTGAATGGTCACTGTTTGCCTTGAAGAGGCATTTACAGATTCACCGGGCTTGAGGTGGCCGAGCGCAGATGGCGCTTAGCCTAAACCTCGTTTATGAGTAACTAAGCTCGAGGGCTCCCTCAGGAGCCTCGGCACGAGCCGTTACTTCGTTATTATTACCGGATTGGGAGGCCACCGAGCTCTTAGATCGCTTCGGTGGACGCTCCGTGGAGTGACTAGGCACAAGGGCCCCCGAGAGGGGACCTCGGCTTGGGCTGTCACTCAATACGCGTTTAGCATTCCGATTCAAGGGTGCCCTAGAGGGCCGAACCTCGGCTTGATCGGCTGCTGCTATCTGATTACTATTATTATTATTAATACATCTAACATTACTACCACTTCGGAAAGCGTTAGCGCTGGGAGAAGAAGTGGCGGAAGAAACTCCAGCAACGCTTCTATCATTGATAGGAGAAAACCTGCCTGCTATGTGGCCGTATCGCGGGAATTATTGCGGTAGTCGACAGCGACTACGGCGTTTTGTTTGTTTGCGTAGTTGTTTAATCCTAGCCTGAGCGATTGTTATTGCATCGTCTTGGAAGTCAAGAACGTGCCTAGGTCTGCGATGATCACGTCGAAATTTACCGAGCGCGATTGGGTTGTAGGTGGCGGCACCTACAACTAACGTATTAGGATGACCGACGGCAGAGTCAAAATATCGACGCGACGCCAACTTCAGGTGTTGGGCTATGGTGGGTAAGTCCAAGTCTATGTGAAGATCACTATTGCGCATGTACCACGGGGCCCCCGTGGCTCTGCGCAAGAATCTATTCTGAATCACCTGAAGTCGATGTATTTGTTTCGGCGAGATGTGCGCGAATACCGGGCTAGCATACGTCATGACGGGACGCCTACTGATTTATAGAGTGTCACCTTATTCCGAAGGGACATTTTGCTCTTTTTATTGAATAACGCGGAAAGACGACCTAATATAAAAGCCGCGCGGTTTCTAACTCGGGTCACATGAGCGGAGAAGTTAAGTTTAGAGTCGAGTATGACACCTAGGTATTTAACTTGGTTTTCCCCAAGGTATTGGGCTGTCCATGAGTTTAACGGATGGGAGACGTTGTTCTTTGTGGCGTGCAAAGTAGAGAGCCGCGCTTTTGGTAGGATTGATCTAGATCCTCCATTTCCTAAACCAGGCACCAAGGGTGTTTTGCTGCAGTCTGTAGACGTTGACATATAGCATCAGGCTTACGGCCTGATGTAAAAATGCAGGTGTCATCGGCAAATAACGCTAATTCCACGCCGCGTACGCGCGGAATATCATTGGTATAAAGGCTAAAAAGGACCGGCCCTAACACCGACCCTTGGGGCACCCCGGCTCGAACGGGGTGCGATCTAGAGCACACTCCCTCGACGCGGTAGCGGAACGTGCGGCAACTTAAGAAGTCTCGTATTATGCATACGAGACGATCGGGTACTCCGTACTCATATAGCTTGTATATGAGTCCGTTGTGCCATACTTTGTCGAACGCCTTTGCTACGTCGAGAAAGAGAGCTCCGGTGTTAAGGCCTCGTTGCCGTTTGGCAAGTATATGCTCCGTGATGCGGTGCACTTGATGAGTGCATGAATGCTTGGCGCGGAAGCCAAACTGTTCGGGGATGGGCATGCCTTTTGTATCCATAAAGGAACGAAGGCGGACTAAAATTAACCGTTCATAAATCTTCCCAAACGTTTTGAGAAGACTTATGGGGCGATATGACGTGGGATTTGTAGGCGGTTTGGTGGGTTTGAGGAACCCTATGACTTCGGCGTCCTTCCACTCGTTGGGAAAGACGCCTTTGGTCATTGCCGTGTTATAAATAGCTACGAGAAGTTGTATAATAGCAGCTGGAAATAGTTTGGCCACCCTATTGGTGATACCATCTGAACCGGGTGCTTTGCGGGGGCGCAAGTTTTTAATTAATTCCTTAACTTCATCGCTAGTTACCGGAGTAATAGAATCGAGGAGGGGTACGTTTTTCCTCCGTTCGACCTCGCTGTCCACCTTTCGGAGATGGTCAGGGTCCACCGGTAGGCTACTGGGGGAGCACTGGGTTTCGAAGCTGTCAGCCAGGCATTCGGCTTTCTCCTCGTCCAACATGGCAGGTGCCATATTTGGACGCGAGAGTGGCGGCATCGTACGATGTGGGTCACCTTTGAGCGATTTAGGAAGGCTCCAGAAGGCTAAATGTGATGGCTTTACGTTACGAAGCGTTGTGTCCCACCGTTCGTTCCGGATGGCAGCTATGCGTGTTTTTACTTCACGCTGTAATTTACGTAGCTGTTTCCGGTTCGATTCAGTTGGATACAAATCGTGAGCTCGGGTAGCCGCGTTCTTGCGTCTCAACAAGTCTCTGGCATCTGGTGGTAGTGCCCAGCGTTGTTTGTCCGACTCAGCATCTGCCTTGAGCAGTCGTCGATGGCGGTTTGGATATGACTTGTTAGAGAGCCGATCGCGACGCCCATATCGTTATCCGTGTTAATTAGGTCGGGGACAGAGTTTAGTTGTGGGGAATTTATGTCTTTGAGCTTGGCACTAAGTTTGTGCCAGTCAACGACTGTTTAAGTTGGGGGTCGGCTGGGGCAGAGGGCCCTAGCTGCAACAGAACTGGTCGATGATCTGAGTGAAGCTCATGTATCACCTCGATATTGCGTATGGCAAGGTTAATATTTTTGATGATTGCAACATCAAGCACATCCGGAGTGTGTCCCAATACGTGGGGATAGTGCGTAGGCTCTATTGGCGCTACGATTTCAAAATCGAGTAAGTCCGACAGTGCATCAAGCGCACGGCCGCGTTTACTGATTCTGGTAGAGTTCCATCGAATGTGCTTGCTATTGAAATCACCTGCAAGGATGGTGGCTCCTCCTAGAGATAGAAGGGCTTCTAAGTCGGATCGTAAGATGGTTGCGCTTGGTCTACATGGAAGGTAAACTGAAGCTATCGTAATTGGGGCGTGGCCAGTCATGGCCAGCTGACAGATCGAGGCCTCTAAGTGCGTTAACGCGGGGGTCAATCGGTACACAGTGCAGGGATTTTTTGTAGTAAATGACAGTACCACCACCCGGGGCGCCGGTCCTATCATTCCTGACGATGTTATAGTTAGAGACCTTCGGGTCCCTCATTGCTGTTTAAGAAATGTTTCCTGCACGAGTAGTACGTCGACTTGATGATCGCGAAGGAACGTATGAATTTCGTCCCGTTGTTCCCTAATACCGTTCGCGTTATAAAAAGCTACGCTGATCGAACGCGGATTGACTCTGCCATTATTACGCGCGAGAGAAGGATAGCTGCTATTGTTAGATCGTTTGCAGCCATCGAGACGCCTAATTCTTTTCGAGAGCACATACGATGTGCTTGTACTTCGTAAGTAAGTGTAGACGGGTTCCGATATTTCCTGACGCTTTTTTGTATTCGTCAGCGAACGTTAAAACTTCCTCCATATTGAGGCTAGATAGGCTATTTAATGATTCAAAGGGGCAGGGGTCGGTCCCTGTCGCTTTGGGCGGTGACGGTTTGTTCGCCGGCTGGATCGGTGTCGGTTTCAAAATCGTGGTCGCGGTTGTTTGTATATTCGCGGGCAGGTTTGGTGGGTTGGTGTTACCCCAGGCGGTCTTTTTCCACGAGGGTTGGAGAGGCGGGAATTCGTTGGCTAAAGGCACCGGTGGCCGTTGCTGAGTGGATCGCTGGGGTTTGATTTGCATGCGCTAGGCGCCTTCGGACACCCGAGATAGTTGGCGGTATGAGCGCCAAGGCAGAGGACGCAGGCGGGTTTTCCGAAGGCCTCTAAGAGCTCTTTGTCCTTCGGTCGAGAACAGTCTGATGTGCCGTGGTCACCTAAACACTTAACGCACCTAGGCGAGCGAAGCAGTTGCGGGCCGAGTGTCCGTACAACTGGCATTTGTGGCACTGACCGGGAAGGCCATTTTTTGCGTGGCGGTTCCACTATAAGCCCGCTGAGGCCGCAGATGGACTTAACGTCAAAAATGGCCTTACCCTCGGGTGTCAGGTCTAAGTGTACCTGCACCAAGTCGATGGGAGTTTTTGTACGCCTGCGCGTCATGCGAAATACGCTAAGGACTGGAAAATTTTGGGCCTTGAGAGACTGCGTGATCTCTTCGACCGGGATTTCTTTGGGGATACGTTTAATGACAACCCTGAGAATGCGCTCTTCGGCAAGCGTATATGTATGGTAATATACCTCCTTTTCTTGGAGGAATCGGGTGACAAACCTAAAAGCATCGGCAGTTTCGAGCTGCATCTTGATGCCCTGAGCCGTCGCTGTAGCGACGACTTTAAATTTGTTAGATAAGGCCGATTGGATCATCGGCCATTTGTCGCGCGCTTGGATGTATATTGGGGGTGGGCGTTTGTCATGCGGCGCGCGGGCCGCTTCCGAACGTTGGGATGCGGGGCGGGTGTGGGAGCGGCCGATTTAGACCGAGGGGCGGGAGCAGCCGAGCATGGGGCTGTTGGTATGGCCATAAGGGCCGGGATGGGAACCGACGAGGACTGGGATAGCCCGGCTTGGATAGGGGGGATAGGTTTGTGTGCCTTTTGGGGCACAGGGGATGAGGAAGTTGAGGTCGTGGGGGAAGAGCGCTTCTTGCGCTTTTTCTTATTTTCGACGGTTGTGAAACCGTCGTTAGACGATGAGGGCGACGCGGCGTTAGATTCCATATCGGAATCTTCTAGAGACGAATGGGCTTCGGAGCCCGACGTGGACATCATTGATGCCTGAGACGAGGGGCGCGAGGGGTTTTGAACCGTTGCTATGACGGCCCTGAAAGCGTCGGGGAAATCTCTGCGGAGAGTTTCTAAAACGGCCTTGAGTCCGGGTTCGGCCATTTTGACGATTTATTATCGACTATAGATACTAATTATTAGGCTGTCCCGGTAGGATCGCCGGGGTGTGAGTCCCTAGCTCCCTCCCTGCTGGGTTAAGCAGGGAGGATGTGTGCCTAATAAGGGTAAGCCAGTGCGTCCGAGAGTGTGCCGATCTTTATGGTGCACTCGGGTTGTGTGCTTAGGTCTAACTAAAGCTACCCGTGGGCTCTAAACGGCCAGTCGTGGACCAACGTTGGCTAGGGCACTACCCAAGGCCAGTGGTGGAGGTCCCTTCCGAATTCGCGGTTCCCTGAAGGGGAAACGCGGGCGAACGGGGCTGCCCGACTAGCTTTGTTGTCACGTTAGGTATCCGCTAGTCTTTCAATGCGTTGCTAAAGTCTTGTTCCGCGCAGTGAAAACTGCACTTCACAACACTTTGCACGCTGTCTCCGAAGTCGGAAACAATAGACGATACGTTCGCAATCCCAAGAAACCAGAGAATAGCCTGCCAGGTGGCAGTGCAATAAATTGTTCCTGAAAGGAACAATGACGTTAAGACGTTATTACCAGAAACTAGGATTATCGCTTGCCAGACGGACGGTGTAATAAAAATTACGCCGACACAGGTGGCTCGCTAACAATGGACGGCGGCGCGTTTTATGGCACGCACCTGCGCAGCGGGTTGCTCGACGTATTGTCGGGCGGGGCGACAGATGTTTGGTGAGTGGACACGTCCGTTCACCTCAGCAGTCTGTAGCGGAGTGATGTAAGTTCAAGGATTACTTCGTCTGGAAATATGAAAAAGGAGGATTTAAACTTTGGACGGGGTCTTTAGCAACACGAGTGAACTTTTTTTTTTCACTCGTTCCGCTAAAAGTTTGCAAGAAACAGTCAACCATTAGCGGCAACCCAACCGTGTGCGTTGCGAGGAAAAAGTTTCCAGCTAATACGTAAGTTTCTGGAACTCGGAAAGCGATTTTAGGGCGTCATTATACACTTCAGATGTTAAGGAAAAGTCCGGATAAATGCAAGTATAAATATAAAACATGTACCGTGTGGTGGACTAAAATATTTCTTAAAGGTTTTTCCTGTAATTTTTAATCGTTAAGATTACAAATTATCACTCGGATCTACGCCGTTAAATCGTTATGTAATTGTTGATGTGTTCTAAGGAGCTAAGGACAGACGCTGGTCTTATCAAAGCTACGCCATTTCATTCTAGGCACAAACGTCACTAAAGGCGGGAACACTGACGCCGGCTTATTGTTTCAATCTATTGTTTTAAATTCTATTATGAAAGAAAATCGCTTCGTCCGAATGATATACCTATGATAAAACATATTGCTGCACTCAGAATCGTTAATTAGTTATTAAGGAAGTCCACTTAGGGTTTCCTGTAGAAGATAATGGATTTGTCAAAAACATTTCGTACATCGTAACAAATACAGAATGTTACATTTTTCTTAATAACGCGGAAAAATATTGGATTTCGTTAAAGGCGTATCGTTTAGAAAGGGTATATTTTGGCTAAACCAATTTAATACGATAAAGTTTGACGTAATTGCCGTTGTTGAGTAAATCGGAATGGCTTCTCTTGCGGTTTGTAATTGGTTTCCTTCAATATACCGATCCAATTATTTTTCTAAACCCTGAAAATACTTTCCAAGTTATATGGGACCAAAGTTTCCATTTTCATCGGAAAACGATATTGTAAAGGTCAATTTGCCGTCTTTTCCTTGAAGTTAAATTGTAACTGCTTTAAAAATAATACACTGAAAATAATTGTTTTACACTTTATAGATTAGAAAATTTACGAATGAAGATGTTGTAATTTTGTTTAATATGTTCAAAGTTCCAATATTGGTTTGATATAATATTTTCTATTAAAGAACGTATTGAAATTGAAATCGTTTTTCGCGACTAATAAACCGTTTGAACAGGGATCTAAATTTCTTAGCGATTAGAGTAATACGATGGCCGTTTCAAAGTTAAATCATTTCCCGATATTGATCCTGAAGGAGTGAAGTTTTTACATCAGTAACGAGCCGTGACGGCCGCGGCTGCCGTGGGGGAATAATGAATTGCGCCACACTTAATAGAGACCTTTAGAACGATGGAACAATTAAAAACTTTAAGTGGGACTTTGCTTAGTCGCTGATTTGATCGTATGCATGGATTAATCCGTAATATATTCATATAACAAAAATTATAATTAGTACTACGTGTGCTATACTAAAAATTAACAAATAATTCTAGATAACTCCTGCTTATTGATAATTATAGTTTTTAGTATTTTTACAATAGTATATTTACTGTTATGATTATTTAAGTTTTGTCATTTCAACTAACAGTTTAACAGTGGTAAATCCCGCTTTAACATCTTCACGGGAATGGTTCCGTTGATTAAGGGTAGGCAACGCATCTGCAATTGCCGATGTATGTATATGGGCAGCGATCGCTTCGTATTCTTAGCGAATTCGGGTGGCAGCTCGCTCGTTTGACACCTTATGATATAAAAAACGTAACATTTACTAGTAAACGATGATAATATATCTTGTAGTCAAATCGTTAACCGTTTTATTTATTTAAATAGTAAAGCGTTTCGCTTGTATCCGGTGTCGTACACAGTGAATGAAATTCAAGGAACTTGCGAAATAAAGGACGGTGTGGAACGCTTTGCCGGGACAAAGGTAGAGCTTATTGCAAATTCCACCGCTCACCTTGTGGCGCTATTAAGCTTCCTTTGCGATACTACAATATTTTAATATTTGCAAATCTCGAAAGCGGAACTATAGAGATCATTGAGTTATGTTATTGAATATGCATTATGAGTCCATTTTACTTCTATTGCTTATTTCATTTCGCTTTTCATTAACGTAGTTTAGCATTTTCAAATACAAATATTTTGAATGAATTGTTTATTTGATCTCTATCGAATAGTTTTGATTGAACTATGAAATTGGATTCTTCGAAAATGTTAAGAAATTGCTTTTCTAAATTGCAGTACTTGGCTATTCAGTTCTTATATTCTAAATTCTAATTGTAAGTAGCATGGCTTCTTCAAAAGTCGATGGCACGGAATAGTTCTTTGGACGTTATGGTAATATTGATAAAATAAAACTTTTACGATCCCCATTGTCTACAGCAGTTGCAGTCTGGCTTCAATAAAAGATTATTTATTATTTGATATTACAGTTCAATATAAATTTAGATATCCCTTACTTACGAAATATGAAAGACACTGAAATAATTTCTGACAAATTAATGAATTAGGAACGACATGCGCGGGAACTTAACCAATATGTGGGAAGTTTAGATTGGTTATACACATTTTACTTTTAAAACCATGCACTTGGTTTAGTTTTCTTTTCAGTCACAGACTAACAGTAACTTTTTTATTTTATCCATTATTCGTTATTTTCATACGCCACCTATCACGTGTTTCATAAAAAATACTAAATATGTGTATCTTTAACCATCGTAGAGTATAATATGAATGTTAAATAATTATAATAAAACAAATACAGACAGACATCGTCGGTAAACCACGAAAACTCACATAAAAATATTCATGCGAAGTATGAAAAAAATTTCCACAATCAGTGAAAGCGGTCCCTCGCGGCATATTGCGGTACGGAGTTTTCATTAAACACAGGGCGGGGGTTTGTGTCCAAAAAATGCCTACACCGCCCGAGGCGACTCCCCGACATATAAGGAATGTTGTCGCTGGAAAATTAGTTCATAAAATAAATTTATCCAACCCCCGAATAGACTGAATCTACCGCTACTAACTCAAATACGAGTACAAACCCTCCGCGGTTGACTACCATTCTTTTGTAAGATGGTATTTATTTTTCTGTGTTACGTCCTTAGAATACAATTAATAATTCTAGGCATGGGTTCTATGGTTCACTTTGGTAACGAACAATTTAAGCCCGCAACTCACTGATAAACTACGATCCTAATGGTGAAAGAATTTTTAAAATCGGTCCAGTAGCTTTTACGTAAATCGAGTACATACCAAAAATCTAAAAATACAAATCTTTCCTCTTTATTGCATTTAATTTAACTCATCTATACTAATATTATAAAGAGGAAAGATTTGTATTTTTGTATTTTTGTATTTTTGTATGTATTGAAATAACTCAAAAACTACTGGGCCGATTTTAAAATTCTTTCACCATCAGAAAGGTAATTTATCTGTGAGTAACATAGACTATATTTTATTATTACTAATGTTTAGGAACTATTAATAAACAGCGTGTTTCTGAACGCCGGCGTTAAAAATTCACTAAACTTTAACTTTTCTCGACTTACGCTGCCTAAACCGTTAGATGTATATAAAAATGATGTATGAAAGAATTGTAGATCTCAAAAAGTTCTACAGAAAAGTCCGCGATACCATATATCTATCTTTAACGGTTTTCCTACAATAACCACTTTTTTGTTTACAAAATGAATTAAAAACCTTACGCTATTTGCAGCGTTCTTTTATTGGTTTCAATATTAATCCTTATCCAAATAAATGCGTTTGTTATCAGGAGAATTTAATGTAGAATAAAATTGTTCTTAACAGTATTTAAATTGGACTAATAGTTTAGAAGATATCGCGAGCACAAACAATAAGGGTAACCGAAAATCAGCTTTCAAGCTACCGGGCTTAGAAGTTTGGAATCTTGCATCGGTAGATTTCTGTCATTACGTAGATTACTACTAAGTTAATACTTTTGGTAATAGGTTGAAAAAAAGGGCGAACGTAATAGGTTATATTTGTAATTTCACGCGGGTGAAGTCGCGAGCAACGGCTCGTTATCCATAAATTAAAATAAAATCTTTCTATTTATTTATTTATTACTAGCTGTTGCTCGCGACTTCGTCCGCATGAAATTTAAAAAAAATATAGCCTATGTTACTCACAGATAAATTACCTTTCTAATGGTGAAAGATTTTTAAAATCGGCCCAGTAGTTTTTGAGTTATTTCAATACATACAAAAATACAAAAATACAAAAATACAAATCTTTCCTCTTTATAATATTAGTATAGATATAGATTAGCCAGACAGATATCAAATCACAAAAAGAGCAAAGGCAATGAAAATATAAATTACATACATTCGAAATATTGTTGTGCTCGACTGTACATATTGTATATTGCTGTTGACTGTACGATTTATAAGCTCCCTACACGTTTTTATTAGAATTCAATAAACGAGTAACACGTGGCATCAACGTTCGGGCGACGGGCCTGCCCGGAATTATAGGAATAACAGGGGCAGGGACACTTACAAAAATTGCTTACACAGAAAACTAATATCAGTGTTTGCCAGCTTGTCTCGATCGTTGCAATGTCGGTTAAATTGATTCGCAATAAATATATTCATAATGATATTATTAATTGCATTAAAAGTTTTTTTATGATTTTTGTTGCTTATATTTTATGTTCACAACTATCAATAAAATATATTTTTACCTTTGTGATTATTGACCTGAATAGTGTTATTTTTAAAAACTGTAACCTTTATATTTAATTCCTTGTTATTAAATATATTTTATTATATTATACTAACACGTAAGATATATGTTTTTTTTCACGTATTTCGATTAAAAAATATCCGTGGAAATGTTACAATTAATATATAGAAATTAAATAATAGTGTTACGAACGTGTCTACTTAAAACGTTTTTCCTTATGCTTTCGGTCAGTTTAAGTGGTAATGCACGGAAAAAGGTACCTTATTGTGTTCCAAATAGAACATAGGATGGACGTAGTAAAGATTTGGCAAAGCATTTACTGTCCTTTTATTGTATTCTCAGACTAGCAATTCAAACTGATGGCGTATTTAGTAAAGACTAGCGCTCGCCCCCGACTTCGACGGTTGGTATTAAAAATATCCAAATATATTCTCGCGTGCATCCGCTAATTTCTTGTTATTCCCGTCAAAATCGGTCCAGCAGTACCGGAGATTATCCAGAACAAACGCGGCCTTGTTGTCAGACAAATAGTCAGACAGTCAAAATTTTAAGAATTGAGTTTTCAATGCGCAAGTGTGTTTTTATTTTAAACTAGCTGTTGCTCGCGACTTCGCCCGCGTGAAATTAACATATTAATATTTATTCACAGATAAATTAACTTTCTAACGGTGAAAGAATTTTTGAAATCGGCCCAGTAGTTTTTGAGTTATATCAATACATACAAAAATACAAATCTTTCCTCTTTATAATATTAGTATAGATTACATACAGATATTCCAATTTAAACACTTATAGATAGATGAGAAAGTCAGCCTTAATAGAATGGTGCGGTTAATGTACGCGGTTTATTGTCTCACACAGTCACTAAATTGATTCTGTAATGTATTCCAATTATACTAGGATAATAATTGTTTTGTTTTTGTTTTCGATCACGATATAAAGATAATAATGTTGATGATGACAATATTAACTACTAAATCGAATTAAAAAAAAATCTGTTAAATAGGCTCTCGTACGTTAAACATTCGTAAAAGTATTTATTAGTTACCTTACTTGCACAAATCACTCGTCTAGTTTTTAATTTCCTTTTAGAAATGATTAGACGAAGTTTGAGAGTAGCCCCAGTGGTGGAGAAAATAAGGAGTAAAAGGTTAGCGTGGTATGGGCATGTTATGAGAAGGTATGAATCGCATGTAACAAGAAGGACGTTAGTTATGAATGTGGAGGGGTACACCGGTAGAGGTAGACCTAGAAAGAGATGGATGGATTGCGTGAAAGGTGACATGATCAAGAAGGGAGTGATGACTGAGATGACGGATGATAGAGTTATGTGGAGGACGAAATACAGGTGCGCCGAACCTACGGGAGTAGGATAAGGCAGGGGAGACGATGAGAAATAATTAGACGAAGTTTGAGAGTAGCCCCAGTGGTGGAGAAAATAAGGAGTAAAAGGTTAGCGTGGTATGGGCATGTTATGAGAAGGTATGAATCGCATGTAACAAGAAGGACGTTAGTTATGAATGTGGAGGGGTACACCGGTAGAGGTAGACCTAGAAAGAGATGGATGGATTGCGTGAAAGGTGACATGATCAAGAAGGGAGTGATGACTGAGATGACGGATGATAGAGTTATGTGGAGGACGAAATACAGGTGCGCCGAACCTACGGGAGTAGGATAAGGCAGGGGAGACGATGAGAAATAATTAGACGAAGTTTGAGAGTAGCCCCAGTGGTGGAGAAAATAAGGAGTAAAAGGTTAGCGTGGTATGGGCATGTTATGAGAAGGTATGAATCGCATGTAACAAGAAGGACGTTAGTTATGAATGTGGAGGGGTACACCGGTAGAGGTAGACCTAGAAAGAGATGGATGGATTGCGTGAAAGGTGACATGATCAAGAAGGGAGTGATGACTGAGATGACGGATGATAGAGTTATGTGGAGGACGAAATACAGGTGCGCCGAACCTACGGGAGTAGGATAAGGCAGGGGAGACGATGAGAAATAATTAGACGAAGTTTGAGAGTAGCCCCAGTGGTGGAGAAAATAAGGAGTAAAAGGTTAGCGTGGTATGGGCATGTTATGAGAAGGTATGAATCGCATGTAACAAGAAGGACGTTAGTTATGAATGTGGAGGGGTACACCGGTAGAGGTAGACCTAGAAAGAGATGGATGGATTGCGTGAAAGGTGACATGATCAAGAAGGGAGTGATGACTGAGATGACGGATGATAGAGTTATGTGGAGGACGAAATACAGGTGCGCCGAACCTACGGGAGTAGGATAAGGCAGGGGAGACGATGAGAAATAATTAGACGAAGTTTGAGAGTAGCCCCAGTGGTGGAGAAAATAAGGAGTAAAAGGTTAGCGTGGTATGGGCATGTTATGAGAAGGTATGAATCGCATGTAACAAGAAGGACGTTAGTTATGAATGTGGAGGGGTACACCGGTAGAGGTAGACCTAGAAAGAGATGGATGGATTGCGTGAAAGGTGACATGATCAAGAAGGGAGTGATGACTGAGATGACGGATGATAGAGTTATGTGGAGGACGAAATACAGGTGCGCCGAACCTACGGGAGTAGGATAAGGCAGGGGAGACGATGAGAAATAATTAGACGAAGTTTGAGAGTAGCCCCAGTGGTGGAGAAAATAAGGAGTAAAAGGTTAGCGTGGTATGGGCATGTTATGAGAAGGTATGAATCGCATGTAACAAGAAGGACGTTAGTTATGAATGTGGAGGGGTACACCGGTAGAGGTAGACCTAGAAAGAGATGGATGGATTGCGTGAAAGGTGACATGATCAAGAAGGGAGTGATGACTGAGATGACGGATGATAGAGTTATGTGGAGGACGAAATACAGGTGCGCCGAACCTACGGGAGTAGGATAAGGCAGGGGAGACGATGAGAAATAATTAGACGAAGTTTGAGAGTAGCCCCAGTGGTGGAGAAAATAAGGAGTAAAAGGTTAGCGTGGTATGGGCATGTTATGAGAAGGTATGAATCGCATGTAACAAGAAGGACGTTAGTTATGAATGTGGAGGGGTACACCGGTAGAGGTAGACCTAGAAAGAGATGGATGGATTGCGTGAAAGGTGACATGATCAAGAAGGGAGTGATGACTGAGATGACGGATGATAGAGTTATGTGGAGGACGAAATACAGGTGCGCCGAACCTACGGGAGTAGGATAAGGCAGGGGAGACGATGAGAAATAATTAGACGAAGTTTGAGAGTAGCCCCAGTGGTGGAGAAAATAAGGAGTAAAAGGTTAGCGTGGTATGGGCATGTTATGAGAAGGTATGAATCGCATGTAACAAGAAGGACGTTAGTTATGAATGTGGAGGGGTACACCGGTAGAGGTAGACCTAGAAAAAATCATCTATACATATAAAACAATTGGAATGTCTGTTTGTAATATCAAATGAATTCCAGATTTGCTAATAACGAAAATCGCATTTAAAACTTTTTTTGTCTGTCTGTCTGTCTGTCCACAAGCCGCTTTTGTTCCTGGTAATCTCCGAAACAGCTAGGTCGATTTCGAAAGGACTTTCACTGAAGGGTAGCTGACATAGACGGGCATATTACAGGGTACTTTTTATCTTAATATTGCGTGGACGAAGTCGCGGGCAACAGCTAGTCCAAAATAAATTTACCAATATATTCAGTTTAAGGTAACCGTTAAAAACATTTAGGAAAGTTATATCGTACGGAGCTTAAGCGTTGGACTTTGTACGTTATTTCTCGTTCGTTTTAGTTACCGTATTCCTTTCATAACTTAAGAAAGAGGAAAAGTTAAAGGTAATTCATTTTTCCGTAACAACAAAGATCAAATAAAATTTACAACATCCGTGAACTTTGATGCCACTTCCCTAACTTATATTAAAAATTTATACAAGAAATTGCGCGGGTATTTCATCTCGGCCTTTTAAATCTTTGTTGTTTCTCCGTACCACCTGAGTCCCTGTTTTTATTTGCCTTTGATATTAAGTATTACGTTTTTAATAGTGCACAAACTGGTTTTATCACTAAATAGTATACCAACTAAAGTTAGAAAACTTGGAATAATGTGTGTACAATAAGTTAATCACTACAATTTACTCCTATAATATCCATCACAAATTTGTGTTTATCGTTATTGTTTAATGCACCGCCTTCGTATTTTAAAATGTTAAGATGCAACAATGAGAAATTGCTAATATTTTATATCAGGGTCTTTACTATAATAAAAAAGCGTATGAAGACTTCTATGATTCTTGCTTATTTATGAAATAGAAAATTAAACTTAATATCCTGTTTAGAAAAAACTTTTAAATAAATAAAATCGGATTACAATAAAGCAATACTGAATTTAAGCGAATTCATCGCCTGTAAAATACGTAAACATTTCTCACGCGTATCCATCATGAGGAAGCAACAAGTTAAACAGTGACTGATGCGATACCATTACTTGCAAAAGGTGAAACCTGAGTTGCCGCGAGTAAAATATTCAGCCTTCTTTATACCGGCTCTATTATATAAAACAGCGAGGTGCTTTAATCCCGTAAAATGGAGATTTGTTGCCCGCGGCTCTCCCTCCATACTTCTTTCTTTATGTTAGTTACCCTCTAGAAAAATTTATTCAGTTCCCTTAAAAATAATTTAAGAGTGAATTGTTTTGGAAAATGTATCGTACTTGTATTGTAACAAGAAAAGTTTGAATTAATCTTCATATTCATGTTTAAAAGAAAGGTAAAGTGTATTAAAATAGATTATTTGCTTTCCCTTCCACAGACAAAACTGTCAGCAAAAAGATCAATGGTAGTTTGTAGATTGTATGTACAATCTCGGAAACTGGCGGCGTTCCAACTTAAAAACTACAATCGTTTGAACGTTTTGAAACGAGACGCGAAACAAAAATCAATACAACGATTATAAATGTGTCTGTATGATAAAGTCAGTAATACACGTTTAGTTTTTATTATTATTATTATCCCTTCGTTTGCACTCACTGCTATCTAATAAGTTATTTGTAGGAGGCGGAGTTTGTCTCTTTGTAATAAGGCAATTTTTCCTTAAGCGGAACACCGCGGATTATCGCGACTGTATCGTTTACACTCTGCATCTACACGCTATTGGGAACCTTGTTTTAATATTGTTTGTTACCTAGTAGGTAGTTGTAGCTAGTAAGCTTTCGCCCGCGACTCCGTCCACGTGGAATTAAAAAAAAACAAAAGTGAGTAGCCTATGTGTTCTCCCAGACTATCCTTACATCTATACCAAATTTTATCGAAATCTGTTCAGCCGTTACGGCTACAAACTCTAACATCCATCCATCCATCCATCCATCCATCTAAACTTTCGCATTTATATTAGTATGATAAGTTGTTCATTAATGAACACAATTATCCTTGTAAAGCATTTTAGATAAGCTCAGTTTTAACTGTGAGTATTAAATGTTTTAACTGAACAAACTGTACAGTTCAGTTGATAGTTAACATTTTGTCTACATAAGCACAGTTGACTGAAAATTTAACGTCTGTAGCGAGCTTGATAAAAATAACTTGTGAAAAATCCGGTTTCAAATATCTTGAAAGAAATTTTTTTTTCCATTTAAATATGTACTCGAATTTATGTCAAATATTTAGAGAAGGTTATTAAAGAGTGTTTTACTGAATAGCTTCTTAAAGGTTGGAGAAAGTTTAATCTTGGACGGAAGGCAATAAAATAAGGGCGAGAATTTCGTGAGAAGTCGGCACCAAACCTGCCAGCACCAGACAGCTATTGATAGGGTTGGCGAAATATTATTCGCATTGAGTTGTGAAATTCAATAAAGATCATGAAAAATATTCACCAATCAATTTAAATGTTTGAGTTTGTTTTGCCAATATACTACGAAAACACTATACTTGGATACTTTTCTTTGCGATTTTGGAATAGGGTTGAGGAAAATTTGTTGAATGGTAAGTCATTTCGAATGTATTTCATTTCACTCAACAAGTATTTATCGATAATTTAAAAATACTTGTTATTTTAAAGCCGTTCGTGTACGACAGGCCTTAGATTACACCAACAAAGTGGTATTATTATCCATCTAAAAGCAAATACAAATAGTTACACTGAGATAATGTGACAAACAAAACCAGGAAAATGTTAAAAGAACCAAATTATACAAGTACATACTTGTGTACTTTTATGTTTAAAAATATCAATGCTGAATTCTACCATATTTATATACTAAAAAAGTGTATATGAAAACAGTTTTAGCCCCTTCAAATGATATACGCAGCCCGTTATTCTCTGTCATAAATTTGAATAGAATCGATTGCTGTCTGCGCCTCCGGGAAAGTTAGATTTCCCTCAGGATTTCCACGACACCTGACCGGATGTAAAATATATTCTCGATTTTTTCGCTCCCATACCTATTTTACTACCGGATAATGTTAAAGTTGAATTCAGTGCAGCTTTTCTGTATGTTCATATTTTTATTTTTTATATTTACGGTAATACAAGATTTTGAAGTATTTTGCTTCATATGACTGTAGCTATAGGCTAGCAAGGATACATGAAACACGCATTTTTACTAGATTATATTGAATAGCTTTAAATAAATTGTATGTTTTTGATATCGTATTTGTTATTACGTTATTAGGATATGTAATCTGATAGTATTATTTCTATAGAAATAAACGTAATAAAAGTATTTTATATCAACTATTAAATAGGGTCAATGCTAATGGTAACATTAATTTTCATAACTCTTCCATATCTATATACATAAACCACTAGTAAAACCATTTATTGCTTGTTAATGACAATTAATTTCTATGTCTTTCAGATTATGCAAGCAATAAATGATTCACCATACATAACATTTTCTAATGTTTTGCAATCCAAATATATAGGTTTGGGTTGCAAAACATTAAAAAAAAACTTTTTTTTTTGACAATCACTTCTATAAATTTTGTTATTTCTGGATAAGTGGTTTTCATTTTAGCTATCTTAATACTATAATATCTCAACGAATAATTTTTTGACATGTTGCGAAATTTTTTTAACTTTTTTTCTCAACAAATATGAAAATGGTTATTGGAATGCGAATGGAAAAACAAGGTTCATTCATAATTATATTTATTATACAAGTGATCCCAAACATTTAACATTAAATATTACACATTTAAATAGGATCAACACCAAGTGTGAAATTCAGTTTTAAAACTCTTCCGTACTTTTCCGTAAAAACATCTGTTATTGTCCTGTACTTGCCGTAGAAGAATTTATCACGCATTATGTTATGCATCAGTCCGTTTAAATCATTAACTGAGATATTGTAAACTCCCTGAAAAAGTGAAAACTTTGACATCAAAATAACCACAAATTAATATCCTTTTATTTTACCACTGCTTAATTTATAACCTAAAATACGTTCACCCTCACGTTAGAGTACAGAGCTTTTCTTTAAAGAATTAAAGCTATTATTTTAAAATCATGTGATAAGTTAAAGATACAGGTAAGACAGAAGATAAATAAGAATAAGTCAGGCGCCTTACGTGTTTGACTTTGCAATCTTTACCCAAGCCTTTAAACATCGCCAGAACCTCTTTCGCAAGCTGTTTCTCGCAAATATTTCTCATAACAATATTCATGGTTTGCGAATACCTCTTTAAGGTCTCATCCCAAGAAAACCACCGAATTTTTATCTGAAATTATGAGACGATGAAAAATGCAATTTATGTATGTACAGTATGTATTAAAACACACGCTCATAAACCATAAAGTGTTAAGATTGAATGTGGATACAAAGGTAGAGGAAGACCGAAGAAACTATGTATGGATTGTGTGAAAGAGGATATGCTTAAGAAGGGAGTGGATTCTGATGGCTGATAGAAATATATGGAAGAGCAGCACATACTGTGCCGACCCTCCATAGGGATAAGGGAAAGTTGATGATATACAATATGTATTGTGAATGTTGGTTTACATGCATTATAAAGCACTCAGATGAAATATATGAATCAAATTACAGCCCACTATCTAGAATTTAATAAAATTGTTCAAGCTACACTAAAGTAATGTTTTTCACATATATCTAACCTTTGCATAGATGAATTAGAATACATTTAGCTAGGTAACACGATAAGCCGGTAATCATGGCACACGATCGATCAGAATGACTTCCGGAATACAACTGACTCCGTCCGCCACGTGAGCAGGCTGCGACAACCACCACGCGTAGTCAATACATCAACCGTAATCAATACACTACATGTAGTCAAAACATCACCCTACTGACAGACACACGACGATTATTATTTTGATTATACGTACACCAAATACACCGAGATCCTTCAATATGACACAATGGTATGTCATAGCAGACGATCCATTTTGTAACACTTCATGATCGGCGGCTACTTTTACGAATGGTTTGTAGTTTTGAATCGCGTATGTTATTACTTTGACCACGTATTTACCCTGGAAATAGTCAAGAAATTAGTATTTAGTTTTAATCTGTTGTTAAAAACAATAAATCTATTCGCTCCAGTCCAACTAATTAATGTGGTAATAAATTTAAGATTGACTATAAGTTTTATATTAAGGAAATAACTTTATAATATCAGTAAGTAAAGAAATCGTATAAAGCAGACGAAATTCCTACATACAATATAAAAGACCTTTTAGATAAAATGTGATATTTATCCAATACTAACATAGTTTGCTTCTAAAAATACTGCGGCCGATGTCACTAGCAGGGCGCACACGAAAATATAACGACATAACATGTTTCGTTTTACGATGTTTGGATTGTGATTGCCATTGGATAATTTAAAATTCATAAATTTATATAAGCGGAAGTACAGTCAGCTGCAAAAATAAGTGTATATTTAGCAAGCTAAAGAAACTTGCGTACGATTTCGATATCATAAACATGTATGCTAATGTCTGTCCTTATGATTCCGACTGTAAATACATGTTGTTGACGGATAAGTGCTTACATATTCTTAACACCGAAGGCCTTTATATGTTTCTAAAGTATTGTAAATATTTTTATTGTTATGTCATTATTATGCAGTTGACTGTACATCGTTACAATATGAATCAAGACTAATAATAATAACCCATACAGGAAACGCCCGTGTTAATGATGATGGAGATTTAGACGATTACCATGAAGGATAGCAATGTTCTAAATCAAGTTATTACATTATTTAAAAATATAATTTTACGTATTATTTGAAGGCAGAAGGTAATAAATACCAAAGAACCGTTTACAGTTTTAGTACAAGAACTGAGTATATTGATAAAATATTGCTCTGTTTCTTAGTCAAACTGCGCATTTATTTATAAAAAAATTAACACGAAATCTGCCTTACAAATTTTTAAAAGCATTTCCATAATTTTACAACAAACCTAATTAATAAAAAATACGGCAAGACCGTGTTTTCCCCTAACAAAGCAGAGAGAATTAGTATCTTTTTTTGTGTCTGGAAGTAAGGTTGATATTAATAAAGTCGTTGAGACAGAAATACTCTGTAGATGGTACTCCTGCGGTTGAACACACGGAATCCCTAATAAGAGAGGCTTATGGCGAATAACATCTGGGCCCGAGGACGGCAAACACTTGCTGTAAACACGAGGTTACAGTAAGAAAAATGTTTTTGTTCCCCGAAGCTTTCCTTATATTTTGTCATATCTCGTGTTTTGTGTACATTGCCCCGGGGAGATGCAGGATCTTGTTTATTTATCTAACTAGCGTTTACTTTGTGTAATACAAAATCTTTTCGAGAGTGACGTTGTTCGTGAAAGTTTAATCTTCAGACAGGTTGTTGGCCGATTATAAATAAATTAAATTTTGTCGTGTATTTCAGTTTTCTCGAAGAAAATAAACAATTAATTTCGTAAATCAGATATTTCTTGTTTATGGTTGTTTTAAGGATTCTTAAATGTATTTTTTTTAATATAAGGTGGCAAACGAGCAAGCGGCCACCTGAATCCACCGAAATGGAAGGCGACCGTTGCCCATAATCATCTGCAATTGCAGATGCGTTGCCTACCCTTAATTGACGGAGGCGGAGACGCACATAAAGAGGACATTTCCCCTTCCTATGCGTCTCCTCCACCGTCAAATCCACTTTTCCTTCCCATCCTTTCCTCTTAAGAAAAGGGTGGAAAGGGAAAGGGACTAAAATTAGGCCTTCGGCACCACACTCATAAGTAAAAAAATATATAAGTAAAAAACCTTCAAATTGTAAAAATCCAGATCATAAAGGTGATTACAAATAGGTGTCTTATCTACAAAGTTATCTACCGAGGGAAAGATATTTATTATATTTTCTGCACCCCGCTGTATTGTTAATTCTGGCCACGTCTCGTCTGGGGCGTCTAATTCTGCTCCTAATTTTGTACCTTATCGACACCCCGTATACGAGAGTTAATATTGCGAGAAAATTCTTAGAATTCTGCACTAAAAAGTATTAAATTTTAAGATATCCTGTTAACTAGTTGTTAAATTCCTTTAGAAATTTGATAAAACATTTTTATCAAAAAGGAGCGAAAATATTCTAAAACTCTATAAACATTAACTAAAACACGCAATGAACTGTGTAGATGTAAATATTGAGGATATGATCGAGATATATGATGTGGTTTACGAAAAAAATACAATTGGTATGCTAGAGAACGCGGACTATTCTCGACATGCACGAAATGAAGTCGGTAAAATATCTTAGACATTTGTCAGTCGATTACCTGAGAGGGAGCCTCCCTCTATAATATTACAAAATTCAACGTCCCCTATAACGTCTTACTACGCTTATGAATATAAATTTTCGTACCAATCTCTTTTTAGAGGTACGTGTAGCGGTAATAGACAATACACCTTACCCCTCGCCGCTTTGTTTGTTCCATTATTTTGATAACTTCTTTTGATTTAGGTTTTTATATCCATATACTTATAAAAATTGGGAGGCCTATCGATTATTCTTCATCACATAGAACCAATACAAATAAGTTTATTTTTGTACTAGCTTTTGCCCGCGACTCCGTCCGCGTGGAATTAAAAAAACAAAACTGAGCAGCCTATGTGCCTGTGTGTAAGTCTTCCAGACTGTCCTCTACGTCTATGCCAAATTTCATTGAAATCCGTTCAGCCGTTTAGGCTACAAACTCTAACAAACATCCATCCATCCATCTAAACTTTCGCATTTATATTATTAGTATGGAGTATGATTGCAATGTCTAGCGGAAAGAGGTTCAAATCAAATGCAATCGGTGCTTGACCAAACATAACCTCGATGGGTATTTGTATATCAATTTGCTCATTTAAAACTATAGCTGCAAAATGACTAAAATTGTATGCCACTATTTATAATACTACTAATAGTTCTCAATTACTGAGGTATTGTTATTTACAACGCTATCTTCAACTGAAAATCTAAATTCTCCCAATACATTTCGTGTTTTTTATTAGCTCTGTGATTTCATTTTTTTTACCTTCTAGTCTCTTTGTTTCATATACCAGTGGTTATATAAAAGAAGTTCGCACATAAATCTCCATCCATTAATACTTAATTAGCGTGTTAATTAAGGCGAGTCAAATTTTTCGCAATTATTCTGTTCGTTGAATTGAAATGGTTTCATTATGCAAATTATAATCAACTGTTAAAAGGATTGCAACGTTCTGGGCTCGTATAATTTTGCGTGCGAAATTCTGCGGAATTTTTATGTAATTGTAAAGACATTAGGTGGTTTAGCGACAGATTTGAATAAGTTCTATTTGATAGTCGTTTCTAAGGAAGTTGAGTGAAGAATTTTAATAGGAAAGAAATTGTTAGGAGACTCGAGGATCGCGTTAGCGTTCTTCGGGAACAATGCTCGTTATATTGTAACCCCTCTTGTCTACGTTTATAGAACGGCAATTGAAGACCGTTTTCATACTCGGTCTTGTATTTTCAATAATGGTGCATAATGCGAATTGTATATATTATTCAAATTTTTCTATCGAGAACACCAGCATCTATACTGAAGTGTAGTTGGCAGTAGAGGGGAATTGAGAGTCATAAATATTGGAATAAAGCTAAATCCAATAGAGTTCAATTTACATATGGTTTAAAGAAAGGTTCTGATGGATTAATAATTAACTTGTACTACTTCTCGTTAGATAAAAATCTCATATAAACGGTAACAAAAACCTTTAATGGAAACAAAAAAATAGCATTATTTATTTCTGCAATTACAGTATATTTTTGAATAATTATTTTGTTAATAAAAAGCCCTACACTTACGTCACGCTTTAGGCTATATATTTTCACGCCATTAAACTTAGGGGGTAAATATTTTGGATAAAAACCCTAATGTGGGAAAGAGACCATAAGTTGCTGCCAACATCAAGGAAGTAAAATTGCCAAGGTTCGTCATGTCATGTCATTTTGACATGTATACAATAAAATAAAATTTTCATAATTTTATGCGGATGAAGTCACACGGGAACAACTAGTATATGTATATTTACGTCGAAATTGTACAATAACATCTAACATAAGTAATGTAATTTATATTAAGGTAAATTCTGTTGGATTTAGTTTAGGTGGATTATACGAGATCCTTCCATCTAAAATAATCCACGGGGATTAGCCGTGTAGAGCTCAGCGATATAATAGTTAGCGGTTGACGCATCCGGCCGCTCTGCCGCTTACAAGGCTCATAGCCTAAAATTTCTGACGCACAAAGGATGTGGATAACCCTTGCGGAACACGGATCCCAGTACCTCTAACAATATTCTGTGGTATTTTGCCGAATTTAATATAATATTCTCCTATTAAGTTTAAACCATTCTATGATAATATCTACGTCAGTCAATTATAAAACGTTTTGTAAATAAAGTACGTGTGAATTTTGGAAAAGGCTGTCATAGATGGTTTTGAAAAATAAACAATTTTTTGCATATAACCGAACGTTTCCGGTAGTACTTAGTTTTCATTTATTTCCTAAAACATTATTCGTGATGACTAAATAGATATAAATGGGATTATAAATACCTAAACATTAGTTAGTTATCTACTATGAGTTTATTGCATTAAAAATAGTTTTTAATTTTAATGCCAAATAATATTTTAAATAAAGATACGTCAAAGTATTTCTTAGAAATATTAAGCTTTATAAAGGGCCTTACGCCTCGCGTCTTTTGAGCAAGAGAATGTTTCACTAAATTGACGTTGAACACGGGATCATGCGTTCTTTTGATATGGTAATCCTGCCTTACCCTTGGGCAATAATCGATTATTAAATAGGCAAAAATCGGCATGATCAGTGCGAAACCCTCGAGATCCAGTGTAAGAGTCTTAAGCGGATTCTTTATGAGCGAAAAAGGCCGATTGTAGGTCAAATCCAGGCCTGTTGATCTCCGAATAATTTATTGAGGATGTTTCGAGTGACTAAACTTGTAGAGTATTTTTCTTCGGTCGGAATTTCGTTTGAAAATATGTGAATGAGAAAATATTGAATTATTTTTATACACTTTTAGTACTTTCGTTTTAGTGTTGTGCTTTCTTGTGTATCCTGATTACACACCACAAATTTTAAATGAAAATTTGATGACATGATTCAAACGATGGTGCATATGCCATAAAGATCTGTTACCAAGTTTCATGAATTTATGAACTGAAGTAGCAACACATTAATCAATATAAGGGCTGCAGTAGAAAACAATCAAATTGTTTCTTTTTAATATTCTAAGCGGGTGCATATTCAGCCAAGTGGAGGGGTCAGTGACCACTCGAGACGACGACGTAGCGGATTTTATCTCCAGCCCGCCGTGCCGAATATGACGACTTTTTTACAAAACCTCCAAAAGATGTCTGAAGAGCCCGCTCCGAGGAGAACGCGAACAAAAATGCATTACGCCGCTTCGTCGCAATTACGATATTACTGTTCACTCCTGTAATTACATCAAATAAAAACAAAAATGCTCTATCTGATGTACTTCTTTGGTGTTATGTACTCATGTACGACTCATTTGTAATTGTCAGGAAAAGTAAAACAAAACGAGAATAATACATCACTTCGATTCTACCACATATTTTCGAACACGGACAAGTGTTGGAACAAACACTGGCAATATGAAGAAAATAAACAAACCGTATTGGAGTTGGGAGTCGCATCCCAGTCGCGTCCTGAGCCTGATCGGAAATTCCGTTACCCGCAGAGGGAATCGACTAGTGCGAGCGCATTTGGTCCGTTTGAACTTTCCTAAGTTTGCCGTCGCGGTGCCGAACTCTTCTATGTGTATGTAGGGTGACCATGAATACAAGTTATGTGAAACATGAATACAATCGATAATGTAAATTATAAAGCCAAGAATTTAAAATAAAAACTTACATTAAAGTCGGCCTTTTATTTTAAACCTAATGACAATAACCAAAATTCAGAATTCTATATTTCCTATATCGTATTACGAGTAAAGTACAGATGTTAGTTTCAAGTTTCAATAGTTAAGTTTCAAGATGGGAAAACTTATGAACCACAAATTGGGTTACTCAACCCGTCGATTTCCTTAGCAAGTCTAATGCCGTTTTACGGTTAACAAAAATTACAATATACTGCGTTTTGGTAGAAGTTTATCATTTAAATATTATAAGTTTTCCGAAAAACTTTAAAGTTATGGTTACCCTACATTCACTTCAGCGAACTGCACGTGATTGAATTCCGTACGTATAAAAGTTTACGTTTAAAGAGCATAGTTTCCATTCTTACTCTTACATTCTTACTCCGCGAAATGGCGTAAGATATGCGTTAACTTGCGGCTTGTCTACGTTTTACTAGTTCTTTAATTTAAATTCAACATTTTCATACTATCTCAAATGCATATTAGTTACACACATTATAAAACGTAAAATTACCAAAGAACTTCCTATAACGTTTTAAAATCGATAAAAATATGCAACTAGAAAGGAGTGGTCCTCATTTTAATCAAATGAATGGAGATTTGAAAAATAACCTATTTTTGTTAGGTTTTTCCTTTTTAATTTCATTTAACGATCAAAATACGTAAAATAAATTGCCTTTATTGTAACGGAATTTAGATATACCTTCTATAGCGTACAAAGTAATAGACTTTATTAACGTCAGATTTTTAAAAAAGGAACAAGTATAGCGTGTTTCGTTAAAGTACCAACGTGTTAATCTAACGAAGTTATCGCGTAAAGAGTGGTTGTCGGAGAAAATTGCTCAATCAAAGATTGTTGAGGTTAGGTCAAGCGTGCCGTGCCTCGTAAACCACATAATGGCTAGTCGCTCCGCAACAACGTATTTATTACCTCTGCCTTATATGAATATTTATGTTGACGATAAAAAATCAGTAAAAATTAGGTTTACCTTAATCTCATTTATTACAATGAGCTTAATTTGGTCGTAAAAGCAATTAGCTTTGCCCATGACCTTAATCTCGGATCTCTGAGTTATAAAAGCTTTATCGATTTAATAGAAATGTTTCATGAGTTTTCACTGGAAAATAACTATACATAACATATTATTGTCATCTCTGTTTATTCAAAGGGAGTAACTGGGACGCCAATACGTAGATGTGTTTTCTATACTATACTATTATAATAAAGCGTAAACACACACTTCTTTGTTGCCTAAGATGTCAGCAATCATAGCATATTTTTAAATAATTCTTTTTTTTATAAAAAGCCCTACACTTACGTCACGCTTTAGGCTATATATTTTTACGCCATTAAACTTAGGGGCTAAATATTTTGGATAAAAACCCTAAGGTGGGAGAGAGACCAAAAGTTGCTGCCAACATAAAGAAAGATTGCTGAGGTTTGTCATTTCATGTCATGTCATTTTGACATTTGCAATTGAGAATTTGACAAATGTAAACAATAAAATAATGTTTTTATAATTTGGTGTGGATGAAGTCGCATGGGAACAGCTAGTATTAAATACAATTCAGTCTCGACTTAAAGGTCAATCGGTAAAAGAAAACAATATCCTGTCCCCTAATGGAATCCGATCTAATGAAATTCACTGATCCCGGCTTTATTATACGTCTGTTTTATATAGGTAGTGGAAAATAAAAGAAACATTACTACTGTCGTTTCATTAACTAGCGTTACTTAGTGAAGGCAAAGTTGAGTGAGAGCGCCTACTTCTCCATAACAATTACGGCACTCGGAAGTAATAAAAGTTCTCTTTTTTCCGTACGTGACGCAGAAATCAGCCGACTCTCATGGACGTGTTCTGCATCGCTTACCTACGCTTTCCCTTTTATTTTTCCTTATATTTTCACTCGCTTACCTTCCATCCGTTCTATGTATTACTGATGAGCGCAACAGATGATTAACTCTATGAATTATTACTCAGGTAATTCTTTTAATGACGTCACTTTTACGTTGGTTTAATTTAATTCGCGAATAATATAATATTTTTATGTTACGACTTTAAAAAGTATTGGTTGATTTACAGAAGTGTTGACCTAAAACGATTTGCTCTACTACATCAGAAGTATTGTTTTCTTAAATTATACTTTTAAAATTCGAATGTTCCAGGTTTATTTAAAACAATAAAAAAAACACACACAAAACATTTTCAAAGCGACTTTTTTAATTATATCTTACGAAACTGGAGATGTGAAAACGTTGATTAGGGGAAGGGATCGCGGGATAATTGCATTGCTATGATTGATGTCTTTTGTCTAAAGAGACACGATAACCAAAACTCCGTAACGAGTTCCCCTTCCCTTTACCCTCCGTGTCTACCCCTCGTGCACGTGCAAATCGGATTTGTCTAATTTATCGGCCTGTCTAGAGGCATTGCGAGATGCCACGGTTACTTAGCTCTCGACACCTTACTGTAATAATAAGATCTCTAGAGGGATTTAAATTGAATCCCGCTGCAGGCTCGGCTCAAGTGGATGTTTAAGGCGAGCGTCGCCTTCAAGACACAATCATCTTTTTACAAAGGCTCTCGGTAAATAGAAAGATAAACAAATGCAATTCCCTTTTGTTTATACGTCTGCGTTGCTTTTTAAATCCATATCTGGTTATATTAATCTTTTAAAGAGGAAAGATTTTTATTTTCGTATGTTTTTAAATAACTCAAAAACTACAGGGCCGATTAGTTATTTAGTTAGGAACATTTCACGCGGATGAAGTCGCGAGCTACAGCTAATTGATTATATTCTTAAAGTAGATATTGTTTTTTAAAGTTTGATTTACGTTTACATTGTTATTATTGTTAAAATTGTCCCATATTAAAATAACTTCAAATTTACTTTAAAATTTACATCAATGCCTTTACATTAATTCAGTCAAAATTCAAAACAACATAGGAAGTGCAAAATTAAATTACCGGTGAATTTTTACTCGAACCTGTTAAAAATTCCTTTGTTTTAATAAAAGCAAAGAGTAGGTGTAGCGTTCGCCCTTCAACGATGTATCAGAGGAAGACGAGGGTGAAAAAGGGGCAAGCACGAAATGAAAATAAACGTTTGAACGATCGTTTGGACCCTTTGCTGACCTGACGTGTAAAAAGTAGGAAAATATTAATATAAACATTGAACTGAACAACAAATTAACTGTCAATTACTTAACAAATAGCAGGATTCGTTAAAGATTGCTATTTACCTAAGCTTTATACTGCACTAACTTGTGCCAGCGACTCAGTCCGCGTGGAATTAAAAAAAAACATAAAAGTAAGTAGTCCATGTGTTCTTCCACACTACCCTCTACACTATGCCAAATTTCATCGAGATCCGTTCAGCAGTTTAAGCTACAAACTCTAATAAACATCCATCCTTTCACATTTATAAAAATAAGTGGATAAGTGGATACAGGATGCGGTTGAGAAATACAATCTGTAGTTATTTATTTTTTTATTTTCAGATATTACATATGAAATTAAATTCTATCTCATTGAAAGAAACACAGTCAAAAGTGATAAATAAAGGCTCGAAAACTGTCACAACAAGAAGTCGCAGATTACCTTAAATCCACTGGTATCTTGTTTGACAAAGTTACTGTCGACAAAAGTGGATAGATACTTTGTTTTAGTTCGGTTAGCCGATCCTTTGGGACTTTTTTGTAAACCACCACTGACAGAAATTCTAACGCTACGTGTCAACCTCTTGATGTTTATTCCAAGGCAATAATAACCTAACTTATTTAAAGACTAGCTGTTGCTCGCAACTTCGTCCGCGTGAAATTAAATAATAATTATAGCCTATGTTTCTTACAGATAAATTACCTTTCTAATGGTGAAAGAATTTTTGAAAGCCCAGTAGATTTTACGTGAATCGAATACATACAAAAATCCAAATCTTTCCTCTTTATAATATGAGTATAGAAATATATAATAAATTATTATTATTTTTATTAACATAACGCCCGTAAACTTTGTTAGGGGGAATTAAAAAAAGGTTGCCTATAACATTCCCGCGTGCATCAGCTACCTTTCAGTGAAAGTCTCATCTAAATCGGACCGATTAGAGATTACCCGGAACAAACGCGGCTAACGGTCAGATTGACAGACAGACAAACAAATATTTTAAATGCGATTTTCGTTATCAGAAACGCAAATACATCATCTTTTCTTTATTACATACAGACACTCCAATTTTAATTATATGATATAATATATTTTTTTCTAGAAAAATATCAATTCGTTCACGTATGACCTTTCAAATATAACAGGCAGTCATTACTGTGCAAATGTCTCAATTAACACAGAAAAGCGTGATAAAGGCGACAGGAAATAAATTGGTGGCCATTTATTTAGTACGACAATTTACTGAGCTCAAATCACACCATATCCACTTGCCGTTTGACTAGCTCAGCCGTAGTTATTATAGACTATGGTTATTTCAATATACATACTGATTCTTGCAAAATGTTTGAGTAATTCAATTATATTTATAAGAATTATGATTTTACTAATGACTAGCTGTTGCTCGCGACTTCGTCCGCGTGAAATTAAAAAATAATAAAAAATATAGCATATCTTACTCACTGATAACGAAGCTTTTTAATGGTGCAAGAATATATGAAATCGGTCCTATAGTTTTTGAGTTACTTCAATACATACAAAAATATAAATGTTTCCTCTTTATAATATTAGTATAGAAGTATAGATATAGATAAGTTTATTATTACTTTTTGACTGCGTCATGATTTTTTTACTGCAGTTATAAAGCAGTTTTATAACCTTTTAAAAAATTGCACTAAGTTATAAATTTCTAATATTTTTAATCAAGTTATCTTTGCTAGCTTATTTTATAGGTGACGTCATAACTATATAACTTTTTCTCCAGAATACTGACTTGTCCCTACGTCTAATCTAAACGTGTCCGGGTACCATACCTTTTGTGATAACAAGGCTTGGGTCGGATGCAGTGTTTGTACAGACTTGGTCATAGCATTATTAAAAAAAAAACAGTTTAGAGATCCCTTGGAAAAATTTACACATTTTGTTAAATTTTACCCTTTATGTTAAATTTTAGTAATTTTGCTTATTTCCTTACGACATATGTAATTTTAACAAAAAACATATTTTATAATCTGTCATACACGTGTGTTAACTGTCGATTTTTAGATTATATTTACGTGAACCGGCATAAAAGTGTAGATCGCATAAAACACGGTAGCGTCGGCACAAACATTTACACGCGAGCTTTAAGCTCTGCGGAGTTAGATCGAGTGCTGGGATCAATTAGATTTTTATTTGTATTCAATATTCGCTATATAGATATATAGATTTAACGTACCGTGTGCAAACACATCTTTGATATACTGCGGAGTATTTTATATGCAATATTGTACCGTTAGCAAAAAAAGTTAAAAGCTTGTAGTTGTAGGTAGCTGGCATAAAACTCTTTACTTCTTTCATTTAAATGGCTTGTTATATTGTCATTAGCAACTGTTTAACTACTCTTATAATCTGATAAAATGATGGTTTTTTTATGTTTGTTAAGCTAGCGCTTGACCATGATACCACTTGAAGAGAATGATGATGCAGTCGAAAGATGGTACGCGCTGGCTTAATAGGTAGCTGTTTACTCTTCTTTTGAAGGTCCCCACGTCATATTTGGACGGAAGAACTGACGCCGGCAACTTGTTCCAATTCCTTGCAGTACGCACAAGGAACGATGATTCAAATTTTTTCGTTTCGACTCGGTACATCGACTACAAAAGGATGGAATCCGGCCGTATGCCTGAACGTCCGATGGTAACATGGTGATGGTGAAATTATATCGGGCAGTTCATGTGCACACTCTCCAAAATGTAGCCTGTAAAACATCGAGAGACTAGCCACTTTACGTCTGTGCTCAAGACTGACCAGGTCTAGGTCTTGATCCCCGATCAACTTTATGGTATGTGAATTGAATAGTTAAACACGTGTAGGAAATTTAGTATCAATACATTGATAAGTAGTTGAGGGCGGCGAAAGTTGAAATGATCGTTTTGAATCTAGTTTTTCCTTTTTTTTTAAAAAATGAGTGTAATGAATACGACATAAGTAACTTATAGTTGTATTGATTGTGGTATTGTTTGTTTGTGTCACTGAAACAATAACGGAACGTTGGAGTTGCAGTATATCCGTTGGCTATAGCCACTCGCACACAATCTCGAGAGGCCATTCTATGCGTCGTCAAGCAGTAATGGGCGAGAACAAATGGTTCTATTTATCGTAAAATCGACACTAAAAACGGCGTAACACATCCTTTCGACAAAACAAGTAGTAAATTTTATACGGTTTGTTCGATGCGGGTCTCGAACGGTTATTGTTGATGGAAGACGTTATTGTGCTCGAGTAATTGAAATCGATAATTTACACCTTTGACTCCACAGTTTACCTGTATTTACACCCGTGCTTACTGCTTGGGGAGATTGAATTTCAAATATTATAACTATACTAGCTTTCCCCGCAACTTCATCTGACCGGAATTACAAAATATAGTAAGTAGATGTGTTTGTCCGTAATATCTGTTTTGTACATAGTAACTATCATCTTTCCAAACTTTCGCTTTTATAATATCAAAGTGGGTATGATTTCAAAGAACTCACATAGTCTAATATTCTAACCTACAAATTAGTAACCCATGTCGAAGGCTTCGTGTGAGTTAACTATAAAAGTTTGTTTTATACAACGCTATTTAAATCATGTGTTAATACTTCATGTCTATCTATCACAGCTTAACAAAAGGTTTGCGATGTTATAAGATTAGTAGGTTGCAACTACGGTTTATTACGCAGTAGTGAAGGCGGGATTCACTTAGAATAATGTCCCGTACTGTAAAATAACAATGGTCCATCATAACGAAGAATATAGTAATATTGTACTAAAGTTTATTATTAACTTGTTTTCTATTTTTGTGGACGGATTCATAATAATCGAAATAGAAAATATTCAACAATTATGTTTAAAATGATATTATTCTGAAAAGGATGGTAAAATAAACTTATTTTTGTTGGTCCTCGGAATATTTAGTTTATGAATAAGAAATCTGTAATTGTCCGTTTTAGATCCAGATACAAAATTGGTGTAAACTCGATTAAAGCGGAAAGTAACAGCAATACTGCATTTCCACTGAATACGAGCAATGAACGAACTATTTTTGGTTTATTTTGGATTAGGAGATTTTGGTTATATGTTTATCAGATCAGTCTCATAAATTAATTAATTAGATGGAAAATACAAAGTTATTAAAAAAAAGATAAAGTTATGTCGAACTTAGATAAAAAAATATTTAACATCTGTGCACCTAAATACATATCTTGTTACTCAGAGTAGTATTTTTTAAAACAAGCTTAACCTAATAAAAATAACTAATAAAATAACCATAACCAAAAAATCTTATCTAACCTACTAATATTATAAATGCGAACGTTTAGATAGATGTTTGTTAAAGTTTGTAGCCTAAACTGTTGATCGGATATCGATGTAATTTTGCATAGACGTCTGGAAGAACACACAGGCTACTTAGTTTTGCAATTTTAATTCCGTTCGGACAGAGTCACGGGCGAAGCTAGTAATACATAATTATTAAAGTGTGGAAGTTAAATATTCCATTTAACCCGCATAAGGGGTCTTTGGAGTAATAACGTTAAACGTATGCACGGCCTTAACAAATTGCGCTGCAAAACGGCGCAAAAATGGGATAAAAGCCCCAAATTTATGTCCACGGCTCATCGTGGACCATTAACACGTAGCAGCGGTTCTGCATAATACATTAAAGTTTCGCGACATCGCCGCTGCATATTAACGGCGTCTGTATCAACACGATTTCAATTATTCTGTTCTCTTATGAGCATCAGGTGTGAACTTGCGAGGGGCAGCGTGTAATAGAACAAAGCGCTTTGTTTTTACCTACATTCAAGTCTGCAACTGTCTCGACCAAGGGAAAGCTAGTAGAAGGATATCTTCGCTATATATCGTGTGTTTTATTAATACGTTTGACGTCGAATTTTTCAAATAAAAACGTTCTAGAAAACTCAAAGCATAGAATGTGTTTTGTTAGTTTTGTTATAGTCTTAAAGTGTAACTGATGAAATTCATATTAAGTGCTTTGGCTTTTTATTATATGTGCAGTGCAAGTCAAAATGTTCTTTTTTATAATATAAATCTGGTGACGCCCCGTTGTAATGAAGTGAGACGTTTGTCATGGAAACTGACGGCATTACCTTTAAGATCGCGATAAAACACAAATTTACTATCGTCATAATAACAAAAGGTATTTTCCTTAGATTCGTGATAATCAGAATTTCAATGCTTTTATGAACAAATGGATAAATTTTAGTTGAAATTCAAATTGTTTATTTTAACATTTACAGTACTGTAGTATTATTCAAATTCATCTTAAAAAGCCTAAACCATTTTTTTTAAACCTGAACGAATTGTAAAAAATGAAATTCCCATTCTGTACAAAAGCAAAAATCTCATCCGGAAATGCAAACGGAATCGCACATGGAAAAATTTCCAGCGAATTCTTCGATCGCAAATTGTATTTGAAATATCCAAAACGTGAGATGAAAGCGAGCTGTCCGAATCTAGATAATGCAAATACAGGGCAACGGCGCGCGGCGGCCGATGCGCTTTGCGAACGCGGGACTCTTTTGATGGCCCCGCGGCCCGAATAACATTTCGCTTTATCAAATACCTGGTTACAACGAGGGGATATCTGCCTGCTCCTAAAATACTTTAATATTTCTCTTCGAATAAATATTCTACTTACAAACGTAATTTAATTCTTTGTTATAACAATACGTTATCTAAACTATAATAATATTATAAACGAGCAGTCGCTCGCTAACTTCGTTAGCGCAAATTTGGACCACCCGTTCCGAAATTTTGACAGCGCGGAATAAAAAGAAAAGTAACCTATAATATGCTTATCTATGTAAGCTACCCTTCAGCGAAAGTCCGATCGAAATCGGCCCAGCCGTTTCGGAGATTATCCGGAACAAATGCGGCTTGAGGACAGACAGACAGACAAACATTTTTTTAAATAAATAAACTCAACTACAAGACCGATTTAAAAAATTCTTTCGCCATTAGAAAGCCACATTATCACTGAGTAACATAGGCTATTTATTACTAGCTTTTTTAAATTAATTGCGGGCAAAAGCTAGCTCGTAATATCCTAAAAACTTTTACCCAAACGATAAACAAGGAAGAGAATGCGAATGATAATACGCTGAATCGATTTAGTATCAACAAAAATATGTTAACGTCTTCATAAAACATCGCCATCAACCAAATAATCCGACATCAAAACTGAACGATTCCTTGTTTCGTTATGTCGGGAATCAATAAAAATATTACAACGCGCACTAAAACCTCGTTATTCTATCAAAAAAATAGCTTTTAACGCTTTTATAAACCTGCTATTAGCTATAAAATTCGTTACAGTATAATAAATAAAATACGGCGATTTCCGACACGCCAATGTTTTATTCAGTTACGTGCTAACGTTGCCGATGAAATTTTCAAATATTCTTCAAGATATGTTTTGGTTTACTTTAGAGCTCGCGTACACCATTGACTAAAATATCGCACATCCGTTTAGTGTCGCTTTGACTCCTATGAGCTTATATGGAGGTTCGCACACTACTCAATTTTTAGTTGTGCAACTAAACAGTTGAATTGGCTGCGAAACAATCGACAATCGCACAACAGTTGTTTGATAGATTAGTCAAATTTGTGCGCCCGCTCTTATATGCAACGTGTCGTTTGGAAGTTAATTAAAGTTTGTTTACATTGGGTAGGCTACACGAGGTCACGGAAAATATTACCGCAAAGACATTACAAGTTGGAGTAAAAAAATGCTTATGATTTTTAAACAATTTTAGCCTAGCCAGAGAAGTAACTTGTAATTAAATTAGTATGAAACAAATTTATTGATTAATGATAGTTACAAGAATAAACAAAATATAAAAGAATCAAAGCGTAGCTTGTTCAATAAAAAAAAATAAAAAACGCCGATCTTCAATAGTGCATAAAATGAATCGCATTGTTTTCCAACAGCGAGCACTTTTGATATTAATTTGATTGCTTTATATCTGGAAAATGTGATGAAGTATTGCCGTATGACTGTTGTAGTGCCGTCAAATTCCACTGACGTAACAATTATATTAAAACATACTGCTGTCTCTGTTTTCACGAAGGGATTGAGAGAGATGTTAATATGATTCCATACAAGTATTTTAACGGTGGAAACCGACAGAAAAGCGAGCGCGTTTCGTGTAATCTGTCCGTGTCGCTGCACAAAAGCAATAACGGCAATGAAAACTAGCTCTCGTTAAGCAGCCATTGTTACTTTATTGAAAATACTGCGTAGTATTGCCGCGCCGATATTATTCGGTGACTTTATTCGTTAAAAAAACTATCAAATTGTTAAAATAAAATATTCTTACGTAATTTTTTAGACAGAGGTATTTCACCAACATGTCTATTTTATATGTTATGGTTTACGAACATATTTACCAAAAAACATAACATTTTATTATTATAAAAAAAAAAAACTATTCAATTTCAAGCAGTGAAATTTATGACAAGAATAGCTAAATATAAGTCTCGTCTATAATTAAATACACTTTAAAATGGCAGATAAATGCGACGATTGTTGCAATGCAAAATAGCGTAACTGGAAATGACAACTAGACTGGCTTGGTGATTGGTGCCTCTATTCATATAGAAATTATTTGTGTAAAACGCAAAGTCGTCTAAGTCCGAAGGGTCTATGAGTGCTCACGAGTGTCCAATAAATAACAAATCAGTCACAAGCATAATGGGACTATTCCTCAGCGCCAAGAAGTTAAAGTTGGCTTTAGTTCAAGCAAAGTTCCTGATCGAGCTAGCTGCAGTGTGGTATGTAACTGTTTAACATTTTTTTATTTAACATTTTAATTATCCATCCATGTTTATCTGTTACTTAAGAAGTCACTATGTTGAGTTTTCATACTAAATCTATACTTAGGTACTGTCTTAGAGACTATTCAACTATGCTGGTAAGGTAAAAATTGTAGTATATTTCCCAAGGTGTAGTCAATCAAAATGTATTAGAGTAAATTAATATTTTTAATCAGTCTGTATTGAATCTATAGTCTTTGAGAAACGAACGTACTTAGATTATTTGATAACTTATTTCAACGCATAAGTTCTATTTATGCTGGTAAGTGCTACTTACCATAAAGCAGTCGTTCGCACATTCAGATATGAAATATTCAACCAAATACATCGAGGCCGAAACCCGTCCACGTATTTGATACCGGATGAAACTGAAAATTGTTTCAGCTAAATCCTGCTGAAAAAATGTTGTATTAAAAGTAAAAATTGTTGACGTCAGTTAAATGAATAGTTATTTTTACTTTTTTAACGGAAACAAGATATTTGTAGTTTATTTTATTATATCAACAACAAAACACTTGATTTTATAAAGCGAGATTAACATCCTAATACTGAAACGACTTTTAAAAACTTTCCCAAGTGGCGCTTAATTTGACAGATGTCAAAATTTCGAGTTTAATCGTGGCCTTAAGATAAGATGCAAGTATGTATTTTAGCGTCGTTTCAGTGTGTAGTCATAAACTTTATGATATATTTATAGACCTTCATGATTACTAGAATAGCATAGAAAATATTAAGTAAGCTAGTCTATTTTAGATTACTTAAGAAATTAAAATAATATCTATACTATATTTATCTCTTAAACAAGATATAAATTCTTTAATAACATCTAATTAACAAGTAGCAATTTTATACGAAAACACTTTAAATAACCACTCATATGTTGGTATGGTAGATGAAAGCCTGAAATAAACTTAATCTTCAGATTAAATCCTTCCGGTGAAAAATTAGTTTCGGCACGCGACCTGGCATTGTCTGCCCTCATCTGCCCTCGTCTGGCAACGCTCGCGGTGATCCGATGAAATTGAAATTTAAGACTTTATAAAAGCAACCCGCAGTAAAAGTTTCACATCGCGCAGCGGAGCATTAGCTCGCAATCCTTCGGTTTTAGCTTCAAATATGCATTCCAGAATTAAAAAAATATATATCATTCCATTGTTCTTTTAAATACGAAGCAATCTATTTTTCTTGAGCAGCAGTCAGTGTAATCGCAATCAATATGAGAAGTCACTTTTATAAACATGACGCCATTTGTAAGATTCACTTGTTTTTGCCCACTTGCAACCTTACGCACGCAGAATGACGTCATTGGTTCAATGCGCACCCCACCACTAGCTAATTTCTAAAAGCCTGAGTAAAAAAGTGGGTACTTGTGCACTCTTTTACACGCACGTTCACCCTACAAAGTCTTTTAGAAATACCGATGAAGCATGTTGTTGTTTCTTTTGAAACGTGGCAATTAGCAAGAATATCTGTGCCAGTAATTTATCAAAAAAAAATGTAAATAAGTCTACAGTATCTATGTGGGTAAAGCTATTAAAAGCATCTTGTTGACAATAAGTAGAACTTAATTGACTATACAAACGATTTAGGGGCATATAATGTATAAAATACTCCATCATTGGTGACAGTCTTAGCGTTGCGAAGATCCACTTCGAAATTCAAATTGCATATCCAATTGAAGCCGCATCCGAATCCTGAATGTCCGGCATTGTTCTGAGGATTAATTTCGAATCTGTATCTTAGTGGACGTGGAACTGTGGAGAGTTTAAATCATCGACGTGTATTGAATTCCGAATTTATGGAGAGATGTTATATATTCTGTTTTGATATTCATGACTTCGTGACTTATTGGAATGGAAACAAGATGGACATTTTTATTCTCTACTAGCTGTCGAACGCGACTCTGTCCGAATTAAAAGAAAACATAATCTAAAAGTAGCCCATGTGTTCTCCCAGACTATATACTACATCTATGCCAAATTTCACCGAAATCCGTTCGGTACTTTAGGCTACAAACTTGTACAAACATCCATCCATCTAAACTTTCGCATTTGTAATATTTCTAAGAAGTAAGATGAAGTCATGAAATAGCTATATTTGTAGTAGCAGGAAGTTATCGGTCTAACAACCGTCTTTTAAATTAGTATTTCGCAAGTCATTATTTCAGTCTACGTCATTCGGTCCCCAATGCAGACTCCTCTCAATTAAAATTGGAGCTGCGCGTGGGATAACTATTAGAATGGCGCCAAAGGTGAATACGAATCGTATTGATTTCTGATTCGTTTGTACCCACTTGATAGAGAATGGAAGCTTTGTTATTTTAATGAAGAACTGGCCAATATTTATCGAACCGTATTTCATTCTTAACAGTTTGACGACTACAAACATTAAACAAAATACATATAACAACAGAAAAGGCAATCGAAATAAAAGTAGTTCTACAATTATGAGTACCTAAAATGTCTTCATGAAATTACCTACGGTTTCTAAAAGTCAATAGTTTATTTCATATAATTCATCGCTTGCTTTGAATATTTCAAGAATAATTTTGCAACATCATAAAACTTGTTTAGATTTAATGAAGTCTACGTTTCGTAGTTCGATGACAAAGAGCGCAAAGAACAAGCGATAAAAAAGGCGAGCTCTTGATGCATGAGACAGACAACCCTCCAGACAATGGGGGACACTTAATGCCCGTATCATGTACACGCCTCGCCGTGTGATACACATGCTCGCGTAATTAGCTGTCCCAGCCCCGTCCCCGTCCTGTACACACATTTTATCGACTGCCTTACTTACCAACTATTCATGTAGATCTTAATAATTTAAAAATTGTGTATTGTACTGTAAAGTTGTCTCCATAAATATTAATCGACTAGCGACTCCGTCTGTGTGTAATTAAAAGAAAAACAAAAGTAAGTAGCCTATGAGTTCTACCAGACTATCCTTTACATCTATGCCAAATTTCATCGAGATCCGTTCAGCTGTTTAGGCTACAAACTCTAAAAAATATCCATCCATCTATACAAACTTTCGCATTTATAATATTTGTAAGAAGTAAGACTGCAAGTTGACGTTCATAATGCGTGGATTTATACATAACATACTATAACCTTCTGACTATGGGTTCTCGTATAATCTTGGTTCTGTTTTTTAGTATTTTAGAAAATCATCAATTTTGCGCTGGTAAGCATTATTTTCAATTTTAGATAAAATACCTTTAATACAACTTGGTGCAACAATTAATTAAAACAACGAAAAACTAAAAGCATTTTTAAATTAGTTACATAATTCGGATCTCGGTTGTTTCCAACAATGTGATTGCGGTCACAGTGGACGGAGTTTTTCATTTATCTAAGATGTTACAAAGGGGAAATTTTCTCGGGATCGCCCGCTATCTTGACAGCAAGAATTAAAGTGAAGGAGACTGACTTATACGTGGGCACGTATCCATTTAAGAGCTGTGGAAATGAGGACATGCAACTCAAAGGCACGTGTTTGGTGGAATTGCTACGAGTTCAAAGATAAAAGATGGGTTATAATTTTTAATATTTTAATAACGTAAGTGTACTCCACTCCAGTTTTGATAACTTCATTACTACAGTAACTATTTTTAAACTGTGAGTAAAATTACACGATTCCATGTCAATTTAAAGTAAGTAGTAATAAAAAAAATGTTTGCCACCGTCTTGTCTGTCGTAGTAGTAGTAAGTATTACTACTATTTGATGTTAATGCGTACCAAATAGCTTAAGTTCTTAGTTGCATTTAACATTAAATTGATACAGATTAAGGGATTAACTGTTAGAGCACATTGGAATGTTACAAAGCTCTTATTAACCTGGTAATTACAGTCATCGAGGTCGATTTCGGTTTGATATCTCAATGCATGCATTCTAAATATAGATTGCAAAGCATTAAACTACGAGACTATTACATTTCCATTTGTTTATGTAATTTCATATGACGCGAAGGCTTGCCTGCAGGAGTTTGTGCAAACATAATTACCGAAAACTGTTATTGTTGTTATCCCGGCATTAATTGAATTGCCGCCAAAGTTTATTCAGACGAGGTTAGTAAAGGCAATCGGGGTCTTGATTAAACTAAACATTGTTGTTGTTTTACAATTATTCGTTATATAGCCCCAATTTACGGTTAACAAACTTCGTCGGTTAATTTATTAATTTAGTTTAGTTCTATTTAAATTAACGATGAATGAATTCTTATGCTTAGAAATGTTATAGCTATAAGATTGAGACGTTTTAATTGTTTTCTCACCTTTAAAAAAAAGGATTTTTCTTTTAATTTGCTTTGTATTGGCGTCTCTATCGCCTTAATATTGTATTCTCCATTTTTAAAATACCTGTTTGTAGGATGGATATTCTTGCAATCTCTAAGTCATTTTTTTTGGATTACTTTGTATAGTTAAGTCTTCAAATTGGCGTTGCATAATAGATAGTACATTCTCTGTCCATCTTCACCTCTAAGGCGTACGAGCAAACTGATTCGAGTCCGACAGTGAGGTCGTGTCAACAACTATCTGCGGGGAGGAAAATATTTGTCGGGACGTCGATGTTTGAGTAACGTAGCACGAAATACTGGAATTCAGAGCAAAAAATCAGGAACTATGCGCTACTGAGGCCGCTAACTGTTTTATGTTATCTTTGCTGATACTAATGTATATGTATTTGTATAATGTAGGTATGTTGTTCATTATTGTCACACATCACCAGCTCACTATACGTCCCCACCGAGGGGCTCGGAGCCTACCCTAAAGTTAGGGTGACTAGGCCATAGTCAACCACGCTGGCCAAGTGCGGGTTGGTTGACTTCACACATATCTTTGAATTTCTTCGCTGATATGTGCAGGTTGCATCACGATGTTTTTCTTCACCGTAAGAACGTCGGGTAAATTATGTACATATGAAAATCCGAAAAATCGAAAATCACATTGGTACATGGCGGCGGGATTCGAACCCAAGACCTGTAGATTACAAGTCAAGTGCTTAAACCACTGAGCCACCGACGCGTTCATTATTGTATTGCAAAACATTTCTTTACATACTCTTAGATATTGGCCTCCGATACAAAAGAACGCCAGCGCCGCCTATCCTGCCAGTCAACTTGATTGCCAGATAATTGCAATTTAGTTCGTATTTTTGGAATCTGCTTTGGACGCGTATCAGCATGACTTAAGAATAACAATAATAATTGTTTTTTTTTATATTACGCTTATTTTTTTTTCTATAAAAAAATTAAGTTAAATTTTGCCCAGACTTATCAGTTGTATAAGATGTCTAGGTTTTCTTTCATCTAAAAAGATGGCCGTGTACGCTACAGTAAAACTCACGAAAGGATTTCTCAAGAAGACCTCACTCTGGCTTGTATTCATTTTCTATTCGAGGATGGTTAAGACGGCTGAACCACAAAATCAGGAGGTATATGTAATGTTGTTTAAGATATACAGTTTGTTTGTGTTAAAACGTCCAGGTAATAGTTTTTTTATCAGGGTAATCTGTTACCAAATTTAGTTATATTTGGGAAATATTTTTTTTTTCTTTTAACAATACAAAACAATTTAATCTAGTTATATAAAAAAAACGCTAAATAAACCTCAATGGTTAAATATTTAATAATAAACTATTAAAACAATTAATAATTGTTATAAGGAATCGTACAATAATATTATTTCTTTTGTTACTAATTCGAGACGAAATACAGTATACTTGTATTCAACCCTCAGAATATATTCACTAAGCATAATCTACGTTGTTAATTTATGAAATGAGGTTAAACGAGTATTTCCCTTCTAATATTTATTCAATGTGAAAGATGAAACGTGTGCTCCCCGCCTTTGCTGAATAATTTATGTTTTATTTCTCATATAATCTCGTTCATACGGCCAAAATAAGCGTAGTCCGCGGGCTTGGGGCAATTTTCTTTTTTTTTAGACGTAAAAGATTCTAAAATTCATTGTTAAAATTACAATTATGTTATGACAAGCGTATCGTTGAGTTTAATGGTTTTTCTCCAAAGTAATTTTATTAAAAAAATACTGTTAAAAAAGTATTTCAAAATGTTTATTCATCATCACTTCTTTTTTATAAATCTTTTTTTTTAATTCTTTTTTATTATTTTTTTTATAAATGATTTTATTATATTTCAATTAAAAGTCAACGTTTTGAGTTTACATCAACAGGAGCTATTTTAAAATAAGTTGTTTGATTTTTATATCACTGAAGCTTATAGGAGTTTCCGCGTTGAGTACAGAACAATTGCTACGAAAAAGGACAGCGTTGCTCTAAGTGGCAGCATTTTCTTGAATTTCAATTTGGAAAGTGAACAAGGGTTAGGAGTGAGCAGACGGTTCATAATACCGCACTCAACACAAGGACCTGACCATGGCTACTTGGACAGCTTTGCATTTCTCTGCTTGGGACTTGTTACGAGCGAAGTAACATTTTAAGAGAAATAAAATGAGAAATTTTCAATGAAACATATCTAAGCTAACTAATATTATAACAAAAATAAAGATGGATGTATGTTTGTTATTACTCACTTATGTTTTTTTTTTAATTCCACGCGGACGGAGTCGTGGGCAAAAGCTAGTCATAATAATATGTACTGGATGTTTGTTAGAGTTTGTAGACTAAACGGCTGAACAGATCTCGATGAAAAAAAACGTAGAGGATAGTCTGGAAGAACACAGGCTACTCACTTTTGTTTTTTTTTAATTCCACGCGGACGGAGTCGCGGGCGAAAGCTAGTAACTAAATAAATAAAAAGCTAGTCACAATATTTAAGTCAGTAAATTAATATCAAATAGAAAGTGCTTTCAAAATATTTATACTACTTCTGAATACTTGAAAAATAGCCCTTGACCACGATGATAAATGTTAATACTAAAAAAATAAAATTTCCGTTTTCATAAAAATAAAATGTATTTTATTATCTCGTCTATGACTTGTACTCGATCTAAATTTATACTCATTCAACCTTTCAATTCGCCACCGAGTGAAAAGTCGTTAAGAACCACTAAATAGGCTTTTAAAATACAACCTGAGTGTTAAAACTGGAATCTGTTTCAAATCTGTTGTTAATATTTCATACTTCAAGATTAATTAAGCTTAAATTAAAAATTCCGCGAGTTATGAGGCTATAGAATTCAAACACAATTGTTTCAGATCTCTCACAAATTAAACTATATTTCTGCAGTAATTGACGCTATAATTTAACTTTGTTTTATATATTTTCTTATGTGAATTTTCATATGAATCGAAACCTGAAAATCGTGGCGGCATGTGGTTATCGCGTTCTGTTATAGGAGACATTTTTATTCTCACCCTTGATCGTAAAACAGAACAGCATATTGTCGAGTTCGATGCTCTAAAAGCTTATCGATTTACCTTCGTCTTTATTGCATTTGCTTTGCTTTTTCAACTCAAAATAAACACAACCAGATAAAAGAAATTAAAAAGTCTGAAAACGGAATTAAAATGGAAACTATACCTGAAGGAAATAAAACTAAAATTTCACTTTAAAGTGTCTAAAGTCTGTTTACTTTGAGTAGCCTTTATAGACGCTTTTAAAGTCTATAAATATTGAATTACCATGAAAACGTTAGTAAAACGTCCTTACGCCTTATAGTTTTCTACACTTATACTACGAGTACTAATAGTATAAAGAGGAAAGATTTGTATTTTTGTATGTATAATAACTCAAAAACTACTAAGCCGATTTCAAATTTTTACACCAGTAAAAAGCTATGTTATCAGTGAGTAACAGGCATTTTTTAATATCTTCTAAATTCACGCGGACAGAGTCGCGAGCATCAGCTAGTAGTCTGTAAACTTATATTATAATAGCGGTATTAGAGTTACAATAACATTAGTTCGGTGACATGCAATCAAGCGTGTCTCGGTATTAAATCTAGCAATCAAAACTCAATTAGAAGGAGCCGAGACCTCGGCCGTTTGTACCGCGGCCACGTCTTGAATAATCCATTACTGACATGCAGGCTTAACCCTTCATGAGATATTAACATCTAAGATACTATTAACACATAATCCTTCAGCAAAGTGGTGACCCGACCGTTCATATGCTAATTCTGACCTATTAAAACGTCACATAATCTTAAGTGAGGTGGCATTTGAAATGGTAATGAATGAATGAATGACGAATACACTCGTGTTACTCTTAAATTGTTTCACTTTATTACGGCTTTAATAAATTTCAACTATGAATAAAATTACAATAACATGTGGATATTGTAATAATTTTGACCTCAACTTATTTTACTCTCCAGGTAACGTTTTAAAGTGTATCAACTTTCTTCTCCTTTTATACATAAGTTAACAGTGGTAAAGCCCGCTTTAAAATCTTCACACGAAGGGGCCAGCTCGCCCGCAATACCACGTCCACACAGAATACTGGCATGAAGTAGGAGCAATTCCGCGTTTCGTCTGATGAGTGTGGTACCGGAGGCCTAATTGTAGTCCCTTTCCCTTTCCACCCTCTTCGTAAAAGGAAGTGATGGGAAGGAAAAGTATATTTAACGGTGGAGGAGACGCATAGGAAGGGGAAATATCCTCTTAACGTCTCCTTCTCTGTCGATTAAGGGTAGGCAATGCATCTGCACTTGCGGATGTCTATGGGCAGCGGTCGCTTCGCCATTTCGGCGGTTTCAGGTGGCCGCTTGCTCATTTGACACCTTATAGTATATAAAAAAATATACACGATTATAAAACAACAACATTTGTAATCATTTAAATTTTCTATAACTATTAGTAAAGGAAAAGAAGAAAGTTCAGTAACTTGATTTAAAAACTGTTTCAAGTTACAGACACATCCTTTAATATAAAAAGAAAAGAAAATTGAGTAAATGCGGTATGAAAAACCTAAGACCAACTTTTAAAAGCGCACAAAGTTACAGCAACATTAGTATAATCTCTGTAGAATGTAAGTAGCCAATTGTCATACAAGACCAAGTAACCAAATAATAGCGGCGTGTTGGTTCACAAGCGCTCCTTCCAACTTTTACTATAACATTGAAACTTTTCTCATGAGCGGAAAAATTTCGCAATTTTCGCTTCGGAATTCTGTAAAATAAAACCCATTTCGTTCGTCTGGAGCGAAGTGTTGTACGACGTACTTACGTTGGATGAATCGCGACGAGGGTAATGTATCTGTTATTTTACAAAACTAACGAAATACAGAGTTATCTATTCTATACTAATATAATAAAGCGTAAACACACACTTCTTTGTTGCCTAAGATATCAGCAATTACAGCATATTTTTCAATAATTCTTCTTTTAATAAAAAGCCCTACACTTACGTCACGCTTTAGGCTATATATTTTCACGCCGTTAACTTAGGGGGTAAATATTTTGGATAAAAACCCTAATGTGGGAAGAGACTATAAGTTGCTGCCATCATCAAGAAAGCAAGATTGCTAAGGTTTGTCATGTCATGTCATTTTGACATTTGCTATTGATAATTTGACAAATGTTAACAATATTTTTTTTTATAATTTCATGCGGATGAAGCCGCAAGGGAACAGCTAGTTCTTCAATACAAAGAAAACAATGAGAAATTAAAAAGAGGACAATTACTGTACTTTGATGACGTCATCATCATATTATTACCATGAGTTATTGCATAATACGGACGCCGCCTGCCGATGATCTAGGCTACGTTTCAGTGGGGGGAGGGGGCAGCTACAATTAATGTTTTACATTTTGTCTGCAGCTGTCCCCCCTTTCTACTTTGCGACATTCCTGGAATATAATGTTTAAAGTTGTTTTTATTAACAAAACCACTTTTATGTTTAGAGCAAAGTCACAAGCATTTGCTATAACAAATTCTAATAAGCGGTTAACCGACACTAGTGTGTAATACTGTTTAACGTTTGTATAAAGTTTTTGTTTACAATGTAACCGCACCCGGAATAAATTCAAATTACGTTTCTACTTCGAGTTTATTACTTTAAATTAATCCATTAATTTTAGTTCGATATTTTAAAACCTTTTGATAATGTAAACGTTTATTTGCAAACAACTTATTTAAATTGTCGGATACGATAAATAAAAATTGGCTTGAAGCTAAGCGTGTACACTAAACCGAAATAATATTTGAACAAAATAACGTTTCGATTGTAGGATCATGGTAAATCTGAGCATCGAGTTACGCTACACTAAGTTGAACTGGTGCGAATAAACTCATAAAATATTGGCGTACCGTCAATAGGTTTGGCCGGCGCGGATATTTGCCCACTTAATCCGATTTACAAATATCTACTCATTCCCACAAACGCATTTGGGGCTTATTCTGTAACGAAAAGCACATCGGTCGCGCACATCACAAATGATAAAACATGGAGCTATAAATTAAATTGATATGATTCTATACATTTGGACACAAATTGCCCGAACGCATGGACAGTTTTTGCATATTAATTTTTCTTAATTATTCTTCCGAAAGATTGAACTAAAAGCTAGAAATAGTTCTTATTATCTAATTTAAATAACAATTTAAACATTGTATCTATGTTGTTATTTCGGAGCTAACAATGTTTTACTTGTTTAGCATAGGTCTTTTGTTATTCAAAAATATTCAATAGAATATGTTACCTATTTACAGTTTCATGTTCGTGTCCATTATACAAAATGGAAGCGCAGGATTTCAAGTTCATTAGACTGGCATCTCGTTAGCGCATAGTCGAGTGCTTTTCCAATATTGGTCCTCTGCACAATCCATACGTACCTACTGACATCATTCACGTCGCTGTGTACTTTAATTCATGCGGTTTGAGTGTTAAAGCCAATTTGTTCGGACAATGAATCAACTATTGTAATTAATATGCGGCGGATTTCCGTAATTAACTATTATTACCTCGAGCCACTGCTTGTGCTTCAAGTAATGCTTTGTTATGTAACATAATATGGCTTATACATATTGTTCTTGGCCTTAATTGCTGACAGGAATTTCTTTTTAACGGTTGAATCCATGTCATTTCTTAATGTCGAAAATTATCTAATTTTTGACTTAGCAGTAGGGCGAGGAGAGTATTTACTGATAATAAGTTTTTTCTGGGCAATTAGTGTAGGAGTGATTTTTGAATTTTTCTTTGTTAAATCTTAGTTTCTTAAAAGTACGAGGAAATAATAAAAAAATTAAAAGATTGCCTTTAAGCAGATTTTCCGTATCGTTTCACGTTGTTTATTCTTTCAATTTATTCGCATAAACGTTAGTGTATTCTTTATAGAATCTAATGAGAATGTTGGCAATGTTTACGGGCCGCGGGTCAAAGTGGCCTCAAGTTGGAAGCTTGAAACAATCTCAACAACGCTCGTTATCTCGCAAGAAAATTGAAGTTCCCGACATTGTCATCGTAATGAAATTCTTGTAGGGCAACGCCGCATTATAAGCTTGTTTGCTTTCTCATTCAGGCTCGCAATTTCTTAATTTTGTTGTTACAGTAAACATTCATAAGAGAGTCAGTGGCCACTTGAACGTCTAGACAATGCGACTAATGAAATTGCCACAAATCATTTTCGTTTACTTTCGTAAATTTCGTACTATTTTCGCTTTGAACATAACATTTCTTGAGATTAACTCGACTGTTGATTATTTTAATCAATTAGATTATTCTTTTTTTAAGTAAGAGCGTGAGTACACTTGTAACTAAACTATCGCACAACTGTTTAGTATCGCTTTGATTCCTATGAGCTTATATGGAGGTGCGCGCACTCCTGGATTTTTAGTTGAAAAACTAAACAGTTGAATTGCGAAACAATAAACAAACGCAATTGTGCGATAGTTTAGACAAAACTGTGCGCCCGATTTTAAAATTCTTAACGTATTTGTAAAGGTTTTGATGATCGTTCAAAAATGAACTTGAACGAAAAGGAAATGGAAATTTTACAACAACCATAAAATAGAAAGACATTAAAATTACTTTCATTACTTTAGTAAAGCATTATAATTAAATTTTCCTTCTAAATATCAATATCTGAAGTAGTAAAGTTTTATCTTAATAGCACTAGTCAGTGATAATTACAGTTTACTAAGTAGCTTACCTCCGTTATAATATACGCGTTCTCTTGCGAAATGAATATTAACGTCAGTTATTAGGGTCCAAATGCCGCGCCGAAGATACGGCGGGTAGACGTAGATTAAAATAAATTACGTTACAATTTAATTGTATTTCGGGGATAATTTTCCGTGCGCCTGAGTTGTATAGTCTATACACTGATATACAGATGTGGGGACGAAGACTGCATGGAGTGGAGATGGACATAATAAAAAATATTTTCTTTCTTAATCCAAACATTATTTGTCGTAATAATAAAAAGTTAAAAGGCCATATTTTGCATAAGTACAAACTATAAGCTATTAATATTAATTTATAGTAAAGAGTTTCTTTGTCTATGTTTCCTTCTGGTACAATTCATATTAAAATAATACGTGTATATGAGCGTTATATAATAAATTAATAGTTAATCCGTTTGTAGGTACGTGATATAAGAAAAATAGCTACAAAAAATTTAACCACACTCGTGTTTTATCTAAAATAAAATATATAGCCTATGTTACTCACAGATAAATTACCTTTCTAACGATGAAAGATTTTTTAAAATCGGCCCAGTAGCTTTTGAGTTATTTTAATACATACAAAAATACAAATCTTTCCTCTTTATAATATTAGTATAGATATAGATTGAACGTTTTAATGCAACAAGTCTCCACCGATTTCCCATTCGGTATACTGTAAATTTCATTAGTTAAACTCCAGCAACCGACGTCGAGTAATTGCTCATTTTCTTCGTCATCTCCTGGAAAAAGTACTGTTTAATCTTGTGTTATACCGCGCTTTTTATCTCTACAAACTGCAGTTTTTTTTATCTTCCTAGATATTGTAACGAAGATAGTGTAATTCAATAACATGTTAATTTTGTCACCTTCCTTCATGAACATAAGGAGTAAAATGTAATCTTTTATTTCATTCGAAATTACAAGATATGTTCAACCGATTTTAATAAGCTCTTTGCAAATTTTTAATTAAAATAAACATTGCCTGCTATTTCGTTACTAATGGATATTATTAAAACATCGTACCGCCGAAACTTTGACGGTACCAAAAAAATATTTTAGCAAACGATTTTAATAAAAAAAAACTCATTACTTTATAGTGATATCAATGAAGTGCATTCCAGCTTTAGCGTGGCCGACAGGAATTGAATTAAAAAAAGTGCACTTGCAATTACGCCATTGAAATGCCCCTCTCACGTTTCAATCTTTTATAGCGGCCTCTATGAATCCGAATGGAGTGCAATATGAGATGAGAGAGCCAATAATGAAATATAAAAACAGAAATAAGCACTCCCTTCTAGAGGCAGGCCCGTCGAGTATTCTCCATTATTCCCATTCAGTACATTTGCTGTGACGAGTGTCCTTACCAAGCGTTTAATTTATATCCTTATTTTTCGGATACGGTAATCTCGCGGATCGCTTATTTGATGTTCTGTTGACGGACTGCTATTGCCACTACACAAGTCATTGCTCCTCACTCCGCGCTATCCAGACTCAAGGGCTTTCTAAAATGCGAAATATACATTTTGTGTAGGCACACATGGTTATTTTTAATTAATGCTTTAAGCATGGTAAAAATAAGTATACGTAAGTAACTCCTACTGATAGAAGAACTTTTTAAGGTTGAAAGATAAAGTTATAAGAACAATCAAACTGAATTGCAACTGAGGGTTTCTTAGTAATATACCAAATATCAAAGTATAGTCCTGCATACTAAAAGCCAACGATAGTTAACGTGTAGGTATCGCAAAATGACACTATTTTGTCTGAAAGTAGGATTAAATTCGAAACCTATAAACAGGATTCGATTCGTTTCAAAGTGAATGCGTCAATCGATCATTGAATGCGTCCGGACGGACATGGAACGTCTCGGATGCGAAACACATTAAAACGAAAAGAAAAATGTCATCAAAATGCTTCGCGGAGCAAATAAAACGGTTTCCTGTGCCGAGTGCCCCCGGCCCGCGCCCCGAGTAGCTCCGTGCCGCCCCGTGCCGCACGCTACTCGAATAATTCGATTTATTGAAACTTCTCGATGATTACTCTCATTGAAATGAATTGCTAGACCCTCTACAACGATAATGGGCTTACATTCAGGTTGTTTTAACATAGCTGATAAAAGTAACAAAACATTTTAAACATTATTTGAATTTCTTGATGTTTTTCAATATAAATAATATAAATATAAATATAAATAATAATAATGATAATTTTAATGAGATACGAAATATTTTAAAATTATTAAATGAGCTCCACTGTCTTGTGTTCTAAAATTCAAGAAAAATAGTCCCCTACCACTAAATTTCTTACCGTAAAATAGTATCATGGTAATACTCGAATGTCACTAAGCTAGCCGTTTTGTTAAGAGGCGCGTGGGAAATAGGAACAAAACGTGTCGTCTGTCCGCCCGTCACACTGCGCCTTTATTGAGATTCCGAGGCCCGGATAACAGAGATTATTTCCGAACTTTCTAGCCGGAGATTTGCATTTCGTGCATCGCAACGTGCGCCGCTTAGTTTGAATCCTGTAATACTACGACTAATTAACATAGTGTTGAAAAAGTGATTAACAAAAAAGCTTATATAATTTAACTAGCTGTTCCCATGCGACTTCATCCGCATAAAATTGTAAAAATTTCATTTTATTGTTTACATTTGTCAAATTATCAATAGCAAATGTCAAAATGACATGACATGACATGACAAACCTTAGCAATCCTTCTTTCTTGATGTTGGCAGCAACTTAAGGTCTCTTTCCCACATTAGGGTTTTTATCCAAAATATTTACCCCTAAGTTTAATGGTGTAAAAATATATAGCCTAAAGCGTGACGTAAGTGTAAGGCTTTTTAATAAACAAAGAATTATTCAAAAATATGCTGTAATTGCTGACATCTTAGGCAACAAAGAAGTGTGTGTTTACGCTTTATTATAATAGTATAGATTTACATGCAATAAATCCTGCTTATTCAATTATAATTTGCGAAATTATTGAAGACGCAGAAAATCTTTAAAGAACACTAAACGTAATGAACTGACGGACCATTTTTCTGAAGTATATAAATAAATTTAGAGACTTGTCGAGGTATAATTAAATTATTAAAATTAAATAGGTACTTAATTATAATTAAGATTGTCGTAATTTCGGTTAAGATCAAAAGCCACGTGTCAACAATACCACTCAAAGACTCGGGCTGTAATTAAATAACACTTCTTTGATGTTAACTGGTGAATAATTTTCTTGGCAAATGTTAACGAAGCGTTATTAAGACTCCGTTTTGTGTACAACGGTTTACCGTTTGAATAACTATATTGTACAATAATAAAAAATACAATAATCTTCACACAAGAAAGAAGAAAGTATGGATGGATTGTGTGAAAGAGGATATGCTTAAGAAAGGAGTGGATTTAGATATGACGGCTGATAGAGATGTATGGAAGAGCAGCACATACTGTGCCGACCCTCCGTAAGGGATAAGGGCAAGTGGATGATGATGATGACAATAATCTTCACACAAAACGATCAGAATTTGCATTCATACTTCATAGAGTAACCTCGAGTGCTTGCTTGATAAAATCAAAAGAAAAGTGGTTTAATATCATTTTCAATATCGCGACGACATTTATCTTGAACATAGCAATCTCGCTTTAAGAAAATAAATCTTTTACTACGATTTACCGACAAAAGGTCGAGCCTTGTGATTCCACTTTTTGCTTCCACGGGTCAAGTGAACCACTACAAAAAGAAAGACGATCATCTGGAATCTATCAATAATGGTCTTGACATCCTTACGAGCGAACAAGGCCTGTAAATTGTTCCTGTAAGTTGAGGAACATGATTTTATATCTTTCTTCAATGTAATTAAAGTTTAGTTTTCTTTAAAATGTTTTGAACTGATTGAAGTTTATAACATCAATTAGATTTATTTATTTAAGTTCTTTCAAAAATCTTTTAACAACTATAATTGTATTTCTTTGCATGCTGCTAGTTCGCTTATTAAGGTATAATTTTATTTAATTAGATAATTAGACAATGCTGGTAATTAGTAATTCTCACTCAAAACAATCAAAAGAAGTGTTGTTAAAAGTATTCACACAGATTGTAAAAGGATTTTCTAACAAAGGCCAAGACAAGTGATAATACTTATATCCAATTCCGTAGAAAGCATTCTCGCAAGCAAGTCTATTAATTACCCGACTCTCCCCGCTTGTTACAAAACAAACTCTAATTAGCCGATTGAGTTACAAATTCCTTCTACTCTTGGAAACTCCTCACGCCATTATGTCAAAGCTTTTGTGATTGCTTTTAACTTGTAGGCGTCGATTCGTTTATTATACTTTACAAGGACTAGTATCTTATTTCTTCTCTCGTCAAGTATAAATGTAAGTAATATTTTGAGAGGGCGCACACCTTTGACTAAACTATTGCACAACTGTTGTGCATTGTCAATTGTCGATTGCTTCGCAGCCCATTCAATAGTTTAGTTGCATTTACAAATCGAGTAGTGTCCACATCTCCATATAAGCTCAAAGGAATTAAAGTGCGAATAAACAGTTGTGCGATAGTTTAGTAAAAGATCTGCGCGCGCTGTTAAAATGCAACAAGCACGCATTGTATCGAACGTGTTTGAAGGATTGCAATAAAGAATTACCCATCTCGTCCTTAAAGGGTGTACACCAGCTGTCTTAAATCTCGTTTAAACACCGTCATTGAATCTTGAAGGTAGTCTTTATTAGTATGACGTTTAGTTCCATTAAAAAGGATCATAATAAACAATAAAGCTGATATTATTACCATAAATTTCTCCAAAATGAACCGCAGTAAACAAAATTAAAACATAGCGAACCGCACGAAATCACCTTATTATTGCTTATTAGATTCTCCCGATACACGGCGCCGTCGCTGTTGTTGAGTCAATTTATCGTCGGCAAGTTGTAGCGGGCGAGGGGACGGAACGTTCACTCAATTAGTTAATTTTGTTAAATGTCCTTGATTGAGCAGCGGACGGCAATCAGCCATGCAAATTCTCTCCCGTCATTTCCGAGACTTTACTCAGAATGGAATTTTGCGGGACGCATTAGCCGCTCCTTGGGGAGGGAAGGTATTCTTTTTCTGCCGTGCTCATTCGTGCATTTTCACTCTTTGGAATACATCGCGCGTGTTGCTTTGGGACAGATGGTTCAATGTCGAAAGAGTTGTAGAGTCGAAGTTGCCCGTATTGGCCTGCAGTATTTTATTATTTATAGTACTAGGCATCCCCGACGTGGTTTATTTTCTTGGTTACGCTATACGTGTTAAACTTACCAACTACAAAGCGCAGTAACACAGAACATAACACGAAATGAAGTGGCGTGTTAATGCCTTTTGCGGAGTTAATTTTATTAGCAACGTTAACATTTGCACAGAGTATGCAACCCGCAGTATGATACTGTTAAGATATGTTGCAAGGGGACTCGATTCTATCCGTGCAGTTGACCCGCCTCGTGTTAACTTGATGCGTTTTCACAAATGTTTGTGTTGGGAATTACAAATGTTGCTTATACCACATAGTTCTATTGTTATTTTACAGTAAAACTCAAACAACGGTTGTTGCAACTACCTCAAAAAATACTAAGAGTTTATTTTGTGTTATCGTGTATTTATGTTTCACTAGCTTTCGCCCGCGACTCCGTTTGCGTGGATTTAAAAAAAAAAACAAAATTGAGTAGTGTTCTTCCAGACTATCCTCTGCAGGTACACCAAATTACATCGAAATCCTTTTAGCCGTTTAGGCTACAAACTCTAACAAACATCCATCCATCCATCCATCTAAACTTTCGTATTTATATTAATATATTTCACCACTAGGAAGTTTATAAAACACATTTTGTTCCTAGTATTAAACATTTAAATCAAATGATTTAAAAAAACACAACATTGTACTAAAAATGAGATAACTATATCAAATTGAAATTGGACAAAATTAACAACTTAATTAACTACTATTACTAAATAACCAAAAATCATTCACAAATTGTGTGTGATTACACGATATGAGCATTTTCTGGGCCTTTACTATACATTGTATGGTATCGAATAAACAGAATTGCATTTACATTGTTGTACACCAATTCGACGTCTAAAATTATATGCATTGTAAACTGCATTTTTGATAAGTTAAAACTTTAGACAGTATAAATTTCCTTTATTATTAAAATTGAAACCATTTTTAAGACACATGCCTAAACTTTCCTTTGTTTTTAACTATATTTATTAGCTATTTAAATACAGGTCATAAAAAGAAACTTTATTTTATTCATCTACTTTGTTATTGAACTATTCAAAACGATTAATAGACATTTAGATTACATTCGTAACTTAGATAAACAGTCGATTCTTCTAATGTACGTTGAACTAACTCGGATACAGATTTCGTTTCTTTAAAAATGTTAATTGTGATGGGTTATAACAGCTATTGAGATAGTGAGAACGACTACCGACCAAATTACAATAAAGGTTCGTTATTTGAAGGATACCGGCAAAGCTCAGTGCTAGGTAGTTATAACTCTGCCGTTATCTCCGGTATTTCCGCAATTAATCCTATCTCGGCGATAAGGCTGTTTCAAGTTAAGGACCAGTCGCTGGGGATCTAAGCAATCTTCACGGGTGACTTGTCAAAGTGAGAAAGGGTCGGGAGCTCAAGAGACTTTCAACAATGCTTGTTATCTTAGAAATAAGCTAAGAACATACCTAATGATATCGTTTTAAATAAATATGAGCTTGTATTCCGTTGAAAATGCGGACTTGTAGCACTCGAGGGGCCCAGGGACGGACTCGAACATCTGAATACGTTGAAAATGTTTCTAAATTCGTTGCTAGATATTTTTTGGTATTCAAAGATCTACTCATTTGTTTAAATATTCATTTTAATTCCAGACCTCGTCTCTGAAGAATAACCTTAGCTTCTTTTTATGAAGGACTTCGTTTAATGTTTGCTTATTTTACGATCTTACGAAATGTTTAATATTTTTACCTACAATTATTTTCTAATGAAATATTTGCCATTATTAAAATATTGGAATACATAGAAATATAAATAAATATTAAGTACTTCGTTTAGATTTTTTAGTAGTCACGTATTCAAACAATTATGTTGCTTTAGAAATATTACATGTTATGAAGAAGGTTTTACGGATTCGAGCGGCCCAATGGTAAAACAATCAGATTGATCGTTTGACCGATCGGCCCAATGGGAAAGGTCCCATTTGCTAATTAGAAATATAATGTTTTAATCCGTATTCCATGATAAATATAACTTGAATCACTATAGTTTCATATTTCTTATATAGCTGAATACAGTAACTTACAAATACACAATGTTATATGACTGTACAATCAATCGTTCTCTTAGAGCGTGCGCACATCTGAAACTAAACTATCGCACAACTGTTTAGTCTTGCGTTGATTCCTTTAAGCTTAGATAGAGGTGCGATCTCTACTCGATTTTTAGTGTAACTAAACAGTTGAATTTGCTGCGAAACAATCGACAATCGCACAACAGTTGTACGATAGTTTAGGGAAAGGTGGAAGTCCGCTCTTAAAATTTCGTTAAATGAGTTAACGTGGTGCCAAATAAATTCGTGTCACTTAGAGTTAATATGGTCGAAGCGGAGTTCAATAAAACGATTTGTGCCCGTGACGGACGGCGACAGGGGTTGCGAACATTTGCTTTTATTTCGTCGTGCAACTCGTTTAGCACATGCCGACTGACAATCAATCTCAGTCAATATATAGGACAAAGGGTCGTTGTTTCTCTGTTGTAGCTGCCTAATGAAATTTTTCAGCGACGCTTTATACGTCACGGGTACACTCGATGCCCGATGTAGGAGCCAATAAATGACTCTGTCACTACCCCTGGCTGCGGATAACGAAATTAATACACAACGTAATATTGTTCCGACGCTTACCGACGTGATGTACGAAGCTTTATATTCCAATAGAAAATGCTGTGAAAACCGTATTTTTATCTTTGTTGTATATTTTTGTTAAAATACCTACATTTTAAAATGTCGGGAGTGCCAGTTAGTTTAAAATGATTTTCCTAAAGTCTGTTTATGTTCTTTTAAATAATGCTGAAGGTATTTACAGAATAATTTCCCTATACTCATTGATTTTGTCTGGTCAAGGTACACAAACGTTGTTTCAGCTAGACTAATTACTTAATTTATGTCCATTAGTATATTGTGAAGAGGGTGATAGAATAGAGGGGAGACCTGCCCGTTTAATCCTAAAAATTCAATCGTGTAGAATGTAAACCTTTTTGAGTTGTTTTATTATAAAAGGCGGAGGAAATATTTGTTAATGTTCGTAAAATACAAAATAACATTTCGTAGGTTATTAAAATTAATTAGTTTGCATTTTTTATAACATTATTAACATAAAGACTATTAACGTGTATTTTTTTGATTAAATTCGATCTTTAATACATTTTACATCAAGTTTTATTTTTCACTCTTCAAGTACTAAAGATTTACTTTCAAAAACACTTAAAACGCTTTATATAGTTACATTTTTCTTCGTTACTTTTACACGCGTTGCTACAAGTTGTTCTATCCTTTTAGTTCCCCAGAGAAGGAGTCCCTCATTCCTTGTTATAACTCTTATTTACACAATTGTATCGAACTGGGCCTCTTGATTGTCTTTTGTCTTGATTTATAGAGGAAATATCGATGTCCACTTAAGTCAATACAACTGAACATATATTAACCCACCATTCGTTTAAATATAGTTGAAATAATCGATTTGTTATTTACAATAGTCAAATGCAACTATTAAATACACATTATATCGATGTTTCTTTACACAGACATATAGAATCAAATAGCAATAAATATCAGAAAATTCCAGGCATTTACAAAGAAGTAAAAATAACAGAAGTTCCTTGAAGTATTTAAAATTTTATTTCAAACGTAAACAGTAATATTATTGGAAGAAAAAATCTTTACCGTATGCCGTAAAATAAAATGGAAGCGTATTTTATTCTCTTAAAATAGTATATTCAAACGAACCACTTGCGCATGCCGTAAGGCCATTGCGTCCGGCGGTGCTTTTGACGACCAAATGACCGGCTCTCAAGTTTTGAGAGCACTCCGAACAACCCCACTGTTCAATATTACATACGTGTTTATATACTACACTTATACATATACGTCTTTGTGTGTATTGTATGATCATATTATCTATACTTATATTATGAAGAGAACAGATTTGTATTTTTGTAATGATTAAACTCAAAAACTACTAGGCCAATTAAAAAAAAATTCAACATCAGATAGCTGCAATCCATGCGGACGAAGTCGCGAGAACAGGTGGCAATTAAATATTGGGAAACGGTATTCATTTATTTACGAACCTAAATCATATGATGGCAACAGTAGACAAGTTAGATTTGCACATTTGTTATTGTATTTTTGTTTTGTAATTGCAGTTTTAGTAATTATTTGGTACTTTACTTATCTCTTAATCTTTTAACTACGCTCTATCTCAACGCTAACTGTTTTCAGTTAAGGTCTAAGTTCGTCTAAGCAAGCAAAGTGTACATTTTCTTTACCCTTCCTTTTTTATTTCTTAATTAATCTGAGAACAAATAATAGTTTCAATCATATTAAACTATTACTTGATTACAGCTTTGTATTAGCAGTTCAATTTCCATTCACACATTTGATTCTAAATAAGAGGACTTCATCGGGAGTTTATCATTGCAAAGCACGTAACACCTGTTACGTAGAACTTCATTAACACGAACTATTCTGTCGGGAATTCGCGCTTAGCGACAGATAATCGCTTTAACCACTGAATTACTATGCGAATCTAGATATTAATATGTCGGCTGTCTCGACAAAAGCTTGTTGAATAATGCGAATACACGTCGTCTCGTCGCCTTACGGGGTAAGTGAATATCCTAAATTAAGATCTTACACGCTGGAAAATATGTACCCGACACGAAATCTTTCACGTGGAAAATTGCGAGATTTAGAACGAGCGAGCTTTGAGTAAAATATCGCACAACTGTTGTGCGATTGTCGCTTGTTTCGCAGGAAATTCAACTGTTTAGTTGCATAACTAAAAATCGAGTAGTGTGCGCACCTCCATATAAGCTCATAGGAATCAAAGCGAGACTACTAACAGTTCTGCAATAGTTTAATTTCAGGTGTGTGCGCGATCTTATTTTGATACAAACTTTATTATATATTTTATATATTTCTTGACCCCTCAAGGTGTAAGTAAATTAAAATCTGAAACGTAATTCAGACATTAAACTAAAATTTTTAACTTTAGATCGTATCATGAAATTACGTGTTTTAATTTGAGCGATGTGATGTAAATGTCGGACCACTGGTTTTACCGGATTCAACGTTAATTTATTAAAAGCGATTGTAATCACATAAAGAATTTAAAACCAAAATTCAAGGAAAAACTTTGTCAATGAAAATTATTGTTCAGAATTAATACGACAGAAAACTTTTCAAATTTTTAAGTTCCATTAATTGTGGTGGAAAGTTTTAATTAAAATATAAACATAAACGAACACAAAAACAAAAGATACAACAACCGTTGACAAAGACATTAAAAGCAAATTTTAACGTTAGCTTCAATAAAAGCGGATACATTCTCCTCCACATTTCTGTCTATTTACTATTACTGTTGTCTACAAAGTCTTTGTTAGAGGCAGAAATTGAACGGAACTCTATACTTAAGATAAATTGAAAAGATACGTACACTATGCACTTTTCCAAATGTTTCTTACGAGAACGTATAAGCTTTTCTATTTCAACGTAATTTATTTATTTAATGTAATGAACTAATATACCTATCTTTTTTAATCCCATTTGTATTTATAAAATTGCTTTTGAGGTAAACTAGTTTAAATTATGTGGGATTTTTAGATTTCGAGATAAATAGAAAAATACTACAGAATGGGAGCATGAAATATGAAATATGAAAAATATAAAGTTCTTTACAAAAGAGATAGGTGTGGACTTAAGCTAGCTGGGTCGGTTCACAATGGGTTAAAGTTAAAAAGAAATATGGAATTTCGTGTAGCGAGCCATAAAATGATGGAAGAAAGCGCTTTAGGTTTATGAACTTATTCTTATCACACAAAAGCCGGAGGGTCTCGAACTGAAATTTTTAAACTAGAATTTTCGCAGCTCAAAAGTCGCGAACACCTGAACAAACTGCGCCGGGAGTGAGCGATGGTGGAGCATTGTGTTCCCGAAAACATCGGCCCATTGTGTCGGATTTAGGTCGTCTGCATTTTAAGCTTTAAACACGTTGTTCCCTGTTCACTGCTAGACCGGGAATTTTTATTATAGGCCATGCAACACAATACCTAGATGAGTTCCGCTTTAGACCGTTGTTGGCAGGGAATAACAATCGAGTACTACGGTTCTAATAAAAACGCGATGATAGCCGCTTGTATATAGGCCACTGCAGGACAAAGGTCCCCTTTTGTGAATAAATCCATTGTTGCAACAGTATTTTTAATATTGTGTCAAAGACTATATCCCAAAGATTAAAAAACGTGAAATTTCAAAATTAATTTTTCTTAGTTTTAAAGGTAAAATATTAGAGCGTGCGCACACTTGAAACTAAACTATCGCACAACTGTTTAGTCTCGCTTTGATTCCAATGAGCTTATATATGGAGGTGCGCACATTACTTGATTTTTAGTTGTGCAACTAACAGTTGAATTGGCTGCGAAACAATCGACAATCGCACCACAGTTGTACGATAGCTTAGTCAGTTGTGCGCACGCTCTTAATTTGCAAGAAAATGAGTTTTCATTTAAAAACATTTCCTGTCGTGTTATATTATGATTTTTATAGTGTCCCTGCTGTAATAGCGTTGTTTTAATTAAAATTCCTTATCTGATAGTAAAATTAAAATGTCCGTCCTATCTAAACATCACTGAAATTATATCGTTCTATTTTGTTAAGTTTTGTAAAAAAAATGCTTAGAATTGTTATTGTTACAACGGTTTACTGTTCCCTACAGCTATCTAATTAGCAGTTAAAAAGTTTTACACCGACCTTGATCTACATTAAATATTAATCTGAATTTAAGTTTTTGATATTATTATGAAAATGTTGGTATAAAAATCTTAAAGTTACCAAAAGCAACTCTCCTATTATCTTCTTATGAAACCTAAATTTTTGGATTTGCGAAAAGAATCGCTAGAAAGAAAAGAATTGAAGAGTGGTGTTGCCACAGTCGTCACATAATTGTATTTTTTATATCTACTACTAATTTTGGTAGCTTTGGTAAGTTGGTAGTTTGTTTATTGATTAATTTTTACTAATCTAACTGTTTATATATTGTACACATTTTAAACACAACACTATAGACCACATTTTTGACTACTATTATAATTTCCAGATTTTTTTTAAACTAGTTCATTTTTATAATAAATGGAACATGTTAATAATCTAACAAAGGCTCGAGTAAAGTATTGCTAAATAAACTATGAGAGAAGGAGAAAGTAAGAGATTTAAAGGCAATGATACTACGACTTAAGCCTCAAGATATTTAAACTTTCCATGTTAAAATACCCAAAACATCAATAAATACAGACGTATCTCGAAAACTATGCAGACTGACACCAGCATCGTGATTCCAAGTTTGCGATTGTCCTCGGAACTTGATCGTTCAGTTTATAATTAAACTTGGGGTCAAGTCGTCGACTTCGATGTAGTCTCTCCCGGGAACTTTCTTTGTTTGTGTACTCCCGCTTTAATTACTCACTAAGTGCTTGATAAATTAATAAATATTTAATTACTGGATGTTGAAGCGATTGACGCTATTCCGTTTGCGGGTTTATTCTCTTACTTGGCATTCTAATTAGTTGTGATTTTCTTATGTTTTTCTTTCAAGTTTATTTTTGTTACTAAGGGTCAGTCTATATCAATTTCTTTTACTTTTTTATTCAGTTCAACTCTTACGGTCTCGTTTGGGAGGGTGAAATTTTTCATTTTCCAGTTACGGTCAGTGCAGAGTAAATTGTATGTTTCTACGAATAGGTCAAGATTAAATTTTTACAAAGACTGATAAAACTAATCTAACAAGATTTTGTCAATGAATTCACTTACGTATTCTATCTATACTAATATTATAAAGAGGAAAACTTTGTATTTTTGTATTTTTGTATGTATTGAAATAACTCAAAAACTACTGCGCCGATTTTAAAAATTCTTTCACATCAGAAAGGTAATTTATCTGTGAGTAACATAGGCTATATTTTATTATTACTAATGATCAGGAACTATTAATAAACAGCGTGTTTCTGGACGCCGGCGTTAAAAACTCGTGATAGAATTTTTAAAATCGGCCCAGTAGTTTTAACGTGAATCGAATACATACAAAAGTACAAATCTTTTCTCTTTATAACATTGATTTAGATATCTTCCCACAAGGTTTTAGATAACTTAGATACAATTTTGACGAAATCAAATAAATATTAATAGGAAAATAATGATTGCACAATTTTTATCGACTTAGAGCTGAATATTTTAAACTTAACATCTAACCACATGTTTATTTTTTTATAATAACTAGCTGTTCGCGTGCGGATTCATCCGCGTGAAATTATAAAAACTTTATTTTATTGTTTACATTTGTCAAATTATCAATAGCAAATGTCAAAATGACATGACATGACATGACAAACCTTAGCAATCTTTCTTTCTTGATGTTGGCAGCAACTTATGGTCTCTTTCCCACATTAGGGTTTATATCCAAAATATTTACCCCCTAAGTTTAATGGCGTGAAAATATATAGCCTAAAGCATGACGTAAGTGTAGGGCTTTTTATTAAAAAAAAGGATTATTCAAAAATATGCTGTAATTGCTGACATCTTAGGCAACAAAGAAGTGTGTGTTTACGCTTTATTATAATAGTATAGATATAGATATAGATATAGATTTATAGGATTCATTATTTATGAGTACAGAATAAAATAAATAATATTTACGCATATTTTAAAGTGCTGGCTCGCCTTTCTAGAACAGATGGCGCTGTAATTAATGTCTTTGTGTTCAACTTATATAAAAATGCATTTTAATATAGTTCTTTAAATCTTTAAATGTTCCTTAATGTTATTTTAATGAAGCTTCACTGTTATAAACATAAATCTATTTGATTAACTAACAAAGTGAACAATCCCTTGTGAGTAATTAATTTTATTGTTTCTTTTGTAAGCTAATTAGAATGAGACCTCGACTACAAAGAATAGGGATGTAAAACATCCCTTTGTTTACGACTTCTCGCGTTTTTTTACCGATTGGTGTTGTAGATATTGTCATAGGTTATAGATGCAACCCTATTGTTATTGTGTTCCTAAAAATCCCATAAAAACATAAAATTGTACAATAAATGCTTAGAGCGGTTTAATTAAAAGCAGCCATAATCATAAATGCCCTATTTGATAATCATTACTTTGGGAAAACATTTCTCATCACAATTATAAAGAGGAGAGATTTGCATTTTTGTATGTATTGAAATAACTCAAAAACTACTTTGTCAATTTTAAATTCTTTCACATTTAGAAAGGTAATTTATCTACGAGTAACAAATGCTATTTTTTAATTTCATACAAACAAAGTGGCCAGCAACAGCTAGTTTAAAATAAACCAGTCACAAAATCCAACTCATTCTCCATTTGAATTTGAAGAATGTTAGAGAATACAAAATAATGAATTAAATCGTCAAAGAAATGCGGAATTATATTCGGTACTGGCTTACTAACAGCTCTATTGTATGAATTGTATACTCGTAGCTTTACCTGTTTGCAATTCGTTACATTGGTTTTCAAAGCGCGTTATCCTCTTTTGGAAATTTAGACTATACGGTGTTCTATTAAGATATACATTCGTCCGGAACATTATACGATTTTAATCGTTAGGAAGTTGTTGAAATATTAATGGGCGCGTTATGCTCAATTTCCGGGCTTTCAGCGAATAGCTATCGGTAACTTTGTCCTTTAAAATGTTAATCGCTCGGTGTAAGTATTCGATGGAAGTTAATTGCGTAAGTTTTAAATACTTAGCTTTGATACGAAATTCAGATTTATTGATTGTAAATTTAAGCTACGAAATATACGTTTGGAAATGTCTAGAGCATGTTTTTTTAGGCAGGTTTTAATAAATGCATATTTTTAATACTTCAATCGTCTAAAAATATTTTTACCAAACTGGCATATACTAAAACGACATTTAAATTGTAACAGCGTATTAAACCATAAGACAACGCTTGAACTCTAAGTCCCATTAAAATTTTGACCCCTCCCTTAGGACGCAAATTGTTTAAATTTCGTTTTAGTATTCCACCTTAAGTGTATAGGGGTGGTCCTGATCTACACAGTGAACTAGTCTTTGAGGAGCTGGTCGTAATTCCTCGACACTATGTCCTCTCCCTAACACTATAGACAACTGACTGTGTTCGAAAAACTAGGGGCCCTTGTGCCTAGTCACTCCATGGAGCGTTCACCGAAGCGATCTAAGAGCTCGGTGGCCTCTCAATCCGGTAATAATAACGAAGTAACGCCTCGTGCCGAGGCTCCTGAGGGAGCCCTCGAGCTTAGTTACTCATAAACGAGGTTTAGGCTATGCGCCATCTGCGCTCGGCCACTTCAAGCCCGGTGAATCTGTAAATGCCTCTTCAAGGCAAACAGTGGCCAGTCACAAAAAAGAAAAATCGAAAAACTATTCTGTAAAACCGTAAGTGTATCTATTTCCATGTAAATAACTAAAATCACTATATACCAATAAACGGAATTCTATTTATATTCTGAAAATGTCAGTTTGAATGGAAGCTTTAAAGGTAAAAAAATCCGTGTAAAATGATTGGATCACTCAATCGTTTATTTTGGCGAACACAAATTGTTTACAGGCAGGTCCGTTTTTAAAGCGAAAGTACGGGCAAGCTCCGCTGGAGTGCCATAAAGTGGGGCGCTTTTGAAAAATTACATTTATTAAATTTGAAACGTTATTCAACACGGCATCCGTTGATTATTCCAATTTTTCGCATCGCTTGCTCCCGTTAATTGTTTTCCCAGTCCATCCAATTCGTTCTTCAGTTAGCTTTACAATTTCAAAGTGTCATTTGATTCGTGATGGATTTCGAAGTTTTTTGGCAATTTCACGCTCTGTGGCGATTCCCCAATGAATTTTGTTTTGTTTCGTCGTATACCTGGAATTGTTTGAGTAATTTGGATAATTCAATTAATTAAAATTGAGAAACGTTTCATTTGCGTTCGCGTAGCTTGCGACTATGAATTTTGATAAAGCAATATTATTGTCAACGTATGTTTAGTTTCCCGGCACATTACAAACCTTTAATCGGCGGTATGAATTGGAAGTGCCCACAATACATCGATTTGGTTTCATATGATTTTGACTTGATAACCCAACTCGACAAATATCCGATTCAAAATCTATAGTCTGCAGGAACTCTTAGTATAGTTGCTTCGTATTATTGAAGGATTGGAGTCAATTTAAGAATATTTTTCGATGCAAGATTAAATCCATCTTTCTAATTATTTTATTTCTTTTCACGGTGGGAATATTCGTGACCGTCAGTAACCATAGGCGACTACAAGTAAAGAAGATTTATGTCTTCATAAACCTTTAATTCATTTCAATGTTATAAAATCGTGTTAAAGTGCAGTTAATTCAAAACTGTCTGAAAGTAATGTAGTCGTCGAAAACTTAGCGTACAATTGGTAAAAATACAGCGAAATGTCTCAATTTATACAACAAAATCGTGATAAAAGCTGTAAATGTAAAATGGTCACTTAAATCATGGCTGGCGCGGCGATTGCCACGCCCGTGCTGACCGAAATTATGTTTGCATGTACCTGCTTAATGTTGTATGTAATGCGTTTCATTACATTAGAGCATATTCAATTAAGATAAGAATTTTGAGGCGGCAAATCCCATTATTTTCAAATTTAAATAATTGTCTGTGTGATTGTTTTTTTGTTATTTGTTTTGGCTGTTACCTAGTTCGTAGAATATTCCCACATATTAAAAGCTATTGTTTAGATATTTTCTTCTCTCTTAGCTACACAAAGTTCCCCGATCGCCTATCAGAATGCTCCTGACAAGACGGTGTCATAAAGTGGTGGTGGATGGTGTCACAAAGTGGTCCTATGTTGCCGCAACACTGTGGTGCCACAGCGAGAATACTGTCTTCTGGGGAGATTGAGTGTATAGGGTTCCTGTGTGATCCCGAACCCGCTTCTATTTTACTTGACAATAGCCAAATATTAAAACGACATTTAAATACGGTATGTAACAACTTTATAAATGATAAAGTCACCCTTGAACTCCCAATTCCAATAAAATTCTTACTTCTGGCAGATTTTGAGTGGCGCTTACGCAGCAAAGTATTTGAAAATCGTTTCAGAAAGGCCTTTCCAGTAATTTAGTTTATTTCAAGCCTGAATCTACAAATGACAGATTACTGTTCAATCGCAACTAGGTTATAACAACTTTAAAGTTAGTATAATAAATGAATATATGACCAAAGATAAATATATTTGAACACCTAAAATATCTTGACGAATTTCAATTACTTTTTATAATTTAAACGCAACAAACAATGTCATCTCTGAAATTGTACATTAATTCTTATTTTATATCTGAATGAAACGAAAATTCAATTAAAAATTTCCTATTTACATTGCCTTAAAAGCCAATTACAAAAGCTAGAATAAACGAATTATTTGTCATTCCTTTGTTGGATCTCAGAGGAGCGCTTATTAAGAAAAGGCGATTAACGTCTGAAAGAAGCTTTCTATTCTTAGTTAATCTTTCTGAAAGATATATTTTACGTTGAACATAAATTAGTCTTAATAAATTAAATATATTCGCCTTTACTTCAATAAAACAGTACAATAACGCAAAAAAATAAAGTAACATTATTTGAATACTTCTTAGTCCTAGTAACTAGTAAATACTAATATAATTTGATTAGAATCGATTGAAAATTATAGTCACTAAAAGAAGCCAATTTTTAATGCGTTCGTGTATTGCATTTTTAAGTTCGAAACTTGGTATTTACGAAAATAATATTGCACAGAAGCGGCAGCTGGTCCGCCTCTGTGGCATGCTGAGGGCTATGGTCATTTGCATACTGCGGCCGGCGTCAGACTCATAATCATTACTCGCCAAGCAAAATTAGCCCCTAAGGTACACTAGTCGACAACTACCACTACTTTATTATCCCTCAAACGTGTTCACTCATGCTAATTTGAAACCTTTGATGTGGCTCACAGTATCGGCTCTTGCTGGACTCACATTAAATGCAATAAAACAAGCATCGATCGGCTTATTAAGTTTGGGAATAAAGGAAAGTAATAAGGTATGTTTAAATAAAGCATCACATTAAAATTAGGGGTTTAAAAACACAGAAAGTTGATGAAAGGAAAGCTATTTATAATTATGTTTATACTCATTTTGTAAAGAGGAAAGATTTATTTGTTTATATGGAATAGGCTCCGAATAACTGAACAAAATGGGAAGGGTATGACGGAAAATATATGAGGCGAATATTGCCACTCAGACGAAGCTGGGGCGGATCGGTAGTATATTATAACACTTTGTTCCTGATATCCATCTATTTAGTAATTTCAATCGATGAGACATAATGAGACATCATCATCATGATCACCAGCTCACTATACGTCCCCACCGAGGGGCTCGGAGCCTACCCTAAGTTAGGGTGACTAGGCCATAGTCGGTCAGGCGCACTGCGGGTTGGTTTACTTCACACATATCTTTGAATTTCTTCGCCGATATGTGCAGGCATCACGATGTTTTCCTTCACCGTAAGAACTTCGAGTAAATTATGTACATATGAAAATTCGAAAAATCGATAATCACATTGGTACATGGCGGAATTCGAATCCAAGACCTGTAGATTACAAGTCGAGTGCTTAAACCACTTAGCCACCGACGCTAAGAGACATAGACATAGCATAAGAGACATACATATACTTAAATCTAAATTATTTTACTTTCTAATAACGTGAAAAATAAATTTACCTGTTCTTAAAGCTTCTATGGAGAATATTGAAAGTTAATTCTACCATAAAATATTCAAGAAACGCGTACATAAAATTTTATCGTTTAAATCTAGCCAAGTCCCGTAACCTGAATTCCATTCACGCTTACATTATAAAAGACAGTTTAATAATAGAATGTTTGAAATCTTGCACTTTGCTCAGGTACGAGTGCAACGTAATGTTCTAGCAAAACTTTGCAACTTCTTAGTTTAAAATGCACCACTCGCGACTCTCCATAGCTTATTAATCTTTTGATCAAATACTCTACAGTTGACAAATTCATTCCTGTACACAAAGATTATAATCGCAGACGTGACTTGATTGTTTTAGACGACGCTATTTTTTGCGGGCGAAGACCGAAAATAAAAAACATCACGCACCGTTCCCATGTGTCATTTCTAACACATTTTAATTAGCATGCCGCAGCCGGATACGTTCGTGTGATAACAATAGAAAAATATAAAATAGCAGGTGTGAAAGGTAAGGTTTGTATCTACAAAACAAACGATTGTGTTAATAGGCAAAGAAAGAAGCTGTTAATCTTGCACCTGTCTATTTGTATCACGATTACACCCCGAATTCACAAAGTATAGGTAACTATTTCGCACGTAACAATGTTTGAGTGATACTAAACACTAAATAAACGGTCAACATGTTTTACAATGTCTGTAAATGAACTTGTAACCGTCTACAATCGTCTACAACGTCTACGACAAGAAACAGTTGACTATATACGTTAGTCAAAACGATGATCAATCGTATGTTGTGCCAGTATTTTTTCTATTTCATGTCAAAATAATTATTTAAAACGGTCATAATTTAAAATTCGAATGCTATAAACTCAGGTTTACTGTTCAAATCTTTGCCTACATTTACTATGTCAGGTGAGTTTCATTTTTATCTGGCTCTCGTCCAACTCATTGTTATTTAAAATACTCTCGCGACCGCTGAATGTATTTACCTTTTTCACAAAACAAAACACAATATTATTCATACAAACTGCACAACATTAAATAAATTTGTTCAAATTAGCGAAGTTATCGTATAATTTTGAATACGCTCATGTTGCGTAAGTTTTTATGAATATTTTACTCTACAATCAAAATGATTTAATTTCAATACACGAATACCCTGGAAATTTCTGATGGTACAAGAGGATACGTCCGTTCCGCGCTGTATACGAATGTAATCCTTGTACAACGCGAGCGTAACATCACGAAAATATAGTGAAAAAGTTATTTTAATCCGTTGTGAGTAATTTATGGATACCGCATAACGCAGCGATGCAAATATTTTAACGGTGCTACGATGTTCAATGGCGGTCGCTACTACAGATAATATTATATTGCGTTTATTAATAAATAAAAAAATATGTTACTTTTTTCACAATATGTTACTCAGCTGAGCCTTCTCCTTTTGGCCAAGAATTATTATTATTTTTTTTTTGTTTTTGTCTCATTAATATGTTCTGTAAATTTTGTTTTTCTTTCTTGTGATTTTTTTGGTCAATAAATAGTGTTTTATTTTATTTTATTTTATTTTATTTTTTAATGTATACACAGATACTCTTTTAGTAAAATGCTTTAATCAAACATATTTACTAAATATACCACAGTTAAATAGTTATCACACTGAACACTGAAAACTGTTAAAGCATTAGATATTAAATAAGGTTTAATAGAAAATATAAAAATACAAGGTTTCATTTAACGTTTGGTATTGGTTAAAAATAAACTCTCCATAAATCAATCTAAAAGTTCATCGAAATATCTGCATTCAAACAACCAAACGTAGTGTAGTGTGCCATAAAATATTTTTATTTCAATTTGAAATATCGAATAAAAAATATACTCAAAAACGCTATGTAGTGTAGTGTACCTTACGAAATTCGAGATTACTGTCTACCCCTTTTAGGTTACCTTATTATAATTGTATTTTATTAATAAACTAGCTTTCGCCCGCCTCTCCGTCCGGGTGGAATAAAAAAAAAAACTAAAATAGCCTATGTGTTCTTCCAGACTATCCTCTACATCTGTACCAAATTTCCTCGAAATCCGTTCAGCCGTTTAGGCTACAAACTCTAACACACATCCATCCTTCTAAGCTTTCGCATTTATAATATTAGTACGAAGTATGATTATACTCTAGTGTTATGAATTTCTTTAAAATTATTTACCAAAATATTTTATTTGATACATAGAAGCAATAGAGACGCGATAAAGCAGTTTTAATTTTAAGTGCACTTCGGGTAAAAATGGCTTCCCAGTTGCCTCCCCTTTGTAAAGCGGCAGCATTGTTAGAGCAATACTTAAAAACTAATCCAGACTAGTGCTATTAAAACAAACTACAGCACGGAGCAGCTCGGGCCCTGACATTCGCTGATTGGCCGTAGAGACCCTCGCAAACACACCGCATTGTTTAGCAAGAGTCTAGCCTCCCCCTAGGATATCATTGTTCAGGTATTTACCTACGTTTATCTACTAATGTCAGACACCGCTGTTAATGGAAGGATTTTTATTTGCTTTGAGTGTACAAGGTTGAAATGATAACCTGTAGGGCAGACATATAACATTACTGTGGTAGGCTGTTATGCATGGTAGGCAGTATTTATTTCGCGCCGGTTCAAATATTTCGTAGTAAGACTCAAACTTGACTCTTCAAGCTATAAACTATCTTATAAATATTGGGATCATAATCTTACTTTTTACTTAATATTATAAATGTGAATGTTTGGATGGATGGATGTTTGTTAGATCTTGTAGCCGGCTGAACGGATCACGATGAAATTTGGCATAGAAACAGGGGATAGTCTAAAAGAATATGTGTTCAAAATATATATTTTTTTTTAATTCGACACGGACAGAGTCGCGGGCGAAAACTAGTTAATGAATATGATTCACATCGGCGGCCATTTTGGTTAATTGATACTCAGGCTCCATGTCTGCAATCCGACACCACAGCAAAGGGGTTGAAGCCATTCTTCGGCTGCTGGCCAATGAGAGCCTTGAAATGCCGATCGAAAATTTTAAACCCTCTCTATATTTTTTTGTATATGGCTAGATACATGCATGCACAATGAAAGGACTATATACAAATATATTTTAATGACTATGTAAAATTAAATGCTAGTATAATAAAGGCGGAAGTATATACTTAGTTGACATAACAAACGACTAACGACACAATTAAAAAAATAAATAGAGAAAATTAAAAGAAATTTCGCATTCTTAGAACTTATAACATACCATCGTCAATTGTCATGTCACCGAATGTTGACCAAATTAAGTCTCGAGTAGTATTGGGCAGACTAGGATTTGTGTTTGAACCTTTAGTAAGAACTAATTGTCGAGTATTTTTTGTTTCGATCAACTATAATAAATTAATCGTATCTAGGATACTGCATATTAATGGTTTCCTCTGTGAAAAATACCCTATCCACTGCACCAGTGTTTACAATAGTATCGAAGATCGTAAATATTGATAAAGTATAACGCAATAGTGTAAGCAATGGGTTTATTACTTCCCGTTTCAGATCATTTAACTCGCACGTGACTGATGTTCGGGCTTGTCCAAACGTTGCTATGATTTTATTTATGGGGTCGTATTTTGTTGGGGTTTAGATATACCACAGTTTATATTTTTTATGACCTTTATCTATGACTAGTTGTTGCTCGTGATTTCCTTCGCGTGAAATTAAAAAAAAAATTAAGATATAGCCTATGTTATTCAGTGATTTTTAACGATAAAATAATTTTTGAAACCGGCCCAGTGTATTTTGAGTTATTTCAATACATACAAATCTTTCCTCTTTATAATATTAGTATAGATTTGGTGGTAGAATTTAGGAAAGAAAATATCCACTTACTGCAAGTCTCCTCCGTTGTCCATTAAAGGCCAGGCGTCTGTAAACAATTGACTTAATGAAATCAGGTTCCCATTTACGCGTTTAAAACCTTCTACTATTAAAAATACAAAAATGTTTTTCTTTTACTAAGATGGGTTGCCCAAAATGTAGAAACGCCTAGTGGTTTAATCATTGTTTACATAAATTATGTTATAGCTTTGGGATATTTGATATTTATCATTTGTTTAAATTAAACACAATCTTAGGGAAGAGGCGCCCTCGTACGGCGTGTTGTGCAAATCATTGTTGGTATATCGGATGTTTTGTTTAGATTGTGGCCGTTAGTTTACAACTCCTGCGGCTGTTTACCGTGCCTATAGTGTGAATAAATAATTTGTAGACCCTTGTTAAATATTTAGATGATAGAACGTCTTACAGCGACACCTTGATAAATATCTTGCTTTATAATTACTTGTAAATTATTTATTAATTGTTGTAATATTGTTCTATGCAGTGGTAGAGCCCGCTTTAACATCTTCGCACGAATGGGCTGGCTCGCCCGGTGCAATACCACAACCACACAGACTGGCGTGAATTGGGAGCAATCCCGCGTTTCATCTGATGAGTGTGGTGCCGGAGGCCCACCTTTTGTCCCTTTTACTTCCCACCCTTATTCTCATAAGAATAGGATGGAAAGGGAAGGTGGATTTGACGGTTGAGGAGACGCATATTAAGAGGATATTTCCTCTTCCTATGCGTCTCCTCCTCCGTCGATTAAGGGTAGGCAACGCATCCGCTATTGCGAATGTCTATGGGCAGCAGACGCTTCGCCATTTTGTCGAATACAGGTGGCCGCTAGCTCGTTTGCCACCTTATCATAAAAAAAAATAGAAGAAACATGGTGATTTGATTGGCCTGGGTTAAGGACAGTTGAGTTGCATTTAAAGCCTCGTTGTGTTACACTAGTGGTTGTCACTAAATCTTTTTGCTGCCATTTTTATTCCCTGTCCTTTTTCTGTCTGTTGATGGATAGATAGATGGAGTTAATTTATCCAATGGTTATTTCGATTGCACTATCATAGTTGAGTTCGCTCTTGTATATTGATTAGCGCAACGTTAAAATCTTATGCTTGTTTGTACACTTTGTAAACATTTCTCGACCACTATCAAGTTGATTGTTTGCATTTACCCGAACTGTTCAAAACACAAAGGTTTGTTTAAGGTAACTAGTAAAGTGTACAAGAACCCTTACTTCAGAAACTTACCTATTTTTCTATTAATACTTAATTGTTACTCACGTTAAAGTAAGTTAGGCAAGTATTTATTGTTGAACATGTACTTATATTTTGTGCTGATATAATATGTTTTTACTAATGTTAACATTTGTTGAAAACGAGAAAAAAAAAACTATAATTCCATGTTAAGATTGATAACAGCGCCATCTACTTAAAGAATAAGGAAAGTAATTAGCCAGCCATTATAACAATACATTTCAATCCTGACTTCATTCTTGACTTCATTTAACATTCCTTTCAAATTTTTTTGCAAAAAATAAAAACTTTGTTTCAAGCGTGATCCCCTTTATTTACATATGCGAATGTGTGCGGTTTTGTTCCCATTGCGGCCGACAGAATGTGTATGCGTAATTACGGCTCTGGGACCCGAAGCATACCGACAACGTTTGTGGTGATAGACTTTTTTAGACCTTACTAGATGCGTAAATGTTTTTGAAGCGTTTTGTTTTTGTTGTTGATATAATATTTATTGACAAGGAACTCAATTATTAAATATTTTAGAATATACAGAACCTAATAATTTAAACAAACTTTTTCATAGTTCTGGCTGAAGAGTGAAACGAAATTCAATTCAGTTTAAAATTACATTGGAATTCTGACGTCTGTTAGATTGTAAGCAGCGCTTACGAAGAAATGTTAAAGATTCGTTTCAGTATGCGGCCTTCAGAGTATCACTCTGCTAATTAAGAAGTTTTAATTTTTTTCATACAACTTAATATCAAAATCTTAAATCCTATTCGAATAATAAATCCATATAAAAAACTTATCTGAAAGAAAAGTGTAACACAGTTATATTTTAAAACAATAGAATATTTTAATTAAAAATGAAACTTTTAATTAAATACAGTCTGAAGTTTTAAAAATGTACCACCTGACTTCGGAGCTAAGAGGATTGGTGAACTTTTTACTACAACGCTATTGAAGTAGAAAGTTAAAACGTCATCTTATGAGATATTTCAGTCATTTACTTTTTTTACACTTCTAATATTCTGTTATTTTTTACCAAATTGGATAATTAAAATTTGAAAATTTTCTAACAGCAAAAAGTTTTAGTTAACTAGCTTTTGCCCGCGACTCCGTCCGCGTAGAATTTAAAAAAAGTAAATAGCCTATGTGTTCTTCCAGACTATGTTCCATCTATGGCAGACCGTCTATGGCAAATTTCATCCAGATCCCTTTAGCCGTTTAGGCTACAAACTCTAACAAATATCCATCCATCCATCCATCCATCTAAACTTTCGCATTTATAATATTATACTAGCTTTCGACCGCGACTCCGTCCGCGTGAAATTAAAAAAAACAAAAGTGAGTAGCCTATGTGTTCTTCCAGACTATGTTCCATCTATGGCAGACCGTCTATGGCAAATTTCATCCAGATCCCTTTAGCCGTTTAGGCTACAAACTCTAACAAATATCCATCCATCCATCCATCCATCTAAACTTTCGCATTTATAATATTATACTAGCTTTCGACCGCGACTCCGTCCGCGTGAAATTAAAAAAAACAAAAGTGAGTAGCCTATGTGTTCTTCCAGACTATCCTCTACATATATACGAAATTTCATCGAAATCGGTTCAGCCGTTTAAGCTACAAACTCTAACAAACATCCATCCATCTAAACTTTCGCATTTATATAATAATATTAGTATGAAGTATAATTATCAAGTTAATATAATAATAATTTATTATTAAATAATGTTTTTCGTTTCACACACTAGATGGTGTTAATATTAATAATCAAGAACGTTACATTTAGATTATAAGAAATTTCTTTTCCCATTCCTGCTTTATTCAATCAAGGACAATAATCCATTTACGTGATAAATGTCCGTATAACATATTTGTTAGGAAAGTCTTTACCAAAATAACATTTCGTATCTTTTATTACAATAACAGACGTGTTGTTCCTATCGTATAGTGAAAAGCCATGTCTCTTTAATTAAAGTAGCACAATGAATGTAACACGTGCGCCGACCTGAGGGTCAGCTGCGTGAGAAGATACTTTTGACAAGCAAAAGCGACCATCTTAATATGACCCTTCACAGTTTATAATATTTTGTTTGGGATCCAACAAAGTTTATATTTTCCTAAATTACGGTATTGTTAATTTGAACCTTTGTTTTATTATGTGAAATAATAAGTTTTGACGTCAAATTTAACTACGTCACAACAAGTATGTAAAATTCTAAGACTGCCTTTCGAAAGTCGTTAGATATTAACTAAGGCCGGACCTTTAAAATTACATTTATATGAGTTTTTTTTTTTTTATACAAAAAGGTGGCAAACGAGCAAGCGGCCACCTCAATCCCCCAAAATGGCGAAGCGACCGCTGCCCATAGGCATCCTTGCAAATGTGTTGCCTCCCCTAAATCGACGGAGGAGGAAACGCACATAAAGAGGATATTTCCCCTTCCTATGCGTCTCCTCCACCGTCAAATCCACTTTCCCATCCAATCCTTCTCTTATAAGAAAAGGATGGGACGGGAAAGGGACTAAAAATTGGGCCTCCGGCACCACACTCATCAGACGAAACGCGGAATTGCTTCCACTTCACGCCTGTCTTCTGTATGGTCGTGGTATTACACCGGGCGAGCCGACCCTTTCGTGCGAGGATGTTAAAGCGAAAAGTACCCTAAGTAACCACTTGAAGTCTCTGAACGTTGTAATTTAGAGTTACAATGTACAGAAAATTTAAAGTTAATAATTAAATACCAGACTCAAATCATTAAAACAAAAGTTGTAAAGACGCAAGAGATCTTATAAAAACCAGTCTTAAGTAGCAGTCTGTTGTATCTAATGTCTTAAACTGATACACTTTGAAAGGATCATTGGGCTAATGGATCTTATCTGTAGAGTATGTCGTGCCGCGCAGAGCATGAGGTAAATGTTGATAAAACTTAAGTAAACTATTAACATTACTAATAATAGACGAGACTTTTTTATTTTCTTTTTTATTTGTAGGGTATTAAGTAAGGTTACTTCTATTTAACAATGACTCAAATAAAATTCTTTTTGTTCTGATTTTAAACGTGTACTTATTTGCCACTTATTCTTCTCTGCGTTTTTGTAATTTTCCATCGATTTATATTAAACTAATAGTTGCAAGTGACTTCGTCCGTGCGGAATTAAAAATATTAGTGTTAATGTAGCTTTGTATTATATTAAACTATTAAATCCAAACAAACTAAATCTTATGTCTTTATAATTTTAGTATAGACGAGGTCAACATTATTATTAAAAGAAATGATACTCTATATACATACAATTTTAATTCCGTAAATTGACAAATAATTAATTGGTTCAGAATATCGCACCGCTGTGTCGTTGTTAAATAAAATTACGTAAGTGGTCGTAATAGCTTAAGTATCCTGATGTAAGATAAGATATATCTATTACTTTATTTGTTAAAGTGTCTCACTTTAATGAAAAGGATCGATATAATAAAATAAAAAAACGAAATAAAAGCATTGCCATCGTTAATCCACGTTCTGTCAAAATCCTCAGTAAATAGGATTTCATCCGGCTGTATCGAATGTTGCTCAATTTATTAAGGTTCTTTCTATCTTTGGGGTCTTCTTAAAAATCAATCCGGTCTCGGAGCACTCGTTCCAATCAATCACAGTCCGATTGAAAATTCAATCGCAATAAGAGATGACTGAAGAAGGATTACGTGACTACATTACGGGATATCGCTAAAATAACTTCGTCGAGTTATTTTTTTTTAACTTTTTTTGCGAAGGCCAACTCCCGAGGCGTCCTACTCTGTTTCATATCGCTTTGCCGAAGTTGTGATGAAGAGAAAACTTTGATTTGTTCGATATATTATTTCAAGCAAAGTTTTGCAAAAGTGTGAATGTTTGAAAAAATTGTTTTTCCTTATTTGTATTTCATATTTTGAATATGTATCGATATCTGGATGAAATTGCTTTGTCTATTACTTTATTTTGATGTACTTATTATAGTTTTAAAATAATTCAGTTATTTTAAGATTTATTTACAACTAGCTGTTGCTCGGGACTTCAGCCGCGTGAAATTAAAAAATAAAAAATATAGCCTATGTCACTCACTGATACCGTAGCTTTGTGATGGTAAAATATTTTTTGAAATCGGCCCAGTAGTTTTTGAGTTATTTTAATACATATAAAATCCAAAAATAATCTTTCCTCTTTATAATATTAGTATAAAAGTATAGATATGTTTTTAATAGTTCGTTTAATGAAGGCACAGGTAACGAAGATTTCTATCTCGCAAATAGTTTTTAAAAATTGACTCCATAAATTTTAAATTCCTTTAAATGCGTACACAATCGAACATCGTGTTTAACACAAGGTCTTGTACACTATCTAAAGTAAAAAAACACTACACTACGAAGTGTAAGAAATAGTGTTTTCAAGAAAAGATGAAATCAATATTTTTAAGTATAATTGTTAAGACAAAAGAATTATGTGCTCGTTCTCATACACGTATCCATTGTATTTATTTTAAATCAAAAAATTATATCTTACTAATCTTACTAATATTATAAATGTGAAAGTTTGGATGGATGGATGTATGTTTGTTAGATTTTGGAGCCTAAAAGGCTGAACGGATTTGGCATAGATGCAGAGGATAGTCCGGAAGAACACATAGGCTACTTTCTTTTGTTTTAATTAATACCACGCGGACGGAGTCGCGGGCGGAAGCTAGTTATCAATAAATTTTTGAAACATAATTATCAACTGAATTAATGTATAAAATATCTCAAATCACAAAAACATTCAATTGTAAGATAACTTTTCAAGAGTAACTTATTTTACCAAAGACGTCATTTGAGGGTTTTTTATTAAACTTGAATAAAAACTGATGAAGTGGGTAACATTTTCATCAGTTAATTTAGTGCATCGTGGATACAATACAATAACAAATCGGAAACCGTGTCGTTGTACAAAGGAACTCAACAAAACGATTCGTATCTTCGCAGTGCAAAGCGCGTGTGCTCGGCGCGGTGGTGGCGTGGCGGAGCGGCGTGGCAGCGCGGCGTGTAACGGCGATAGCCATCTACCAACGATATGCAGTTAATAATGTTAACCGATAAATAATGCAGGTGAATACCACTCAACTCCTACGAACATTGCGTTCCGTTGTTCGGCTCTATTGAACGCAATTCCCTACCTAAAGTATGTCTTGTATTAGAAATTGAATTCTGATAAGTCGACCCCGCTCCGGGCTATATTTGGTATTGTTATTCGTTTATTTGTTTGGATATTGCCTCCATTTTGTGTTCTAACAAGTAACCAATTACAATAGTATTAAATCTTACAAATAATGTTCAGCTTAGACAAGAACAGTTGATTAAACAAACCATAAATGATCGGGACAACAATCTTTGACCATTTTGTATTTCTTTTAAAAAGAAACATTACATGATATACTACACTATCTACAAATAAAACAACACAATATAGGAAAGCAATTAATACTATCTAGATTTTATAGGATTCATATAAAATATAAATAGTAGAAGGCGTCCCGAGCGTGTTGATATTTATCAAGAACTTTGTTTGCACCATAAAATTGCAGACGGGATATTATTTTATTTCAGTCGCGAGCAAACCTCTACCGTGAGCCTTAACTTGACCAGTTTTTATTTTTACAAAAGTATTTAGAAATATGAAGTTTATCGACAGCCGTCGAGCGTAATTTTTCTTATGCCACGAGCCCATTATAGGTGATTCACGTTTATGCATCATAATAAAAACGCCATAAAATCGCTTTTATTGGCCATCATCCATGCACGAGTGGTATACTAAATTAAATTATTCAGTGTTTATTAAATTTTAGTTGGCTGCTATAGCATATTTTGGAACAGTACACTCATAAACGGAATTCATCTCCGCCAAATGACCTATATGTAATTGAAATTTAATCGTATGATGGTTAAATCCCATGATTATTACCATAATAATTAGCCTCGTTCCTTCGTGGCAAGCTTACGTTAAGTATCGTACCAAGAGTTATATTTAATGCTTAAATAATAATTACTTAAAGGCATCTTTAGTAATTACAATGCATTAAAACTGCTTGCTATTGATAATTTTTATGTCAGTCTCAGCAACTATTTATTTCACCTATGCGCACTTTCCCTTTTAAAATGTTATAATGCATCCGTATTCTCTTTTCACGAATACTGTTTGAGTACTTTTAGTCTAAAACTGTTTTAATCAATTTTATCATACTATGTTTAGAATTGAAGCAACATAAATATGAAAGGATGTAAATCTGAAATTAAATACCAACTAAGAATATAAACGTTAACAAACTAATGAAAATAAAGTTGAATTACATATTCAAAGAAATGGAAATAGAACAACATTAATTTACTTGGTTAAATTGAAGTGGGTAAATTGGTAGGCGAGCCGTCGAGCGTAATTTTTCTTATGCCACGAGCCCATTATAGGTGATTCACGTTTATGCATCATAATAAAAACGCCATAAAATCGCTTTTATTGGCCATCATCCATGCACGAGTGGTATACTAAATTAAATTATTCAGTGTTTATTAAATTTTAGTTGGCTGCTATAGCATATTTTGGAACAGTACACTCATAAACGGAATTCATCTCCGCCAAATGACCTATATGTAATTGAAATTTAATCGTATGATGGTTAAATCCCATGATTATTACCATAATAATTAGCCTCGTTCCTTCGTGGCAAGCTTACGTTAAGTATCGTACCAAGAGTTATATTTAATGCTTAAATAATAATTACTTAAAGGCATCTTTAGTAATTACAATGCATTAAAACTGCTTGCTATTGATAATTTTTATGTCAGTCTCAGCAACTATTTATTTCACCTATGCGCACTTTCCCTTTTAAAATGTTATAATGCATCCGTATTCTCTTTTCACGAATACTGTTTGAGTACTTTTAGTCTAAAACTGTTTTAATCAATTTTATCATACTATGTTTAGAATTGAAGCAACATAAATATGAAAGGATGTAAATCTGAAATTAAATACCAACTAAGAATATAAACGTTAACAAACTAATGAAAATAAAGTTGAATTACATATTCAAAGAAATGGAAATAGAACAACATTAATTTACTTGGTTAAATTGAAGTGGGTAAATTGGTAGGCGAGCCGTCGAGCCGTGGAGCCGAGGGTTTGGGCTCGCTTCATTTAATACTTATTGATTCTCGCGGTTCGTTACGAATGCAAAAACTTCTATTAGACATTCCTTGAGAGCCTTTGATATGCAAATCTGTATATCTTAAGTGAAACAATAGATTTTAGCGCCCCTCTTGTAAACTGGCAACAAACAACTATTTTGTTCGTAACGAAAGTAACTCTTTCCAAAGGTTTCACCTGAATCATCTAACGACAAAAAGGTTCAAACTGGAAGAAAGTTATTACCTCTCAGAATTTCATATTGTGCTTATGCTTCGCTACTTTCCAAGCAGTTACGACTTATGAACCTTCAAGAAAAAGCGTACTTATCCCTTGAAGGCTGGCATAGCATCTACGGTTTCCCTGTTTTTTTTAATGTCCATGGACGTCGGATCAGTTGGCATTACGTAATCCACTGCTCCTTTGCTCCCTTGTGTTATAAAAAAAATATTAATTATATCTACACCTTATTTCGTTAAAAAAATGTTAAATATTTCCTTGAACAGGTACCGCTACAGATCTTTTGAGACATCTCTGTTATTTCGTTGTAACAATGAGATGAGGAAATTTGAAAATTTTCCACCAAATAAATTTCGTTACATTGCACGGAAAATAACCGAAACCATAATCACCCCACGCCCCAAGGATAAAAGCGGGGACGTACTTTTCCCCTATTGTGTGGGGCCGACCGTCATTTGTTTTTATATTTTCTTTAATACCTCCGCGTGACATTAAAACAAAGCTAAGAGCTTCCTGTATGCGGGTTCCGTACAAATAATTCCACTTAGCGTCGCGGCGCGGTCACCTTTGTTTTTATAATAATTGAATGCCAATAGGTACTCGGTTAGTGTTTTTATTAGGGTATTTACGCACTTTACAACTATAGCTTTGAATACGTACTCCAAAACTCCTTTGGTTTAGTTGTTCCAATTGATTGATTTGACTTCTACTATAACTTTTACAGACCGAACTTTCTATTCGTTAATAATAATTTAATTCTAGTCTTGTAATAAGTATTTACTATCGCCGTTTCAATTTGATCCATTCAAACCATAATAGCTGCCATCTAGCGGTTTTTATGACAGGAAACTCCACTTGGTATAACGATTTCGGGTGCTGCAATCTTTTGCGAACTTCCCAATTTGTGTATACGAGCTCCGTCTTAGTAATTAGACTACTGATGAAAAGAACTTCGTAATGACTATCGTGCTTTTTGCGGAGAAATGGGATTGCATACACTGCTGAAAAGTTCAAAAGACATCTGTCAAAAGTCAAAGGAAAACGGAAATGGTAGCACGGATGTACGTACACAAAGCAACTCCAATTTTTTTATTCAAAAATTTTTGATGTAAACAAATAATTATATTTAGTACTAGCTGTTGCTCGCGACTTCGCACGCGTGGAATTAAAAAAAATAGCCTATGTTACTCACAGATACAATACCGTTCTAACGGTGAAAGAATTTTTAAAATCGGCCCAGTAGTTTTTGAGCTATTTCAATACATACAAAAATACAAATCTTTCCTTTAAAATTAAGGTAATGATTGTCCTTCATACGAATTATGCGTTAAACCATATTTTTTAAAACGATTATAAGGACCAAAACCTGTTGTTCCAACCATAAAGCGGTAAAACGATGAGACAAACAAAATCAGTGTCGTAAAAGTGTTGATAACGATAATAAATACACAATATAGACCCTAATTATTTAAAAATTAAAGCTTATGGTTTGTTTAAATAAGTAACTAAATTCGAAGCCATTAAAATGATCGTGTTCATAAAAACATTTTGCATATCTGCCGTATACATTTTGTTAAAGCTGTTATAGTAGTTTCACACGAGGGTAGTACAGAGAAGTAGGATAGAACAGTATTTCTTTAATTTGAACGTACACCTATTGTCAAATCAGTAGTGTTATGTGTGCCTTGAGGAGTGCGTTCAAACAATACTAGTAGGTACAGTTAATCTGGTTGTCACAACTTGCGGGCAAAAAAATGTTGTAACATTCTGTTTTCATGCTCATGTTTGGTTGCGTCCAATCTGCGGCAATTGCGGTACTAAGATTTGAATGTACTGCATTAACCTACTGCTCTGTCTTATTGCTCTGTCTTCGTGTCATCATAAGGTTCGGAATACCAAGACCACACACGATCAAAGGCGGCCCAAAATAAATGAGCATCTATAAAATTTCCGTTTTCAGGGGAAGCCGCGTCCGAATCATGTGTTACCGTAGTGATAATAAACATATCAACGGTTAACAATTCGTTCGTTTTAACAGCCCAATTCAACGAACTTTTATTTTTAACATTAACCCAGTTTACGAAATTAAATTCGACGGAAATCAACGAATCTATATGCAATTGTGTTGCGAACGTATCCACGGATTTTCGATTAAAATGAACGATTTACTTTTATTACCACGTAGCGGACACTTTCCGTGCATTAATATTTCCGTTAATTTTTCAATTAATCAAATCCTTTTAATGTAAATTGTTATTAACGTATGTTTTTGCTGGTTAATTTTAAATTATTTACAAGCACAACCCGTAAAATTTTTTATAAGAAGTGGTAATATTAAAGCCACTTTATAAAAGCGACATTACACCTTCCATTATCGCTGCAAACGAAAAAATAACGTTGTGAAGGCCTATCTCGAATATTTGCGTGACAATTCTGGGAAAGTATTCGTAATGTCATCGACAACATTTGTCTGAGATTTGTCGATGTACATCTCGCCCGGTAGAGGCGATGCACAAACCTAATATATTTTTTTCGATAAAGTTACAAAAACGTTCTCACTTATATTCGTGATAAGCCCTCTGAAACCCTAATCTTGTTTTGTCAAGGGCCATGAATAAAAGATTAATTCGCTTTCTAAAATTATTAACAAAACCTAAAGATTGTGCGGCCAATTATTATGTTTCAGAAATAAGATTTTCGTATTTCAAACGTGTTAGTGAGCAACGTCATAAATATAGTGTGGCGTGGATAAAGAATGGAATTTCAATCCGCTAAGCCCACGCGATCTCTTTGCTTCTGTTTTACTTTTTAACGTCCTCTAGCTAAATATGATTGCTGCCAGAACAATACAACCATTGGCTTTTTATCTCACGACAATATTAAATATTGACGAATAAATTTTAAATGATGTTCGTTTTAATGGAAGTGTATTAAATTCGATGCACTTTGTTTGATTACGGATACTCCAGACGATTGCTTTTATATTACTTATTAAAATATAGTGTATTGTACTTTATATCAATAATATCACCACGGCCATTATTTATCATCTTTTATAAAATGTCGACGACCCAAAATGTGTAGTTTTAATTTCAGTTTTATGTCCGTAAAGTAGGAGACCTTTTTAAGGTAAAAAGAGGCATATAATTTTAGTTCATTATCATCCTTTAATTTCACATTTATTTAAAAAGTTTGTACAACTATTCGTTTAAGAAAGAAGTTAGATAATTGATTTTTGTAGGTTTTAGACTTATGGGGCGTTATAGTCTTCGCGATAAAGTCCCTGTAAAAGTCAAGATATACTTACCTTGTAACTTATAAAGTTACAAGGTAAGTATATCTTGTAACTTTATAAGTTAGTAAAAATACTATTAAGGGTACAGAAGAGCTAGACAGCTATAAATTTTGATTTGTCAAGGAACCGCGGGCTGGAGAGGTTTATCGGCGTGTGCAGTCGAGAACGGTTGGTATCGCAGAGACGACAGGAAATAAGGGCCCGTGTACCTCCCCCCTTATCCCTCCCCCTCGGCCATGCCGAGATTAATTCACTGAATAAATAAAAGTCAGCGGATTAGGCCAAAGTCGTTTCCTCCCTCTTAAGCTGACCTCGCGTGCTTTTGTGGAAAAATGCCCCCACCACATAAATAAAGTCTGGACGACACCGAATCAAAGGGAAACAGATGTAAGATATTTGGAGCTAGCTCATTGAATAATTAAGTAACTGCGCTCGTCGGATAAATCTATGTGTGTGTTTATTGGAGACGTTTTATTGAGATCTACGAAGACTTCATTTCTTTATTAAGGATAACTTTTAATGAATAATTTCGTTTATTAAAAAATTGTGATGCTGGGTCATTTTGCCAACTTCTTTGTCATATCATCTTTCCTTTATAAACTAGCATTCGCCCGCAACACCATCCGCGTCGAATAAAAAAACAAACAAAAGCAAGTAGTCTATGTGTTCTCCCGGACATGTTCTATATTTTCGCCAAAATTCTACGAGATCCCATCAGCCGTTTAGGTTAGAAACACTAACATACATCCATCCCAACTTTCCCATTTATAATATCTTACTCGTTATATTTTTAGTTATAATGTTTACTTTAGACCATTATAATAAACTGAAGCTAAAGAGAATTAGAAGTGTAAATACCTTTATTTATATCCGGCGAAACATATCGTTCCTATATACATGAGTATATTCCTTTCGACGCTAGGGAATAGATAAAAGTATGGAGAGAGCTTTAAAAAACTTTTTTTAAACTTCCACATTGTTCGATGCATGGAGTCATAAAGATTTCAACTAACGGCTTGTGCGCTTAGGAAATGAAATAGGGTATTGCTTTCACCTTGTGAGAGAATTATATTAGCGCACCGAAGAAAAAGACCGAAGGTTCACCTCCGACAAATTTAGTACCAGCTTGCACTTCCACATGGAACCGTAACTCTATCTAAGTACAAGTTAGATTATTTTATTTTACGTTGAAATAGATATCTACCGTAGGTTCTTTTTACACTGTAATGAAATTAAATAAAACGCCCGTCAATTATTTTCGAATTATTGTTTTTCAAGATAGATTTTCATGCACTATACATTTCTATACGACTGCTATCTCCAACAAAATGTGTATGTTATGTAATGGTTACGCAATGGAATCGACAAGTAAGGAAATTGTAGTGACGTGTGCAACGGGCACGGCGAACGCGGCGCGGGCCGGACCGCGCGGCTGCATTACCACAAATTGCATTAATCCCCACCGTGGAAATCCTACAGTAAACTCTAGAATATGGCATTATTCCTTTTGAAATTAGTTGTAATTTCTATAGAATAGTTTTTATTTTGTATTTTTAATGTAAAATAAATCGTATTAATTGAATAAGGTGCTATGAATTATTTTGTTTATACAGAGTTTTAAGTGAATACTGCTACTAAAAGAATTGCCATTTTAGCAAACATACTTTTTCCTCGTTTTTCTCCTCTCCTACTCCTCTTTGTCGGCTGTCCATGTCGTTTACATCTGCTCCAGACGCGACGGGATTCATATTCAGTTAACAATTTATAAAATTTAGTCTAGAATCAGCAGATGTTGCATCTCACTTTTGCATTTACTATATTTATTGAAGAAGAAGAACTGATCATAAAATGCACGTCTCTTGAAGACAAGTCGCTTCAATCAATCACAACTAATCGAAAATTCCGTCTCAATAAGCGGAGATGGAGGACGGATTATGTGTCTCGTCATTAGATATTACTCGGGTCCCGGAGAACCTTGTAGAAAATAATTCGTTTTATTCATTCCTCACGATCAAAGGAAATAGGAACGGATAAATTAAAAGATTCAAATGTAACGATCGCTAAAGTCGAAATGGTCCCGAATTGTCCTTCTTAATGCTCCTTCGAAATTTTATGTCCCATTTTGTGATTGAATTACAAGGATCTTGGATTGAACGAGATGTTGAAGAAAGATATGATAGTCCATAGAACTTAACATGAATAAAAATAATAAGGCATACTGAAAAATTAATAGGTTAGAGCCCAAATTCTACCAGAGTTAACATAATGTAATGTGGACCATACAAAAAGTACGGTTTAAGATGTTATTCTATTAATAATATATGGTTAATTATGTTATTGTGCCAAGAAGTTAATAAAGAAAGTACATTTCGAAATAATAAATACGTAATTGGCTTTCAATTATTAGCAGCAACGTTGTCCGATAGAAAATGTTGTGCAAAGTCTTGTTAAGTTTTAATTTTCTTAAGACTATTTATTACAGCTTTTATTTATCGTTAGAACTTTCATATTTTTCTAAAATAAACTGAGCACGTACTTTAAGTACAATAAGTAAAGTTTAATGGTTTGTTAAATAGTAATGGTCAGTCCGTGCAATAAAAGTGGAGGTAAAACGCTAGGGTGATACGACGTTGGTCGTTTTAGCGCGTCCAATTCGACGTATTTCTTCTTCGGATGGCCGCGGAGGATTTTCGGACTAATGTTCAGAAATAAAGGCGGATCCTAACGGCGCGCTGGCGACGTTTTATTGAATAACGAGCGACGCGCGGTGGCGGCGCAGATAAGAGTCGACCAGAGAATTGCGACCTCTCAGCACACCTTTCTTTTTGATTTGACCAAATCCCACGGCTTAGTTCGTATTTCAATTCGAATGGAATTCTTTACTTTGGTGTTTTGTTTCCTTTATTACTGTTTTATTCAATTTTGTGTTTAATTGAACTTTCATGGTAGGAAATTAGAATTTAACGAGACATAATAAGGTTCGCAGACGAGATATTAATGAAAGATCAATTAATGAAATGGCGGTTTGTCTAATAAAACGTTTTATATCGCCTATGAGTTAAACAATATCTTAAATAGATAAAACACCCATGCTTTTTTCTTAATGAATGAATTTCACGGATTTATGTTCAGATTTTACAATACAATTAACCACTATGTTTTCATTTTCAATTTAGTTACTTGTTAATTAGGGTCTTGCTTTAATGGTATTTGATAGTTCTAACAATACAAAGTTTTATATTAACAATATCGTATTTTAGAAAATCATATTAAACTTTGTCGGCTCCCAAATAAAATAATGTTATGAACTGTCAGGGGTCACGTTTCGTTGGTCGCTTGTGCTTGTCAAAAGTATCTTCTCACGCACCTGACCCTCAGGTCGGCACACGTGTTACATTCATTGTGCTAGTTTAATTAAGGATACATGGCTTTTCACTATACGAAAGGAAAACCAGGCCTATATATTTTAATGAAAGATACGAAAAAATGTGTTTTGAGATACGCTAAATAAATTTATGTCTGAGTCTTCTTATACTTCACTAACGACACAAGTTCGTTAAAAACATCTAGTAATACAAATTATTTTTTATTTAATTAAAAAAAAATCTATACATTAATACTAACAATATAAAGAAAGATTTGTATTTTTGCATAAAATGACTCAAAAACTAACTACTAGGCCGATTTTAAAAATTATTTCACTACTAGCTTTCGCCCGCGACTCCGTCCGCGTGGAATTAAAAAAAAACAAAAGTGAGTAGCCTATGTGTTTTTCCAGACTATCCTCTACATTTATATCAAATTTCATCGAAATCCGTTAAACGTTTGGGCTACAAACTCTAACAAACATCCATCCATCCATCCATCTAAACCTTCGCATTTATAATATTAGTATGAAGTATGATTACAAAAATTACGTTATCTGTAACATAGGCTATGTTTTGTAATTTCTTGCAGACGAAGTTACGAGCAACAGGTGGTATTAAACAAAGAATAGCAATGAAAGGAAAATATAATCACTTGGAATGATTATAACTGAATCAGAAGAACAAAGCAAAATGATCAATTTGTAGGCAACAGTTCAGCTGTTACAGATATTATCTAGCAAGGTTCGGCTTAATTTTTTTCAAATAATTATAATTTTCTGCTCCGACGGCTCGAAACAAAGATGGAATTAAAAAAATCTTTTGTTGTAATGTTAGTCTATTGTCCTAAGGAATTAGACATTAAGTGAACTTGCGTTTCATAATTTACTGTGAAAAATTGTACTGTGGGAGCCAATTACAGTGAAGGAGTCTTTCTAAGTCATTCACAAGTCACGGTTTTCTGTGAAAGCACATTGTGATCGTTAAAATTCATCTTAATTACCCTTTTGATGGAACTTTTTGAACGTAAAATCTTCACCCTCCTCTAATTTAAAAGGGTGAAGTTACTTAGTCTTTCGATGAAAATCTTCGATTTAATTATGTCTCTAATTGCTTTCATTCCGTCGAGTTTCTAACGAATAGAACTAAGAATGATTGATAGTTTATTGGAATAAACGATCATAAGAAAAAAAATGGCGTTAATAAGTCATTAAACGACCTTAAACCGATATTAATAATAATAATAAACTTTATTTCGAGCTACACTTCTTTTTTGCTCATAGTTTGTTAGTAACAGAAAAAACTTAATACCTATGTTAGTCACATATACATCTAAATGTTATTCTAAAATGTACAATTATCGCCTGCCACATACAGCTTTATGCAGTGATTAATATATCTACAATCCAGTCTGCTGGCAATCATATGTAGAATGGTGTTGGGGCTCGCTCGCACCCTGCGCACCAGGGATGCGCGTCTTTTGCGCATAGTGGCATACGAGTAGATTAGTAGAGTAGATGCAATCGACGCGCGCTTTAGCAAACATCCCTGATGCGCTGGAGAATCGAGGCAATATTAACAATGTAATATTACTGTTAAGTATAGGGAGTAATGATACGACCGCTAGCTTAGTGCAGACTGGTTTATTGACGTAATTGTCAAACTGACAGCTGGCGCAGCAGCCGTTCGTTAACGCGCACAGATGATGCGCTTACATATACAACATCCCTCCCCCCTAGATGATGTAACTAACTAACATAACACTAATAATAAGCGATACAAAAATACACACTTACAACTAAATATTAAACATAAATCCATAAAATGTTATTCACTAAAACTTTCCTCATTTAACAAGACAGGGCGCCTAACACCTCTACTTATTGTAACATTAGGGTGATTAAGGGGCGGCGTAGCCGGAGGCGAACATGCCTCTTCACCCTCCCCCTGAAGCTGACCACCGACAGCAGTGTCCTGACCGACACTCGGCTGCGGAGAGGAAGTCTGTGCTACAGGGCTGCCTACTTCTACATCGTCGTAATCCCAACTGTTCAAATTAGCATCTTTATATAAGACTAATTGATTTTTATGTTTTTTTACATTACATAAGGATGTATTGTCCTGAATTATATATAATACTTTGCCCAGTCTCCTAATTACAGTCCCTCTAACCCATGTAAACTTGTGGTTATTACCCGTAACTCTTTTATATAAAACTTGCTCGCCAGGAGAGAAAAAAAATATTTTCTTTCCCCTACGTGCCTCTACTTGTGAGCACTGTTTGCGTTTTACAAAATCAGAGAGGCCGGCGAGCGACGAGGGCGGTGTTCTGGGATCCATTAAATCCAACCGCGACCTAAGTTTCCGGCCGTACACCAGCTCAGCTGGGGAGAAACCCGTGGTGGAGTGTATGGAGTTGCGGTAATCAAACAGAAATTTTAATAATCGTAATTTGCTTTCTTTCGCTGTTCGGCTACTTAAAATACTGCTTTTGATCCCTTTTTTTACTACCTTGACCAAACTCTCAGCCTGGCCATTGCTAGCAGGATGGTACGCTGGTGATGTTAGGTGGGTTATACCGTTGCTTACACAGAAGCCCGAGAATTCCTGCGAAGCAAAAGAGGTTCCGTTGTCGCTAACGATTGTTTTAGGAAGTCCATAACGCGCAATATAATCATATAAACGTTCGATTACGGCATTGGAACTCGTGCTAGTGTTCATATCGTACACCTCAACCCACTTGGTATACGCGTCTACGACCACCAGATATGACCGGCCATTCAATGGACCCAGAAAATCAACGTGGACCCTATAGAACGGTTGAGGCGGAAATTTCCACGGCGAAATTTTAGCCCGTGGCGGAGACGGCCTCAGCTGGTTACATATTTGGCATGACCCTATCAAATGTTCTATAGCGTCATCGACGCCCGGAAACCAAAATCTCGCCCGGGCTTCCGCTTTCGTTTTCACTATGCCCAAATGGGACGTATGCAGTTCGCTAAGTACTCGGTTTCGTAAGGAAGCAGGGATAACAACTTTATGTCCCCTCATCAAGCAGCCGTTTTCTACCGACAGCTGATTGCGACATAAAAAATACGGTCTTAATTTTAAGTCCGATATCTTATTCGGCCATCCGTTTAAAACGTAATTACCGATACGGCACAATGTAACATCTTTGGATGTTTCGTTTCGCAGCTCGCTAACTGTTATCGGCAGTGTTCCGTCCACCACGAAACAAACATACGCGGCCCTGTCGCATAGCGCCGCGGCGGCGTCTGCGCACGACGCACGCCCCGCCTCCGCGGCCCCCGCGCCGCGCTCGCTCACCCCCACCAGACTCGCGCGCGATAGATAATCCGCACTATTATCTGTGCTGCGAATATATTCTATACTAAAATTGTACGCGCTTAGAAACAATGCGTATCGTTGCAGCCTATTAGCCGATACCTCTGGAATGCCTTTATGCGGACCAAATATACTAATTAAAGGCTTGTGATCGGTTCGTAAAACAAAGGGAACCGATCGACCATACAAATATTGATGAAAACGGCGCACTCCGAAAATAATAGACGTCGCCTCTTTTTGGATTTGCGAGTACCGTTTCTCCGCTGGCGTGAGCGTGCGCGACGCGAACGAGACCGGCCGCTCCGCCCCGTCTTCTCCTACTTGCGATAATATAGCTCCGAGGCCGGTAGGTGAGGCATCCACGGTTAAAATGATTTTAGCTTTTGGATCGAAGTGAGCCAGTACCGCATCCGATGCTAAACTATTTTTTATTGAAAAGAACGCGTCTGAGTGAACTTTGCCCCATTGCCACTTGCTATTTTTTTTTTTTCAACAATTCGTACAAAGGACTTAATATGGTGGACGCCCCCGGTACAAAGTTACGATAGTAATTAGCTAGGCCTAAAAAGGACTGTAGTTGACTAACGTTCGTCGGCCTAGGTGCATCCATTATCGCCTTAATTTTTTCTGGCGATTTTTTTAAACCATTTTTATTGATCACATAGCCTAGGTAACTGATCTCGTCTTTAAAAAATTCACACTTTTCTTTCTGCAAGGTAAATCCGGCTTCCTCGAGCCTCTGTAATACAGCACCTAGGCGACTCAAATGTTCCTCCCTATTCCGACCGGTGACGAGTATGTCGTCGAGGAGACACAACACACCGTCCAAACCTGCCAGCACGGTTTCTATGGCGCGCTGGAAGATAGCTGGGGCCGATGCCAGACCGAATACAAGCCGCGTGTACTGATAAAGACCCCGGTGCGTGTTGATGCATGTCAATTTCTGTGACTCCTCGTCAAGGCAAAGTTGGTTATACGCGCTTGACAAGTCTAGCTTGGTGAACTGTTCGCCTCCGTGTAACTTTGAAAATAGTTCATTTACCGTAGGAAGCGGATATTGCTCGACGATGAGCTGTTTGTTAATCGTCACGGCGTAATCGGCGCATATCCTAACGGCGCCGCTTCTTTTCAGTACCGGTACGATGGGAGACGCGTACTCCGAGTGATCTACAGGTTTAAGAACTCCTAAATCGACTAACCTATCGATCTCTTGTGTAACCTTTTCTCGAAGAGCGAATGCTATGGGCCGGGCTTTAAAGAAAACTGGTTTAGAATTTTCTTTTAAAAACAACTTAATTTTATACTTCTTAAAAGTTCCTAAATTATCGGAAAATGTTTTTGTATACTGAGCCTGGAGTTGCTCTGTTGAAAAGGACGACCCACAATATTTGACTGGTGCAAGTTCTAGATTGAAATTGGAAATAAAATCCCTGCCGAGAAGTGCCGGCCCCCCGCCGCGTACTACATACACATCTATGGCGCGGGTAACCCCACCGTATGATATCTGCGACTGAGACATAACACCTAAACAATGTATCTTTTCGCCTGTGTAGCCCAGTAATTTTTTTTTAGATGGATACAGAGATACTTTATTGTAATGCCGTTTATAACTATTTTCTGAAATAACCGTTACGGCCGACCCGCTGTCGATTTCAAACTTTAAAAAAACTCCATTTAACTCAATATACTCCACCATAGGCTCCCCCCTAAAAGATCGGATATGATACAACTCACCGTCGTCGCTCTCGACCGTCTCAGCTGCCACCACCGAGTTCATCTTCGTACACATACTTTTTACATGAACCTTTTGGTTACACTTTCTACCACTATCGCCGTAGCGACGACACTCCGAACCCTTATGGTTGACGTTGTCACCTGAGGAACACTTCACCTTTTCATTATTAATTACACTGACCGAATATTGTCCGATAACGTCCGAAGGCGCGGTGGCGCCGACGCCATTCACGGCCGCTGCGCAGGCGGCTACCGCCCGCGCGCACTGAATGTTTTCAGCCAGTTCCACTACCGTGGATAAAGGTAGGCTGACCAGCTCCTTGCCATAGATCTCCTCCTTCTCGAAGCCGGGCCGCATTCCCATAACGAAGCGGTCCCTTGCGGCTTCCTCTACGTTGCTGAAGCCACAATTAGCCGCCAACCCCCGCAGTCGCACCGCCCATTGCGTGTGCGACTCTGCAGGTTGTTGTACCGCCGCGTAAAACTTATGCCGAGCGCTGAACCCGATGTGCCTCGGAGTAAAATGCCCGTCGAGGAGAGCCAGGATGTCTTCGTATGGTACGTCTTGTAGCTCCTTCGGCAACGCCAAATCCGTTGCCAGCTGGTACGTACCCTCGCTGAGCGCACTAAGCAATAAGGCGCGTCGCTTCACTCCCGCCGCATCAGATACGTGATTTATATCGTTCGCAATAAACCACAACGTTATGCGACTTTTGTACACCTTCCACGTACAAACATTATGGTCGAAAACCGATAAAACACCGAAATACGACACTGCCATTTTTAATTTGCATAAGGTGGGTATTTTGAATCCTCGTCGCCACTGTTAAGTATAGGGAGTAATGATACGACCGCTAGCTTAGTGCAGACTGGTTTATTGACGTAATTGTCAAACTGACAGCTGGCGCAGCAGCCGTTCGTTAACGCGCACAGATGATGCGCTTACATATACAACAATTACAATTTAATTTTTCGTGAATTAATCGCTTTTAAGAATCCTTCAATCTGAAAAATGAATACCCTTAAGTAAATAATTTAATGTTTGAAGTTTTGTAAAAGCTTTAAACATTTAATTCACCAAAGCAGCAAAGTTTGATTATCTTATCTATACTAATATTATAAAGAGGAAAACTTTGTATTTTTGTATTTTTGTATTTTTGTATTTTTGTATTTTTGTATTTTTGTATGTATTGAAATAACTCAAAAACCACTGGGCCGATTTTAAAAATTCTTTCACCATCAGAAAGGTAATTTATCTGTGAGTAACATAGGCTATATTTTATTATTACTAATGTTTAGGAACTATTAATAAACAGCGTGTTTCTGGAGGCCGGCGTTAAAAAAATGCTAAACTTTAACTTTTCTCGGCTTACGCTGCCTAAACCGTTAGAGGTATATAAAAATGATGTATGAAAGAAATGTACACCTCAAAAAGTTCTACAGAAAAGTTCGCGATAGCATATATCTATCTTTAACGGTTTTCTTACAATAACCACTTTTTTGTTTACAAAATGAATTAAATATCGCATGCTATTTGCGTCGTTGTTTTAATGGTTTCAGTATTAATCCTTATCCAAATAAATGCCTTCGTTGCCAGGAGAATTTAATGTAGAATAAAATTGTCATTTACAGTATTTAAATTGGACAAATAGTTTAGGAGATATCGCGAACACAAACAATAAGGGTAACCGAAAAATCAGCTCACAAACTACCGGGCTTAGAAATTTGGAACCTTTCAACAATAGATTTCTGTTATTACATAGATTCATCATCATCATCACCAGCTCACTATACGTCCCCACTGAGGGGCGCGGAGCCTACCCTAAATTAGGGTGACTAGGACATAGTCAACCACGCTGGACCACTGCGGCTTGGTTGACTTCACACATATGTATCTTTGAATTTCTTCTCCGATATGTGCAGGTTGCATCACGATGTTTTCCTTCACCGTAGTAGTCCATTACGTAGATTACTACTAAGATAATACTTTAGGTAATAGGATGAAATAAAGGGCGAACGTAAGTTTTGAACTTTAAACTCCACGCGGACGAAGTCGTGGGCAATCATAATTCATACTTAAATACTATGAATTTTAACTTTTTTAAAAAGTTTAGATCTATGGATGGATGTTTGTTAGAGTTTGTAGCCTAAACGGCTGAACGGATCACCAGGAAATTCGGCACAGATGTAGAGCATAGTCTGGAAGAACACATAGGCTACTTTTTATCCTGGAAATAGTTACGATTCCCGTGGGATACATTAATTTTGTTTTTAATGTTTACTCGATAATTCTGCAACGGTTCAACTTATGTTATTGAAATTTGGCACATTTATTTAACAAAGTCTGGACCACAGTGGGATAAGGTTCATCCCCGAAAAATGTCACGTTCCCGAGGGATATGTAGTTTTTTTTGTTATTTACATATTTACACGATTAGTCCGTAGTGGCTAAACTACTTATTGTGATTTTGTATAGATACAGACCATAGTATGGTATTATATAACACGTGGAATCCTTTTCTACCCTGTTATGTTAGGTTTCCGAGGATGTGTGTTTTTTTCTTATTTACATGTTAACGCGTTAACCCGGCAGCGGATAAAAATATTTTACTGAAATTTAGTACAGATATAGAACATAGTCTGTAATAACATGTGTGATACTTTTCATCGGCGAAAAATGTCGGGTTCCGTAGGGATGTGTAGTTATTTGTTATTTACGTATTTACTCGATAATTCCGCAATGCCTTGACTTATTTAATTGAGATTTTGAATAGTAATAAAATATAGTTTGGAGTAACACATGGACTATGTGGTTGCGAGGGGTTGCAGAAAAAAAGGTTACATGTCACTACAAGAGAATGCAGATGGTGTCAGGCCTTTGCAGTTAGATTCTGGTGGATTAAGGGAGTTGCAAACGTTAGTAGGTGCTTGAAGGTAGTAACAGGTGGTTCACCTCAGGTTCAGGAAGTTGTAGGTTAAGTACAGGTGGATATAAAGGATGGCAAGGAGATCCTATTCAATTAAGGTGGTTTCTGGTAAATGTATCTGATTTGCAAATGAATGCAACTGGAAGCAGGTATAAACAGAATATTTCCCCTTCCTATGCATCTTCCACCGTCAAATCCACTTTCCCTTCCATCCTTTTCTTATAAGAAAAAGGGTGAAAAGGAAAAGGGACTAAAGTTGGGCCTCCGGCACGACACTCATCTGACGAAACGTGGAATTGCTCCCACTTCACGCATGTCTTTTGAGTGGTCGTGGTATTGCACCGGGCGAGCCGGCCCATTCGTACGAAGTTGTTAAAGCGGGCTCTACCGCTGTTGTTCGCTTAAGTTAGTTTTTGGTGGTTTTGGATGATTTACAGCTGAAGACTGTTGGCAACCGGTGAAGCAGGCGGTTATCTTTTTATTCAAATTTTGCCAATTTAATTATGTACTTCGTGTCTTTTTTTATTTTAATGCTGCGCTGACGAAGTCGCGTGAAACAGCTATTATGCATATAGCACGAACCACGCCAAATGAAATTCTATATGTACATATAATAAAATTGAGTGTCTGTTTGTAATATCAAAAGAAAAATTCTAGATTTCGGGAAGATGATGTATTTGCGTTGCTGATAACGAAAATCGCATTCAAAATTTTTTTGTCTGTCTGTCTATCTGTCTGTCTGCAAGCCGCGTTTGTTCCGGGTAATCTCTGAAACGGCTGGGTCGCTTCGACCGGACTTTCCCTGAAGGGTAGCTGACATAGACGGGCTACTTTTTCATCTTAATATTGCGTGGACGAAGTCGCGGGCAACAGCTAGTAAATTATATTTTAATAACCGCATTTTCATTAGCCACCTGTGGCTATACAAGCGATTGTCATTTTTTTAATGTTCATAACACAACATAAAATATTAAAAAAGGACGTATTCTGTTAGGACGTCCGAACAGGTTTTTAAGCATTAATGGACTTGTAGGACAAATGCGTAAACGAGTACGTTAAACTCGGGTCGTTATTATAAAATCTGAATTTCATTAACCATAAATAAGTGGTCCAATTTGTTGGGGGAAGCGCGGGGTAATTACTCCAACGTCCGCTCGCTGCATTCGCCGCGTTTAATTTTTTTTTTTTTGTTAAAATTGTGAATACGTCCCTGTGTTTTCTATTAACTCTGTGAAAGTTATATTTTTATTTAATAGTACTAAAATGATGGTCCACAGAAAAAATGTATACAGAATGTTTGCTATTTATAATTTCAAGGCGTGCTAAAACATAAAATAGATGTTGTTAATAAGTAAATAAATTATTAGATGAATGTGAAAGTTACAATTATAAAGTTAACAAATTAAAGACACGTAGTTAAATTTAAATCTAACGTCTTACTATCTTACTAATGTTATAAATGCGAAAGTTTAGATGGATGGATGGATTTTTGTTAGAGTTTGTAGCCTAAACTACTGAACGGATCTCGATGAAATTTGGCATAGACGTAGAGGATAGTCTGAAAAACACATAGGTTACTTAGTTTTTTTTTGTTATTCCACGCGAACGAAGTCGCTGTTGAAAGCTAGTCAACGAATAATGCATCGTCATTAATCAATCACAAATATTTTACATCATAGTCCTATGAATAATTATGTACCCAATACAAATGTACTTTGACTATTTTCAGCTTTTAATTGCTAATAATAAATTAAGGATGACTTTTCTTGGAATAATATAATATGAAATTGAAGTGTATTCTCTTTCAAGTGAACGTTGTGATATATTGTTAATTAAATGGTTTGCACAAAGAGGTTAAATGAAACGATATCTACAAATATCCCATGTTAACTTCCAAAGAACGTCCCATATAATATTAAGTGCGACTCATAAACAATATTAATATGGGCCAATTTCGACTGAGTCAAATTTTATTTATCCCTCAGGACAATTTCCTCCTGTCAAGCGACGGCCACCCGGGCATTTTGTATAATGAGAAAACGACGAAATCAACTTGGCCCAAATTAGAAGCAGCAGTCGCGTCAGGTTTATATGACTACAAATATGGTAGCGTTAGTTTTTGTACACACAAATATTTTTGCTGTTCTTTGAATAAATAACATTGTATTTTATAGAACGCACGGGCGATATTTCTTTTTTATATCTGTTTACTATGACGCTATTGTAGTTTATTTGATGTCATATTACGAGTATAACCAACGATCTAGGATTTACGAACATATTTTGTTTATATTTTTTTAATTTTAATCTATGGTTTTACAAATTATTTTGTATTATTTGAATATTAGCTTTCGCTCGCAACTCCGTCTGTGTGGAATTATAAAAAACAAAAGCGAGTAGCCTATGAGTTCCAGACTTTTCTGTACATCTACACCAAATTTCATCGAAATCCTTTCAGCCGTTTAGGCTACAAACTCTAACAAACATCCATCCATCTATCAATCCATCCAAACTTTTATAATATTAGTATGATAGTATCAATAGCATGGATGAAACATCGCTTAGTTCGAAGTTCGACAGAAAATTTAAGTAGTCAAAACATTACGTTATAAACATTTATGAGTTAACTAAGAATAAACAAAAAATAACCAGTAAAGTATTGAGAACTAATTGTCCAAATAAAATAATTTTAGAAGGCATTTAATTGACTAATTTGAAACTGTAAAGTAAATGTGATCCAAATAGCATTCTGATAGGATAATAAATTTAACAACCCTTTCCCTGTTCGATTTATAAATTAGGCCTTATTTCCTAGAAGCAATTTTAACACAATAAACAACGTTAATGATGTTCTAAATTGATTTGATAACGACCTACACCCTCTTTTCAATAATTTCCTCTGTTAAATCACCCGTGACTGGAGCCAGTAAAACTGTTGTTACGAAAACTTTATACGCGTTTAGCAGCATTTATCTTCATTGGAGTAAAGGATTGAATTATGTTAGGGGAATGGGAAAAATTTGATAAACAATAACAGTAAATCTTAATGAAAAAACGTTGAAAAAATAAGGTTTCTAAACGTACCTACTTTTGAGACTTGCTTACAAATCAACTTATATACTTTTTATTTATGTGTCACATTACGCTTTTTAGGACGTGATGATTTTAGTATTTTTTTATACTTTAATATTACGTAGATATTTGTATTCAAAGTTGGTCTAAAGAGACCCAAGATTGAGGAGATAGGCTGTAAATGGCATCATTTTTCACTTTTTTTTTTTCCAATTTTTGCATAAATGATATTATGATAAACATCTAATTTTCATAATTTTACATGAGTTTGAATCACAGGCTGGCAGTAGGAGGAAAGTATGAAAAAAAGATTGTATTTCATTGTTTGTTGCTAAACTGATTCCGAAGCATTCTTTAATTTAAATTGACAATTTTCAGGATTACACCACTAAAGTATATTTATGTTACTGCCCGTGTAAACCCAGCTTAAGAACACTTGTAGATGAAACGTTACGTTAGCGCCACATACAATTAAAGTCACGATCAGTATCTGTTCGTCGAAGAGTTCACCCCTTAGTGTCGTAATGTCGGACAGAAATAATTGTCGGCGATGCGTATGGACAGAGACGACGGTATAGGACGGGGCGACGCTCTTCAATTTATGATTCATTAGCTTTCTATACATTTATCTGAACGTATCTTGCCTTTATCTCGATATAGACGTTTGAATTGAAGAATATGATGTAAGATACATTTAATAAGTTACTCAACCATGAATACACGCGGATTATTTATTTTATTTTTTACTTTATCATTTAGCTCATAGTAAAAACTTTAACAGACCATTTGTAGTTTTGTGACCATCTGATCCTTTTTTGAAAGATAATCGTGTCACTAACATTTAATAAAACATTGCTTCAAATAAATATGTACATACAAGTCCAGAAAATTGTCCTCAAAATCAACTGAACTAGCTAAATTAACCGGTAGAAAAAGTTTAAAAACCCCTCGAAGTATTCAGGTCTTTATGTTAGGATAAATCTTTACTCTCAAAGGAGAAAAAATCTAATAGTTCACTGATAAAAGCGTTATTTCTCTGAAGTGCTCTTGATTTGTCAACGAAAGCGGTCGACAGAGAGTAATTAGGGACCACCCACAACTAAACCTGTCAAAACTATGGACGCCGACAGATTGGTTTTTAAAGGTTGGACCAATTTGTTACCGGTGTTAAAAAAACTGACAGGGCAAATCTTATCTTTTTAAAAAAGGACCAAATGCTCACGATTTGACTTTACAAACTGATAACCAGAGTGTGTTTCGTACTTGTTTTTGCACAAAAGTTTTAATGGTGACAGAAGGCGAGTTAGCGAAAATGCCAAATCGAAACGATCGTCCATGAAGCAATAAAATCTACAGAGAATAAAAACTAAAAGTATCAATACGGTATGGTTTGCGAAAATAAGTTACGAATTCGCTTTCAAACTTTTATCTACAAAAGTCTTAATGAGGATTCTTAACTTATGTAATTATACAAGGGTTATTTTACAAAAGGAATTACCCGCTCTAGAAGATTCTAATAACTTTTGACTGCCTTTTCAACTATGTGTCTAGTCGTCATATTGCCAAACTCAAGCTTTGTTAAACACAAAGTATTCGTTTACTTAATTAAAGAGAAAGCTCGAAAGAAAAACTCGCAAAAGTACAACGAAAATATCTAACATCGAGAGCAGATGTTATCTGTTACGCGGAGAATAATATCCCCATGAGCGATTTCCTTAATTTCGCGAGGCGAATCAAGGGATCGATCCGCCCCGATCGCTAGTTAGTGATAACGTTTATGGCCCAACGCCGGCTCGCAAATAACGAGGATCTTTCTTTCTTTCGATCACGACCCAATGCGGTATTCGTGTCTGGATGTCAATTGGCTATAAGGTTACGAACTTCGCCGAAGATACGACCGACTTCGGGCCACGGGGCCTCAGCTTTATTGTTCGTGTTTTTCGATCAGGTTGTAAATGTGTTCCTGACGCCAGATAAACACGTAAGAGACATAAAGCTTAATAATTCACACGTACTTTCATGTTTTCCGATAAATAATAACTAACGTAAATATTGGAATCACCGAGTCACTTACCGGTAACAGATATTGCTTGCTATCACGTTAAAATATTTCGAATCTCCAATAAATTAGTGGGTTTCTAATGCTTTTATAATAACACAATTTTGACTTTTAATATTCGTACAGTTTTTAATACAGGGAATAAGAGAAAAACAATGTAGAGAAATCCAGCATTTTTAAATTCAACCGTACAGCTTGCTATTGTGATATCGACATAGAATCTGAGCTCTACTATACAAATAACACTGAGACTCAAACATTGCGTACTGAAACCCTATACAGAAAGAACGGAGCGCTAACTCCGCCAATCAGGGGCGAGATGAAATGCTCATACGGAATGGGGGAAGCTTTGTAGACGCACGTGGCGTATACGAGACTCAAACACACGTTGCTCTTGTCGGTATTCATTGTGGCATTGAATAAACTATCTGGAAAACGAAGAATGATATGCAAGACAATTTCACAATATCTCAAACCAGCTAATTCAGTTTTTCTACTCGTATTTCACTTAATAAAGTTTTGGCCCGAAAAGACAGGATTATTTTAAATTTTGCAAACATAAGCTTAACTGGAATCTGAACTACTTTAGAGAATATAAATGCTCCTACTTACGAGAGCACATTATTACAAGAAACGTTTCTAGATAATCGAGAGGTCATTTTAGGAAAGTGGCTCATCCAGACCAATGGCTAATGAGACAAAAGAAGGCTCTGGAGTAAGAAGCCACTTGGAATGTATTATAGACTATACAAATTGTTACATTGTTGAATTCTAACTTTACTTTATTGTATTAAGTGAATTAAAACTTTAACAATAAAGAAGAGAGAGGCGAGGTAAAGAAAATACAAATTTCATAATAGAGAAATACTTAAGATTTGGTATAAGTATGGGCCCAAAGTGTTTATAATAGCAATGCAGTATTCTTGCAGTATTCTAAAAGGTTAAATTTGATCATATTTAAAGTTTATCGATTCCGATACAAGCATTTGCACTCCAATTCTGTGAAAAGTGTTTGAAAGTTGAGACGTTACTACTTTCCACGTCGTTACACCCGCTCATAACCTACAATCCGTGTAGATGCTTCTCGAACATCTCTACTAATTTATTTAAATTTTATTCTCTACAGTACATTTGTAAATATTCGCCTTTTACGTTTTCAGTTTAATAAAATTTTATTGTGGCTTTAAAACAATCATAACAACACGGTAACTTTGAACAACTGCATAATTTTAAAGCATTGCTTTATTTTCTTTTTATTATTTATTCTGTTCTGCTTTATTTGTTTTTACGTTATACTAGCAGACGTCGACGAATTGAATAGGCTTTTATACTCTTATCATTCTTAACCTATAATTGGAAAATCACGTTTGTCTCGATTAAGCTTTAAGGGGAAGTACCAAATAACACTACACTAACAAAGAATTGAATTATCGAATACGTGCAAATAAAATTAATGTTATTCCAATAATAAATCCAAACAGAGCGTTCAATCTTATCTACATATTGATAAAATGGAATAAAGTTGAAGCCCGCGCTTGCTTCACGCGTTGTCAGCCTGAATAAACTTCCAAATCGATTCCGCAGCTGAGAGTGACACTCCTGGATAAGGTTTACACGCCGCGTCGCTTCCAGATTTGCATAAAGGAACGCAAGACAAACAACTATAGTTTTAGATTATTCCATCTAGTGTGAATACACATAGCTCGTTGATATGATTTTTTTAAAATTATTCCTAAATCCAACATTTGCTTCAACGACTGATGGTTTTTTATTTTGTAATTTTCTATCAAAAAAGTTCATCTCTTTGCCTTCTTAAAGAATTTTAAATGGATTTTTATTTTTTGTTTAATATTATAGAAGCTTTGATCCTTTGTGCTGCTATGCATTTATTATTAACGGCATTTGTACTCCAGAACCGACTTATAAAATATAAAGCTATTTGAGCGCGATTTATTTAACCTTTATACGGGTATCTTGCACTGCGTTGTTCTTTCTTTCCGAGGCGGATAATTATTTTAGTGAATGCTGGTCTTTTAGCAGCGGCGTGGACGATCGATCAAACAGCTGGTCACGAGGCCACGTAATTTGATACACATTGGAATGTGGACACAAATAAAATCACTTAGCTCCACAGTGGCGTCCTGTGGTGAACATCCACTGCTCACAGTAGAAATAAAATTAACCTAGAAGCGCTCAAGATAAGTGATTAACTCCATTATGAATATACAAAATCTAAAGCTTCCTGACAATGTATACTTAAAGACAAAGCTAGACTTATCCGATCTAAAGTTCATTGTGATGGAATAGATGCTTGTGATTAAACACTTAAAATAACGTATTAAAGAACTTGTTCGTTGGAATTGCGTCTTAGAGATGTGATTAACACATTTTGTTTCTGTAACTTCGTCCCATTAAAAAAAAATATTATAATAAAGCTGACAGTTACAATTTGCAAGTGACGTCTTAAGCTTGTTAGTGAAACTCGACGACTCGAAGCAAAGAAGTTTTGTTCCTTTCAGTTAGTTTCGTTTGTTCGTTCTGTTGTAAATAATTCATTTTTCTGTAGCTATGTTTTTTCTTTCGCTTGAACAAATTGTACGATGTTGTTATTTTCTAGCAATTATTTTGTTTAAATCTTTGTCTATATTTATGGTAATTCTTTTACTTCTCTAATTGATTTCATTTCTTGATTAAATTATCTACATACATACTCGTATATCTCGTTATGATAATGAAGTCTTAATGTAGAAATTTTTATAAAATAAATGATATTTATTATTTCGTTTCAAGAAAATGGAAAATACACTTCTCCGTACTACATCAGTGGGCGTGACAACAAAAGAGAAATTTTAATAAAGAATTGGTATCATTTATCACAAGGAAACTAAAATAGTGGGTTATAAAAATTCAACGTACAAAAGCCTTGACGCTTTTACGGACGATTTTCAATTGTGAAAATACGTAGGAGTAAAATAGAGCGTGAAATTGTTCCGCGAATAGGTAGAATTTGTTTGTGAAAGCCGGTCGTATTGTAAAATTTAGATGTAATACGTCCTTTACCTGCTTATAGTGGTTTAGCGCCGCGTCGTATTTATCTTCGTAAGTGACTTCCACGTTTCGATGTGCTTTATTTTTGAAAGCAAAAATATATGCTGTGACAAGTGCAAGTTGACTTCTTTTTGTTTTTCATGTTCTTTGCATGGAATAATAACATTATATTGGAAACAATTGTAAATGTCAGTCTGTCCAAAATCTGCTGTACTGTACTATAATATTGTAAATAGGAAAAAATTGTATTTTTGTTTGTATTAAAATAACTCAAAAACTACTGAACTGATTTCAAGAATTCTTTCACCATGAAAAAGATAAGTTATCAGTGAGTAACATACACTATATTTTAATTTCACGCGGACGGAGTCGCGGGCGAATGCTTGTCGTCTATAAAGTTACAGAGTGCATCCTGGTGAAGGTCTGTGGTTGCTTTGGAACAAAGTGGGTTATATTTCGTTCCCACACTAAACGCTTATTGAATAAACAAGCAGAGTTTTGTAGTGACGTAACCAGTGTATACGTATGTCTAAAATATTGTAGTACTTTATTATTAGATAGGACTTAATATGTTAAAACACTAAAATTGGGTAAGAAATAATTTTCGTAATGATGACTGTGATCCAAAATATTTTTAGATACTGATGTTCCCATTAATTAATTAACCCATTAATGTAGTTTTTTTTATTTCCTGCAACTTTGTTATAAATATAGAATTTAACCATTACCAGGAATATTCGTGGTAAAGTTAAAGTTTGATTATAATAAAATCGTATTTTATATAATAAAATAAGCGTTTCAAGTTCATTTAATGTATGCATCGTGACATCAGGAAATAGTGATTTGTAAGCTAAATGAAAATGATATAAATATTTATATGGCTAATAGATTCATAAAATAAATATGTACAATAAATAACGGTGTTTTAGGTTTATTATATTCCTCGACGCGTTGCGTTTTAACCAAGTTGCGACGTATTTATCAACATAATAACTGAATATGTATTCCGCTGCAGTGCTTAGTTCAACTTTGGTTTACAATTTGTATTAGGATCTGTGTTCGATCAAATTTTAACTCTATTCAATTATGATAAAGTCTATTTTAAATGTAAACACTAGTTAGTGAAATGGTTAGAACAGTCTCACGTTCGCAATGTGGCGCCGCGTGGTGGCGGATTGTAACAACTACATCGACGATGCTATTGCTTTTCGTGTTGCCTCGTGAAATTTTAATATTCCTAATAAATATTGCAGAAAATAGAAACAAATGCTAGATTTGTAGTCACGATGCATTGTCATGTATGAGCATATGCGCTTAGATTTGATAAATTTATAATTTACATATTTATTTCCGTAACATTTATTATGACGGTTTACAGCTTTTATTATGGCATTGTAGTTCATTTCTGTTAATTTAGTTTCATTTCATCCATAGTATTAGAAAGAAAGAATATAGAATGAAAAAGTTAAAAAATACATAACCCGTTTGTTAAAACTGAAAGCACGATAATTTTGAATTAGAATAGGATTCTTTTGCAGCAGATTCCAAGGATAAAGAAAAAAATATTCATGCAAATTAAATTGCTCTATGAAAATTACGTGAACAAGAGCAGTAAAATCATAGACATTATTTATTATTCAAAGCATCCTATCCTACATCACAAAGCGGTCGCATGAATAAGCATAAAACGTATTCGAAATAATAATCACGATTGTCCCGCTGTTGAACTCATGCAAAGAGACAAGCGTTAAATGAGTCGCCCGTCCCAACTTCAGTTGTTGCGATTATCTGCCGGCATTATCTTGGTCCGCACAACAATGAGAGACAACTCGTTAACTGCGCCACACTCTAACATCTTAATAACCCCGATGAGTGGCCGTGTCAGCTCAGCATGACGTATTCCCAACACTTCGTAATTATTTTTCGACGTGACAACTGAGCTGGTTGGTGCGGACCTGCTTGTTCAGAATTAATGATTAGATAAGATAAGATAAGATAAGATAAGCCTTTATTCTCTGACATTTTTTTTTACATAGATTTAACTCTTATATATGGTATACATAAAAATAAAAAGTATTAAAATTAAAAAAACAATATGTATATAAGTTATTTTCAGCATCCAGTTGCTTTGTCAGGTTGTCCTTCGACATAGGCCTCCCCTAGATTCTTCCATAATTCCCTGTCCCTAGCTAGTCTTCTCCATCCCTTCGGTAAGTCATCATCCCATCTCTTTATTTGACGTCCTCTCTGTCTTTTCCCATCCCTCGGGTACCATTCCATTACTTCTCTAGTCCATTTGAATTAATGATTACAAGTCTCTTAATGTGCGAATAAATATTTTATTCAACGAATAGAACGGTACAATAGTTGTATAAGATTCTTGGAATTGTTAATATACAAATAATACATTAAAACCTCAATTGCCAGTCAAATATTTACATGAAACATAAAATGAATAACAACAGGTTTGATATTATTAACGTAAATAAAATTCTATTCGTAAGTAGTTCTTATAAAGCAAGTATATAAGTTTTACGGAGATATTCTCTGACGTTGCACCTGTTAAATATCGGATTCGACACACTTCTGTTTCGGGAGTATCATTAAAAACTTATACTCTGATACTAAAAAAACAATCACCACGGACATAAATGTCATTTTACAAATGAAAATATGAAATACTATAAAACCTATAGACATTAGTTATTTGTCACCAGTTCACTCTCGACACGCCTGGATGCACCGAGGAATCGACATTGACAGGCATCTCTACAGAGTTTAATGTAACTCAACCGGGCGGCAACGTCACCTCGATGCTCGAAGAAAGTCAACCTTTGCGATGGTCGAGTGAACAAAACAAAACAAGTCAGACACGTCAATGCCCACGCCTTTGGTACGGTAACCTGATACAAGCAGATACATTTAACACCGCGGAGAGGTTCGCAAGCGGTCGATGTCGCGTGAGTATACGACATTAAGCGAAGCGATGAGCGATGCGGCGAGCCCGAAGGACGTTCGGCACACGTAAGTATACTGTCGCGGTCCTAATCTGACTTAAGACTACTACACGTCACGCACTTTACGCTCGTGCCAGATCCCACAACGTCCTACACAGTTTATAGTCTTGTAATAGAATTGTTACTGATGCTCACCATGCAACCGTTTTGTGCAACAAATGAAAACTGCTTTTTTATTATCAGATATTTCTGTACCATCTACATATGAAACAGAGACCTACCTGAATATCTTCTATACATATAATAAAATTGGAGTGTCTGTTTGTAATATCAAAAGAAAAATTCGAGATTTTGGGAAGATGATGTTTTTGCGTTGGTGATAACGAAAATCGCATTTCATTTTTTTTGTGTGTCTGTCTGTCCGCAAGCCGCGTTTGTTCCGGGTAATCTCCGAAACGGATGGGACGATTTCGACCGGACTTTCACTGAAAAGTAGCTGACGAAGTCGCGGGCGACAGCTAGTCAAGATATAAAATCTCTTAACAAAAAGCGTATAGAGATCACATATTACTTTTTACTGGTAATAATAATTTTCGTTAAGATTAAATATCAGTAGTTTATTTTTCAGTTAAAATGATTAATGCATAACTGCTGTATTCCGCTAACTCAAATATAAATGTAATGCTGACTTTGAAGGATGAATTATTCGTATCTGAACCATCGCTTTCCGCCACCATGTCCGATACCTTATCGGCCATCCGCTCGCCCGTGTCAAGAAAGACGATACTTTAATATCCGATTCATTGTTCTGTTACAAATTTGTCAGTGATCTTTACATTAAACTTTTTCTCTTTTAAAACCTGAGATGGGTTCATAATCCCCATCGCGGCCAGCGTTTGTGACTATATCTTCGTCAACCAAGACCACACATGTATAAATATTTTGTACCGTATTAAACGTTAGATAACCAACAGGTAGAGAATTATCATTGGATAAGAGCTTAACGTTACAAAATATCTCCGGTTTCCTGTTTCCTGTTTAGCTTCTGGGTGTTCTAAAAGAATGTAACATACTAAAAAATGTTACAGATTTCTAATGAAATCAAACGGAAAATAAAAAAGATACTATTTTAAAAGTTATCTAGTTAATAACTTTTTTTATGTTAAGTTTTCAAATGATCGCTTTTGTAATGAGCAACATCAATATAATATAGAAAGGCATTTTGAGAATCTTGATTTTGTGTCGTTGCGAAAAAATAATCCACTGACATCATAAAAAAGATATAGACAAGAAAATTAATTGGACACATTGAAATCCTCTAAAACTCAAAAAATTACGCTCTTTTCTGCATAGAAATATTTGGAGAGTTTACAATTTTGTTCGTAAATTACAAATTAAAAATATACTCAGACAATAAAATGTACTTAGGCGACACACGAATGAGTCACGGGTCAAATTACATCGGTTTTATTTTAAAGTCTCGGTCAGGTTGATCTGCGGTTTTTGTTTACTTCGCAGAAAAAGGGCAAACATTGCGGATTAAACCATTTGACTTTGTGGATTACTTTGATACTTTACTGAACAATAACACGTACTTCTCGTTGTATATTTATTGTTGTACTGCTTTTTGTATTAAATTTGTTAACTAGTTCCTATTTACGCTATTTCGCTCTATCTTTGAACATTAGTCAAATAGTCACTTTTTGCATCCGCTTAAGTTCACTAACTTCTTTTTAAACTTAATGTAGACATGCACTTGATGTTAATTTATTTTCTAAACATGGTCTCTCTTCTTCTTCTTTCTAAATTCTCTCTTCTTAATCGTTAATAGAGAATGTGTATATTACGTCGTTTTAGTCGGTTTTTGTATAATACTTTAGTGCAATTAGTTCAAATAAAAATAAGTAAATAAATTAGAATTCAAGGACTAATGTTTTCCGTCTGTCACGCAAGGCGCGCGCCCCGGGCCTTTCACTGACGATGGGCAGCGTTTGCGGTAACCAAGTTTCACGATAATTTGCCCTAATTTACGTAATTCGGCATAATTTCCATAAGAAGAGCATGTTCCACTCGATTTAACGTCATTATGAGTTTTCAGAAATTCATCTTCGATCTAATTTCATCTAGCCCCGAGCATTGTACATGGTAACGGTTTCTGTAATTATTGTTTATTTTAATAACAACTTTCAAAATAAAATCATAAATACAGCGTGTATTATTTGTACATAAAGTACCATATACCGTGTATAAATTTGTAAATATGCTTACAAAATACACAAAGAAAAATAAAACGGTTTATTAATTCAAAACGAAAAAAAAGACTTTTGCCTTACTTTGTGACTGGTAAGTAAAAGGAAGAGGTATGTTTAAGTTACGTAATAGATAAAGTAAGGGATAGTATAGGGCTTTATTTATTTTACTTTGATTTCAATCTTGTCTTTAAAATTACAGGAAACTTGCTATTGCCTGTGATTTTCTCCCTCAGAATTTATAATAAAACAAATCTCGTATATTTGTGAGAGATGTTAACATTTAAAAAACAGAACAAACGTATAAATAAATTTAACATACAAAATTAAAGACCTCCAAGTTTGCAGTTCTACAGTTTTGTAAGACACTTGTCCGTCAAACACGTAGCGTACGCTTACGCGTAAGATAATGTTATTATACGCGATGCCTTATTAGGTCTGGTCTTGAATGATTCAATTAATTAACATGATTGTGCGCGTAAAGAAATTATCCCTTCACGGCTTCAATAAATGATTGCATTGAAGCCACACCGAAGTACGCTTGTTAACTTGTCAGTTATTGAGATTACATGTTTCAGTGTCTTATATTGATTTCATATTTTGTTTAAAAGAAAAACTGTACATATATTTCAATGTTTTTCGTTTAATTTAAGTTGAGAAGTGAATATTTGTTTTAAAATTTAAGTGCTAATTATTTTATTTTCGTCTTTTGGAACTTAAAACACGAAAAACTGTCTCTTTTTTAATTTTGTTTATTTTATATTAATAGCAACACCAATTAAAACCATATATGAACGTATTTGTGTACAAATAAATTGTTATAGATCATAATGGGCCCGTCGTATCCCAGTGATAGTCTGAGACAGGTGTTGGAAACATTTGTCAGTGTGGTTAAATTAGGAAGCAATGGTAGCAAGAATTATTGTTTGGTAATTACAAAACGAGCTGCTAAAATGTTTGGTCGGAGTGCGGAAGATATGTGGATATCTATTTCAGCCGTTACATTTTAGATATTGATTGTTATGTTTGAATAACTTAAGCATGTATTCTGTTTCGTGTTTTATTTCTTTCCTACTATTGTTTTTATTTATACATTTGGATAATGTAATTTTATGTGTTTACTTTTGGTGGTTTATTAAAAATCGTTCCAGTAGCGTCCAATAGTATTTTTTCTCAATTCTAGGAAGATTCCTATAACAAGGTCTTTGTGAGTGATTTAACTTTTTTTTTTTATATCATATGGTGGCAAACGAGCAAGCGGCCACCCAAATCCGCCAAAATGGCGAAGCGACCGCTGCCCATAGACATTCGCAATAGCGGATGCGTTGCCTACCCTTGATCGACGGAGGAGGAGACGCACATAAAGAGGATATTTCCCCTTCCTATGCGTCTCCTGCACCATCAAATCCACGTTCCCTTCCCATCCTTTTCTAATAAAAGAAAGGGTGGGAAGGAAAAGGGACTAAAGTTGGGCATCCGGCACCACACTCATCAGACGAAACGCGGAATTGCTCCCACTTCACGCCTGTCTTCTGTGTGGTCGTGGTATTTCACCGGGCGAGCCGACCCATTCGTGCGAAGATGTTAAAGCGGGCTCTACCACTGTTATAAAAAAAAATTGTTGACTTATTTTTGGTTCTGATAATTTTAATCAGAACTACGTGCTTAAAGTTTGATAAGTTAAGCCCGATTTTTCACAATTTAGCGTTTGAATTTTTTTCATTATATAATCTTTAATATACTGACCAATAAATTAAAAGATTTAACTGCACTGTACAGTAAATCCGTTTAGGGGTAATGTGCAAAAACAAACGAGCATCGAGGCACTCGGAGAAATTAGCGACAAGTAAGAATATGAAAATGTAGCGATGTAAAAAGAGAATAAATTTTTTTCAAGCTGCATCTCCATAGACTTTCTCATTACTTACTGCAGAAAAATATAAAACAAAAAGGAGATTTCAATATTTCAAAAGGATCCATTTTTAATTCTTGCCTAGAAGAAAAGCAGTCAGAGTTTTTACCTGCTATCTAAAATGTATTCGTCTGTATTTGTGTGTGTGCAATACTTGTGATTTTCATCCAAGTAATGTTTTTGGAGAAAAAATTTAATGAGTAAATATCATTCTATTACTAATGTCTTAGAGCGGGCACACACCTTTAACTAAACTATCACACAACTGTCTGCGTTGTCGTTTGTTTCGCAGTCAATTCAACTTAGTTTTAGTTGCACAACTAAAAATTGAAAAGTGTGCTCAGGTCCATATAAGCTTACAGGAATCAAAGCGAGGCTAAACAGTTGTGCGATAGTTTAGTCAAAGGTGTGCGGGCGATCTTAATAAATATATCACGGTGTTCAGATAAATTATTATTACAGCATATTTCTATATTTAGTTGAATACCTTTGTTTGTGTGGTAAAATGGCGTGCGACGGCGTATCGATATGATTGTAATGAGGCACTGTAAAGTTGATTAGTCTGTAGCTTTACGGCCTCGCCTCGGTAAGTTCATCAGATATCGAGTGCATTTGTTGCGTGTGAAACTAGAATTCCATTTTGCACGAACTCTTAGCGCAGCTCCGAGACGGCTCTCAAACTCGAAGCCGACCCGATAAATCATTATTCGTTTAAAACATTCTAACGCTTCATTTTCCCGATCAGGCTATAAGATGCCGGTCCCCAGCGAAGTACTTTCTTAACAGCTCTTTTGTAATAAATCCTACGGAATGTTGTGTTACGACTCCAATAATACGAATCAGATTAAGTGGAAGGTGTATTGCCTTTTGTTTAACGTTCACGGCATTACTCTTGGTCGTAATTGATGTCTGCTGTAAGTACCGCACCCACACCCTATAGCTCACCGACCGCCGGCCGGTGACTCAAAGCGCACTGTTACAATATTTATTGCGATATCCTTATATCGTTTCTATGGTTTGCTTTTATCACAATTTATATTGACCACCTTTCGCCCGAATTAAAATTTCATAAAAGATCGTATCAGACTTCAACAAATTGAGTTTCTTCAAGTCTGTCTTTACAATTTATTCAATAAAAAATTAAATTTTTATCACAAATTCACCAAGCATTGTAAGCTACTATATGGAATTAGAGTTTAAAATCGTTTGAACACAAATGGTATGGATTTACAACGGAAGCTGCTAAGCCAGTCGAGTTTGGGATGTGCCCGAGGGAGGCATTGGAACAAGATTCACGGGCTATGCCACGCTAAAGGTTAGTTAATGGCAAATCCCATTCCTCGCGTTTACTTAAAGCTGGAGACACGTGGGAACAAAAGGGTAAGTCATTCATTTAGGCAAACTATCATACAAATATTATTGTTTGAATAAAGGAGTTGTTTGAATAATTCTCTATAAGAGATTTTAGATACGCAGCGGATGAATAAAATGAACGCTAAACGAGGACGTTGTGACTAAAAAGAGAACTGGTGTACTTGAGATAAAAGAGAAGAAACTCCATAAGCTTCTAACCTCAACCCAGAAGAATTAGAAAGTTATAGGCGTCGCGCTTTTGTTGATCACTTAAGAATGTGATTTAATATTTAAATAACATTTCGCTTGTCTTTACTGATACACCTGTTCAGATTTCCTGACAAAAGTTAAAATTGAAAGAACATAAAAGTCCTCGTAGATTTCAAAATAAAAACGACCACAAAAGAACCTTGTTGATTGATACCAAAGCTGTTTGCGTTTTTATAACGGTGTAGCTGAATGCAGTCGTTTTATAACTGTCGAATTCCACCGGCAACGGATTACGATGAGGCGTTGAGTTACTGAATGGACGATGGCAACAAATAGTGTAGTAATTCCAAAGAGTTTTGAATACAGTCCAATACTATTTCGGTCTCGAATGCTGATCTTTGGCTTTTGTTTTGTTTCGTTGTCAGATCGCTAGCGGATAGAATGGTTCAATGTAGGCGCGGAGACATAAAGGGAATTGTTTCAATATCTTCAATGTAACGAAGCCAAGATTTATGTTTCGTTTAAAACTTTTCATATAGTTTGTTACAAATACTACAAATTTTATTTTAAAAAGTTGACGATCAAAATACCTAGAAATTATGCAGAGGCTATGTCTAGTAAAAAAATATTTGTAAAATGTTAAAAGAAAAACTACTATACGATTTCTTCTTTTGTTTTGTCAAGTGTTAAGTTTGCTGGGTGAATTTACTCAAATCCAAGGCTCTGGACAAAATTTATTAGATGTGCATTTGCATTGCATTTTCTATAAATGGGCTATAGGCTGATATTGACAATTTAAAGACTATTCAGATTTATATTGTTGCGTCACTTCACTTGCAGTATATGTATGGCAGCTATGTCGGGTGCCACTGAATCTCAATAATGAATGCATTGTCCGTCAGCTCGCAGCGATCACGCTGAAGACTATTTTTGTTCAAAACCTGTCGGCGTCTGTCAGAGAACAGAGTGCAGAAGAGACGCTGTTGTTACTTAAAGATTTTTGTTACCCATCTATCTTTTTTTTAAATAAATTTTAAAGTTAGGTAATGATTAACTTAAAAACACTCAGGGTGGAAATCTGTGGTATTGCAAAAGATATGTATAGTTTAAATAAAAATTGTATTGCTACAAATTAAAATATGATGAATTGGTTTTATAACTTGCTAAAATTAATATTTGTTAAATTCTCCTTACATTTTTAAGACAACATGGAGATAGCTACCATTGTTCTTCTTAACCAGTGCGTTACAAATGTTCGTTTAATTACCCATACTTTTAGCAATGTATAACAAAAAAAGGACCGGTTCTCGTGAATTCAAAGCAATTATCATTTGTCCGATATCGAAATACGTGTATTGTTATTATTTAACTGCTGGTCAACCGTTTTAAATAACCGTAAAATTATATGAATACTCCATATTATTGAGTTAAAATTAATCAAACTAAATTTGTTGCAAAATTTCAAATAAACAAATCGCGTTTTATAAAAGAAATGTAACTCACATTAACATTAAACATACACGAAAACTACTTTTACGTTTTTATTAAGTTTTTTCTTTTTAATGCATTGATAATTATTTTATGATTCACACAACTCTACAGTTCTCCTGTTCTTCTATGCGCCAACATGAATGAAGACACATTTGCCAACGACAGGGGATCCTGCGGAGTTATTTGATTTATTCCGAGCTCAGACTATTGAAAACTTGCATCAGGGATCCTTTATTAATAGTAATCATCTTGCCGCGCGTACGAGTAACTTAATTGCTTTTTTAATCACCGTAGTCTTAAGTTTTAAAGTGGAGTCGTTTTTGTTGAATTAATTCAATTTGTTTTTGAATTAAATTACAATTTACTGGTCGTTTTAACAAATTTTATGTAAACCTACCTTTATTTATTTGTCTTAAGTATACATGCCGAAAAATTCCTTTAGCATTTGACTCCATATTTATAGTTACAAAATAATATTTTCTTAACATATCCAAGTTATCTATACTTATAAGTATGTATTGATTACACGATAGACATCAGTTCGGAGACCTTATGACCGCACGACATAATGATGTGGTTAGAAGCAAGTACGACCTAGGTCGTCTGATCACGTTTGTAAACATGATTGATTTGGCCTAATGTAACCTAGGGCATAAACCGTGACCGAGGTAGTGCTTATGACCTTTACAATAGTATTTTATATAATGCTAGCTGTTGCTCGCGACTTTATTGGCGAAATTAAAAAAATATAGCCTATATTACTCACAGATAAATTACCTTTCTAACGGTGAAAGAATTTTTAAAATGGGCCCAGTAGTTAATGAGTTATTTCAATACATACAAAAATACAAAAATAAAAATCTTTCCTTTTTATAATATTAGTATAGAATAGTATAGACTATGGGATCTTTTTTAAATATTACTTCTGTGTTTATAAACTTCTTAATTAACCGAAATTGATCAGTCACACACAGTAAAACAATCAATTAATATTTTAACACAATCTTAATAAGATTTACTCCAAAGTGTTTTATTTTAACTAATTAATGCAGAATCTCTCTTACCTTTGTTTGACATTGCTGAACGGCCAATGACCTTGTCTGAGTCTGTAATACAAACTCCAAATTGATGTGTGAGTTACCGTATTCAATTAATAATTCAGGGATGTTTATACTCTAGTACAGGCAATTAAACTAAAACACACCACCAAATGTAAAGAAATAAATTCTATTAGCTGTATATAAAACGCAGTAAGTTTTTTTTTTAATGTTAAGGCGTAAATATTTTTTTGATAAAAATAAAATTTACACTTCACCATTCTCAGTTTTCAACAAGATTTGTCAAATACGTTGGTTAAATTTTAATGCACATAATGTAAATATCCCTATTTTGTATTCGCGGTCGCACTCTCGAATATAGACCTACCAAGAAATCGATCTATGGCTCCCCATGCTTCGACATTAGTCGGCGCGTCGTGCTGTCGCGTCGCTTCCAAGATCTTGCAATTTGTAAAATATTTGGAATAGAACTGTCGGCGGCCACCAACGAATCTCCAAAGAAACACGGCCCCCGCGGCCGGCGAACATGTTTCGCAATCAATAACCTTTTTTAGCGAACAATCCCAGGGAGTATTATATCGTTTATGGACTTTAAAAGCTGTTTAGAGCTTTTGAGAAATAATCTTTTTCTGTTAAACTTAATGCAGATCGATATCGTATTTGTAACTCGCTTGTTTTATTTAAAGAAATTAAAACAGTTTGCGTCGTTTATCGAATATAAGTATATGATGTGCAACTGGTAAATAATTTTAAGTAAATTATTTTTTAATTATGTAATTTTTGGTTTGTTTTAGCAATACAATATAGTAGAAAAACTTATCCAATTAAATTATTTCATCAGCTTTTAGTACGAATGCTTTAAACAACAAAGTAAACACGTGAACTAATTGTTAACCATAAACTTAAAAGCATGCACTGTGTAATGGAAACATATGAAAAAAGTTAATCACATGTCTTCACGTCGTGGACAGCATAAAACACGGCAATGTAAAACACCCGGCTATTAAATTGAGCCATATTTATCAAGCTCGTCATGGTAACAATTCGCCAATGCTTATAAGAATGAGCCATAATAGTACGCCAACGCCATAACGGACATCGTTCGACATGTTAAGCGCCCAGCTTGTTAGTCGATCCACTTTCATGTAAGTATGAGTCCGAAGGGAAAAAAATCAGGGCTTTTTATACTACAAAACTGTATGTCGCGGGTGGTCTCCACTCAGACATTTCAATAATGACGGGCTCTCTGACATAATGTGGCCGCTCTTTACAAAACAGACATAAAAAAATGAATTGCAGGAATCCGGTGTAATACATACAAGTCAAAGACAAATACAATCATATTCTTAGACCTGTACTTCCGTGAAATTCATTGCGTAATCCCAACACAATAGAAATACGAAGTCGTAAAACATTATTAGCCTTCTCTAATAAACTCGCCGACCTCACTAAAAGCGGTGCGATCAGGTAACCAAAAGTATTTATGGGAAAATTATGTTTGTTTTATGCAGATATTTTTGACGAACCACTATTTGGGGTTGAATGCTTTATACTTGAGATTTTTCTTTGATTATAAAATTATGTAGGTAGTAAATGTCAAAGTTTATTACCATTGCTTATGTTTTAATGCTCCAAAAAACATTTCTTAGACAATTTCCCTGTTTTCTTATGAAATGAATAACACAAAAAGATTACTAGCAGAGCGTGGTTTCGATCCACGGACCTCTGGGTTATGGGCCCAGCACGCTTCCACTGCGCCACTCTGCTCTTGTCAACGATGCCGAAATTACTTTACGTATTCAAGTTTTAGCAGGTAGTAATACGAAAACTGATGGGAATTATCTATAGGACAATATCATGCGTAAAATAGTAGAGCAAATATTTTTAGAGAAATTACGCTGAGAACAACAATACGGTATGACAAACATAATATTTACAGTTACATTCGCGTTTTTCATAGCTTGAACATTAGCATGAATATAAACCATACAATAAATACAAAATATGTTGTTGTTCAAATAATTCAAAACAGACTTTACATAATTTTAAGAATTAATTGAGTTCCAATACCGTTAATAGATAATTGTAGACTATAAAGTCTCATTATTTTAAATGTCTGCGAATTTACGAAGGAAACGCTTTAGGCTGACCAGAAGTAGTAATCGTTAATGGCGTCTTTGTCCAGAACAATTTAAGTGTAAGAAAATAATTTACACTTTGAATAGAACATTCTTCAAGGGAAGAATATAATCGGAAGTGATTTTTAATAATTGATCATCTTTATAGACTAATAAATTTTCTGCAAATATCTTTTTTAAATGATTTATAAACAAAATGTTAGATTACGAAAGAATTTTATTTAATAGAATTCTTTAATCTATATCTATATCTATATCTATATCTATATCTATATCTATATCTATATCTATACTAATATTATAAAGAGGAAAACTTTGTATTTTTGTATTTTTGTATTTTTGTATTTTTGTATTTTTGTATTTTTGTATGTATTGAAATAACTCAAAAACTACTGGGCCGATTTAAAAAAATCTTTCACCGTTAGAAAGGTAATTTATCTGTGAGTAACATAGGCTATATTTTATTATTACTAATGTTTAGGAACTATTAATAAACAGCGTGTTTCTGGACGCCGGCGTTAAAAATTCACTAAACTTTAACTTTTCTCGGCTTACGCTGCCTAAACCGTTAGAGGTATATAAAAATAATGTATGAAAGAATTGTAGATCTTAAAAAGTTCTACAGAAAAGTCCGCGATAGCATATATCTTTAACGGTTTTCTTACAATAACCACTTTTGTGTTTACAAAATGAATTTAAAAATTCTACGCTATTTGCAGCGTTCTTTTATTGGTTTCAATATTAATCCTTATCCAAATAAATGCGTTTGTTATCAGGAGAATTTAATGTAGAATAAAATTGTTCTTCACAGTATTTAAATTGGACTAATAGTTTAGAAGATATCGCGAACACAAACAATAAGGGTAATCGAAAAATCAGCTTACAAGCTACCGGGCTTAGAAATTTGGAATCTTGCATCGGTAGATTTCTGTTATTACGTAGATTACTACTAAGTTAATACTTTTGGTAATAGGTTGAAAAAAAGGGCGAACGTGATAGGTTATATTTGTAATTTCACGCGGGCGAAGTCAAGAGCAACAGCTAGTAATGTATAAAATAACAACCCCTTTGTTGAGACAAAATTACTTTTTCTTTTAGTTGCCAGACATTGAAAGATAATATATAAAGAACAAAGTTTTGGATTTTTGTATGTATTGAAATAACTCAAAAACTGATGGGCCGATTTAAAAAATTCTTTCACCGTTAGAAAGGTAATTTATCTGTGAGTAACATAGGCTAAATTTAATATAATTTTAATAACAGCAGACTAAAATGGTTCGTCTCTAAATTACTTTTGTTTATGATTTTCTTGGCCATGTCATATTTTGTACGTAATCTGATCCATCTAATGAGTTGGGGAGGTTTTTTGCAGCTGACAGACGCTCCAACTTTGTTTAGACTGTATCAGTTTCTGAGCAGATGTCATGTTACCTTGCGGCGTTATACATAAACAAAACTTTCATCATGTTGCAAAAGAAACATATAATATACATTATTAAATTACTGGCTGTTGCTCGCGACTTCGCCCGCGTGAAATTAAAAAAATATAGCCTATGTTACAGATAAATTACCTTTCGAATGGTGAAAGAATTTTTGAAATCGGCCCAGTAGTTTTTACGTGAATCGAATACATAGAAAAATCCAAAAATAGAAATCTTTCCTCTTTATAATATTAGTATAGATTACAGTAAATAGTAATATATAAATAGCAAATATTCTCTACTAATATTATAAAGAACAAAGTTTTGGATTTTTGTATGTATTGAAATAACTTAAAAATTACCGGGCAGATTTCAAAAATTCTTCCACCAAACAGCTACGTTATCACAGAGTAACATAGGCTAAATTTAATATAATTTTAATAACAGCAGACTAAAATGGTTCGTCTCTAAATTACTTTTGTTTATGATTTTCTTGGCCATGTCATATTTTGTACGTAATCTGATCCATCTAATGAGTTGGGGAGGTTTTTTGCAGCTGACAGACGCTCCAACTTTGTTTAGACTGTATCAGTTTCTGAGCAGATGTCATGTTACCTTGCGGCGTTATACATAAACAAAACTTTCATCATGTTGCAAAAGAAACATATAATATACATTATTAAATTACTGGCTGTTGCTCGCGACTTCGCCCGCGTGAAATTAAAAAAATATAGCCTATGTTACAGATAAATTACCTTTCGAATGGTGAAAGAATTTTTGAAATCGGCCCAGTAGTTTTTACGTGAATCGAATACATAGAAAAATCCAAAAATACAAATCTTTCCTCTTTATAATATTAGTATAGATTACAGTAAATAGTAATATATAAATAGCAAATATTCTCTACTAATATTATAAAGAACAAAGTTTTGGATTTTTGTATGTATTGAAATAACTTAAAAATTACCGGGCAGATTTCAAAAATTCTTCCACCAAACAGCTACGTTATCACAGAGTAACATAGGCTAAATTTAATATTTATTATTATACTATTTTCAATTCTTCGTAATCCTTTGTTATGAAGAATAAATTTCATTTATTCTTATTTTTTACAATGAATCAAAATATTTCAGTAGCGTTATTAAATTCTAATGATTAATATTTAAAAGTTGCTTCGTATAAAAAGCTCCGTTAGGATAACAATAACTATTCTATTTTTTTAATTAGAAGCCCTACACTTACGACACACTTTGGGCTATATATTTTCTCGCTATTAAACTAAGGTAATAAATAAATTGAAAAAAAAAAAAAAAAAAAAAAAAAAAAAAAAAAAAAAAAAAAAAAAAAAAAAAAAAAAAAAAAAAAAAAAAACTAAATGTGGGAAAGGGACCATAAACTACAAGCTGCCAACATCAAGGAAGCAAGGTTGCCATGGTTTGTCATCTGTCATGTCATCATTTTGACATTTGCAATTGATAATTTGACAAATGTAAACAATAAAATATAATTTTCATCATTTCATGTGGATAAAGCCGCACGGGAACAGCTAGTTTTAAATAGAGCTTAAATTCTATAACGTAAACATCTAATTGTATTATACGTATACGAAATCGTTATTACAATACGACTGTTACTTGGTTAAATATAATTTTAATAACAGCAGACTAAAATGGTTCGTCTCTAAATTACTTTTGTTTATGATTTTCTTGGCCATGTCATATTTTGTACGTAATCTGATCCATCTAATGAGTTGGGGAGGTTTTTTGCAGCTGACAGACGCTCCAACTTTGTTTAGACTGTATCAGTTTCTGAGCAGATGTCATGTTACCTTGCGGCGTTATACATAAACAAAACTTTCATCATGTTGCAAAAGAAACATATAATATACATTATTAAATTACTGGCTGTTGCTCACGACTTCGCCCGCGTGAAATTAAAAAATATAGCCTATGTTACAGATAAATTACCTTTCTAATGGTGAAAGAATTTTTGAAATCGGCCCAGTAGTTTTTACGTGAATCGAATACATAGAAAAATCCAAAAATAGAAATCTTTCCTCTTTATAATATTAGTATAGATTACAGTAAATAGTAATATATAAATAGCAAATATTCTCTACTAATATTATAAAGAACAAAGTTTTGGATTTTTGTATGTATTGAAATAACTTAAAAATTACCGGGCAGATTTCAAAAATTCTTCCACCAAACACCTACGTTATCACTGAGTAACATAGGCTAAATTTAATATAATTTTTATTTCCACACAGACGAAGACGCGAGCAACAGCTAGAAATGTATAAAATAACAACCCCTTTGTTGAGACAAAATTACTTTTTCTTTTAGTTGCCAGACATTGAAAGATAATATATAAAGAACAAAGTTTTGGATTTTTGTATGTATTGAAATAACTTAAAAATTACCGGGCAGATTTCAAAAATTCTTCCACCAAACAGCTACGTTATCACTGAGTAACATAGGCTAAATTTAATATAATTTTAATAACAGCAGACTAAAATGGTTCGTCTCTAAATTACTTTTGTTTATGATTTTCTTGGCCATGTCATATTTTGTACGTAATCTGATCCATCTAATGAGTTGGGGAGGTTTTTTGCAGCTGACAGACGCTCCAACTTTGTTTAGACTGTATCAGTTTCTGAGCAGATGTCATGTTACCTTGCGGCGTTATACATAAACAAAACTTTCATCATGTTGCAAAAGAAACATATAATATACATTATTAAATTACTGGCTGTTGCTCGCGACTTCGCCCGCGTGAAATTAAAAAAATATAGCCTATGTTACAGATAAATTACCTTTCGAATGGTGAAAGAATTTTTGAAATCGGCCCAGTAGTTTTTACGTGAATCGAATACATAGAAAAATCCAAAAATACAAATCTTTCCTCTTTATAATATTAGTATAGATTACAGTAAATAGTAATATATAAATAGCAAATATTCTCTACTAATATTATAAATGTGAAATTTAGATTGATGGGTCTTTGTTAGAGTTTGTTGTCTAAAGCTGAACGTATCTGGATTAAATTTGACATAGGTGTAGAACATAGTCTAGAAGAACATATAGGCCACTTACTTTTGTTTTTATTTTCTAATTCTGCGCGCACGGATTCGTGGGCAAAAGCTAGTCATTTATAAAATAACGAAAATGTATCCGAGCTTCTGTGCAATATGTTGTTTCTTTGGAAATACATAATACTTCATAGTAATATTATAAAAGTGAAATTTAGATTGATGGATCTTTGTTAGAGTTTGTTGTCTAAAGCTGAACGTATCTGGATTAAATTTGACATAGGTGTAGAACATAGTCTAGAAGAACATATAGGCCACTTACTTTTGTTTTTATTTTCTAATTCTGCGCGCACGGATTCGTGGGCAAAAGCTAGTCATTTAATAAAATAAATGTTTATTTTATTATAATAATTCTGTTTTCTTTTTGAATGCTTTTGAATACTTAACATTTTCCATAACTTATATTAGAATGGAAATAGAATGCAAATAAATAAAAATAAAAAAAACATCAAAAACCTGTTGCGCCAACCCTACGGGATTAGGATAAGGAGAAAGATGATGAAGATATTAGAATGGAAATAGCAAATAAATAAAAATAAAAAAAAAAAAAAAAAAAAAAAAAAAAAAAAAAAAAAAAAAAAAAAAAAAAAAAAAAAAAAAAAAAAAAAAAAAAAAAAAAAAAAAAAAAAAAAAAAAAAAAAAAAAAAAAAAAAAAAAAAAAAAAAAAAAAAAAAAAAAAAAAAAAAAAAAAAAAAAAAAAAAAAAAAAAAAAAAAAAAAAAAAAAAAAAAAAAAAAAAAAAAAAAAAAAAAAAAAAAAAAAAAAAAAAAAAAAAAAAAAAAAAAAAAAAAAAAAAAAAAAAAAAAAAAAAAAAAAAAAAAAAAAAAAAAAAAAAAAAAAAAAAAAAAAAAAAAAAAAAAAAAAAAAAAAAAAAAAAAAAAAAAAAAAAAAAAAAAAAAAAAAAAAAAAAAAAAAAAAAAAAAAAAAAAAAAAAAAAAAAAAAAAAAAAAAAAAAAAAAAAAAAAAAAAAAAAAAAAAAAAAAAAAAAAAAAAAAAAAAAAAAAAAAAAAAAAAAAAAAAAAAAAAAAAAAAAAAAAAAAAAAAAAAAAAAAAAAAAAAAAAAAAAAAAAAAAAAAAAAAAAAAAAAAAAAAAAAAAAAAAAAAAAAAAAAAAAAAAAAAAAAAAAAAAAAAAAAAAAAAAAAAAAAAAAAAAAAAAAAAAAAAAAAAAAAAAAAAAAAAAAAAAAAAAAAAAAAAAAAAAAAAAAAAAAAAAAAAAAAAAAAAAAAAAAAAAAAAAAAAAAAAAAAAAAAAAAAAAAAAAAAAAAAAAAAAAAAAAAAAAAAAAAAAAAAAAAAAAAAAAAAAAAAAAAAAAAAAAAAAAAAAAAAAAAAAAAAAAAAAAAAAAAAAAAAAAAAAAAAAAAAAAAAAAAAAAAAAAAAAAAAAAAAAAAAAAAAAAAAAAAAAAAAAAAAAAAAAAAAAAAAAAAAAAAAAAAAAAAAAAAAAAAAAAAAAAAAAAAAAAAAAAAAAAAAAAAAAAAAAAAAAAAAAAAAAAAAAAAAAAAAAAAAAAAAAAAAAAAAAAAAAAAAAAAAAAAAAAAAAAAAAAAAAAAAAAAAAAAAAAAAAAAAAAAAAAAAAAAAAAAAAAAAAAAAAAAAAAAAAAAAAAAAAAAAAAAAAAAAAAAAAAAAAAAAAAAAAAAAAAAAAAAAAAAAAAAAAAAAAAAAAAAAAAAAAAAAAAAAAAAAAAAAAAAAAAAAAAAAAAAAAAAAAAAAAAAAAAAAAAAAAAAAAAAAAAAAAAAAAAAAAAAAAAAAAAAAAAAAAAAAAAAAAAAAAAAAAAAAAAAAAAAAAAAAAAAAAAAAAAAAAAAAAAAAAAAAAAAAAAAAAAAAAAAAAAAAAAAAAAAAAAAAAAAAAAAAAAAAAAAAAAAAAAAAAAAAAAAAAAAAAAAAAAAAAAAAAAAAAAAAAAAAAAAAAAAAAAAAAAAAAAAAAAAAAAAAAAAAAAAAAAAAAAAAAAAAAAAAAAAAAAAAAAAAAAAAAAAAAAAAAAAAAAAAAAAAAAAAAAAAAAAAAAAAAAAAAAAAAAAAAAAAAAACATTACCTGTGAGGAGACGTTCGCTTTTCAGAGCTAAGGGTTAAAGAGTGCAAGTTGGTCTAATGATCACTGACCTTCGAAAAAAGCTGGCTTTAGAAGAATAAAAACAAGACGTAGATTCCGAAATGGGCTTAAACGGAAATGCCGTAAAAAAGAACAAGACTAGTATAACTATAAAATGGTCTGCTTAAACAATTCATGTTCAGTCCGTAAATTCGATTGGCATATTGAAATAAATTGCTTGTAATCTTATACCCAAACAACCAGAAAACAACCGAATGAGCAATATCGGGTTACCTCTGAGCGGACCCACTTTTGCTTTCTTTTTGTAATCTTTGTCTTTCGATTTCAAAAGCAATCCCATATTTATGGGCATTGATAACATCGCATTCTGTGTACCTTTTTTGTGATCGTAAATCATCAATTTAGCATTAGCCTCTAATACGGATTAATTTGATTTTTAAAATTATTGCTTTCTAAAACATTTTATGATTTTTGATCTCTATATGGAAGTCAATAACTGGCATTAGTTTCACTAATTATGATCTTTTACGGCGGCAATTTGGTTTTATTGCTTTGAATCAATTTGAAATCTCTCATATATCAATTTATAGCTCGACGTAAGTTTATTGTAAGCCAAATATATTATAGACTATAAAATGGTCTGCTTAAACAATTCATGTTCAGTCCGTAAATTCGATTGGCATATTGAAATAAATTGCTTGTAATCTTATACCCAAACAACCAGAAAACAACCGAATGAGCAATATCGGGTTACCTCTGAGCGGACCCACTTTTGCTTTCTTTTTGTAATCTTTGTCTTTCGATTTCAAAAGCAATCCCATATTTATGGGCATTGATAACATCGCATTCTGTGTACCTTTTTTGTGATCGTAAATCATCAATTTAGCATTAGCCTCTAATACGGATTAATTTGATTTTTAAAATTATTGCTTTCTAAAACATTTTATGATTTTTGATCTCTATATGGAAGTCAATAACTGGCATTAGTTTCACTAATTATGATCTTTTACGGCGGCAATTTGGTTTTATTGCTATTGGAACATTTACTATTGGTGAACAGAAACACACGGCTCCGGCGGATTGTAAAGAAATGATTATAGCGGACTATAATCCTAAGTAATAAAGAACGATGGCCAAAATTAAGTCGACTTATAACAGCATAATTTTCTAATCACCAATCTAATAGCTTTAATAGATGAACTATAAATTAAATGAATAAACACAATCTTCAACATTTCTATTTAAATTATACTTATAATTCGTTGTAATTCTGTTTCGGTCGAAGAATTTTACTACGTTACAAATTTTGTACAATGGATCAATTTCTGAGGCGAATGGGAAATAGGCTGCCTTCATTAGGGATTTTTTATATGGTCAAAGAATGGAAACGAACCAAAATGTAACCCTATGACCACTAACATACGCAACTATCAGAAAAAAAACATTACCTGTGAGGAGACGTTCGCTTTTCAGAGCTAAGGGTTAAAGAGTGCAAGTTGGTCTAATGATCACTGACCTTCGAAAAAAGCTGGCTTTAGAAGAATAAAAACAAGACGTAGATTCCGAAATGGCCTTAAACGGAAATGCCGTAAAAAAGAACAAGACTAGTATAACTATATTAAAATTTCTAGAAGAGCAAGAAAACTTCTATAAAGTGTTGTTTGCAAAATTTTATTGCTTCTCATAAAGAAGAATAGTTTTGCTAACGCGTCCATCTGAATAACCAAGGAAAATAAGGATTACCTCGACCGTTAAATTTACGACTTGTCCCAAGGAAAGCCATGTCCTCCCAAGATCTCTTTTTATAATTTATTTGATTTGTTACGGCCGCACGTCCCTTCTGTTGTCGTGAATGTAATGCTAGCTAGCCCTTGGATTAAATAATACATTCTTAGAAAAGCTAGCTAAATAAGAAACAAAACTATATTTTTCGTCAAAATAACAGTAACTTTTTTTTTATAATATTAGGTGGCAAACGAGCAAGCGGCCACCTGAATCCACCGAAATGTAAAGCGATCGCTGCCAATAAACATCCACAATTACAGATGCGTTGCCTACCCCTAAATGGACGGAGGAGGAGACGCACATAAAGAGGACATTTCCCCTTCCTATGCGTCTCCTCCACCGTCAAATCCACTTTTCCTTCCCATCCTTTCCTCTTAAGAAAAGGGTGGAAAGGGAAAAGGACTAAAATTAGGCCTAAAACTAAATTATTTCTAATTTGTATGTAATAAATAAATAAAATAATAAAATATAATTGTAATGTAATAAATAAAGAAAAAAAATCATATGTTTGACTTTCAGATCCTGTTTCTAAAGGTTTCTTAAATGCGGTTATCTTTAATGTTATGCTGACACTTTCTTGTTATATTTTTCAATCGCTTGAAATAAAAGAATACACGGGTCTTTATCGTGGTTATAAAATTAAGCCATTTCCTGAAAAGAAATGTATGAAGTAGCTGATTATGGCAACATTATGGTATTACAAAATATCATGAATTTTGTCAAGTGGACGTCGTAATCTCCGTCATAATGACGCGGCCACGTCCAATCTTTTCGGATGGGAACTGTGCTCACAGTGTGTAAAATTTATGGAAATTGCATTTCCACATTATGTCCGACAAGAGGGTGAATTCTAAGATGAAAAAAAACGTTTTCTTTTATAGTATTGGTTACAATGCACTTTTTATAACATTTTTGTCAAATATCAATAATTCGTTTAGTACATTTTGAAGAAAACTTTAGTCTCTCGTTTAATAACGTTCGTGGAAAACCATTCTTCATATAAAATTATAATTATATGCTTACTTCAGAGTAAAATCTAAATGCAATTTAAAATGTAAGAGAAACTTATTTAGTAAATAAACCATGACTTATTAAACTTTGCCGCTGAAGAGAAATATATTCTAGAGAAGGTAAAAAATTAACAAGGAAGTATTACGGCGTTGCAATCCCTTTAAAGTTATAACAGGATCATAAACACAAAGATCCTTGGGGCCAGCTCCGTAGTAATAAAAGGAAACTTCATTAAAGTTAGCCCAAGATAGAGACCAAGTAACACTGGACCTGGCAGCTACCGGCGTACTCAACACTTGTGATACAACGTAGATGCTCTAAAATATCAAAATTCAACGTATTCAGTAACGGCTTCCATTATTTCAATACTAATACATTAATCGAGAACTTTCTATTGCGTTTCTGTTTGAATTTTATTACGGTCTCTTACTATTAACATTTTGGAGTTTTCATTGTTCAATATTTCGTGACATTTTACAACTTTAATACGATGCTAAAGTTTGTGCAAAATTATAATTTAAGGCATATTTCTTATCGATAGTACGTTTGGAAATTAATTGTTTAACTGTTAAAATCTATACTAATATTTCTATTTCTATACTATTATAATAAAGCGTAAACACACACTTCTTTGTTGCCTAAGATGTCAGCAACTACAGCATATTTTTGAATAATTCTTTTTTTAATGAAAAGCTCTACACTTACGTCATGCTTTAGGCTATATATCTTCACGCCATTAAACTTAGGGGGTAAATATTTTGAAAAAACCCTAATGTGGGAAAGAGACCATAAGTTGCTGCCAACAACAAGAAAGAAAGATTGCTAAGGTTTGTCATGTCATGTCATGTCATGTCATGTCATGTCATTTTGACATTTGCTATTGATAATTTGACAAATGTAAACAACAAAATAAAATTTTCATAATTTCATGCGGATGAAGCCGCACGGAAACAGCTAGTAATATAATAAAGCGTAAACACACACTTCTTTGTTGCCTAAGATATCAGCAATTACAGCATATTTTTCAATAATTCTTTTTTTAATAAAAAGCCCTACACTTACGTCACGCTTTAGGCTATATATTTTCACGCCATTAAACTAAGGGGGTAAATATTTTGGATAAAAACCCTAATGTGGGAAAGAGACTATAAGTTGCTGCCAACATCAAGGAAGCGAGATTGCCATAATTGGTATTTTGACATTTGCAATTGAGAATTTGACAGATGTAAACAATAAAATAAAGTTATTAATTTCATGTGGATGAAGCCGCAAGGGAACAGCTAGTTGTTTATAAAATACTCAAAACAGATTCCTATATTAATTCAAAAATATAACTCAAATATTTAATACAAAAAGCACATTATAACTATACAACAGTAACATTGAACAAACTTAAAAAAGAAATATAAAATTCACCCGCCAGTATTTGCGTAAAGTTTACCCTTTACAATCAAAAATGCAAAATGCTAGCTGTTTTGTTTATATTCTATGAATGCGAAAAATGTAAAACTCATTTCAGCAAAAATAATATGAAAAATGTTAAATAAGGAGAGATGGCTGTTCTTACAGCGGTGTTATAGTTCCATCTTCTTAACTGTACGGCTCTGTGCACAGAGTAATGCATCACGTAAGATTTATTTAGATAAAAATTATACTGAAACTTAAAACAAATTTATAACTCAACTTTTATTAAACTTAATTTCCTCAGGTTGTCATAATGAAGATATGTCCTTGTTTATATACATATTTGAACCCCTTAATTTTAAAACAATTTTAACAAACAAAAAAGTGATAAAACCCTGTCATAAACGTTATTTTAAAGCAATTTTTAACGTACTTTAATATGTTTCCTGTGTAATTTTAATAACTATCTTGTGTAGGCCCATTTTATAAATTACTACAAATAAAAGATCATTTTGTGAACGTAAACTGAATAAATTTAGCAAAAGTAATAATGGTTATTTTGTGCTTTTAAATAAATTAAATTACGCATGGCGCAGTTCAAAACAGATATAAAATCGAAAAAGCGATTGTTCCTGTCGATAATAAGCCTCTGAAGTTTATGACTCTGTGTAATAGTACGAGGAACAAAATGAATGAAATAAAAATGCCGAGTCAAGAAGAAATAAACGAAAGTATGCATTATTATAATTTCGAATAGGACTGTTCAAGATATTTCTCTTGGGTATTAAGTTTAGTAAATTGCCGCTATTGAAATTCATTAATACATTCATACTAAAAAAAAAACGATTCTTGCCTGCCAATAGAAAACATAGTTTTGTTTAGTTCATTATTGATATGAAACATGTAAGTTGATTATTATTAGAACTAATTTTAAGATCAACACTTAAAGTATTATAAATAGTATAAGAGGACAACTTAAAAAAAAACAGTGAACGAGAATAAATTGCTTTTGAAAAAATCCGCTTCAATAATGGAATTTTAAACCAAGCTCTTCCCTCGAACGAGAAGATAACCATAATCCACGTGTAAACGGCTTATTTTACAATGGTTTTTATATCAAAGGATACATATCTCTACTCGACCAGTACAAGATAACTTTTTAACCACATACAATTTTTTACCATAATTGCCATTTAATATACTAATCCACCATGTGACACGTTCTAATATGCAATGTAAAATTACACATAATTACTTAGTATCTAGTCGTTTTCTTTTCTTTTTGCTTCCATAAGCAACCAAGATTGTGATAATACTAGCTTTCAACCGCGACTCCGTCCGCGTGGTATTAAAAAAACAAAAGTTGGTAGCCTAAGTGTTCTTCCAGACTATGCTCTATTTCTATACCAAATTTCAACGAGATCCGTTCAGCTGCTTAGGCTACAAACTCTAACAAACATCCATCCGTCCATCCATCTAAACTTTCGCATTTATAATATTAGTATGATAGTAAGAAGTAAGATTAATTCAGAAGAAAACATTAATTTATACTATTATCATACAAAAGTAATACGAAACAAAAGCGCAACGTACACAGTCGCTATCGCAGAGCTTTTTGTTTCAACAAGAGACCTAATTAGAAGTGTCCGGAGTAAGTAACACTTCCGAGTTATGCGCTTAGTATTGCAGAATGTATATCGTAAACTTGTACAAGTGCATACAGGAATAAGTAAAACAACTAAAGCACTGTAGAGCTAAATATTTTCCAAATAAAATGATTCATTGTGTTTTTGTTAATGCCATTAAAACATTAAAAAGTAATAAACATCTGCTATCTACAAACCAAACAAAATAAATTAAAAATACACACACAAGATGTTTTTTATGCAGAATTTAAAACAATATAACAATTTAAACGAAAATTCAAATTAGTTGTAATAAAAAAAAACATTAAAACGCTCGTTGCGAAAAACGATTATCGTAACTTAAATTTTATTGAAAAGTTTACAACAAATTAAGCGTTAGATGTCAATAATTATTGAAAGGTGAGATTTCAAGACTATAAATTATCTATTATATTGCTATATCTAATAGCTTTTAGCAACAATTTGCATGATTTAACTCGATTTTTTATTAAATGCCAAGTCCTTGTGAAATATTTTAAACTAGTTTCGCCCGCGTCACCGTCCGCGTGGGATTAAAAAAAAACACAAAACTAAGTAGCCTATACCTTCTTCCAAAGTATCCTTTACATCTATGCCAAATTTCATCGAGATCCGTTCAGCAGTTTAGGCAACAAACTAACTCTAACAAACATCCATCCATTCTTCTAAACTTTCGCATTTCAAATAGTAGTAAGATACATTGTTATTAACATTTTTTTTTAAATAATGTTAACTGTGAGATATATCCCGTTAATGTTTAGTTGTTTATTACACGACCTTAACTCGTGTTATAACATAATTCTAAAGTATCTAAGTCAGTTTTTTTGATTTTACTATTAGGTATTCTTATTATTTAAAATATCTAAATCATTTCAAAACATAATGAAAAAAAGTACATCACATAGCAGATAAGAAAACAAGAGAACTTAGATTTCGATATAACGAATCTTCGTCTATCTCGACAGATGGTAGATCCCATTTACTGGTTTGGCAATTTTCAATCGTTCAATTGCGGACCTTGACCTTTGAAAGCAGATTCATTTTACGAGACCACATTGAACCCTTCAGTATTGTCTACGTTCGCGTGGCTGTCATCGGCTGGCCATAAACTGTCGACAGACGGATCGCGTTTGCCAACAATATAAAGTCCCGTGCCTTCTGAAAAAGGAATAACGCCAACAAATAAGGGTTTATTCCTTTATTCTCCTTTATGGTTACTCCTTTTCATGTGAAAATTTATAGATGGAAATCTAGAATTGTTTCCTTTTGTAATATATATACTGGATTGTTACAGAGAATTGAAGCCATTTCGAAAACCGGGTCATTTCTTTTGCATGCTTGCATCAGCTTTAAGACATTTTTATGAAAACAAATTAGTGAAATCAGATTTGATGATAATTTTAAATGTAATTTTTCATTATTCTTATCATGTTTTACAACAAAATTGTCCGCTTAACAAATTCGTAAGTCAACATATAATATTTCCCAATAAAGGTTATGTTTTTTGTGTGGTTTTAACCATGAAAAATTTTCTTCTTTCGTAAATTTCTCAACAAAATACTTTCATGTCCTACAATTGGATGAGAAATTGCTTTAGGTCATTTTACGAGATCGATATCTGCAGATCTGTTGGGGGCAGACGTCCGCGGTTGTATCGGAATTGTGTGCATTCGGCTCACGGCTGCGGACTTGTCTAGACAAAGTCTGGAGAGAGACTGGAGATTAAAGACAGCGGGGATGAATAGAACGGGCCCAGAGTTGCTCAAGAAAGAAAACGAAAAATGCCTTTACGTAGAAAGGCTTGTGCGCTGTCACGTACACTGTATTCTTATTTAATCTTTTTGCTGCGAGGGTTTTGTGAACGAGTCTTTGCCTTCTGCAAAATAATGTTTCCGAGATACAAATAATGAATGTTATACGAAAAAAACACGCAAGTAGCAAATGTGAATCAGAACCTCGGGTATGAGCGTATGAGAAACAAATTTTTAATGGAGCAAAAAAAAATTCTCTAAAACAAAAATTTTACTATAAATAGGGTGAGTATAAAATTAAAATATCATAAAACCCCTTTTAATAATAGGAAATTTGTATTGTATTTGATGTAGCGGCCATTAATAATATTAATATGGCATCACGAAGCGTGGGCCATAAAGTTGAACAAACGAGAGAGGCGGGATACTTTTTACCACTCGAGGTCTCATAAAAACGCAAGCCCTGAATTAGCTCGATTCTTTGTCACCCCTTTTGAACGACCCTAAAATTTCTACTACAACCGTCTTTGTCTAACGATAACCACTACATTCCCATCCGTTAAACTGCATCAAGGAAAAACAACGTAAAACCACCCGAGATGAAACGAGATAGAATAAAATATATGCACTAGTAGAGTCGACAGAGAGAGCGCTATATGTAGTAGTACGCTCGTACGCTTCGTGTTCGGAGTGAGCGAGAGGAGGGTTACCCTCTTGTGCGAGCGAGAAAGTTGACAAAATTAACCATCAGAGGGGAGAGGAACAGAGCTTCTTCAGGCGGGGTGGTTAGTCCGCAGTCGACCGCGCTACAGTTCGCGTCGGCTCTTGTCGAATATCTAAGCGAACGATTGAAGTTGTGAAAACATTTTTCTAGTGCGACGTAGTATTATTTACAATTTGTGTTACTTTATGTTAATATATCATTTTGTTAACATATTTCTGTCAACGATTTAAGTTATCTTCTTCGAAACAACTCAGACATCCGATTTATAATGTTTTTCGTGCCGAAAGCTTTTCAGTAAGATTAGCGAAGTTATATTTTTCAGTTTGTTTTAGTTATTATGATAACTATTCTTACGGGATTCGTGTGCCGGTTATGAAAGAGCAAAAACATTGACCGGGACTTGACTTTAATTAGAGATACCAAAGAAAATGTGTGCCAAAATGTTGTATAGTTCGCTGTTGCCTATTGTAATGTTATGGATTGGAGTGCTCGCCGAAGAGGAAGTTTCATCTCCTTTGCGGGTAGCGCAATGTAGAGCGACCTGTTTGCAAAAGGTATGATTACATTTCATTGTTGATTTCAACCTTTTTTACCTTTATCACGTGCTAATTTATTTCTCTTTTGTTTAGTGAACAACCTTATTATTTAACAACTATTTTATTTGTTTTAGTCATTTATGTAACGTTAATCAATTATATTACTGGTTCAATTTATATTCGTATTCATGTATAGTCGGAGCTATATTAATTCTATTCATTTGTCCCTCAATCAATCACACCGAGGCTGCCCGTTAAACCGTCAGCGGCCGCTACACGTACAGACTGAACATTAAATTCGTCACGAACCTAATGAAGTATTCCGTAATATTAAAAGATGACTTAACATAAAAGACGGGAACATTTCTTATAACTCCCTCGTAACCCTGTCAGAAGTTAATCTTAACACATTATAATATTAACTGTATTCAGTGTCAAAGGAATAATTCAACTTTAATTTAGTTTTAGATCTTCGTTACTGTTTATTGAAAGAAATTAGTTAACGAAATGAAAATGACAAAACAAATTTTAGAATTTACGTTAGCAAAGCAAATATTAAAAGTTAGATATTTGCTAACGCAAATTCTATTAAAATTGATATCATCAAATTCGTAAATTGCCTTTATTTTAAACGCTCTAGGCGCATACAGCAAGCAATAAACAATTTCATTATGATTTTGCAAAACATAAATTCAGAAATGCATATTGATTGTTTTACCACTAACCTTATCCTACAAAATAATGGTCTACAGTACCATTAATAAGAACAATACAATTTCTTTTCAAAATATGCGCAAACGTGAAAAAAATATTGCAGTAATATAAACTACACAGACACGTGAAGTAGCTTTGGTCAATGTTTGCAAAAGCCTCATTGAGGTTACAACTTGAATTTATTTCATTATCGTCGCCATTTATTGGCCGGCGACGCTAACGAACCGCAATCACCGCGGTGCAGTAGTTAGACCTTTACATCAAATATTTACTCTACCCACAAACATAAAAGCGCTCTCCTGACAACAGGATAGGTAGAAGTTACAAATTCCTTCGTGTTATTTCTCTGACTCATGTCCAGGTTATGACGTAAGATTGTTTTCCTATGTTTTGGAAAGAGAAAGAATTATTTATTGTTTTTAATAAAACGCTTTATAATAAATTATTTATTGTTTTTTAGTTCATTTTTGTCTGACTGTACCTTGATCATTGGTTATTTTTTTTGTATCCCTTTAATGCCTACTTTTACTTTTATATCATACATTTTTTCTTCTCTTAAACCATTTAGTTAAGACAATGTAACATTGAGAATGATTAATAAAAGTGAAAAACCTTCCTTCTAGTATTTTGCTTGCAAGTGAACAGCAGTAAGAGAATAAAGAAAAGACAACATAATAATAATAATAATAGTTACAAAAGTTAGAGACCTTTTAGCTTATAGCGAGGAGAATGAGGAGTGTCTTCTAATAAATCAGTTTGGATAACAAGGCGAGGTGGTTCAGAAGATGAGATTAAACTTTTCAAGAACATTGTTATCATGGAAAGCGCACGTTAACTCTATTTGATGTATTTTCACAGGTCCGTGCAATGCTAATCCGATACAACGTATTGCTCAATATTTACGGATTGAATTTATCTAAACAGGTTATGTTATTTATTTGAACCATTCGAAACAGGTTGCCGCTGTTATCGCTATCGGGAATATGCGTCCATAAACGTAATTTGTATCGACTATCCTCTTTAAATCGGAATAAACCTATTTGTTTCAACTCTGCACAGCCATTAAGCAAGGATGTAATAAAATTTTATTGTCGGTTTCATGTTTTTACCAACATTTGCATTTCAATTTTCTATACCCTTTATTGGAAATAAAAATTGCTATGTATAAGGTCAATAACGTAAGAATGGTTTTACAGGCGTGTTATTAAAGATATGCAAATCCGCATTTTCTTCTGACACATTCTTATCAGTACCTATGTTCTTGTTTTTTATGCGACACTAGCTTTCGCCCCAGACTCCGTAAAACAAAAGTAAATGGCCTAAGTGTTCTGCTAGACTATTCTCTATGCGAAATTTCATCGATATCCGTTCAACAGTTAAAGCGGCAAACTCTAATAAATACTCATCCATCCAAACTTACGCATTTATAATATTAATAAGATGTATAATTGTGAAATGTAACACCATTGCGGTACCTGTAATTTTAAATTTTCTGATACTAATTTAAAATCAATTTTTCCATTGTTATTTTATTGGACCCTTTGGCTTCTGATTAGAAGTCAGAACTCAACCGCTCAATTGTACGTGACTATACCGAAGCTGTCAGGTAGAGGTATCGTTATACAAAGCTAATCGGCCGTTGAATTGTTTTGGATTTTTCATTGTTGGGTATTTTTTCATTAATTTCATAGTACCCATATCATGCATTAGTAAAACATTTCAAAAATTGACATCTGCCGATAATCTGAGTCGTTCGCTGTAATCACGCGTCGTAGAATTTTTTGTGCAATCCTTCGCATTTAGTGGAATATTTTTTTGTTCAGTCTACCTGCGACTAAGGGCTCCGACAATGCGCTGTTCAATGCTCATTTTTTTTCTCCGCTCGCTTAGGGAAGGATGTGCGTGACGTTTGTAAGGACGGAAGGATAGACAGCCTTGAATTCTTTGTCCGGATTATTAGGATACCATTAGATAATTTACGATCACACAAAGAAAACATTCTACACTACTCTTTATGATGTATGATAGCTTCCGTTGTAAGAAGATTAAAGACCATAAGATATTGTGTTTGTTATAAAAATGCAAATTATGGTTAAAGTATTAACCAACATCTAAAAATAATTTGATTATAGTGTGTCTAAATAAGTTAGATTAGTTTGACAATTCATGTCAATTCATGTGACAATTTAGTAGGGATGGGTTGTGTAAAATCAAGCATGAATCTTTTCGATTTTCGATTTTTATTCTTATGGAAGTTGGAATCGATAGATTTATAGTTATAACTTATAAATTAAAAATAAAACACTGTTTAGTCAAATTATTAATGACCTGCAGAACCGTTACAAATGATGAGAGTGATTAAATATTTATTACTACTACAGCCGTACGTAATCGAATTTGATTTCGCTATTATTATTGTCATCGCTAAATTCTCTACACCATAATTAATACTAGAATTGTCCTCTAAATTAGTTAATAAGAAAATAATAATTTTATTTAAGTTCGATAAATTTTATTTAAACCGAATATCGATAGTTCATAATTGTTCGCTATGCGTGTTTGTTTCGTCACTACGATACCTGTCTATTAAGTACGGCATTTACCTTCATACAAATTGAATTTGATACTTCTTATACATCATTTATCAAACTAATCTATCTTATTTAGACACACTATAACCAGCATATTTCTTATTTCTGATACTTACTAAAACGTATTTGAACTATCTAGAAATATGTTTCAAAACTAAGTTTACCAAGTAAATTTTTGAAAAATATTACGATTCGTTTCTATGGATAAAAAAACACTCTACGAAACAATTTGTTTTGTAGGCTCAACGCGTCGAAAGAAATGTAAATTCGGGTTGCTTTTTAAACAAACAGACCTGCTGGCACTGGACTGAAAGAACTCATTTAAGGAGTCATACAAAAGATTTTATTTAAAAAAAGTAGACGGGCGCATTGTAACGCCTTACGCTGTCGCCAGAAACTATTTCTTCTATTGTATCTCATTGCAACATGGTCCTTTTTAAACATCGACCCATGTTTTTCTATTTCTTCTTAAACTTTTTAAAGTTTTTTTTTGTTAAAAGCGTGCCTCCCTCGATGTCGACGCGGACTTTGGAGACATGTGATGAATTTTAAAAAGTGTCTGCAGTAAGTGCCAAGATATGCTTATGACTTTGTAAGAACGTGAACCACGTGTTCGTGTGCTCATAACTTTATTTTTTCATCACTTTTGACAATAGCTTTGGTTCTTTTGTTTAACGCGGACTATATCCTGGAAAACATCAAAGTCATAAATGCGCCGGTATCTTGTTTAAATACTTAAAGCCTTATTTCGATAAATTTTAGGACGAAAATATTGATTTAAATCCTATAAAATCTAGGTTTACCAACTTTAGACTTTGGTTTGTAAAGCAATTCAAAAAACTATAATGTAAGTTTGTCGAGTAAGCATAACAGCCGCTTTAGATGGGTTGAGTATTGCAAAAAAGAAACCATTCGCTTGATCGCGAAATAAAATCTCGATTAGAAATTTAGGAACGTTCCCTCTTCCTGCCACGGACCCTTTTCGCGTCGGTCAGGTTTCAATCCAGCAGTATTATTTTATAGTTTAACCTTACATAAGTGGTACGGTAGACATTCTGATGGAAACAAAAGTGAGAGAGAAAAAAAAGTCAAGGTTTCGGATGCACGTCCTCGGGCCACGGAGCGTTTAGAAAAAATAAACGAGAAAGTCCCAGCCGAAATGACCTGCGTTTTTGTCCATGGTTTGTTTTCGTTTTTGTTACGTTTGAGTTCATTTGGAAGTAGCCATGTCCGTTGCTTACTGAATTAACTTAAATTGCCTCCAGTGTTTTTTGTTCTTTGTTTTAAATTTTTATATTTTGCTTTTGTGATTTGCATCTTTTGCCTATTCATTACAGTACGAAGAGTTATTTGTTTTCTTTGCGTTAAGTATTGTTACATCGATTCTTACTTACGTTGATTGTAGTTCGATATTTATATTCAAACATGAAAACAATTATTTGCAATTTGGGATTTGCCTTAAGTCGAAAAAATTATGTTTCGAAATCTAAATAAATTGTTTTATTATTTGCTCAAAGCGCTGTAAGTTTTTAAAAAGTACCTAAATGTTTTATTTACTTATGGTTATTTCTTGTATTAATAGTGCATTACCCGTGAGGTGAGGAAAAAGGCGAACGCGAGAAGCGGGAGACATCGGGAAGAGGTCGCAGGAGCTCAACTCGTGAAGGGTGGCTTATCCAGCAAGGCAGTCGTAATAGAGCCGTAGGAGAGCGGGCGATTAATGATTCATGACCCTTCGCAGCGCAGTGTCATCAATATTATTCTGTTTGTAGCTCGCGCGTTGGCCCACCCTCGCCCGCGCCCGCGCCCTCTTCATACATAAATAAGCGCGACACGTCGTCTTCTCTGATTACATCGCGCCGATGTAGTGAGAAATAGTGTGCTTGGATGCTGAGCCCGTCTTTTGTTCAATATATTCTCCGGAGACACCGAATGAATAGTTAACATAGTATGCTCAACGCGCATGTTTACGGTTTCGGATTTCTCTTAAAGATCCTAGATAAGGAAAGGTGACGGTATTTATTTGCTTAGAGGTAATAAGCCTATGTTACAATCGAGCGGAGCTTTAACATTTTATAAATTGATATGTTTCATTTTCGAGTGTTCGTTTTTTTCTTCTGAACGTTATACGGTAACGCTTGATGTTATCTCGGTGGAACATAATAACATCTTTGGAGTCAGTTATAAGAAATCATTTATGATCTATAAAAGAAATCATGGGTGGCCAACCGACAAATGTAAAGACACTGGTTGTAAATAATAAAGTAAACATAGCTTTTGTTGTCAAAAGCAACCTACGAAAATTTATATGGACCACCTGTATTAATAGTCAAGACAAAGCTATCGAGATTGAATCTGGAATTTCTGAGTCGATGGGACTTTATACAACCTTTCGGCTTCTTTTTTATGTTTATAATTCGTAGATGGCTCGAGTGGTCGAGCCAAGGTCAGAATGTAAATAAAGTTCCTTACGAGAATAATGTCATGATTACTTCACATAACCAATCAAAATGCAGATTTATTTTTAAAAATGTAATTAAACCTAAAATAAACGATGAACTAATCGTCGCCTTACAGACAGAACCAAAAATTACTGGCAGGTATATTTCGAAAAAGGTAAGGTCCAATCGGAATTCAATAAAAAACTGCAATAACTAATTTACATTAATCAATGTAATTTTATCAAAGTCAAATTTATTAAAAGTCTTTATAAATGATTAACAAAAACATAAAGGTATTCGAGTACATTCGTAATATAAAGTAATTTAGCGCGCGTAAACTGTGCTCAAATATCACAATGCTTCATTATAAGCATAATTAAACCATAATTCATTTCGAACGCGACACAGGAATGTGCCATTACCCATATACGAGCTGAAATAGTTCGACGCCTTCTGACAATAATAGAAACATAGTAAGTAGAAATTACATGATGTCGCTTTAGCCCGCTGATGATAAAGGGACTCTAGTCACGCGATGCCTTCGGACGGCCAAACTTTACTACAATGTTGGACATTGTTACAAATGTAAATCTTCTATTTTTATAGATTAATTTAGTAGCTGTGTAGTTTACGAAGTTAAGGCTTATGTCCAATAGTGGACAGATAAAGGTGATGATAATGATGATGATGTACTTAAAGATATACAGAAGAAACGGGACATCAGCCAAAGATATCAACAACTCTAAAATATAAGTAATTTGCATTGTTTTCGTTCCCGCGCAATTCTGACATTGACTTTTTTATCAACATGCAACATTCTTAGTGGCCATTACTCTTTAGTATTATACAAACTCCTTGACTAACCAAAGAGGTTGAATATGTTAAACTTCACCAAACAGGAACTGTTTAAGTAACAACTTTTAAGTGACCAAAAACTTCACACGTCGCTAACATTCTACAAGTAGTATGTTCCACTAAATGTAACAATACGAGCCGGCCATTGTTGGTGGCAGTAGAACAATTAAATATCCCTTACGGGTTGAATTCAGTGACGTTAAAGTGAAGGCGAGATACGCCTCGCTCCTGATAAATGATGTGCTCGCTTCTACAACGGTTCGCTTTTAATCCTCAAACGACCATTGTGTCCCGTCTGATATTTGACAGTAACCGTTTCCTCCGCAGACACCTACGTTGGTTTTTTGTAAATTAATGGCGCCCTCAACTTTATCTCCGTTTAAAATCAATCCTCGACCAAGTGACGTACGACTAATTTCACTGAAATAGTCCCATGTGTTTATCAAAAGAGTTCTAGGGTAATTTGATATCAGTTCTGAGTTATTTCTTTGTAAAATGGTTTGATATTTCATTTCACACAAAGGTTCGGCGTCGATGTGAATATTGGATTATTTTAATAACCTAATGTAGATATTTTTCTGAAATAAACACTAGAAATTAAAAAAAAATACCTCACAGCCGATAATAACGTACCAGGATCTTTTTCAACCGTCGAAGTCACAAATAAAGTAAAAGTAACTGTTTAGGTTAAAATATTCATAAAAATGTTAATAGAAAAGAATTTATATTGGTCCATTAACGTAATTTTTGAATTTTCAAATTTAGAATCGAAAAGATAAACGGCCGTTAGCCCCACTTGACATCGGTAAATTAAATCAAAAAGTTTTTACATCTCATACATGTGAACTATGAGTAAATTAAAATATTCAAAGTAACGATCGGAATGATTAGAGATTATGATGTAACATTTTCGTTTTGTGTGAGCGCGAGCGGTCATTTTGATTACGTATTCAATACACTTGTAAACCATTCTACATCATTCCTAGTTGATTGGTGTTCGATTAGAAGCAGCTGGTCTCGGTAAAGGCGTTCACTAAGCCCTGCACTGTGCGATGGAATGGAGATAGTTTTAATGCTCGTAAATTTCGTACCGAAACTAACGCTCAATCGACTAATCGGTTTTAATAGATTTCGCCAAAGTTTAAACAAAATTTAATCGACATTCTATTCAGAGAGCAGTTATTTTGTGAGTCACCTCATTAAATTAAAGAAAAAAACTGTTTTATAATCTTTTCCAATATAACGAATATTAATCTTAAATCCATAAACTTTTATAGAAAATCATCTAAGACTGCTAAATGACATAAATATCCCAAAAGGAAACAATTTGATATTAAAATTAAAATTGATGATGCATTATTAGAGTGTTTATTATTGGAAGTGCTACAAAAGTGTTTGTATGTGTGTAAAACTGTTACATATTACGTTCCTACAGCAAGCAATAAAGGAGTATAGTGAGCCCACTTCACGCATCGCTTATTCGGCTTAAACAAAGCACAGTAGGATGCCCCATTATGGGCGGAGCCAATGCCACGCACTGCGTAAACGCAACAGACTTTGAAGAAATTTAAAAAGAGTGGGGATGGACGAAAGTGGGGAAGGATTAATTTTGCTTTTAATTAAAACATTTCCTTCACAAAGTTCCTAATTAGAAAACACAAATCACTCTCCTACGACGCGGTTTTGTTTTATTCAACAGCAAATAAGGTGTCAAAATTTATTGTGCCCCTAAAATTCCGCTCGGTCGCAGCCGGCCCAAATCTCTTTATCTGCGCATTAATCTTTTAAAACCCATAAAAACGAATCTTTGGATCTCACCAAATATTTTGTACGAAATTGATGGAGAGACCGTCACTTATCTAAGACTCAAATCTACTTGCGGCGATCAAAATTCTTTGAGGTGTCGATACGTGGTCCAAAAATCTGAATTATTTTTGCCTCATAATAAACTTCATGGTTTCTTATTAATAATGCGATAAAGAAAAAAACTTTATTACCTGTAATTTGCATATTAATAGTACAACTACACTAATAAGAAGAGATTCTAAATTTTTATTTAGTCTAATTCTTTCATTAACATTTAGGTATATTTTTCGAACAATTTTAGTAAAATAACAAAAAGTTTTATGATTTGAGAACAAAGAGATTCCTTTACAGTTTTTTGTTCTATCTATGCCTTCTGGGAAGTTCTAATAATAACTCAAGTACGTATATCACTACTGTACAACCACTTAAAGTGTGAACCGATCATGGGCCTCGCGTGGGCCGCGCAGTTGGTATGCCTCTTACAAAAAAAGCATGAGGCACCCCGTTGTTTTAGAGGAAAAAAATAATGAAATATGCCTGTTTATAACGCTTTTTATGTAAAACGTTGAGAGTTTTAAGTGTTGTATTTATAACGAACAACCCGCGGCGTGTAATAAAATTTGAAATCGAAGTAACGTCCGCGTTTTTATTTTAAATTGAATATCACTCGATTCGAAGTATCAGTGTTGGAAATTGATGTGAACTATTTAAAATGCTTTTAATTATTTTAACAATGACAATCCTCTGTAATGAACAGATCAGTAGGTGTTAAAAGTAATACGCTTTTGTATAGACACTCGCTAAACAGTAAAATCATCAGTATGTAAAAACATTTAACAAAGTCTCGTTAGAAAGTCCGGGTTGAAAACCTCGATACGATGAAATAAATTAAACTAGGGAACTAGTTCCGGAATGTGTTGTCTATTCTTATTAAGATAATGGTTTCTAAACTAATTTTAAAGTCACCACGAGTCATGTGAGTAAACACGTTGCGAACAAGCAGTGGTAGGAACGTTGACAAAAATACCAATAGGGTGCCGAACGATCTGTCTCCAACGGACGGCTCGCATGTCATGCCCAATAACACATATCAATGTAGCGTGCATTTGGCCATGCCACTCTAAACATACTATTTCGGAACCACTAGCTGTGGATACATTGTTCTTTGACTGAAATAATTAATCAAACACAGAACAGCTTTGCTTCAACGTCCAATGTAACCGGTCGAATACTACCGAGAACATTCACAATCAATTAGGAAGTTGATTATCTATTTGGCTCAGCATTCTAAACAATAGTGATGTTTTCTTTAAATGCCCGCAGAAGTATGCCAAAATAACAAACGCGTCTATTCCGTAATACGATGATGACGTATCTTGAACCTAATGAAAAAAAATAAAAAAAATTACTGACTTGTCACGCATATCGTTGAATTTTGCAATAATCTGTAAACTGTGAAGTATCTGAATATTATTAACAATATATTGAAATATGATGTAAAATTAACCGTCTAAGAAATACAAAATTACTTCGTATTTAAATATGTATGTATGTCACCAAGATCGAAAATGTTATAGATGCTATTAATAAGAAGACGGTATTCCAATTAAAGGCTGGAGAAGAATGTTCGATATTAAGCAAAAAACGCTCCTCGATAAAACGAATTAATTACTATAATCTTGATAAAAGTTTCTACTGAACAGATAAAGTAAAGATAAGATCATTATTATTTATGACAGCGTTTAAACAAGCTAAGCCGATGGCGAAACTAGTGTTTTATTATTTCATAAATTAAAACTTTACAACCATTATTCAAACATTTAATTATCCGTGGTTATATCGATAATAATTTATTCAATTTCATTGCCGTTTAGTTGCACAAAGAACGGACAGGTTTATTATCTTCGACCAGATATTTTAACGAACTCAAGATACGTCTAAAATAAAAGCGGAACATGTCGGGGCATTTTTTGTTCATCCGACACGCCATTTAAGTCACAATCGTAAATTTTATTGAAATGTCGCAACAGCGATCGCCGCACGAGATGTCTTGTCTTCGGGGACGAATTTATGCGTAATTCGTAAACAAATTGACGTGTTCGAGTAAAGTCTGTGAAGGGAGGCTCCGCTTGACGACTTGACACTTCTTTTGAGCGGCTACAACGATTTCTCCGAGAGGATATTTATTTATGTATATTAGACAACTCCGAACATTGTCAAAGTAGTAAAGGTACTTGATTTGTAGCCAATTGAATAAAACAAATTTATTTTTTTTTAATAATTCAAATACTGTCTTCTTTCATGTATCACATTTTAGAATCTTTTCGGTTATGCAATTTGAGATTTAACTCTTTAAATAAATACTCGCATTAAGTGGCTTGTCCATCTTCACTTTACTACACTATTACACTGATTCAAGGAAATTCCACGCGCACTTCACCTTTTACGGTATGAATAAGTATCGATATAAAAAACAAAGTAATAACAATTGGGTAAGTCGGATTTAATGTTTTGTTTGTTGTTTTGGAATGTCACTCGGCTGCATCGCATCGGCGAGCTTGTATGGCTTCGTAAGTCGTACGATATCAGATAACACAATGGTCCGTGAAATCTTTTTATTTGAACTTCCTTCGTTCCTGTAATCTGTTGACATTTTTCATTGTGAGAGTATCATTTGTTTCATCGGATACGGAACGTTTTCTATAAAATAAACGTTCGATTTTCACGTTACACTAGATTTAAGTCTGGTAGAATTTATTCAAAGGTATTGCTATTGATCTTTATATAAATTAATTTGCCTCTTAAACAGTTTAGCTTCCATAATTATTATAATACAATACATTCATACAGTATTCGTGTTCCAGAATTATAAGTCATCCTTTTAGTTAGTGTGAATTGTATTTAATAAGGTGGCTTTAATTTGCCGTACCCCTTGATCATTTTGATTGAGATCAAAACAAACAAGAGCGTCATAAACATGTTTGGTATCTAAGTCGCCTGCAGCGAATGCCGTGCTCTGGTCGGCGTCCTGCTGCTAATGTTGCCATCTAAACGACCATCATGCGTTCTTTACGCGAGCCACACCGCCAGTCCCAGCGTGTTTATTTCTAATCGCCTCTTAAATATCGTTATTTCTGTTCCGATTCTAATTCGGATGTATTTATTGGTATACAGATCTCCTTCTCTCTCGTTTACATTCCCGTTAATGGTTATCGTTCACCATTTTCTAAAACCACATCCGATTACGAGCTCTCAGAAAAACTTCCCGCTGTTAATTAAATACTTCCCAAGCAATGTTTATGGTAAGCGAGTCACAACAATAATACATCTCGATAGCGTTCCCTTTCTCGGAGTCGGGGCTGCTGAGGTTTATCTGATGTCGTAAGTAGTATCGCTGATATCTGCTACAGTCAGACATCCGTTGTCCTGTTTTTAGATATCTATTAACTAAAAAAACAATAGACCTTTATCTAGAACGCTGAATCATTCTTTTCTTTATCTAGGTCCTTTGTAATACATTAGTAGAGAATTCTTTCATCTTGGACACTTTGTTTCAACATAAATTACACGAGCGCTCCACTACCGACACTGAGGCGATGCGCTGGTGGCTCCTATCTTTGCTCGGTTTCGTTTTGCATTCCGACAGCTGTGTTTGCTCATTGTCCGTTCGCCTTAAATTAAAAAAAGATTCTGTTTTTATTCGAGCTGTCTTCCTCGCCCACGACTTTATGTGACGTTAAGTTCGGAATGAGGCGTCCTTATTGTTCCTGGGTCCGTTTACGCAACGTCGCATAAATTAACTTTGCACGAGGGCTTTATTGTACTCGTGGTCACTTGTTGTTTTGTTCTTTTATATAATGAGGATGATCAACGACCGCAATTTAGATTCACTTAACTTTAAAACGATTGTGACCACGTTTGTCACGAAAATGAAATTGCATTTGTTTTATTTATGAATCCTTTTACCAAATAAAGAATCGAAACAGTATCTAACTTTACGGTACATTTAATAATTAGTGCGTTAATGCAAATTTATGTTGTTCAAAATTCTATAAAAATAATGTAAAATAAAAAAATAATAAATCAAATACTGGAACGATTCTAAAATACTTCGCTTCGTAAGCGCCGCTTACAATCTGACAGACGTCAAAATTTGAAAAGAATTAAAATTAAATTTATGGATCAATAAATAAAAAACAAGCACTATTTAAATGTTTTATTTTTTTACGTTTGATTAATCGCGTCATATATCTAAATCCATAACTAGAAGCTGTGCATTTTACTAGATATGCACAGGAAGTCATGTGTAAGCCAGGTAAGTCGGCGCACATAAGTCAACTTCGTCACGCGTCCGAAGCTCGGTCAGAACGCGCACCGCTAACAAATCAACCTCTCGCAGTGTAATAATTCTTTGTAATTAAGTTCTTGTTGTCGCCTGTGATAATTCATACGGTCGACTCTTGAATTACCTTAATTTATTGCTCATACGTAAACATATACATTTTCTTTAGATAACTTATCTGTAAGTATTTGATGAGATCATTCTACGTTACAGTTAATTGATTTTTCTTTGCTCATATCAGGTAACTTATAAAAAACAATAAAAAATAAACAGATATTAAATCATTGTCTATCTATCCTCTTTAATATAGAAGAATCTTTATAGATAAATCGAGTCTATGAAGCAATTAATACCAACGAACAAGATTTTATCCACAAGCCAAGTAAATTCTCTAGATAATCTGTTCATTCCAACAAGGGAAAGATAGCTCGACATACATTCTTTATGCATCGTACAGCAGACCCCTCTCCTATCATTTAACTTCACCCATGCCCTTTCGAAACTTTCTAATTACTCCACTTCTGTGATTATAACATTGTCTGTCTCCCCGATCTAACATAACGGTTGCTGGGGTCAATGAACCCCGGCCGACTCGATCGGTGCCGTGAATGAGCAGCAATACTCATTACATATGTGTAATAATCGAACGACCCGATCGACTAAGTTACCGTCTGTAACGACTTCCTAAGTAGGAACGTTACTGACATACTAATTACTTAAACCTATACGATTGTTTTATTTCCAAGTAACAAGGTAAGAGACGATTAAGATAGCTTTATTTTCCCTTTACAAAGGTTACATAATTATATTTTAAAATTACAGCTAATTAGTAATAGTAACAAAGTATTCAAAATATAATTTAAGTAATATTAAAAAAGTCTGTTATATTACATTACATGGCTGTAACAACTGTCAAATTCGATTACAATAGTCTCCATTATTTCCATGTGACATAAATTTAGCGGCAACTTATTGAAGGAAAGCGACTTTGTTACGAAAGTATCCCGAAAACCATTTTGCAAACATTTCGTGAACATCCGTACCCGTTCTATTGATACGGAGCGGAAATCGTCGTAATTGAAATTGGCTACGTATATGTAACAATGTCAGCCGAACCCACAAATAAAATGTTAACGGAGGACAATTTCTATTCTATTGCCAACGAGCATGTCCTAGGATCATTTCAATAAAAGTTATTGTATTGAAAACTGACAATGGGTGGCACAGGAAGTGTGAGCGGGGTATTGAAGCAAGTGGATTGTTTATAATTTGTGCATTGTACGGTTAGAATGGAACGAGACCGGTGCCCGATGCCCGCTGCCCGCTACGCCATTGTGTGGCGCGAGCCGTTGTATCTTTTTAATTGACTTTTTACACGATTGAATATTAAAGCTAAACGATTATAGGGACATTAGATGGCATCCACAAGGCTATAATGGCGTGATACTGACGCCTGGATTAGTGGCCGCGCATACAAAGATCCCTTTTAGGCTATTCAATTTGCTACCTTCTGCATATCAACATTACGACCGGAATAATGGGAGCCCATTCGTTTTTATTTCGCGTAAGATAATGCGATATAAGATTACGATATAGCGGTTATTGTTTTCCTGGTACAAAATTATCTTAAGTGAATTAGTAAAGAAACTCAAGTATAAAATTTTAGATGAAGTTTTTTCATTAACCATATTGAGAAAAAATTTGACGGTTTATTGCTGTAGAATTTTTATGTTTATTACGATATTAAACTTTTAATTTTTTAATGTCTCTGTGTTAAATAAAAGTTGTAAAACATAGTCTGTAGGACTATATTTTCTGTATCGATTGTCGATATTTGGCAATAATTTAATTTTTGTTTCGATAACTGCTCAAAACTGACGTTTCAATTTTAAAAGTAATTAAAAGCAGTCTAGTGCGAGTCGAATCTCGCGCGATGAGAGCCCTACTGAAATTTCAAGGGAGGAAGTTGAACACTTCAAATTAGCGCTGTTAATGCTCAGCTCAGTATTTCCCATTTTAATTTCCCTCGGAGTAAACATAACTGTCCCTGTTGCTTTATAATATAATAAAAAAAAAATAGGTTTGAACATTAATAAACAATATCACATGCAATTCAATGTACAAAAAAGTATTTGAAAAATGTAAATAATGTTTTTTAAAAGATTCCATTAGTGGACATTTCTAACCAATTAGTAAATTTTGCAGTAAAAGCTTTAAAATTTAATTCTATTGTCAATTTGGACTTTGTTTTCTTACATCCGCTGATTGTTTTATTACTGTTAATTAGAAATGAAAAGCATTTTTAACAAACTCCATTATGTTATTAGTTATGCCTTTGTTATAGTTAGGTGAACCGAAACCTAGGCCTAAGTATTTTAATGTAAATTTCTTTTTACTTTTTTTTTGGTCCGAATAAAATTTGTCATACGTAGTAGCCCCAGTGGTTGAGAAAATAAGGAGTAAAAGGTTAGCGTGGTATAGGCATGTTATGAGAAGGTATGAATCGCATGTAACAAGAAGGACGTTATGAATGTGGAGGGGTACACCGGTAGAGGTAGACTTAGAAAGAGATGGATGGATTGCGTGAAAGGTAACATGATCAAAAAGGGAGTGATGACTGAGATGACAGATGATAGAGTTATTTGGAGAACGAAAACCCGGTGCGCCGATCCTACAGGAGTAGGATAAGGCAGGGGAGATTATACGTCTTAAAGTGAAAAATTATTGCTACATTTTTAATATTTAAAAACATTTATTCCGTATATGTATATCGAGCCCATTAATTACTGCGCAATTTAATAAACATGTGATCGACGTATCTTTATTCTTATCTGCATCTGATACTAAAACAGGATCACTCGAACTAACTTCTATAAGATGAACCGTCTTTTATAATCCCGGTGTAGTAAATACTAGAAGCTGATCGTTCAAGTTATACTGGTAGACTTTTTACCATCGTCTTGCAGATCGCTTCGTGGGCGAGACGTTAAACCGTTTATTAGATTTTTATTACGGTTTGCGAGTTTTATTAAAAAATATTATAATTTGTATCCTGAACACGTAACACGTAAGCTTTAACAATGTCAAGAGCACTGTTGAATATGTAACGGTGGGTACTTTGTAAGTTGTAGGACTAGCGCCGAGAACAATGGAAGTGTAAGTAACACTTTCCTAGAACCATTAGCTGTCGTGTCTTTTCAATAACTTGTACCATGTTAGTGCTTTTTTATTTGTTGACCTTTGTTCTTGTATTCAAATGAAATGCAAAGATCGTTTTAAAAACAATGAATACAAGCGGATAGAATTAGATGGATGATTTCTTATCTTTAACAATATTTACCTTTGATACCAGTGATTTTAAACCAAGTAAATTATCCGATTTGCTATTCCCGTTACATCTTCCTTGCATATTATAAGCTCATAGCATTTATTGTGAGGTGACGTCAGAGATGCGGCCATTTGTCAGGCTGAGCCGACACTGCATTGAACCCGCCTTATCTAAGAAAGCTGGCTTTAGTCCCGTATCGTATCAAACTGAATAACCCGACTCGATATGGCTTGGAGCTGCAACGTTGTGCCTCTATGGATTTATTGGTTGTAATATAAATGGTACCGGGTCGAAGCCTGTCGCGGCTGAATGTATAACTCTCGTTACGTTATATCGTTGGATACTTTGTTTCCCTATTGATATCGTTTTATTCATATGTCAATACAAATTGCTCAATAGTTATTAGAACACTGCACATTAAATAATTTGCTTTCAATCGCAGTTAATTTCTAAAAAAATAAGCTAACAACAACTCTTGTAAATGGTTCATAACTCTGCAAATTCGTTACTTATTTTTTATTACTGCTAACAAAATGTATCATGTAATGTTAGTTCATAAACATGATCTTATTTACGATTATTTGTTCAAAGACCTTTCCACGTCTTAGTAAGTTTTGAGATATAAATGTATTTACAAAGCTTCGTCGCAATGCGTAGTCCGTATAGAAATATATTTGCGCAAACTTCACTGGGAAGCTAGCTTAGTGTACGTATTTGCTATTAACCTAGATAAGTAGTCGAGTAGGTACATTATGTAGGTACAATGTTGGCGTCGGTAGAAAGCGTTTACTTTGCCGCTTTTGTTTTTGCTGAATTAAGTAGCATTTATGCTCTAAGTGGGTACTCAAACTATGCAAGTAGATAACAATAATGTTTCTTACCACCTCCGGCTTAAGTCTTGTTCTTGTTGATTCTCTAGTAGTATTTGCATTTGTACTTTTCAACTCTGCAAAGATAAGTTGCAGATAAACTACGATGTTTCGTCTTAAGAGCTCCCTTTTCTGGTTTACTCACAGACATCACATAAAGTAGGAAGTCTCGCAAGATATGAGGCACAAATTTTATCTTACTAATATGCAAAAGTTTAAATGGATGGATATTTGTTAGAGTTTGAAGCCTAAACTGCTGAACGGATCTCGATGAACTTTGACATAGATGTAGAGGATAGTCTGGAAAATCAATAAGGCATTTTTTTTAATTCTACGCGTACAAAGTGGCTGGCGAAAGCCAGTATTATAATAATAACTAGTATTTATATAAACGTATATAAATCAACTCACAGTACGTTTCTATACATCTTTTGACGAACATAGATTTCCCATCCGTGTTCGTTAGGATGCACCGTTAGTTATTCCATCAGTTCATCTAACATCTATTAGAGTTAAAGGTCCCATTCTATATAATTTACTCATATATTCATTTAGATATTTAGAAGCATCTTTTAATTAGAAAGTGTACAAATACAAAGTATTATGGATGAGATTTGAGATGCGGGCGTGACCGAGCAACAAAGAGTAGTCCCGACCGGCCGGTCTCACCGAGTAAATTGGATGACGATCGAACCGTGACACTTTCTGACACCAAAAAATTGTTCTAACCCTTCCCTTCCTTTTAGAAATTTAACGTTATTCTTTGACAAAGTTGGTTTGTTTCATTTTTGATTCACTCCAGAACAGTTCGTCAAAATGAATTGAAAAACAAGAAATGTTTTTTTGCAAACAATAACGTATAAATCTTTTGTATAATCTTCTAGCATCTTACAGATAATTCAATATTTAGATGTGTCTAATACATGTTAGAAAGTAGACGGGGCACTCCTCTGTACAGCCTGGTGGTTAGATTACCTTTAAGGTTAATAGGACAGAGATGCTGCAAGCGCCTATTGCGAGTGTGTGAACCGTAAATTTTAACATTGCAGTTACCCATTGCAATGGATACCAATACTCCCTATACCTACGTAATTTAACTCTACACTTGACTATCAGAAAAACGAAAATGCAAGCAATTTTTTCTCTTTTAGGTCCGGAAATTATTTATAAATGTTTGTATGTTTCAAGTTTATTATCTATTAGTTAATGAAGTTCTAAGAAAGGTTTTAGTAATTCAGTTTACGTTCTTTTAAAAACAGTCTTACGTTTCCTGCAAGTTTATAACGAGGGTTCGTAGAATAAAAAGCTGTCCACTAAACTAGTTATTTCACTAATACGGTTCTTTACGGACTGTCGAGTTTAAAGGAAACCTAGCGTAAAATACAAAGTTTCCGCTCTATTAGTTCTTATAAAGTAAGTCCTGGAAGCGTTTTGTCATGTTATATAAGTGATTACTGTTCTCATAAAGTCTGGTGTTAAGGCGAGTTTCACACGTGGGTAGTAGTAGACAATACAGAGCTAATATTGTTTGAACCCTCACTTATTGCACATAGTGTTATCGTCAAATTAAATAAAAATAACACGAGATATACAAGTAAAAGTTGCTGTTAGATATGTACGTTTCTGACTTTATCTAGGGAGGTTGTTCTAGTGGGTGCGTAAATAATAGCAGTACTACTCTGCCTTACTGTGCTACGTCACTTGTCTACCTTCGTGTAAAACTAGCATTAAATACAAAGAGTGGTTCCGAGATTTATCGCGTAGCTAGCGCGGGTGCACCATCACAGTAAATATCCGTCTCGCGCCTTCCACTTCCTCTGAACTCTTGCCTATTGATTTATAGCGGGGGGATTTTAAAAGCTAACTTTTTATAAAGCAACTCGGGGCCAGTTGTTCCCAACTGTCTGCGGCATCTGGCTTCTTTAGTTCACTTTTTACTTGCCGTTTTCCACAACTTTGTTATTTTAAACTTTCCGCCTAAAATTATGTTTAAGGAAAGTTCCCTAACGTCTTTGCGATAACTTGTATACAGAAGATTGTTTATAAGTATAATAAATAAGTTTTTTTGATTATATAATAGGATATATTTTTATTTGAATTTAATAAAAGTTCTTCTGATTTCATAGGAAACATCTTCTAAGCCAATTCCTTAGGATATTTTCTTAAATGACAATATGAATATTTGGCCATAATGTCATGTCAGCCATAATAATGTCAGAATATAAGTTGAATTAAAAAACAACATTTTAAAAGGCTATAAAGTATGTTCGTTAGTATAAAATATTTCCGAAGCATATAATCGATTGCAGCTTTATTAGAATTTGCGCTTGATGTCAGTTGCTTTGGCTAACACCGTCTTAATTGGCCATAAATTCAATTGAGGCAAGTCGACCAGTTCTTGCCTTTACGATACGCTTCCTCTTGTAGATCTGTTAGCTACACGCCGACCGGAATAATGATGTTTACTATTTAATGAATTTAAATTGCCTGATTCGAGTATTTTCAAGTTCGAGTTACTGTAGTACCTTTTCACATTGAAACAAGAATTAACAATTTTTACAGACAAAAAGTTATGTATGAATTTCGGCTGCGGAAACCAACACTTCTAATTTAAAATGTATATTAAACTTATGAGGTTGCAACCTAAAATAAAAAAAAAGAATTTCACCTTCTTTAATAATAATTTATCAAATGCACAGTTATGCGTATCCATAATATTCATCGAGCTGGTATCGAAAGAATGAATTATGATATTTTGATAATCAACAGTTACTCCGCCGCCTCTGTTTGACAAGGTGATAAAGCACACTAACTAATTATCATTCTATGATTATTTAACTTCCTATCTCATGCTGTTCACGTCGCAACATTTTATTTAATATTAGATATTATAGCTAACGGAGAACGTTAGTTAAGAGTATGGAAAGATACACCGGTAGAGGTAGACCTAGAAAGAGATGGATGGAGTGCGTGAAAAGTGACATGATCAAAAAGGGAGTGATGACTGAGATGACGTATGATAGAGTTATGTGGAGGACAAAAACCTGTCGCGCCTATCTTGCGGGAGTAGGATAAGGAGGAAGATCATGATATTTAGGCATTCATTTACTTTTGATATTTTAGTATAAGACGCCTAAAACGAGCTAGTACGTCAACAAGATTTACCTTTGAGTTAATTTTTTTCTATTTGCGTAGAAGATCAACGTATGTTCCGTATTTTTTTTAAACATTTTATAGAAAATCTATAAGGGATTAATCCTACATACAGGAAAGAAACTAATTTTGATTATCCTAGTCTTTTTGACCGACTTCCCAAAAGAAGGAGGTACTCAATCGTCCATATATATTTTTTTTTTTTTTTTTTTTTTTATGTGTGTTACGGCATAACTCCGCCCCTGGTAGACCGATTTTGAAAATTCTTTTTTATCCGATAGGTAGTGCTTGCAGGTGGGTCCCATTTTTTTGTTTGATTTTTGGAGTCAAAGACTACGGCGTAGTTAAATAGTTTAGCTCAAAATTGCGTGACGAAATTTGGTGTCTTTTTTGCTTTCTATGCTTCCGTAGCCTAAACTATAAGACTTACACAAAAATTATGTATGGAAGAATTGTAGCCCTTTAAATTTGCTAAATAAAAGTCAGCGATAGCATATATCTATCTATTAAGGTTGTCGCACAATAACCACTTTTTTCATTAAAATTTCGATCAAAATCTATACCCCACTTTCAACGCTATTACTCGTGTTCGATATGAATCCTTATCAAAATAAATGTGTCCATCATCAAGAGAATTTAATGTAGATTGTAAATACCCTTGGAACTGTGTAATTCCGATAAATAGTTTAGGAGATATCATAAATAGCAAATTACGAGTCGCAGAAAAAAATACCAACTTGTAACAAAGTTTGCTTTCTTGGCTTACGTAGCCTAAACTATAAGACTTACACAAAAATTATGTATGGAAGAATTGTAGCCCTTTAAATTTGCTAAATAAAAGTCAGCGATAGCATATATCTATCTCTTAAGGTTGTCGCACAATAACCACTTTTTTCATTAAAATTTCGATCAAAATCTATACCCCACTTTCAACGCTATTACTCGTGTTCGATATGAATCCTTATCAAAATAAATGTGTCCATCATCAAGAGAATTTAATGTAGATTGTAAATACCCTTGGAACTGTGTAATTCCGATAAATAGTTTAGGAGATATCATAAATAGCAAATTACGAGTCGCAGAAAAAAATACCAACTTGTAACAAAGTTTGCTTTCTTGGCTTACGTAGCCTAAACTATAAGACTTACACAAAAATTATGTATGGAAGAATTGTAGCCCTTTAAATTTGCTAAATAAAAGTCAGCGATAGCATATATCTATCTCTTAAGGTTGTCGCACAATAACCGTTTGTTTCGAGAAAACCGTCAAATAAGTGCAATCGACTTTATTTAAAACGCTTTTATTCTTATTTGGTATGAATCCTTATCCAAATAAATATGTTTTCACGATAGAGTATTATATGTAGATCGTAATTGCCTTTTACAGTATGTAATTCTGTGCAAGATTCTAGAAGTTATCAAAATATTAAAACTCACGGGCAACAACGGCGCGCGGCCGCACCGAATTATGAGTGAATGATCGCAACGATGTATTAGTTGTTTACTTAATTTCTAGATAATCGATTTAGATAACTCATTATTTGTTTGAAAGCTAGTGATTATCATACTGCGATGTCTAGATTCACTAAAAATCGAGAAATAAATAAACTTTTTAATAAAAAACAAAACCGACTTCCAAACAAAATACACTAAAAACAAAATATACTAAAAACAAAATCTTCTCAAAAAAACAGTACACTAAAAAGTAACGAAATAATTCTTGAAAATAGTAAACCTCCCTTATTGTAGCTGTTATGTCTATATTGTACAATTATTATTACTTTGAAGTCGGTGTCAGTCATTACTAAAAACGTTACTATACTTTCAATTGTCAATTGTTATGGTAAAAAGTAGAAAAACCTTACGTAGAAATATCACTGCATATACCTCGGCTGACACCGACATCAAAGTGATAATAATTGTACAATATAGACATAACAGCTACAATAAGGGAGGTTTACTATTTTCAAGAAATTATTTCGTTACTTTTTAGTGTACTGTTTTTTTGAGAAGATTTTGTTTTTAGTATATTTTGTTTTTAGTGTATTTTGTTTGGAAGTCGGTTTTGTTTTTTTTTACTCCAGCAAAACAATATAAATCTTTCTCTTTTTGACCGACTTCCCAAAAGAAGGAGGTACTCAATTCGTCCATATATTTTTTTATTTTTTTTTATTTTTTTTTTTTATGTGTGTTACGGCATAACTCCGCCCCTGGTAGACCGATTTTGAAAATTCTTTTTTTATCCGATAGGTAGTGCTTGCAGGTGGGTCCCATTTTTTTGTTTGATTTTTGGAGTCAAAGACTACGGCGTAGTTAAATAGTTTAGCTCAAAATTGCGTGACGAAATTTGGTGTCTTTTTTGCTTTCTATGCTTCCGTAGCCTAAACTATAAGACTTACACAAAAATTATGTATGGAATAATTGTAGCCCTTTAAATTTGCTAAATAAAAGTCAGCGATAGCATATATCTATCTATTAAGGTTGTCGCACAATAACCACTTTTTTCATTAAAATTTCGATCAAAATCTATACCCCACTTTCAACGCTATTACTCGTGTTCGATATGAATCCTTATCAAAATAAATGTGTCCATCATCAAGAGAATTTAATGTAGATTATAAATACCCTTGGAACTGTGTAATTCCGATAAATAGTTTAGGAGATATCATAAATAGCAAATTACGAGTCGCAGAAAAAAATACCAACTTGTAACAAAGTTTGCTTTCTTGGCTTACGTAGCCTAAACTATAAGACCTACATAAAAATGATGTATTAAAGAATTGTAGGTCATTCAATTAGCTGAATTAAAGTCTGCGATAGCATATATCTATCTCTTAAGGTTGTCGCACAATAACCGTTTGTTTCGAGAAAACCGTCAAATAAGTGCAATCGACTTTATTTAAAACGCTTTTATTCTTATTTGGTATGAATCCTTATCCAAATAAATATGTTTTCACGATAGAGTATTATATGTAGATCGTAATTGCCTTTTACAGTATGTAATTCTGTGCAAGATTCTAGAAGTTATCAAAATATTAAAACTCACGGGCAACAACGGCGCGCGGCCGCACCGAATTATGAGTGAATGATCGCAACGATGTATTAGTTGTTTACTTAATTTCTTAGATAATCGATTTAGATAACTCATTATTTGTTTGAAAGCTAGTGATTATCATACTGCGATGTCTAGATTCACTAAAAATCGAGAAATAAATAAACTTTTTAATAAAAAACAAAACCGACTTCCAAACAAAATACACTAAAAACAAAATATACTAAAAACAAAATCTTCTCAAAAAAAACAGTACACTAAAAAGTAACGAAATAATTTCTTGAAAATAGTAAACCTCCCTTATTGTAGCTGTTATGTCTATATTGTACAATTATTATTACTTTGAAGTCGGTGTCAGTCATTACTAAAAACGTTACTATACTTTCAATTGTCAATTGTTATGGTAAAAATGTAGAAAACCTTACGTAGAAATATCACTGCATATACCTCGGCTGACACCGACATCAAAGTGATAATAATTGTACAATATAGACATAACAGCTACAATAAGGGAGGTTTACTATTTTCAAGAAATTATTTCGTTACTTTTTAGTGTACTGTTTTTTTGAGAAGATTTTGTTTTTAGTATATTTTGTTTTTAGTGTATTTTGTTTGGAAGTCGGTTTTGTTTTTTTTTACTCCAGCAAAACAATATAAATCTTTCTCTTTTTGACCGACTTCCCAAAAGAAGGAGGTACTCAATTCGTCCATATATTTTTTTTTTTTTTTTTTTTTATTTTTTTTTTTTATGTGTGTTACGGCATAACTCCGCCCCTGGTAGACCGATTTGAAAATTCTTTTTTTATCCGATAGGTAGTGCTTGCAGGTGGGTCCATTTTTTTGTTTGATTTTTGGAGTCAAAGACTACGGCGTAGTCGAGTAAATAGTTAGCTCAAAATTGCGTGACGAAATTTGGTGTCTTTTTTTTGCTTTCTATGCTTCCGTAGCCTAAACTATAAGACCTACATAAAAATGATGTATTAAAGAATTGTAGGTCATTCAATTAGCTGAATTAAAGTCTGCGATAGCATATATCTATCTATTAAGGTTGTCGCACAATAACCACTTTTTTCATTAAAATTTCGATCAAAATCTATACCCCACTTTCAACGCTATTACTCGTGTTCGATATGAATCCTTATCAAAATAAATGTGTCCATCATCAAGAGAATTTAATGTAGATTATAAATACCCTTGGAACTGTGTAATTCCGATAAATAGTTTAGGAGATATCATAAATAGCAAATTACGAGTCGCAGAAAAAAATACCAACTTGTAACAAAGTTTGCTTTCTTGGCTTACGTAGCCTAAACTATAAGACCTACATAAAAATGATGTATTAAAGAATTGTAGGTCATTCAATTAGCTGAATTAAAGTCTGCGATAGCATATATCTATCTCTTAAGGTTGTCGCACAATAACCGTTTGTTTCGAGAAAACCGTCAAATAAGTGCAATCGACTTTATTTAAAACGCTTTTATTCTTATTTGGTATGAATCCTTATCCAAATAAATATGTTTTCACGATAGAGTATTATATGTAGATCGTAATTGCCTTTTACAGTATGTAATTCTGTGCAAGATTCTAGAAGTTATCAAAATATTAAAACTCACGGGCAACAACGGCGCGCGGCCGCACCGAATTATGAGTGAATGATCGCAACGATGTATTAGTTGTTTACTTAATTTCTTAGATAATCGATTTAGATAACTCATTATTTGTTTGAAAGCTAGTGATTATCATACTGCGATGTCTAGATTCACTAAAAATCGAGAAATAAATAAACTTTTTAATAAAAAACAAAACCGACTTCCAAACAAAATACACTAAAAACAAAATATACTAAAAACAAAATCTTCTCAAAAAAACAGTACACTAAAAAGTAACGAAATAATTCTTGAAAATAGTAAACCTCCCTTATTGTAGCTGTTATGTCTATATTGTACAATTATTATTACTTTGAAGTCGGTGTCAGTCATTACTAAAAACGTTACTATACTTTCAATTGTCAATTGTTATGGTAAAAATGTAGAAAACCTTACGTAGAAATATCACTGCATATACCTCGCTGACACCGACATCAAAGTGATAATAATTGTACAATATAGACATAACAGCTACAATAAGGGAGGTTTACTATTTTCAAGAAATTATTTCGTTACTTTTTAGTGTACTGTTTTTTTGAGAAGATTTTGTTTTTAGTGTATTTTGTTTTTAGTGTATTTTGTTTGGAAGTCGGTTTTGTTTTTTTTGTACTTGTTTATTGTCCATTTCCATGTTTCCAAGCTTTAGTCAACAGCACGGTGGAGTGGTAATTAGCAGCGGAGATGAAGCAAAAAGAGTTCGTGATATACGCCCACTTACGGTTCTTAGGGTGGGTGAAATAGTTAAGGGGAATACGTGTTCTAAACTAGAGAAAACTGTTTATAATTCTATAGTAGTTTAGATTATCATTTCCTTTTTTATTTCCATTTGTACTAAAAATGTTACTAGCTAGAGCTACTCTCTCTCGTTCATGTCTTCTTAAAACTTTTAACATCTACACCATAATAACAATTTAAATAAAACGATTATTTTACACACCAATTATAATACTCATTTTAATACGATATGAAAATAAGCGTCTAAGTTAATAACAAACCAAATTGCTTCTAACTAAATATGGATGATTGCGTGTGGTTTAAATACTGCGAGGTAAATAATAGGCATTAAATAGTATGTACTCGCTATTCTCAGTAACGATTCAGCTCCCGTACATCGTAACGGCAGTCGACTTCTAAATACCGTTCCACGACACTTAAACGTGCCAGTTTCTAAGATCATAATCTAAACAAGTCCAATTGAAATCGATGGAGCCAATGTATTTTTATTTGAACTTATTGCGACGTTAACTTTGTTCGATATTTACGGTTATCGTTTACAATACAGCACTTGTTTCAATAGTATTTTAACGTAAAATACGAGTACATTCCTTTCTTAAAATATAGTATCATTTCTTCGTAAGTATATCATACATATGCAGATTACACCTTAATCCAGTTGAGAATTTCTAAGCGAGTCATTTACATTTTGAATCGAGGTGCGCCGCCTTAACAAGACTAGTGTAAACCGTACGCTAGGAAGGATTACCTCACTTGACGCGCGATGCTCCTGTGAGCCTCGCCCCGGGGGAACGACGAGCATTTATGGTGTTTGTGTCCCGCTGCTGTAATTCTTTCAGCCTGTTTGCTTTGGATTAAACCCATGTCTTCGCTTTTAACGCTACCGTTTGTATGCCCGCCTGTGTAAATATTTGTTAGAATATTCGTCCATTCACTTCCACGCCTTCGGTACCCTAAATTGCTCTTCGTACTTTATAACTTCTAAATTTTCTCCGTCGAAATTAGTCTCGCCGCAGTCGTAAATAAAGTCGTAAAAACTCTTCTGTTCCAGATTAGTTTAATAGATATTAGTGTTGAACGATAAGCCCCCATCTTAACATAAATTATGCGTCTCGATTTGATGCGGGGTTTGCGGCTCTATCGTAATATCTTCATCGTCAATAGAGATCAAAGGAAATGCCTCTAGACTCAGCCACTGAGCTCCAACTAACTGTACATTTGAACTAATCATACCCGCATTGTTCACGTTTTGAATCGATACATCCGAGCAAAAGTCGTACCTCGTATCTCAGATGAGATTCCTGATTGATTTCTGTGAACGGGACTTTTAAGATGTGTGTCTTCAAATTATGCAGGCAGTTAAAAGATTTTCGCAGCTTTATTTGAAAATTTTCGATAAAAATGTGGGATTTTAAAATCAATTTAACTTTATTTTGTGACTATCTTGACAGTAAAATAAGTCTTTGCTACTTTAACACAATAGATAATATTTGATACATCAAAAGTCGGAATTGAATCTGGTTGTCTTGATCCACCCTGAACAATAAATGTAATGTGTAAATGTGATAACTATTTATTACGAGCATTTACCACTTGCAGTGCTAAACAACGTACAATCAAATGTTAAGGCCAATATTCCAATGCGCCTACACAAATAAATTGATCGCATCTCCGGCATATAGTAAGCGAAATAAACGACACGTCACAACTTGAATCAGATACATGGCAAACATAACCATTGGGATGTCCTCCTTACGCCTTCGTTGTTCCTACAATTGCATGCTAGTGGTTGCGGATAATTTTCGCATTGCGTCTATCGTATTCGGTGTCGATAACGCTTTGTAACGGTCTCTTTGTGTATCGGAATTGCATTCCACTAGTTTTCCGTCAATTTAAATCTACTCTGATACAACTAGTGTTATCTATATTTGCATTTATTCCTAAATGGAGTTGTCCATTCAGTCAATATTTAGATAAATTCACTGTTATTCTGATGTTGTCCCTATACATAGCACTGTGCAGAATTGAGGATTAAATTATGTTTATGTTTAAATGTTCACTCAAAAAAATATTTGGATATACTGGAATTAAAAAAAAGTATTCGCAATATTCTCGACCACATTGTGCTCGTAGATGATGTAGATTAGAAGACACAAAGCATGTGGGCGACAATTTTTTCTAGTGATTCATAGGGAAACCATTTAACTGGTGTTGAAAGTAATGTAATTTTGATTGATTTCATCAACTTATAAGAAATATTACGCTGGACTTGTATACAAAAATAATTGCTTTCTTTTTGTAGTAACTAGATTTGAAATCATAGAGCCGCTCACGGTCAACGAATCATAGATTTGATTGATTATCCCAATTCAAACACGCTTCGTTAGCAACCGCATCCATGCGCACATCTGTCGCATGCTCCACGTAACTTCTGAGACTTACAAAAACCGACGAGCCGTGCCAGAGGGAGACGAGGATATTGGAAATTGATCCTGAGTGAGAGTGAGATGGTGCTAAATAAATTCATCCCTAGCAGAGACACGGCTGTCTTTCAACTTCGATGAATTTCAGAGGAATTTGTTTAGCTTACAATTCATAAAGGTATTGTAACAGACAAAATTTTAACTATAGTACTGATCATAATTTTAAAACAATTAGAGCACATTTTTTTCATATAAGACCAGGCATTTGTCGTTTAAATAGTATTCTCACTTCACCAGTTTCCTTATACACAAAACAATAAATAAAGATAGTACCTAGTTTATAATTGGGAAGCTTCTCGGAAACTAGTAGAAGTTTCTGATAATCCTTTATTCAACGCTGACGTAAAAGGAAATTTATATTTGTAGCGAGATTTAACGGAAAATTCCCACGAATCGTACATTATAGGAACATTTTGTGAACGTGTATGCGAGAATTTCTCTATTTACATTATAGCTCCTTTACTTCCTTTACTTTAAGATTTTGTACATAATTGTGTGATTATTTGAGATACTATTATGGAAAATATTAGATGTACGAAAAGCGTGCTAAAATGTACAGGAAATGTAAGTCGGAATCATTAAAATACAGGTCCATAACCACTTAACGTACGGAGCCAGTTTCTTGTTCGAAATGTGTGCTATTGTCTCCTCTGAGATATAAAATACCGATATGACCCTACGACGTCTTCGTTGCAAGAAATATTCAAGGGATACGGCCCACACTTTTAATAGCGGTTACATCATTTCCACACAATGAGAGCGCCGTCCACACCCATTCTCTGTCCGTATGATTTGAAATTATAGCACCGTTTTATTTGCTCTCGGAGCATTTATATGCGGTCGCAGAGCACAATGTGCCACAATATTATATGTTAGGGCACCTACATACATAACACGGGGCGCGCGAGATGTCGCGCGTGTGTCGACAGCGTGGGCGGCAGAAGGCAGGAGTCAGCCTCGAGCAGTAATTTAATCCTTGATTGTGTTCCTATTTAATTTATTCGCAGCATGATCAAATTTGGTACGTGTTTGTGACCATTTATATCATTGTAGCGGCCTGATTTAATTCAGCTTTACATGTCTCCTCTCGCACCGAAACGGTCGACGCTGTCGCTATTTTATTTAAATTCACCTCTGGAATTGAATGCAGAGAGCCGACCAGCGCGGCAATTATCATGATTAAAGGATGGATGCGAATAAATACTTTCAACATTTTATTATGTCGATATAGTAACTGAATTTCAATAAGTTTTTGAATTTAGTTAATCGTTTAAAACCGAAGGTAAACTTATAATTGTGTGGTCATTATTAAAAACCTATTCCGAATCTATCTTTTTCACTATAAGAGAAATTTCTTCAGTTTTAGACGTATAATTTAAAGATAGTTTAAGGATTATCACGTAATTTCATAATCATAGGCGGTGTAGAGGAAAAGGTAGAGTTTATAAAAAACTTAATGACGCTATAATATAACATCAATAACGTAAATTGGCAGGATGTCCATAATACTTAAATGGGCCAGCGTCGATTGCTTTGCATACATAAACAACTGAGTTCAATACATTTATTTTTAGCTTCAATACTTCAATAAAAATCGAATCGAAAGAATTGCAATTTTGTTCACAACAGACTTGATTTTTATTTTCTATTTTACTTGGAAAGGTGTCTAATGAATTCTACCTCACGCTTCCTACTATTATTGAGAGAAATTTTATAGCCTTGTTCAAAAGCCGAGATAAAACAGCGCGGTTTGTCGCAAAAAGTCCGAAAGAAGTATCGGCGAAGATAATAATAACGATACTGTTGAAGGTTGTACTTTTAAAATAAAGGTGGGGCTATACGAGTCCATATTTCATGAAAAATTCATGTTGTGACCGAGACCTAATGATGTAGAGCCGATCTTTTATTGCCATCGGGGACATATCTCTCACCGATCTTTTATTTTAAATCATGACACGTTCTTAATTCTTAACCTTTAAATATGAAAGAACAATAATTGCTTTACAAAAGTAAACTTTACACACAATTGGAAAAAAAATACTTTGCAACAGTTGCATTAGTAACAAATATTAAAATTTGTTAAGTCGGTCTTTCGAAGTCGCAAGAGTCGCAATGTATTCCATTAGTGTTATAACTTTGTCAAAATAAACTTGAAATTACCGATGCGTGGTATAACTAGAGACTGCACACTGCTCTTAAAAGGTAAGCACTACTTCATTTCATTTTATTTATGTCTCTCCGTATCCAGTAACCTACTTTTCACTAAGAACAGGGCGGAAGCTGAAATTGAATTTCTACTTGTAAAAACGGACCGGTAATAGAGTTTACCTTCTCTACATCAAATGAAATAACAACTAACGTACGGAGGAGTGTGGACGCACACATTTGCCGCTTCATGTATTTATTTACTTTTGCTTTTTGTTATTACCTTTTTAATAAAACTTGCTATTAGTATGTTCTTCATTCACAATAATCGATTTTTAATATTGATAAGGACGCCGCACTTTCAGAGGTTTTTGATGGTCTGTTAGTTTCATAGTCTGATTTTGGTATTAGAAATCTAGACTGAGGAATTCCTGGGACTATCACGAAAATTTGTCGATGATACAAATATTGACAAATTTTCGTGCTAGGTTCCTGATGTCATTAAATGACATTGTGTTTCAGTTAATACTGGTAATATTTTTAGAAATAACCTATGTAGAGTTAAGTTGGTTTCATTTTTGTATCGATGTCAGAGAATCCGAAGTAAAAGATAATTTTACGTAGATAAGTGAAAAGGAGCCTTAAATTGACAACATAATGAGCAAGTAAATCATTAAATGTCGCCAATCCTCGTCGAAATGGACTTAGCTCGTTGCTTTTTAATATCATCTCGTATCAAATACAGGTACACTGCGATCCGAGTTCTTGTTACGAGTCGTGGTATCTGTTCCCTGCAGAATATTACATTTTTTTCTTCTCCATTTGGCGCGCTGGCTTTGATTGTATTTTATCTTTATGAGAAATCATAATTCATACTGTTTTTGCTTGTCTCGATGAAAAACATTGTGTGGTGTTTGATATTTTTGCTATGTTTGTCCATCTTTCATTTCGTTTATTATATTTGGTGACAAGGGTATTATTTGTTGGCAAAATTCTGCTTTTACTATAATATATACTCTAATACAATAGCATCGATCTCTTTCTTGCATACATTGTTGTTGTAAAGATGAAAAGGGACATACAGATTAGTTGTTTTAACGCTCTTAAAGATCTCAAGCATGATACATACTTCTTTAGAACATTGGTAAGTCTTGATTTAGTTTCATTGTTTAAATGATAAATTGATAAGAAAATGAATAAAAACGACGGTTTAAATTGATAATGGCGGACTTCGTAAGATTAAAAGTATATTTGTTTTGTATGAACTCTCGATTTGACCCGCGAGCGTGGTCCGGCCGCTACTCACAAAACAAAATGATAAATGAAGATCATCGGTAGTTACGCCTTACATAAATGCTGATGGATTGATTGTAAACGGCCGTGTGTGTGTCTATCAATCGATTAGTCGATGCCTGCGCAGCCTCGGGCTGGGATCATGAACGATTATATTTAATAGCTTTTGTTACTTTTTTAACCTATGTAGGGAGATCCAGGCTCGTTTAAAATGTGATGATCTTTTTTATATCTTTTTTTTTGTAATCTTTGTTGCCATAAGACCTATGAACAATGCAACATTGGTACCGAGTGGAGCAACATTTAACTTCGATGAATTTCGACGTAGGTATTCATGATCTAACTAAAAAACTGACATAAAACCTTATACAATACATACTTCATGGAGTAAAAGTATAGATTGGACACATAATTCACCAAAAGAATTTATTCTTGATTATCAGAATTCATAATCGACTTTTGAACTTTTGAATTCATTCATGTTTCTTCATCGCTTTCTGTTAAACAGCATAAAGTCAAATAGGAAAGATTAATTAAATAATATTCAATAAGCGCTGTTTGATTAACAAAAGAGTAATCTGTGGCGGCATCTTACACAAACACGGGCCCACTCGGAGAGCTGTTTTCAATCACCGTCGTTCATTATTCACTCACTTCCCTTTGCAGTCGGCAAAGTACATTCGTCCGTTTTGTTTTGTTTAACTTTCATATTTCAAACTCTTCGAGACGGCGTCGTGCGATACAATACTTTGTAATTGAATTGGTTAAACGTTCTTTGTAGCGCATACGGAATGGCGAAAGTAGAATTCGGTACAGTTAGAAGGAAATATAATTTATTCTAATTGATAACACGTCCAATTCATCTTAGTAGCTGATTGTTCAAGCGCTGGCTTTGTTATTGTAAGCGATGATAAATGATTTGATGTTTGTAATCAACTTCAATAAGCAGAGAAAGTTACATGATTGTCTCGTTTGTTTACGAAATTTTTCAACTTAAAATCTTATTTTCATAAGACACCATTTATCACACCCAAAGCTTAATTAAGAACCATAAATATAGCAATAGGAAAAGTTGCCTTCAATCACCTAAAGGACTATAAAATCACATGAATAATTTAGGACAGACAAAAGCCCATTGACCAATATTATCCGTAGCTTATTATTTACTTAAATAAATAAGTAAACTTTGTACCGAGTCTAACACTTGATAAACAAAGCATAAAACTCCAATATAGACGTATTACATTCGACGCGCCTCTCTCAGCTACCAGTGCAACGCTCTCGACCACATTTTTTGTTGTCATTAGCCGACGTGAAATAACACTTCTGTGGCGTTGTATCGTGATCCAAAAAAAAAAATTGTGTGAAAAATTACGATGATTACATCTAATAACGGGCGGCCGGAGTGGCCTGATGGCTCTTGCTAGAGATTGGCGTCATTAGCGGGAATGATAGTGACCTAATAGTGTAATTTCTTTTTCTTCGCTACCGCTTGATATTACCTATTTGAATTGCTTTGTATTATTGAGGTTAGGATTTAACGTTTATTTTCAACGGATAAGCTTTTTATGACGCCGCGTTGAATCGAATGTGATGTTATATTGTTTCTGATGAATTGTTTCCAATGTTGAGATTTAAAAGTCAATGAAATTGCAATGCAATATTTTATTCGTCTGAAATGCTGTCACACCTTTGACGTTATACGTTAAAGTTTACACAAAATGTTAGGAGAAATGACATTCTTCTTTGGTGTAAAAATACAATTTTATGGCTTACCGCATCACATTGATAGATTGCATGGAGCTACGGCGTTTAAATTTACTTTCAGTTCTTTGTCGTGCATACTCATAGTAAAGAAGTAACAGGATTAATAGTATTGAGAAAAGCATTAGATAAATTCCTTTATACGGACTTTGATATTATAAATGTCATAGAAAATAAAATACAATAGAGGAATAACGCAATAAAACTGAGTCATGTTTTTAATAAAATTCACAATCGTGACCTTTGAAGGAGTCCATTTAGAAAGTTAAAAATCACTTTATCAAGTAAGTCGTGAGAGCATTGACGTATCCGAGCCACTGTAAGTACTGGCCTGGGCCTGCAACTGCGCCCATTCGCATATCAGGCAATTAAAACGACCAGCAGACGGTAAGCAGATGCATGTCACTTTTATCAAATACATTAAACTCGCTGCTCGAATCGAACATTTATTCTCTTCTTTTTATCCTCTCGAATATAAAACCCACTTCGAATTCAGATAACGAGTAATGTATTGGTGTCCTTTCGTATAATTAAATGTCCCTTTTTATGTAGCCTCTTTAGGATTTGAACGCAATGTTAAAGTGCTAATTAAGAATTTTGAGATATATCATGTTAGAGAAACGTTCTGATAAGGTCGTCCTGTGTGGACCGGTTAGTGGTAACGATTTTGATGTTTTGACGTGACCTGTTTTAAGATATGTGATACATTTTAGTATGGAGATATTAGTGTCAATTCAAATAGGAAATTCTTGTATCATTGTTGCAATGGCTTTAAAAGCTTGAAATATGGTTTTAAAAAAGTGCTCTGGCTATATTATCATACGATGAGATTTTGACAGGATATCACACAGGGAGTTTAAATCTTTCGTACCAATGTACATATCTGCATTACCAAATCTATAATTTTTAAACTAATTGATAAAGTATTAAAAGATATATGAATTAAATAATTCGAGGAGCATGTCCATGTTACATGTAATGTCCAGTAATCATTTGACAATGAATTATTGATTTCGTTCTGTATCATTAGTTTGTTTTCATTATTTTTTGTTGTGTATTTCGATAAATTGGTGAATGATTGACATTTTGTGTGTTTGTTCGCAGTTCGCGGCGCCTCGACCCGGCGGGGAGTCATCGTGTTTGCAAGGCCCCGACTGTTTTATGGTAAGTATCCACGTTTTAATTCAAAGAAACACTTCGGGTGAAAAAAATGATTCATATAAAACGTTATTTATACGTTTCGTGTTGTTTTAAGAAAAGATTAATGATCGTAAATTTTGTAATTCCTTAAATTCAATTTCATTATTTCAAATAGGCGAAGTGATGTAAAGATTTAAACTTTATTTTGAACCCATTTAATAACATTTTCTAGTGATGTCAAATTATAATACTTAGTATTTTAATTATAACCTAGGCTACAGTATAGCACGAACTCGTTTAATTAGTGATAAATTAATTACTAATACTCCAAGATAAGATACACGATACAGAAATGCAAATTAATGGTGACTAGTCTGTAAAATCAATAACATCTCCACTTCAAACGTTCTCGGGCATCCAGGCGACAGGACGTTTTGTCAATATCAGTAATTAATAACCGACGTTGGCGTTGCTTCTTATAAATTATTAAACCTTAGCGAAGCGAGACTCGGCGTCAAGTTAACGTCAGCTCCGACTAATGAGTGGCCCATGACAAATGCTGGATTTGTATCGAACGCCATCCTTAAATCCGAACAGACGTGGCCAGCTTAAACAAATAATTATCTGTGTTATCCAACAACTTCGACAAAAAGTTAAAATATGTATTTAAAAATAACAAGGACATAATTGAATCGTAATAATATAGTGATATAATTTTCGAATTTGAACAATTCACGCCTAATAAATAAATAAATAAATATGAAAAATAATTCTGTTACGAGGTAATTTTTGGTAGGAAGAATATGTAAGTTTGTTGTTATGTCGTCATGTCGTGCACGTATTGTGAATAGCATTCTACTAATTCATAGCGTTAGAGCTAACTACGAGTAGTTACAATTTCCATTTATCATTGCAAGAGATCAAAGGCTGTCTCTTCGTGACAATCCGTACCAATGATATCCAATTAAGTGTTGGCGTCTTTTATTTAAATTTTACACACATCATTAAGGCAAAGCTCTTATTGTTGCAGTGCTGGGAGAATTGTGAACTGCTTCAGTCGAACTATCAAGTATGGGGTGCAGTTTGCGATGAAAAAGATATATGCGTAAGTATTATTTTATTTGTAAAACCGTCTTCTACACTAGTTTACATGTTACAATACACATATACATACACTGTTTTTATCCTAATAATTATGAGTGTAATTAGGTTGCAAATGGTTACAGAATTCGAAGTAAGAATTACTCTTTAACTTAAATGTTAATTAGAGCAAATATTGTTCACAGTTCCCAGGTTGTAAGGTAGCGTGTGAGTTCCACACGGAAGCTGCAAGAGCGTCGCAAACACAGCCTGTCATACACACCAAGGGGGAAGGCGTGATGCGAGTCAGCGGCGCGCTCGCCCGCTGGCCCCCGCCGGCACCACGCGCCTCCACAAAACCTGCCCCATTCGTCTACGTGGTCATGCGCCGAGCAGCAGAAGGACCTTGGCGGCAAATCATACAGACCCAGGCCCTCGCTACCAGAGTACCGCCGAATAACGAAGGCGCACTTCTTCGAGTGCTTGTCGTAGACCCTCAAGGCCTCGTCACCATTTACAGTCCTGATGAAATGTGGCTGGCTCGCGACACAAATTCTTCCAGCCATGACGAACACAAATGGATTCTAAAAGAAATATCTCTCATCCATCAGAAAGTCCTTGTGATCGGTGAAATTGCCTGGGAACCGAGGATCGCGCGTGGCGTCTATCTCGTAACGTGGGAAGTTGACGGCGGAGGGCTGAAAGGAAACCTTTTTACTGATTCCACACGTGTTACTTTATCGCTTTGGCCAGATACAATCTATCACATTCAAGTGGAACTGGTCTCTCGGACGCCGGGTGTAGATAACGAAAAGTCAGAGACAATGACCATTGATACGAGTCGAGCTCAACGCGTTTCGACAGAGAGCGTACAAGATGTTGAAGTGAGTGAAGGGGACCGTTTAATGTCAGTATTAGTAAGTTCCATGAGAGGGGAGCGCGTACCGGAACGGGCCCCAGATTCTGAGTTAGTTCTTGGCTGTCTGTCAGCTATGATAGCGTTTGGTTTGGCCGCGCTTGCTGCTATTGTATGGAGGAGGAGACGGCGGGGCACCTTCCCTGGAACCAACGTGTACGTGGGATCATCATCTGTTCTGAAGCGGAAGTTGGTCGAGGATTTTACTCCTTCGTCGCATTGTTTCCAGCCCGTGCTAACACCGGCTATTGCGTCTAACGAAAACTCCGTGAATGACGTCATCGTGTGACGTCACAGCTTCGATATGCTGTCCGTCGATGAACGTGCTTTGAGTTCCTAAACATTAGAACAAAATCGTGAAAAAATACAAACGTTTCTTCGTATTAAAGTGGATGAACAGATTCTTATGTGATACTGATGAGTGTATGCGGAAAGGTAAATAAATATTGTATTTTGTGAGATGGTTTCTTTTGTGATTTAATTTAAGTTATTTTCCTTTTGATAGACACTTCTGCTCATCGTTCGCTATAATTGCGTGACATATTATCAATTGTTCGTACGTAGGGTTAGGGAAATTGTAAATTGTACTTATAAAATATATTTATGAAACACAGTAAGGTAAACACCAGACAACTTAGCGATGTAAATATGTTAAGAATAGTTTAAAGATAAAATATTTTTAATTTCAAATTGAATCGTGTATGCTGTAAATATTACATAAGTAGGTGTTATTTGAAGTATTTAACAAGCAACCTGTACATTATGCTTAATGATGAATAATTTCATTAGTGTGATTCATATTTGAACCTTTCACTACCATTTTGTTTTGGAACTATTCACATTGAATTTCTATTATCTACTGTAAAAGTGTGGTAAGTTAAACTAACAATTAGAACTATTTTTACAGCCTAGTCCTTATTAACATTTAGTTAATAGTTAATAGACATACTTTATTCAAATTATATAACGTTTAGTAACTTTGAATTTCTTCAGCAATAAAAAGATGTACGTATGTGTAAATATTCGAAGCATTTATTGTAAAAAAAAAAACAGAGTAATTATATTTTTCTCGATCAACATTAATATTTCTAAATGTTATGGGTGGATTAACGGTATTAATATGTTAAGAAAAATTATAAGCGGATGAATATCTTAATTTCATATACTTGAATGTAATGAAAATGTAATCAAATGTGTTTAAAAATTGCATCATTATTGTAATATAGTGCATTTAAATTGATTTATAATTTAGCTTTAAAAGTCCTAATAAATCTATCACGAAAGTTCGTGGAAACCAAAATTTTCCAACTCTAGATGTTTTTCTCGTTTGGTTTTAATGGCCAAATTTATGATTAATTAATGTAAGCAATTATGTTGTAATTATTTATTTTATGTATAATTTCGTCTTTCACTCGGATTTGTAAATAAAATTTACTTGCTTTGATTGATAAAGCTGAATTTTAACAAGTATGAATAAACATGTCTGCCAAATTATGTCGTGTTTTAATGACTTCATTAAAATTAATTGACTACGATATCGATATTAATTGGTAAGTTAATGAAATTTAATTTAGATTTCTTCATTATGTTAAAAAAAAAACACAACCTCAATTTTAACTCACAATCGGTTATGTTGTACTAGTAGAGTACTGGTAACTTGACAAAAACCTGCTGCGCCGACCCTACGGGAGTAGGATAAGGAGGATGATGATGATGATGGTAACTAAAAAAACGTTTTATATTCTAAAATATTTAATAACAATACATTGTGGTATTAAAATAAACTGTCAGTATAAAGATTCAAAAACCCTGCCTCATAAAACACTCAAAAGAATACGAAGACCTCTTTAGGATTATGTGCATAAATAACTTTCATCAAAACAATAATTTCAAGGAAAAGCATTTATATAAATATTAACACAGAGATTTAGCATTATTTAAAGCGACGCGTCGGTGGTCGAGCCGTCATCTGACTTGTCCCATGGAACGGTACCATTGTCTAGGGATTAACGTCAACGAATTTGTTGTCAACAAGCGCCTGATCAAACAAAAAGATTTGCGCGTCACATAACCCTAAGGAACCCTTCATTTTAACCGTTATTCCCATCCCGACAGCTTAAAAGCTTAACCTTTTTTTAATCACCGTATTTAAAAATAAGTCCATTGTAAACAATAAAACATAAATATTACTTGGGTAAAGCTAAAAACAATTGCAATTAATTTTTATTTCCCTTAATTGTTACAGATTGTAATTTTATTTAGATTTGAAATCTTCTTTAACCTATTAAATTCAAGAGGACAATGATGTGATAGTTATAAAATGCTTATTCTTAAATGCAAATTTAAGGCCTATGTAAGTTACGATTAATGAACGATAAAACTAACATTACAGCTCTAATAAAAGGTATTAAATTCTCATTTCTGCTTCCATAAATCTGGTTAAGAAATCTTACTAATATTATAAATGCGAAAGTTTAGATGGATGGATGGATGGATGGATGGATGTTTGTTATAGTTTGTAGCTTAAACGGCTGAACGGATCTGTATGAAATTTGATATAGACTTAAAGGATAGTCTGGAAGGACACATAGGCTACTTAATTTTGTTTTTTTAAATTCCACGCGGACGGAGTCGCGGGCGAAAGCTAGTAGATAATAAATACAACAAAGATCTGTTTGTTTCAAATCATTTTAATCGCATCTTATTGCTTCATGTATACGATACATTTATTTATTATTTTACTGGTTTATTTTGATCATTTATTTTCATTAAGAGTAAATTTTGATAGGGCAAAGAAATGTATGATTATGGTAACGTACAGTCATTTATTTTAGTTACCCACTTTATTCTTGGCTCGCGGTCCTAGTATAAAGCATAGTCTCATAAATAACAGGAAAATAGAAGGTGAACGCTTCTACGAGTATCCTTTTGGGAGCGGCCAGAGCATTCTTTTAAGATTTATTACAGAACTTGAACGCATTACTTATTCCTTATGTACCTATGTTACCGACGCTCCCTTAAATTTAGATGTCTTTTTGTTTGTATTTCTTTTTTAATTCACTTTAATGACTAATTTTTATTGCACAATAATATTGAAATTACAGAGTTTTACTAAGAATAATACAGAGTACTAAAGTTTCAAAAACAAGATTAAGCCAACGAACAGAGCGAAATATCTGAACTGGCATGTTAGCATTCAATGTTGAATTTATTAGATATTAAATTGCGCGGTAAGCAATCGAGAGCAGCCATAAATTCAGATACCGGTAATTTCGATTTTGAAATATTAAGAAATCATTACTGCGAGAAATAGTCCAAGGTACTAATACAATAAAGACAAAGAAACCAAAATCTCTAACACGAAATCATAAAATGAAATATATTTACTGTGCTATTAATATTTTTGAGACAAACCAACAAGTTATACTTGAAGATCGTATCTTACTTGTCTTACTAATATTATAAATGCGAAAGTTTAGTTGGATGGATGTTAGTTAGATTTTGTATCCTAAAATGCTGAACGAATCTCGATGAAATTTTGCATAGATTTAGAGAATAGTCTGGAAATAGACGTAGGCTATTTACTTTTGTTTTTTTTTCATTCCACGCGGACAGAGTCGCGGTCAAAAGCTAGTGTAAACTAAATTCATCGGACTGACAAAACTCAACCTGACCGTAATTATCAAAAGATTAGAGCAACATCTTCATCTAATGACTTTCATTAAACGCCAGTTGTCAGCTTTGATCAAGTGGGCTGTCATAACCCGGGGCAGTGTTAAGGGCCAAAGCTACAGCGAGTGGCAGCGTACCGGTATGAAAGAGCCAGAGTCTTGGTTAATGCCAGTCTGAAAGGGCCTAAACCTCAGGGAGTCCGGCGCTCGTAGACACTAATAGGCGGCTGTCAGCGTGGGCGATCCGCTAAACATTACCTTGTAAATAACGGCAAATATTTGTCTTCGCAACAATTATCGTAGTCGTTTCCCGCGTAAACATAGACAAGGTACACTTAGGTCCAAAGAGGAAGTTCTGCTTTAGCTGTTATGTATTTTAATACTAGTTTAGAGCAAGGATGAAATAAATAAAAGCTTTTAGAAATTACAGTTGATTTAATAATGAAATTCTTGAGTCGTTAGTAACTTAATCAACGTTTAAAGTTAAAAATCTCTTTATTACACGAGTGAAAATTAAAAAAAGGTACTAAATAAGACAATACAAAAGGAAGGAAGGTAAAAAAATAAATTGGTTATGTGTGGACATGAAAACGTATCTTGAAGTATTTTCACGTCACTGGAATTTTAAGCATAATTGACCCATTTCTTAATCGAAGCATGATGTGGGTCAACCGTTTATTATCAAGAGAACGGGGATATGTTTTTCTTGAATTAACTCACAATTCATGGACTGGAAAGTTTTTATTTTGTCAACCAAGTTGTTAATACAAAAAACAATGGTATCGTGTATTTCTTTATATCTAAAGTAACTCAATGTAGACTTATCGATAAAAAATACAATTTATATCGATAAGTATACATCGTATAAAAGTATACATCATATAAAAATGTATTTTGTATCTATAAGCTTTGCAATTTTATTAAAGTGTACACAGTATTTATAGAGCTTATGAATAAACACTTAGGTTTATTGAATGCAGGCTTACTCGATCGACAACACCAATCAATCAATAATTCTCGGAAGCAAAACATTATCTTAAAATACATGGTTGTTTATAATCGATATGAAATTATATATGCGATAGAGATCAGATATGGGTGTAGGCAAGTAATTACATTTCTGAGGTTGCTTCACCTACCGAATAATTACGATGTTACGGGAAATTCCTGTTTTGTGTACTCATACATGTATTGCTTTTATGACATAAATATTTCATTTTGTAACATTCTTTTTCGATGAAAATAATAGTACGAAAATTTACTAATGTACTAATTTTGTTTACATATGTATAAGGTATCGATATCCGTACGTTATCCTAATTTTGGGATCTTTTTCGAAACAACTAACAGTTTAAAAATCTTTTGCGTAAAAAAATCCATGGTTTGAAATTTTATTTCATGCAATTATGACCAAACAGATGATAATCCTACAATTAGTTCCACAGATGAACCAAATTCGATTCCTAGGATTTAAAACGAATTCCCAGTGACTTAGTACTTAAACCATTAATTGTCTGGTATTCGAGGAATTTATGTCGGACAACTGTTAATATTCAAATCCTTGTTAATTACGTTTTCAGCTGGCTGTCTTCAACGTTCAAGTGCTATTTCGAAGCGTTTCCAAAGCACCTCAGTTTAGTCAACAGGTGGCGCCGCAAATCGGTGACTAATTACCGACGGTTACAAACAACCGGTTATAATAATTAGTAATGGGCGTAGTGGGCGGTACACGAGTCGTCCCGAAACGAGGCGTGGTCGCTTTTCGGCGATGCCAACTCATGTTTAATTTAACGCGTGAATATCGTCATGAATAGCTTTAAGTCGTCTCCTTTATTAAGGCTTTATAGGAATATATGGACTCCAATTATAAAACGCTTACATCAAACGTAAAACTCTGAAAGAAAGAACGCGAGTTTTTAAGAAGCTGTATCTAATAGGATGAAAAACTATTGAGAGGGATGTAAGAGCGTGCACACCTTTGACTAAACTCAGTGAGTTCAGAATGAAGTAACATATCGTCTCACATTTAACACTTTAATCGAAAGAAAGATATTTGACAAATAAAATCAATAAAGAATCTTAAATTATAGCCTCCGAAACTCGTTAAATTGCAAATGTGTGCAACGAAAATAATAACATTAAAAAAAATGATTTGACCCTGATTATTCCAAAAGGTTAGGCTTATTTCTTCATACATCTACCGGGTAAGCTTGATTAATTGAATAGTCTTATCGTCTTGATACATCAGTTTGGCAGCGAGTAGCGGATAACGTGTCTAATGTATCTATCGATAGCAGTAATAGCGGTACAAAAAGTAAACAAAAAAAAAACTTTAAATCGGTCAACAACTTATAAAAGTCCACTTAGATTGCGATGCGCGTGCGCTGTTCGTGCGATCGCTGCGCGTGACTCTTGCCCATGCTCTGGAGACGCTTTCATGCATTTTTATGTTTGATGGACACGTTTTAGGAAACTAAGTAATTATTTAATAGTAAACATTATTGATATTTATTGTCTATTGATTCAAATGCGGATAACAATAAAATACATAATTTATTACGCTTATAGTAACATGGCTCTGCATTATAGTAGGGTTCCTTTGGTTATTTAAACCAGCAAGATACAAGTTTAATACTTTTGTATAAAGAAAACCTACTAACCATTATTAAAAGGATAATATCACTGTCATCCAAATTCTTTGGTCATATCCACCCATAGAAACCAATGATTTTGGGGATAATTTTTGTATAAGTTGGGTTAAATGGATCAAAACAAGGATTAAGATAAATATAATTGCTTCTCATTATTACTTAAGTAAATTGTATACAGTAAAAAGGTACTAGAAGAAAACTTCAGTGGAGTTTCATTAACAACACAACGTGATGAAAAGGCGCTCAATGTACAGCAAAAACATACCCGACTTAAACCCGCAAGTAACTTGAAAGCGTAAGCAACAATAGCATTAATATCTTCTGTGTGTCGGCAAACAAAAGACAGAGTATTATTCTAATTCTCTTGCGGGCTCTCGCACTCAAGTTTTTATGTTAACTACCTTTCGTGGTGATGTTGTTAGTTTTATAGTGTACGTGACGAGTTATTTGATTTTATTTAAAACTGCAGACTCGAGTGTTACCATTTGTTTGGAGTTCTCCTCTGAATAGAAAGTAGTTAAACTTTAAATGTTTGAAAAATAAACGTTTATGTAAGCTTTTTCCCACATCTCAATTAACCTCTTGTAATGCAAAGCACGAGTTAAACCGGTCAACAATCTGAATCTTGTTCCTTTAAAACAATTCTACAATTTGTTACGAATTTCTTTGTTACAAACAGAAATTACTTAAACTGAAACACAAAATCAATTACCATTAGTTGTAAAGCTGATGGGAAACTGATAAAACGCATAAGTAAATCGCAACACGCAACTTGCTACCCACACATTTTTCACTAGCACTGGCCGTTTAGATGCTATCAATAATTGGCATATCTATGAACCGAAGTGTAGTAGATCATTTAATTTTCTTAATAATTTTCTATCGGATTTTGCCTCGGGCACTTGCTAGTCTGGTCGTTCCATCGCTTTATACCTTTTACTTGTATAGCGCAATCAATCTTGATTGGCCTCGTCTTGGACAACATAAAATGGACATTTTTTTTAACTTTCCAATGACACCATCATGCAACCTGAGTATCCCTGTATTGTACATATCTACAGGGATATTAAAATTTGATTTTATGAGTATGAGTAACTAATGCCAAGTAAACTTTACTTATAAATTTTAATAAACTGGCTCAGTGACAAAGTAAAACCATCAAAGGATAAGATAAAGCATATTCAGAGCGGAGCTTTTTTATTAAAGGGATAGAAAATTAAAATACCATAGTCCGAAGTCCCGCTTCCCAGTTCAGTGTGGCGGCAATCTGAATCAGTTGCGGCCGCCAGTGATTTATAGGACGTGGCCATCGTCCTGGCTAACATTCCGCCTTGTCTCGCGCACCGGTAATAAAGGTAATTTTGTTTCAAACAACGAGGGTGTATAGTCCTGTGTAATATCGTCTGCTCTGTCAGAATGACGTTCTGGAATAGGTTTGTAATCGATTTGAAACCGTTCAGGCGGAAATGCATAGTTATATTGCATGCAAGTCCTTGTGGATTTCCAATTTGGATAATATTACCGTTTGAATTTTGATTACGAACTTATGTTTAGATGCAGAAACATGATATAAGTTGGTAAAATATTACTTATCGTTCTTAAAAATCTGCAATAATGAAACTGTGGCAATGGATGGACATATTTAAAGGCCAAATTAGTTTCCATTTTTCGTACTTTTTGTACTGTTAAAATTGGAAATCAAGAATGAAGTCTGAGTAACACAATATCAACTATTTATTAATAATATAACTTTATTACCTATAGTTAGTTATTCATAGATTTAGAGAGCAATAAAGTAAATTTATCTGTTAGTTAAAAGTGTTTTAACGGTTTATCATTTTCGGTAAGTTGATTTTAAAGATTTCAAAGAATCAAATGAGAATATCTTTATTATCTCACATTAAATTACAGAACGTACAATTTATCTTCAGATAATATTATCAAGATTTTAAACTACGTGTATAATGTATTTTATTGTGGTCTTAAGTCTCGGGAACATGTTTATCTTGTTTTTAGCTCCTTGAATTTTATTTCTTAACACACGAATCAATATCTTTATATCAGACATTTAGATCCTCAAGCGATAAAATTTGAGATAAAAATTCAAACACTACGGCTACATGAGAATGTTAGTATTGATACATAGAAAAAAGTTTATTTTAAATGCACATTTTAATCCAAAAACAACTGAAGCAGATGGAAGTGTTTAAAAATAATCATAATTAATATTAAATATACTAAATTAGAAATATATATAACGTATTTGATCGCAATTTATAGAGCGGAAATATTCCACAATATTCAATCTTGAATAACTCAATAACGCAAATTCTATGATTAGAAATGAAGCATACGTTTACGGTATTACGCTTTAATATAAATGTAAATGTTAAATAATTATGTTTATAGCTCATGTATTTACTGTAAATGCAATCCATCGGTGAGCTTAACTATTACAAACTGTTCATTATGCATCGCTTCGATAGGATTAACAGAATTTGAATTGCTTATTAAGCTGATTGACGTGTGACTTTATCCTCCGCATGAAATTCTAATCGAATTAAATGGCTATGCCTATCTATGCATTGATGAGGACTCCTGGACCGGCTTTATCACTAACATGATCTGATCTAGATTCACTCCGATTGACGGCCGCACTGTTACTTGCCGCTTTTAATTTGTTATATCCAACCGGTTTTCTACTATCATTTTATAATTGTAATTGTGTTTTGTTTTCAATTCCACGTTAGATTTTTTAAAATGAATCGATCGGCAAATTCAAGGGATTTACTAAACAATGAGAGAGACTAGATTAACTTCTTTCGATATATACTAGAAAGTAAAATGTAGTTAGATTGATGTAATTAGAAATACTAATCATATTTCAAACGAAGCTTAAATTAAAATAATTCTATAACGAATGCATGAATTTGTCAGCGTTGAGGGGAAACTCATCCAAGTTGGAAACTATTTGGTTGTACACAACATTTTAGATACAGCTAGCGGATTAGGGTCAGTCCGGCGAAGTTAGTGGGGATTTCGCCGGAGCTGGCATGCCGAATGGGTATTGCAGAACAGCTTAATTGTAGGCTTTAAAAGCTTCCATCGTAAACTATGAATAGCATATTAAAATTAAAGTTGAAGTTTTTTGTTTAGGAATGTTTTTGAAAGCGTTTAGAATTAATCTATGATACTAATCATACTAATATTATAAATGCGAAAGTTTAGACGTATGGATGGATGGATGTATGGATGTTTGTTAGAGTTTAAAGCCTAAACGGCTGAACGGATTTCAATAAAATTTGGCATAGATTATAAGATAGTCTGGAAGAACACATAGGCCACTCAGTTTTGTTTTGTTTTTTAATTCCACGCGGACGGAGTCGCGGGCGAAAGCTAGTATTTTATAAAAGCATGATACTGTATATATAGAGGAATGTAGAAAATATTCTATATTTCCCTGGCTTTTAGTTTAAGCACATAACATAGTGGTATATGTAAAGAAGTTGGTGCGCTCCAGAGCACGTGACGGGACGACAAAAGATTGGGCGGCAGGTATTCGGTGAGCTCGAAATTGGATAGTAATCGATGCGTGAAACTCCACTAAACTTATACTCGAGACACACTGCTTCAACGTTCAAATAACAGTTCCATTTATAATATAGAAAAATGTACTTTTGTTTCTGTATGTATATGGGAATTGGTTGTATTTATACCTTACTCGATTAATAACAATCAACATTTTGCAAGGTATTATAAACATTCCGTATCCTAAACATGTTTATTGAGATATAATAATGACAAGCAATAATTAAATAAGATTCACTTTGGCAACAAACCACTATAAGTTTGTTTCATCCTGTCTATTTGATTAAGACGTGAAAATTCTTAAAAAAATTCAATACTTTAAAAATTTCATAGGCTTTAGTGGTATACTTTTAGCGATATTACTAAGAGACATTTATTCAATCTTTGCAGCAGTGTGTCACGGCTTACGCAACAAGAAGCCAGAAGGCAGCCGCTTTCGGACGTGGCGATATGCACAAACGAAGGTCATTACCATCAGATATTCAATTCCCGCGTGCAATGAATCAGCAAACATAAGTTCAATCGAGTTATGACATACCAATTGATTTTATAACCATAACTTTAATTACAATTGTGTGATAGACGACATTGGGCAAATAGAGGCTGCAGATAATGATGGACGGATGGATGGACACACTGTTCTCGGGAAAGAACATCAAGTCATCACGAATTAATATTTAATTGTATCAACTTTAGATAATAAACAATAGTTTCTTAATTCCATTCTCACAGATCGTTGTCATAATTTGCCACATATTTATGCCATGAGAATCATCGCAGCGTACTTAATAACGCAGCCTCGCAATAATTTTCAAGATGCTTCTCAATATTTAATTGAACGCATAACCAGCATTGCACCAACCAATCAATGTAATATATACAGCTGAACAAAGCTTCATTAATTCAGTTGTTCAAGTTGAAGATATAATAAAACATGATGTGCATTCCACGGAGCTGGCTTGTCATAACCATTGAAAAGTAATAACTAGATACGAGGGAGCAACTTTGTAAAAATAGAAATAGGTGTAACGTCCTGATGCAGGATCAACCGCTATCATTTTATACGATATGACAAATTCAAAGATACGACTCATATTTTATGCATAAGGAATATTGGATGCGCACTCGTATTATGTCGCTAAAGTTATTTCAATGTAGATACATTAATATTACAATTTAATTTGGTTATTATATAATCAGTTAATTATTCAATCAAATGACATTTCTAAGATGACAACTTGACTATGAGTCTTTAAATATGCATTAGAAACATTCGTATTTGCATTAGAAACAGTTGAAGTATATAGTGTTAAGAAGAAAATCAGTACTGCGCTGGAGGATCGGCGCAACACTAGATCATTGGCATATACGTCCCATCCCTATCTGACATCTGTCAATGTCATTCATACGTATTATAGCGCGCCATTCTGGCGGGAGTTAGTGGTCTGAGTGTTAAAGTTAATTACGCTGTTACAATTATATTAATGTCTAAAAATAGTAACACTTTAAGTTCGATAACTTTAACCAAAGTAGATGGATAGTTGACTAATTTTTACGAATTCTTTTTATACATGAACCCTCTGTCAAATGAACTTCCGTCCTATTGACATTTCGAGATCACGTGTAGCTTTATTTAGAAGTAGTCTATTCCTTTTAGAATTATCCGACATGTTATAATGAGCATTTAATATTATTCTGATTCCTTGGCGTACTTGTTTGTACATATGACAAGAAATTATTCATGAGCAGCAATGGTTGCATACATGTCAATATATGGAATAAAGTTGCAGTAGATATGATTGAAATATGATATTTCCCATGCCTCCGCAGTAAGTTCTTTGTGAGTAGCTTATCGTAGTCATCATTTATCATTGATATATCGCTAGATCGACGCTTCTGCGTGTCGGTCGGGGAAGTCAATCTCACGACGCATACTTTTCAAACTTGATTGAATCTACGGTTTAAATCTTCAACTGATTACGCTCACCGAAGCTTATAGAACCTCAATAAAGAATTACATATGCAAAAAATCTATCAGATTCACGATAATGTATGAGCTAATCTGAAATACAGACAGTGATCGATTCAATTTTTTCTAGACTTTATTCAGACTAGTGCGTTAAACAATCACTTTTATAATACGAAATTAAGTTACGGATTCGATTATCTTTTTATAAAATACATTACTATCATTAACTGAATAGCATTTACTTGATTAGTATCCAGGTGCATTGTTCCAAGAGCTAGTATAAAAACAGCATTAAACTTTAGTAGTTTCTGCGACTCCATTTTTCGTTTAATCCGGTTCATTTGCTGAGGTATCGTTTTCGCATAAAGAAATGAAAAGAAACAATCCGACGTTAAGATTATAATTTCGCATCATTCGAAAGCAATAAGCCGCAATAAAGTCCCACTCACGTAGGATCAAGACGGCGAACGGCACGTATTTTTCGCATTATCGGCTAAAATTATTATAAAAGAACAGACGTGTTGCTGCCAGTAATTTCTGGCTAAACCCTGGCTGCCAAGAAACGATTGTTACAGAAATAGCACGTTCGACATTTAAGACAAACTTAGTATAATTGATGAGGGATTCAAGAGTTCGTAGGCGCTGCAATCAATTCAAACTACAAAACGTTTTAAACAAGTTTACAAGCACCATTTGACTTGTTGGTTTCCGTTTGAAAATAAATAAAAAATGCAGACATAATAAAGGTTTTATCATTTGATTCAAAAATAGTACAACAATGTGACAAGATTGATTAACTTCGGACGTTCTCGTATAAATAACATGGCTATTGACGTGTTTAAAAATGATAAGTCATGATAGAACAATGAGTACGATGTGAATAATTTGTTTTGATTCGATACGAACATTCACGTGTTTTATTGTGAATTTTATCTGGTATGGTTAAGAGTTGTAAGTTGTAACAAACAATGAGAGCATTGCTATCTGGAATATTAAATCGGTGTTCCTTGAATAAACTTAAATAAATTTTCGCCTGGACCACTGTTTAAGTTAATATTTATGACCGTTGTACAAACAAAACATTGAAGCATTATTCGATCGCGCTTTTAATTTTAGATTCGCTTAAATCGCTTTATCAAGAGCAATATCGTCTATGTATTAAACATTAGATACCCACCTAACTTTTAAATGCGACCGGAGCGAGGACGTTTTACTTTGAAACCTCTCGAGATCCAAAAGTAGGGAGATTCGAGGAATTTTTGAGACTAATAAGTGTCGTCGCGGGGGCCGCATACTAAAGAGATATCTTGTGCATGGTAAGTAAGACTCGCAGTGAATATAAAGCGTCCGGTATCTATTCTAAAATCCTTTATCAGACCTCTTAAGGCATAAAAATGATGCGGCACGTAAATGACGTAAGACTCCAAAAAAACCTCTTAACGGTTTTATCTTTGCAAAGAAACGTTGAATTTATTTTTGAGTGTTCCAGCTAAAGTTTTTATAGATTGAATTATGAAGGACAGGTGGTTTATAATAATATTTTGTACCATTATAAGCCGGAGGAAAATTCTAAGAACTTCAATCTGTTATATTAACAAAAACTAAGAACTTGGTGCACGGAGGCGTTATCATTTCGCTTATTACCGGTCCCCTGCGAGCGGAGGGCTGTGCTATTAAATTGTCATTAAAGCCACCTCGGTGTCATCTGCGACGTCCATTTTCGTGTGACCAGGTTTTTGCTGCAGTTTTTGGTGTGCATCATTCCCAGATATCGCGTCTGCTTCGGAACATGTTTGGTTTAAATTGGATTTTATTGTGTAGAGCATAAAGAACATTATATATTACAGCAATCGTAATATGAGTTTGTTGAAGACCGTTAATGATGCTTGATGTAATTTGATGTAAATTGACCGAAGCGGACGGCAGCCACGCAACATGTCAACTATGAAATTGTTACCTAACTATAGTTTAATTCTGGCGTGATTAATGTCATGGAGTTTTTTTTTTAACAAAAAGAGCGAAAATGCATTTAATTGTCAATTGTTTATTATATTGAAAAATTGCTATGAAACATTACTGGCTTTATAAAATATAGATTACGTAACTAATTTGAAATTCAATACATATAAGAGAGATATAAAAAATTATACACAACTAATTAATTACTAGCGCAAAATTTGTTATCATTTTCAAGCATGTTATAAAATTATTAAAACAAAAAATTTCCATTTTCGTATTACCCAAATCTTGCTTAAAGTTTCTGTTATAATTAAGGTTATTATAATTTTCTTGTACAAGGTCGAGGAAAGGGGCGAAATTATAATGGCGATTGTCACGGTGAATTTGAAGCCGGCCATTAAGGCGCGAAGAAATTACCGCCGGCCCCTTCCAGTGCGTAATGGTCGATGTGACTTCGATATCTTAATAAGTGGTTATTGATCAAGTTTCGACCGATACTGCCTCGAGCTTTTGCATAATTGTTAAGTCCTTTAGTAACATCATTTATATTCAAAAATGTTGTTACTGGTTCCACTATTACGTTTACCAGTACCAGGAGCTCATATAATTGATACTGCGCAATATTTTGTATCAACTATGTTAACTGGTCATCAAAACTTGAATGCTTAATTGAAAAAACTACAAAAAAGGTGCCTTATTAACAGACAAGGTTAATATTACTATTTGTCGTTTGAGTTTTGTCACCTTTTGGTAAACACCTATTTTGAATTAAATAACACAAACTTCTTTACTTTTCATAACCATATTGCTATATAGCTATATGCTGAAAGAATCTTGTTGATTCTTGCAATTTTTATTGTGATAATAAAAAGCTAGCTGTTGTCACAGCGTTCATATTCAAAATCATCTTAAATAATGTATTCTATAGAAGCATATGACATTATCTATTTACAACTAGCTTTTGCCCGCGACTCTAAACCCGTGGAATTAAAAAAAAAATTAGCCTATGTGTTCTAACTATCCTCTACATCTATACCAAATTTCATCGAGATCCGTTCAGCTGTTTAGGCTACGAAGTCTAACAAACATCCATCTAAGCTTTCGCATTTATAATATTAGTCAGATTGAGTGATAAATTTTTAAAGCCGACGTCTTTGTATACAAAGTTTATTCGTTGTAAATATGCGCTGGTATTTACAAGTAAGCTTCTAAGTAATTTGAATTTCAGAATTTCAACAGAGTCCACTGTCCCTTTGGATTGTATAATTTTGGGCATATCTAATTTTAGGTATTTGTGAACAGCTCGCTAATTCAATAAACACGAATGAATTAAACAATTTTGTGTATTCGTGATTATTATGAAACTTAATTCGTATTTCATTTTGTCGCTTGTTGAATACAAAAAAAACACTGATACAAATTTCGCTTATATTTCTTAGCCTTGATAACTATAGTTAGATTTATTTCTCTTTAATAGAATGGAGTTAAAGTTACTGTAAGAAATATTAAGAAAACAAAATCAAAAACCATAAAATAGGCTGTAGAAGTAATAACTTGAAGTTGATGAAAGTTTAAAGACCACAAATTCGGTCATTACCGAATTTTATACCTTTTTGAACTGAAACAACAAAAAAGTACAATTTAGTGTAAAAATTATAATCACTGTATTACATAAATCAGATAAAACCCGTAACGAAATAAAGATTGTATCGAGAAAGAGGAAATTTAATCATAATTACGGTTTATTAAATTTTACGAGTACAAAAACCCAAAAAAAGCATCATGTCACCGTAAGATTGTGAACAATGTCAGCTTATGTTCGATTTATTACGGTTTTGACAATTTATAATACGTCTAGTAAGATTTGAAATCAACGAAGTTCACATTCGCGTGGTGACTATAAGGTCAAATTATAAAACACCGAGCACTCGATAGATTTAATATCAGATACATTGATCACAAGCGATCTCATATGAAAGGGTGACAGTGGTACGCCCCGCTGTTTCTTTATGTCTAACTTTATTGGGACGAAATGTGTCTCTTGTGAATCGGATCAGGACGAGCTTTTCATTGTGAGGCAAATGATAATGGTAATGTGTGGACGCCATGTCGCGCTTTGTTGTGCAACACGGAGTCGACATTTATAGATGTGGCAGACGTATTCTTAGATAACTTTATATTAAACAGAATTTAATTTATACGAATAAAATTAAATGAAATTTGATAATCAATATGGGAAACATTTGACATAACTATATCTGTCAATGATTTGCTTTTAAAAACCCTAAAAGCTTATAAACTTATAGTCACGAAATAAGTGTTTTTTAACTTTAATATTTTTTAATATTCTCATTTTCACGTGTAATTATCACACGTAGAAAAAGAAGTAAAAAAGCAGCATTTACAGCATAAATTATTTTCGGTATAATTTATAAAAATAAAACTGAATGTGAATTTCTAAAGCATGTTATTTGAGGAACTTCCAGAGGCGATAGCTCTTAAAAGAGAGGGGCCATAACGAACGTTTTTTAAGATAAGGGGCCATTTGTTCATACAATTTGCTATGTAAATTACAAAATAAACACAGATATGGACAGCACTAAACCTTCTGTCCTCCGCAAAGACCTTCAATTACAGAAAACGAGGTAATTTATTTATATTATTATTGGCTCTAAGTCTGTACTCTATTCGCTAGAACGAAGGCTACGGACTGCTTTGTATTCGTATTTGTTGTTAATTCTCTTTAGTGTCGTTGTCTTTATAATAATAATAAAGAACACAATTAACAGAACAACACGATATTCCAATTGACTTAATTGTTAAGACGATATAATTTGAATTAATTATTTCGTCTCTAGTCTCTTTATAATTGGGAAGAAGTAAGGTAATTTCAATATTTACATATAGCCAGAAAGTAAGTTTTATTGTTCAATCTACTTAATATAGGCACTACAGAAAAGAAGGTACATTAAGTACTCATATAATATCAAACCATGGGAGCGTGTTCTAAGAAACATTTTGTTTTAACAAGAAAAACCTTGTACGTTTATTGGGAAATGTTGAGTTTCGTAAATAAAAATACAAATAACGATTTTAGGGCATTCGATTAACTTCGGAAAAGATCCTTAAGTTATTTTTTTGCTATTCCGTTAGAATTCTTGGAAATGTTATTTACTGTAAAAACTCAACTCTGGAATTTGGAGAAAATCTCATTACTCGTCCGCTGATCACGGTCACGTAGCTGGGAAGGCCTTGTTAGCCGATCTGAATCAAATTTGGAAGAAAGAACTTCGTTAATACGTTCATTTAGTCTCTACGTTATTTCTCTGTTAGTTGAACAAAAATCGTCCGATAATTACGAACACAAAACTATAGTACGTGGTTAATAAAAGTTATATAGCGTTTTCTGTATTAATACTTTACGATGTTGAGTGAAAAATTCCTTACATGCTTACTTATTCAAACTCTGAACTCTTATGTGAGAAATTATAAAGTACTAGCTGTTCCCGTGTTGCTTCATCCGCATGAAATTATTTTTTTATTGTTTATATTTGTCAAATTCTCAATTGTAAATGTCAAAATTACCGTAACCATAATAACCTTGCTTCCTTAAAAGCTTGTAGTTTATGGTCCCTTTCGCACATGAAAGTTTTTTCTAATTTATTTACCCCCTAAGTTTAATAGCGTGAAAATATGTAGCCTAAAGCCTAAGGCTTTTTGTTAAAAAAATAATTATTTAAAAATTTGCCGTGATTGCTGACATCCTACGCCACAAAGCAGTGTGTGTTTACGCTTTATTATATTAGTATAGATATAAGTATAGATTAGTATATTTTAATTTTATTTTATAGCCCTTACATTGTTCTGATACAAATATCAGTTCTCACTTTACAAAATAATCATATGTAGGATTTCAGAGTACTTGTACGATAAAACTGTAAGATGGAGTTCACGTAGCTCGCCTCCGCCCATCATAATATTGCTAAATTCTTAGCATACACATTTATATGCATGTCGACCTCATCACTGCGGTTAACCGATGCGGGCTGAATGGAATGCTTTGTTCAGATGTAGGTACAAAGTATACATGTGATAACAATGAAAACAAACTATGCATTTACTATAAACACCGTGTGAATAACTTGATGGGAGTTCCAGGAGTTGTTAAAACATCCTAGATTAAATTAAATTTATTGATTTCTTTTTATGAAATAATATTGAAGTTCTGCTGTGGTATAAAATATTTAATTAGAAAATCGATAGGAAAACGCAAATATATTACAACAGAGTGATAAATAAAAAGGCCATTATGAAGGATATTGAAATATTAAAAATAATAATATCTTAGAACTATTTTATGTTGCAGTGGATGAAAAATAGATGCAGATTGTCTAATCTAATGTATTTAAACTTTATTATACAGACTATTTAAAACTATCTTGTATTTTATACATTTAAAGATAAGTGCTAGCTTTAATTCTTTCATAATGAATCCCACGCAGAGTTGTAATGCACTTAGTTAATCGCTATTAAATGACTTTTATATCTGAAGCTATAATGTTACTACATTTCTAATAACGTTTTATAAGAATTGCTTCTTAGAATGATATATAAATGTTTTTTTAATAGTGTCCAGAGCTACTGTGGGTATCGATTTTCAATCCGATTTAGTAAACGTCTTAATTTAAAAAAATCACATATAAAATTTTATCTTAACATTTATTATTATAAATGCAAAAGTTTAGATGGATGTTTGACAGAGTTTGTAGCCTAAACTGCTGAACGGATATCAGTGAAATTCGGCAGATATGTAGATGTTAGTCAGAAAGATTACATAGGTATTAACTTTTGTTTTTTTATTTCCGCACGGACGGCGTCGCGGGCGAAAGCTGTTATCTATTAATGCAAGTGTCAAAGCAGTGTAAATCAGTTGTTAAGTATCAATTTTGATATTACGTAACATAATGGTATATATGACATAACATCCACATTCCGACGTTCATTCCTATCTTAGTTACCTTGCAACCAAGAACTGCATTAGTGGAAATACTGGCCGTTTGCCAACTATATGACCTCGCCAGGTATCTTGAAAGAAAATATTTTAATATATTGCGAGTACATTTGTACATTCCGACGCAATCACATCTATCTATATCTATACTATTATAATAAAGCGTAAACACACACTTCTTTGTTGCCTAAGATGTCAGCTAATACAGCATATTTTTGAATAAATCTTTTTTTAATTAAAAGCCCTACACTTACGCCAGGCTTTAGGCTATATATTTTCACGCCATTAAACTTAGGGGGTAAATATTTTGGATAAAAACCCTAATGTGGGAAAGAGACCATAAGTTGCTGCCAACATCAAGGAAGCAAGGTTGCCATGGTTTGTCATCATGTCATGTCATTTTGACATTTGCTATTGATAATTTGACAAATGTAAACAATAAAATAAAGTTTTTATAATTTCACGCGGATGAATCCGCACGCGAACAGCTAGTTTGTAAATAAATGTGTCATCGCGATACTACGCTCCATTAAATATTTATTTTTGATCGCGTCTCCGTCAGCAAGGCGTAATACAGTAGCATTTATTGTTTCATAATATTGTTTAACGATAAACCTCATTACAACAAAAACATACCAACGGCCGGTTTCTCAGCTATATTTAACCACTAGCTTTCGCCCGCGACACCGTCCGCGTGGAATTAAAAAAAAAACGAAAGTGAGTAGCCTATGTGTTCTTCCAGACTATCCTCTATGTCTATACCAAATTTCATCTAAATCCGTTCAGCCGTTTAGGCTACAAACTCTAACAAACATCCATCCATCCATCCATCCATCCATCCATCCATCTAAACTTTCGCATTCGTAATATTAGAATGAAGTATGATTAGTTAGACTTTTTGGTTCGATAACTTCATGAAATTCGTTTCTGAACTACGTAACAGATTTCGGTAAGATGGTGTATTTGCGTTGATGATAACTAAAATTTATAACAGTTTTTAACTTTTTTTAATTTTTTTTTGTCTGTCTGTCTGTCCGCAAGCCACATTTGTTCCGGGTAATCTTCGAAACGGCTGGGCCGATTGCAACTGGACTTTCACTGAAGGGTAGCTGACATAGACGGTATAATTCTTTGACCGTTAGTAAGCTAATCTATGGATTTGCTAATAAATATACAATTCTTATTAGGTATTAGGTATCACTTATTCTTCATTTATCGTGTAATCTTAAAAATATGTTTTTTGTTACGATAAATATTTTATAACAGTTTTTAACTTCTTTTTTCAAAGTGGAAAGACGACACAATGTACGAAAATCAATTTAAATCCATTCAATTTGTGTGCAAATCGTTTATCCACCAGTTTATCGTGAGCTGAAATGTTAAATGTACTAATTGCTGTAAATTAGGTGGAAACCCGACAAAGGAAAATAGATGTACATTTTCTTGGAATGGAATCAATCGGATGTTATTTATGAAGATATCAGCTCGATTTCGTTCACGTATTTCTGGAACTCGCATTTACAAATGTAGCGAAATAGGCGAGGAAACGATTACAATTTGCTTTCTAACTGAATTTACAAATATACTTTCACGTGTTGAATTTTTACACATACTTTATTCATTGAATATAATTTTTCCCAAAAAACTAAATGTAAATACGAAATTGCATCCTCGTTTTTGTACAACCAAAATTGAATACGTCCAAGATTTTATTTTATTAATTTAGTAGTAGTCAATAATTATTCTTTTTTTAACATTGTTAAATTAATACACTACAACCTTGAAACAATAATTCCGATTACTATTATATTTTAAAAGATAACTGGTCCATATGACGCTTGCCTTTAGCTTTTCTGTTCTTTTACCGGTGCAAGTTTCAGAAAATCCTTTTGACATCGTGATAATTAAAAAAAAAAGAGTAAATTAAGTTTAGAAACAATGAAATAAACATCATTTTTATGCCATTAAAATAATATGTTATTCATTACAATCATTTTAATTGAATATTTTAGTTTACTTCTTTATTTGATTGACGATATAGATTTCTATGTCTTATATTATAAATTTGGAAGCAATTTAAAGTTAATTAATGTTTGAAAGTTTGAAAATATATAAAGGCCAATTTATTGCGCCTTATTCAGTAACATTAATAACAGTTTTCACAAAATTTATGTATCCAATTTCTTCATTAAGAAAGCTCACATTGCCTCGTTAAAGTCAGGGCAATTATAGCTTAATGACAAAGTTATTTCAAAGTAAATAGAAAATTTTATGATTCAATGAAACTTAAGACTTAAAGCTTAAGCGAGCTACTTTAATGGCCTGAGCCTCTAAAGTGCTGGCGATTAAAATTTATTAACATAATACTTTTCCAAAATTTAATTCAACTCTGCTTACTGAGAGCAAATGAGAATTGTTTATCAAGAACACAAAATTAATCTCCGTTGGACTTTCGACCTTTGTTTGGAGCGTAAGAAGATTGAAAGTTATTCCATTTAAAATCATTTTTATACGAAATTGCCTTTTAACTTTGTTTTAAATTCCATTATTTGGAAACAAAAATTTATTATTAAAATTCTTTAGGCAATATTAACTTTATAAATAACGGAATATTGCTTAGACAAGTAATCAATGCTTCTTAGTATTTTGAGATCTAGTCTCGACAAAGGTTGAGATATAATTCTGCAAAGATACAAACCAAATTATTTTGAAAATATACAAAACGTTTTGGAAACTATTCGACGTGTTAAATAATTTAGCTAGATGTAGTATGAATTCTCAGGATTTTGAATTTGAACAAATGTTAGCGAATTTATTTGGTGTCCAAGTTCTCGTTATTTTAAGGTGAGTTTATTTGAGTTCAATGTAACTTGTAATATAGAATTTCCACTTCACAATGTTTATTAAATTAATATCTACAAATTTGATAAACATATGTAGAATACACATTTATTAGGAAGCAAATTCCTAGTAAATCCCTATTTTACAGTGTACTACTTTATTAGTAGAAATCTTATATTTACTAATATTATAAATGCGAAAGTTTGGATGGATGTTCGTTAGAGTTGGTAGCTTAAACGGCCGGACGGATCTTAGTAAAATCTGACATAGATGTAGAGGATAGTCTACATATAGATAGGCTACTTACTCATATTTTTTTTAAATCCACACAGTCAGAGTCGCGGGCGAAAGCTAGTGTAATTATATTGAAGAGTGTTACAATGAAAATGGTTTGTATCGGACGCATGTCAGTTGCGGACGAGCGATGCGCCGCCGACGTGACGTCACGTACACTACTCGAATTTTAGTTGTGCAACTAACAGTCGAATTGGCTGTGAAACAATCGAAAATCGCACAGCATTTGTGCGATTCTTTAGTTTCAATCAAAGAGAAAAGCAAAACATTTTATAGTAACAGGCCGTATAAAATTCATTGCCAAATATTGCGTAGAAAGAAACAGTTTGTGATGGAGTTTTCACTAAGAATATGAAAGTCAAAGTAGGTAACTCCGGTCTATAAGAGTTAATAACATTTACTATATTGCTACATTTTATTTAGAATTTACAAACACAATTTATAAAATAACTCAAGTTATTTCTAGTGGTTGAAAAACGTTCTCAATGGAATCGACAGAATTGGATCGCGTCATCTCATCCTTACATCAAGTTAAATAAATAACCGCAAAATTCAATTCAACAAACCGTTATAAAATAAGCTGGAGGCAACAAAGTGAAATCGTTTTGCGCGGTTAGCCGCAACGCTCGCTGTCTGTCAGCTAAACCGTGCATTTGAAAGTTTACGCTCCGAGTTGTTGCTTGCAATCCTTCAATATTTCCAATAATGCAACGCCAGTGAACATTTAGACACACCATGTCAAAACCTGTTGAGCGAACTATGGCTCTATTTAAAATACATTTGGAAACAAAACTGTTTTGAATAAACTTCACTATATTACAGTAAAATTGAAATCAGTCTTCTAAATTATTTTTGACCGACTTCCCAAAAGAAGGAGGTACTCAATTCGTCCATATGTTTTTTTTTTTTTATTTATTACTTTCAATGTAATTTATTTTAAAAACGTAATCCTTTTAATGCAATTTATAGGATTTCTTATTTTTTAAGGGAAAGAATAAGAGCGTTTGCACACCTGACACTAAACTAACGTACAACTGTGGTCTCGCTTTGATTCCTATGAGCTATATGGAGGTGCGCACACTGCTCGATTTTTATTATCCAACTAAACAGTTGAATTGGCCGCGAAACAATCGACAATCGCACAACATTTGTGCGATTCTTTAGTTTCAATCAAAGAGAAAAGCAAAACATTTTATAGTAACAGGCCGTATAAAATTCATTGCCAAATATTGCGTAGAAAGAAACAGTTTGTGATGGAGTTTTCACTAAGAATATGAAAGTCAAAGTAGGTAACTCCGGTCTATAAGAGTTAATAACATTTACTATATTGCTACATTTTATTTAGAATTTACAAACACAATTTATAAAATAACTCAAGTTATTTCTAGTGGTTGAAAAACGTTCTCAATGGAATCGACAGAATTGGATCGCGTCATCTCATCCTTACATCAAGTTAAATAAATAACCGCAAAATTCAATTCAACAAACCGTTATAAAATAAGCTGGAGGCAACAAAGTGAAATCGTTTTGCGCGGTTAGCCGCAACGCTCGCTGTCTGTCAGCTAAACCGTGCATTTGAAAGTTTACGCTCCGAGTTGTTGCTTGCAATCCTTCAATATTTCCAATAATGCAACGCCAGTGAACATTTAGACACACCATGTCAAAACCTGTTGAGCGAACTATGGCTCTATTTAAAATACATTTGGAAACAAAACTGTTTTTGAATAAACTTCACTATATTACAGTAAAATTGAAATCAGTCTTCTAAATTATTTTTGACCGACTTCCCAAAAGAAGGAGGTACTCAATTCGTCCATATGTTTTTTTTTTTTTTTTTTTTTTTATGTATGTTACGGCATAACTCCGCCCCTGGTAGACCGATTTTGAAAATTCTTTTTTTATCCGAGAGGTAGTGCTTGCAGGTGGGTCCCATTTTTTTGTTTGATTTTTGGAGTCAAAGACTACGGCGTAGTTAAATAGTTTAGCTCAAAATTGCGTGACGAAATTTGGTGTCTTTTTTGCTTTCTATGCTTACGTAGCCTAAACTATAAGACCTACATAAAAATGATGTATGAAAGAATTGTAGGTCATTCAATTAGCTGAATTAAAGTCTGCGATAGCATATATCTATCTATTAAGGTTGTCACACAATAACCACTTTTTTCATTAAAATTTCGATCAAAATCTATACCCCACTTTCAACGCTATTACTCGTGTTCGGTATGAATCCTTATCAAAATAAATGTGTCCATCATCAAGAGAATTTAATGTAGATTATAAATACCCTTGGAACTGTGTAATTCCGATAAATAGTTTAGGAGATATCATAAATAGCAAATTACGAGTCGCAGAAAAAAATACCAACTTGTAACAAAGTTTGCTTTCTTGGCTTACGTAGCCTAAACTATAAGACCTACATAAAAATGATGTATGAAAGAATTGTAGGTCATTCAATTAGCTGAATTAAAGTCTGCGATAGCATATATCTATCTCTTAAGGTTGTCGCACAATAACCGTTTGTTTCGAGAAAACCGTCAAATAAGTGCAATCGACTTTATTTAAAACGCTTTTATTCTTATTTGGTATGAATCCTTATCCAAATAAATATGTTTTCACGATAGAGTATTATATGTAGATCGTAATTGCCTTTTACAGTATGTAATTCTGTGCAAGATTCTAGAAGTTATCAAAATATTAAAACTCACGGGCAACAACGGCGCGCGGCCGCACCGAATTATGAGTGAATGATCGCAACGATGTATTAGTTGTTTATTTAATTTCTTAGATAATCGATTTAGATAACTCATTATTTGTTTGAAAGCTAGTGATTATCATACTGCGATGTCTAGATTCACTAAAAATCGAGAAATAAATAAACTTTTTGATAAAAAACAAAACCGACTTCCAAACAAAATACACTAAAAACAAAATCTTCTCAAAAAAACAGTACACTAAAAAGTAACGAAATAATTTCTTGAAAATAGTAAACCTCCCTTATTGTAGCTGTTATGTCAATATTGTACAATTATTATTACTTTGAAGTCGGTGTCAGTCATTACTAAAAACGTTACTGTACTTTCAATTGTCAATTGTTATGGTAAAAATGTAGAAAACCTTACGTAGAAATATCACTGCATATACCTCGGCTGACACCGACATCAAAGTGATAATAATTGTACAATATTGACATAACAGCTACAATAAGGGAGGTTTACTATTTTCAAGAAATTATTTCGTTACTTTTTAGTGTACTGTTTTTTTGAGAAGATTTTGTTTTTAGTGTATTTTGTTTTTAGTGTATTTTGTTTGGAAGTCGGTTTGTTTTTTCACTACAATGCACAATGTTTTATGTAAAATATATCGGACTACGCTTAAATGCACTTCGTTTGATAAGATGCCAATTACATTTTAGTTATAACGATTTAACAATCAACTCATTGTGAAAAAAAAAACATGTTTCTACTAAATAACTGTTAAGAGTGCAAATTATAAGAAAACATTTTAATAAGTCTCATAATTCATATTAAAATATTTCTGCATCCTTTTGCTTAACATGTTCGATAACTGCTTTTTGCTTTCAAACTCAATTGTAGAGCTTACATCCTTTTTGAATCACCTTCAGGTTTATCCGGTTCAACGGACTGTCGCCTTGCAACAAAAAAGCTACTTTAAATTATTGCCGGGCTACACGTTCCTATACACGTCTTGAAAACCTCCCCCGGCTGTCCCTAATACCCGACGAAACCAATTTGAATTCAATTTAGGTTTTTTTTTCCGAGCAAGCTTTTGTTGGCTCTCAGTTGTGTTTACCTTATTCGATTTCTGTAATTTCATTCATAACAAACTGGATTTGGGGTTCGAAAAGCCCATCGGGGTTGACAGGGGCGTTTGAAATAATATTCTCTTTGATAAGAGCCGGTTTCGTGCTCGTAAGTGATGGGGTCCACGCAATCCTACCAAGTCCTGAATGGGATTTGTCAATGTGAAGTGACGAAAACTAATTATAGCCCACAATGAGTTATTTGGGGCAAGCTATACCATGTGTTAGATGTTGTTTTGCCTATTATGTTCACAAGTATTAGTATACTTTGAAACTCGATGTTTAAAACAGCACAATTTCCGAACAAATAAGATGTGATTCAAACTAACCTTACGTCTTGTTTTATTTAACACAAATGCTTGAATGATTTGCTAAAAGCTAATGGTATTTAGAAGCGGACAATTTGAGGTCAGTTTACAGGTGAGAGGTTTATATTCAATTCGATTTAGTTTGCTCAACGCAAAGTACACATTGACTCGGTAAGAATTAAACCAATTTCTAGCAATAACATTTGACGAGCTATCTGTAATAGAGATATTAAAATATTGATTTAAAAATATACAGTTATTGAAAATGAAACTTTTATACCTTGTAGCAATATTAACAGACAAATGATACAACACATTGTTTGTATAAATTAACCTAAAGTTAACGGTAAATGGTAATATTTTCGTCAATTTGTCATATCTTGTCGGCGAATGGCGGCAAGCGGCGGCGAGCGGCGACCAGCTGTGCGAGAGACAGGACAAACAATAACAAGACGCCCCGCGGATAGTTATTGTCTCTACATCACCGATTCTATCTCGTGTCTAATAGTCAATTGACAGGTACTTTTTAGCTTTAATTAACGCTTGTACAGTCCCGCTAAACCGAAGTGAAATACACGGGAAACATGACATGGCTTGATATGACATTCAGTTTGGTTCTGTCAGCACACGATGCTCACTGTTTAGTATAGATAGGTTTGCGACGTAGAGTTAATATTTCTAAGGATTATTTTGTACATATATATTATATTGATTCTTCTCTTTCAACGGATCAAACGACTAACTTATTTTTGTTAAATCGATAAAATTATGAGGCTTTCTATTAAATATTATCAACAAATATGTTTTTTTTTTCATTTATTGGGTTAAAAGAACAATAACAACAAGGTTAATAGCACAAGAAAAAAAAATATACAGTACAATTCAAAAGTGTTGAGTAGATGTACCATCCACAACTTTGCCACGTAGTTCAAACCATATACACCCTTCTAACTATGAAATTTACTTGTGAATTAATTTATTCTGCCAACAATGCGGCTCTACAATGCTTAACTATTTATAAAATTCTTTTAAGATCATACAAAACGTGGCGTACCGTAATAAAGTATTAAAACTGATAACATTTTCACAAAGCTTCCACATAAAAGTCTTAGCATCTTTTTCTTCGTTGCTTTGATCTTTGTAGTTCAATGAATAAAAACTTTCATTATCATAAAATGTTAACATTTCTTTACGTTCAGTTAAATACCATTTCTTTGATCCAAAGTAGTTGTTATTCGACTTAGAAAAGATCAAAAAATTACAGAAATCTCTTACGAATATAAATTGCACTTAGATTTTAACTTTTATTAAAACTTATAGAAATATTTAAGACTAGCAGTTGCCCGCGACCTTGTTGGACGCAATATTAAGTTAAAAATGAACCCTATAATATGCCAGTCTATGTCAGCTCTCCTTCAGTGAAAGTCCGTTCGAAATCGGCCTAGCTGTTTCGAAGATTACCCGGGACAAACGCGACTTCCGGACAGACAGACAGACAGACAAAAAAATTGCGATTTTCGTTATCAGCAACGCAAATACATCATCTTCCCAAAATCTGGAATTTTTCTTTTGATATTACAAATAAACACTCCAATTTTATTATATGTATATATTAACTTTCAACGAATACAATATTTTTTATAAGTACAGTTCGGGTATCGATATAAAAATGTGTAGGATCTGAATTAGGACGAGGACCGCCCGGCCACTCGACTATCGTACCTCTTTAATCAAAGATATTCCAGATATAATTCATTAAAGATGTTTTAAAAAGGTCCCGATGTTCCGGGCAAATTGCTTTTTTAATTAGTGGTGGCTCTCTTTTATCCCATTCACTCTAATTTAAGGCTAATCCGTATCTGGTCCGCCTTACAGCCCCAAGCGCATTTTGCCCTTCGCATTGTACAGCTTATTGTTGAAAGACCCTCATATTTAACGTCTTGAGTACAAACGAAGGGTTACTCGGTTCAATATTAAAAAAAATTATTTACATAGTTTAATGAACACGAAATCTACTATTTAACTAAACAAACGAATGTCTTAGGTAGATATTAAAAGCAAACATAATAAATCAGAATAAATATAATTGTATTTCGCTCGCCCGAGGTCGTTGTAATCAGGCTGAGAGGTTCTTTATGATTAAAGCTAAAATGTGTATACGCATACAGACCGGACCGATTTCGATTCGTAGCTATCACTGGAATGGTTTTTCCGGTTATGTAAATAGTGTTGGGTTCATTATTAATAGTGTTTAATACAAATAAACTACATTATTATTTAGACCTTGAGGCTATTTGGTTGCTTGATTGCGCCTAATGGTACATGTTTCTTGTCAAATGGCCCATATTTTAATTCGTTAATTAGTATGCTTAATTATATAAAAAAAAACTAACTTTTACACGATTTATCTTCATTCAGATACAATTTTAGTATCATACATAGATGAGATTTGAATGATGTTAATAAGTCTTTTTTAGTAATCATACTTCATACTGTTATTATAAATGCGAAAGTTTAGATGGATGGATGGATGTTTGTTAGAGGTTGTAGCCTAAACGACTGAACAAATTTCGATGAAATTTGGCATAGATGTAGAGGATAGTCTGGGAGAACACATAGGCTACTTGCATTTGTTTTTTTTAATTCCGCCCGGACGGAGTAGCGGGCGGAAACTAGTTATTCTAATTCTTATTAAATGAATTGACAACGCTAAATATCGCATGGGTCATGTATGTCGCCTGAAGGAGATAGGGGGGTGCAGCTGCCCACAAAACTTAGCTAAATCGTGGGTTGTAGACACCCGTGGTATAGATTACTGTGCCTTAAGGTAATATTACTAGTTATTTTTACTAAAATATATAAATCAATTTACCTATTATGTAATTAAAACTACACATGTGATATTGAAGGTGAGAATATTATAGAGGCTCGGTGATGGTTAAAGTTACCGTTATAGTAAACTTGAAGGAACTTCAAAGGGTCTCTTAACGTGTTACAGTTTCTTGAAGCAGCGTTAATTAATTCCCAAGTGATCCGAAACATCGATAAACGCTATCCGCACTTCAATCTAACGTTGCTTAGATCTGATACCGATATTATTAATATTGTGAAACAAGTGTACGACGTGTTTAACAGTTGGCGTCGGAAACAAGTTAAATAAGTTTACTTATTAAATTTTGTAAGTAGGTTTATTAAAAACAACTTTGTTTGGAGTCCCTCTTAAATAATAGAAGACTCTGAATTAATAGTGCATATTATGTAATGTCATATAGCACTAAAAATTTAAGAAGTTTCCATCTTAGAAAATCATTTGTTTCGCAGACGTAATCTTACTAATACGAGTATTATAAATGTGAAAGTTTAGATGGATTGATGTTTGTTAGAGTTTGTAGCCTAAATGACTGAACGTATCTCGATGAAATTTGGCATAATTGTGGAGGATAGTCTGGAAGAACACATAGGCTTCTTACTTTTTTTTCCACGCGGACGGAGTCGCGAGCAACAGCTAGTAGAAATTTAATGTTTGAACTTCACAAAGACTTCACAAACACGATGTTGTGTTTACGAAGTCTTCCTTAGTTTGTTATTTAAAGTTGAAATTTAATGTTCATCTTAAAGTTGACCTTAGAATTATCAAAGCAGTCCGCGGCGTAGATATCTCGGTGTTACTTTATTTAACTTAACACCAAGTTAATTGGCAATAAATTAAGTGCTGACTTAAAGGCTCGCCAACCTACCTTGTTCGTTCGTTTACATTTAGGTACGCGAAGTTAATTTAAAGAACAACACTTTGCGCTCTAATTACGACCCTGTTTCGAGGTTTTTTTTTCGAGGTCCTGTTCGTTTAGTTATCAAGATTTTTCTTTTTACTAAAGTTCGAAGCTTATGCATAACTTGACCAATAAAAGATATGTTTTAATCTACTTTTATGACTTAGACTTCAGAAATTTGGTGGCTGCAATTTAATTTACACAATATAATAAACAACATGAATTTCGAATGTTGCAAATATACTCGTATATCCTATTGGCATAAATTTATTATTATGTGATTGCGTGATGCGTGTGTGTTGTATAGCTCGGAGATTTTAAGTTTATCTAATCTATTTATAAACTATTATATTTATATTTATTTATAAATGAAGCATTTACTGCTAAAAAATATCGTATTGAAACAAATTGTATTTCCAATTATAATCAAAGATAAAGATAGCTCCGTTTTTTGCAAAAGGCTATGAATTATTTCGTAGTTAGTTTTAATTAATGTAAATATTTCGTTGCATAAAACTGTGTTTAATTTACATTTACTCGTAAATACAATCCATATCTTGAAATGTCGATCACAACAAGCATATTACCTGATCTCAATGTAGTGCGCAATGTCCGGCGACACGCAAAATTGCCCGTTTTAACTTTAATTTACATGACTCAATGTTTTAAGAAAACGATAACCGACTCAACATTCAGTCTAATTAAATTGATCACAAAAAGCATTGCTTTAAAAACCTTTAATTAACATCAGAAAAGAAATGAGACAATTTCTAAAGAAAGTAGGAGTAAAATACGTCCTTAAGCCGGTAGTTAATGCCAATGAATATGAGGTTTTCTTGCTACGTCATACTTCTCTGCTGTTATCTAAGGGGCGCAGCACCTGTCGAGTTGCAACTGCTCGACACTTTGTTTGCAGTTTGTTTTCGTGTTTAATTACCGACTTAGAGTGTTCATTTATTTCTTTACAAAATGTTTTATGCAATAACAAAACATCTCTAATAATATGCTATTAATGACCTCAAAAAGAAGACTCAATTATTTTTGCGAAATCATTTAATTTGAGATCAAAAACTATTATGTTTTTTGACCGACTTCCCAAAAGAAGGAGGTACTCAATTCGTCTGTATGTTTTTTTTTTATGTGTGTTACGGCATAACTCCGCCCCTGGTAGACCGATTTTGAAAATTCTTTTTTTATCCGAGAGGTAGTGCTTGCAGGTGGGTCCCATTTTTTTGTTTGATTTTTGGAGTCAAAGACTACGGCGTAGTTAAATAGTTTAGCTCAAAATTGCGTGACGAAATTTGGTGTCTTTTTGCTTTCTATGCTTACGTAGCCTAAACTATAGATGCTTATAAACTATAAATGCTTTAAAACATCAAAGTAATGATAATTGTACAATATAGACATAACAGCTACAATAAGGGAGGTTTACTATTTTCAAGTAACTATTTCGTTACTTTTTAGTGTACAGTTTTTTTGAAAAGATTTTGTTTTTAGTGTATTTTGTTTGGAAGTCGGTTTTGTTTTTTATTAAAAAGTTTATTTTTATGTGATTAGGACAATTTGATGCCTCAATTTTATCATAAAAGCTAGGACTTTCGACATAAAAGTTTTGTATTCCAAATGCTTAAAGAAAAATGAAGGATAAAATATAGCTTATTTTACCCGCGTTTTAAATGTTCGTATTATCTATACGTTTTCGTGTGGACAACCCTTAAAAGGCACTTTTATCAATATTAATTATCTTATTAACTCAACGCCACTTGTTAACCATTTAATTAGTCTGCAAACAAGTTCAAATATTCAAATGCCCATCACGATGACGTTGCTTTAATGTTCCATAACGTTTAGCGCTAGTTATGAGTGGTCTATTCATTTTGTTTTTACTTTTTATTTCATTTTATCACTCGACGTTAAATCCAATGCAGCATCCATGAGAGATTTCACGGGTTTATTTTGTTTTTAAAATACAAATTCTACGCGAAATGGTAATTCAATTCTTCTGTTTTTAATTTATTCAATTAATTTATTGAATTAATTAAAGAATATGTAATTGGTTGAAAAAATTGCCAATACATGTATTGACGATTTCGATACATGTATTGACCGATATTGCAAAAAAGAAAAACCGGAAAGTATTGATTTTTCAAGTGTTTACATTACCGTATATAAGTTTCGACTTCTTGAGATAACAGTCGAAATATAAATTATTTATTGTGTGATGAATCACTTTCAGAGTTCCCTTAGGCGGGATTCTGAAATTAATATCGAAACATATAAGATTAATTTTTAATTTCAAACAATAAAACAAGGAAAGTCACTCTTAAGTAATAAGTTGATAAACAAGCTAGCGGCCATCAAAATGTAAAAAAATATTTTCGTCTTGAAATTATTGTAGTTTCTAGTAGTTCAAAAACGTATGTTTCAACGTTTTTATGGTGATTTGAGAAAAATAAACAAAACATTATTGTTAAAATAAATAAAAGTATAGTTAACCACACGCTTGCAATTTTAAATACAGAACCCTTCAAACATTAAAAGCATTAAATTACAAAATATTTGGGATGATACGTTTACATTGCTTCGATATTAAAACCTTGTCCTTGTTTTTCTTAAGGTCCACATAAATACATAAAATATTACGTATACCATTACTGGAACAAGCGGTTGCAAGATCTCCCTTAAAAGGGTCACAATCTGGATTGAACTGGTAAAAACCAGATATTTTTTTTTTATTAACACTTTAAACAAACAGTATAATGTTTCACACATTTACTTTGGTTTCTTATCTGTACCATTTTGTTATAATACTGTGTTTCTAAAATGCACCAAGGTATCTTTTTTCTAACTACTACTACTAAGTACTAAAAAGAAGTTAAATTACACTAAAATTTTGGTTGCAATTTTTTTTTATTATTTTCCTCTATAATCTAATCTTCTTCGTCTTCTAATCCCTCTCCATTACTGGAGGTTGGCCGTCAGCTCAGCGAATCTCTCCCTGTCCTGTGCCAAGCGAAAAAGTTGTTCGATGCTGGCGATACTTGTCCACTTCCGTATGTTTCTTAGCCATGATTTCCTTTTCCTTCCAACCCGTCTATCTATTACTAGATATAATCTATTACCAGAATGTAAAGGCAAGTGTAAAATGACAACATTTCCAAAATAAATTACATATATTGTTATCAAAAAGATAGTTATACAAACAGTAGGTTGCTCTTTGTCCCGGCACGTAGGCGTCTAGACTAAGACAAACGGGATAATAAACACCCTCAAGAAGCTCCTATGTTTTACGACCTCATATAATCGTAAATTGTAATCGTATCTTGGGATTGTTTCAAACTCTCCATTGTTTACTACAATAATTCAATTCTCATGTAAATATTTTACAAGGTTTATGAAACTTTTCAGACAGAGTATGTACCTATATAATTCATTTTGGAATGGTTTAAAAACAAAAGATAACACTGAAATATGTATTATAGTATGTTTGAGAATAAGTCTTACATAATCTTTCAAATTCCCTAGGGTGTTGTTAATTACTGGTAAGCTTTATAGATATTAAATAAATAAAATTAAAACTTACATCAGCTTAATTTAATATATCTAGACTATAATATTCCCACATAAAGCTTCGTAATAGCCCCGTGTCTTTCTAATCGTAATTAATTTAATTCTCCAAGCACACGTAATCGTATCTACGATCAGAAACGCTCGACACGTCACCTCGACGTTCCAAATTCGAAACAATAATAAGGCGAGGTCTACATTTTTTTGTGATAAATTATTCATATCATAATCCGAGTGATGGGAGCGATCGCGACTGCGTTCCGTCGACTCATCCGACAGGTCTAATTTAATGCGTGCATTTATTATTGGTAATGGAATTAACCGCGCCCGATTATCATATGATTTGATGGACGCACTATCTTCTGATCGGCGAGCCGCCGAGCCGCCCACACCACTCCGAAGAAAAAACGAACGCCACGACTCGGTCGACGATGTAGTCATTACCACTAATTATTGTTATCTGTATGGTAGCAATGGATTCGCTGTGTTCATTTACTACTGGCTTATAATAAACCGCTACTACATAAAATTTCTTTTTGGCTGTACTATTAAGTTTACTGATAAAGTAAGGCTTGGGTTACGAAACAAATGAAGCTCGTATTATTTTTGAAACGTTTGTGTATCCTTTCTTATTTATACACGTATAAGATTGATATATTGAACCAGTATCTGTTTATTGAATAAAGTGTTGTTCATAAAACTCTTAGTCGAAATAATTTTTAGAATAAATTATTTGACTAGTTGAAAAGAATTCGACAAAACCGATAATTGAATCAAGAATTAAGATGAATCCATTTTTGGCTTTCATAGCTATGGGTCAATTAATCTATTTCTGGGTTTCAAAATAGCCAAGCTTCAGAATGACTTGAATTCGGTTACGTGATCATTTCTATACCTTCATTATTTGCGATGATACGAATGTTCATGCTTTTTTGTTTTTGATTACAATCTCTCTGCGTTATATCCGTAGTTGCTATATTATTATTTTAATTTAATAAAGTTGCTATCATTATATATTTTTTTAACATCCGCATTACAAAGATAGGAAATGCAATTTTGTGACTAATTTCGATTGTGATGAATTCACCGATGTAGTCTTTAGTAAATATGCTATACAAAGCAAGCAAATTATTATCTACTAACTATTGCTCGCGATTTCGCCCCCGTGAATTAAAAAAATAATTAAAAACACAGCCTATGTTACTCACTGATAACGTAGCTTTTAAATGGTGAAAGAATTTTTGGAATCGGCCGAGTAGTTTTGAGTTATTTCAATACATACAAAAATATGTATGTATTTCATATACCATTTATCATCTTGCATATTTATTTTTCATTTAGTATATATATATATAATTCATAAATTATACCGAAACGCCGTAAGCGTAGGTTTTTAATAATTTTATGTATAAAAGATTTTTCCTTCTATTTTCGATGCCCACGATACAGGCATTGCCTAGTGTGGGCATCACCAGATTAATCATACATTAACCACAATTGTATTTATCTTTTAATTGGTATAACTGTTATAATTGTTAATCTCTTATTTTTCAATAAAATTATTTCTATTTCTATTTCTATTTCTATATAAATATTTCCTATTTATAGTATTATAGTAAATATAGTAAAATAGTATAGTTGACTATGATTCTCCAGTATCGATAAGTAATTTCTTATTTTAAGCAAAGAGAGATTTCGAAATGAAATCATCATGTACACTCCGCTTTCAGTCGAAATCATTTAACGTAAAAGTCGCAACATTTCTGCTAAAATACATTTGAAATTAGTGACGCGGACTTTAGTCACGTTCGTTACGTTGTAGTGAAAGAAATGGATTGACGTCGAAATAAAAGGCGAATACCAACTAGTAACATTGTGGAAAGTAAAGCGAACAATGCTCAATTTGGTCGCGACTAAGCCAGATGTTCCAGACGTGACCGGTAACGTAACAGGTTGAGGGATTAAAAAATAAGAATACATTAGACTCCCGGCAGATTTAAAGATTATAGAACTGTATACGTGGGTCGTAGGCGTCTTTTATTTTATACGAGCTTTCGCCCTCGACTCCGTCCGCGTGGAATTAAAAAAAACAAAATCGAGTAGCCTATGTGTTCTTCCAGACTATCCTCTACATCTATACCAAATTTTATTGAAATCCGTTCAGCCGTTTAGCCTACAAACTCTAACAAACATCCATCCATCCATCTAAACTTTCTTATTTTTATAAATTAGTATGATTGTACTAAATAATACTGTTTTGATTTAATGTACAGAAATAATTAATTAATTAATAAAAAATTTAATTAATAATTAAATTAAACCAATGTAGGTAATTTGCATTTGTGTCAAAAACTCTGTTCTTGATAAATGATTTATAAATTTACCAATGCTTTTATTTATTACTTTTAGACTAAGACTTCGTAAGTGCGAAATTGAAAAAGTTTATGTTCTTCCAGATTATTTTATACTTCTCTATTATATTCTGTGCCAAATTTCATCGAGGTCCGCTAAGCCATTTACGAGTAGAAGATATGTACAGACATCTATACATCCATCTAAACGTTGTCAATTATAACATTATGATTAAAAAGATAAGAGTATCGTTTGATGTAAAAAACTTAAGTGAGGTGTCAGAAAGAATAACTCACTTCAGTTAAAAAATTCGTTAGATGTCGAAAGTGTGAAGATTAATCGAGGATGTTACTCGGAACACATGAAGGGGTGTTATTTGGGAAAGAATGTCGGGAACGTGCTCCGACACTGACCCCCTGCGAGAAACAAATACCCGCCGCGTGGGACGGATGGCGGTCATTCGTTATTTGTGATCGCTTATTTAAATTTGAAATCATGACTTAATTCTTTACAGTTAATTTAAAAAAAATTAATGTGTAAAAGTGTGTAATTCATAAAATTAAAAACCATTGACGTCATAGTCATCCTTTAGTAATATAGTGATTAGTTAGGTAGTCACTGTTTTGTACTAGATATGTAACTATTATAGCTTTTGCCCGCATCTTCTTCCGCGCAAAATAAAAAAAAAACTTAGCAACTAGCCCAGGTTTCCTTCCAAATGTTTTGCATCTGTGTCGAATTTCTGAGATTTTAGAAACAATAATAAACATCCAAACCTTCAATATTCACATGTATGTATATAATATTATATTTGTATGATTCTACTGAATTAGCAAAGATCTGCTTTTAAAAGAGGCTTTTTCAAAAATATTGCGATTTCCCTCTAATGTGGTTATATGCATACTATCATGGTTTAATAACTCAACGAGGTAAATACCTTTTAACTTCCTGTACTAAGTTCTGAACAGCTTAAGTTGTAAAAGAGCAAAAAAGTAATGCAAATCGCAGCTCAGCGACAGTCTCGTTATATTTTTTTCGGGGAAAGCACGTTTTGTATGAAGTATTTATAATTTTCGTCTCGTGCTATTGTGCCGAGGTTTAAGGAAGCAGGAAACCATTATAGCGCTACACGCGGCCGTCAGTCGAGTTTCGGCGATAGCACACATCATTTGTAAAACTCTTTGTATCTGTCGTGATATTTTTTTCGTATATATAACGAGAACTTGTATTGTGACAGAGATACGATACTATTGTAGTGTTTTTTTACTCTTTATGTAGTTGATGATGCTTTTAGAATTAGTATTTTTGTTATTTATCAAGGTGTATTATACAATAGTAAAGAGTATCGAGTAATCATAATTGAATGAGCTTTAGAGACTGTCGGTGCGAATGTAAAAATTAATACGTAGACTTTGTTCAAACCATATTAAAATCCAAGTTTCACGTCTCATCATCATCGTCCTCCTTATCCTACTCCCGTAGGGTCGGCGCAACAGGTTTTTGTCCTCCAAATAACTCTATCATACGTCATCTCAGTCATCACTCCCTTTTTGATCATGTCTCCTTTCACGCAATCCATCCATCTTTTTCATCCAAGTTTCTCGTATGTTGAGCCAATTTGGATATGTAGTAACAATCCCTCTATCTAACTCTATTTTTGAATTGATATTAGTATGAGGTATAGATTTTAAATAAGTAACTTAGGGCATCTTGGGTTTAAACAGAAGCGTATTTAAACATGGTCCTGTTCCTTGTTATGTTGTCTACGTTCATCATCATCATCATCTCCTTATCCTACTCCCGTAGGGTCGGCGCAACAGGTTTTTGTCCTCCACATAACTCTATCATACGTCATCTCAGTCATCACTCCCTTTTTGATCATGTCACCTTTTACACAATCCATCCATCTCTTCTTGTTATGTTGTCTACGTTATTAAACAAATATGTTCCCTCTGCCTATTCCAGTTGTCGTAGGACTGGAGTAATAATTCCAAAACAAAAAATCCAGCTCATTAGTTATGCCGGTAATGGGTAACTACGCGCCGCTATTGAGGATCCCGTTGTAAATGGGTATTAAAGGTGAGCCTCACACCGCAGCAGCGCACTTCCTTGACCAATCGTGATGGATAAGGCTAATTTATCAAAGCGTGCTTCAATTTTATAATAACTTGCAGGTTGCGTGTGTGACAGAATATTCTATTACTTGCGCCTGCACGATTAATCTTCGGCTGGTACGTTATTAGTGTCTAAACTGGATTAATGGCTGTTTGTTATGCGTTAGAAATTTATTCTTTGAACCTTATATTACGGCCGTATTGAGGTATTTAGCTTTTAATACTGATGAAATATTAATGTGAAAGTTTAGTTGCGGGTAAAATGACGCCTTAATGTGATAATAATATATATTTTTTTTATATTATAAAGTGGCAAACGAGCAAGCGGCCACCTAAATCCGCCAATATGGCGAAGCGACCGCTGCCCATAGACATCTGCAATTGCAGATACGTTGCCTACCCTAAATCGACGGAGGAGGAGACGCACATAAAGAGGTTATTTCCCCTTCCTATGCGTCTTCTCCACCGTCAAATCCACTTTCCCATCCAATCCTTTCCTTATAAGAAGAGGGTGGAACGGAAAAGGGACTAAAATTGGAATAAATTTAAGGGAATAAAATAATTTGTCAAGCTCTGTTTGTAGCGAGTCTGTTACAAACGATTTGTTCAGTTAATATCTGTAAGTGTTTATAAATGGTTCAAGCATTGTACAAAAGTAACCAGTAAGAAAGTCGTAGACGAATTAATACATTAACCTATAGAATTAAGTCTATAAAGTAGTTGACATCATAAACTACGTTCAACTTTTACTTCTTTTTCAAATAAACTTTATTAATCCTATGTAACATGTAACAAAATTAGATATGAGTTGTACAAAATTTCATTTGTATTTCCACGTATTCCAATCTAACTCCCCCTACTTTGGCAATATTCTGCATCGCTGCGAAACTAAATAGCATCGAAAGTTCCCGGCTCAGAGATTCGATAAAACCGCAAATCGTATAACCATATTTGGATTTCATCGACATAGAAAACGATTAAGTTGGGAAAATATTTGCAAACATGTAGACTGTTATACAAAATAACTGAATCATTAACATACTGGGGCCATAACCTTACAGTCTAGTAGTATAAAGTAAAGGATAATACCAAAACTAGAGAGGTATTCTCGTCTATTTATTGCACTAATAAATATTTATGTCATAATCCATAGTAATGGTGGCGTAGAACTGTGGACGCGGGTCGGGCCCGGTTAAACCACCTGGTGCAGTAAACACCACTCGTAGACTTATACTAATCCGCTAAATCGATATTGCGCCTGTCTGAGACTGGAGTAAGGTTAACATGATGTTAGAAATTACTTCTACTCGTAATAACAAGAAGTTTTATTTTCATTGATTACAAAAAACAGCTAGATCTAACCATTCCTTAGTATATTTCAATAACTTTATGAGATACGTTTCCGGGCTACGTAACTTGAGTTTTACTACGTTGAAACATAGGTCAACCTAGCACTAATGAATCACTGAGTAATGATAAAATAAATGACAACTTAAGCAATTCAGCATAACTGTATTAACATTAAAAAGTATATTTTGAGGACAGATTTTATTTAAACATCTTCTTATTTTAATAGACACTAGCTGTTCCGCTGCGGCTTCATCCGCATGAAATTATGAAAATTTTATTTTCTTGTCAAATTATCAATTGGAAATGTCAAAATGACATGACATGATGACTAACTATAGCAATCTTACTTCCTTGATGTTGGCAGCTTGTAGCTTATGGTCCCTTTCCCACATTAGGGTTTTTATCCAATTTGTTTACCCCCTAAGTTTTACAGCGTGAAAATATATAGCCTAAAGCGTCACGTAAGTGTAGGGCTTTTTATTAAAAAAGGAATTATTCAAAAATATTCTGTAATTCCTGAGATCTTACGCCGCAAAGAGGTGTGTGTTTACGCGTTATTATATTAGTATAGATTTATTACAGTGTCAATTGCGAAAAAAAAACATTTCAAATAGATGAAGTATGATAAAGAAGAAATGAAATTAATTTCTACTTCGTTATCATTAAATTAGAGTTATATATTTTAGGTAAACATAGATGTATAATAGATTCATAACGTTTACATAATTAAATCAGTGCGGTACCTCGGAGGGACGTAAGACGGCGATCGAAGCGAAAGCCCTTCGGTTACTTGTGCGCTACCTAATAGATATAATTATTATTATCTCTACCTTTGTTACGCTTCTATGATTTTATTTTTAATTCTATAGCTCAAAGCTATGTGCAGACGAAAATAAAACAATGTTAAAAATACATATTGAATTAAAACAACGACAGTTCTCAATCCTGGAACCCAGGGCTGTAGGTAGAGATTATGAATTTTCACACATCTCTGTCATCTTCCTTTTTTAGAACATTTTCCCTGTCATTTTTATTTTATTATTAGGTCAGTGTTGGCTCACCAACATTCTTCCCGACCGAACGTAGAGCCTACTTTTATAGAGCCTAACTAGGAATTAAAAATATAAATTTAAAATTTTATCAATTACTTTCGAAATCGTATTTAGTATTTATAATACTGTCATGTACGTTGTCACCCATATATAATTAGACTGTCATAGAAAACTACCTCGGCTTTCAAACATCAAACTTTATTTATTTACCTTCAACTATGCGTAACCACAACTTTTTATTACGTTGTTGATTAGAACGTCAATAAAATTTAAGTTGTAACGTTTATAACGCTTTCAACTAGCGTTAGATGTGATTTTATGATGTCTTAAATCTTAGGGAATTATTTGGTTCAAAAAGCGTTGACGTGTTTGATTTTTCTTTTAAAAAGAAAAGAAATATTTTTGAGAACTTGTTGATGCATAGGTAAAGTTACAATTTTTAAATTCAAAAGTGTTGATAAAATATCTCAAGATATCTCATGTAACGTTGGATAAATTCGACCTTTATTTAGACTTAGAGTATGCTAAAAAAACATTTAAACAACAACTTGAATATAATTCATATTGATCATACTAATATTATAAATGCGAAAGTTTAGATGGATGGATGTTTCTTAGAGTTTGTAGCCTAAACGGCTGAACGGATTTAGATGACATTTGATATAGATGTAGAGGATAGTCTGGAAGAATACATAGGTTCTCGCTTTTGTTTTTTTTTTAATTCCACGCGAACGGAGTTGCGGGCGGAAGCTATTAAGTAATAAAAAATAGTATTTAGGACATATATGATTATTTATTAAAATTGTTTTAACTTTATGACCGAATTGACTTTACTTTGATATTTCTAATATACTTTTTCTACTAGGAATACTAATTATCATACAATTATTATCCAGTTTTGAAAAACTCTTCAATTTGCATGGAATAAAAGGCTTTTTTATTTTTCATTTATTTACAGTTTGCTAAAATTCATAAATTCCAGTTGAAACATTTTTTTTAATTTCCATCTAAGACGGGTGATGAGAAATTGGTATCGTCATACCGTGTGATTATTTATGCATATTAATTTAGTTAAACCGCTGAAGTAATTGTAGTTGTTATGAAAATTACCGCTACGACTCTGTTGAGACGGCGTTTGATTTATTGTTTATTAAAAAATACGGCCTCGTAAATCTCATAAATCGTTGCTCGTGTCAATTTCATACAGGTGTTTTTAGTGAATATTCAAACACACATGATATTAAGAAAGCAAGCAATTTGCAATTAAAATGGATCCGATAATATTTGGCCATGCATAAAATTATCATTAAGGTACCAGATTACGTAAGCATTGACTCATCCATCAGGTACAGTTGCGGAAATCTGCGGTGGTTCCTTTCAGGAAAAATTGCCTTGTTCATTGCAAAGACACAAACTTCGTTTTTTCCTACAAATAACTAATTAGACAGCAGTGAGTAGTGCAAACGAAGGGATAATAAAAAAAAAACATACAGACGAATTGAGTACCTCCTTCTTTTGGGAAGTCGGTCAATAAAACGAAACTATCCGGGTATCATTACCAACCTTTTTTTTCGTACAGATACATTTATAAGCTACGTTGTATTGGTTTTTGTTCCGCGTCTAGTTTCAAAATGTTAAAATGAAACTTTAAAGTCAAACATCGCCAATTTCCCCGACCGTACATTTATTGTTTTTCCAAAGCCCGATTTAATTCGGGTTACGGTGTCTTTATTGCCAAGCTTCATTAAATAGTCCAACGTTTTATTGTGTGGCAATAAATGATTTAGGCAACCAAAGAAAAGTCGTAAGTTTGTATCTATTTTAAATTTGAATTAAAACGAGATTTAAAAAGTTACATCATAAAAATCACGAATGAAATATAAGTAACTCAACCTTCAGCATTTGTGCACAACAAAAACATCAGAAAACAAAACAATTATTTCATCACTGCGACCTTTTAAATTGTATCTCTTGTTTATGTTGAAATATCAACAGATAGTAACAACTCCCATTGTACAATGGTTTTTGTCATGTCTTAAATGTAACAAAGCGTAACGCCTATAAATTGTATTCAAATTTCGCGTGACAGCATTGCACGCTCGATGACAGGGTGACGTCGTGACAAGTCTGGCCTGTTCACTGCACGGGGAAACATCATGCAACCAACACATGACTCACTGCCCTATGCGTGAGTGTCAAAACATGCGTATTTGCCCGATTGTTACAAATTTGATGGATTAATGACTGGAAAGTAAGCGTAAGTAGGGTTCGTACCGTTTTAAGTATAACTAGTGAGGTGGTAAGATAAGGGTTATTGTGCAACAGCCATAATATACGCAACGAGGTATAACTCAAACCGAGTCTACATAACTTAATGCTTTGCGAAAATCTATGAAAATGTCTACAAAGTGAACTTTTTAGTACATTCAATATCTTAGTTAGTATAACAGAAATGCTGTAATAATACCAGAGTTTCTACTATTCTTACTTAATACTCATATTATTAATGCAGAAGTTTATATAAATGCAAAGATTGCATGTTTGTTAGAGATTGTAACCTAAAAAACTGGACGGATCTCGATGAGATTGGGCATAGATGTAGAGGATAGTCTGGAACAATACATAGGCTACTTACTTTTGTTTTTTTTTTTATACACGCGGACGGAGTCGCGGGCGAAAGTTAGTAGTTCATATAAATAGTAGGCAACAAATAAGCAAAGTGAGACGCGACGCCTCTGGCAGTATAATACAATTACAAGTTCTTTCACTTGGAGTTAGCAGAAGTCGATATCATGTAATCACGGCTTTACTATACGATCAACCAACTCCGCCATATTTGTTTTCGATTTCCGAGCTCTTTCTAAATATTGGAGTCGTCCATAAGCATTTTCCGTTTCATTGAACATGACCCTCGGTAATAACATTATTCAGAACAGATACTCGGCTAAATCAAGCACTAATGAGTCGTAAATGTAGAGTTTAAGCGCTTTGCTTAAAAATATATCTGTTTTAATGCTTATTTTCGCACTCGTACGATTATTTCTTTTATACAATTGAAAAAATTACGATAAAGTGTGATATCATTGAGAAAAACGTTCTTTTATTTGACTCTTCTTTACTTTACTGCGAACGCTGTCATATATCTATGTCTATCTTCTATAAATATAATAAAATTGGAGTGTCTGTTTGTAATTTCAAAAAGAAAATTCCAGATTTCGGGAAGATGATGTATTGGTGTTGCTGATAACGAAAATCGCATTTAAGAATTTTTTGTCTGTCTGTCTGTCCGCAAGGCGCCTTTGTTCCGGATAATCTCCGAAACGGCTGGCCTGATTTCGACCGGACTTACACTGAAGGGTAGCTGACATAGACGGGAATATTTTAGGCTACTCTTTATCATAATATTGCGTGGACGAAGTCGCGGGCAACAGCTAATAATATTTAAAAATTAAACTAAAAAAAGGTTTATTAACTTAGTTCTTATATTCGTTGAATGAACTTGTGTTTTTTTTTTATAGGAAAAACGGTCAAACGAGCAGCGGATCGGTTAGTAATTAATAAAATGTTTAATCGTTAATACTAAAAATGTTAACGAAGTTAATCGAATAACTTTGAACACATGTTTTTAGATTGAGTTTTATGCGATCTTGGTTTATAGTGAGACAGTTAATTTTATTAGTAGCAGCATAAAATTCGATACGAGCTATCGTAAACACAATGCAGGCGTAAGTAGAGTGCTAGGAAAGAAACAAGGAATAAAACGGTTAGGCAGTAGAACAAGCGCGGCTCGATGTAGGATCACTGGGGACGTAGCGTCTACAATAGCTCGCTTGTTGTTTTATTTGCTCTTTACTGAGCAAACTCTATTACTCGCTTGATGGCTTTGATTCTAAGAATTCAATGTTTACATTGAATGTTAAAGTTATGTCGCTGTTGACACAATATTTTCCTTTCGAATGCTTCATTCGCTGTGAGAAAGTTTATGTAGCTGTTCATTTGTTTTGATCTCCCAATTAAAACAACACAATTTCAATGAAGCCAATGTTTTCATGTTGTATAAATAATATAACTTGAATTTGACATGGAATTGACACACTTAGTATAATTTAATACAATTGGTAACAACATTAACCTAAATCCAATGCAAAGATATTGAGTGAACATTAAAAATGTCTTCTTTTTACAAGTTTAATCTTTGATATTATTTTTAAATACCATGCGTTTGAGCTAATTTTATACTTAATTATAGTTCTTTTCCCAACACACTCTAGAATCAATTTCATTGAAATGACACCTAGGATGTGTCAGCAAGCAAATAAACTAGACATATACAAAGCCACATTCCATTACTCACTTTTGTACTGAGTCATCATGGAATTATAAAAAACAAATGCCTCCGTTTTCAATGCAAATGCAATCAGTGTCTATGCATTGATGCATACAAGCATATGCATATGCACACATGCACAGTTATCGTTTGAGTTTTAGAAAATCAAGAATGTTTAAATATTAGACAAAACATTTTTTTTTATTTTATACATTGAACACATGAATGTCAAGATAACGCTTACCACGATCCCACCTGATGTTAAGTAGTGATTTGGTCGAAATATGATACGCTCTAGCCTACCAGTTATACCAGAGCGTTGCTTATTTTGCATTTTCTTTAAAGGAAAATCGTACTAATTGAAACATATAGCTAGCCAAAGTACTTATTATTTACTATTTACATTTTATGCATCCCATTCGTATTGCAGCAATTAACAGATCAATAGTGTGTTGGTAAGATCATAAAGCATTTCTTTAGCAAAAAGGAATAGTGACGTAGAAGAAACAACTTTGTACAAAATAGTGTAATGTATAATGGCGCAATGTACTTACACTAGTCGACGCGCGACGTTTAGTAGAGTACACTGTAAAGTTTGTGTCACCTAACTAAAACATAAACGTGTAAGAGTGATGAGTAAACGACAATTAGTGGAGACATTAACAAATCAAGGTTTTGTTTTTTTAAGTTTGTAAGATATATCACATCGGTAACTAAAGCAAAAGTTTTGTGTATGGTGTACCATTTTTTATACATATTTTCTTCTCTTTGTTCTATACCAGTAGCTGTAATAATTGAATGTTGAACAATTTATAAAATGAATTGATAAATTGGTACGCACGACGACTCTACATTGATTTCTTGAATCGGAACAACTAATGGACTACGTTATTACTGGATACGTCGACGAAAAAGTGCATTAGTATTCTGTAAGTGGTATATAACTATTTGAATATACAACTTAAGTAAAGTGCGCTGAGTGCTGGAACCACTTAACATACAGGGATTCGACTCGTTTTGTGTAATTACTGCAGTTAACTTCGCGTCGCTCTCATTCGCTTTTAATGTTTTGGCACAATCGAAGTCGTATTTTGGATAAAGTTAAATTAAATATTGATTGAACAATTATTAAGCATAATTTTACAATAGTTTATGTTAAGAAGAAAATTAGTACTGCGCTTTACGATTGGCCCAACACTAGATTATCGACATAGACGTCCCGTCCCTATTTGACAGCTGTCAATTTCATATATAGCGCGACTTTCTCTTACTCTAGACGTGGAAGTTAATTATACTAGTTACCATATTATTTGTTTAAAATTATCGATATTACTAAATGTTTTTATTCCCACATACCAGCTAATCTTATCTCTGTCTTGCAATTTTATTAACTTCACTGTTCATCCTGGAAGACGGGGTTCATTTTAAAGTCCATATTATTAAGCTTTCAGAATTCGTCCCCTTCAGAGACTCTTATCACGGTTTGTTGACTGCGTCTAGGGAGAAGCTGGGACGGTATAAAAAGATAGTGTTTTTGAATATTGCGTTTGACGTCTGAGTTTACGTTGATACAAGGGTTCGAAAACTAGACTACGAGTATATGATTTCCTATAGATTTATATAAAACTAGCTGTAGCTCGCGACTTCGCCCGCGTTAAATTAAAAAATAAATAGCATATGTTACTCACTGTTAACGTAGTTTTTTAATGGTGAATTTTTGAAATGGCCCAGTAGTTTTTGAGTTATTTCAATAAATACAAAAATAAAAATCTTTCCTCTCTATAATATTAGTATACACAAACATAATTGTTAACTTAAAAAGGTTTTGCTCACAGATTCCTTGCAGTAATACGGATAGTGACCAATTATTTTATGATTTATAGTTTCGCAAAACACAACATTGACTTCGTCGATTAAGTCATAACAAAGGAACGCGTAAAATAATGTTTTTAAATACACCGTCCATCGTTGTTAAACACACCCTTACAATGTATTTATGAGTTGTACTCGCTGATTTACAATTTCTCACACAGTTACGTTACAACTTTATATTCAGCCGACCGCGCAGACAAAGAGGAGGCTAATAATGAATTTTCAAGTCTCGAGATTGGAAAATAAATAATTCATTGTGAACGAGTCGGGTTCCTAGTAATGTATGAAAACGTATTTTAGCTCATATCGTTAAGTGCAACGAATGACAACAGTCGTAAAGTTTTATGCCCCGTACCAAGTCGTCCCGTCTCAATTACAATTACAAATTATTACAAATTTCCAACGGAGTTCCAGTGTCATAACGCGATATGCCAGTTCTATGGATACAATGTTATGCGCTGATTTTATGCTTAAGAATTCCTTTGTAGGCGACTTGTTAGAGATGCTAATGGTTTTATTTCGCTTTCTTATGAAACGTTGAACGTCAACGTTTTGTTTTAAATCTTTAATAATGTGTATACAATGTTGCACACATTATAATACAATTGTTTATACAATGTTTATACAATGTTGCTTGTATATTAAATCCTGTATGTCGTTGCATTTAATGTGAGTTGACGTTATTTCTTTTGTTTTTATACATTCTGTATTTTAAAATTAATCGAATTAATAAAATGAAATATTTATATACTAGCTGTCGCCCGCGACTCCGTCCGGGAGGAATTAAAAAAAACAAAAGCAAGTAGCCTATGTGTTCTTCCAGACTATCCTCTATATCTTTGCCAAATTTTATCGAGATCCGTTCAGCAGTTTAGGCTACAAAGTCTAACAAACATCCATCCATCCACCTCAACTTTCGCATTTATAATATTAGTAAGATTATCGGTTTAAAAATCTATGACGGATTTCATAAATCTGACAAATGATTTTGAACAAGCATTAACTATACAAGTTGATTGATAAATAATTTACAAATAATTTCTTTATTCATAAAAGATGTTGCGAAACATTAAAGACAATATAAGTAGAAACAACTTAAAAAGAAATAGATTGAACCTCTAACATAGTAGAGCTCCTTAAATGACGTGGTAAACGTAACCACGTATCGCCTTAGGCAACTGGAGCAACTGGGGCAACTTGCCCACTATTACGAATTGTCTCGGAACGTTTTAGCTACATGCGTACTGCACTGTAATTTGTGACGAGTACGAGGCGCAGATTACTACCTATTGATTTATTTACATAATAGCGACAAGAAAATGGATGTTCTATTGTTACTTTATTTTAAATTTTATTCAAATATAATTAACACGTTGTATTCGTAATTCTAATTAAACGTTTGACATTGCAGAGGTTAGTCCGATATTAACAATCAATCCGGTTGGCCGTTTTGCAGTCATTAATAATAATCCCATCAAAAACATGAAATGTAAAAAATGGCAAGGCTCGCAGTGTCTCTTTCCTTACAAAAATTTGTGAGATCTCGTATAAACTCAAGCTGTTATTTTAGTTAATGACTGCATAGACTTCTGCAATAATTTTGTTGAAATATAATAACTATATTCAATTAGCAAAATATTAGCTTTAAAGTGATTTTATAGCATTACTGTATCATCTTTATCATCATCATCATCATCTTTATTGGCAATTGCTTGGTAACGTAAGTATGAAAATGATTCTATTCATTTATTGCCATTACGCCCAACAGTATTATCAACAATACTCGTATGTACATATGTATATTGACCATATAAACTGAGTACAAGTACGTCAACTACATTACTCGGCGAGCCGCGTTCCGCCCACTGACACATTGTTTATTATTATATAATTTTAGTTATTTATTTATTAATTTGTTGGTAGACTGGTTGGTCGATTTGTTGGTCGACTGGTTGGTCGATTTGTTGGTCGATTTGTTGGTCGATTCGTTGGTCGACTGGTTGGTCGACTGGTTGGTCGACTGGTTGGTCGATTTGTTGGTCGACTGGTTGGTCGTCTGGTTGGTCGATTGGTTTTTTTTTTATATGTTACAGAAATAATCACTTGTTTAGATGACCTTTTCTCTAAATTTAAAACCTTTTCCTTAAATCTAAATTTTCATGTATTCGTGTTCTTGTAATTGTTTCTTGTGCAAGACTCAAAATAAAATGTTACAGAACGAACGAAATCATTGCATAATAAACGATCTATTATGAGGTTAGAGATTAATTTCTTTACATATTAAATCGATTTAAATAATCGACAACGAAAAGAACATCACTGGCTGCTACGACCACAAATTCCAAATTTCAAGTTGGTAGCACCATTGGAAGTGCCTTAAAGTTATGATTGAACATGAAATTGCGTAAAAAAGTGAAGAATTTGTTGGTGTACTACTGCACTACGCCTAGTAAAGGCGCTGCACAATACTAATACAAATTTTGTCGATTACGTTATTAAAACTTTCTCACTAATTCGTGATAGGCCCTCTGTACAATTGTAATACGAGTACGTCCGGGGTATACATAAAATTTATTTATTATTGTGCAAGCGCACCGCACGCACGTCTATTTCGTGGGCAAATTTATAGTTTGCCAATTCAGCGATGTTTTGTTGTTAGTACAGTCCGCAACACAGTTTCAGTGGAGTTGGCTTTCATTCTAATGTATTGTCTTTTCACTCCAATACACTAACGATTCCTGTTAAATAATCGCCTCTAGGTGACCAAATGACATTTTGCTATATCGTATCTAAGCTGTGATAAGAATGTTGCGTTATTTGTAAATTTAAGCTATTACAAAATGTATACACTAACACTACAAAAAATTGTAAAACTCATGTCATAACTAGCTTTCGCCCGCGACTCCGTCTGCGTTTAATTAAAAAAAAAAGTGAGTAGCCCATGTGTTCTTCCAGACTATCCTCTACATTTAAACCAAATTTCATCGAAATACGTTCAGCCGTTTAGGCTACAAACTCTAACAAACATCCATCCATCTAAACTTTCGCATTTATAATAGTAGTATGATTTCTGTTCTCGTTTGCCAACACTAAGATTATAAACAGTAATGAAAGTTATTTAATTAGAAAATAAAATTGTACAAATAGCATTCGGTGTAATTAATGAAAGAAAATGCTTTCATATATTATTCCAGAAAATGCCCGAGGGTGATTACCGATCGAGAAAGGAAGCAAACAAATGAAATAAATAATAACCTTTTGTATTCACCCTGCAGAGGGCAGTCGTATGATGAAATGAATGTAAAACAAACTCATTGACGTGTTTAAATTATTTATATCTTAAAATTAATTGCGGATCGTGATTCATTGGTGATCATTAAGTTGGTTTGATTTTATTAGCAGGTTGTTTAAGCGATGCGATGCATTTAAAAATTAATGTTCCGAACCTCTAAAGATTTATTTCAACTAAATCAGTGCCCTCAGGAAATAAAGGTTGTGCATCGTAAAGTTCAATGATAAATGTGGCCATTTCACAATAAAATAAAGTCTAAACCCGTGTGTTGGTGCTGGAAAGTCTGAAAGGATTATTTGCCGATGCATAGCTGACTTAGTTTTATAGACCGACAGTATACGAGTAGAAGAATGTTAACTAAACATTTTTAACACAAGAGATGGCGCTACAAGTATCGCCATATATATATATAGATGAAGCATAGTTGACACTTCACTTGAGATATTATATTTTTCTCATGAACCCTTCACTAACATTTGATATTGATAGGTCCTCAAAACATGTCAATACAAGGACATGAGGTTGCGTACTAAACTTGACAACTAACATAGTACCTTTCAAGGAAGTTGCCGGTGAAAAAATGTTGTTCCCTATCTCTAGTCTATATATTTCTTAAATGTCTTTGTATAGTACCTACATAGTCCTTTCCGAATGTTACATAATTTTCCAATAATTGTAATTTCCCTTAAATACTTCTAATATAGCAAGACGAAGCAAACGTGCTACAGATTACAATAAAGGAGAGCGTTATGATAAAAAGACGTTAAAAGATAGGAACAGCGTAGTATTTTTGAGGGTAATAACCGTCCCGGGGGTAAGGCGTCCGCCGTCGCATGCTGATACGCTCTACATACCGGGAATATTAATGCTCACCAGCTACATTGCCCCGCATTGTATGTCAATTTTGAATTTTCGTTACCAATTTTAAGCAAATTTATTTATGTATGCATAATAACAGCAATACATGAAACACACCTCCGCTGGTGGAAATCTCTTGTGGTAAAATAACCTTTAATCTACAAATACAAACACAGAAAAAAATTTTAAATTTAACAGATGAAGAACTATGTTTAGAAGATGAGACGATGGGGACATAAACCAAAAGTGTTAAGAATGAATGTGGATGGATACAAAGGAAGAGGAAGACCGAAGAAAGTATGGATGGATTGTGTGAAAGAGGATATGCTTAAGAAAGGAGTGGATTCAGATATGATGGCTGATAGAGATGTATGGAAGAGCAGCACATACTGTGCCGACCCTCGATAAGGGCAAGTCGATGATGAACAGATGAAGAACTATGTATGTTTGATTCAACGTCATGCATAATACTTCTAAATTATTTAGTTCCATAGGTTTCCTTTTTAATTGTATGAAATACTTTAAAAAAAATATTGTCATAATTTAGCGTGTGTTCACTCATTCGTTCGTACACGTAGTTCTTGCATTATCCTCAAATGTCCTGTAAGAGAATTCTTGTTGGTTACTGCGTCCGTAAACAAATGCAGCTAGGTTGTCTTTTACCAAGCTTTACCAATTAACCTTTTGCCCGCTGCTCCATCTTATTTAGATCCAAATGCTAGTGGTCTCATTTGTCAACACGAGTTCCCACATTCCGATTCTGCTCATACTGAATGTTAAGGTTTTAAATACCAGTAACTTAAGTTTAACTTTAAAAATACTTGCTCAACTTAAGTTTAAACCTACGATGCCATCGCACACGTTTATGATTTACTAGCTTTCGCCCGCAACTCCGTCCGCGTGGAATTAGAAAAAAAACAAAGTGAGTAGCCTATGTGTTCTTCCAAGCTGTGCTCTACGTCTGTGCAAAATTTCATCGAGATCTGTTCAGCCGTTAAGGCTACAAACTCTAACAACCATCCATCCATCCATCCATCTATCCATCTAAACTTTCGCATTTATAATATTAGTATGATTGTACATCACTAACTTTTCAATAACGATATATGGGTCTTTTCCACCCCTCCTTAATTTATAACAACGTTAACTGTAGTATAAAAACACCTTCTTTCGAACTAAAAGTACAGTTGATATTAAGTAAAAATATTTTTAAGTAGTCCAACTTTATATTAAGTTTTAAATAATATCTAAGTTCGAGCTAACAAACATTGCTAGTTAACATAGTTGCTGTACCAAGTATAAATAAATAACAAACTAACCTAAGTCTGATGTCTCGAAAGACAAGCTTAGAAACTCACTTAGTTCGCATTTAGTGTGCCTTAGGCCACCAAGGCTCTGAGGTTAGGTTCTTAATTAGGCATCGCTAGCAGTTGACCGCTTCGAGGGCGAGACATACATAAGTGCACACACTATTTCAGTGCATTCTAAGCAGAAATACACCTTACTAGCATTGCTTTATGAATCATTATTGTGTCGTTAACTCGGGGTACTGTCATCTGGGGAGTCGATAGATGACTTGCAGACTAAACTAAATGGGTGCTTAATCAAATCGTTGTTAAGATCTACTTGACGTGTCCCTAAACAATTAATCAATCAATTTAATAAAGATAAATGTATCGACTACTGGTAGAGTATAAATATTCTTATTACTATTTTGTAATTATTTTCAAATATGCAATAAATCAATATTTTCATGTTTTGACTAGTGTGTAAAAATATAACTCAAGTCTCCAGGTATGTAGGGATGTCAGTGGCAAGGAATGCACGCGACGCGTCATATGAAAGCAATTCAACGGTTTATCTACTTGGTAAGAGTATTTTAAAAGGGTGAACTTTTTGTTATGGTGTGCCTCGACTTCTTTGACAATATTAGGAAGCTCTAGAAAAAATAGGTGATAAATTCTATGAAATGACCTTGAAGTTATTACATCGTCCTTATTCCATTTCATGTCAATTTTCAAGAAATGGTTAAGTTAAAGTAATGTCAGAGAAAAATAATTACGACCACACTATATCATTCTATGGACCTAAGTAAAGATTATTGCATAACAAAGTTGGAACGAAAAAGTTGGTCTGAGCTGTCGAAGTGAGGATAATCTTGACAGTTTCGATCGTCGGCAAGTCGATGCCAGACGTTTCTGTTCAAATTTACGATCAAACTTTCGCACATTACTTTTTCTTATCTTTCACCTTGTAATACGCAGTAATCTACCAGCTCGATATCGTTGAACCGCAACGATCTAGGCTATAAACATTACCGGAGTTTACAACGTTTAATATGAGATAAAATTATAACTAAGCGGCGCTTAAAGCTAATATGTATCCGTCGGCGATGCGCCGCGATAACGCTCGTTCTCAAGATGTTTTAGCAGCAGTAGGATTCCTGTCCGTGTGCCCGTGGCCGCGGTACCGCTGTGGGTGGTATTTACTCAGGCCGCGGCTTATCTCCGCGCGGACTTTAATGACGGCGATTCGGTAATGGCCGCGCCGACTAACTCGCTGACGTCCTCTTATGATAATTAGTAAAGTTCAATATTTATTCGTGAAGCTTAAAAGGCGGCGCTTTGATCTTAGCTCGCACATGTATATTAGTATTGCTTCTGTCTCGAATCCGGTTCAGCCGAGGATAATTAGGTTCAACATGAGGTATTTTACGCTCCGATTATAGCCGCCGGTACGTTTTATTAGCAATTATGCTTACGGTCGAAGTTAGCTTTTAAAATTATTTCATTCTTTATGGTTTGAACGACAGTAAATGAGATAAAAAGTTAGTAGAGCTTATGATGGTTGTAAATGCATTAAAGAAGTCCATTAAAGATGAGATCCGGACTACCGAAAGTGGTACGGAATTGCGTCATTGCATCATTACATTTAATCAAGGTAATTTTTCACACATTTTTTGCAGACTGCGAGTACTTAGAGTATAATTCATTTTCTCGGACACGCAGGTTTGCGATGAAAAAATATGATTGATGCTGGCCATGTAACATGACAAAAAATCTATATGAAATTACATCATTAAAAATCTTCTTACACTAATTTATTTTAAAAACAAATGACTTCAATTTGCACTTAATGGTCACTACACCAATTATATTTTATTTATAAAAAAAGTAATATTTTCTTGACTTATTATGAAAACAAACTTAGCTTGATGGAATACTAAAATTTCAATGAAATCCAATATGCATCACTACTCTGCTATTGATGAGTGTAAATGTTGGCTTTAAAAAAAGTCTGACTTTGCGTGCAGTATTCTGTAAATTTAAACGTAAATACTGGTAATAACTGGTTAGGAGTCAGTGAAGCGAGGTTAGTATTTATCGAAGAATTTAAGTAATAATGTTGTCACGATAAAAATCAATTGCAGCACGGTGCGGTCGGCAGCGGCGGGTAATGGCAGTGATTGGAGTGGCCGCGGGCAGCAGCAACTGCACTTGGATTAGTTGCTCGCTAAAAAAATGTTCTACTTCATTTTAAATTAAGTACAAAAAGTTCTTATTTAACTTGGGAAAAGTTTATAAATTAGCGGCCAGTCAATAAGGATCTGTAAGAGTTTAAGTATACGACTAGACTCTTAGACTCTTTGTCATTTACTTGCATAATACGTTAAAATATTGTAATGAAATTAGTTTAAAACTACAAACAATGAGGATCTTATTATCCGCGTTAGAACACGTCGACTTTTTATTGAACTGACTACCTCAAACTTAAGCTTTTTTAAGTTATCGGAGCTTTCTTTAATAACGTTACCACTAGGGTCATCTATCAGGTTTTATTTTATTTAAATCCTTGTAAATACTAAGACTAATTTATTTAATACTAGCTTTTGCCCGCGACTCCGTCCGCGTGGAATTAAAATAAAACAAAAGTGTGTAGCCTATGTGTTCTTCCAGACTATCGTCTACATCTATATCAAATTTTATCGAAATCCGTTCAGCCGTTTATCTACAAACTCTATCCATCCATCCATCCATCCATCTAAACTTTTGCATTTATAATATTAGTATGAAGTATGATTAACATAGACTCTACCGACGTTTGAAATTAATTTGGATGACCGCTTTAATTAAATCCGTATCGAAGTGTCCAGTGGTGTCCGGGGATCTCGAATATATTATACGAAGATCTTGCGGAAAGGACATCTTGAGGAAAATTATATTTGAATAGTTATTGGTGAATTTCCAACGCAGTAGAAATTTTCAACAAATGTTTTTCATAGACACACCATATACAACTATTAATATTACTTTATAATATACTTCGAATGTTACAAAATTTAAGTAAGCTAAATCCTTTTTTTATTTTTTTAGTAAGAACAGTTAAACAATTAGCATTAACTTGTAACTTCTAATTTTACTGTAAATTATTAAAGTATGTAAGCTTTATATAAAAAGTGTATAAAGATAATATTTACGTCATCAAAAATCCATTTTTAGGAGAACAATATAACTGACGTTAGCTGACTGCCATTTTCAGGAAACGGATGTAAGTCGGCACATCCGGTATCGCCGCGTGCCAACATATTGCATGACGGCATTCATGAAATCTGCAACGCGTAATTATTAAATTGTTACTTCCAAAAAACATTTTATATTAGAATATATTTTTCCTCTGACAACATTTGATAGCAGCTTTAGTCTATTAAACGAGTTCAAAAAGCATATGTACAGTCAGCTGCAAAAACATGTATTGTAACTTCGAAACGTTCACACATATTTATGCAGCTGATTGTACAATAGTTTTAAATTGTAACACATATTGTGGAGCTTGAAAGGAACTCCGAGGTTTGAGTCGAATTGTTCCTTTACATTGGGAGCAAAAGATATAGGACATTAATCCGCGTGGATAAAAATATATGACAGATAACGTTTAGGAATTTCCATCTATTGCTTTACTCATATCACGGGATACTTTCACAAAACAAGTCACGTATTAAATGAGAATATTCGGGCGAACCTCTGACTTATTTATCATTCTACTCAGAGCTACACCCCATGAATTTTATACAAGATTGAACGATTTACTGAGTAAAATTGATGAAACATCTATTGAGTGATGTCGGCGCTTGATTGAACAATGTTGCCGAATTACCAAGGATTTTTTTAGTTTACTCTCACCTGTGGATGTAGAGGTCTAGTAGCTTTTATGTTATATGTTAGCCTCACAAAATACAATTACTTTCGATTGTTATTTTTTTATTTGGTGCAGCGTGAATTGAAAATATTTGGATATATCTTGATTATTTACCACTACTTATACAACTAAATAAAGATTCAAAAACGTCTTTTGACAGAAGAATAACTAATTAAAGATTTATTTTACGCACGATCTCACTATTATTTAGACACGAAATGAGTATATTAGAGGAAGTTTGAGAGTAGCCCCCGTAGTAGAGAAGGTAACGAGTAAAAGGTTAGCATGGTATGGGCATGTTATGAGGAGGGATGAATCGCATGTTACAAGGAGAACGTTAGTTATGAGTGTGGAAGGGAACATCGGTAGAGGTAGACCTAGAAAGAGATGGATGGATTGTGTAAAAGGTGACATGATCAAAAAGGGAGTGATGACTGAGATGACGTATGATAGAGTTATGTGGAGGACAAAAACCTGTTGCGCCGACCTTACGGGAGTAGGATAAGGAGATGATGATGATGATGATCTCACTATTATTTACTGTAATGTAAGTTTATTTTATTAAATACACAGCGTTTCACTTTAATTAAATCTTTTGAACGTTTCAATTTAAAAAGGAAGCTTTTACGACATCACAAAGGGAATACAAACAGCTACTGTTATGCAAAAAGCAATCCAATAGAGTTTACACATTCAGTTGTTGTACAACAAAAATAGATTCGCTTTTAATATTCAGGTAAGCGCCACTTATCGAGCTCTAAAAACATTTACACAATAGGTTAAGAAAATCTCGCTTTCAGAATAAGCAGCTAGGTATTAAAAGGACTATTTTACACAATAGAATGGGTCTGATCGTGCCCCTATAGAAAGCATTATCAGTGTTCAACAGGCGGCATTTGAGAGGTGTCCTCCTTTTAAGAACGGGAGAATTCTACTTACATACATCCGATATGGGAATAGGTATTCCTGTTAAAATCCTCTTAAGGTGCGCGTCGTAATTGAATTAAAGTTTTTTTCCCTATTGTAGGAATCCGCTCTATTTCCTATTTAATCTGAATCTATCGAGTGTTCGTTTATCTTGTAAATATTTTAAAATGTGTGTTAAGTTTTAAAATGTATAAAACCATAGAAATTAAAGTAGTTTTCGTTGAGTATTAGTAAACACAAATCCTTCTCGCCGTGGGTTCGTATTGCAACTTATTTTAACTTCGCAATTTTTCGAAAATATCTACTTTGACATGTCATATTTTAGCAACGTTTTTCAATTACTATATCCTAAAGGTTAAAGAACGTTTATGTGCATAATTAAAACTTACGTACTCGTACAAAGAGATAAAAAATTAACAATACCCTTACTCGAGATGGTATAACGCGACTACTTCATTTCGACCACACTGGATTTTACACTTCCGTTAATTTATAACGCTTAAATATTGCAATATATGTGAAATACTTTAAGAATTTATCAGCACTGAGGATTTTTGTTTGTTACAAAAGTTGTATTTTTAAAATGTTTACAAATCAACATATTTTCATGTTAATAAACACTAATTTTACTGTCGCGTAAAACTGTTGCCACTTCGTTGACCTGGTTAGAATATCTCCACTTATCGATCGTTCAATTATTTTAAATTTAATACCTAGGAAGGGACGACTTGGAAGTGACTAAGTTTCAAGAAGTTATGAGCGCCGTCCCGTACCTGTCAAGTGGATTCGCATAAATATAAAAGTGAATGATGTTCGCGTTGAAGCTGTCAGAGCTTTGAGCCGAGCAATTAATTATTATTTTAATTGAACCCGTCGAGTAGTTTACGCAAAGTGATCATTGTGACGCGCGTAGGAAGGAAATATTTTTACCTTTAACTAGCTATGTTTTACAATGTTTTTGCTTAATAACTGTTTGTGTAAATGTAGACATATGTAATCAGGCTCGAACTATGTAACGAAACATTTTTGTGTTACACACTGTGTCTAAATGAAGGCATCAAAGTCTCACATGTGTATACGCTCAGCTTAATTACTAATATTATAAATGCGAAAGTTTAGATAGATAGAGGGATGGATGGATGTTTGTTAGAGTTTGTAGCCTAAACTGCTGAACGGATCTCGATGAAATTATAGATGTAGAGGATAGTCTGGAAGAACACATAGGCTACTTAGTTTTGATTTTTAATTCCACGCGAAAGAAGTCGCGGCCGAAAGCTAGTATGTAAATATTTTTTATTGTCATACTGACGTCAATTACGAATACAATAAAATGAATTCCTTATAAAATAATATAAGACAGCAGTTAGAGAGTCACATGAACAAGTGGCAGTCATTCGTAAAATGTTCTTCACAGATAATTATTCAAGTTTTATCTTTATTATCCCTCTCTTGAAAAGAACTTTAATTGGTGCCACATGTTTCAAACGGGTGCCGTTGCCTCTGTTGACAACTTTGTACGCTCACATTTGGGACCGAAATGTTTTGTCGATTCAGTAATTTAATGTACGCGTTCTCTTGTTTATTGTCGTATTAAAAATAGCTTACTTTTTAAAAGATGTACAAAAGAAAATTAACTTATTTGCGACTGCAGATTAAAAAGAAATCAACATTGAAGGGATCCGCCAAATTTAAGTTAATATGAAGAAAAAAAACCTTGCAAATTATTAATTAGTAAAAAACAACAATAAATAAAAAATACAAACAAATTGATAACGTCGTTCTTTTTTTTGGGAAATCGTTTAAAAAGTAGGATATAACGTTACTTCGGGAGTGAAATTTGAAGATAAATTTTACGTTCACCAACAGTTTTTAAAAGCACTAGAATAAAAAGAAACATTAACGTCCTAAAAAGCAGTTTACGGTTCGTATTTCAGAATATTGTTCCCGAAAAAGAATGGTTGTTAATTTTTTATCACCGAAATTTATAGTCGAAAGTGAAGGAAGTTCGAAGTGTAAAGGAAATTGAAATAAATCTACCACAGATGCTCCGAGTCATTCACAGCCCATAAAAAGTACACAGAAAGGGTTATAAAATGTTCACTCCCTTGTACAAAAATAGATACGATATTTAGAGTATCGTTATAATTAATGTTACCTGACAATTTATTTTCAGACTCGACTATGAAAATTTAATTTATTAAATTCCATTCATGTCATTGATTATTAAATAGTGCATTTTCATATATTTAAAACTGCAAACAAAATTCAACATTAAAAACAAAATGGTTTATGTATATCTAGTACTTGTTGGAGTAAAATTAACGACATGTAAATATGATTTAAATAAAATCATTGTATTGTTTAAGTAAATTTTAATAATGGCAAATATTTCTGGACTAGTTTTTTTTACAGTATCACCCCACGTGCTAAATGAATGATATGAAATACTTTTTTTTATTAATTCATATTTCCCAATTAACGTACAAAAAGGTAATTAGAACTCAAGTGTACTAAGTTCTGGCTGTCAGAAATTGTAACCTAAACGTTTCTTAGAACATGTGACATTCCGAATTACTAACTAACGTAAAGCTTGCTAATATTAATTCTGCAACCGTAATTTATATATAGCGTGAGTGGATTTGATTTTACGACGCCTGTGCATAATAAAATGTAGTGTGTTCATGCCACATATAATTCTGCAGCGTAATGGAGCGGCGCGTGTTATGAGGCACGTCTGCTATGCGAGATGTGGATCACAACGAATTAGGACACCGGCTCGTTAAAACTGCACTTCTATTGTTTTATCCTGCTTTTGTTTTGTAGGTTTTGTGACATACAATGACCTCTATAAATGGACAGGCTAACTGCAAGCGTTAGCAAAGATATTCCGTTTTGATCGCTATCAATGATGTGTCTTAATCGATGTCACAATAAGTGATTTCTACTCTTTTTACATTGTAAGCTGGCAAACGAGCACCTATATTCGCCAAAATGGCAAAACGCAGCCCATATACACCTGCAATTTGATCTATGGAGATAGGGACGGACAGGACGCACTTTTCGATTTCTAATCTATACTAATATTATAAATTAAACAATCTATGTAACTTATTTTGCATATATTTGTACAATATTTTTATCATTAAAAATACCAGCAATGAATATATTTCTTATCATTGAGACATGTTTACCTGATTCAGTTTTGTAACTTCGCAAATACTATATCGAGAAAACTTTTTCTCGCAAAAAGATCCAATAAATTGCTTACACAAAGTAGGAAGTTCTTCATCAATTTGTTGGCAGTGTGTCACGTGATTTAGCGAAACGTACGTGAAGCATACTCCGCTGTAAGTAGATCACATGTATACAGAAACATTTCTTAGAACATGTGACATTCCGAATTACTAACTAACGTAAAGCTTGCTAATATTAATTCTGCAACCGTAATTTATATATAGCGTGAGTGGATTTGATTTTACGACGCCTGTGCATAATAAAATGTAGTGTGTTCATGCCACATATAATTCTGCAGCGTAATGGAGCGGCGCGTGTTATGAGGCACGTCTGCTATGCGAGATGTGGATCATAACGAATTAGGACACCGGCTCGTTAAAACTGCACTTCTATTGTTTTATCCTGCTTTTGTTTTGTAGGTTTTGTGACATACAATGACCTCTATAAATAGACAGGCTAACTGCAAGCATAAGCAAAGATATTCCGTTTTGATCGCTATCAATGATGTGTCTTAATCGATGTTACAATAAGTGATTTCTACTCTTTTTACATTGTAAGCTGGCAAACGAGCACCTATATTCGCCAAAATGGCAAAACGCAGCCCATATACACCTGCAATTTGATCTATGGAGATAGGGACGGACAGGACGCACTTTTCGATTTCTAATCTATACTAATATTATAAATTAAACAATCTATGTAACTTATTTTGCATATATTTGTACAATATTTTTATCATTAAAAATACCAGCAAAGAATATATTTCTTATCATTGAGACATGTTTACCTGATTCAGTTTTGTAACTTCGCAAATACTATATCGAGAAAACTTTTTCTCGCAAAAAGATCCAATAAATTGCTTACACAAAGTAGGAAGTTCTTCATCAATTTGTTGGCAGTGTGTCACGTGATTTAGCGAAACGTACGTGAAGCATACTCCGCTGTAAGTAGATCACATGTATACAGAAACATTTCTTAGAACATGTGACATTCCGAATTACTAACTAACGTAAAGCTTGCTAATATTAATTCTGCAACCGTAATTTATATATAGCGTGAGTGGATTTGATTTTACGACGCCTGTGCATAATAAAATGTAGTGTGTTCATGCCACATATAATTCTGCAGCGTAATGGAGCGGCGCGTGTTATGAGGCACGTCTGCTATGCGAGATGTGGATCATAACGAATTAGGACACCGGCTCGTTAAAACTGCACTTCTATTGTTTTATCCTGCTTTTGTTTTGTAGGTTTTGTGACATACAATGACCTCTATAAATAGACAGGCTAACTGCAAGCGTTAGCAAAGATATTCCGTTTTGATCGCTATCAATGATGTGTCTTAATCGATGTCACAATAAGTGATTTCTACTCTTTTTACATTGTAAGCTGGCAAACGAGCACCTATATTCGCCAAAATGGCAAAACGCAGCCCATATACACCTGCAATTTGATCTATGGAGATAGGGACGGACAGGACGCACTTTTCGATTTCTAATCTATACTAATATTATAAATTAAACAATCTATGTAACTTATTTTGCATATTGTACAATATTTTTATCATTAAAAATACCAGCAATGAATATATTTCTTATTATTGAGACATGTTTACCTGATTCAGTTTGTAACTTCGCAAATACTATATCGAGAAAACTTTTTCTCGCAAAAAGATCCAATAAATTGCTTACACAAAGTAGGAAGTTCTTCATCAATTTGTTGGCAGTGTGTCACGTGATTTAGCGAAACGTATGTGAAGCATACTCCGCTGTAAGTAGATCACATGTATACAGAAACATTTCTTAGCGTTTATTCATTAATCATTGCAAGCTACCTTTAGCGCAATTTTCTTATAACATCTCGGAAATTTATTATGATGTATTCCATGGTAGCTGTATCCGATTTCTATTAAATATTGATCTTTTTTTTTTTTCATTTTCAGATGATAGATAGTGTAGTAAACTAACGAACTATAAGTCAATTTAAGTAAAATCTAATATTTACTCTGTTATTCTATTCAATCATTCGAGTTTCGTTAATAATATTAAGTACTGAAGCCCAAAAAGAAAATAAAGTTATATTTTTACCTTGTTTCCTTAGCACAATGATAAGTTATTTTTATACAATAATACATTTTTGACTCAATCGCCAACAAAAACGGCAAAAGCGAAATTCCATTCATAAATTTGTCGCCTTTCATCAATAAATCCGACGGTTGATTTATTGACGGCGTCCTATTCTCAACAGATTCGATATAATTTGTTAGCCAAATAATCCGGGATTTTGATGCCGACCCCACAGCGTTATAAATAAAGCGCGTTCGCAATAAAAGCACGGAGACAATTACCGAACGTTGTAGTCGAAACGAGCTAAATTTCACCCACATTATGGCATATAATAGTAAACAGTAGGCAATGCGCGTCACCCTAAGCGAATTCATGCATCGATATGCTACGCCCGAATCCCCCTATATCTAAATGCACAACGGGAGATCAGGCAAAAAAGCGTAACGCGAAAGCTTTAGGGCATGAGCCGACATTGTAATAATGTGAATATTTATGTCCCGAGCACGTGCTGATTTACCGTAATGCTTACATGAAATTCTCGTTTCGCTAATAACGTTCCACAAGGAATTTAATAATCTGTTATTATTAATAATTTAATAATAAATCGAGCCTGTATAGGTTTGGGGTTTTGATTTATTTTATTTCGATATTATTATCTTTCTAATACGAGAAACATTAACAGTATTGATTAAGATAGAATATTCGATCGTTTTGATATGCTATCACAATGTTGATATTTTTGTATATTAGTTTTCACAAAGAATAGACGCTTTTTTAGGTCTAGATGAAAAAGATCTTAAATTAATTTGTAATAAGTAATTTCAGTAGCCCCAACGGAAGATCACTAACAAAAAAAAATTCGTCTAACAGAAGGTTGAATGGGGATATTTTCGCCTCAAGGGAAAAGGCCTGTAGAATGTTTCTAAGTCTATTAAGACGACTTTCTTGTTTCACAGGGGATTGGAAACAACTTTAGGGAAGGACGATAGAATAACTTGATTTACTCGAAATCATTACTAATTAAAAAACGAAAATCCTTAGTTACTCCTAAAGATATTATCTCCTTAAACTCTACAAGAAATGTACTTAACATGCTTACCGGAAATTAAAAAGAAATTAATAAATTTATTTCTAAGTCTATCAACGTGAAAGCAAAAGCCAAAAATATGGCTTGCCTAACAATACGAAGTGAGTCAATACTCTAAGATTTTTCCTTATAAATTCATATGTAAACAAATTTATTGAAAAAGATATTTTTCCTGTTGGATATTAAAAATAAAACGAACAGAATAAAACAATGGATTGTAAGAAAATCTGTAGGTTTTCAATTACAAATGGCTGGGATACCCGCACCAGTAACCAAAGCTGAATCGCTACCGAACAAAGAAATCAAACGAAAACTTCTTGATTTATTGTGCGATGTCCATAAAATGAAATTGAGGATTGTAAACTACGCCACAATTTTATAGGCGGACTTATCCATCTGATGTTGGACATTCAGCGCCTCGAGGGACGCAGGGGGACGGTATAACAATGTTACTGAAGTTCAACCAAGGCCGAGGGCATTGACGGGGCAAATTGTGACCGTAGGGTCACAGCCCGACTATTTGCCCGGCCAAATTACTCCGTCCGAGGTAAACACGTGTGTTATTTAATAAGTGTAGCGTAATTGCGACGCTTATTTGTCTGTCCCGACCTTTAATAAGACTAAAGCGATAGCTGACAGAGTTATTGATGTTACAAATGTATCGTATACACTATTAGCACACGAAATAATCGCCCTCCGTAGACAGATAATCCGTTGTATTGCAGAGATGAGTTATAGAACTGACAAGTCTGATCAAATTGATTTAAACTGTAGAGGCAATAATTAGATTTAAGTTTGCGGTAAATCAATTGATATTTTGGTTTGTTTAAAAGACTTGTTTAAGGTGAAGAAATACATCATTGAGTTTTTTATTCTCATTAATGAAAAGAAAACTAGATTAAATGATGTAAAATCAAACAAATACTCTCAAAGTTTTATTGCAAAGGGTCCAGAGACTAGTAAGCAATTAGCAAAAGAGACTTTTCCACGTTTGCTTGAACTATTTTGACTATTGGACAAAAATGTCCTACAAACACAGTTTATCTTCGTTAAAAATGTAGACGCAGTAAACGTGGGAGCGATACTATTATTCATGCAAATCTATTGATCCCATTAAGTAGTACAAAAAAGAACAGGCTGCCATTAATCCTACCTAATACCCTTTCGCAAATGAAATACTCCGTTTCAAAATCAATTTCGACTGACAAATGACAAATGCTTAGTCATTCGTCTCCTTTTGTAAATCAATCTAACAGATTTGTGGACATATTGATGTTAGTATGAAATTCAAAAGTATTGTAACGTTTTAATTCTGAGCTATGACAAAGGTTTTTGATCATTTACTTTTTTCACACCTTCATTAGAACTACTAAAATAAGATTTATAGAACAAAATTATCAATTAAAACAAGATATGAAATTTCAGATTACAGTTTTTATAATTTTGGTTTGGTTCGTGTAGAGGAACCTAGAGAGGAAAGGTGTAGACCCTATGTCGGGATATACATATGTAGCTTCATGTTTTCTTTTAGTCGACCAAGTGAAAAGTCAATTTGGTACGTATTTCTATGATAGTTGATAGCTAATAAAGTTCACATTGGTAGCGTTCCCATCGGATACATTCGACATAGCAAGAACAATACTCTTTTGTACAATCGAAGCGGTCCACTGGTTCTGTGCCATTGTACCACTCTTTTCAACCCTCGCTCGAAGTCATGTCGCTCTATTTTTACTGAATACTAAAGAAACCGATTGTATAAAATACATTGTGAAGTTACCTTACATTGTAGTATATATATTTTTAACGAATGAATCTAAAAGTAAAAAAAAAAACTCCTAAAAGTAAAAAATCAACTCCTAATAAATTGCATGGAGGAAAATTTTATGATTATTTATATTTGTTGGTATGTATTTGACTATCTTATTTGTAATTCAATAAATGTTATGATATTACTCTCATAGCCAACAGTAAACAATTAAATGATGCAATAATAGTCTAAGCTTTGATTATACAAAATTAGTGAATCGAAACTAACTATAGCAGTCACTTTAATTTAAAATGAACGTCCGATTTCACCCTATAAATTGTCAATATATCTATTTACTGCGGTAGAAAATTTAATTAAACGGCAGAATCAATTATGATTACTCACGAATGCATTTAACTATTTTATATTAATATTCGCTGACAGTTATTTTGTCAACGCGTTCATTGAATTTCGTTAATTGGCTTATTCATTATTGATGTCTGAAATAATTTTAAAAAGCTGCAATAAAATAAATTACATATATAGTCCTAATAACTTATCTAAGCTTATATTGAGGAAGTCAAAATTTTCATTCACACTATAAAATGAGGTTCAGGTCAATACGTGAACCCTCTCATAAAATCTTTTAGCAATCTAAGATAAATTTTACACCAAATTGAATGGTAAATTTAACAAAATTTAAAATAGCATGTTTTTTATAACAAAATGCAATTAGAATACTCAAAAATTATGAGGTTTTATTAAATGTTTTTTAAAGGATGGTATTGTAGATAATTTATGAAGTATTTTGAGAGTTCCACCGAAAGAGCAGTGTATAGCTTTAAAGTAAACATTTATATCCTTGTGCGAGTTACAACAGCGTTAATAAGCTTGTAAGGTGATTAACACCACCCCGGCGTGTGAGCAGCCATCTTGGTTTGTACTTGTACGTCTTCTGCTTATAACATATCAAACATAGTTCCATTTTCTTAGTAATACCATTAGTAATTACATAATATTTGTTTCTCTAATTGAATTAAAGGTTCATTATTATCGTATACTGATATTATTAACCTATTTACTTCTAATATAATAACAGTAACTATTGATCATAAATATTGAAGCACATTAAGGGGAGGAGACGGAGGCCTAATTTTAGTCCCTTTCTCTTTCCACCCTTTTCTTAAGAGGTAAGGATGGGAAGGAAAAGTGGATTTGACGGTGGAGGAGACGCATAGGAAGGGGAAATATCCTCTTTATGTGCGTCTCCTCCTCCGTCAATTACGGGTTGGCAACGCATCTGCAATTGCGGATGTTTATGGGCAGCGGTCGCTTTCCATTTCGGTGGATTCAGGTGGCCGCTTGCTCCTTTGCCACCTTATATTATAAAAAAAAAGGGAAATGTAAAAGTTTACAAGAATACTTAAATGATCTCATCTTTAATGCTCTAGACATGCATATATATGTAGCAACAAACTAAACTGACGAATCAAAATACAAATGTGAGCAATTGATGCAAACGTATGTATAAATATTAAAATGGCATCCTAATAATGACATCAAATTGTTGTGTTAGATAATGGAGGTATGCATTGTGAACAGCAAATGACAGCGACCGTTCCATCCAATTAACGTCAATATGTAAATAGAATGCAGTGTCAATGATGCCATATTCCAGTCTTCATTACCATCACAGCGGACAATAATGACACCTGCCACGCCTGTATATTTATTATGAAATGCACCATTTAATACAAAACTGCAGGGAAATCTGTTGGTTGATTCTATACTCGGCTGCTATTCATGTGACATGTTTTAGATTTGTTTAACTAAGATGTAACTCCCACGCTTTGGTTAGGAACGTCTCAATCTCAGTCCTCATTAAGTGGCTGCTTATCGCGGAAAGTAAAAGCTCTCAGAGCTGGCCAGGCAACAGAGCTGGCCCACACAGTTAGGTTCAATTTTAAACAATTACTGTTGAGCGAAGGGTAAATGTTTGCGTTCGACTTAGAGGCTTGGATCGCCCACACGCGCGGCTGACAGGTATTCATTACACTCACGATGCACGATGCGCCTCCACGCTGCCAGCACGCTGCCTCCACTCGGCAACGGGCATTTTTACATTTTCAATTTAGAATTCTTCCACGGCGGACGACGGCCTGTTTGACTTGAGAAGGCAGAATAGCGTACTTTGTAATTATGCCAGTCGGGTGGCTTGTAATTGGAATGTTAGTGTCGTGAATACGAATCAATAAAGTAAACTTATAGTACAATAGGTGGATAAAAATTCTATAAGGATAAAATCTTTTTAACCAAAATTTAGAAAAATAGAATTCGTCGACGAATCAACCTATCAGGTCGATGAAGAACACAGTTTAGAGCAGGATCACCAAAATCTCTAATCTTTGCAAACGTAAAAATTCCCTACATCCGTAACAAAATGGTTGAAGTTGAGTACGTATCTCCTAACATCCTTTAATATTACTTTATGACAATTACATTCAATAACATATGATAATGTTGACCGCCTAAGGAGGTTTATTTCCTAGACGACGCAAATTTCTGTTTACAACTGGCAACGATAATAATGTTCGTAGCAACATACGGCATTATCTTTAGGAGTGTAAGACAAATGTTTAAACAGAGCTTTATTGTGTTGCTTATCCCACCCACGCAATGTCTTGCTATCGTTTATCAGTTTTCACCCACAGCTTTTACACGCTTAAGAACGTTAGCGTATCTGCTGTTGTTTGTAGCTTCCCTTTATCATGGGAAATATCCTTCTGCAATTTTTGATTACATTAGCAAAAGTTTTCATGTTGTTGATTTTATTTTATAAAGGAAGGGGATGAACGTTCGGGAACATCGAAGTGATCATCTGCGCCTATGGACATCCGCAATACCATAAGAATTCCAGATGCGTTGCCGGCTTTTGAGAAGGTAATCTATTTATTTGCTCTAATTTTCTTCACGATTGAAATCTGAAAGTGTACTGTGGAAACTGATTTTGCGAACGGTGTTAAGTGAAAAAGTATTCTCTAAATTTTATTCCTAAAAATAAAACAAGTACAGAATTCTATTTGTACATCATTAGAAGACTGCTAGTTGAAAAAGGCTTACAGATAATCCCTCACAACCCTTAGTTCCGCTTTCTGCATTTCTTAAGGGCGACGCCTTAGAAATTTGATACGCATTTGTGATTTATTGAAATATCTCAAACACCTCGGTGTTAAATAAATCGCGTTTAGGGGAGATAAAACCTTAGTTTGCTCCGGAGATCGAGGCTCGTCTTACAAACAATAAATCATGCAGTCATCCGGTAAAAAACTCGAGGTGTTAAGTCGAAAAGATCAACAAAAAATAAGCATACAAGGGATCTAATTTGAAACAGCTGTATTAATGACAACACCCGGTATGTTAGTAAAGGTTAAATTTAAAGACTTGAACAGACTCGATCAAATTAACATGTTGGGTTGAAATTGGTTTAAAAAATGATGAATTAAAAGAATCTTTGTTGTTAAGTATATATTTGAGCTATCTTTTTAAAATGTACGTTTTTCTTCCTAATAGTTTTTTCTTGCCGCAAAACCGTAACTTTGTAACTCGCGACATGTTCCTCTAAATTCGTATTTAATTTCCCGTCGCTTCCCAACGCGGCGGCTAATTATAATTGATAATTCGCCACATTGTTTTTTGCATTTTTTATTAGGTTCGGGGAATGTAGGACGAGGGTGGTCGGACACAGCGCAGCGTGCTCGCACATAATTAGCGGGCCCGTATCGCCCGCGCCCGCACCTACTTTGCATATTTTGTTTGCACAAACATCGCCACTGTTTGACTGTTAAAATCAAGGATCTTTCGGTTACAAACTTTAGGATGGGACGGTCAAAGCTGACCATCCCTTTATTCTGTGTAATTAAACACGTGTTAGGTATGTTTCATGTTATTAAAGACGCGATAAATTTATAAAAACAAACAAGTTTGTTTGAATAATCACTATAAATTAAACTAGATAATGTTGCTCTACGAAATGCATAACTTTACATAATATAAGCTCAAGTATGTCCAATTATTTACCTAAGTTATTGTTTTTGTTGGTCGCTCAGTGGTCGGTGGCTCAGTGGTTTAAGCACTTGACTTGTAATCTACAGGTCTTGGGTTCGAATCCCGCCATGTACCAATGTGATTTTCGAATTTTCATATGTACATAATTTACCCGACGTTCTTACGGTGAAGGAAAACATCGTGGTGCAACATGCACATATCAGCGAAGAAATTCAAAGATATGTGTGAAGTCAACCAACCCGCAGTAGGCCAGCGTGGTTGACTATGGCCTAGTCACCCCTTACTTAGGGTAGGCTCCGAGCCCCTCGGTGGGGACGTATAGTGAGCTGGTGATAATAATAAAATTGATTTTGTTTAATGTAAAACATGAACAGTTACGATAAACTGCATATTGAACAGTTCCAGTATTTCAGATGTGACTAATACTAATTTTAATCATTCTCAGTATTATCTTTCTTTAAAGATGTAAAACGTTTTAACGCACGTTCTATTTTCACATCGCTAGACAACAAAGAAGGCTCTTTTAAGGGATCATTCATCGGGTGATCCCAAAAATGTTAGTGGATCTATTCGATTCTTTTAAGAATTACATATTGAGAAATGTTATCTATTTATTGCTGGAGGACATGCTCCTTTGATAGCCATGAAAGGATTGCGTCCGCCTTTCAAAAGGGATTTACGTACCATTACTTGACAAAGCCCGTGTTAGCCCATTTAAATAGACTTGCACAAACACCCGTTGAAGTGGACAATGTTTGTGATAAAATATTTTCTATGAAAAAGAAATTTGTTCTGAATTTTAAATTTAATACATAAACAATATTTTACTATCTTACTAATATTATGAATGCGAAAGTTTAGATGGATGGATGTTTGTTAGAGTTTGTAGCCTAAACGGCTGAACGGATCTCGAAGTAATTTGGCATAGACGTAGAGGATAGTCTGGAAGAAAACATAGGCTACTGACTTTTGTTTTTATTTAATTCCACGCGGGCGGAGTCGCGGGCGAAAGCTAGTAATGTTATAAATAAATAACTGTGCTGATATCAAGATATAACTCTTTTGTTTTTAGGAGGGGCTATTACTGCGCCTGTAATAAGTTTCCACTTTCGCAAGCCATTTACATAAATTGGAAGTTACGATTGGACGTTACTCCAAATAAAAAGTGTAATAAGTGTCACATAAACAGCCTTATTTAGCAGCGCTACAGCAATTACAAACAAAAGTAAAAAAAGGCAACATATTGTACTTTAATTTAAAAGGACAAGTAAAATGGACTTTGCTCCAAATTATTAATTCACTTTGAACACATATATTCAAATTTATTTATACCTTGTTTATTGATAAACTGTACATGGCTTCAAAGGTAGAGGAAAACCGAAAAAATGGATGCATTGTTTGAAAGAGTATATGCTTAAGAATGGTGTGAATTCAGATATGACGGGTGATAGAGATGTATGGAAGAGCGATACTAAATGTGCTGACAGTACAAGACCAGGTTAATGATGACCTGTATAATATAATACTATTTAATATTACACCCTATAGTGAACTAGGCATTTGGAAAGACATAGCTAAGAAAGTTTTTTTTAATCAATTTAAAAATTATGTACATACTAGCTTTCGCCCGCGACTCCGTCCGCGTGGAATTAAAAAAAACAAAAGTGAATATTCTATGTGTTCTTCCAGTCTATCCTCTACATCTAAACCAAATTTCATCGATACCCGTTCAGCCGTTTAGACAACAAACTCTAACAAACATCCATCCATCTATCTAAACTTTCGCATTTATAATATTAATAAGATTAAAATACCTTTCTAATTTTAATTATTTTATCATGTTTGTTAGTTTTTCTTTATTCTACAGAATTCTTAGTATTTCAATGTATTTATTTGTTATCACCCCTTTAAAAGAATATGACTGACTACTTTTAGTAAATATTTAAATAGCTGCGTTTGTGTGGCGACTGTATGGCCCTTAATATTGGGCGCGATACGTCTAATGCTTAGTGATTTATGGAGTTCTATGCTCCCCATATTACTTACTTTTTAAAGGGCGACTTAGGGTAGATAACACTCCAAGTGTAAAGCCAAACACGTTTTTGTTTTTAATTCTATTGTTTCGAAGTACTTTAGTGATGCTCATGTGTTTTGTTGTTGTAATATGTTAGATTTATAAAATACGATCACATAATTGTTATAAATACTCAAGCTTGCTATTTATCTGGGTGCGCGGCAGTGAATGATGGCGTCGTGTAATTGCCAAGGTTTCATAATAGACAATAATTAAAATGACTAGGTTTTACATGACATCTAGCACATTTTTGTAGGGAAAGCGAGACTCGGCAGTTTTTTATGTTTTATATTTTTTGTGGGATCTAATATTTTTGGGATAACTATTGCTTATTTAACACCAAGAAGAACGAGCGCCTTCTTTAAAAGAACTTAATAAAAGTTTGTAATATTAATGTATTTTCTTGTTCTAGCTTAACATAATCATCGAAATTCTGTCAACCTATAAACTACAACATCTAAAAATATCCTTTTTCAATGATCCTACTTTTGCATTTATAAAATAAGCGTTCTTTTGTGATTTCGTATGTCTAAAGAATTGTACATTCTGGGTACGTTATTCTTCATAACATTTATAACGATAAAATCTGCAATTCACAATTTTAATTGCACCAAGATAGACATCTGTTGTTGGGGCTATCTCACCATCAGAGTGTACGGATAGCTGGTATTGTTGCAACATAAAATTACTGTTCACATTATCAAGAGCGCATTTCCCTGGGGTAGGGCCGGCCATTAACGCCAACTGTTCGCATCGGCGCTCCTTACTATCCGTAATATATTGCACACGCGGCACCAGCTCGTGGATCTGCTCACTTATGATTAATAAGCTTTGCTTGTGGCTTACGTTGTGGTGATATGTGTACTGCTTTATTAATTGTACGATCTTTCCGTTGTTAGGATTGTCTACAGAAAATTAACACATGCCATTTGTTGTGCTAAGCTAAGGCAACCCGCGAATACACAAATGATAGTAAAGAATGGTCTCGACTGCATTAACTTTGAAGATTAAAAAATCTCCATGTTAACAAAGCGCATTCTTCTAATAGCTAAGTTTCCACTGTTTTAAAAATAGAGATGAGAATATATTTTTCTAAGCTAAGATCTGCAGATACTCAAACACGCGCATAAAATTTAGAACACCCCTAATCCTCGTTGTTTGTATGTAATCACCCAAGTATGCATTTACAATGCATTTAATTCCTAAGAGATTATCATTACTGAGCTTAGTGATGCTGTTTGCATAAGCTTTTTGCGTTCAAGTAATTGTTGTTTAACTACTCAAAGGAATTCTTGTTGAATATAATGTGTACATTTAGTACTGTAATTTTTTTTTTACAAAAAATATTAGTAGATTTTTGTTAATTTTCTAATCCTTTAACCATTCCAATTAAGCTCTAGGCTTGTGCTAGGATATGGTTCACGACAATAGTCCAATGGCGGGATTGGAACCCTCGACCTCACGATCGGTAGTCCGTACCCCAAACCATTAGGCTATTGCGCTTGAATTAAATAACTCAGTAGGAGAAATGATTGTAAAAAATATTGAAATGCTATCTACAATAGATACATTCATAAAAAAAATGTACAAATAAGTCTTACAAGAAAGTTTAAAGTAATTTTGACATATTTTGAAGTCCTATAATTACAAAAAAGGATGTTACTAAGTAAGAAGTTATTATTAATTGAGTAGTTCAAACATTTTCAATTTAATTACCTATTTTTTAGAATTAACTTTCATTCAAACAGATCAAATTCAAATACCCCATTTCTTATAATTTCAATTAAAAATGTTGTAAATATGAAAAGGTCGGTTGGAGGAAACGTTTTTAATTAAGGCTGGTAATGAAGACAAGAAGTTGGCTACTTTTTATTGAACATTCGATATGACGTAAAAGTTCATTAAAGTCATGCAAATATTCACTTAGGCAAATGAAAATTAAATTATCTCGATATACTTTTTTTATAACCGAGTTTTATTAAAAAAACAAAAGAAACATACGTTAATTGTGTGACGTTAACATCACGTCTAACGATTCTCCAGCTAAGAAACATTGAACTTCGAAGACCTAGTAGTTAAGAGTATGGTCTTCAAATCACATGGTCGTGGGTTCGAATCCTGCTGTTTGACTGTTCTCATAATCCATATCCTAGCAAAGGTTTTATTACGTATCAATGTTAATTAGAGGAAATAATCGCTCTTTTGATAAATATAAGTAGTGTATTATCGTCATTGAAATTGCATATCTCGCTACAAATGGAACAACTAAGACGTTCTCACATACTCTTAAAGCGACATTCTAAGATTTAGGGCAAGATAGGAGCGTCATCACATGTGGGAAATGGTAGGGTGCTTTAAACCGTTATATTTTTATGTTGGCACCATCAACTAACATTTCTATAAGATCTTAAGATTCTGTTTTGACCTAGTTTTAATAAAAAAGAAAGTTTAACGCGAAAAAATAGCTATAAAAATCATAAATTGTAAAAATGGAACAGGAAAATCATACCGACAACGATCGATTGATCATTTCATGTTAGAAAAAGGGAAAAAGCAAAGGCAATGGACGCCTCAAAAATTACAAGCCGATTGTACGAAATGGAGAGGCATTGAGTGAAGCGTATGGCAGTAGCCCGAAGCAGTGCTAAAGACCCCTGTCAATCTCTTTTTATCCTTTAACCTTCGCTCAATTTGTTATGATTTTCAGCTGTTTACGGTAAGAAGTACTACAGAGAATATCTCGATGTTACGCAACATACTATAATTATGATCGTTATCGATATTTTTAAAACGCGTTTTAGGTGAATGTTATTTTCGTGTATTTTCAGTGTCGAAAATAAGTGTGAAATGATAAGAAATCTTTTGTTGTCCGTTACAGTAATGACAAGTCTTCGAAAACAATGACAATCAAAAGCTACAAATGAGTAAATATAGGAAAACGTAAACAACACCGTGGAAAACAATCAAAAGGGGATGATAAAGTGGAAAGTTTTACTTTGTAAGGGTAATATATTGGTTGCAAAAACAAGTAGGCAACAGCTGCCAGTAACGACATCACGCGAGAAAGCAATATATTGGCACCGAAGACGGCCGTAGTACCCCGCCGTGCCAATGTTCGGTAAATAGCCGCTACGTACACTGCATTGTGTACTGTTAAACACGACTTTCATTGCGCCTTTATTAGTTTCGACTTTTTTATTTTGTGCAGCGACTTTATACAGTTTGTTTTACAAGTTTGAATAGCTGTATTACGTGTTTCATTCCTGCTATATGTTTAATATATTCGCTATTTTCAAGACTTTAAAGCAAATGCTACTGAAATGAAATGAAAATAACGTATAATTTTTTTTATTTAAGTAAAATACTTCTGATAGATTCAAACTCCGTCAAACCTTGGATCTACGAAAATGTTTTGGTATTTAAATCGCATGCAAAATTATCGTCCCATTGAACATAAACACTAATTAAATATTGCGCGAAAGGTAAAGGCATAAATTAATTCGAACTCAATTTGCGTAATAGCGAGCACCACGGAATTAGATAACTTTCAACGCATTCCGCACAGGAACGTGAGAACAAATTACAGTAACATTAGATTTGAGCAAACAAAATTACACGTAGCACGTGACTAAGCCCAATATTAATGCGCGGAATCCATTAAAACGAATATGCGTAGAGCAATATAATTATTCTAACGTGCAATTAGCGAAACCGACGCCATTACGTTAAAGTACAAGTCGAATTAATGTCGGGTTACAGTCACTCGAAAGTTCCATTATCATTAGGAAACACGATAATACTCCTCTGATACGTCTGCACTTAAAGCTTCAATCGAAACGTATGCTGTCTTTACGTGCACGTGCTACGGAATCTAAGTTATTATTAAATTGAAATAATATTTATTGCGTAATCCAAAGAAGAAAACTGTTAATCATGAGCTCACTAAACATCCCCACTAATGGATTCGGATTACCTTAAGTTAGAGGTGATGGTATACTTAACTACGTTGACCTAGTGTGGGTTGATTGATTTCGATGTTAAACGATGTTTTCCTTCACCGTAAACGTCGGGTAAAAGCGGGCGCACACCTTAGACTATACTATCGTACAACTGTTGTGCGATTGTCGATTGTTACGCAGTCGAAAAATCGAGTAGTGGTCGCACCTCCTTATAAGCTCATAGTAATCAAAGCGCGACTAAACAGTTATTTTTTTAATTGAACCCAGGACCTGCAGATTACAAGTCAAGTGTGTTCGTTTAACAATAATTAACACTAGAAAAACGAAGTGTAATTATCCACTTTAATAAACAAGAAAAGTGAGTTATTCTACTCTTTTTATCTTTTTTATTTCCATTGTTAACAATTAATATTCATCGATACAGTCCCCGGTTCATAGCTCTCCAGTATTTGAATAATTGGCTGATTTTTATGCAACAGAATTAATGCAGTTGGTACAACGGTTTTGTTTTTCGCGTCTCTTTTCCAATCGAGGCAAATTCGCTGACACTGTATCATTTAAGTTGCAGACACCTAAATGCAAATTAAAAGAGCTTGTTCTGCAACCAATGCTAATTGTTTCCACTATTACTCCTTCAATTTAAATTTGTTTTGACTTCGCTGTATAATTTCCCTTACTATTTTGTGAGTTGAATTCAACCTTAAATCTATACTAATAAATAAAGCGTAAACACACACTTCTTTGTTGCCTAAGATCTCAGCAATTACAGCATATTTTTGAATAGTTGTTATTTTAATAAAAAGCTCTACACTTACGTCACGCTTTAGCCTATATATTTTCATGCCATTAAACTTAGAGGGTAAATATTTTGGATAAAAATCCTAATGTGGGAAAGAGACCATAAGTTGCTGCCAACATCAAGGAAGTAAGATTGCAATGGTTTGTCATTATGTCATGTCATTTTGACAATTGCAATTGATAATTTGACAATTGTAAACAATAAAATAAAGTTTCGAACAGCTAGTTATAAATAAAGTAGTTTATATTTTTAACGTTTTTGGCTCTTTGATAAACATTTTTACATAAAATAAATAATGAATGTTCTACAATATAAGAAAATTGTACTTTTAATAAAACCTAATTCAAATGTAGAGATAAATAAAACAGCAATATTTTCATATACAAAAGCAACATGCTTTGAGGCAGATATTCGTGTAATAATAGGAACCCTTCGCCTAGCTTGCGTCTCTCCAAACATTTAACTACAGTTAGTATATACTAGTTATAGATATCTATAGTGAGAGACATGGCTGCCATAACGCTACATGGAGCCGAGCGGAAGGGTGCATATCAAATCGGTCAGTCTGTCACAACCGTTGCCACGGATGCATTTCCAGATTGCCGAATGCAATATTAAGTATTGTTCTGTAATCCAAACACGACTTGTCTATCAAAATCTATCAATCTATACTACTATTATAAAGAGGAAACATTTTTATTTTTGTATGTATTGAAATAACTCAAAAGTACTGGACCGATTTAAAAAATTCTTGCACTATTAATCTGCATGTTTTTACTATTTCTGAATTTCACGCAGGCGAAGTCGCGAGCAACAGCTAGTACATAATAATTTAACACATTAACGTTCATCACGCAGCAATTTTAGAAGTATCTAAAACTAAATCCGATAACAATCCAATGTGTAAAATAAGTGATAGAAATATCGGATTTTGTTACTTTATCAGTGACGTCATTTTAAGCCTATATCAGCTAGTGGTGGGACAGGCCCTAAGTCTACTAGATACTTATATCACTCTGATATCTTAAAAGAAAGTACGAAGGAATTTCATTGTATATACAAGTTAACCGTAGAGTAACATTTATGTTACACGCGAGTCATTTCTCATTTCATTGAAAAATACAAGGACTAGGTAACGCGTATCTGTTCTTCTGATTTTACTGTGTAAATATTATAGGTACGCGAGTAATTGAATTGCAAGCGAGCCGGCGTCGGCACGTGCGCCGGGCCCTAGGGACCCAGTGCCGGCAATATTTTGTTTTATTTATTTTTAATGGCGGCTCTTGGGTTAATCATCGGTGCAGATTTAAAAGGAAATTGTTTATTTTATCTTGCTAAGGGATTTTAAAACACACGTCTATATTAGTACTTGGGGTAGCTAAATGAGTACTTAGAATTGAATATTATATTTATTTAATTTTTTTACGGTATTAAGAGCATCCGAAATCGAATTGTATGAGTGTGGAAGAATGGAGAAAGGTGTGTCAAGGCCACACTGATTGGAAATCTCTCATATGTATACCCTTCTTTGCCTACCCCTCTAAGTTAAGGCGTTAGTTGTGTTGTTAATACACAGACAGACAGACGATATAGAAAGGATATAAAGATAAATTATTTAAAAAGTTTAAGGTACATTTTTAGTTTTAGTAGAAAGATCAGTGTGGTAGAAAGGTTTATACAATAACTTGGCATTGTGACACTGCCGTAAAGCGTTGCCTGAACCGTGTTACACGGCAATAAACGTAAATATTTGTAGAAAATAAACTCCACTGTTAGGAAGAGGGTAGTGGGAAAACTTTATAGGGACCACTTTCAGAAGTTTACTGTGAAACAATGGTGTGCTTTCTTTTTATTTAGATAACGTTTTTATTTGCAACTAGCTTTCGCCCGCGACGCCGTCCGCGTGGAATTAAAAAAACGAAAGTAGCTTATGTGTTCTTCCACACTATCCTCTACATTTATACCAAATTTCATCGAAATCCGTTCAGCCGTTTAGTCTACAAACTCTAACAAACATCCATCCATCTAAACTTTCATATTTATAATATTAGTATGAAGTATGGAGTATGGAGTATGATAGTTTTTGAAAATTTAAAGAATATTTAAATTAGAAATCATTCAAAGTTAAGTCGCATTTTCGAATTTCATAAGTTGTAAACATGTTGTATTTTTCTTTTTGGTTTTAATATTTAAAAACAAATAATCAATCAGGGGCAAAAAAATCCATTTTCATCATTTACACAAATCAATTTTCAAGTCAAATAGAGGTAGCAAAGATTAATGAAGTTGCAGTACTACTACCGCCATCTATCTGCACAAGACTATACTATTAGTATTCTGTGTGAAGTTATATCACCATTATCAAATTATTTCATTTTATCTAAACATAATTCACAGAAATACTCTATCCAAAGGCTTAATTTTTAAGTTACTTAACTCTAGCACAAATACGTTTCCATTTTAATTGGCACATAGCCTTAGTTCATCCATTAAATTGCTTTAAATATTTACGAGGAACATTTGGCTATCCAGGGCTAAAATTTCGATCTCACTTTCAAGACGACAGGCGACGCAACAAATTGTAAAGGCCTGTCATTATCGGTTTATTGGCGGTTTGCCAGGGATACACGGCTATAATTTAGATTGTTTCGTGTATCATTTCAGCATCGAAAACGATAAAATTTTATGGTTATGGCGCAACGTATGCTGGCGTGGCTACTGTCTGCGACCGGGGTGAGAAACAACCTGTTATAGATAACTTGATTTATTAAGTTAACATAACAGAAACTGATGAAGTGTATAACTTAACCGTAATGTTTATCATACTTTACACATACCTACATACTTCTAGTTAAGATCCGATTGGTCTAATACTAATCTGTAAAACTGTGTGCGATTGTCGATTGTTTCGCAGCTAATTCAACTGTTTAGTTCGACAACTAAAAATGGAGTAGTTTGCGCACCTCCATATAAACTCAAAGGAATCAAAGCGCGTCTAAAAAGTTATGCGATAGTTTATTCAAAGGTGAACTTGACATTTATGAAATCTTTTAATAAAACATTTTTTTAACTTACATAGAGTTTCTATTGCCGAAATGGGTGTATAAAGAACAATATTATTTATTTTTATAGATAACGTGGGATCACTTGTTTATAATTGTTTCAACAGTGTAAACCTACACTACATTGAAGAAGTGTGAAATATTCTTAACCTAGTGCCCAAAGCGGGGTTCACAAAAAGTGTAACAACGTTTGTACAGTGCACAACCTCGCAAAGAGGTCGACCTAAATAATATAGCATTTTACATTGTATGTAAAATTCTTGGAACTAGTACAAAATGCAGTAGCTTCCAAACAACTGAAAATATAGGGTAAATATAAGTGGTAAAAATTATGACTTAATGAGTTAAAAAGTTTACCTAAAACTTGCTTGTACCCGTTGCGTAAATGTATGAATTTTTGAGTCGGTATGCTTTAAAGTCTCTGTTTTACATATCAACATGTAGTGTGATTAACATCTTTACCTCACCCGTGACGTAAGAATTTATGTAGTACTACGGTGTCTACACTCCTAGTCCATTTCTCTATAGTCAAAGTAACCGTAGCCATCGTTTTTATGTATAAAAAGGTCGTAATAATGAATAGTGGCATTGAAAATCTACTTTTAAATGAAGATTTTTTTTTACTTTTTTTTTATAAAAATATTAGTAGATTTTTGTTAATTTACTAATATTTCCTTTAACCGTTCCAACTAAGCTCTAGGCTTGTGCTAGGATATGGTTCACGACAATAGTCGAATGGCGGGATTCGAACCCTCGACCGCAAGATCAGTAGTTCGTACCCCAAACCATTAGGCTATTGGCGCTTCAGATTGTAGTAAAACCTTTAATTATATCATGTGACAATTAACACAGAAGTTATACAAGCAAAGATAAGTTCCAGTAAAATGTGCAAGATTGCGTCACCCATTAGAACAACGTATTAAAATAACTGCAGCGGAACCGCCAAGTCTTCACTCTTAGTTTTATGACTGATAATAAAACACTAAATTGATATTAATTTTCCGCGTTTTATGTTTGAAATATGAATAAATGTGCATTACTATGTAATGCAAGCGCACAATGAAAAATTCATATCTTTAAAATAAATTAAATTTTCTTGGATATCAAATGCGTGAAAGATTTTAATAATATATGTAAGCACATATCTTATTACTTTATGTATAAACTAGCTTTCGCTCACGACTCCGTCAGCGCGGAACTAATAAAAAACAAAAGCAGGTAGCCTATGTGTTCTTCCAGCCTGTTCTCTACATCTGTGCCAAATTTCATTCAAGTCCGTTCTGCCGTTTAGGCTACAAACTCTAACAAACATCCATCCATCTAAACTTTCGCATTTATAATATTAATAATAAGAAATAACAATGCATTTAATTGTTTAATTGACATTTAAGGTACAAATGAAAATACTTTAGGGGTCTTACCACCCTTTTACCCTAGTTCGTATGTTTTATTGTAATATTCTGTTTACGAGTTTAGACCCAACAATAAAGTTACGAGCATCCTTTCGTACTAAGGTGACTAACAAACTATACAGCCTTTGCCTAACCCTGTGCCGGTATGGATAAGAGCTGTTACTATTTTAACAGTATAGTTTAACAGCATATTAAACAAGTAACTTTTATTAACTGTAAACTACAGCCTCTGAACGGATGGTAAATGCATAAAATGTTGTGATAAGGTATCAAAACGCGGCTTATATGAAACGTAATTCTAAAGGATAGTTCTGATACCATTATCTCATAACATACCAGTGTTTATTCCCGGTTTTGTATGAGGTTTACAACTACTTTTTATTCTGAAGTTTGAAGTTTGTTGATGTCTACGTTTCATGGTAAATTGGCCGTTTTTGTCGATTAATGATGGTGTTACATAAAGGGCTTTGTCAAAAAAACTTTCTGTTTCAAATTTATTTTAGCTTAAATATACGTCAACCTTATATTCTAGTGCCTTTTGTGTTGTTTAATTGTAAACTAGTGATAAGTTATGCTCTATTATATTGTAGTACGGAGAAAAAAATTTTAAATCCAGACGAATTATTTCTTAGACAAGACAAATCCGCACCCTAAAGTTAATTAATTATTAACTTTTGCCGGAGATCCCATTATTTTTAATGTATTCTTAATAAGAAACTTTCTGTGGATGTTAATTTCTGCTACGTAAAAACTTTAAGACTAATTTCGTAGCCTGTTATTAATTTTGAAACATGCAATGCCAATTAAAATGTATTATAAATAAAATAAAATATTGGTAAGTATTTAAACAATAATAAAGTAAAATGGGCTTTAAGTTTCAAGCAATTAAAATAAATATTATTATAGATATCGTTTAAATGATTAAAATTAAATTTTAAAACACAGACTCTTGTATCTAGTCTATATTTTAGTTCGTGAATATTTTATGAATACTGTATTTTGCCATAAAGAAAACACGCGTTTTTAATTCTTTATGGTAACCGCTTATTTGTATGCTAATTTCACGGTAACGCAATTGTAATCTATGTAAATGTCGGACAGAAAAATTACATTTTTAATTGTGTAATTTAAAAAAATGGTGCGTAAAAAATGCGTTGAATCTTATGTTTTGGTTGTAAATTTTAGTACGTATAGGTATCTCAAACCACATCAGTATTGAATCCAATTTTGATATGCACAAAAGGTGACAGCACAAATCTAACGTGGAGTAAATACTTTCGTTTCATAACCTTTTCTTGTTTACGCGTTTCGCATACGGTTCTGAATTTTTAGGGCTCTATCGTTTGATGTTTATAGTTAAAAATGTAATACCTACAGTTTTTTTTTAAAGGTTTGAAGTTATATCGATAGCAGAACAGTTGCATCTACTGTTCATAACTTCAAACTCATTTTGGAGTTTTATCTCTTGGTAGCACAAGCTGAGAGACGTAATTCAATATTATAAGAACAAGCAAAACTTGGGCGTTGGTAGCAGCTAATAACTATTCGTGGACGGAACTTCAACAAGGGAGAGAAAGACAAATATTGAGTCAAGCTAAGTTTCCCAGTAGACAAGATAAGTCCCGCGCCTGATGTTAATTAATTATTAATATTAACCAGGAATTCTATTATTACTATTCCTGGTATGCTTTGTTACGGAATGTTGTCTTATACTAGACAACTTAGGAAGTTGCCTTCTTTATTATATAATTATTTTTGAATAACTTATTTAAAGTGATTCAATTACTTTTCGTTTTTTTATTGCTATCGTAAGTGATGACAAAGATTGGATTAATATATTCATAAGAGCCGTGATCACTAGAAAAAAAGAAAAAAAAACATTGGTGTTTATCTCTCTCGACAGTTTTAGTAAAACGATTTTTGGACAGTGACGTTAGATCTCTTAGAACATATAAAAATCAAGCAACCGAAGCTGGAAGCGTAATAAAATATGAAAGGTTACTTTCATTAGCCGGCCTCGTGCGCTGTAAAACCAAGTTGAGCGGATCCGCAAACTCCAAAATTAACCTTCATTTTTACGAGCGTCATAAAATTTCAAATTTCGCTAATTCGCTGCTCAGTGTCGTTGGCTCCTGACACTTTTTGTTTATTACAAACGCGACGAAAACAACGCAATTTTTGCAGAGGAATCTAATTTGATGATATTGTCCTGCCATATTTTCAGCGAGAGACAAACAAAATGCAATTAGTTACATATTTTTTAAACGGTGACAAGTGTTGTGGAATTTGTAATATAATTTTAGCTCATTCATCCTATTTAGTAGACTTTAAACCATTTTGATTGTTCCAAGCAGGATACACTAACTATTTTTTTTAAATAGGCGTTGATTAAGAAAACCAACCCGCAGTGGGCCAGCGTGGTTGACTATGACCTAGTCACCCCTTATTAGGGTAGACTCCGAGCCCCTCGGTGGGGACGTATAGTGAGCTGGTGATGATGATGATGATTAAGAAATACGTAGCGCTATATATGGTGAGAGTTTATATATGTGACATTTGTGTTTATCGATAAAGCAATTAACTTTAGACTAGTCCAATACGTGCGTAGACACATTTCCTATGTGCCGGAGCCAAAGTTACCGCACGTCAGGCCGTGGTCGATGTGATGCACGTCACATAATTTGTCTCTACCGTAGGTTGAATTGCTACAAGGTGCAGACTTTAAGAAAATTTTGAAAACAATTTAGTACCTACTTAACTAAACGAGTCTTAAACCAACAGACAAGTGATTTAATAGATTTTTTTAATTGTTAAAAGTTATATCAATATTCATATAAATACTGGGGATAAGGTTTCAACATGACGATGAGAAGCAAAATCGTGTGAGTTCAAAGGTATATTTTTAATACCCTCGGAGACTTAAAGAAGTGATTTCTATGAACATTTCCGCTAAATTTTACATCTTGAACCATTTCCTTCCTAAAGTCGAGGGCGAGCACTATGGCACTATGGCACTGCATCATGAGATTACGCGTGCATGGGCGGAGATGTGTTAGCATAGCTGTATAAATAAATCCGTTAGTTTGCGATGCTTTCGTGCATTGCAAAAATCCCTACAATCCTGACAACACCTACCTTTTCTTAAAAAAAAAATACATTTGAATACACACTGAACTGCCAATGCCTGTTTCTTACACATTAGTATTCATAAAACCCAGTGAGTCGGGACAAGAATTTCATCACACCCGACTGATTTTAATGACAGGGCCTAGTTCGTAATACCGTTGACATTTATATACTTGCTTTTCCATCTCTTAATATTTTCGTTAATTTAATCATTATACTAATACTAGCTGTCGCCCGCGACACCGTCCTCGTGGTTTTTAAAAAAACAAAACAAAAGTGGATAGCCTATGTGTTCTTCCAGACTATCCTCTACATCTATACCAAATTTCATCGAAATCCGTTTAGCCGTTTAGGCTACAAACTCTAACAAACATACATCCATCCGTCCATCCATCTATCCATCCAACTAAACTTTCGCATTTATAATATTAGTATGATTATAAATGCGAAAGTTTAGATGAGTGGATGGATGTTTGTTAGAGTTTCTAGCCTAAACGGCTGAACGGATCTCCATCAAATTCGGCACAGATGAAGAGCATAGTCTGGAAGAACACATAAGTAATTTTATCCCGGAAATAGTTACGGTTCCCGCGGGATGCATATGTTTTAAATAAGACAATAATTTGGTGTTAATCTTCAAAAAGTCAGTAGCAATTGTGCTGTCACCTTTGGTCATAATTAAATTAAAACTAAGCTGTAGACGACGTCTCGGCGCGGAACGTTCGTCGCGTGGAGTTATTTGCAAGAGCGCGTTTGTGCAAAGTGCTAACTAAAATTTGCATAGTTGGACGTAACTTCAGGCTGGAAGTTGTAGATTAATGTCCCATAGCAGCGACTGTTTCGTAGTCGAACACAAGTTTTAATAGTTAATTAAATCGCCAACTTAGTTTTTAATTCGCTAAGATTGTGGACTTGGAATTAGTATGATTAATGTTTTATAGCATTTACTTTTAGAATGAGGTGTTTTTATTTTTAAAAGCAATCTTATTTTAGTAAATAAGGATTACACTTACGTCACGCTTTAGGCTATATATTTTCACGCCATTAAACATAGGGGGTCAATTTTTTGGAAAAAGATCCTAATGTGGGAAAGAGACCATAAGTTGCTGCCAACATCAAGAAAGAAAGATTGCTAAGGTTTGTCATGTCATGTCATGTCATTTTGACATTTGCAATTGAGGATTTGACAAATGTAAACAATAAAATAAAGTTTTTATAATTTCACGCGGATGAATCCGCACGCGAACAGCTAGTTACTTTATAAAACGCTTTGTAAGCTCATAAAGGTCTAGTAACACTTTCAAAAAACGCTAAAGCTATAACTTAGGCTAGCATATTGTTTAATGCAAGCAAATATACACCATTAATGACTGTCAGTAATTATGTTTTACGATGACAAATATTTCCTCGACAAGCGCCTGCGGGCACGTCATATGCAGCGTCAGCCTGCGGTAGCCCGCAAGTCGGCTGTGACATAGCCTGACCATCACATATTGGAGAACAAGCCATAAGCGGAATTATTGCTTAGATAAAATAATAAGTAAACCTCGTGTACTAGAGACTCCATACAACAACAGTACACTGTAAACCTTTGGCTTGAACTACCATGGGCGTCACTAGAGGGCGGTAGGCGCAACTATCTTCCCCTCTATCTATTTGAGTATGACTTAAGAACCGTAAATAGAGTATAGCATTAGTTTATTTGGAATGTACTTACCTATCTATTAACAAATTATTGTGTCTTTTTCAAGCTCTATTTAACTTTATTATCTTTTATTAGTTCTTGTTACTAAACACTTTCAGTTCGATTTTAAAATATACCGTAATTTTTTCTTTGAACAATGTAATATTTACTTTTAAATCTAGTCTAAACATCTGTAAGCTTAACGCTTGTACCACTTCTTACGTAAATGGGAAGGCGTGAGGTTGCAGCGCAACACATCACGAGGTTATTTGTAAGCATCTGTAGATGATATGTTTATTTTGATGCCTTTGTTACTACTATATCATACTAGCGATTGCTCGGGACTATATAAAATATCTAGTAATAAATCCTATTTTACCCAGGGATAAAGTTGCTTTCTAATGACAAAATAATTTTTACAATCGGTCCAAAATTTCTTATCGCAGTCAGTTTCGATATGAAATTCTTCAGTTAATTTAAATTAGATACTTTCAAAAACGTATCATAGCGCCCTGCCATGCTATAAATGTCGGTTAAAACAATCGAATACTACAGAATTTTTATCACGTCGTTAATAACTTAATCAAATCGAGTGTCGACAATCGAAAGCTAAATTGGATTTGCCTTTTTAATATGCAGTTTTCTTTCTAACGAACGAACTCGATAATTGCTTGTAATAATTGGATCGTAATAAATATGTAAAAAAGCTTCGTTGACCGGGTGTCTCATTTTACTCCCGAGCTTTCGGGGATCGGAGCTTATTTATATGGTAATGTAGCTACGTAGAAATGGCATGCACGGTTAAGGTGCACCTGTGTAATTATAAAAACAACCCTTCAACTCGACGGTTCATAAATTTACAACGAGATAGTTTGTTTTATTCATCACGAATTTTAAATAAAATTAACACTACTATAAAATACTAGCTTTCGCCCGCGACTCCGTCCGCGTGAAATTTAAAAATAAAAAAAAAAGAAATTAAAAAACATTGCCTATGTTACTCGCAGATAAATTACCTTTCTAACTATGAAAGAATTTTTAAAATCGGCCTAGTAGTTTTTGAGCCTATTCATTACAATCAAACAAAGTTTTCCTCTTTATAATATTAATAGTATAATAGTATAATAGTATAGAAGACAGAATAATTAGAAAGTTGCTTGTAATAAAGGTTTCTTAAATATTAATAAACGTCGAACTACCAAGTTGCTGAAGGTAGTAAGTAAATATTTCTTGGAAGCTTTTGAAGTGTTACTGAAAAAGATTATCTGAAAATTCACTGTTTGCGGTAAATAGGATAATAAAATAAAAGAGGTTGCCTTCATTAACCTACTGCAATAAAACTAAGTTAAGTGGAACCATAAACTTCTAACGTATCTTTTACTTTATGACTACAATAAAATTTTGAAAAAATTCTCTTATTTACCGCACAACATTGGTTACAATTTTGTTTACCGCAAACATGCTAATGCTTAATTATCGAGTTTACATTTTGTGGTTAATTAGTTTAAATGCATGACAAAACATTGCTCTTGTCGATACAGTTTTTTTAATTAGATGCCAATTTTCTTTAATGTTTTAGTAACATAAGTAACAACATTATCTATACTATTATAATAAAGCGTAACACACACACTTCTTAGGCAACAGCCTAAGATGTCAGCTATTACAGCATATTTTTGAATAATTCTTTTTTTAATAAAAAGCCCTACACTTACGTCAGGCTTTAGGCTATATATTTTCACGGCATTAAGCTTAAGGGGTAAATATTTTGGATAAAAATCCTAATGTGGGAAAGAGACCATAAGTTGCTGCCAACATCAAGAAAGAAAGATTGCTAAGGTTTGTTATGTCATGTCATGTCATTTTGACATTTGCTATTGATAATTTGACAAATGTAAACAACAAAATAAAATTTTCATAATTTCATGCGGATGAAGCCGCGCAGGAACAGCTAGTTATAAATAAAACATCTTTGTCTCAAATTATTTTACAAGAACAAAAGTTTACCAGAATTTGAGCAGAGTAAAATCACATCTATCGCAACGTATCAGTATAATAACACGACTGTCATCTTAAGAAAGCATCATTGTTATTTGATTGTTCCTCTGGTAAGGAAACTAGTAGAGAATTACAACTAAGAGGAAGCATCAACTTGATTAAAGTTGTCAGATCGCGAGATGCAACTCACACAAGCCGACAATGTGTTTGGCGTGTTCAAATGTTAACTTCATAAACTGAATGCATCAAGTAGATATATTAATTACTACGATTGTCATTACTGAGAATTGCAACATTTAAAACCGGATATATAATAGTAAATTAACTGTCATTCAGAGTCTTAAAATGATAATTAAAATCCCTAAATGTAGAGTTTCAAAAAGATTAGAAGGCAACTAAGGATTAGTAGACTTCGATTCGATACTGTCTAGTTTACTGCGTCACCCACACTAAGATAACCTACATATTAACATAAATATTTAATTTTATCTTAAGCCATCTGTTGTTATGTTACATAATGTATCGTTACATTTCCGTACGCTGAATACATAGTGAATGGCAATGTCGATCAGGCAGACAGTAAACGCTTGAGTGACAGTACGACAAGACCGTTCGAAATATTGCATTTCGGGCTTTTCGCACGCCTCTTCGCTACGAACGTGGTACGAGTACATTGTGTCAAATATTTCACTGTACTTTTTGGAAAGAGAAACTGTGTGAATTAATCTCAATTGTTAGGAAACAAAAGTCAAATCGTAGTTAACTTCTGATGATTTTAGAATTCTAAAAACTATAACATTTTCCACCTACTATAAGTCTTAAAGGTATGTCAATTATATGCATTTAAATACTTTGTTTGCCGATTAAATAGTGCATATTTACTCAATATATTCTCGTCATATTTGGTCGTTTTATCGAGTTATTATTATCCTAAATTACTGCATCCCGAGAGATGAGATTGTTGCCAATGCATAGCAAACTTTCATTGCATCTAGCAAATTTGTACTCAAGAGAATTTCCAGTGTGGTTAAACTTTATAAGTTTTTCCTCGTATATTCCTACATGAAATAATTCTCGTAATGAAGAATAAAAACAAAGAAAGAAAGTTAATTTGATGCTACTCAATATTATTCAACAATAAATAAATACGTACAATATTAAATCGTTTTGAATGTCAATAAAGAAAAGCAGTACAAATTACTGCTACGAGTACACATTTCATTTAACGGTACATTGATTGCTTGAAAAATAATCGAGTATCGTACTGATTTTATAAGCTGCAATTTTAGTAGGGAAAATAAATGTTTATCATCATTAATTAAGCGTGTATCTGGTCCCTGATTAAGAGTGCAGTAGCGGAACGCCGCGGAGGTCAACTTTAATTGGCTGCCTGTATTTTAGATGCGCGATACCGCAGCCGAGGGTTAATGAATGGAGTCCATGTGGACACATGTTATTGTTGCTCAGACTCTCTTGTTTTCTTTTGTAATTACACAGTTGTACCTTACCTACGTGGATGTTTAGCGTGTATGTGTAAATGCGCCAGACACGATGCTTTGTACTATACCGACTTTGTTAGCTTTTTTTCTAATACCGTATCATTCTATTGTTTAGATATCTGGATTATATGGGATTTGAAAAACCCCTTTCATTAAAATGGTCCCTTGAATGTGTTAGTTGGAAATAAACAAAGTTTTAAGTTTACAAGGCAATTTGTTTATAAGCTTTCGAACCAAATGAAGTAAAAATTAAACTAAAATGTTTTTTTATAATTAAATTATGCTCTCTTTGGTTCCTTTATTAATGTTAATAAAAATTCAGGTCCTATTAAAATTGCTTCGCATAACTAAATCAAAGCCTTTGATTAATAATGAACAAGTAATCCTCGATAAAGCTCAACTGGAAGTGCGAATTAATGGCGGCGCTTGCTAATTCCATCATTTAAAATTCAGAAAGCGAATAACAAAAAGACAGTAATTTGTGCCCCAAATTAAATTTTAACTGAAAACACTCGAAACTGGAGAGTAGGTACGCTCCGCTACGGCGACGGCGACGGCTTGTGTATTTAACGCGGATGTGAATTTCGCCGCATCCGGCCAAAAATAAATGAGCTTTCTTCCGCTTACTTAATTTACTGCTATGGCCGGTGCGGGCTTACAGCCTGAATAAATTAAAATTAATATTTTGCAGTCGCTAAATGTCGCCTTTCCGCTGCTGTGATTTGTTAACACGAAATCCTTTATTGCCAACGGTGTCCCAGTCCAATTAACACCTCCTATATCCGATACATATATTTCACGATATTATTTTAGGCTACACTGTTATACATTGCAATCGTCTATATTTCAAATGCTATCAGAACTTTTAATAGTTTTTACATAGAACCATAGAGTTAAAACTTCGATTTTATTTATTACTAGCTGTTGATCTCGACTTCGTCTCCGTGAAATTAAAAAAATAATAAAAGATATAGCCTATGTTACTCATAGATTAATTACCTTTCTAATGGTAAAAGAATTGTTGCAATCGGCTGAGTAGTTTTTGAGTTATTTCAATACAGACAAAAATTCAAACCTTTCTTCTTTATATTAGTATGGATAATATAATAATAATAAGTAAATAAGTAAAGTATAAAATATAAATATAGATTTAGAAGTAAGATCGATAAGTTAGATCTCTTTTAGTAACTTCAACATGTTTTATTCAAGCATACTCGTAGTTATGTAACCATCATTCGGACCAGAGGATCTGCACCCATAGGAATTTTCTATCAACAAAAGACCCTATGGAATGTACATAATTATTAAAATCTTACTCATTTTAGGAATTTATTATAAAATGCTTAGCAATGTGAATGATCCTGGGGGAACGTATATCGGTCCAATTGCTGTATTAAATAAGGGTCGTATTGAAAGCAGAGGTGATCGACGAGCATAAGTTATGGATGTTTGAGAAGTCAGATCTGACAGGGCAATACGAAATTGGAAATCGGAATTTTATTTTTGCTTTTGTGACCAAAGTTGGTAGTATTTTTTGTTTTATTAAAACTGCACTGGTAAATTTTATCGCATACTAGCTGTTCGCGTGCGAATTCATCCGCGTGGAATTATAAAAACTTTATTTTATTGTTTACATTTGTCAAATTATCAATAACAAGTGTCAAAATGACCATGACATGATGTGACAAACCTTAGCAATCTTTCTTTCTTGATGTTGGCAGCAACTTATGGTCTCTTTCCCACCTTAGGGTTTTTATCCAAAATATTTACCCCCTAAGTTCAATGGCGTGGAAATATATAGCCTAAAGCATGACGTAAGTGTAGGGATTTTTATTAAGAAAAGAATTATTTAAAAATATGCTGTAATTCCTGACATCTTAGGCAACAAAGAAGTGTGTGTTTACGCTTTATTATAATAGTATAGGATAGTATAGATAGAAGGCATATAAACTTTGAAGCCAATCCGATGAAAGAAATTTATTATCTACTCTTTGTATACTTGAAGTATAATAGAAGCATCATCGATTTAAAAATAAATAATAGTTCATAACAAAGTATTAAATATTGCATATATCAAGTGATTTAACAATTTCTACAATATAAGGACGGACATAAAACCACCCGTGGTTTTAAACATTGGTCAACATAATAAGAGTTTCACCGTAAATGTAGCGTAGCGTCAAAACGTGTAAACATTAAATCATTAATCAGCGCAGATGAAGGTAGCCGGCAATATTTCGACGTTAGCAAAATGTAATACAGCGGCCATTAATTCATCCGCTGGTCACGTGGCGTCGCGAATGCTTACACACCCGTCGAATCGGTGATATATGGCCGGCTACTCCCACCATCACAAAAAGGGGAAATTCAGATAAATTAACCCTTAGTATGCTACGATTTATTTGGGAGTGTCCTGTAAATGGACACTGCTGAATTGGCGTGATAAAGGAAATTTCTCCGACTATTAATAAAAAAAAAACACAAAGTGAGCCAATCACAAGGTTAAGGTTGCGAGTTTTACAATGGTCTTACTGAAAAAAACTAAATGAAACTTAATTTTTTTTTGGTTCAATTATTAAAAATTTCGTTAATCATACTTCTATTAGAAATGTAAAGGTTTAGATGTATGGATGGATGGATGGATGTTTGTTAGAGTTTGTAGTCTAAACTGCTGAACGGATCCTAATTTAATTTGGCATACCTGTAGAGGATAGTCTGGAAGAACACATAGGTTACTCGGTTTTGTTTTAAAACTATATACCCATAATTATTTTCAGTCAGTCTTCGTTAAATTGAAATATCAAAATATTATAACTTACAATAAGAAACTTGTCATAGAATTTAAATTAAAAAAGCTGCCAACTCTTTGTGTAAATACATTAAACAACTGTCTTAAACAAACCTCAGTTACAGCAGTTTGATTGCACAAAAGCTGCGGCAAAATTCATTAAAATGAACCCGCAAAACTCATTACTTTAAATCCGTAGAATTCATTGAAACATTTTTACTTCTGACTAGCTTCGCTTAAATAAACAAAACATTAAAAATATACAATCCTATTACATTTTAACTAAATCACTACTTATATTCCATACCAGCCAGATCACTTTTTAATTTAATTTAAAAATTTAAACACTCTCAATAGATTCTTAACTAAATCAATACTATTAGCTTCAAAAGCGCAAGCCATTAAAATCTATAAGGAAATGCTAAGATTAGTGTAAGCTCCAATTAACGGTATCTGGCGTTCGGATGCGATATTGCTCGTAAATTAATGAGTGCCGTTGTAAGACAAATGCTCCGCTCCTGGAAACACGCGGCCACGATCTGTTAAGTCACTGCAAAAGTGCATCGTATGAACCCGTGAAGGATAATTGGCATAGAAACGAGAGTAAGCAATACTGTGTTTAATAACATTGAAATGTTATCTCTGGAGTCGCTTAATTCGCATGGTTTTTTCTAGTTTATTCCTATCAGATTAAAATAAAGAAATCTAATATAAACTTTGTAATTTAAAGCCATCTTAGACGATATACACATGGGTATTATTAAACTGTATAGAAATAAAAATACAGAAATAACTTCAAACTGCCGTTAGTTTTTACAAATATAAGTAATGTTTGTAACATATCGGTTTCTTATCGGGAGCTAAAACAAAACAATCGTTGTCCGAAACCCATATCTTACGAATATTATAAAAATAGATAAGTCAAAAATTTCAGTAAAATGTTGGTATTATCTGAGAATTCATTTAGCATCCCCTTTTGGTTCCTTAAATGCCAGTGAGTCGCATCCCCTTGTTGCCGGCAACTTGCCCCCGCTCGTCATTAGAGTGGGCACGCAAAGGGAAATTATCCTCACTTAACCCTCCTAGAGGCGTTAACTGGCACCTTACAGAAAGAACCCGTCTGATTCTTGTATTATGCGAATTGACATCATTTTTCTTAAGTAAAAAAAAATGTAACTTGTCAACGCAGTGAATTTAGAATTTGATATTACCTTTGTTATGAAATAGCCAAGTGCCAGTATATCAATTCAAATTATTATCCATGAAATTATGGACGATTAAATATAACCATTGCACTCTCGGTACAACATGAACAAAATCTACCAGAACCGCAAATCTTCATTTCTGTCCCTTACTAGTTGGAGCAATAATTGTTTTTCCGAATGAACGCTTCAAAATAACAATTGGTTAGTTGGCAACCCTCCACCTCGGTGGCGTGCTGGGGTTACCAGTAATGCGGACTGGGATCGAGGGTATGTCCACATGAATTGCAAATGTAAACGGTACCAATTCAGTATAGAGGATGAGTAATATATTATTGGAGCTATTTCATTATCATTCCCGTATTTCTCTCTAAAAATCTAAGGGGTTTTATAAATTATCGTAAATCGAAATCCATTCTAATATGAACATCTTACTTTTTGTCTGTAGATATTAAATCTACGCATTGTTCGAGTACTGCATGCCGATATTAGCTAGTTTTTTACAATCATAATCTTACTAATATTGTTTTAAAGTTTTGGTAGGTAGATAGATGTTTGTTAGAGTTTACTGCCTAAACGGCTAAACGGATCTCGTTGAAATTTGGCATAGATGTAGAGCAAAATCTGGAAGAACACATAGGCTACTTACTTTTGATTTCTGAATCTCACGAGGACAAAGTCGCTGGAAAAAGCTAGTTAAGATATTAGTATCGTCATAGGGTTATTTGAAATTACTTAAAAGCCTGAACACGTGGTGATGCAAGAATTCGTCCAAGCAGTAATAATAGAGTAATTTTGATGATTTACACACCCTTTATTAATAAACTTGTTGTTAAGAATCCTTGCGCCTCCTTCATATCTCCCCGGAGTAACTTTCGCGGTGTTGGAAGCTAATTTTCGTGTTATGGTTAATTTTCCTTGTTTATGTGAGAACTTGTGCAGTTCCGGGCGAGGAAGCGGTGAAATATAAGTGATTCGGACACCAGAAGGAAGACTGTTATTTCAGTTAGTTAACTTGTTATAGCTTACAGGAAAACGATAAGTTACAATTAAGAAAGTTACCTTTTTTCGAATCTTCAATTAAAAGTGTGAGCGTCTGCAGCTGGCTTTATTTAATTTAATATAACATCTAAAAATAGATATTTATCTTAGTAGAAAGCTATATGGAAATGTTTCGGCAGTGAAAACCCAAGGTTATCATTTCAAGAACATAAATTAGACGCTTATTGCTTGTCCGTTTAATCATCGAGGGATTACTCGCATGACAAATTTCTGTTTTATCATAGTAAATGATAATAATAAACTCACAGAACTTGCCACTCGACTCGCCTCCCCTCTCGACTTACACTCGTAGAGTAAATGAAATTAAAAATAACCGAGGTGTAAATATCGAGGCGGCTTAAATAAATATAAGAGAAATCCTCACAAGTGTTGTCACGTATCAACGTAAGCAGATTCGGTTGAACTGCTTATTTTTTCAAATGGAATGGGAAGTAATTTCGTGAAAACGCGCTTCTAAAATAAATTATTCATTGGCGACAAAACGCCTCAAGCCGCGTATTCATTTCATTTATAAATCTGAATTCTACCCTCCCGTTTTTACATTTTTATTTAACAGTGACTGCTTTAAATAAAATTATAATTAGTTTTCTGCTAAATAATTCAGTACAAGAAGTAAGCTAAGTAAAGGATTAACAAGATATTACTTGCAAGATCAAAACAAATGAAACACAAAAATGTTTAAAATTACTCCCAACACAACCTAAATATTAATAAGTGGAGGTATCATAACGTGGATATCACATTTATAAGTTGAAAAACTCAATTTCAAGGCTTTATGATTTACTAGCTTTCGCCCGCGACTCCGTCGGCGCGGAATTAAAAAAAAACAAATGCAAGTAGCCTATGTGTTCTTCCAGACTATCCTCTACATCTATGCCAAATTTCATCGAAATCCGTTAAACCCTTTAGGCTACAAACTTTAACATCCATCCATCCATCTAAACTTTTGCATTTATAACATTAGTATGATCATAAAATTACAAATTACAAAACGTCTTCTTCCCACGTAAATCCTTTGACTAATTATTAAGAAAATATCGAAAAATGTCAAAGATAATTTTATGTCCGGATAAAATTGCAACTGGATATTGACAGAGAACATTACAAAGTAATTAGTTTCTTATAGAAAAATATACTTATGCAAATAAAATAATAATAATAAAATTGACTACTGGGAACTAGTATTTGTACTTATTAATTCCTACATTTAAATGCATATGAGCCTTTTTAAATTAATTGATACCTTAACATAGTTATTAAGTTTATCATATTTTCGTTTAAATGTAATCATACTCAATAAATTTAAATTATAATATCAAGTTATTAGGTAATTTCGTGAAAGCGCACCTCACATAAATTATTCATTTCTTAAGTAGTACTTAAAATTGAGTATTTCATGGCCCTACCGGTGTGTTTTATTGCCAATTCGTTATTCATCACGTTTCCGTTTTTGTATCCTTGTAATAAAATCTATAAAATCCATTAATTTTTTCAATCTAAAGAAAATACAAAATTATCTAACTTACTTATAAGTAAATCGATTTATTTGGTAACTAGAAAAAATGAATTTAAAATAAAACCGATTTAATGAAATCCATAAAAAGCAAATCAAATTTAATTAAGCCATCTTATTCTCGTTACAGAAACGAAAGAGACCAGTTTAGTTTTAATTAATTGCCCTATTTGTATCAGTTATGCCAATCTTTAGGTATTTTAGATTGAGACAAAATGTTCGATCTTGGAACTATACAGTCCGACGATATTATCTATATTCCTTTCCTGGGCTCATTAACAAGCCTGATAAGCTCCCATATGGAAACGAAACCCTGATCAAAAGACTTCGACTTTTAAGTGACAGGATTTGACAGGCCGCAATCTATGTGTAATAAAGCAAAATAAAACATTCTCAACTCGTTTAATTGTGTTTTCATTTTGCGTAAATTTGTAAATTGAGACAGCATTCAATGATAAAGACGGAAGTGTCAACATTATATCCATATGAGTTATTGTCAATTTAATCTCGCCAAAAGTGTCTCAAATCAATTAGTACAATGGCGGCTCTTTGCCTAGTCCGTTCCTCTATTGTCAATGTCAACAAGCTTTCATTGCTTGTCGCTATACCTTTTTCGGTGTCACATTTTTATCATGCGGGTACTGGATATTTATTTGAACTATTTTTGTCGTGTCTGAATGTTCTGAATATAAAACAGGGTCGTATTGGTAATTAAAATATAAACGTGACTGTAATTCAAAACAGTGCGTGACACGACCAGTTTAGTTTCGTGTCTACATTTTTATTGTTTCTTTATTTATTTTGAGTTCTAAATTATTATCTTATCATATGTAAGGATTTTCTCTTGGTCATTTAGTTTATTAGCTGTTTTAACTTTTATTATTAACATTATTAAACTTACTAATTGCGTATATCTTTTTGTGTTATTTACAAAACATGTAAACACACATAACATTGTAATAAATTCTATACTTATTTAATTTCACCAGGGCTGGATTTGTTTAATATTCTTAAATTATTTTACCAACAAACACGATGTGTTAGTTTTAATTGTAATCTGGCTGTGCTCTTTTAACATTTACGTTATCTATATTATCGTATTTATCAACAAAACAATTATAGGGGACCATTTAATAAAACGGAAGAGCCATTATTAAGTGGTAATATGTTTCACAGAATTGCCGCTATCGGTATCGGGTTAAAGCTTTCAAAGTTTGTACATTCTGAGATAACTCTAATATATTAAGGTCTGTTTGAAACATAGAATAAGATAAGATGATAGCGCTTGAGAAATGTGAATGGTTGTTTTGAATAGCTTCATATGCTATCGACATTCAATGACTTTATAATTGCTTTCTGATACATCGATATTATTCGTAATGTAGCGAAGTTTCATAGATACATTAATAGTCTGATTAACGTTCTTAAAAACGATCATTTGTTAACTATCTTACGCCTGCGACTCCGTCTGCGATAAATTATAAAAAAAAAAACAAATACGCGTAGCCTAATTGTTCTTCTAGAATATCCTCTACATCTATACCAAACTTCATAGAAATCCATTCAGCCGTTTAGGCTACAAACTCTAACAAACATCCATCCATCCATCTAAATATTCGCATTTATAATATTAGTATTAGTATGAAGTATGATTGCAAAATTTAATTGTATCTAGAATCTAACAAAAGGTTCATACTGGCTTCCAGTAAAGTTTACCATAAGAAGTTGATAACACAATATTATGAAAACCTCATATACAACATTTCTATATGCAAAATTATTTCTAAGATTATATAGAGCGCATATAATATGAATCCAATCAGTTATTTAGATTGGAAATATCTCTTTTTCCAACAGCATAGCGACGATTTTATAAAATCGCGTCTCCTAAATAAATTATTCATTGACGATGGAGTCCCAAGTTATCTATCCGGTTCGTTTTTCAATCTCATATTTTGGATTAAACTCTTCGTTTTACGAGGAAGATTACTTTTCATAAATTTTTATATTAATAACGATTTCAATACATTAGTCGTCTTAAAATTAAAGAATTTTTAAACATAGTTGTTATTATTAAATATAAAATGTTAAAACATAAGTATTAAATATAGACCAATACTGTAAGTGACACAATAACCCTTAAAAGCATTACGTTTAGCGTTACGTAGTACAGTGAGCTTCCTTAGAGGTATTCCACTTCCAAAGATGTAATATTTAAATGTCTTTTGCGCAATAAAATAATCAAAATCGGTAAACGAAATGTGGGTTTCGACTACAGTTATATTTGTATTGACGTCTCAAATGTTCGTTTTGAAAAAAAAAATAACAATACACCTTAATAGAAGAATCATGGCATTGTCAGTCAAGACCTAAAAACATCAAATTCCATAGTACACAATAGGTAAACTACAGTTGTTTTTTCTATTGATGAAAACATCGAGAGAATTCTAGTTGTTTATTTGCACACATGGGTATAGTTTAAAGCGCACACACACCACACAACACACCTTTGACTAAACTATAACACAACTGTTTAGTCGCGGTTTTATTCCTATGACTATAAGCTTATGCCTGAGGTGCGCACACTACCTGATTTTTAGTTGCGCAACTAAACAGTAGAATTGGTTGTGAAACAATCGACAATCGCACAACAATTGTGCGATAGTTTAATCAAAGGTGTGCTCGCTCTAAATTTTTTCGTAACAGGAATACCGCGAATGAAGGTGACTGTACGTAGTCCGCATTAGATATTCGACACACGTTCCGTCTGGGTATCGTTGTCACGTACATTGGTATCGACAACTTTTATTTCGTCGTGTCTGAGTAATTGTCGACCGATTGTCTGATAGCCTTCAGTATTAATATTGTTGGATATTGCCTACTGTTGTACGCGATATTAGTCTATTAATCTTTGTCACAACAATATATGAAAAACAATATTCTATTTCTATCATTTCAACTTACAGCTACATTTTTTTCTGTACGATATAAACGTCGCTAGTCACCAACCATTTATAAAAATAGTATTTTTAAAATATTATTTGATTTATTTGCGAAATTAATATAGATATGTATTTTACACTAAAAACATTTAGTTATAGTAAACCAACTAACTTATTCTCTACTTGTACATCAACGTAAGAAAGTATGTTAATATTTACCAATAAAAACAATTCAGTTGTACCTTTCCTCTTGCAAGTTAAGTATATTGAATTGAAATGTCTAATAAATATTCCACGCAGTAATTGGGTCCTATAGGAATTGAAAAGCGTCTCGCAATCGGACCACAGACCTGCAAATAATTCATTGGGCAGACGTGGCCACGGAGTGCCCAAGGACCCTTAGACAATGTGATTACATTTTGCTCTTGACATTTTCGGACACGAGAAAAAAAGTTCTTTCTTAGAAAAAAATAGACAAAAAATGGTCTATTATTCCAAAACGTTTTTGTACAATTCTATACATATAATTTTTATCTAAGAGCAGTTACAATTTTCTTCAGTACGCATGATGCAATCTGCATGTCACTTGTTTTGTTAAAGATGTTTTTAAATTCCATGCTCTTTATTCTACATCGTAGCAGTTTGCGTCTTCTCAGTTATGATTACAACGCGTTACATATCTGCGCAGCTAACGTTTTAACCTACATTGTATGTCCCAATTAAAGCAATGTGCGACCTACTTCAAGACAAATGTGGTAACATATCTCACGAAAGTAGAAGAATATATACTAGACATTGCTGTTTTCATTATTCAACAGCGGAGTATCCCACTAGACATATTTTTACTAACTCCTTTCGTTCGATATCTCTGTTGGTAGTAAACTTTGTATGTCTGAAATATTTTGAGTGTTAGATTACCAGTTCGAAAAAAAGCAATAATTTTTAATCTATACTTTCTATACTAATATAATAAAGCGTAAACACACACTTCTTTGTTGCCTATGATCTCAGCAATTACAGCATACACTTACGTCACGCTTTAGGCTATATACATATTTCACGCCCTTAAACTTAAGGGGTAAATATTTTGGATAAAAATCGTAATGTGGGAAAGCGACCATAAGTTGCTGCCAACATCAAGGAAGCAAGGTTGCCATGGTTTGTCATCATGTCATGTCATTTTGACATTTGCAATTGATAATTTGACACATGTAAACAATAAAATAAAATTTTCATAATTTTATGCGGATGAAGTCTCATGGGAACAGCTAGTTAGAAAATAAATTCAATCCGATATTAAATGATGATGTGCTTTGACAAAAACGCATCGATAGCCATTAATCAGTTTTCTATTTACGTAAGCAATATTATAACATTTTGTTGTGAGTTTTCGTCCCAGTACAATGCACGACATATTTACGAGCCGTGACTCATAGAAAACATGTATTACGAAATATAAATCTGTCATGAAAGTCAACGCCCGTTCACAACTTGCAATTTACGATCACGTGCTTTGAATACTTGTTAGAAAAAGTTTTTTTAGCACATTATATTTATTTATTAGAATGTTTATAACATACTTATAGTTACAACTTAAGACAATTTAATAGCCTGGAAATTTTGTTTTATTAAATTACTCTTTCCATAATTTCAATGTAATATTGTAACCAAAACGTGTATTGTATAGTTACTTTTACGCAGTCCGTATTCTACGTGAAATAAGGTGAATAACTGAGCAAGACTAAAGTCGTAAAACTATAAGAAAATTGCCAGTTTTTCCTTATCAATGCCTGTATTAGCATACAACATATCTCATGCGTCTTTTTATCTAAATGTTCCATTTTTTTGTCAGCGTTTTCTCGGCTTTTAGCCCTCCTTTCGTTTTACTTCAACTTCCAACCATTCCTTTAACGTGCCTCTGGAGCGCGCTAATATTTGCATTTAGAGCGGAATACTGATTCTGACCTTATCTTAGTTGGGTTTGACACAAAATTTCTATCCAGCCACAAATAAATTTTGACGTTCAGAATTACTTTTAAAACGTAATTTGGTCATTATGTCTCAAATTTAACTAGAAAATAAGTTCAATTGTTATTGCTGGTAACACTAATTTGACAAATAAAATACCCTGTCACTGTACTATTAATAAGCAACACTTAATTAAATTTTCTTTTTAAAAACACAGACACCATCGAGCTCTGTTTGTATAAATTTAATGTAACGACGTCTTTACGAGGTGCGAGTCAAATTAGGACGTGCAATGTTACAATAAATCTATCATGGAAGTTAACGCCCGGTCACAAATCCTAATCAACTAAGCAATGTGAGTTTATTAGATTTATGCAATGTGCATTCACATGTTTAATGCGGCCACTCCGTGAAACTTTGTAAGTTATATTGGTGCAAAAAGCTTCCATATATTTCTGCTTGGCATAAACTATAGTATGAATGGAGTTTGTCACGATAATGGATAGCAGTAGAATTAGAGTACTACATGAGTAGTACACCTTAGGGGATGCATTAGTATTTGCTAAACTGAGCTGTGCAAAGATTAAATAGCGTTTTTTATTTTATACCTAATAATAAAGTATTCATGCATACAATATAGAGGTGACGAGCGGTAAAAGTTAACCCACATTTGCGACATAAGTTTGTCTCTATACTTTTTTCTTTACTAATTCAATTCATCGTTTCAACCTATGACCAAGACATGCTCTTCCATGCTACACTTCTCCCTTAAACTAAAAGATTAATGACCAATTTCTACAACTAACCCTTGAAGTATTCTTAGATAGGTGTCTCTTTAGTTAATGATCTCACTAAATCTAAAGCAAAATTATGAACTTATACCTGGACGATGATGAAAACGGATTTATAACCGCACACTAAAGATATGGTTTGAGAATGGCCATAAGAGAAACATGCTGAGCCAAATTCACTAAGTTCGAGGAAAGCGAATGGTAATGAAGTATCGATGATAAACAAATAAAAATTTAAGTTTTATTTTTTATGAAAAATTATATTGAAATTATGCACATCCTTTTATCTACTTTCAAACGTTTCTTCGTTGGAAAAGAAGGAAAACATTTCCTAGCCATTTAGCACCTACGTTTTTCTTTTGCTCTTACCATTTCTATAACACGTCTCAAGAGCGCGGTTATATTTGCATTTAGAGCGAAAAACTGATATTCTGACCTTATCAAGGTGAGATAGTAACACCGGAAAAATTTTGCTTATGTAAATGCCTAGCTCTCACATTAGATCAATCTTACATCTTTATACTCGTCATTTACATAAAAGAAAGACTAAAACAAGTATAATATAAAACATTCTTGTGTTACAAATTATAAGTAAATACCTGTCTTATGATAACGTTGATGTTTTAATGTAGAACATATCTACAACAAAACATAAAAGAACACATTTATGTAACATATTAGCTTTCGCCCGCGACTCTGTTCGCGTGGGATTGAAAAAAACAAAACTGAATAGCCTATATGTTCTTCCAGACTATCCTCTACGTATATGCCAATTTTCATCGAAATCCATTCAGCCGTTTAGGCTACAAACTCTAACAAACATCCATCCATCCATCTATCCATCTAAACTTTCGCATTTATAATATTAGTATGATTAAAAAGTTTAAATACATCCAAAAAAAATCTTTAGTATACCAGCTTATGTATTTCGGGAACAAAGTCAACCATATTCTAGTTAAGCCTGCTCCAAATAAATATTCCCGAACGGGACTAATGATTCCCGTTGGATTCGACAGGCGTTTCGGACTCCGGGCGGCCTACCACCGAATTTATTGGACAGACCTTAACTTACGTTCATGTTTATATTTACGGACTTCATTAAACTACTGCTAATAATTATTTGCTTTGTGATATTAATTGTCAAACGAATATATTATTAATCGAAGTTAAACTTTTCTTATCTTAATACTTATCTATCATTTTCATACAAAATAAATTGACAGTGAGATTTTTATCTTAACAAAATCTATAAATGAAAAATCTAAAATTTCAATTCCGGTAATAATTTTGCAATCACATTTATACACAACTAGCTTTTACTCGCGACTTCATCGGGAATTAAAAAATATAGCCTATGTCGCTCTATGAATTTTTGAAACCAGTCTAGCTATTTCGGAACCTATTCAGTGTAAACAGAAAATCAAAATTATATATTTGAACAATAAGGGTTGTTATGAAGGATTACCAGCAAGGTTACTGGGCCAATACCGGTAATTCCATGGCATGATGCGACGATGTAGAATATTTAGAAATGGTTTAAAAATTAACGATAAAGGAAACGCAGTTTGAGACAATTAAGTAAAAACTCGTTTTGGGCGAGGTGACTTTTCCACTTCATTTAAAATTCCCTGCTTAAATTGCACGTAATGGCGAAAGTTGAAGACTTGAAAAAAGATTTAACAATGCTTGTTCTGAAGGGCCTTTTCTTACGTCCGATTTTGCGTTTATCTGGAACAATGCTTTTTGTTTCCGAAATGCTATTGTTCTATATTTAATGGAAGTATCGAACAATCACAGTCGTCGAGAAATTACGCTTATTTTCTCTTTTTAATGTATGAAAATAATTACTTCACTTACAGAACTTAAAGTAACATTCAACCTTTTTTTAATTATTTTGAGAAACAACTTACCATAGTCATCATCACAGCTCACTATACGTCCCCACCGAGGGGCTCGAAGCCTACCCTAAGTAAGGGAGACTAGGCCATATAGTCACATAACAGTGGTAGAGCCCGCTTTAACATCTTCGCACGAATGGGCCGGCTCGCCCGGTGTAATAGTGGTATTACGCCTGTTTTCTGTGTGGTCGTGGGACCACACAGAAAACAGGCGTGAAGTGGAAGCAATTCCGCGTTTCGTCTGATGAGTGTGGTGCCGGAGGCCTAATTTTAGTCCCTTTCCCTTTCCACCCTTATCTTAAGAGGAAAGGATGGGAAGGAAAAGTGGATTTGAAGGTGGAGGAGACGCATAGGAAGGGGAAATGTCCTCTTTATGTGCGTCTCCTCCTTCGTTAATTATGGGTAGGCAACGCATCTGCAATTGCGGATGTCTATGGGCAGCGGTCGCTTCGCCATTTTGGCAGATTCAGGTGGCCGCTTGCTCGTTTGTCACCTAATTTTATAAAAAAAAACATATAGTCAACGTCAACTTACCATAGTATTTTAATTATAAAAAACCTTAACCAACGGCAGATCTAATCATCGTTAAAATACTTATCCTATGCTTGTAATGGAGAATAATACATGTGTAATATTCTCCATTAGACTAGTAATTGGTTTGTTTCGTAATCGACAACAATGTGGATTGTGGCGCTGCGGTTGACCATCTAATTTATTAGGTTGACAGCTCAATGAATTTCACTCTACTTTTTCGACCCTTATCCCAGGGTACGTGAATTAATTTATTCGAAAGATTTTTTACTGCAATTTAGTAGAAACTTGACAGCGCATAGTAATAAAAATCAAAAAGTAGCTCATATTGAAAATTCTCTGAGCAAGGTCAGTCGGAAAAGCCCAACAAAATTACATTCACTATGTACGAAGAGAGGTCCTACAGAACAGGATCATTAAAATTCTAACAAATTGAGCCGTAGTAAGGCACTACTAAATCGTGTTAATATTAAGACTGTTTCACTGAGATAAAACTTAAAAAAAAACTTTTTTGACACATTTTATGTACCAATATTTACTTCTCAGTAAAGTATCTTGCCTTATTATAGTTATTAAATTAACTATTTATATTATTAGTATACATATCGAAGTTTCTAAATTCAATCAGACCTACATTTGTTTTGGCTAACCCCAAATAAATATCGTCAAATGCGACTAATTGGTTCCTGTTGGGATCGACAGGCTCGGCCGGCGCGCTGCGGCTCGCCACATAATTTGTTGGATTGACAGCGCCACGACTTTAATTCGAATCCTTCGTTTCTTAATTGTACCTTTGAATCCATAGTTAGAACCTCAATTATATTAATTGGATCACTTCTCTTTGAAATAATGGTTATTTAAATAAATAGTAAAATTAATTGATAAAAGAAACTTCGGTAGAAAATTCCATTGATAATAGTGTAATATAACTTCTTACTAATATTATAAATGCGAAAGTTTAGAAGGATGGATAGATGTTTGTTAAAGTTTGTAGCCTAAATGGCTGAAGGATGTCGCGAATTGGCATAGACGTAGAGGATAATCTGCAAGACCACATAAGCTACTTTTGTTTTTTAATTCCACGTGGATGGAGTAGCGGACGAAAGCTAATTGATAATATTGATGATAAAATACTGTTAAGTCTTTTTAATAATTATTTTCTAGATACTAACTCTTGAATAGACGATTCCTTTTTTAATGTTATAATATTCCTGCATCATAGGTATTAAAAACCATATTACTTCAATCACAGCTCTCATGTATTTCAACATCAAAAAGATCTGTCTATTCAAAGCATTTCATGTTAGTTACATATGAAATTATTATTCGAATAGAATGTGGAATACTTAAACCGTAAAGCTATACGATCACGTAAAAGGGTGGCCTCATTCAGTAAATAGTTTTCAAATAATTTATGTACAGAATTTACTGGAAAGTAGATTTAAACAATTTGTTTTGTAGCTAAAATAGCTAGCTTAGATATTCACACAAACATTATAAAAAAAACTACTTTAAACTTAACTCTTGATTAAAATTAACTACGGCATCAAACTAAAAGGTCCAACCACTAGCCCATAGCAATAACTAGCTTTTGACACCATTCTGTACAATTTGAAATATAATGGCTTTAATTGAGTGTTTCTTATTGTTCCAAATTAACCTACAAAATGTAGGTATGATCATTATAACAGACAGAGAATATAGTAAAATAACTTACTGCTTCTATATACTGTAAGTTGTTAAAAATCTTACTAATATTATAAATAACTAGCTGTACGCGTGCGGATTCATCCGCGTGATATTATAATAACTTTATTTTTGACCGACTTCCCAAAAGAAGGAGGTACTCAATTCGTCCATATGTTTTTTTTTTTTTTTTTTTTTTTTTTTTTTTTTATGTGTGTTACGGCATAACTCCGCCCCTGGTAGACCGATTTGAAAATTCTTTTTTTATCCGAGAGGTAGTGCTTGCAGGTGGGTCCCATTTTTTTGTTTGATTTTTGGAGTCAAAGACTACGGCGTAGTTAAATAGTTTAGCTCAAAATTGCGTGACGAATTTGGTGTCTTTTTTGCTTTCTATGCTTACGTAGCCTAAACTATAAGACTTACACAAAAATTATGTATAGAAGAATTGTAGCCCTTTAAATTTGCTAAATAAAAGTCAGCGATAGCATATATCTATCTATTAAGGTTGTCGCACAATAACCACTTTTTCATTAAAAATTCGATCAAAAATCTACACCCCACTTTCAACGCTATTACTCGTGTTCGGTATGAATCCTTATCAAAATAAATGTGTCCATCATCAAGAGAATTTAATGTAGATTATAAATACCCTTGGAACTGTGTAATTCCGATAAATAGTTTAGGAGATATCATAAATAGCAATTACGAGTCGCAGAAAAAAATACCAACTTGTAACAAAACCAACCCCCCCCCCCCCCCCCATGTTTGACTTCTGGCTTACGTAGCCTAAACTATAAGACTTACACAAAAATTATGTATGAAAGAATTGTAGGTCATTCAATTAGCTGAATTAAAGTCTGCGATAGCATATATCTATCTCTTAAGGTTGTCGCACAATAACCGTTTCGAGAAAACCGTCAAATAAGTGCAATCGACTTTATTTAAAACGCTTTTATTCTTATTTGGTATGAATCCTTATCCAAATAAATATGTTTTCACGTATAAATATGTAGATCGCAATTGCCTTTTACAGTATGTAATTCTGTGCAAGATTCTAGAAGTTATCAAAATATTAAAGCTCACGGGTAACAGCGGCGCGCGGCCGCACCGAATTATGAGTGAATGATCGCAACGATGTATTAGTTCTTTACTTAATTTCTTAGATAATCGATTTAGATAACTCATTATTTGTTTGAAAGCTAGTGATTATCATACTGCGATGTCTAGATTCACTAAAAATCGAGAAATAAATAAACTTTTTAATAAAAAACAAAACCGACTTCCAAACAAAATACACTAAAAACAAAATACACTAAAAACAAAATCTTCTCAAAAAAACAGTACACTAAAAAGTAACGAAATAATTTCTTGAAAATAGTAAACCTCCCTTATTGTAGCTGTTATGTCTATATTGTAACAATTATTATTACTTTGAAGTCGGTGTCAGTCATTACTAAAAACGTTACTATACTTTCAATTGTCAATTGTTATGGTAAAATGTAGAAAACCTTACGTAGAAATATCACTGCATATACCTCGCTGACACCGACATCAAAGTGATAATAATTGTACAATATAGACATAACAGCTACAATAAGGGAGGTTTACTATTTTCAAGAAATTATTTCGTTACTTTTTAGTGTACTGTTTTTTTGAGAAGATTTTGTTTTTAGTGTATTTTATTGTTTACATTTGTCAAATTATCAATAGCAAATGTCAAAATGACATGACCTTGAAATGACAAACCTTAGCAATCTTTCTTTCTTGATGTTAGCAGCAACTTATGGTCTCTTTCCCACATTAGGGTTTTTACGCAAAATATATATCCTAAAGCATGACGTAAGTGTAGGGCTTTTTATTAAAAAAAGAATTATTCAAAAATATGCTGTAATTGCTGACATCTTAGGCAACAAAGAAGTGTGTGTTTAGGATTTATTATAATATTATAATTATAATATTATAAATAAAAAGTTAGATGGATGGATGTTAAATAAAGCTTGTAGAAAAAACTGCTAAACGGATCTCAATGAAATTTTGTATAGATGTAGAGGATAGTAGGAAGAACATAGGCTACTTACTTTTTTTTCAATAGCACGCTGACGTAAATAAAAAAAAATTAAAACAAGCGAAACGGCGTAAAAATTAATTACCCTTTAAAGGACGAAAAGTCTGGATACCCTAATTGTTGTGACATTAATGATTTATCATAAATCGACACATGTTCCGGATTTAATATGAATGTGCACTAATCATGTGATTTGCAAATCTAATACAAACACTGTAGTTGAAATGTAAATCACAAATGCTTTCAACTGATCCAATACTGTTTGTTGACATGAATTTGTAGCACTAATTGTCTTTTGATGTTAAATGATGGCGATGGTTCAATAATTGTATGAACTGTTTAAACTCTTTGGACGTTAAAACTTACGGCCGAATACTGGAACGACATTTAAATATGTAACAGCGTATAAGGCCACACTTAACCTCCAAATTACATACAAATCAAGTCTATCAGATTGTAAGTGGTGCTTACGATGCGAAGTATTTCAGATTCGTTTCATTTGGACGTTAGTGTACCAAATACTTTTTAGCTTAAACATACATAAATACTTTCATACCACGAGTACCTCCCGGCCATTTTTGACAAATCGTTGCTATCGAAACATTATTATTGGCCTGCGAAATGTGGTCCTGACCAATAAATATTAAAGTACTTATATCGAAAGCTGCATTTATGGTAAAACGTCCATAATATCAAACAGCGGCAGCCAAAGAGTTAAAACACATGTTTAACTAAACCATGTCTAATTAATATGTTTTAAGTTAACCTCTAAATCGTGCGTCAAAATCTCTAAGATAAGAAATTAATTCCCAATTTCGGAATGTAAAGAAAATAATGCTAGCAACTTTATTAAACCTGTAGATTTTTTAAACAAGGAAGTGTATGTAATATTTCATAACTAAGCTGCTACATTTAATTTTTTTTATGACATTTGTTCTTACCTCGTAAGGACAAACTGTAGAGCGGCTGAAAGATTAATAGCAACATTTATCAGACTTTCGTTTGTTTTGAGTGTCGTCGTAAATACGCAGAATTAGGTTGTTCACAAAATGTGCCGTGAAAGGAAAATAATGCTAGCAACTTTATTAAAACTTAAAGTGTAAGATTTAAAAAAAAACGCTCTTTAATGGTGCTCTTTTTTTCTATAGTATACAGTGACCAAAAGCTATGGCCTACTGAAATTCGCTAAGATAGCGAAGCGACTGCTGCCCATAGCTTTCTGAATTTTGCAAATACATTGACTACCAATAATCTAGAGAGGATTGGATGAAAGAAGATATCTCCCCACATATGCAATCAACTTCTTTAAATCTTTTCCTTTATAAAACTTAAAGTGTAAGATTTGAAAAAAGAAGACGCTCTTTAATGGTGCTCTTTTTTTCTATAGTATACAGTGACCAAAAGCGATGGCCTACTGAAATTCGCTAAGATAGCGAAGCGACTGCTGCCCATAGCTTTCTGAATTTTGCAAATACATTGACTACCAATAATCTACAGAGGATTGGATGAAAGATGATATCTCCCCACATATGCAATCAACTTCTTTAAATCTTTTCCTTTAGAGAGAAGACTAAAATTGGACCTCCGCCACTTTCTTTATTTAGTTGTAAAAACCTGTTATTTTTTTGCTAATTTGTTATTTAAACTTTAAACCTACACTTGTGGCTAAAACACAAACTGCACACTACAATTACCCATTTAGTCTTTAATACTGTAATGTGTAACTCAACTGGACAAAGCCGTGCTGCATGTCGGCTGGAATATATTACCTCATTAACTTAGCGATTAACTGTTCGGCTACTGCTTTTAATTTATTCTACGTATGTACTTTATTCGGTGATGTACCGTTTCAATTATTCAAGAATTTTGTTACGTAATTTATCTCTAACTAGCTGTTCCCATGCGACTTTATCCGCATAAAATTATGAAAATTTTATTTTACTGTTTACATGTGTCAAATTATCAATTGCAAATGTCAAAATGACATGACATGATGACAAACCATGGCAACCTTGCTTCCATGATGTTGGGAGCAACTTATGGTCTCTTTCCCATATTAGGGTTTTATCCAAAATATTTACCACTTAAGTTTAATGGCGTGAAAATATATAGCCTAAAGCGTGATGTAAGTGTAGGGCTTTTTATTAAAAAAGGATTATTCTAAAATATGCTGTAATTGCTGACATCTTAGGCAACAAAGAAGTGTGTGTTTACGCTTTATTATAATAGTATAGAAGTATAGATTCCAATGAATTCATATACCTATTATTGTGACTTGTTAAACTTCCGGATGTTTCATTTTGTTTAAAGCCTGCTTTAGACGCTTAATTCTGACAGTTTTGACAGTCGAACTATTCAGATAAAACGGTACGTGTGTAACTGTACAATTTCATTGACAGTTCAAGAGTCTATAGTGAGCTAAAGTAAACTTTCTAGCATAATAATTTGAAAGTTGACATGATCAAGAAGGGAGTGATTGAGATAACGGATGATAGAGTTATTTATGATGAAATTCTGGTGCGCCGACCCTACAGGAGTAGGATAAGGAGACGATGATATAGTAATTTATTTTAATACAAATAAATATATAGAATTCAGATCGTTTTTGCTACAAAAGTTGGCCAGAAACACTGGGTGTATTAGGGACGAAACAAAGAGAGTGGGTACGGAATGCTTTATTGAATTTTCTCACTTCGCTTGACTAATGTATACCAGCTGATGCTTGTTGGACGAGTTTATACATAGTATATTTATGTCTGATATTTTTTTCCGAAATACAACATATAATTACGTAGAAAGTTGTAGTATGAAATTACTAGAGATGTAACCATATACACATAAAAGATATTGTTAAACTTTGATGCATTGAGAATAAATGGACAGGTGATTGCTTGGAAAAAAACAGCTTTTTGCATCAGACTAAAAAGCACGTGTTGACATTAGTTAATCCCTTTGCTATTAAAAGTTTAAATCCTCCCCATCGCTACCAACCGATCTCGTAACCAAAACAGCAGAAATTAAATAGACAAATACTACGCCTAGCCTGACTTTTTTAGAAGTCAGTATTACATGCTATTTGTTAATCTCTTTCTCTCTATTCATCTTTAGAAAAACTGAGAAGTAACCGTTTTATCAGTGCGAATTTACGGCAGACATGCCAGGACAAAGTTGAAATCATTTTTTGAGAACCAAGCACATCAAAACTAGGCTTACTTATACGTTTTTATTAAGTGGGGAAAACAAGGATATTAGACAACAAATTACAACGGATTGAATTAATGAGCTAAATAAAACAGTATGACAATTGAAATAAATTAACAGGATCCTTCGACAAGTAGGCGGGAACTCAATAGATACTTGTGTAAGGAAAATTTTTAATTAATGCGGACGAGAACAAATGGTTCGCCATTGTTACTCAATAATGTTAAAGGACTTAATTGATCGAGTATTTGTTACTTAATTGAAATGAAATGGAAACAATTAGACAATTATTTTGTTTCTAAATTTATAGGGATTAAGATATATTTAAATGCTTAACATTTTTTTGTACAAAGTAAGCATTTCTAAAAGCAATATTGTTCAACTGAAGAAAATTACAAGCATTTTAAAATAGATATTCAAAACACATGACTTGATAAAATTCTGTCAGTGTTATACCTTATTACGTTATAACTTTTATTACTTTATAACCTTCACAAATCCTTCTACACCTACGTTTTAGGCGTTTAATTTCGTGCTCCGCTGCCTTGTAAACTTTATCCATTCCAAACAGTTGTTTCACATTCAAGGCAGACATAATGTCATGCATCAGTACCCACCAAGCATTCGTAGGTGAGACATTTTAAATTCCCATTCTCGTAACAAAATGTAAACATAAAGTGGGCACAAGGTGAATAGCGCGAGGCGGCCGAAGCTGGGAAGTGGCGCGTTCAAATTCCTTTGCTGTTGTAATTGACATTTTGTTCAACGTCACCGCGCCGCTATCCGTTGTGTCGTTTATTTAAGTTATTGTGATAAAATTTTAATTAATTTCTACTTAATTATCTCGAAACGCTACAATTTCAACGTCAAGTCTCACTAATAGGTTTTCAGCAACGTAAATCTTGATTAGATGTGTGAAACAAGCAATCTTGTTTCTAATTATACGTACGTTAGTTATTCTGTGTTAAAATTAGGTACACAGAGATCTTTACTGACGCTGGCGCTCTCTCGTGTCGGAGGCCAAGACCCACTTTGGGTCGCTGCGCCAACGCAATAAGTAAGAGATCTTTACTACGCACCATGTACATAAAAAATAATGTTTTTAATTCAATATCTTTGGCCAGCGACTCCGTCCGCGTAAATTAAAAAAAAACACGTAGCCATCGAGATTCGTTGAGCCGTTTAGGCGATAAATTCTGACAAACATCCATCTAATATTTCCCATTGATAAAATTAGTAAGATAAATATCATAAACATTAAAGAAATTAAGAATTCCTTATCTTGTCTCTCAAGTTATTAAAATTATTTAGCAACAACCCTAGGTATATTTCTGAGGCAATTACTTAGCGCCCACTTTGTCTACGAAATTAGTTCACAATATTTGCTACTGACAAATTGATAGAATTCATTTATTTCGAGAATGAAATACAAACAATTTGTTAGGACAAGATTCGAGCCCTTATTAAAAATAGGTTACAACTATTACTTAAAACTGTTTGATTTATTCCGAGGGCAAGTGAAGTACAACTTTTTGACTCTTTTTTTTCTTGTCAATACAATATTTTATACATTTAGATAGTTTTAATTAATAACTTAATTTTAAATTAAATCTATTATTGCGTTTCAAAATCTGTTTGCATTTGATATGTATTCCATGCTATTAGCAATGTTATTCCATACATAGACGCTTGTCTCAATTCAATATAGCTCATATGCAAATTGCTTTTGAGCTGTTGATTGTCACCTATATTGGTAAATAATCAACTAGGATCGATTATTTAGTTTACTAAAGCTTAGTTAATTGAATATTAAATAGTATAATAGATATTGGCCATTATTAACTTAACTTGGATTTGCAGGGATAAATTAAATTAGTACGAAAATAAACTCTACTAAAATATTTAAATATCTTTTGATACATGAAATTATTGTATTGCGGTTTATCTACTCGTATACTTATACTATTATAATAAAGCGTAAACACACACTTCTTTGTTGCCTAAGATGTCAGCAATTACAGCATATTTTTGAATAATTCAATTTTTTAATAAGAAGCCCGACACTTACGTCACGCATTAGGCTATATATTTTCACGCCATTAAACTTAGGTGGTAAATATTTTGGATAAAAACCTTAATGTGGGAAAGAGACCATAAGTTGCTGCCAACATCAAGGAAGCAAGATTGCCAAGGTTTGTCATGTCATGTCATTTTGACATTTGTTATTGATAATTTGACAAATGTACAACAATAAAATAAAATTTTCATAATTTCATGCGGATGAAGCCGGACGGGAACAGCTAGTCGTTAATATACTCGTATTTACCACAAATTTAACGAATTACAACTCTGTTAATATTTATAACTCCATTTAATACTGAAGATTTGGGAAGATATGAAAAAAATTAACTAAAACTAAAGCAGATTGGTTTCTATTTTTTTTATTTGGTAGAATATAACGTTTACAAAAATGCTAAACCTATCAGTAAAGAAATAAACCAGTATTTTTTTGTTAAAAGTCCAAATAAAATAAAAAGACCCCTATAAAATTTTATGGTTACACTTTGTTTCGGAATACAGTACGGTCTGTACAGAACTGTAGAACAGTTCGCTTTAAATGCTAATATAACTGCACCCGCGAGACGGGCTATAGTTGCGACCTCAAAGAACATATCAAAATGATACGACGCTCTTCTAAACTACTCTTAAGAATACTCCTATTTAGACAGATTTTTGCTCTCAATTTTGCTTTGATAGCGCTTTTCTATGTCTATACTAATATTATAAAGAGGAAAACGTTGTTTGTTTGATTGTAATTAATAGGCACAAAAACGACGAGACCGTTTTTAAATATTCCTTCACCATTTGAAACCTATATTATCCACGAGTAAGATAGGCTATTTTTTTAATAATTTCACGCGGGCGAAGTCACGGGCAACTGCTAGTCTTTATTAAGAAAGAGTTCTATTTTTGAATATGTTGAAATATTTCAAAAACTACAAGGCCGATTTCATTAATTCTTACAACATTAAAAAGCTACGTTATCAGTAAGTAACTTTAGTAACATCAGTAAGCAACATAGGCTATATTTATAATTTTAGAGGACGAAGTCAAGAGCAACAGCTATGCAAATAAAAAAAAAGAATATAAACTAAATTCACTGTGACAATTTTTTATGATGTCTGTTTTAATTTTTTTGAAATAAATTAATGATACAAAAGTAAGTCGTAAAGTAAAGTTGCCACAACCAAACATTTGAATAACTATAATACCAGCAACGTTTATTTGAATCTAAGCGATGCTTAGGTAAAACAGCACGAGGTCAATAAACTACGATTTTTGTTGAAATAACAGCTTCGAACGTTAACTGCGAAAATACACTTTTAACGGTCCAACGCTTTAAATTCGCAGATTTTCACTTAACAGAAAGCGCAATTTATTTCACAACTAAACCGAAATTATGTTACGGTTGAGTTTACTTTGGCGCACGTCCAGACGAACACGGCTGCGCGAAATATTAACCTAACACCGGCGCACTCGGTAACTGTTAACTTTTAGTTTTTGTCATAATTTGTTTGACTTCTCTAGCTACAATATACGTTAGGTTTTTTCAACAAAAACCCTGTGGAAATGTGGTGAAATAATTCCCAGTAATTCCGTCCACAATATACCGTCAGAAGCACGTTAAAGCCGCAGTATGTGTGAAGTTCTAGTGAAATAAAAAATAACCTTATATGATCTTACAAAATTAAAACTATTGACATACCCGATGAATAATCATTTACAGTGTTTACAGGCTGAAAACCAGCCATTGTTGTCAATTTTTTTTTTTTTTTATAATATAAGGTGGCAAACGAGCAAGCGGCCACCTGAATCCGCCAAAATGGCGAAGCGACCGCTGTCCATAGACATCCGCAAATGCAGATGCGTTGCCTACCCTTATTCGACGAAGGAGGAGACGCATATAAAGAGGATATTTCCCCTTCCTATGCATCTCCTCCACCGTCAAATCCACTTCCCCTTCCCATCCTCTCCTTATAAGAAAAGTGTGGTAAAGAGAAAGGGACTTAAATTAGGCCTCCGGCACCACACTCATCAGACGAAACACGGAATGGCTTCCATTTCACGCCTGTCTTCTGTGTGGTCGTGGTATTACACCGGGCGTGCCGGCCCATTCGTGCTAAGATGTTAAAGCGGGCACTACCACTGTTAAAACCCGCGACTCCGTCCGCGTGCGAAAGCTAGTATTTACATAAATTGCATGCATGCATTGCAGCGCATTAAAAAAAAACAAAAGTGAGAAGCCTATGTGTTCTTCCAGACTATCCTTTACGTCTATGCCAAATTTCATCGAGATCCGTTCATCCGATTAAGCTACAAACTCTAACATCCATCCATCCATCCATCTAAACATTCGCATTTATAATATTAGTATGATTAGTGCATAAGAAACTGTATTCTATTTTTTTATGACAACAATGAAGATGTTTCATTTTATTTATTTTTTTAAAATGGGAGTTAAACTGTCAATTGACAGCATTATAATGTTCAGGGTAATGATTATAGAAACGATTAATACCAAAAATCGATGTTACAATCAGTATGTGTGTGCGTGGCTTCTGATCGATGTACCTCATTTGCATCACTAATTGTCACACCGCCGCTGCGGGAAGACAAATCGTAGCTTCACTCGTTACAAGCCTCCATTGATAATTAACTAATGTTATACTAACTTCATTATTACAGTGTAGCTATTGTAGCAAAATTTGAATACGAATAGATTTTACATAACTATCTAGTATCAAGAATCTATACATATAATAAAATTAGAGTGTCTGTTTGTAATATCAAAAGAAAAAATCCAGATTTCGGGAAGATGATGTATTTGCGTTACTGATAACGAAAATCGCATTTAATTTTTTTTGTCTGTCAACCGGACTTTCACTGAAGGGTAGCTGACATAGACGGGCATATTATATACTACTTTTTTATCTTAATACTGCGTGGTCGAAGTCGCGAGCAACAGCTAGTAGATAGTAAATCAACATGTTTTTTGTGGAAATAATTTTAGCGTACTTATAACGAGTACTTTACTATGTTTTTTATTATTTTTTACATTGTGAAAATTAATTTAATCTTTAAATTTGGTTTCAATATAAAAAAACAATACTTAAAATAGATATCCAAAAAGCTGTGCTTTATTCGCATACAATATCAACATCAGTTTGTAACTTTAAACGCAATTTCGCCAATGTTTGTTGATATGAACGAGTTTCATCGTTATAAGCTGGCTAAAATTTTCCAATATGAAACTACTATGGGCAAACGTTATCACCGATTCTGCAGGCGCAAATAGGCACGTTTACTGCGCACTCATTATACAGTTTCCTATACAAATATGAACATTACAATATACATTAGGGTATGAAATACGAATATACGAAGCAACTGTCAAGTACTGACTGCCAAATGTTAGTATGTAAATGATAATTGTGTATTAGGACATACATAAACATAAAAGTGTTAATTGCGTCTTTATATACAATTCTTTCAAATTTTTATGTTTTCTATATCAAAGGTTTTTACATTAAGGTTTTGCGTACGACATAAGTTTTAGGGCCTGTCCCACCAAATTGTAAATTGTCTGATAACAATCCAACGAGTAAAATATGTGATGGAAATATCGGATTTTGTTCCCTTATCTGACAGTGACGTCAATTTAAGCTATCTGAGCCTCTATCAGCCAGTGGTGGGACAGGCCCTTAGTGTTTTTCAACCAATCCATTTTTTTATAAGAGAAGGGGCAAACGAGCGATGAGAACACCGAGGTGGTCAACGACGCCCATGGACATCCGCAACACCAGAGGAACTACAGATGCGTTGCCGGCCTTCGAGGGAATTGAATTTGAGGCCTTATTTATCAAACGCGGAATTTACGAGAGACTTTTCAAATATTCAAGAAGAAATAATTAATTTAATTTACATTCGATGTAACAATTTCAAACCGACGATTTATAGTAGATTAATTTGAAGAGCACGATAATTAAGCGTGTTTAAGTTAATTAATGAATTTCGTGGAATTCACAAAAGCGAAGTATTCGCTTGGCGTTGTTACAAAACGTTTATACCCGTTTTAAAATGAACGCCCGCAAATGTCTTAACCCAATTGGGGTAAGCCAGTGTCTGATACTAGATTGCTTTCCTAACTGTAATAATCATGTAATAGTACTTAAAACAAAGCAAACAAAAATATTTTATCCAACAATTTTGTTCTAACTGGTATATGTCAATTTAATTGTATTTTTATTCGATACAAAAGGATTACCAAAAACAATTTGAGATTAAACCAAACAAATATGAATACGGCCACATAATATTCTCGCGGCCGGTTTGTATCGGTTTTCAATCAACATTATGAAAGCTCGCCGTTACCGCCGGCATTCCACAAAGCAATATCGCTAAAAGCTTAATAACCACTAAGTATGTAGACAATGTGATATTACCTTCACAAATGTCCTTCCAACATCAATTAAAATAATGCAACATGAAAATAAAACCTAAACAAGAATTGTATGGGACTTCAAGTTATTTATTTACTAGCTGTTCGCGTGCGGATTCATCCGCGTGAAAATATAAAAACTTTATTTTATTGTTTACATTTGTCAAATTATCAATAGCAAATGTCAAAATGACATGACATGATGTCAAAACATGGCAACCTTACTTCCTTGATGTTGGCAACAACTTATGGTCTCTTTCCTAAAAATTCCTAGGTATATAGCCTAAAGCGTGACGTAAGTGTAGGGCTTTTTATTATAAAAAGCATTATTCAAAAATATGCTGTAATTGCTGACATCTTAGGCAACAAAGATGTGTGTGTTTACGCTTTATTATAATAGTATAGATATAGAAGTATAGATCTAAAAGAAAATTATTAAAATAAAAAACGTATGTTTCCGATAATGGTAACATGACATAATTTATCAAAAATACTAAATATGTCGTAATGAGAAATGTTTTCTATTCAGCTTTTCTGAAATCTACACTATTTATTAATTAACTGCAACATAATCAAAATAAATGAAGTAAATGTAGAGATACAAGAACCGCACGTAGTCGTACAAAGACTCGATAATTAATAGAATTTTAATTAACCAATGTAATTCGCGGAATTGGCAAGAGAATACAAATAATCAGTCCAGGAACCGACAAAACTCGAATTAACAAGTGAACAATAATTAAATTAACCCGTGGATTCTTAAGTAAGCAGGTTTTAAATTAATTAATTTTGTTCCCGTATGCGTAAAATACAATTAAATATAAATTTTCGTGTGTCATTGTGAAATTTTAATTGAAGATAGGTAATACGACTCTAAAAATATCTAGAAAGCTATCTTTTTATGAATTAGCTTTCGCCCACTACGCAAGCGTGAAATTTAAAAAAAATTAAGGAGCCAATGTGTTATTCCAAACTATGCCTTCGAAACATATATAGCAAGTGTTAATGTCGCTTCATTTTTAATATATACTACAAATTATAAAATCTATATTATAAAGAGGACAGATTTGTATTTTTGAATTTTTGGTATTGAAATAGCTCAAAAACTACTGGACCGATTTTAAAAATTCTTTCACCGTTAGAAAGGTCATTTATATGTAAGTAACAAAGGCTACTTTTTACTATTTTTTAATTTCACGCGGACGACGTCGCGAGCAACAGCTAGTTATTGATAAACTACTACAAAACTACGATAGTAATGCCTAAAAATACTGACACTTTAATGTTATCAGAGTTAATGTTAGTGAACGATGCTTTAAAAAAGTACAATACTGTTAAATAAACATGCATATATACGAGGTGAGCGTGTTTCGATGGCGGACAACGTTTAACGGTTGATGACGGCCCGCGGGCAAAGTTGGCAAACAAAGAACAACTGTAAACTGAAACCACAAAGAACTTTTCGTGTGGTATAAAATTAACATTGATAATTTTTATAACCTTTAATATATCTACACAAGTTATTACGTCGTTGGCTTAGAAGACACTACGTTTCATAGGAAATGGTTTGCACAAAATTTTGGATAGGTGTAGTTTTAAAGTTTTTTTTTTCTAAATCTGTGAGGAGTTTCTTATTTATATTTATAATCCCCCAGTCAGCTTTATCGATAACTTCTATATTAAATGTGTAAAAACATTTTAACTTGGACCAAAAATAACGTTTTATAACTTGTACCAAACCCTAAAACCGCAACAGCGTGACCACACCTGAAGGAATTTTCTAACTTTTGCTGCAAACGCAAAATATAGAAACAGTATTAGGTTTGAAAATTTTAATATTAGATACTAAAACCGTTATTTACTTTATTGGAATTGTTCACATTTTGCTAAAGCAATATAACATCGAACAATAGTGCTTTGGCCGTCGAGTATGGAGACTTAAACATTCTGCTTGATGAATATGGTTCGCAAAACCGCAATATTTAAAAAATAACAAAATTCCATTTCCTATCCTACATTTAAATTTCATTTCATTCCTTATTTAACCTAAAAAAAAATCAAAAAGAAGAAGGCTAAAATTGATATTGAATGTTGGTCTTCTCAAAAATATTATTTAAATGCAATGCCAGAAAGGTGACATGATCAAGACGGGAGTGATGACTGAGATGACGGATGATAGAGTTATTTAGAGGACGAAAACCCGGCGCCCCGACCCTAGGAGTAGAATAAGGCAGGGGAGATGATGATTTAAATGCACATTACTGAAAAACGTTCTCGCAATTGAACTAATTAACGGAACGTTGACAAGTACTATTGATTGAACATCGGAAATAACAAAATGCTCTTGTTCACATTAATTACGAAAATTCGTTTTGTAAGCACTTCAGTCAATCGGTTCAATCTGGCTGTGGTCTTCGCAATCGCAAATTCATTAATCATTTAAATTCAATGTTTTATTATCGTTTATTGTTAATTAAATGTATTGAGACATTTCTTTATTTAGCTCATTATACTTTTCTTCATAAATATGTGCAAAAGAAATGCAAGTAAAAATGTATTCATTACTAGCTTTCACCCGCGACTCCGTTCGCGTGGAATTAAAAAAAACGATGTGAGTAGCCCATGTGTTCTTCATGACTATCCTCTACATCCATACCAAATTTCATCAAAATCTGTCAAGCCGTTCAGGCTACAAGCTTTAACAAACATCCATCAGTCTAAGCTTTCGCATTTATAATATTAGTATGAAGTATGATTATTTAAAGAGCAATTATTAAGTTATATGAAATGCTTGCATTGAATGCTAAATAGAGTTGACGTGATATTATTTCGTGACTACAAACTCAAAGAACTGCATTTGAAAAATACTTCAGTCTTTAATCAATTTTTCTGCAATCACTGTTATTAATTCGGATAGAATCCGCTACGGTTTCGAAATTTCACTGATTTTGAAAAAAAAAAGTATTCTCTGTCATCAACTAAAATAGAAAAAGAAATTACACTTTGACTTTTTTCGCTTAAATCTGATCCAAATTATGATTACTAGATTCTGAATATTTTTAATGTTAAAGTATTGTAATCTCCTAGTGGGATAAAATGTGGTTTAAATGTTTTTTATTATTATTCCGAATTTCCAATTTTCTTAACGATTTATAAGTTAGAAAAAATGTTAACAAGTTAAATGGGAAACTATCTTAGTAGTGTAAGAATGGCAAATCTTGAAATAGCTTTCAGAATAGCTCGTTATCGTGCAAACTTTCCGCACTGCCAGCTCCGACATTGCTCAACGACATCGTGTCTAATAAGTGAAGTCAGTTGAAGTATCGTTGCAGATTTTCCATATTCAATGAAGTAATCGTAACATTAATATTTCCTTTTACTAATAAATCTATATCTTCCTTTCATCCTATACATCCGTAACATCCATGCCGCCCAACGCAGATAACCTCTAAATCAATCTATCTTCCGTCATTTTTGTTGCCACTACCTTAATTATGGCACCTTATAAAATAACTAGCTGTTCCAGTGCGATTTCATCAGCATAAAATTATTTTATTGTTTACATGTGTTAAATTGTCAATTGCATATGTAAAAATGACTTGACATGACAAAACTTGGCAATCTTGCTTCCTTGATGTTGGCAGCAACTTATGGCCTCTTTCCCACATTAGGGTTTTTATCCAAAACATTTACCCCCTAAGTTTAATGGCGTGAAAATATATAGCCTAAAGCGTGACGTAAGTGTAGGGCTTTTTATAAAAATAAGGATTATTCAAAAATATGCTGTAATTGCTGACATCTTAGACAACAAAGAAGTGTGTGTTTATGCTTTATTATATTATTAGTATATTAGTATAGAATAAAAAAAAAGTTCTGAATTAATGATATCCGATTCTACTATGAAACAAAAGCGAACAGGCCTCTAGAAGTTAAGAAATTCTAGGACTTTACTCATTATTACGTAACATATAAAAAGTCAATCGAGTTTATAAAATAATTATGTAACTTCAGTAACTTTTACATGTTAAAATTATGGTCATGATAAAGAGCAAATTCCTTAGCTAATATCAACATCAATACGGCATTGAACTCCCACAATACCAATCGATTCGCATACAAATTGACATACTACCGCCCGAGTCTAGACGTTAAACATTTATCCCTTTTATCTTACATTTCAATGGATAGAATATTTTAATGGGAAGTAAATAAACGGCAACATAAAAGCAGAAACGTCCCCTGAATAGACTACAGAATGGGATCACAGCATACAAAGCAAAACCCATGCATAATTCAGATAAGTGTAAAATACGAATTTATAGTTACAAATCGCCATGCAGACTTCACGCAAGAATGGAACTCGAAAATCGACGCACAACAAAGTATTTACTACTATAGTACAAATAGACGTATTGCAGTATTCTACAGTAAACAACTATTGGCGTAAACTAAAGCTTTTGAATAAAAATAATATTCAGAGTCTCTTTTTAAAAACCCAATTTTGTTTATACGTAAAAAGAATAACTAAGTAGACTGTTTTTCTTTGTTAACTTAAACTAAATACTTCACTATCAACTATATTTTACATTTAGTAGAGTAGATTATTAATATTGTCTCCCTTCAGTCAATTACTAGTCGGTACCATTAGTGCAATGTTGTGCTCGTAACATGCTGTTACAAGATACAACTTAGTTGTAACGATTGAGGCATTGAGATACGTGACCTGATCTAGGCTAGGTCTAGAGGAGGGCAGCTAACATTTAGGTCTTTTTTGAAGTTCTTATATCTATTTTAAATTGGATTCACTAAGAGGAATGCACCTGCTGATATTTTAATTGATTAATTAGACTTTTGCAGCTGTAAATCATCATTATTTTTTGCAATTCATACAAAATAATCTATTAATATTTAAACTTAAATAAGTTTTAATAAAAAGTTATTATTTCATTGCAAAATAAAGTACACAAATATGAAGGTTTTCAGTAAAACGTAACATCATCTGTGAATCGACTATTAAAACATATCTATTTGTTCTGGAAGCAATTTAATAGGTAGTGTTCTGTAAACGGCCCTGTTTGCTCCGGCCTAATAGGCGATAACGTGTGCCAACAGCGTGTCCTAGAGTGTAGGGACTAACTCCTTTATGTCTGTCGCCTCTATTGTATTAATATATTCTGATTTAACAACATGTAATCTCACTAATATTATCAATGCGAAAGTTTAGACGGATGGATGTTTGTTAGTGCTTGTGACCTAAACGGCTGAACGGATCTCGATGAAATTTGGCATAGATGTAGAGGATACCCTGGAAGAACACATAGGCTATTTTGTTTTTTTTTTCCACGCGAACGGAGTCGCGGGCGAAAGCTAGTATTTAACATATAAAGCGATTCAAGTGTGATTAAAAAATCAAATAGCTCATTTGCTTGAAATATAATAGAATTATAAAAAAAAGAAGTGGTTACAAAAATGCTTGAATAAACATACATGCAAAAAATCTATATACTTTAAGTTTGTATAATATTTTAACTTTAAACTTAGTTCAAATTACTTCTGTTAGAAAAGAAAATTTTCATGTGTACGTGTGAACTGTTTTACCTACGAGAAGTGTAAAAAGCTCACACGTAAAATTAAGTTGTTTCGCTTTAATTACAGCCAGATTTAATTAGCGCTTTAGAACCAACACTACGCTTCGAATGAAATTCAAAGAAATAACTTTACAAAGAAACCTGTGCGGTGAAAAAAATTATGAACATCGCATATGTTGCGGGAAACTTTTGAGTGGTAATAAACTGAAAGCTTGTAACTTGCTTATATATTTACAGAAAACTTTAGTATAAATTTAAATATCATAAAAATATTTAAAGATACTTTACTATTAAATCAATATTCCTTAGTATTTGCGTTTATTTGTTCTATATAGAAAGTGTTTATGAATTTTCCGTCAATATTTGCTTTAAAAACATGAAACTAGATATCTTTTTAGCATTATTTTGTCGTTATTGTTAACGGTGAGCCTCTACACCGCAAAGGCATCAAGTGTAAGTAACAGTGAAATAAAACGTCCCAAACTTTGGCATATTTCTGCAAAGTTCAGCTCAGGTAGTCTTACTTCAAAGAGGCTTACAAACGGACGCCCCTAGACAACATTCGTTAATTCGCTTTGATGTCACCCTCACCACCGCCCGACCCTCTCCCCCACCCCCGACAACTCGTAACGAGTAAACGCGTCATAAAACTTTTAACTGGAAACAACTTTAAAGTTTTATCAAAATATGTCAGATATCTTTTTATGTGTACTTAATTTTGTGTTCGTTTTACGTTTGTGAGTTTAGTGTGTTTATTTCGTTATCTCGAATTAAAATAAGTAAATTATTTAGTTAGCTAACTAAATATAGATTAAAAACCGCTTCAATTCTTGATGTTAATTCCCAATTCACAATTCCCAACATAATATGTAGTTAATATAATTTAAATGGGTCAGAAGTTTAAACAAGCACAAGTGTATGTCACGGTTTACCGCTGATGTATTTACGACTCGCCGATCTTGACGTCCCCTATATTATCCGCGTTAATTAAAAGCTTTATGTAATTAAAATTTAATTTAACGTTTCATGAATGCCAAGATAACTATTTTTTTTTTTAACTCTTATATTGCCATTCTTCATTTACTAGGTAATTAGCTGAGGCTGTAAATATTTAAAAAGAGACGACCCAGTCTCTTATATGAAATGTTTTGTAAAATACTGTTTATTTATGAAGATAACTTTCGTCAGCGATGACGAATGAATTAAAAAAAACTCAATATTCATCCATTAATCTAACTAAACATTCGCATAGATAATATTATTAGCGTGGGTTTCCATTGCCAACACACGTGTTCACAAACATTTTGATATCCCAGTTTTTATAATGGAGTAAGCTTTAACCCTATAAGCAGAAGTTAGCCAGGATCACGCCTTAGATAAGTCCATAGTCGCTGTCTAACCTGCTCGGTAATAGCAATAAGTAGTTATCTATACATATAAAATTAGAGTGATTCTTTCTAATATAAAAAGAAAAATTACAGATTCCGGAAAGTGATGTATTTGTGTTGCCGATACCGAAAATCACATTTAAAAAAAATTGTCTGTCTGTCTGTCTGCAAGCCGCGTTTGTTCCGGGTAATCTTACTTCTTACTAATATTATAAATGTGAAAGTTTAGATGGATGGATGGATGTTTGTTAGAGTTTGTAGCCTAAACGGCTGAAGGGATCTCGATGAAATTTGGCATAGATGTAGAGGGTAGTCTGGAAGAACATATAGGCTACTTGCTTTTGTTTTTTTTAAATTCCGCGCGGACGGAGTCGCGGGCGAAAGCTAGTAAATTAAATAAAATCATAATTTCACAGAGCCATTAAGTATTTACAAAATATGTTCGTAATAAAGGTTTATAATTGTACCAACTGTATAATATAATTTAAACGCTGCGGTAACATTAGGAAAACGGTTAGATTTATCTGGTGTGTGCTCGACAATTTGTACAGGAAGCAATTTAATGGCTTTCACGCAATAACCGCTTGCTATGAGCGTTCCAAATCGGCTGCAACATCGATATCGATTCTTATTTAAATTCCACCTCAATAAATGTTTTTATACAAAATGTTGTATTGGCAAGTATTTTAAATATGAATAGGTTAAAAATGTAAATGGTTTAGGAACTTAATGTCCAATCAACTACGAGAAATTCTATTCATATTGTTGTTTATTAAAAAAAAATATATTATAATATAAAATCCAAATGTTAATCCCCGACCACTTAGAATCTTGTCAAATTAATTTTTATCGTTGTAATTTTTCCTAGCTTTAATAAAAAGATTTTACATGGCTGAATTTCAAGAAACATTTTTGTCTTGTTCCTATTATACTTTTGTCTTAAGGCACAAAACAAAACTTTGATAAATGTTCCTATTAATCTTCCAAACGCTTTAGGGTTTGTCCTTGTTAGATAAGAGAAATCATAAATGTAACGAAAAAAAGAAGAAAAACTTTTTGTACGTTTCTGTTGTTTAAGAAAGTTAACAAGCACATTATATACAAAGTGAAATGGAAGAAAATCTTGTTATAAACAAAGAAAATCATATTCAAAGACGACACGATTACTTAATAACAAAAGAAAGAGTAAGTAAAAGAAAATACTTAGAGGGACTTACGCCTTACAAGTCCTACCGAACTTAAAGTATCTCATAAGAATTGTAAGCTACTAGGAGCCTTAACAGGTTACCCAATTAAATTCATAACACCAGCAACACTATCGACAATATATAATTCTATCACAATTTACTGGTAATACATACCTTTTACAATGCAGTAAAATAGTAGAGAAATGGATTATCAGCATATGTTAGTAAATACTTAAATTCCCACAATACAATTGAAAGCAAAATAACATTTCCACTATCAATGACTGTATATCACTGCATTGATCGATATTACATCAAGTAACGGATATAAGCAAACATTTTATAAGGAAACTTAGAACTTTGAAGAGATGTAGGGATTGAATAAAATGTAACATGATCAAGATAGGAGTGACGACTGAATGCCGAAAACCTTCATGTGGGAAAGGGACCATAAACTACAAGCTGCCACCATCAAGGAAGCAAGATTGCCATGGTAATTGTCTTCCAATGTCAAAGGCCTTCGTTGCCATTGCTGCATATGAATTTGACATTTACAATTGAGGATTTGACAAATGTAAACAATGAAATAAAGTTTTTTTATAATTTAATGCGGATGAAGCTGCACGGGAACAGCTAGTACTTTGTAAAGTTCTCGTATTTTGGCATGTGCGCGGACCTCGTTAACGTGCCACTTATTGAGGCCCAATTATAAAGTAAGGTCGACTACGTCATACACTCGTGAAGGCATCAATTAAATATGCACACAAAGTTATCGCTATACCAATCAGTTTTAAAACAAATACATTGGCTTCATAAGTTTACACGACTTTTGGACAAAAATAAGCAAAAATGCAATTCAATTGAATTACAACGTGAATACAAATGATTAGCAAAGACTGAATATTTTTCGCGTATTGCAATGTCCCTAGGTCCTAGTTTATTTTAAATGAGATAGCAGGGTTACATGCACTTACGTCGACCTCTTGAGAAGTTACTTTTAGTGATTTATTAACTTGCTTCTTACTAATATTATAATTGCGAAAGTTTAGATGGATGAATGGATGGATGTTTGTTAGAGTTTGTAGCCTAAACTGAATGGATTTTGATAAATATTAATATAGATGTAGACGATAGCTTGGAAGAACACATAGACTACTTTTGCTTGTTTTAATTCCACGCGGACGAAGTCGCTGCTGTAAGTTAGTATGTTATATTTACAGAAACCAAAACGATGCAACAACCCTATATTTAAATCATCCTTATTGAAATTGGCAACGTCTTAATCGTTCTCTTTGTGCGGGACACGTAGCACGTAGTACGTAGCACGTAGCACGTAGTCGTAGAGCGTGCAATTCACGAGAGTGATTCATGAAGGCGGGTCAACCGCACTGGATTTATAGCGGTCGCACCTGACGGCTGACGTTTATTGCGCCAAAGCGACAACTACACCACTACGCTTACGATGCATTTACATTTAATTGAAGTAACATTTACGTTATTTAATAAAAATCACATTAAAAATGTATTGAAAACTAGCTGTTGCTCGCGACTTCGTCCTTGTGAAATTAAAAAATAATAAAAAACATAGCTTATGTTGTTCATTGATAACATAGCTTTTTGATGGTGTTAGAATTTTTTGAATCGGCCTATTAGTTTTTGAGTTATTTCAATACATACAAAAATACAAATCTTTCCTCTTTATAATATTAGTATAGATAAAGAGGAACAGAAACATGACCTCTAAAACCATGGACATAAAAATGTTAAATTTGACAATTTGCCCTTTAGTAATAAAACAAAGTACCCGTAATTATGAATGTCACGACAAAGGAATTCACTGTTCCATTATTTTAAGTGTTTTAGAAATAATTTCACAAGAAATTCATAGTAAAACGACAAATATAAACGTTCAAACATTTCAGACAAAATCCTTTAAGCTTTCATTATATCGAGTAACTCATCCGAGAACCGTGTGTTCTATTATACTTAAGTGTTTGCTAAGAAATGAAACATACCAAAATATATCTCAAACATAAGCATAAAAACTAAAAAACTGTGATTTAATTTTTTTTCTTTATAAATAACTCTTAAAGTATACTCAAACAATTTTAACTGCATATTCTCAATCAAAAATTGGGACTAAACGACACGCACTAGCTGTCAAATAAAAATAAATGAAAATCGGAAAACCAATACGGAGTTTAATAAAAACGAACGAGTTGAGAATCTCATCCTTTTTCAAATCGCTTAAAAATATTGCCCATATCTTAAGCGTGGAATCAATTCAATATTCACAGGTGTAATAAAACGTATCACTTCAACAGGTGAATTAATCTGCGTTGCATTTATTAGTCACCGGAGTCGCGGAGCTAGAGGGCAATGTAGTTACGTTATTAGCACGTTATGTGACGACGTAACTTCGCAGGTATCTCGGCCGCTTACTGCGAGAAAAGCCATTATAAACGAGAATTTTTTAACTGAAAACTTCGGCTGTTTTATATTAGCTATTACTTACATGATAATTTTACAACAGTCCCTTAGTCTAGATTTCTTTTAAGATTACATTTAGTAAAAAAATAATGTGCAGAAAATAGAGAACGGTTTTTACTAGCAACTTATTCATTGCCAAAATGATATTTTAAAATGTCTAAAAATATATTCTAGAGGGACATAAAATTCAGCTTGATTTTCGTAAATATTTCGACAGCAATTGTACGCGGTCTCTCGGCTATACAAATATTATTTTAAACATCCATCCACCACTGATCTTTGGGGAATGAAATTCTTTTGGTAATAGCGAATTGCTCATCCGAAAAATAGGTATTTAAAAACCTCTCAATATTTTTATGAATCACTCAAGTGTAACATTATGGTGAATTTCGGTATTACGTACTTATATATTTTTCGATACTTGCTTTTTAAATATTCCCTAAAGTTTAGCATGGAAAGAAATTAATAAAAAATAGAAACTGATCGATCATTTTTTAGACAGACAGACAATCACTTAAAAATCGTACACTTCCAGTTTTCAATTAGGAATCTCAATGAATTATTAATATGGCAGTCATATTTCATAGTAACGTATACTCATTACATAAAATGCGCAACGTAATTGTATAAAATGCATTTCACATGAACGATTCATGAAGGCGAGTAGATTTATAGTTGTGCATGACGTCCAACATTCATTACGTCGAAAGGCTTCTAATTTAAAATAAAAACACCATTCACAAAAGTACTTTATAATCATCATATCATATATTATTACACTAGCTGTTCGCGTGCGGATTCATCCGCATGAAATTATAAAAACTTTATTTTATTGTTTACATTTGTCAAATTATCAATAGCAAATGTCAAAATGACATGACATGACAAACCTTAGCAATCTTTCTTTCTTGATGTTGGCAGCAACTTATGGTCTCTTTCTTACATTATGGTTTTTATCCAAAATATTTACCCCCTAAGTTTAATGGCGTGAAAATATATAGCCTAAAGCCAGATGTAAGTTTTGGGGTTTTTATTAAAAAAAGAATTATTCAAAAATATGCTGTAATTGCTGACATCTTAGGCAACAAAGAAGTGTGTGTTTACGCTTTATTATAATAGGATAGATTGTAGTGTTAAACTGTCGTTTTATTTAGTAACCCTGTTGGTTATAATGAATAGAAGAGGTAAAGGTTTGTGATAAAAATTCTAGAGAAGTACAAATTGTGTTCATATTTCGATCGTTTTGTTACATAAGATTTTGTTCGATAAGTTTCTTGTAGAAATTATTATGTACGATTTCGTGAAGTGGTGGGTTAATACAGAGTATGTCGCTGTAGCGAGCTCAGCTGATAAATTACGTTGCATTCATTGCTGTCACAGCGTTAGTAGTGGAGCGCCGGAGGGCAATGCAGTTATGACGTCATTAGAACGTTATATGACGTCATAACTTTGGAGCTATCTTCCGCACGTCATCAATTACGATGGATAAGCCTGCGAGCTCTAATGTGCTTTCAAAATTATTTTATAATACAGTTACCATAGAGTAAAACACGAAATTATTATAACCCAAGTTCTATAGCGTATGGAAAGAACGAAAACGAGTTATGTGATCTTTTCCGGTGGGCACAAGTCAAACCAAATTATGACGGGTCACTAGCGCCCCCTGTCGATGTCAAAAACTGTCACAACATTTTTTTATACAGTACCTACTGTATGTCTGTCATGTCATTTTCTTTTTATTTCATTTTCCGATTAAGAAAGTTCTAGACAAAGGATAGTCCCGTCATTTAGGATAAATACAGACAAGTTTATCAACAAATAACAGATAAACGGCTACGTGATTAGAGAGCAGTCACTAAAATGAGATAGTAAACTCCTTGAAGATCGACTACGTTTCATCGATTATGTTATCGATAAGGTTTTTGGCATTTACGTACCAAGTGGTTGTAGCAGCTGTTACTAAGTGCAGAGTCTATAAATACATAAGGAGATTTATAAGAACATCTAATTATTAATAATGTTCAAATTCCTGATCTGAATTTACGATGATTTCAAAACATAAGCGGCGTCATAAAACTAAATATAAATATTTCCGTCAATTGCAATTTTTTTTTTATTTATAATTCAATTGTAAATAAGATTCTCAGATGAAGATAAAAGATTTCAGACAAATACGTATGTCTCGTTAAGGCCGGTTTTTTCTCCATTTTATATGAACAATAAAGGAAGCACCGAGGATAGTATGAACGTATACGAATCCTAAGCATTCAAAGCGCATTCGTAAACTTCAATTCAAAGACGTTAATGAGAATAGCTGTTCGTTTCCAAACAATGGAAACATAAATTGAGCGATCGTATCGCCGTGAAACTGCTAAAATGATATCTCTTGCGTCATTAACAATTTAAAGATAAACATCTTTACTCAGTTTTTACGATAATTGACTACGATTCCGCAAAAAATAAACCATTACTTGGTACTGAGAGCGTTCTCACACCAAACTAAAATATCGCACAACTGTTTAGTTTCGCTTTGATTCCTATAAGCTTATATGGAAGTGCGCACACTACTCGATTTTTAGTTGTGCAAAGAAACAGTTGAATTGGCTGCGAAACAATCGACAATCGCACAACAGTCAAAAGTGTGCGCCCGCTCTAAAAGTATATAGGAGCATGTTTAACACAATTTATGTCTTTTCAGTGGTATTTACTATACATCTGTCGGCTTCTGTTGACTAGAATTAACCAACAATCAAGGAGATTGATGTTTTAATTAAGTCATAAAAACATATATATGGATATCGAAGTCTCTAAGTCATGAGTATAAACGCAGGAATGTACTGGCCAGTAAAATTAATCAGTAGGTTACAAGCAGTTCACAAAACGCGTCAAGTATGTAGTGTATACAGCTAGCACGTGGAAATATCTTGCATCTAAGTGTGCCAGCTACTGGCATGTGTATTCCCGCTTTAATGCTTATAGTCTTAGGGAATTATTCCTAATTTTTTATTACAAAACATACAAAATGAAAATTATAAGGACATTAGCATTAGATAAGATAATACACAAATGATATGGATATTGAGTATGTTATTTTATAGTTATCAGACAAAATTAATGGTATCAGACAGTTGTAATATCTTTCCGCTTTACATATAAAAAAGGATAGATTTGTCTAGGTTTGTGATCTCCTAATATTAAAATATACATTCACTATTGCTGAAAAATCATTTTTCACATTAATAACTGCAATACACTTAACTCTTTATAGGAAAAAGGGAACAAAAATATGGAAATTTTGCGATTATGTTACAAAGTACCTAAGTTCATTAAAAAAAAATCAGGAAATATATTTTTTTTCTAAAAAAACTCGGTGTTATTGCAAATATTAAATTATCAATCCAACAAGTTATGAATGATTACTATTGCAACCGATAAACGCTATTCTCACACGCTATGAACTCATGATGTTCCCACTAATTTATACAAACCACAGATTAAAATGTTAAGCCCGCTACACACGCTCAGTTTTTATCTGAACAATCCGATTGTTGAGATAAATCTAACAAAACTGAGAACTGTTCAATCTTCAGTGTTGCCTACATAAGTTACATTTATCTGAAAGATCTGTTCAGATAAAACTGAGCGTGTGTAGCGGGCTTAACATTTTAATCTGTGTTTTGTGGGTAAATAGTGGGTATATCATGAGTTCATAGCGTGTGAGGATAGAGTTTATCGGTTGCAATAGTAATCATTCATAACTTGTTGGATTGATTATTTAATATTTGCAATAATACCGAGTTTTTTTAGAAAAAAAAAATATTCCCTGAAATTTTTTGTATCAACGTATAATAGGTACTTTGTAACATAATCGCAATATTTCCATATTTTTGATTTACATAATGTTAGTAACATTTGAATCCCTAAAGACTGGTTAAGCGCAGTTTTACACACATGTTATGCAGTGTTATTCACTAAACTAACAGATTTAACATTCGTTTCAACGGTATGCAAATCTCGATACTTGGTAAAATGAAAATTCAACTTTATACCACCGCCGACGTCACATTGCATAATTTGGTTAACCCTTCCAGCGCTGAAGTGAACTGGGATGGGGCCGAACAATAAGCGTTGCATGTGTTAATGACCCCTAAACTGGTTAAACCGTTTCAAGCTTGGTTTACTTCATCCACGATATTTTGATAATGGCGTAATTTTATGCCAGCGTAGTTCGAAATCCGAGACTGCATAATGACTCGGTGTCGGGCCTTGTTTTATGCTAAGTACTCGAATGAAAGAGCCTGCAAATATATGCAGATCGCTCGCGTGGGAAGTGCCAACAAGTGGCCGAGAAATTGATTCCCAGAGAGAATCTAACATTTAATTGGACACCACTAATTTTACTTAGATTCCGTAATAAATGATATCTGTTATTATATTATTTGTACGCAAGCTACGCATACAAATAATTGGCATTCATAAAATTTATTGAATTATTAAGTTTGACATTTAACTCTGATGTTTTTAATAACATTGAATATTTGCTTGAAGACCCTCGAAGGCCATAAAAATACAAGTATCGATGCAAATTATTTTCAACAGTTTTTATAAAATTTGAAAGGTGTTGTAAAGAGAATGTGATACACAGTTACTTGGCTAAATCTAGAAAATTATTTCCTAGCTTACTTTAAGAATAATTAAACATTTAATTAAAATTTCAACAAAAACAAGACTTTATTAGATTTACTTTATGGTCTGTACCAAGACTAAAATAAACACGTAGACTTTTTTCGGTGTTCAGAATTTTAATTAAACTTGACAAAACAGAGCTCATATTAAAAATTTTAATGAGTAACCGCAGTACGTTGCCAGTGAAACATTTTAAATGAATAGAATCCACGAGAATTACAAGCAAGAATTAATTAGGAACAAGCCTCTATTGAAAACTTTGAATTTGTCGCCACCTGGCGTTTGAGATACGAAACAAACCTTCCAACAAAACATTGAAATTATCTCGAAGAAAATTATACCGTGTTTTGTGAATAACATGTTCATCTCATTTTAATTCACTCCACTCATAAATATTTAACGCTGGTTTGAAAGAAACTTCTACATAAAATAAAATAAAGAGTTTGCTATTTGTCTGTGTGTATATTGATGAAGGCCAAGGTGGTCCTGAAGTGGCGGCCACAGATAGGTCGTTACAGCGTAGGTAGGTATCCCGCAAGATGGACTGATGACCTTGTCAAGGTTGCGGGAGTGGACTGGATGCGGGCGGCACAGAACCGGGTATTGTGGCAATCAATAGGGGAGGCCTACCTTCAGCAGTGGACGACCTATGGCTGACAATGATGATGATGATATTGATGAAGTCTTCATAGTATAAATGGAGTGGTTAATTATATGTAAATACCAGGAAAATATATTGTGTAGTGATTCTGTAATAGGAAGGATAAATAATTGTGTCAAACAAGATAATATATTGTTAATTTACATGCACGATATCAATACAGCAAGTCCCAAGGCGCTATTAAGTCGACAATTCATACATTCGAAAACCTATTTGTTTATCCTGTATATCTTTATAACGTGGTAATCTATACTATTATAATAAACCGTAAACACACACTTCTTTGTCGCCTAAGATGTCAGCAATTACACCATATTTTTGAATAAACTTTTTTTATAAAAAGCCCTACACTAACGTCATGCTTTAGGCTATATATTTTCACGCCATTAAACTTAGGGGGTAAATATTTTGGATAAAGACCATCATGTGGGAAAGAGACCATAAGTTGCTACCAACATCAAGAAAGAAATATTGCTAAGGTTTGTCATGTCATGTCATGTCATTTTGACATTTGCTATTGATAATATGACAAATATAAACAATAAAATAAAGTTTTTATAATTTCACGCGGATGAATCCGCACGCGAACAGCTAGTTAAACAATAAATAATGAACAAAGTTATTTGGTTAGTAACAATATTTCGATAAACTCCAATGGCATTGAAATTACGAAAGAACTAAAACTAAATTTAAACACTTCGTAAATGCCGAATACAATTTAAGACGCTGTTGTATTTAAATCTCGTAAAGTACTAGGCCGTTAATGCTCTAAATAAAAAACAACATAAAAAAAATAATTTAAGCTTGAAATAACAAAATTTAAAGGTTTAACTAATACTTATTTAATTCTTATCACCTACTTTATTAAATAACTTTCAATAAATATTTTCATTTAATTAAACTAACTTTAAAATAGGAATCTAGATTATTTGCAAAGTGCAACTTAAAGAAACTTGTAAAGTTACGTGGGCGCTCTAACAAAGTTCAAAGCCAATATAACTAGCTAGTTAATCAAGACCCGTATGGTATAGACAGAATTGTTTTCACAAAAACCTAAAATGTTAAAATACATTTCTTAGTTATGAAGGATTTCAGTAATCACTGTATATATTTGAATAATATTATTTTTTATATAAAAATCCGTTTACTTACGACACGCTTTAGGCTATATATTTTCACGCTACTAAACTTTGAGGAAAAACAATAATAAGCCTAATTAATTATACAAATTGCGTGTATGAATTTCAATGTGTAATACGATACGTCAGTAATTAACCTTTTTGGTATTACCAAAGAGGTTTAATATGTCAACTTTTGATTAAAATTATCTTCGTGTTTGTAGTATTTTTGTTTTAGATAGGTGCCATACCTTAATCATCTGAATTACTAATTATCGTTTTTGGTATTTAATACCTATATTGATAAAGATTGACACAAATACATCATTTTGTAGATTAAATAAACATTCTTTAAGACGATTTGCCAATATTTTTACAATGCGTAATATCAATAATAATACCTTGGAACATTGATTGAAAAACGAAAGTATCATTTTACTAAATTTCAACTGTATTTCTAGTTTTTTTTTATTAGCAAACTAAATTAAATAGAATTCTGCGAAAACTTAATAATATTAATTTTAATATTTTTCGACCTTATGTTAAACTTATTATTAGCGAAAATGCAATATAGTTATTTTTATTTACAGATATATTATATAATATTAAAAATGTTTCTATTTGGAAAATATTTTAAGTAATCTTATCATGTAACACACACTTTATTGGATTGGCGATTCGAAGTCAGGGACTTACGGACGACGGAGAGAACATTTTTCGATCAAACTTCGAAATTAATTTTGAAGTTTCTATCTGACCAGCGCCGCAGCGCCGCGCCGCATTGAACGCTGGAAGTACCGCCAACTGTTGACCAGTCTAGTCTCAAACTTATAATTTTATAGCTCAACTTTGCCACAATCATTATTGGAACTATGTATTTTGTAACTTGCAGTTCCAATAAAATGTTCAAGTTTAAATTGTCAACAATTTCAATTCCTAATAGTTATTCTTTTTTGTATTTCTACAAAAGTTGGGTACGAAAAATAGAACAGACCTTTTTGAAAGGCAAGTTTTATTCCAAAAGATTGATTTTTTTAGATAATTCGCTGTATGTAGAGGTGCATAATTAAGCTAAGTTTTACTTTTAAATCACAAATCTGCATATCTTAAAATAGACACAATTATTTCTATCTATACTAATCTTATAAAGAAGAAAGATTTGTATTTTTGGATGTATTGAATTAACTCAAAAACTACTGAGCCGAATTCAAAAATTTCACCATTAAAAAGCTACATTATCAGCGATAATTTTTTTATTATTCTTTGATTTAACGCGGACGAAGTCGCGCGTTACAGCTTGTCATCTAAAATTTAATAATACACAATCCCACACATTGCTGCATTCCGTAGCTAAAATTACCCCATAACGTGCTTCAATACCTTACCCTATTATCGTTTTAATAATGTAGAGTAATCGGCAAGTGAGCCAACCCTCTCGAGCCCTGCGGGATACATTTCTAGTTCATACCGTTACGATATAAGCTGAAGGAAAATGTCCTATGATTTTTATTTAACAAACCAGAATAGTTTCAAAAAGCTTAAAAGTGTAAACGTGAATATCTAATCCAATTATGTATGATATTATTTCTGTTAATTTCAACTGTCATAATACATACAAAAACATTATGGCTATCTCTGTTTTCTTTCAATTAATCTGAGAGAGACAACGATATTGTTGTAATACAGATGTTGCGACAATATTAACATGTTTTTTGTATCCATATTGTCCCTAGGTGAATTGTATCCAGTAGAGAAGCCTTACGATTCGAATCTACATATTATAATTTAATATCGTGAAAAGTGCCTCATCCTGTATAAAAGTGAGGCACATATTCGTAAGTTAATACAGGCCGCTCCATAACACACGGCGCGGAAATACTTTCCGGATTTCCGGCGGCGGAGCATCGCGCCGTTACTATTGATGCTTAGTACACTACGGCCTTGCCCTAAGCGCATTAATTATTACATTCTCACTCTGAGAGCTATTTATTATGTAACATGAATGTACCTTTTTATTTTTTCATTAATTTACTTACATCCCTTTCTCGACCCTCGCAATAAAAATTGAAATAAAATGTTAATTCAAATAGGCCAGTGTTGTTTTATTGCAGTATAGGCTAAATATTTGTTTCTTTATATTTCAGTCTAAACTAAGTCAGCTTAAAAATTATAAATTGTTGCTAGATTTTTGTTTTAAATTGATTTAGAACGAAATTCCAAACAGGAAATCTGAATATGAAATTATATAACTTAAAATATTTTTGTTAATTCCGAAAGTAATCTAACACATCGATAAATATTTATCAATACAAACAGATTATAAGTTTTATCGCCAAATATATTACAACGATACTAAATGCGTGAATAGTATTTACTAATAGTCGCCTGCTGGGCCGCTGGAATTTAGCGCTCAGTTTGGGCGATTCACAGAAACACAAAGTGAAACCAATCCGCGTTTTAATATAATTTTCACGCACACGTAAGATGTAAGACCACAACACGAAGCGAATACATCTTTTTTACTGTCTCAATAACTGTCATTTTAATAAAATACGATTGCTGAAAATGAAATCCTGAAGCACATATCTTATGTAGATTTTTATAATTCCCTGCATGTGGGCCGCAGAGTGAGGTATGAAATTGTATTTTATTTTAAGGACGCCGTAAATCTTCACACACAAGCTATAAAATGAAAAGAAGCCTTCATTCAAGTGTGTGCTGAGCTCGAACATAAATTTAATATTTTCCAACAATACGTTATATCTATTTTGTTAATACAACACTTTGAAGTAATATCTTTTAAAAATTTATAGCACATTTTATCGGTCAACTTTCCAACGAAAAATCTTAATTCATTTTTAGCCTTTTCTATACATGTAATAAAATTGGATTGTCTGTTTGTAATATCAAAAGAAAAAATCCAGATTTCGGGAAGATGACGTATTTGTGTTGCTGAGAAAGGAAACCCCATTTAATATTTTTAAAGCATGCCGCGTTTGTTTCGGGTAATCTCCGAAACATATAACATAGTTGGGCAAGGCTAGTTTTTTGTCTTAATATTGCGCGAACGAAGTCGTGGGCAACAGCTAGTTTAAACATAAAATAAACCAAAATTATTGTTCATAACTCAAATACAAATAGATACTGATGAATTTCTTGAATTGATAATCGAATACTGTATATTGCTAATAAAATACCTCGAATATAAATTATCAACCCAAATGTGAAGCCCCTTTAAATTGAAGGCATAGGTAAAGCTCACATACGGCGGTGGATTGAAAATAATCCAAGTAGAAAATTAATCCTTGATTACGTCCCATTTCTATTAAGATTTGAGTAGCGATCAAGTGACTTATTACGTATGGAAGTGGCTTTAAAGGATGTATGATTTCAAATTTCACAAAGGCCATAACGGTGAGCTAAATGTTAACATACAAAAATTGTTAAAAAGGCGTTAAAATTCGATATAAAGTGAGGTTAATTTATATTAGTAAAAATAGCTATTATATTTAAGATCTAATAGTGATTAGAAAAAAACACATTAGAACTATTTTGTCGCATCGGTTTATTTCTAGTTTTAGTTTTAAATTTAGTAAAAACCCCTCATGTGATAAGGTTAAATAAAAAATAACGTGTAGATGAACATCATATCACTTCTAGTTTTACAAGATCAGTGTACATACGTTTGTAAATGTAATATTTGTATGCTACAATTTCCGTTGGATTTAGGTTTATTGAAGAAGCTGACACAAGTAAAATAATTTCTCTCTCAAATAAATCTATTACGTTTACATTTTTGATTAAGAATATGTTTCACCTGTTTTTATTGCAGAATGTCCCAAACTGTTATAGTTTTTTCAATATGATCGCTACAAAGAATTTTTTTAGTTTTTTTTTTTCATAACAAATAGACGACTTCATGTGACGCTTTTCAAATTTAATGAGTAGGCAGGGCAAATTTTCTATTCCATAATACAATATTAGCAAAGATATGTCTATAATTATAAGGTAGATTAAGTGCCTATTTTCACAGTATTTTAAAACCCAAAAATGTTCATTGCTAAGCAAAGCAAATACATGGTTGAATAAAATATCAATAGTGTCACGTGGCAATTTATATTTTCGCCAGCGATCCCCTCACTAAGAGATCAATTTCGCGCTTGGACAATTTTAATGTAAACTTAAGTGCCTAGGGGAGACGGCAAATGAAAGCCGGGCCCGGTGCGTTAACAAACGTCTCTCTGTTATTGAATTCTTCGTTCTGACATCTAAGTAATTTTAGACTAAATTCCACGATGCCTAACAGACCGCTATTATAATTTAATTCACATTCCAGAGTTAAATAGAAAAAAAACATCCTGTAATTTTTATTGTCACGGACCAGAAATAGTCTTCAAAAAATGAACAATGCTTTATTGTTTTTTAATATAAATGTATTGATAAAAAGGCTGAAAACCAGCGCGGCCTTCAATGACAAGCTGGAGACCGTATCATCTGAGACTTCTCCTTTTGACCAAGGATTTTTTGTTTTTGTTTTTGCTTCATTAATATGTTTTGTAAATTTTGTTTTTCTTTTTTGTGATTTTTTGGTCAATCAATAGTGTTTTATTTTATTTTATAAAAATAAAAAAAAAGATGGGGAACGTATCCGTGGCCATAACGTGTGGGACGCGTAAACTGGTGTTCTGGTCAGCACAATTAAGGGACCTCATTCGACCTGTACTAATGGAATTTGATCCAATTAAATTTTAGGGTTACATGGTGAAATTTTCCGACAGTAAGCAAATTGAGTTTCGTTACGGCCTACTGCTCTCCTTTATTATACTCGGAATGTATCATTGACACGTTTTTGTCTGTACCAAACTTTATCTCTACTTCTTTGACATTGAAGACAGAAAAAAGTAAATACTGGTATAAAAATTACTATGGTTTTATCTGAAAACTATTATTATGTAATGAATGATTTAATTATCTTTTATCAACTATACAAAATGGGGTTGAGGTCAAATATTAAGGTGATGCCACACGAGCGTTTACGATGCGTTTGATCTGTCATAGACTTTTCTCTACTGAAACCTCACCAACCTAAGAAACATATTGTTATCTCACTTTTATCTAGGAGAATAAGAGCGACAAAAGTTTTTCTACATGTTTTTCGGCAGTCGAAACCTATGGATAAGTTTCAGCGAACATCTATAAAGGCATTGACCAAACGTGTTGATGCAACACAGATCTGCAACAATTCAGTGTTGCTCAGCCTTAAGCTTTAATGACAATATATTTCAAATTTGATACTGTTAATGTGTGAGATATTGTACCGTATAGGCCTTTTTAAAGTGTTTTAGTTACTATTTAATGTCTAGTGTTTAATAAAAATTTATCTGAAATTGGTTTTATCGTTTATTATCTTGTCGAGTGAACGTTATGTGATGTGCATACCGTAAAGCCTAATTAAGTTTTGTGCGATTTTATTTCTATCTATACAGATAAAGTCAATCATCGTGAATAATCTTTTTAATAGTTCTCTATAAATACAATTTTGACACGTGTATTATCATTTGTTCTGTAATCTTCAGAGTAGACGTGCAAAATGCCGCCGAACGTTGTTGAACCAACTTTCTCTGCCGAGCCTGAAATTGGTGTTGCAAGTAAAAGCCAGATTTCAGCAAAGCCTCAAGAAGGAATTAATTATAATTTGTACATATTTAGTACTACGTTAAATCTTATAGCTCATATATTGATTGGTGTTGTCGTGGGTATTGCGGTGTTGTTTTCATTGAGGAATGGTTTCCCTATGGGAGCGACATCTATGCATGTTATTCTGTGCGTTATTGGGGTAAGTCAATAAATACTTTTTCTTCTACTTCAATAGAAAATTTAATAATAAATATAGCCTATGTTACTCAGTGATAATGTAGCTTTCATATGGCAAAATGTTTTTTGAAATCAGTCCAGTAGTTTTGGAGTTTATTCGTTACATACTAAAATGTAAATCTTTTCTCTTTATTATACTAGTATCATTTGCAATTGTGAATTAAAAAAAAATACTGAAATTAGAATCCCGGTCCATCTTGATATAGTTCTAGCTAAGTATTACGTTTAAAGTAATTTTATAAATGTGGTATTTCAATAGACTTTTTTTTTATTTTACCATAGTTTAAAATTAGTTAACTAGTGATAAAAATAACTTCCAATTCACGTACGACGGGTACACTCACTAACAAAAGTATTTTCAAAAATATATGCACTTTGTCAATTAAATAACATAAAATTGATTCTGTAATAACCTTTTAACCCGGAAAACAATGATTACGATATACATAATGCGAAACTGATAATAGGGATTTCCCTTATTCTCCATACAAATAGGAATTATCTTAACTATATTTCCTTATATTTTAGCACCAACTACTTATGGCGGAATCTATACTTAGTCTATATTCTGAGAACGGTTGGTCTACAAAACTGAGACTGGTCGACAAACGTCGTGCACATTGGATTCTACAAATTCTGGGCTCGGGAATAGCTCTGGCTGGCAATTTTATCAAAATTATCGACAAAAATGTCCACTGGAATACATACCATGGACAATTCGGTAAGTAAGGCAAATTAACACACACGATATATTTAGTATACACTGCTGTCTTTGGTAGAGAGAACAGTACAAACAGAGCATGATAAAAATTAATGAAATCATACTAATCATACTATCATACTAATCATACTAATATTATAAATGCGAAAGTTTAGATGGATGGATGGATGGATGGATGTTTGTTAGAGTTTGTAGCCTAAACGGCTGAACAGATTTCGATGAAATTTGGTATAGATGTAGAGAATGGTCTGGAAGAACACATAGGCTACTCACTTTCTTTTATTTTAATTCCACGCGGACGGAGTCGCGGGCGAAAGCTAGTAATTCATAAATTTTATCCCGATTCTGTAATTTTATTGTCACAAAATTGGCAAGTTAACACCCATTATTTTTATATTATCATCGGCTATTTATTTATCTTTGATAACAAACCGTTAACATTTATAATTATTAACAAAATTTAAAAATTATACACATTTTTATCTCCGATAACAATTTTGTTATCAAATTACTCTACTAACTCATTTCCTTTGCGGATATTTACTCCATATTTAAAAGTCTTTGCGGTTAATAAATACTCTCTCTTTCAGCGTTGGTGGCAATTGTCTTCACCGTCGCCAGTTTAGTCAACGGTTTGACGTCATTATACGCATACGAGTGGCGTAGACTATTCAACGGCACGATCTCCAAGCTGACGCACATTTGCTTCGGGATCGTTGCATTCGCGGCTTCCAGCATTAGTCTCTGCTATGGATTTGATAAATTCTTCTTCAGAATTTGGGCAACACATCCCTTCACTGATACACTGATTGCCTTCACCGGCATCTTCACTTTTATAGTTATTATCAACCCTTTTATTACATTCTACTCAAAAGCGATGAATGCTATAAGGAATTAAGTTTCAAAGATTTAAGGCGAAGTTTTATCATTGTATTACTAAAATAATTTTATATATTGCTTCACACACTTAAAATGATTTTGTTTAATTGTAAAACATTCATTTACTTCACCTGAAAGAACAATGTTTCTATCTACAAATATAATGGAGCATTTTCTCGTTGCTTTTGTTTTATGATAGCGCCATCTAGTTAAAAATTAAGAAACATTGTTTATTAAATTAAAACTACACGGTTCTTTCTATAAAAATGTACCAGATAACTAATAGAATCTCACCATCATTCATTATTACTTCCAGAATGACAGTAAAACCAAAATTTGGTCTGAACGTGTAAAATAAAAATGTGAATTAAAGAGAGAAAATATCCAGCGTATGTTATCCGTCAAAAGTAATCCGTGATCGAATAGCTTTTGATTTTATAACTCGTGTTTGATATCATTTGATAATATTAATACCAATTTTTATCGGCTGTCACGCAAAAATGTCGCATAGTTGACGAATTTCTACAATATTTTAGTGTCGAAAATTACTTCGAGAATAAACTGCATTACAATATTTAGCGCGATAATATATGGTGCTTTAAAATATCGTGTACTTGACCTTATTTTCAGTTTCGTAAATGTAAGAAAAAAACAAGTGAAGTTATCTTGTACTACTCATTTAACTTTGATTGTAAACATTTCCAAATGTATATTAAACATTTATTAAGAAAAAATGTTTTGTTTTATTTTGAATTTGTTTTTAAAGTATAAGGTGGAAAAGGAACAGGCGGCCACCTTAACTAACGGAAGGTTCACACAAAAAGAGGATGTTTCCCCTTCCTATGGGTCCCTCAGTCATCCCACTTCCCTTCTCATCCTTGCTTAATAAACAAGCATAAGGATATCTGACCTTTGGCATGACAAACTCAATCATACAGCCCACTAGTGCCAAGATGGCGTCAACCTGCCACCATCTTGGCTAGCATCTTGTTTGTTTTGATTAATAGCGACGCACGTGGTAAGAAACAATATTCCATTGATATCGTTGTGTGTGTTAGGCCTTATTTTAACTATCATATGTGTAGGAATACAATTTTTGTTCCCCTGATTGTAAAATTCTGTTCTAATACAGGCACAGAAACTATTCACTTCACTTTTTTAGCGTTTACTTTGCATAAATTACTTTGTTTTAAAATTGCTTCGTTTTCTAAGTACTGTTAACGTTAGATTCCTCTTTTAAATCGGGACCTTTTTTTGAACTCGTAATTATTACGATTTTTACCTTCCTATATTTAATCCTTAAGCCAGTCAATAAAATTATTGAGATTAGCATATCAAAACTCAATCTTATTTTATAACTGATATAATATCAATTTGTACTTTATTGTGTAATTCTTAAAATGTCTGGAATTTTTAATCAACAGACATTGATAACATTTTTCGCAGTTTTTTAATGAATGTAGAACTCTAACAAAAATTTATTATCGCCGCATTCTTTCAATCGATACTGATAAAGTCACTCACACACTATCTGCTTCGTCAACTATATATTCATCATATATTTTCCAGTTACACAGTTAAGCAGTAACGTTTGCAGTTCAAACATTTAAAATGGCGCCTAATACAGTCGAAACAAATTTCACTTCTGACCCAGAAAGGGTGACGAGAGAAAATAAAAATCAAAACTTACCGGGACAAGAAGTCAATTACAATTTGTATATTTTTCAATCTACTTTGAATTTGTTAGCTAACATTTTAATTGGCACAGTAGTTGGTATTTCCTTGTTATTTGCGTTACGGAATGGTTTACCTTTGGGAGCGACTTCGTTACATATTGTTCTTTGTGTTATTGGGGTAAGTTGTTTCTTAATATTTCTTAACCTTTGATATAACATTCATATTCCAATTAAACCGTAAACGATTTTTTTTTACAAAAATGTTTGGATATATTAAATGTGATTGCGTCACGGAATAGGCAGAAACAACATTTCTAAAATCTAAGGGACAAAAAATAAAAAAACAAAGATAATTTGTAAATTGTTTATTTTAATATTCATGTACCATATTTTTTTCAGTACCAACTGCTTATGGCGCAATCAATTCTTAGTCTATCTGGCAACGGTTGGTCTTCAAAGCTGAGGCTTGTGGACAAACGCCGTGCACACTGGATCTTACAAATCCTAGGCTCCGGACTCGCTTTAGCCGGGTCCTTTATTAAAATAATCGACAAAACAGTACATTGGAACACTTATCATGGACAATTCGGTAAGGATTTACGCTGCTTGAAGTTATCCAAAATTGATTTCCTTATGTTCTTTTGTCTCTTTTAAAATCAGTTTTCTCTACTTCGGTTCAATCTTTGTTGACACACAATATTGTCATTTGCATGTACGTTTTCTTTAAATAATAGTATTGCATCATTAATTTAAATCCATTTGTCTTTTTTATTAATCTGTGTCTTCTATTGTTTTTAATATGTTTTATATTTCTTTTTCAGCCTTGGTAGCAATGGTATTCACAGTGGCCTGTCTTTTGAATGGTCTTACGTCATTATACGCTTTCGAATGGCGGAGAATTTTCAACGGATCCATTTCAAAACTGACTCACATATGTTTCGGAATCGTAGCATTCGGGGCTGCATGCATCAGTCTCTGCTACGGTTTCGATAAGCAATTCTTCAGAAATTGGGCGTCGGAAGATTTTACAAATGCTCTAATAGCATTTACTGGAATCTTCGGTTTTATAATTTTGACAAATCCATTTATAACATTTTTCAGAAAAGCAATAACAGTCGTTCAAAAATAAAATATTTCTTTTAGATTATTAAGTTACATTAGCAATTCCTCTTAGATAAAGATTCTTCATATTTTTATTCATGTTTTTTCGCTTTTTTTTGTTTTTTTATTGTACAAAATTTTTGAACTACCAATAAACTAAAGGAATCTCAAATTCATGTATCAATTATAATTATTGGATAACGATTGTATATTACTTACATGGAATACATCTAAATTTTATAACATTTTTAACATACTTCATATTAAATCTATTTATTTAAGGAAATAATGTACCATTAAATATACATTATACACTTATGTTCAATGTTTACTTTCATTTTATCTAGGTTATAACCTATAAACTGTGCCCTCTATTATAGATTTGTATAATAAGATAACTAAGAAATCCAATTATTTACATCATACTAATCATACTAATATTATAAATGCGAAAGTTTAGATGGATGTTTGTTAGAGGTTGTAGACTAAACGGCTGAACGGATCTCGATGAAATTTGGCATAGACGTAGAGGATACTCTAATTCCACGCGGACGGAGTCGCGGGCGACAGCTAGTACTTTATAAGTAAGAAATGCAATCATTTACATACTTATTACGACTTATATAAAAATTGTAACAATATGAAAATAAAAAATAAGCGACAAAATTCAAATCAAGATATTCTCTATTGTCAGAATGAATTTAAATAAGTAGAAATCCACTTTCTGTTAACAAACCTTAATTTTAAAAACATTCAAAAATTTTCTTATAAAAGTTTTCCCCGGTCTTATTACTATAATTGCAGTATAAATACAGGTTATGCAAATCATAACTATTGCCACATCTAGAGAGGCCCATTTTTTAAATGAATTCTTATAATAACCAAAACATAAGCATACTGATGATATCACAAAAGCAGCAGTTCCGCATAACACGTGATTCATTTTCGCAATCTTAATTGTATTTCTTCGTCCATTTGAAAAGAACGAGATTGTTCCATTGATAAAACTGATACTGGTAAAAATTAACGCCGCTAACGCTGAAACAATAATCTTACTGATATTATAAATGCGATAGTTTAGAAGGATGGATGTTTGTTAGAGTTTGTAGGCTAAACGGCTGAACGGATCTCGATTAAATTTGGCATGGACGTAGAGGATAGTCTGGAGGAACACATAGGCTACTTTTTTAATTCCACGCGGACGGAGTCGCGGCGACAGCTAGTCCTCAATATAATATAATTCTTTAGCTCACGAATTCGTCCGCACGGTATTAAAAAATAATAATAAATATATCCTTATATTACTCAATGATAAAGCTTTCTAATGGTAAACGAACTTTTTAAATTGGCCCAGTAGTTTTTGAGTTTATGAATTCCATACAAAAATACAAATCTTTCTTGTTTATTTTAGTATAGATATACTAATTAACACTTCTCATCTTTAATTATTGGGTTCAATTATTTAATTAACAAAAATGTACAATGACATTATATTATCTAATCTGCTGACAACAAAATTAAGGTAAAAGTCCAAAGGAAGTGTACAAACTACGGATTATGGCAACACTTATCTCGCTAATTCATAAATAGGATAATCAGCACAAGTCGAGTGTACAACCACAAAGTGTACTACAATAATTTCGTTATTTCTGGTAATTTTAGAAGTTAAATTGATTGAAAATATAACTTAATTAATCTTACCAAGTTTTCCATGAATTGATGTAAAGTTAACGGATTTCTCCATCATCATGATTATAGACCCAGCTATAGCCAACACTGAGCCAATTATTTGTAGAGCTACATGCAGACGCATTCTGTATAGAGCTGGCAATTGATAAGTCCACGCATTGTTTTCGTTTAGTGTAAGAATTGCATGTGACATTAGCAATTGGTACTGTAAGGAAAGATTAGTTTAGTTTACTTTTTTTTTATATAATATAAGGTGGCAAACGAGCAAGCGGCCACCTGAATCCGCCAAAATGGCGAAGTGACCGCAGCCCATGGACATTCGCAATTGCAGACGCGTTGCCTACTCTTAATCGACGGAGGATGAAACACACATAAAGAGGATTTCCCCTTGCTATGCGTCTCCACCAGGTCAATTCCACGTTCCCATCCCATCCTTTTCTTATGAAAAGGGACTAAAGTTGGGCCTTTTACTTGTACTTATTATGTTGTTTGTAACACTCGTATCTTAACATCAGAAAATCATTTTTTTTTTTTTTTTAAACGTAAATAAACCAGCGCTTGACTTCGACTCCACCTAAGTTAAGTGAAGACGCTGCCGACGTTTACTTAAACGCCATAATAATAGTCTAGTGAAATCGAACAAATTTTAAGAATGAATACAAGTGTTAGCGTACGTTCGCACGGGCAGACTTTGTACGCCGCGGTAAAATTCAAGGTCAGCAGACTTTTTACGCCCACGCGATAGGTGTTCGTACGAGCGTAAAAAATCCACTCTTGTATCGTATCTCGTGTCAGTAAGACGTGTAAATTGTTTCAATCCGAAGTCACGTAGTTAGAGAGCAAACTAAAAGTAGACAGTACATTTTCTTTAAAACTAACATTTACTAATGTTTAAAAAAAAGGTTTTTTCTACACGCACTAACAAAGCTCTCATACAATGTTTTATTTTTATTTTCACCCGAATATTGATAAAAATTGATAGTAGCGGCTCGTGGCTCGTGGTCCTGGAACTAGTGGTGCGCGATTTAAATTGTAGGAAATCAAACCAACTATTTTTCTTTTGATTTTACACAAAGACATTTAAGAAATATATAAGACTAGGCATGTTTTCATCGGTACTTTCTCTAGAAGGTACTATGTAAATCAGTTGTCAAATTTAATATGCCGCCTCGTAACCTTGTATTGATATCTAATAAAACATTTTACAAAATTATAAGCTCCATCTTTTATTGTAAAATAAACAGTATCACAGAATAAAATAACAAATAAATTAAATTACATATAAATATGATTTAGTGACACTTACTGGCAATTAATTTAAATATAGTTAATTATATTGAGACGTGGTTATGGGGATCTATCAATAGACAACGGTAATGAGATTATGTAAAAAAATGTTGCAAGTGAAGTGTAAACTATGCCTACTCTATATATATTTTTAATCTCTTTGATTTTATACCACCAATCCCTAAAAAAAATTCAAGTTAATTGCCAAACTAATCATCCTTATTTAGACAAACTATAAGATAAACTTTATTTTTATTTGCAAAGGGCAATTTAGGTACTTAATTTAGTTATGTATGTTAAAATATTAAAATCTTTGTCGAGTTAATTTCATGAAAGCGATGGTTCCAGTTGGATAAATCATGTTACAGCTAGGGGTTTGGTTGCTTAAATTTGAAACAAATATGTAATAAAACAACTGTTAGCAAAATTATTTCAAGTCACTGTATTTATTTATTTTAAAACATATACAATTCGTGTTTTTAATTTAATAACATATGAAAAGTACACAAAATACACCGCAATGACGTCACGCTATCACCATGACATTCATTGGTTACGTAAGGAATATAAGGCAGAGTCCGTGATAAATATCCAAATAACAGTGAGAGAATTATTATCAGGGTCCAAAAACACACCAAGATAATAGAAAAGAGGAAAATACGATCAGAAAATTTCTGACATTTTGGTTTCATTTACATTATTTATTTATTTAATTTTGACATGTGACATTATCATGTCAAAGCAGTAAAGAGTATGGTAGCTATTTATAGTTTGTCTAAATAAGATGGATTGGTTTGACAATTCATTTGAAATTTAGTAGGGATGGGTTGTGTAAAATCAGTTTTATCGATTGTCGATTTTTATTCTTATAGAAGTTGAAATCGATAGATTCATAGTTATAACTTGAGAATTAAAAAAATCTGTTTTCTCAAATTAATAATGACCTGCAGAACTATTACAAATAATGAGAGTAAATAAATATTTATTACTACTACAGCCGTACGTAATCGAAATGGATTTCGCTATTATTACTGTCATCGCTAAATTCTCTACACAATAATCAATACTAGAATTGTCCACTAAATTAGTTAATAAGAAAATAATAATTTTAGTTAAGTTCGATAAATTTTATTTAAACCGAATATCGATAGTTCATAATTGTTTGCTATGCATGTTTGTTTCGTCACTACGATACCTGTCTATTAAGTACGGTATTTTCCTTTATACAAATTTAATTCGATACTTCATATGCGTCAATTATCAAACTAATCTATCTTATTTAGATAAACTATAACTGACCGGCTCAAAAGTTCAGTCGCCCTCTCCACTCCACGAGATTGCGCCACTGTCTATAGGACATTTTTATTCAATGATATAGTTTGCCCTTGTCGGAGTGACAATATCATCCTTGTCAGTCTATAGTTTAATGATCGAAATATTAACGAAATTCCTAAAAGATAATTTTTATTGTAGCTGTGCATTATAAGTTCTGCTGCCACATATTTTTCTGTCCCGTTAAATAAAATCCTAACTCCCATACAACAATTACTGATTGTCATAGAACGTCTGCCAAAGTTATAATAAGCTCCTTTTGTTAATTCGTATAAAATGAAAAGTATTATAATATAAAAATCGTTTCGTATTGAATGTATTTATTGCGTTAATTACTAGGACAAGAAATCAATGTGTCCGAAAGTCCGTGTATGTTATGGATAATCTCCGAAACTACTGCACCGGATGTAACAGGACTTTAAATGCAATGTTATAGGTAGCGTAGTCTTTATAACATGGTATATTCAATCCAATAACATAATTAGTAAATCTTATTGGTGATCATCTTTTACCCCCCGCTATACTTAGAACTTTGGGATCTACAACCCACGACAGAGCTATGATAGTACAATATGTACACTTGTTAAAAGTTTGCGATCCCTAGCACTAGTTAATATGTTTTTCAAATGTAACTTATCAAGTATAACATATTATTGCTTTACTTTAAGAAAAAAATGTGGTTTAATTTCCTATAAGACATTACATACATTTTTTACATGTAAAGATATGTTACAAAACAGATCAATTTTTATAGCTAGTGATCGCAAACTTGTTTTGATCGGTGTAAACACAAAACAAACATGTTCGACAGCCAAACGCGGCGTATTTTTATTAAAATGGACCAATAAAATTTATCGCGGCGTACCAAGATACGCCAAGTCGAAAAACGCCTCCGTATGAACGGCTTCATAGAATCCCATACGTTCCATTTTGACACATTATTTATCGCCCAGCGTTTTCACGTCCGTGCGAACGGCTGACAGCGCGTTGAGCGTTAAAACAATTACACTAGGCTCCAAAAATATTTGTCCATCTACATTTTGACTACATTCCCAAAAAAAAATCATTTTATAAAGACAATTTATTATGTTTCCTAGTTTGTATGATGTTCATTTTTGAAGCTGCAATTTTGGTTTAATTTAGCTATTGTGAAATTAAAACAAGTAAAATATAGAATAACTACTAAAAATATTTCTACAGTAGTTATCTAATGTCATTTGACTAGAAAACACGCATTATATATAGTGCTTAAAGTCTACCGATATTTTTTCATTCTCAGATTTTTTTTAAATGTTTATTATTGGATGGTCTAAATAATTTTGGAAAGTAGTGTAGCGTAACGCGTGATTTCTCATACGCTCGTGCGAACACTTGTATGAAGTTCCATATGTTGCATTTATTTTTACGCTAACGCCCAATGCCCAAAATGGAGCAGTGCGCGTAGAGAAATACGCCAAGTCGAAAAACGCCTCCGTATGAACGGCTTCATACAATCCCATACGTTCCATTTTGACACATTATTTATCGCCCAGCGTTTTCACGTCCGTGCGAACGGCTGACAGCGCGTTGAGCGTTAAAACAATTACACTAGGCTCCAAAAATATTTGTCCATCTACATTTTGACTACATTCCCAAAAAAAAATCATTTTATAAAGACAATTTATTATGTTTCCTAGTTTGTATGATGTTCATTTTTGAAGCTGCAATTTTGGTTTAATTTAGCTATTGTGAAATTAAAACAAGTAAAATATAGAATAACTACTAAAAATATTTCTACAGTAGTTATCTAATGTCATTTGACTAGAAAACACGCATTATATATAGTGCTTAAAGTCTACCGATATTTTTTCATTCTCAGATTTTTTTTAAATGTTTATTATTGGATGGTCTAAATAATTTTGGAAAGTAGTGTAGCGTAACGCGTGATTTCTCATACGCTCGTGCGAACACTTGTATGAAGTTCCATATGTTGCATTTATTTTTACGCTAACGCCCAATGCCCAAAATGGAGCAGTGCGCGTAGAGAAATACGCCAAGTCGAAAAACGCCTCCGTATGAACGGCTTCATACAATCCCATACGTTCCATTTTGACACATTATTTATCGCCCAGCGTTTTCACGTCCGTGCGAACACTCGCTTAATCCTATCTGATCTTATCTCATATACATGAAATATCTGATAAGGCTATGCTTATGTCATCCAGCCAAAACTGCATTTATTTTTCGCAAGCCGAATGATTTATTGAATTGATAACAGTATCAATGATAGCTGTCGATAAAAACCCAGGAAGATAGTCTTACTACCAAAAGTGGTGCCATCTCGTTTTAACTTAAAGGATGATAATATTGTGAAATGACTTTATTACAACTAGATGGCGTTACTTTATCGTAAATCATCTGTGCAAAAATACTGTGATGTAAAAATAAACTTTAATAATCATAAATTAGTTATTTAAACTAGTCTTTATAAATAAAATAGTGCATTATTCAAACCTTTTTCTTGTAAATATTTTGTGAACAAAAAAAAAAGGAAAACGTGTACGAGGTCTATAACACAACATATTGTTATGATTTCTTTAAAAAAAATTGACACTTACCCCAATAACACATAATCCAACATGTAATTGAAAAGCACTTATTGGAGTTGATTTAAATGCAAACCATAAAGCCACAAATGCGTTAGCGCCGATCAGCATATGAGCCACAGAGTTTAAACACCCACGAATTGTCAACCATACAGTCCTTGCACGATTATTATCAGTTCCACCGACACTTTGATCTTCATTTTGAACTTCTGAGTTTAAAAGGCTATCCCTCTCCATATTATTCACAATATTATTTGCACTTCACACAAAATAAAAAGCAAATGAATCGTTTCATCTTACGATACAAGGAAAATAGTTATGACTAACATTTATCCAATATAATACCGTCAATGAAATTTAAAACCATTCTCCTTGGTCCTAGAGTTTCTTATTGATGTTTAAAGAAAAAAATCTTATGATTTCCTGCAACTACTCAAGGATCCAACTGTGACTAATCAGTATCAATACACTGTTTATATTGCAACACGTAAGACAAATCAAAATACAAATTTGTTCTTTTGCTATCTCTAGTAGTCGACAAGAAATTTATAACGCTACGCAGATAAGGTTTCTCACGTATTCTTGATAAGTATTATTTGTAGAGCTTGACCTAGCATCTGATAACATTTAATCATGATTTAGTTTTAATTGCAATAGGTCGAATAACTATATTTTTAATCTTTTAATAATTGTAACGACTGTGCACGAATTTGTTTATAAAATTGATTTAATAAAGGTAATTCTTGAATTATTAATTTTACATCTATACTATTATTATATAATAAAGCGTAAACACACACTCCTTTGTTGCTAAGATGTCAGCAATTATAACATATTTTTGAATAATTCTTTTTTTAATAAAAAGCCCTACACTTACGTCACGCTTTAGCTTATATATTTTCACGCCATTAAACTTAGCGGGTAAATATTTTGGATAAAATCCTAATGTGGGAAAGAGACCATAAGTTGCTGCCAACATCAAGGAAGCAAGATTGCCATGGATTGTCATCATGTCATGTCATTTTGAAATTTGCAATTGATAAATGGACAAATGTAAACGATAAAATAAAATCTTCTCAAAAAAACAATACACTAAAAAGTAACGAAATAATTTCTTGAAAATAGTAAACCTCCCTTATTGTAGCTGTTATGTCTATATTGTACAATTATTATCACTTTGATGTCGGTGTCAGCCGAGGTATATGCAGTGATATTTCTACGTAAGGTTTTCTACATTTTTACCATAACAATTGACAATTGAAAGTATAGTAACGTTTTTTAGTGAATCTAGACATCGCAGTATGATAATCACTAGCTTTTCAAACAAATAATGAGTTATCTAAATCGATTATCTAAGAAATTAAGTAAACAACTAATACATCGTTGCGATCATTCACTCATAATTCGGTGCGGCCGCGCGCCGCTGTTGCCCGTGAGTTTTAATATTTTGATAATTCTTTTTTTTAATAAAAAGCCCGACAATTACGTCACGCTTTAGGTTATTTCACGCCATTAAACTTAGCGGGTAAATATTTTGGATAAAATCCTAATGTGGGAAAGAGACCATAAGTTGCTGCCAACATCAAGGAAGCAAGATTGCCATGGATTGTCATCATGTCATGTCATTTTGAAATTTGCAATTGATAAATGGACAAATGTAAACGATAAAATAAAATCTTCTCAAAAAAACAATACACTAAAAAGTAACGAAATAATTTCTTGAAAATAGTAAACCTCCCTTATTGTAGCTGTTATGTCTATATTGTACAATTATTATCACTTTGATGTCGGTGTCAGCCGAGGTATATGCAGTGATATTTCTACGTAAGGTTTTCTACATTTTTACCATAACAATTGACAATTGAAAGTATAGTAACGTTTTTAGTAATGACTGACACCGACTTCAAAGTAATAATAATTGTACAATATAGACATAACAGCTACAATAAGGGAGGTTTACTATTTTCAAGAAATTATTTCGTTACTTTTTAGTGTACTGTTTTTTTTGAGAAGATTTTGTTTTTAGTGTATTTTGTTTGGAAGTCGGTTTTGTTTTTTATTAAAAAGTTTATTTATTTCTCGATTTTTAGTGAATCTAGACATCGCAGTATGATAATCACTAGCTTTCAAACAAATAATGAGTTATCTAAATCGATTATCTAAGAAATTAAGTAAAGAACTAATACATCGTTGCGATCATTCACTCATAATTCGGTGCGGCCGCGCGCCGCTGTTGCCCGTGAGTTTTAATATTTTGATAACTTCTAGAATCTTGCACAGAATTACATACTGTAAAAGGCAATTACGATCTACATATAATACTCTATCGTGAAAACATATTTATTTGGATAAGGATCCATACCGAACACGAGTAATAGCGTCGAAAGTGGGGTATAGATTTTAATCGAAATTTTAATGAAAAAAGTGGTTATTGTGCGACAACCTTAATAGATAGATATATGCTATCGCGGACTTTTATTTAGCAAATTTAAAGGGCTACAATTCTTCCATACATAATTTTTGTGTAAGTCTTATAGTTTAGGCTACGGAAGCATAGAAAGCAAAAAAGACACCAAATTTCGTCACGCAATTTTGAGCTAAACTATTTAACTACGCCGTAGTCTTTGACTCCAAAAATCAAACAAAAAAATGGGACCCACCTGCAAGCACTACCTCTCGGATAAAAAAAGAATTTTCAAAATCGGTCTACCAGGGGCGGAGTTAAGCCGTAACACACATAAAAAAAAAAAATAAAAAAAAAAAATATATGGACGAATTGAGTACCTCCTTCTTTTGGGAAGTCGGTCAAAAATAAAGTTTTTATAATAACCTGCGGATGAAGCCGCATGGGGACAGCCAGTAATAGATATGTACATCATAAACTTGTTTACAGTATTACTGACATAAATGAAAGAAAATACATTTAAAACCATGTAATTAATATTTAAATAGACTTCTAAATGAGACCAAAGTGATAACAGTAGTGTAAACACAACAGAAAGTGATTAAGAAAGAAATAACACTAGACCCAGGTACCCAATCTTCAATGCAAGGTCTGTATAAACCGGATGTAAAACAAAGAGACGAAGCTATAAAACCCAATATTCCGGTAAGGATGTGAACGTACTTTATGAAAATGACAAATATTCCTTGGCCATTCGCACATAACCCTGTCAAACAGCTTAGGAAAATTAAACAACCCGCAGAATGCCCTGAAACCAAAAAAATAGATTATAGCGAAATTTACAGTAATGATTCTTCGAATTTAAGACAGACAGTTAAACTAATCCACCCGAACATTATGAATTCTGAGACTTCTATGTATTCCAGTAATAAAATAATGATAACGTATCAAAACTATACAAATTTGTCATTGTAAAATACAATACAAAATAACGTACCACATGTAGCATGTGTAGTCAATTCTGCGCCTCTATCCGCAAGTATTGTTATAGAACCAAATGTAACACAGAAAATACCGAATGCACCCAAAAATACATGTTCAAATTTTTTATCTCCTCTATTCATAGTAACTGTTGATCCATTGTAGTTGTTCAGACTTAACATTGCGATCGGAATACATAGTTGGAACTGTAAAGTAATGATTTCATAACATAGACAAGACTAATAATACCAGCTACTATAAAAAAATGTACATGATCACAAATTCAGCTAACGTTAAAAGCACCATGGATAAGACTTCAATCTTTCGTACACAAGATGAAAATAATGGAACCATCTTTTTTCAAACGGGATCAAACAAAACGAACTAGTGTAGAAAAAAACTAAAGAATGAATTTCTATGCACAACTCAGAATACAATTTATCCCACGTTGAGGTCTTTAGATCAAAGTTATCTAAATGAATACGAAATTCCCGTAGGTTTACTGTATTACATAATAAGAAATAATACAAACCCCAACCATACATAAAAATATATGCAATGTAGTTAATATATTGGACTTAAAACTCAATGCGTAAAACAATATCATCACATTGTTTATTCCAATGAACATTTGTGATAATGCAATAAACGCTGCTGTCCATCTTTTAAGCAGATATATTCCTTTAGGAGATTCAACAAGAATAATTTTCACTTTTCCAACAAACTCACGAATGCGATCTTGCGAACTCTTATATTCAACATTGCCTTGACTAATATTTGGTGGAGTTTCCATTCTAAGTGTTAAAAAATAAAGAAGAAAGAGTAAAAAATTGTTTGATAAAATTTCTTGGCGCTGAAAGGAAAAGTGACATTGGATGTTTTCCAAATATTTACATCCACCAAAGAGTTTTTATTTACCTTCACAGATAGCAAGAACCTTTGGCAAGAACAGATAAACATATCAAACGAAATGTGTTGATACGATAAAATGAAGATTTGTATATGATCTTATATACCCTTTTTAGATAAAACCGTTGATATTTTGAGATAACAGGGTGTTCATAAATCCTCCTTTATGCAGGAAAAATAAATTTCCATAGGATTATAAATATATATAAAAGAATTAAATAGAATCGTACTATCATTTCACTGCCGGCACAAAATGAACAATAAATTAAATCTCTTATTAAAAAACCACACGATCACTACAACAAATTAATCTGAAGTTGCCAAAAAAGATAAATATACGTTTTTGTTCTTAAAGTTTCATTTATACGTCGACACATCCATTCTAGAAGTATCATTCAAAATTACTATGTATGGAGCAAGTCTTTATCATACTATTATAATATTATAAATGTGAAAGTTTAGATAGATGGATGGATGGATAGACGTTTGTTAGAGTTTAGAGCCTAAACGGCTGAACGGATTTCGATGAAATTTGGTATAGATGTAGAGAATAGTCTAGAAGAACACATAGGCTACTCACTTTCGTTTTTTTTAACTCCACGCGGACGGAGTCGTGGGCGAGAGTTAGTCTTCTATATAGCAATAGAATTAAAGAAATGGTCTATTTTCTTTAGCGATTTAATTATTAGCTTTAGCTGTAGCATTGTTAATTGAACACTAAATTTCTCTTACATTTGAACACAAAATTCTAATTTACACTTATTAAAATGGCAATCTAATAAATAACATAAACCGTACCATAAAGTACTAACTGAAGAAATTAATTCGATTCTTCGCAAAGCAATTATCTTTAGTCACGAAGTCTAGAGATTCATGGCGTTTATTACCAAATAAATCAAAACAGGTAGACACGTGAATTATCATATAGTCTATTTTTCAATGAACTATAAAAAAATATACCAAAGATCGAAAGAAGTAAACTATTTAGTATTCACAAAGAGTTAAAACCTTTGAATGTAAACGAGTTGGTCATCTTACTAATATTATAAATGTGAAAGTTTAGATAGATGGATGGATGGATAGATATTTGTTAGAGTTTATAGCCTTAACTGCTGAACGGATCTCGATGAAATTTGGCATAGATGTAGAGAATAGTCTGGAAGAACACATAGGCTACTCACTTTCGTTTTTTTTTAACTCCACGCGGACGGAGTCGTGGGCGACAGTTAGTCTTTTATATAGCAATAGAATTAAAGAAATGGTCTATTTTCTTTAGCGATTTAATTATTAGCTTTAGCTGTAGCATTGTTAAGTGAACACTAAATTTCTCTTACATTTGAACACAAAATTCTAATTTACACTTATTAAAATAGCAATCTAATAAATAACATAAACCGTACCATAAAGTACTAACTGAAGAAATTAATTCGATTCTTCGCAAAGCAATTATCTTTAGTCACGAAGTCTAGAGATTCATGGCGTTTATTACCAAATAAATCAAAACAGGTAGACACGTGAATTATCATACAGTCTATTATTCAATGAACGATAAAAAAATATACCAAAGATCGAAAGTAGTAAACTATTTAGTATTCACAAAGAGTTAAAACCTTTGAATGTAAACGAGTTGGTCATCTTACTAATATTATAAATGTGAAAGTTTAGATAGATGGATGGATGGATGGATGGATGGATGGATAGACGTTTGTTAGAGTTTGTAGCCTTAACTGCTGAACGGATCTCGATGAAATTTGGTATAGATGTAGAGGATAGTCTGGAAGAACACATAGGCTACTCACTTTCGTTTTTTTTAACTCCACGCGGACGGAGTCGTGGGCGACAGTTAGTCTTCTATATAGCAATAGAATTAAAGAAATGGTCTATTTTCTTTAGCGATTTAATTATTAGCTTTAGCTGTAGCATTGTTAATTGAACACTAAATTTCTCTTACATTTGAACACAAAATTCTAATTTACACTTATTAAAATGGCAATCTAATAAATAACATAAACCGTACCATAAAGTACTAACTGAAGAAATTAATTCGATTCTTCGCAAAGCAATTATCTTTAGTCACGAAGTCTAGAGATTCATGGCGTTTATTACCAAATAAATCAAAACAGGTAGACACGTGAATTATCATATAGTCTATTATTCAATTAACGATAAAAAAATATACCAAAGATCGAAAGAAGTAAACTATATAACATTCACAAAGAGTTAAAAACCTTTGAATGTAAACGAGTTGGACATCTTACTAATATTATAAATGCGAATGTTTGGATGGATGGATGTTTGTTAGAGTTTGTAGCCTTAACTGCTGAACGGATCTCGATGAAATTTGGTATAGATGTAGAGGATAGTCTGGAAGAACACATAGGCTACTCACTTTTGTTTTTTTTAATTCCACGCGGACGTAGTCGTGGGCGACAGTTAGTCTTCTATATAGCAATAGAATTAAAGAAATGGTCTATTTTCTTTAGCGATTTAATTATTAGCTTTAGCTGTAGCATTGTTAATTGAACACTAAATTTCTCTTACATTTGAACACAAAATTCTAATTTACACTTATTAAAATGGCAATCTAATAAATAACATAAACCGTACCATAAAGTACTAACTGAAGAAATTAATTCGATTCTTCGCAAAGCAATTATCTTTAGTCACGAAGTCTAGAGATTCATGGCGTTTATTACCAAATAAATCAAAACAGGTAGACACGTGAATTATCATATAGTCTATTATTCAATGAACGATAAAAAAATATACCAAAGATCGAAAGTAGTAAACTATTTAGTATTCACAAAGAGTTAAAACCTTTGAATGTAAACGAGTTGGACATCTTACTAATATTATAAATGCGAATGTTTGGATGGATGGATGGATGTTTGTTAGAGTTTGTAGCCTTAACTGCTGAACGGATCTCGATGAAATTTGGTATACGTGTAGGGGTTTGGTTTACAGTGGTAGAGCCCGCTTTAACATCTTCGCACGAATGGGTCGGCTCGACCGGTGAAATACCACGACCACACAGAAAACAGGTGTGAAGTGGAAGCAATTCCGCGTTTCGTCTGATGAGTGTGGTGCCGGAGGCCTAATTTTAGTCCCTTTCCCTTTCCACCCTTCTCTTAAGAGGAAATGGTGGGAAGGAAAAGTGGATTTGATGGTGGAGCAGACGCATAGGAAGGGGAAATGTCCTCTTTATGTGCGTCTCCTCCTCCGTCAATTAAGGGTAGGCAACGCATCTGCAATTGCGGATGTTTATGGGCAGCGGTGGCTTTGCATTTCGGTGGATTCAGGTGGCCGCTTGCTCGTTTGCCACCTTATATTATAAAAAAAAAAGGGGATAGTCTGTAAGAACACATAGGCTACTCACTTTTGTTTTTTATTCCACTCGGACGAAGTCGCGGGCGAAAGCTAGTTTGAACATAAAATACTCGAGCACAAAAACTCTTGTGTAAATTTGAATGCAATTTGTGCTCCGTTTATTTAGCAGAGGGGTTTAGATTTAGTGTGAAATCTGACTCGGGGTGGTGCGACAATAAACCACTGTCATTTGGACGGACATCGCGCAACTGCGGTAAATGTACGAGAGAGCAAAGTCGCAATAATCTACGATTCAGAGCACTGCCAGTTATTACTTTCAGCTTTTAAATCTAATTTCTCAAGTTTATGAATATTTAACACATTCATTATCGCTTGGACCATCGCGCACTGCGGTAAATGTACGAGAGAGCAAAGTCGCAATAATCTACGATTCAGAGCACTGCCAGTTATTACTTTCAGCTTTTAAATCTATGTCTCAAATTTATGAATTAACACATTCATTATCGCTTTGAATTTCAGAACAAACGATTTATAATTCGTTACCTTGTACGCATTTAATCAAAAAGTGTATACAAGAGTTAATTTAAATCAAAGATTTTTGGACAACATCATAAATGCGGTAACAGTTGAAATCTAAACTAGAATTAAATAATACGTTACCGTTCGTTCTTGCTTCAACAATTACTCTTTCCTTGTATCTGCTTTCTAAAATTTTGTTTATAAAATCATTCATGTTATATCAAATCCGACTAAAATATGCAATGCATATAAAATAAATGTACAGTATAAATCTATACTTATACGAGTTTAAGAAAGAGGAAAGATTTGTATTTTTGCATATATTAAAATAGCTCAAAAACTACTGGGCCTACTTTAAAAATTCTTCACCATTAAAAAGCTACGTTTGTAAGTATTATATGCTATATTTTTGACTATTTTTTACATGCAGACGAAGTCACAAGCAACAGCAAGTAATAAATAAATTGCTTAGTACATTTGCACACCTTGTGAATATAGCAGGAGCGCTAAGAATGTTTGTACAGCGCTGGCATGAATTCCTAAGGAGACAAATTACTCCGGTGCAGCACTGACCTACTTCTCTCCTCCCACTAGCGAATGCATTTTATTACCGACTCTTCGGAAAACTTCAAAAAATTTCATCGAAATTAATAGCTTTATCCACGAAAGGAATATTCAAGTTTTTGCTTGACATCTAAATTTATTAAAGATAAATAGCTTTCGTTAAAAATATATCTTCAAATTGCTAGCTTTCGCTTGCGACTCCGTCCGCGTGGAATTATAAAAAACAAAAGTGCCTATGTGTTCTTTCAGACTATCCTCTACGTCTATGCCAAATTCCATCGAGATCAGTTCAGCCGTTTAGGCGGCAAACTCTAATAAACATCCATCCATCCAACCCTCCATCTAAACTTTCGCATTTATAATATTAAGTAAGATTCTAATTAACAGCTCCTTTGGCGACATCGTTGATATAATTTAGTTAAAGATTAAATAGAATGTACGTTATTTGGAAAGGAACAAATAAAAGAGAAAAATGAAAACAATTACTCAGTTCAAATAAATTCGGGGGCGTGGGGTCGAAACGACCCCCTAAGGGACTGGAGTCGTGAACTTTGTGATTACGTCGCGGCTTTATAAGCCTGTTATGTTTTACGTCCCAAGTATTACGGTTTGTGGTATCTTTTAGCTTTGTAATATAGAAGTAATGCATACGAGATGACATTCGATGTGACTCGAAATTTTAGCGTAGATTCTCATTGACAAAGCCAATCGCACACGAAAGAAAAACAATTTTTGTCATATTTATTTTAAATTCATTGCTTTTGTAATAAATAAATAAAACGATTACAAATATATTTGTAAGTTACATTGAACTTAATGCATTCATTTCGGATACGATATTTTATGAAATAATGAAGAATTCTTTGCTCATACTTGAGATGAAGATCGAGGCCGAAAGTTCAAATTAACATTCTTAAAGTTGTTCGCGGCGCGGCGGGAAGATTAATGATCGACACCTGAAGCTGAACTTCGGCACTTTATCAATACGCATCCAAGGAGGGCCAAACATAATTAGAATAATAAAATAAAGAATTAAACCCTCATACCACTGGCAACTGAGTACTGAAGTACGTTGTTTAAATTTTTAACAATATAATTCACTAGCTTTAACCCGCGACTCCGTCCGCGTGGAATTATAAAAAACAAAAGTGCCTATGTGTTCTTTCAGACTATCCTCTACGTCTATGCCAAATTCCATCGAGATCAGTTCAGCCGTTTAGGCTACAAACTCTAACAAACATCCATCCATCCATCTATCTAAACTTTCGCATTTATAATATTAGTATGAAGTATGATTAAAACTAAATGAGATCAGAAAGTATACACACGATCTTTCTGCGCAGTTTTGTTTTCAGACCTACCTTTGTTGCGCAGATGGGTAGTTTCAAAATGGAGGACACACTACATTGTAACTGGGTCTGTGTTACAAAAGATATGCCCCGGGTGAGGATCGAACTCACGACCTTAAGATTATGAGACTTACGCGCTGCCTACTGCGCCACCTAGGCTATGTAATTTTACTAAACAATTAAATATATGTTTCGGGAACACTTAAGAAGTTATCCTCTCGGTTTAAAAAATATAAAGGTTTATCCGTTTAGAGTATTTTTGAAGCGAAGTTTATATTTCGTTCTCCTACATTTATATTAACTTCATAAAACAATAAAAGCGAGGGGAAACTCTCCCTTACATTTTACTACTTTACAGGAATAGGGCCATAATCCTTAATATATTTTAACGTTATCTACTCTTTGACATTCAGGTGCCTGTTTTCAAATAATTTGTAGAAAACATTTTCACGATACGTAAATTTTATTTTTAATATTCAACACCTTAGTACCTCACAATTAATATATTAAAGAAACAATGTAAAGTTTATCATTACATAATATTAAAGGAAGTTTTCGCTTTTCCCCTTTTCTTTCGCTTTAAATTTGGCCTTTTTACTACGAAAAGGCCCATAACACTCATATAATCACATCAACCAACCGTCAATATAAAAGTTGGCTGACTTTAAAAAAAAATAAACTAAAGTGAGGCAAATTAGTCTTTCTCGGGTAACACTAATTGGCTGAATATATCGAGAACATCACTAACTAGAAACATGAATACATGTTGCATAACGTAGAAACAGTGTTAACAACGTCCAGTTATAAAATTGCTTCAATGTATCACCAACAATTGCATCAATAAACTTTGCAGCTGCCATAGCGATAGTAATAAAAGTACAACGCTCCAATATAAATTGTACACCATGCTGCACAAAATTTATAGACTCGTAAATGCATCGCCAGTTTTTCAGTGTCTCCCGAATTTAGACGTATAATCAAGTTGAGGTTATATTAAACATTCACCTTATTTCATCTTCACAGTAACATTTTAAATCGTTTAATTGTTATAATTGCAGGACAAACAGATAAAACTAATAAAAAACAAATTATTTACTTACATGAAGTAATCTTGTTCGGCATCCGAAGAACATTATTGCGCGTTGATAAAAACAAAATCGAGTACATCAAAACACTAGTAATTTAACGATTCACTTGTTAAATAGTCAACTTTAACTATTAAACTACTAAACGACGACACAAACTGTATACTAAAAACAATCAAGTTTATATCCACACAAAATATAAAAGGTATTTCCACATTAATGTGACTACGCAATAAAACCGAAACAAAACAACCGAATTCCCGACTAAGAATTCCCATGAGAGTCATTTCAACACCTCTCTCGAAAAATTTCTTTCCCGTATCATTTTTCTCTAGTTTTATTTCCTTATTTACACGAACTAATAATACACAATAATCCTTATAAAGATTATCACGATTTTTTCGTATAAAATATTTAGAGAAAAGAAATTATATCAAAATATGCTATAGCTGTCAAAAGATGGCAGCACAATGCGCTTCTTCCAGAGTTCAGAGTTAGGTACATAATGTATGTTGCGGTAAATGTGATGTATTGAAAATTATCAATTAATTTTCGGTTATTATACCACGTGATTTAGTAAATATGAAAACCCTTTGTTTATTAATAATTCACTACTCTCGTAATAAATTAACGTTTTTTTCATAATTTCAACTACTAATAATGTTATACTTTGTATGTTTTTCAATACTGCGTTGACAAAGTCACAGGAAACGACTAGTAGACTAACACAAAGAAATCGTATGGATGAATTTTATTTGTTTTTGTTTTTTTATACAGTTTTAAAACTAGTTTTTCGACTCAATTTTTTTTTTTTAAAGTTAACCTAACCTATACAATTTGTTTTTTATTGTTTATTACATTTACTGGTACTAATGTTACATTATGAATAATCACCGGCAAATGTGTTGAATTTCTTACTTTTACCTATATTGTTGGTAACTAATGATGTCCGAAAATTTTGAATAATTTTCAATACATTTACCATAACATGTATATCATACTAAAATAATTTTGGATGTATGATTGTTACTACATTTCTCCAAGAAACTGATGTAGAAGAACACATAGGCTATTTACGTGGTTTTTTTTTTAAATTCCGCGCGAATGAAGTCACGGGCGATAACTCGTCATAGATTTATCATACGAAACGAAAAACTACCCTTAAGGTTGGGCAAAAAGGAAAGGCTTTTTATAAAATTCTATGAAGCGTTTTGTTTCAGTTAGCGCCAACAGGTCCTAACCCATTGTTATTTCATTTGCATTGTTATTTTCATTTAACTCACTGCTTATTCGCTATTATGCTTTTGTTATTTCTATTGTTTCATTCATATCGTAGTTTACTTTCGCACGGAACCTCAACTATACGGAATAGGTGAAAATTAGACCACCTATTAATAAGTTGCCAGTTTTAAAAAATACTAGTTGTTGCTCGCGACTTCGCCCGCGTGATATTAAAAAATATAGCCTATGTTACTCATAGACAAATTACCTTTCTAATGGTGAAAGAATTTTTGAAATCGGCTCAGTAGTTTTTACGTGAATCGAATACACACAAAAATCCAAAAATACAAATCTTTCCTCTTTATAATATTAGTATAGATATAGATCACTGCATTTTCAATATAAATGAACAAAGACAAATGTGAAATCGATTTTGTTTTATTTCCTAAAATCTCTCGTATCGACTTAGTAATACATAAGCATTTACCACGCATTTCACATTAACATATACAGGATTTTTTTATTAACTTTTCCCCTATTCTTTCACTGAGCTAGCAATAGCAAGGTAAGAGCAGTTCATTAATTTTATCCTGTGATACCGCGAATGCCGAGATCTTATTAATGTAACAGAGCGGGTGTGTCGTAAGCCGAATCAGCCAAAGAAACAAACAAAGGTGCAAAAGTCGTTTATTGGTTTTACATAACCAACGAGAATGGTCTGCGCGCGGACCCCAGGTTGGGAACCATACGCAGTTACAAAAAATGTTACATATTTACAATATCGGATAGCCGTCACAGTACAGCAAGCGGCTATCTGCCGGATTAGGCCGTCACTACCGCAAGCAACCTAATCTGGCTACACTACAGTGCAATTCTGAGTAAAATTAGTCACAAGACAGCAAGCTAATATACTCAGAATCGCGTCGTAGGAACTAACCGAGAAGACAATATTTGTTATCCCCTTTTGGTTTCTTCTCTTCTCCTCTTCTTCTCATTTGCGTAATGTATATTAAACGGCTTAACATAAGGCGCATGCAAAACAACATCGTGTTTGAAAATACAGGTGGCGCCATCTATTATTTGTACGTTAAACTACTGGTCTCCAGTGAATGTTTGTTACAATCTCCCCCTCAGTTTCTGAAGTCGTCCCGACGATGAAACTGGAAGATTCATCCTTCTGTTGACGTAGTCGTCTTCATCCTCCCCCTGGATTGGAACAGCTTCTGTGTTGGTCGCCAGATTGTAGTGACTGGTCGACTTCCTCCACGTTGATTACAATATGGATAACCGTCACAATCCAGCAAGCGGTTATCTACAGAATTAGGTCGTCACTGTCCGCAAGCAACCTAAGTTCAGTGTTACTACAAAATGTCAATTATGGATAACCGTCACAATCCAGCAAGCGGTTATCGACTGAATAAGGTCGTCACTGTCCCGCAAGCAACCTAAGTTCAGTGTTACTACAAAATGTCAATTATGGATAACCGTCACAATCCAGCAAGCGGTTATCTACTGAATTAGGTCGTCACTGTCCCGCAAGCAACCTAAATGCTGTGTCACTATACAATTATGGATAACCGTCACAATCCAGCAAGCGGTTATCTACTGAATTAGGTCGTCACTGTCCCGCAAGCAACCTAAATGCTGTGTCACTATACAATTATAGATAACCGTCACAATCCAGCAAGCGGTTATCTACTGAATTAGGTCGTCACTATCCCGCAAGCAACCTAAATGCTGTGTCACTATACAATTATAGATAACCGTCACAATCCAGCAAGTGGTTATCTACTGCATTAGGTCGTCACTATCCCGCAAGCAACCTAAATGCTGTGTCACTATACAATTATAGATAACCGTCACAATCCAGCAAGCGGTTATCTACTGAATTAGGTCGTCACTGTCCCGCAAGCAACCTAAATGCTGTGTCACTATACAATTATAGATAACCGTCACAATCCAGCAAGCGGTTATCTACAGAATTAGGTCGTCACTGTCCCGCAAGCAACCTAAATGCTGTGTCACTATACAATTATAGATAACCGTCACAATCCAGCAAGCGGTTATCTACTGAATTAGGTCGTCACTGTCCGCAAGCAACCTAAATTCAGTGTTACTACAAAATGTCAATTATGGATAACCGTCACAATCCAGCAAGCGGTTATCTACAGAATTAGGTCGTCACTGTCCCGCAAGCAACCTAAGTTCAGTGTTACTACACAATTATAGATAACCGTCACATCCAGCAAGCGGTCATCTACTGAATTAGGTCGTCACTGTCCCGCAAGCAACCTAAGTTCAGTGTTACTACAAAATGTCAATTATGGATAACCGTCACAATCCAGCAAGCGGTTATCTACTGCATTAGGTCGTCACTATCCCGCAAGCAACCTAAATGCTGTGTCACTACAAAAATGTCAATTATGGATAACCGTCACAATCCAGCAAGCGGTTATCTACTGCATTAGGTCGTCACTATCCCGCAAGCAACCTAAGTTCAGTTTTACTACAAAAATGTCAATTATGGATAACCGTCACAATCCAGCAAGCGGTTATCTACTGCATTAGGTCGTCACTGTCCCGCAAGCAACCTAAGTTCAGTGTTACTACAAAAATGTCAATTATGGATAACCGTCACAATCCAGCAAGCGGTTATCTACTGCATTAGGTCGTCACTGTCCCGCAAGCAACCTAAGTTCAGTGTTACTACAAAAATGTCAATTATGGATAACCGTCACAATCCAGCAAGCGGTTATCTACTGCATTAGGTCGTCACTGTCCCGCAAGCAACCTAAGTTCAGTGTTACTACAAAAATGTCAATTATGGATAACCGTCACAATCCAGCAAGCGGTTATCTACTGCATTAGGTCGTCACTATCCCGCAAGCAACCTAAGTTCAGTGTTACTACAAAAATGTCAATTATGGATAACCGTCACAATCCAGCAAGCGGTTATCTACTGCATTAGGTCGTCACTATCCCGCAAGCAACCTAAGTTCAGTGTTACTACAAAAATGTCAATTATGGATAACCGTCACAATCCAGCAAGCGGTTATCTACTGCATTAGGTCGTCACTATCCCGCAAGCAACCTAAGTTCAGTGTTACTACAAAAATGTCAATTATGGATAACCGTCACAATCCAGCAAGCGGTTATCTACTGCATTAGGTCGTCACTGTCCCGCAAGCAACCTAAGTTCAGTGTTACTACAAAAATGTCAATTATGGATAACCGTCACAATCCAGCAAGCGGTTATCTACTGCATTAGGTCGTCACTATCCCGCAAGCAACCTAAGTTCAGTGTTACTACAAAAATGTCAATTATGGATAACCGTCACAATCCAGCAAGCGGTTATCTACTGCATTAGGTCGTCACTGTCCCGCAAGCAACCTAAGTTCAGTGTTACTACAAAAATGTCAATTATGGATAACCGTCACAATCCAGCAAGCGGTTATCTACTGCATTAGGTCGTCACTATCCCGCAAGCAACCTAAGTTCAGTGTTACTACAAAAATGTCAATTATGGATAACCGTCACAATCCAGCAAGCGGTTATCTACTGCATTAGGTCGTCACTATCCCGCAAGCAACCTAAGTTCAGTGTTACTACAAAAATGTCAATTATGGATAACCGTCACAATCCAGCAAGCGGTTATCTACTGCATTAGGTCGTCACTATCCCGCAAGCAACCTAAGTTCAGTGTTACTACAAAAATGTCAATTATGGATAACCGTCACAATCCAGCAAGCGGTTATCTACTGCATTAGGTCGTCACTGTCCCGCAAGCAACCTAAGTTCAGTGTTACTACAAAAATGTCAATTATGGATAACCGTCACAATCCAGCAAGCGGTTATCTACTGCATTAGGTCGTCACTATCCCGCAAGCAACCTAAGTTCAGTGTTACTACAAAAATGTCAATTATGGATAACCGTCACAATCCAGCAAGCGGTTATCTACTGCATTAGGTCGTCACTGTCCCGCAAGCAACCTAAGTTCAGTGTTACTACAAAAATGTCAATTATGGATAACCGTCACAATCCAGCAAGCGGTTATCTACTGCATTAGGTCGTCACTATCCCGCAAGCAACCTAAGTTCAGTGTTACTACAAAAATGTCAATTATGGATAACCGTCACAATCCAGCAAGCGGTTATCTACTGCATTAGGTCGTCACTATCCCGCAAGCAACCTAAGTTCAGTGTTACTACAAAAATGTCAATTATGGATAACCGTCACAATCCAGCAAGCGGTTATCTACTGCATTAGGTCGTCACTGTCCCGCAAGCAACCTAAGTTCAGTGTTACTACAAAAATGTCAATTATGGATAACCGTCACAATCCAGCAAGCGGTTATCTACTGCATTAGGTCGTCACTGTCCCGCAAGCAACCTAAGTTCAGTGTTAACTTTATTCCTTTGATAAAATAGATTTAAGTCGTTGACCTAACTGAGATGTCTAGTATAATGAGCTTTATTATAAATCAACTAACGACTCGACCCCGCACGAGTTAAAATAATTTGTGTTCAATTACAGGATAAAAATAAAAACGAGTTACTAAATTCCATCAAGTTCGCTCTGATATTTTCGAAGTTTTGTCGATATCTCAAACATCGTTATATGAAATTTTAAATTGTAGGTTATGACTTTTTTATGTACATTTTTTTACATGTTTTTGTATATTTAAATTAATGTTTCTTGTGACCATTCCAGGTTAGGTCCGCATTCGAACCCACGGCTGCCTGTATCCCAAACCATTAGGCTATTAGCATTTCAGCTGGACTTTTTTATTTAATATTTGAGCCTGATTCGGTAATTGTGTTAGCTTTATCTAGTGTGTATTTGTGTGTAACATATCTATGCATGTGTGTGTAAATTGTATAATTTTCAAGCTTGTATACTCGTCATGCACAGCTTTGTACTCTCATTTGCACCCTTGTTCTGCTTTAATTATTGTGCGTATCATTTTGTATGTTAATGTTGCAATATGGTAAAAGGGAATTTTAAATAGTACAGCCGCATATATGAACGGAGTTATTACAATTAAGTATTCTCTGTACAAACTATTGCTCAGCTTAACAGGTACTTTTACAGTCAAAAATAATAGATTTTTATTATTCATTCTATTATTTTAATAAGGCAAAACATGTTTGTTATTAGTATTCAAAAAATCATTGCAGATTTAGACCTTTCTTATATTATTATTTAAATATATTACTTTGTTCTGAATATGTAGAAATACAACTAACAACACGTCAATCATTTTTATAACCTAAAAATTACAAGAACATTGTGAACCTCTAAATTCGATTTATAAATTTGAACCGATTGAGATTTAAACAATTTTGTAGTATTTCCCTCGATTTTCAACAATAGAATATTCAACGCAAAGTACAATGTAATAAATTTGATTGCACGTAAAACAGGACTGTTGTATTATATAGTTGCTAGCACTGGGAGGCGTCAAAAGCGGCGTGCGGTTAATATTTCACAGTGCCGACGCTAAGTCGACTGAGATTTATGAGACGGCAATAGTCGGTGTTGAACAATTAATAAGCCCGCGGATGCAGGATTCCATTTAAAGCAAAAGCCTATCTTATATCAACACTCGGTATCGGAAAATATTACTTCAATATCAACGAAGGATAATAAATAAGTTTGTAATAAGATTTCTACTAGTTATAGGTTTTTTGAATGAAGATGACTTTACGATCGAATTTGTATTATACATATAATATTGTTAGCGTTTAATGATTCTATGTATATGTTTCAATGTGTCATCTTATATTTAAAAATGTCCTAAGATTTGTTTAGTTGTACATATTTTGAATGATTACTGATTCACTGATATCCTAAGGTTACCTTACAAATGTAGTCGCCCTCATTTCCGGTGTAGTAAAAATGTAAGGGTATTGTAGAAAAACCAATGGATACAGTTGTTGTATTGACTTTTATCACAAATGTTCATGTTGATAGCAATGTGACATATTTGAATTCCGGACAAGCATAGTGGCAACACCCCTCTTGCTGATGATTGTTTTGCATGTTATTGCTCTGTATAGTCAAAAGCCAAATTATTTGCAGCAGTATCAGCGGTAGATTTCACAAGTAAGTGTTAAATCCTGTTATATATGGTAAGATATAGTATATATGTATATTTATAACACGTAGTATTCACCCTACATCAAGCGGGACTACAGTTCGACGTAGGGTGAATAACACGAATTGACAGTTGTCAGGGGTTCACAAACTTCTTAATACTACAGGGACTTGGCTTGAAGAAATGACTTTACGTCATATTTAGACCTTAATATAACTTTTGTAAGTCATACAATTAGTAATTGATTTTATATTCTTAACCTAAATCTTTTAATTCTGTAAATCCATACAAGCATGTCCGAAGTATCTGTAGACGCGTTTTTCGAACTTTATTGTTTCAAAGACTTTAATAAGATCATTTTTTTCTAATACTAATTATCGTTTAAGAGTAGAAGAACCTCAAATAAATCCCACTACGTAAATACTCCTTCTGTCAGTTGTGACGTAATTATCTATTTAATATTTGGATATTTTAATAAGAGATTTCAAACGAATAGTACGAAAATCTAAGTTATTATAATTAACGTGGACAAGAAACGTGTCCCTCGGTCTGCACGTTGAAGAATAAATGCCACTGATTGTACAAAGCTCCTTCCGATCCCCCCTTATTTCGTTATCATTGCAATTGCGTTCGCCTTTGAACGATTCTTAATAACAGAAAGCGGAATGCAATTTCGAAGCCATTGTTTTTCGTGGCAAAGGCGAGATGAACCTTTTTATTTACCACAGATTTGTGATTGCAATCGTATTTAGAGTATCCACTCTATTATTTTTAAAAATAGTATTAATAAGGGTGTTTTAGTCTACACTAAATAATTATATTGATTAAATAAATTTAAATGTATAAAAAGTTTTTTACGAAATAATTAAACTATATCAAGTAGATAGTGTTAGATATTTCGATTTAAATGATTTTTTATAAGACGAAAAGTAAAAAAAATAATTTTACATTACTTTTTAATTGGAAAAATACGATAATATTTATCTTTCTGTGCAGACGTCTAGAAAAATATTGAGCTAATAAGCGACTGATCGACTCGTTGTAGAGCCTCTTACGAGACTACTCCCACTTTTCTTCGTTGCCTAAGTTCCTAAGAATAAAAAAACAATGTTATTTTTTAAAATTAGAGAAAGTTAGTAGACAAAAATTGTTATATGGCTATCAAGCAACGTAATAAGTGTTATATGTATGTCAAGATGTTAGGAAGGACGATGTTATGCAACATCTTGCAGCCCTCGAGCGCATCTAACTTCAGTAAATAAGTTATGCGCGCACTAAACGCTGATGGGACTCGAGTGATTATTAAAAGTTTGCGCCGCGCCGCACGAATTGCTTCAACAGTTAGTACTAATAGTTTATAGTTTAAAAGCCTCGTTATAAACTAAATCTAAATTGGAAAGCGGTTTAAATAATAATAAACAAATAGATGTAATTTTTTGATATACAAGTTTACGACCGTAAAATAATTAAATAACGAGTTTTTTTTAATTTCAGGGGGCTATGTCGCGAAGCGACTTTACCGCCCAATAAGTCTAAAACTAACAAAACTCAATTATGAAACTTATTTCTTAAATAAATTTCCGCCAACTCAAACACAAGGAATTTTCAAATTTTGTTTTTTTATAATTTCAACAAATGTCTTCTGCTGTAAATGGAATGTTGAGGCCGAAATTATTTTGATTCGTGACAGAGGCATAGATGTTTGCACATCCATTTTTAACACTCCATATTCCAAAAAAAATCAGTGTGATTACATAAAGCATCCCCAACCGTTTGTGGACGAAATTCATGTCACGTTTATTATTCCCCGCTTTATCAGGCCTTGAGTTTGATGAACCATTCTTCATGAACTCTTCAAACATATTCGCTTAAAGAAAAACTTTCGTAGCATGCAATCAATATCAGGATACATAATTTTATTCAACAATACTCTCAGATTTCATAATATAGTTTCCACTACTTATAAATTCCAATATAATTTGTATTTAAATTTCGCACCTTAGACAATAGTTGTTTAACAAGAAAAAACGCTATTTTCGGAAATTTAAACCATACCGATTTATGAATAATCATACTTACTAATATTATAAATGCGAAAGTTTAGATGGATGAATGGATGTTTGTTAGAGTTTGTAGCCTAAACGGCTGAACGGATTTCGATGAGATTTGGTATAGATGAACACATAGGCTACTCACTTTTGTTTTTTTTAATTCCACGCGAACGGAATCGCGGTAGAAATCTAGTAGTAAATAAATTAAAATTTCAAAATTAAGCTACATTATTATCGCCTCATTTTTTTATAAAACTTACTAACTAATATCTCTATAGACAACACAGTGTACGGTCTATAATTTACTCGTGGGTAGAGGTACATACATCTAGTTACTCGTATATCAAGGTAGGTCGGTACACATGTTCACACTTTGTGAGGTAACTTGGTTTGAACACAACTTGCGCTGTACACAAACTCCCAACTGTACACATGAGTTTCCGAGACTCAAACTTAACGAGCAACTGAACAAGAAGCAACTTGTTTATTCTTTGATTAAAGTATTAAAATGTATAGCGTCCACAATAAATAACTTTGTTTTTCGATAAGTATAGAATTATTGTAGACTGAGTTTCTGGAGTAATTATTTAAATGTTGTACTTTAAAATCATTATAACTTTTTTGTGTAGTTAAATTTTAATGTACTCGTATATTTATACGGTTTATTGTTATTTTTAATCAACTATGACTTTACGTATGGGATATATTGTCGACATTAAACTAAGTAAAATAGCTCACTTTCCATATAAAATATTTTACATTTCATAATGATAGCATTATTAATAGTTCCTAAACATTAGTAATAATAAAATATAGCCTATGTTACTCACAGATAAATTTCCTTTCTAATGATGAAAGAATTTTTAAAATTGGCCCAGTAATTTTTGCGTGAATCAAATACATACAAAAATACAAAGTTTTCCTCTTTATAATATTAGTATAGAAGTTGCAGAATACTATTTCACGTTTTGCTAAATCTGTAAGGAAACAAGAGATTAAATATAACAGCGGAATAATTTACAAGCATCAAAAGTCACGCCGCCTCGCCTATATTTCGCGAACTGCCTTCGAATTAAATCTACAAGATGAATTACCTCGCAATGTACGTAAACAAATTCCAATTAAGAACTTGTAACAATTTAAATAGATCACAACGTTTAAGTTATTTTGAAGCCAGTTCTACAAAACTATTTAAAACAAGCTTTCGCCCGCAACAGCGTCCGCGCAGAATTTAAAAAACAAAAGTAAGTAGCCTATGTGTTCTTCAAGACTCTCTATCTTTACAAAAAAAAATTCTCTTTATTTTTTATAGAAACTTTGTTTCCTTAAAATATGTCAGTCCCATAATACGTTATACAAAATACCTAAACCATATAAGTATAAACAAACATACAAAAAAAATGAAAAACAATAAAGAGTTCATATTTACAAATTATTATAACTAAGGCCTTTAACACCAAGCTGCGCTTTACTAAATTACTTCGAAATCAGCTTAGGCTGCAAACTCTAGCAAACATCCATCCATCTAAAAATTTCGCTTTTAAGATATCAATATGATTAACAAACACGTCCTTTCTTTAAGAGTATCTGCATCTTTACCTTTTGTCCGAACTTTGGAAATATTGTATTTTCTGTTTGAATATAAGAATCCGTAATACAAGACACTTTTGATCGTAGGGTTTACGATAGTCGCTTGTTAATTTTCGACATAAGAGCATTTTGTTTGGCCTCAATAAGCAGTAAGTTACGCCTCAGCTATAAAAGATAACAAGATAATAAAATAGCAAAGCTATGGCGATGATTTCACAAATTGGGTTTCCATAAAAACATCTTACCTAACTTGTGTTGGATTTTAAGAAGGATTTTTCCTTGTTATTGCTTCAGTTTACTCCAGTAAGCTTAAAAGTATAAATCGTTAAGTAAATGTGTCAGAGTTTAAAGACATGAAAGCTTCGGAGCTGCACATCAATTTTTTACAGAAGAATTAGATAAATAAAATGTAGCCTCGGTGGCGCAGTAGGCAGCGCGTAAGTCTCATAATCTTAAGGTCGTGAGTTCAATCCTCACCCGGGGCATATTTTTTTATTTTTTTGGTACAATTTGGGCGTATAACTCCAAACCTAGCTATACAGATTCATATATCAGCTTATTGTGCTTTCTTTAGACACGTGCTTCAAAAATTAAATTCACTACAACATTAATAAGTTAAGCAGAAAAATAAGAATGAATATTAAAAAAAATTAGAATACTTTTGTAAGAAAAAATCTACAATGAATAATTTTGTATCTTTCACTTATTAAGACAGATAGATTAATATTACTCTTCAACCAATTAGAGCGGCCACAAAGCCTTTGTACTTTGTGGTCGGCGAACAAACGCAGCGGTCTCAATATTGCGAGACACCGTCATCGTTTGTCTGAACCCTTGCTAATATTTATGCCATAAACATACAAGTTTCACCTTAAACCTTAATCACGGGTAACAAAGAAAAACCCTCAGTAGAGAATGTTCTTCCAATATGTAGCTTTAATTCCTAGATTTTAATCTCTTGTTTGTTCTGCCTAGATACATGTGGCCGCGTTACAATTAATGAATTAAGAATGAATATTCACAATATACGAAATTCTGTCCATTGGACTTTTCTTTGGTCAAGCCAACTTTGGCATATATAGATTTAATTCACCTCTACCAGCATGCTGTATATTATTACTAGCTATTCCCGTGCGGCTTCATCCGCTTGGAATTATAAAAACTTTATTTTTTACATTTGTCAATCTGAATTGCAATTGCACATGTCCAAACTGACATTGGACACCAATTACCGTACCATGGCAATCTTGCTTCCTTGATGTTGGCAGTTTGTAGTTTTTGTCCCTTTCCCACATGAAGGTTTTTTCCAATTTATTCACCCCCTAAATTAAATAACGTGAAAATATATAGCCTAAATCATGTCGTAAGTGCAGGGCTTTTTATTAAAGAAATAATTATTCAAAAATACGCTTTATTATATTAGAACTAGTTGTTGCTCGCGACTCCGTCCGCGTGGAATTGAAAAAAACAAAAGTGTATAGCCTATCTGTTCTTCCAGACTATCCTCTACATCTATGCCAAATTTCATCGATATCCGTTCAGCCGTTTAGGCTACAAACTCTATCAAACATACATCCATCCATCTAAACTTTCACATTTATAATATTAGTAAGATACTCGTAGATAGATGCAGTCGTAAATTTAATACTTTTAAATAAGTACCGTGACATTAACAAAGTCTCTAACACATCTACATACTTGTAACGCCCAAGTTAATTCTACGAACTAACCCAATTTCGTAAAAGTTTGGATTTACGATTCTAGTTAGTAGTCTTGTAGTGAGTAAAGTTGTATCGTACTTGTGAATTTAATGCTTGAAATTAGAATTAAGTTTTTATATTAGAACATTGTCATCGAGAAATAGTTAAAATTTTCTACCCTAGGTAAATAAACGTTCACCATTGACCACTTTAAATATTTAACAGTAACTCAGTTATGTTTTATTGATATTTAAAACTAAATATATTTTTTTTTCAATCTATAAAAAGTAAATGCCCCGGGTGAGGATCGAACTCACGACCTTAAGATTATGAGACTTACGCGCTGCCTACTGCGCCACCGAGGCTATATTAAAAAATATTGTAACATTTAAACGTTAATATCTAATATCCATAGCCAAAAGTGCTAAAAGGGTATCTTTCCTTGTTGAAGTTGGTATTGATAAAACTAGGCGTATAATATTGGCTAGAACAAATCTATATCATATCATACTAATCATACTAATATTATAATGGATGGATGGATGGATAGATGGATGTTTGTTAGAGTTTGTAGCCTAAACTGTTGAACGGATCATGATGAAATTTGGCATATATAATATGTAGAGGATAGTCTGGAAGAACACATAGGCTACTTACTTTTGTTTTTTTTTTATTCCACGCGGACGGAGTCGCGGGCGAAAGCTAATCGATCATATAAGAGAAAACGTTACCGCGTCCCGCCTATAGGGAATCGTTTGTTAAATTATTGAAATTAACGACTGTGTAGCTTGCACAAATAGAAATTGCTTACTATATATTTTCTCTGGCGTTGATTTCACAAGTGTCGCCCATGGGACAGGTTACTCTTGTCCCCCTCTCTTCGTTAGTGTATACCGATTGCTGATAATCGTTTTTCCGCACCCTCGACAAGTTAACTTCCGATTTATATTACCATTATTTATATATGTTATTATAGCAATAACGTTTATTATATCAATATTTTTAACGTGGAGAAACGTCATATCTAACTCTAATAGACTGACCTCCTAGAGATGGATGACGACACTTAAATTCAAAAGCATTATTGTTATACGATTAGATAGTACTCGTTTGTACTAAGGAAGTTTGAGAGTAGCCCTAGTGTTAGAGAAGGTAAGGAGTAAAAGGTTAGCATGGTATGGGCATGTTATGAGGAGGGATGAATCGCATGTTACAAGGAGAATGTTAGTTATGAGTGTGGTGGGGTACACCGGTAGAGGTAGACCTAGAAAGAGATGGACTGCGTGTAAGGAGACATGATCAAAAAGGTAGTGATGACTGAGATGACGTATGATGAGAGTTATGTGGAGGACAAAAACCTGTTGCGCCACTACGGGATTAGGATAAGGAGATGATGATGATGAGTGCTCGTTTGTACTGTTGCCGAATGATCATTATTTAAGCTGTCCAATTGGGTAATAATGTAACAATAAAACTTTTGAACGTAAGTGTCGTCATCTAGCTCTTGGAGATCAGTCTATAAGAGGCGTAAATTCGGATTATGTCGGACTTACACCACACGTTAATTGTCAATACCTAATGTTTAATTACATAAAATCAGATTTCAATTAATTTATCTAATCAATTTAACTAAATGAAATAAATTAATATTATCTAATATTCGCGTTAAATAAACGCTATATTTGTTGAAGCGTTGGCGATAATTGCATCAATTCCAATAATGCGTTAAAATTCAAAACGTTGCCTTTTAAACGAATTAATATACAGAAATGCAGCTCGTTTGACATTTACAGATTAGATAGATGGCAGAAAAAGTCCTCAATCCTGAAAACCTTTATCTAAATTTCTAAAGAAACACTTACAATTATTCTAAATCTACATCCCACGTTACGTTAAAAAGTGCAACGCTATTTCATTGTAATTCCAGAATTGAACATTAATCCTAACTAATTCAATACATGACATGTTTATTTGCTATGGCTTTACCGATGCCTTCCTGTTGTATGCAGGAAGCATTATGGATACATAAGCATATCAATTTCACTTTGAGACCAATAATCTTATTAACAAATAGGCTTCGCATTCGCATATTGTGGTCGATACAATCCAAGCACTTCTAATATTATTATTATTATCCATATTTACTTTTAATATAGAAACTCAACTTTAAATACTCAGGGTTCTACATGGGGGACTCTGGCGGCCTCCTGGGCACTGCTGGCCCACGCGGCCAGCAGTTTTGGGGGAGGGTGAGTCGCGGAGGAAGAGGCGTGCTGGTATTTCGGTGCGCCACATGCCCTGTCCTCCGCGACTCAGCGGAGTCGCACCGCGGTTGCGACGAGAGGGGGCCGCGGGGGCTGTGGGATGGATACGGTTTCGCCCTGTCCGCTCACAGCCCTCGTGGTCGGAGGAGGTGGGCCGCGAGGGCTGTAGGATGGATATGGTTCAGCCCTGTCCTCCCGCGGCCCTCGTGGTCGGGGGGGGGGGGCGTGGGTGACGACTCGGCACCACTCTGCTTGCAGAGATGGGCCGATGGCGTGCGATCCTGCGCCCCACACGCGTAATCCCGGTGGCTCATCACCGCCGGGACCGCGGGCCCTTAGTCTTTTTCAAGACTAGGGTCACGAGGTGGGGGCTCTATAAACCCTGGCGGCACCAGCGGGCGAGGGCGGGGTCCCAAACCTGCATTGCACGGTGCCGTCTCCGAGGGGCGCCTTAGGGCGCAGCGTCCCAACTCGTTGGGACGCATCGAGGGCCCCTTCCCGGGGCGGTCAGTGGGGCGTCGCGGTGGCAAGCGAAAGCGATCCCGTGGCGCCCCACATAATGGCCAGGAGAGAACGGAGGGGTTTAGTGGTGTATGCCCCATTATGGGGAGAGTCCCACATAACTCTCGTGCCTACCCCGAGGCGCGGAGTATGCGTAACGCATTCCCCTTCGGCAAAAAAAAAAAAAGGTGTGGATTCAGATATGACGGCTGATAGAGATGTATGGAAGAGCAACACATACTGTGCCGACCCTCCATAAGGGATAAGGGCAAGTTGATGATGATGATGATGATGATGATAGTCGATTTAGGCAATTTTGTAGTTTTTAGACAAGTTTGTAGTTTATTTTGGAAATTTTAAAGCTGATTGGTTAATTTTGTAGTTTTTTTTTTGTAATTTTATACTTGATTGGGTAATTTGGTAGCTGATTGAGCGATTTTATAGTTTGATTAGGCATTTTAATTTTACAGTTAAATTATACGTATGTTTTAAGAGTCCAACTTGTATTGTTAAAACAAGTCCACATATCTTTGGAAATTTTCCACAGATAAAAGCAAAAATTTTTTATTATTAAAGCAGTTATTGTAAATAGTCGTCGAATTTCGACCAAATTATTCAAACCATTAGCAATAATTACAACGTTTTTCAACGAGAATAAGCAGATACGGCTGTTAATCCTAAAAAAAAAAATTGTTTTTGTTCAAATTTCGACCAAATTTAGTCCATATATGTATTATTATATTTAACAAATTTCGACCAAGAGTCGACCACTATATAATTATATATATATATTACTCCAGTTTCGACAACAAGCGGATAGTAAGCGGCGCGTACGACGGCAAGATTAAAGTGTGGGACCTTCGCGCGGCGCTCGACGTGCGCACGCCGCACCAGGACCTCTGCCTGCGCACACTGGTTGTAAGTCATCACCGGGGACATGACACATGACACCACATGACACATGACACATGACACATGACACATGACACACATGGACACACATGACACACATGACACATGACATACATGACCACACATGACATACATGACGTACATGACATACATGACGTACATGACACAATGACACACATGACATACATGACACACATGGACACATGACACACAGACACACATGACATACATGACATACATGGCACACATGACATACAGGACACACATGACGTACATGACACACATCACACACATGACAAACATGGCACACATGACGTACATGACACACATGACACATGACACATGACACACATGACATACAGACACACATGACATACATGACAACATGGCACACATGACTTACATGACATACATGAAATACATGACATACATGCCGTACATGACACAATGACACACATGACACACATGGACACACATGACGTACATGACATACATGAAATACATGACATACATGGCACACATGACATACATGACACACATGCCATATTGACATACATGCCGTACATGACACACATGACACACATGACACACATGACACACGTGACATACATGAAATACATGACATACATGGCACACATGACATACATGACACACATGCCATATTGACATACATGCCGTACATGCCGTACATGACATACATGACACACATGACACACATGACACATGACATCCATACATACAGGACACACATGACATACATGACATACAGGACACACATGACATACATGACACAATGACACACATGACACCACATGACATACAGGACACACATGACACCCATGACATACAGGACACACATGACGTACATGACACACATGACACATGACACACATGACACACATGACACACATGAAATACATGACATACAGACACACATGACATACATGGCACACATGACACATGACATACATGACATACAGGACACACATGACATACATGAAATACATGACATACATGACACACATACACACATGACACACATGACGTACATGACACACAGACACACATGACATACATGACATACATGAAATACATGACATACATGACTACATGACATACATGACATACATGACGTACATGACACACATGACATACATGACACACATGACACATGACATACATGACGTACATGACATACAGGACACACATGACATACATGACATACAGACACACATGACAAACATGGCACACATGACACACATGCCATATTGACATACATGGCACACATGACTACATGACATACATGACGTACATGACACACATAACACACATGACACACATGACACACATGACACATGACATACATGACATACATGAAATACATGACATACAGGACACACATGACACACATGACTACATGACATACATGACACACATGCCATATTGACATACATGCCGTACATGACACTCATGACGTACATGACATACATGACAACACATGACATACATGACAACATGACACACATGACACATGACATACATGACATACAGACACACATGACACACATGACCACATGACACACATGACACACATGCCATATTGACATACATGACACACATGCCATATTGACATACATGCCGTACATGGCACACATGACTTACATGACATACATGAAATACATGACATACATGACATACATGAAATACATGACATACATGGCACACATGACATACATGACGTACATGACATACATGGCACACATGACATACATGACAACATGACATACATGACGTACATGACATACATGACAACATGACATACATGAAATACATGACATACATGACATACATGAAATACATGACATACATGCCGTACATGACACACATGCCATACATGACACACATGACATACATGCCGTACATGACACACATGACTTACATGACATACATGACGTACATGACAACATGACATACATGCCGTACATGACACTCATGACGTACATGACACACATGACCACATGACACACATGACTACATGACATACATGACAACATGACACACATGACTTACATGACATACATGACATACAGGACACACATGACATACATGAAATACATGACATACATGACGTACATGACATACATGACACACATGACTTACATGACATACATGACGTACATGACATACATGAAATACATGACATACATGACGTACATGACAACATGGCACACATGACATACATGCCGTACATGACACTCATGACGTACATGACATACATGGCACACATGACATACATGCCGTACATGACACTCATGACGTACATGACACACATGACCACATGACACACATGACTTACATGACATACATGCCGTACATGACACTCATGACGTACATGACACACATGACTTACATGACATACATGACGTACATGACATACATGGCACACATGACACACATGACAAACATGGCACACATGACGTACATGACACACATGACTTACATGACATACATGGCACACATGACGTACATGACATACAGGGCACACATGACATACATGACACACATGCCATATTGACATACATGCCGTACATGACACACATGCCATATTGACATACATGCCGTACATGACACACATGCCATATTGACATACATGCCGTACATGACACACATGACGTACATGACATACATGAAATACATGACATACATGAAATACATGACATACAGACACACATGACATACATGACAACATGACATACATGACCACATGACACACATGAAATACATGACATACAGGACACACATGACACATGACATACATGACGTACATGACATACATGACACACATGCCATATTGACATACATTTATTGACTACAACATTTAACATGTAAACTACTGTACTAATTAGAATAATTTGCACTAAATAGTTTCACTAGATAGCTGACATATTGTGATGATGTATATTTTTCAATATGAAATACCTAAAGGCATAGAAGATAAACCTAGTTCCTGTTAAATCATCATCCTATCCTACCTTATCCTACTCCCGTAGTGTCGGCACACCGGGTTTTTGTCCTCCAAATAACTCTATCATCCGTTATCTCATCATCACTCCCTTCTTGATCATGTCTCCTTTCACGCAATCCATCCATCTCTTTCTATGTCTACCTCTACCGGTGTACCTCCACATTCATAACTAACGTCCTTGCTATATGTTACACTTGCCTTAATATTCATGAAGTACCATCTTATTAATTCACATAAAACGAAGCACGAGAACGTGGATGTAGTCTTGCCTTGCTCGTGTTTACTTTTGTTACAGTTTGCATTAATATACTCAACTAAAACCCTATTTCCACTATAGAATTATCAACGCGCGACCTACAGTCTCGATCCCAGCTGTTGTAATTAATACATGCGACTGATATGGCACGACACAGTGCAAAATGGTTTTATTTCTCTTACTACATTATACGCTGTGCCCTACAGTCTACGGTTTTATTTGATAAGCCGTGCAACTACTACTCAGAGCCAGAGATATAAGCTATTATTACGCCTTTAGCTATTTCTATAATCAAAAAATAATAATAACCACATTTAATTATATTTTTTTCTACTGTGTACTCATCTACACTAATATTATAAAGAGGAAAGATTTGTGTTTTCGTATTTGTGTATGTATTGAAATAATTCAAAAATTACTTAGGCGATTTCAGAAAAATATTTCATCATTAACAAGCTACGTTTTCACTGAGTACATAGGCTATACTTCTTTATTTTTTATTTCACGCTGACGACGTCGTGAGCTACAGCTAGTTGGTAATATGTATGCCGTGTATTTAACATTTTTGAATACAAAGCTAGCATTAGTTACACAAATGGTATTGCGGTGACAGAATTCATTTTGCCGTGTCCTAATTGTGCCTGCGATGAATAAGGTCATGGTTTTCAATGCTCCACTACGACTGTTAACATTTCATAACTTTATAAATCATATATCATACTTCACACTATCATACTTCATACTAATATTATAAATGCGAAAGTTTAGATGGGTGGATGGATGGATGGATGTCTGTTAGAGTTTGTAGCCTAAACGGCTGAACGGATTTCAATGAAATTTGACATAGATGTAGAGGATAGTCTGGAAGAACACATAGGCTATATACTTTTGATTTTTTTTAATTCCACGCGGACGGAGTCGCGGGCGAAAGCTAGTAAATATTATAAATGCGAAAGTTACGATGGATGGATGGATGTCTGTTAGAGTTTGTAGCCTAAACGGCTGAACGGATTTCAATGAAATTTGACATAGATGTAGAGGATAGTCTGGAAGAACACATAGGCTACTTTTTATCCCGAGAATAGTAACGGTTCCCGTGGGATTCATTAATTTAGTTTTTTAATGTTTACTCGATCATTCTGCAACGGTCCAACATATCTTATTGAAATTTGGCACAGATATAAAACAAAGCCTGGAGTACACATGGGATAAGGTTCATCCCCGAGAAATGTCAGGTTCCCGTGGGATACGTAGCTTTTTGTTATTTATATAGTTCGTATGTTTTTTAATACCACGCGGACGAAGTCGCGGGCAACAGCTAGTACGATATATAATTTTAAAACCGTTTGTGGCATTATATAATACATTGCGCGTTTCCCTTGACATTATTCAATTAAAAATTAAACCATTGTACTTGTATTCTTTACATTTTATTGTAGTTTAATATTAAATTGATACCTTATCTAGTAAGTTGTCTGTCATATACAAATGGCATATACGCATTAATTTCGCTTTAGAACCAATTAGGCAGTTTGCAAACATCCTTTGTAGTTTGTGGCTGGGGCACGGACAGGCTCCTGATATTACTACGGAACTGTCTGCTTGTTTGTTATTAATATGTAGATATTGCAGTTTGCTTTGTGCGTATATTGTACTAGCACCTTAACATTGTGCATCTTTAAATATATAAAAAGTAAAGAAAATTTTGTTTGTTATTCTATGTTTAATCATACTTCATACTAATAATATAAATGCGAAAGTATAGAAGGATAGATGGATGTTTGTTAGAGTTTGTAGCCTAAACGGCGTAACCGATCTGGATGAAATTTGACATAGATGTAGAGGATAGTCTGGAAGAACACATAGGCTATACACTTTTGTTTTTTTTTAATTCCACGCGGACGGAGTCGCGGGCGAAAGCTAGTAAATATTATAAATGCGAAAGTTACGATGGATGGATGGATGTTTGTTAGAGTTTGTAGCCTAAACGGCTGAACGGATTTCAATGAAATTTGGCATAGATGTAGAGGATAGTCTGGAAGAACACATAGGCTACTTTTTATCCCGAGAATAGTAACGGTGCCCGTGGGATTCATTAATTTAGTTTTTTAATGTTTACTCTATCATTCTGCAACGGTCCAACATATCTTATTGAAATTTGGCACAGATATAAAACAAAGTCTGGAGTACACATGGGATAAGGTTCATCCCCGAGAAATGTCAGGTTCCCGTGGGATACGTAGCTTTTTGTTATTTATATAGTTCGTATGTTTTTTAATACCACGCGGACGAAGTCGCGGGCAACAGCTAGTACGATATATAATTTTAAAACCGTTTGTGGCATTATATAATACATTGCGCGTTTCCCTTGACATTATTCAATTAAAAATTAAACCATTGTACTTGTATTCTTTACATTTTATTGTAGTTTAATATTAAATTGATACCTTATCTAGTAAGTTGTCTGTCATATACAAATGGCATATACGCATTAATTTCGCTTTAGAACCAATTAGGCAGTTTGCAAACATCCTTTGTAGTTTGTGGCTGGGGCACGGACAGGCTCCTGATATTACTACGGAACTGTCTGCTTGTTTGTTATTAATATGTAGATATTGCAGTTTGCTTTGTGCGTATATTGTACTAGCACCTTAACATTGTGCATCTTTAAATATATAAAAAGTAAAGAAAATTTTGTTTGTTATTCTATGTTTAATCATACTTCATACTACGAGTATAATAAACACTAAAAGTAAATTTCTTTTTTAGATATTCTCGGAATCTTTTGTTACTACAATTCAATTTTGTAACAAAACTGCCAGTCACCTGAAGTAAGCCAATGTACGAACTTCATCATACATCTTCGTAATATATCGTCTACAGATCCAATGCACCTGTAGGTATGGTCTGTACGAAACGAGATGGATCACCAAATAAATCTCTCACATGTCCAGATGGTCCCAAAGGAACGTGCTACGAAAATACAACGACCACCCCTCTGTTCCAAACATCCATTGTTTCTATTTTGTAAAAAGACCCGAAACAGTTATAGTGTTTTTCTACAAAATATCCATTATTCATTTTCACAAATCAACTATCATACTTCATACTACGAGTATAATAAACACTAAAAGTAAATTTCTTTTTTAGATATTCTCGGAATCTTTTGTTACTACAATTCAATTTTGTAACAAAACTGCCAGTCACCTGAAGTAAGCCAATGTACGAACTTCATCATACATCTTCGTAATATATCGTCTACAGATCCAATGCACCTGTAGGTATGGTCTGTACGAAACGAGATGGATCACCAAATAAATCTCTCACATGTCCAGATGGTCCCGAAGGAATGTGCTACGAAAATACAACGACCACCCCTCTGTTCCAAACATCCATTGTTTCTATTTTGTAAAAAGACCCGAAACAGTTATAGTGTTTTTCTACAAAATATCCATTATTCATTTTCACAAATCAACTATCATACTTCATACTACGAGTATAATAAACACTAAAAGTAAATTTCTTTTTTAGATATTCTCGGAATCTTTTGTTACTACAATTCAATTTTGTAACAAAACTGCCAGTCACCTGAAGTAAGCCAATGTACGAACTTCATCATACATCTTCGTAATATATCGTCTACAGATCCAATGCACCTGTAGGTATGGTCTGTACGAAACGAGATGGATCACCAAATAAATCTCTCACATGTCCAGATGGTCCCGAAGGAATGTGCTACGAAAATACAACGACCACCCCTCTGTTCCAAACATCCATTGTTTCTATTTTGTAAAAAGACCCGAAACAGTTATAGTGTTTTTCTACAAAATATCCATTATTCATTTTCACAAATCAACTATCATACTTCATACTACGAGTATAATAAACACTAAAAGTAAATTTCTTTTTTAGATATTCTCGGAATCTTTTGTTACTACAATTCAATTTTGTAACAAAACTGCCAGTCACCTGAAGTAAGCCAATGTACGAACTTCATCATACATCTTCGTAATATATCGTCTACAGATCCAATGCACCTGTAGGTATGGTCTGTACGAAACGAGATGGATCACCAAATAAATCTCTCACATGTCCAGATGGTCCCGAAGGAATGTGCTACGAAAATACAACGACCACCCCTCTGTTCCAAACATCCATTGTTTCTATTTTGTAAAAAGACCCGAAACAGTTATAGTGTTTTTCTACAAAATATCCATTATTCATTTTCACAAATAAACTCTCTCACATGTCCAGATGGTCCCGAAGGAATGTGCTACGAAAATACAACGACCACCCCTCTGTTCCAAACATCCATTGTTTCTATTTTGTAAAAAGACCCGAAACAGTTATAGTGTTTTTTCTACAAAAAATCCATTATTCATTTTCACAAATCAACTATCATACTTCATACTACGAGTATAATAAACACTAAAAGTAAATTATTATAACTTTGTAAGAAATAATTTTAATAGAAGAAAAGATTTCAGTTACCAGGTGACTGAAAAATATTTGCTTCACACTGGCCCGATTTAAAGAAACGAAATGTAAGCCGCATACAAGTAAATGAAAAAAAAATATCAAGTTATAATTGAAGTATCAGTTGCTCGCAATTAAAAAATAATAAAACATAATATAGCCTATGTTACTCACTGATAACGTATCTTTTTAATGGTGAACGAATTTTTGATATCGGTCCAGTGGTTTTTGAGTTACTACTTGATAAAAGTAGTAACTCAATATTGTAAGAGTTGCGATAGTCCACAGTTTCTGAAGGACTCAAAATTTACGAGACATTTATATCATTCCCAAAAGACTTGGAATTATTTGTAACTATGACTCGCGTAAGTAATAAAAAAATTACCTTTATTCCCTTTGCTTAGAGCGGGCGCACACCTTTGACTAAACTATCGCACAAGTGTTGTGCGATTCTCGATTGTTTCGTAGCCAATTCAACTGTTTAGCTGTAAAACTAAAAATCGAGTAGTATGCGTCTCAATATAAGGTCATGGGAATCAAAGCGCGACAGTTGTGCGATGGATTAGTTAAAGGTGTACGTTCTTACTGTCATTAAAATATCTTTTAATTCTCGGAAATTTTCTATGGTATTATAACTAAAAATAAAAGACTTTTTTTTTTAACAACTACCCTTGTAAGGAAAAACGAAAATAAAAATTGTTACAGAAAAAAAATAAACATCGACCGAAGTTGATTCACTTGCGAGAAGATATTTCCGGAAAGTTTGGACTTTTGTGTAATCAGTGCGGTCTGTTTGAAGTAACAATATTGAGTTACTACTTGATAAAAGTAGTAACTCAATATTGTAAGAGTTGAGATAGTCCACAGTTTCTGAAGGACTCAAAATTTACGAGACATTTATATCATTCCCAAAAGACTTGGAATTATTTGTAACTATGACTCGCGTAAGTAATAAAAAAATTACCTTCATTCCCTTTGCTTAAAGCGGGCGCACACCTTTGACTAAACTATCGCACAAGTGTTGTGCGATTCTCGATTGTTTCGTAGCCAATTCAACTGTTTATCTGTACAACTAAAAATCGAGTAGTATGCGTCTCAATATAAGGTCATGGGAATCAAAGCGCGACAGTTGTGCGATGGTTTAGTTAAAGGTGTACGTTCTTACTGTCATTAAAATATCTTTTAATTCTCGGAAATTTTCTATGGTATTCTAACTAAAATAAAATATAATCTAGTAATAGTACTTGCAGCTACCGCTTTAAGCATCTTTATTAAAGGGAAGCAATTAACACCAGGTTCTCGTGCTTTGTTCATAATTAAGAAGTACGCTGTTTCCTAAAGGTCTTTTAACAGGTTAAATTTGGCTTTCAGTATACAAGAATTTTCATACACAAAAATATTTTTCCATGAGTCATAACAATCTTCTATTTGGTATTTTTACATTTTAACTTTTTGGGCGATTATTTTTTAATAGCCTTTGCTCGCGACTTCGTCTACGTGAATTTAAAAAATCATAAAAATATAGCACAAGTGTTGTGCGATTCTCGATTGTTCCGTAGCCAATTCAACTGTTTAGCTGTACAACTAAAAATCGAGTAGTGTGCGTCTCAATATAAGGTCATGGGAATCAAAGCGCGACTAAACGTTGTGCGATGGTTTAGTTAAAGGTGTACGTTCTTACTGTCATTAAAATATCTTTTAATTCTCGGAAATTTTCTATGGTATTCTAACTAAAATAAAATATAATCTAGTAATAGTACTTGCAGCTACCGCTTTAAGCATCTTTATTAAAGGGAAGCAATTAACACCAGGTTCTCGTGCTTTGTTCATAATTAAGAAGTACGCTGTTTCCTAAAGGTCTTTTAACAGGTTAAATTTGGCTTTCAGTATACAAGAATTTTCATACACAAAAATATTTTTCCATGAGTCATAACAATCTTCTATTTGGTATTTTTACATTTTAACTTTTTGGGCGATTATTTTTTAATAGCCTTTGCTCGCGACTTCGTCTACGTGAATTTAAAAAATCATAAAAATATAGCCTAAGTTACTCACTGAAACCGTGGCTTTTTAATGGTGAAAACATTTATAAAATCGTTCCATCAGTTTTTGAGTTATTTCAATACATACTAAAATTCACAACAAATCTTTCTTCTTTATAATATTAGTATAGACTAGCTGTTGCTCGCGACTTCGCCCGCGTGAAATTAAAAAATATAGCTTGTGTTACTCACAGATAAATTACCTTTCTAATGGTGAAAGAATTTTTGAAATCGGCCCATTAGTTTTTACGTGAATCGAAAACAAAATACAAATCTTTCCTCTTTATAGTATTAGTATAGATATAGAAATTGTTAATTTGTTGAAAGGAATAAAAGCAAAGTTACAAGATATTCTACTTTTGCTTTCATATATTTCCATTATTTCTTACAAGCTTTTCTATGTGCAGCAATATTGCGCATCTTGCTAAGGCATGTGATGTCTTGTGGTGGCTGAGGAATGTTATCCGACAGGAGTATTTGAGTAACGCGAACCGACTGCATTTCTGTCAACATCACAACGCGCTATAAACTTGTCGCTTTATACAAGACTTCACACAGCTTCACAGTTTGTTACCTGATTGTGTAAAATAAATAATAATAATAAATATTTAATCAGCTCAAAAACACATACTAATATTATCAATGCGAAAGTTTAGATGGATGTTTGTTAGATTTTGTAGCCTAAACGGCTTGACAGATTTTGATGAAATTCTGTATAGATGTAGAGGATAGTCTGGTAGAACACATAGGCTACTCACTTTTGTTTTTTTTTTTAATCCACGCGCACGGAGTCGCGCGAAAAGCTAGTAGTGTATAACTCTTTGTTCAGTTAACAGGGTTTAGTCTGAAATTTTGATAATTCGAAGCATTTCAATCGAAATCGTTATGTAGATGGACCTATTAATATGCATGAATGTTATTCGAATGTTCAAACGATCGGAGATCCAACGGTCGCCATAGACTTTGACTAAACATCCCAGTTTGGGTTTCAATTTAGTTTATTTATCAAGTCAAAACAATAACTTCGGCCGTTTAAATCATGACTTATTCTAGTACTTTTTTAATATTTAGTATATCTATAGTACGATAGCTTGTTAAATATACAACGTTTGAATTTAAATAATTGGGTTAATTTTTCACAGGTATCTATTTTTTCATACACAAATTAAAAGACAAAGCATTGACGTCGTCAGCCGATGATCTAGGCTAGGTCTAGAGGCGGGGAACATCTACTATTAATGTGATCTTATTTGAAATATTATTAATATCTATTGTATATTTTTCGACTTCCTAGGTGGCACCTCCCCCACCCCTAGAGGCGACGAATGTAAAATGGCGATGCTCATAAGACAAAGGTTAATAAAAAGAAAATACGTAAAATACCAAGTTAATTCTAAAACTAATTCTTCTTTGATGTAAGAATAACAAATGTCGCAGACATGAATGTTAAATTAATTTAAACTCATTTTCATTTGTTTTAACACTTTTTACGACATGCCTTATCTCATTATTTCAGTACTGTAATGGAAAAGTATTCTCTGTGGATTAGTTTAATCATAATTATTCCATTTAAAATATTCCTCTTTCAATTGTTTATGGACAAAGGAATCCTGACTGTACTTAACGTCATACAAATTGTGTTTCCATAGATGTTATAGTTGCCAAATATTTATATCTTACAATCAGCAAGAAAAATTAACTTTATTATCTACTAGCTTTCGCCCGCGACTACGTCCGCGTGGAATTAAAAAAAAACAAAAGTGAGCAGCCTATGTGTTCTTCCAGACTATCCTCTACATCTATACCAAATTTCATCGAAATCTGTTCAGCCATTTAGGCTCCAAACTCTAACAAACATCCATCCATTCATCCAACTAAACTTTCGCATTTACAATATTAGTAAGATTTTCGTTACAAAAGCAAACCATAAATCATTCATTTATTGCCTGACGCTTCCCAAAACATCATAGTTTTTTTAATTTTTTATTTATTTTCATGGAAGACCAATAGCTATTACAACAAAGTAGGTATAGTGGTAGTTAAAGTGTACAGCCAATAACAGGTCTCCACTAATAGAAATATTTTACAAAAGTGTTAATGCGCGGATAAACAATAGAAAACCAGAAACTTAAACAATACAAAAAAAAAAATACAAAATACAAAGAAAAACGAATTACAATAAAAAGAAGAAGAACTTAATGTAGAATAGTCTGTATACATTAAAATTTATTTTTAATGAAGAAGTTTCTATAGAAAACCTGTTAGTTATCAAAATAATTTCCATTCGCAGACAAAATAAGAGTACAAAGAACGTGTAGTACTTGAATTAACAGCATACTTAAAAGAGAATTCGGCAGAACCCAACACAAACATTAGATCTCTGCGAGTTTGTGTTCGAGCAAACTTCATACATTTTAATATGCCGTGACATCATGCATATTCATGTGCTTCAGATGTGAAAGAATGTTTCCAAAAATTGAGTTTCACGTGAAATTATGATACAGGTGATTTTTTTCAAATTTAGTGGACATCATTTTTTAAGATGTTATTTCAAATTAGTTAATAAAAAAAACATATTAGTTAAATTATGAATTAAAACAGTGAAATTTCTCAGTGCACGTTTGCAGAACTCTAAAGGACCACAATTTCGTTTATTATTTTTCGCAATTTTCTGTTTACAAAAAATAAAAAGCATTGAATAGCACCAACACCAACTAATGAGAAAAATCGACATAAAAATATTTTTTGAAGCTTTACGAACTATGCACCGTAACGATTCCCGGACTTGTTTAATTTGATTACTGCTTTTGTGAAAATAAAATGAAATTGACGACAACTGGAAAATAAAACACTATGATTAAACGAGTACATTTAAATGAATCACATTTTACAATAAATCCGATCCATAGTTAAAAAAGTAAAGAATATCTCTTTGTGTGTTTTTTAATAAAATAATGGCCTGATATACATGAAAAAGAAAAGAAAAGAGTCTCGTGTTAATTTCATTGCAGTTCTAGTGTTTTAAAGTTGTCTTCTGTAAGTTCTTTAACACCGTTCAAGAAACTTCTAATAGAACTGTGCAAAATTATATAATTTCACCACATAATAGAACACAAAGCGTGTAACGTGGGAAGTTAATCTTATATTCAAGTAGGAGGTATATAGGTTACGATTGTTACAGTTTATTCAAGACCTCGGCAACTTGAGCGCTCCAACATTGGATGAAGTGAGTAATTTTTGATGAAATCTGTGAACAGTAGCTCCGAAGTACAAGTGTAATAAATGAATAAACCAATGAATTATATTACACTAGCTTTCGCCCGCGACTCCGTTCGCGTGGAATTAAAAAAAAAACAAGTAGCCTATGTGTTCTTCCAGACCATACTCTACATCTATGCCAAATTTCATCGAGATCCGTTCAGCCATTTAGGCTACAAACTCTAACAAACATCCATCCATCCATCTAAACTTTCGCATTTATAATATTAGTAAGAAGTAAGATAGAATTGCTATTGTTACTTCGTATTAAAATTGTAAAACAATCCTGCTGTCAGCTCCATTCTTAGAGCGATTATCGCACAACTGTTTAGTCTCGCTTTGATTGCTGAGCTTATATGCGGAAGTGCACACTCTACTCGATTTTTAGTTGCGCAACTAAACAGTTGCCTTGGCTGAAACAATCGACAATCGCACAACTGTTGTACGACAGTTTAGTCAAAGGTGTGCGCCTGCTCTAAGTGTACATTCGAAGACATTTATTGGCGAAGCTCACATTGCACTAAGGCTGAATACTTGTCGTATGATATGTACATGCTTAGTACGTTTGCTGTACTATATTCGTACGTATAGTACAACAATGTAACCATAAGAGAGCGAATTTAGTTCTTCCACTGTATGTACCAATAACTATATATCAATACTAATGTTATAAAGAGAAAAGAGTTGAATTTTTGGATTTTTTTATATAGGTATTGAAATAACACAAAAACTACTTGGTGGATTCCAGAAATTCTTTCACCATTAAGAAGCTTCTTTATCTGTGAGTAATATAGGCTACGTTTGTCACTATTTTTTTATTTCACGCAGGCGAAGTCGCGAGCAACAGCTAGTAATATAAATTCGTAGCTTTTAATACACATTTATACTTAGAATTTGTATAGCAAATGTGTGTAGATACGGTTCTCTACTCATCATTACTCAAAGCGCCTATTACGCGGATCACTAACCATTACATTTCGAATTATAAATCTACATGCTTTAGTTTTTCATCATCGAGGATTTTCTAATTTAAAAGTAAAATATGGATGTTTGAAACGAATACTGTAATGGAAACATTTCATTTGAAAATGCTATAGAATACTGATTTTAATAATAAGTTACAAAAAAACAGTGAATAATTTTATACATACATAGTTCGCTTGTCTTAGACAGTACGAGGAAATGTAAAAGATAATATAAATTTTAACAGGTTAAATGGAGACACTTTCAAGACTGTGATAGTGAAGCTAAAACGAATTTAAGTTTTAATGGCTCCAGTGTTCGTACTGGCTGAAGAAATTGGGTTATTTATTATGTTTAAGTAATTCAATTTGAAGAGATACGACAAGAGTAAAGGAACTCTAATATTAATAATGTAAAAACGACAGGCTGAAAGCAATAATGCAAAATAAAAAAAATGTTTATATATTTTATGACACAGTGAAGGCAATTTTATTTATATCTTTTGTACAATTCACATCTGTAGGTAAACATCGATGTAAAAATCAATGTAGGCCTGGATTAAATATAAATAAACTTTTATCCGAAAATACAAAACTGTGAGGAAAAATTGCAAATGACATTAAATGAATTAAATCCATATCAAGGCTACGTATCTATGTATTCATATTTGACAGTTATTTAGTTTATGATAATTTATTTCATATGTTAAAGCATTTGTAAAACGCAACAAACAACAGGCTAATTAGAAAAGTTGCATCGTGAAGCAACGCTGCGGTTTACAACGACCACTCAATTTGTTTCACCTTTGCCTTAAGCCACTATTGCATTATCTTGCCTTGTAGAAATTTAAATAGAAAAACTTTAACATAGTACCGTAATAAACCTACCATATAAGTATAGTAATTCTAATACCAATTTATTAAAACAAATGAAACCAAGTCATCCTTTTACTTTTAACTTCCAACTTTATACAAGACGTGTATTTTATTTAGCAGAACTGATGCAGTTTATAAGTGGAGCTGTTTAGGAATATTGCTTAGGATCTTTGTATCCTATATACATATATGTATTGCAAAATAGCATACAGAGAATAGTATAGTGGCGTAATATTGGGGAAACGCTCTGTTTAATCCCCGACCACAAAGTACAAAGCGTGTTTGTAAACAAGCTTATTGCTTTCAAAGTGAAATTGATGCGACTGTACACAATGGCCCTAATACACGAGGCAAACGATTCGATGCAGATCCGATATAAACTAATTAATTTGTTATCAGCTCATCAGTATTAAGAAAACCATATAGTTAAAGAAATAAAATTGAATATTTTCTTTTTTTCAGATGTAGCTATAAATTATTATTAGTAATAATTACTGTTAAGTCATAAGTAACTAATGTAACAGATATCTTGCTAGTTATATGCATGTGATTTTGACTATTGCCTAAAACCAGTCTATTATTAAATATCGATGTTATGATTTCTACTATCTAGTATATCTATATATACTATATACTAATATATATATTTTTAGGTATTTCGATACAAATTATTTAAAAAAAATGTATGGACGATCGGCCAAATCAACAATACTTGTTAATTACTTTAAAACTAACACAAAGTCAACTACATATGTAAAGATATCGAACGTTCCATAGTGACGACTAGAAATGTACTCAGCTATCGAGCTTCCGAGCGACTGCCGGACTGTCTGACTGAGCTCTGTGCGACTCCTTGCAAGTGTTTTATAAAACTACCGCCATTTTTCCTTCAGTTTCCTATTAATTCCTAACACGGCCTCTCCTGACAGGAGACCGTCCACGGTCTCGTTCTTCCAGTGTCTTCAATAATACGAATCCGTCTTCAGCAGTAGCGTGGAGGCTGTCGATTCCAGCTCGTAGTGAGGAGCTGCGCGGGTACGCTACTCGTTGTCACGCGGCACGGTGACAGGCGCTGCGCTGATACGCGGTTCGTTGGTAGATGCTGCGCTGTCGCGCGCTTTGGTGACAGGCGCGGCAAGCTGCTTGTAGGTAGACGCGTCGCGGGCGCGTTGTTCGCAGCCAACCCAGGCGCGCTGTTCACGTACAGGCAAGACGCAGACGTGATACACGAAGACAGGCGCGATACTGGCGCGCTGTTCACCCTTCCAGGAGAAATCCTGATGCACATACAGAAAACTGATACTTAGGTTCCAACTTACAAAACTTCGAATTGTCCCAAACTGCTCTGTTTAAGACACATTTTGATTATGTTTGCCCATTATAAGAAACGTATAACACATTAGCGTTCTGTTGTCGGAAATATACACCGATTTGACAATGCACATCAACGACACGACACAGTTACTCAGTAGAAACGCAAGGAACTATTGTACTGTGCGCCTTGTGATCGGACCTTTAAATCTAGGTTCGGATTTGCCAGTCGTCTTCGATCACACTCTCGGAGATAAAGTTCGCCATTGACAGACATGGAGGACATCATCATCATGATCATCAGGGACGCAAGATCTAACCTAACCATTCTGCTCTATGATCGGGAAGTAAAGCATTAAAGTACAGACCTCGACCTTAGAAGTATGAAGTAAAGCAAGAAAGTTCCCACCTCGACCGTCACATACTAATCTCTCGCTACTCGTTGAAAGTCGTGACGCTGCACAGTGTTTCGCGTTGTATGGGGAGGTTAGCCATAATTATTTATGAATATTTTTTTACCAATTTGGAAATATTTAATTTGTTTTCACAAAAATATTTATAAATTAGTCACTGAATTATTGTATTAACAAAAATATAATAATTATGTACATACGCTAATCAATAAAAATGCACTTTTACGGTTTTTGGGCTATAGCTTAGTATGGGCGCCGGAAAAGGACACGAAAAATTTAAATGACATCTAAAAGAACACATCCTCAGCTATATTTCTGTAGTACATACTATGGGGTAGAAATGCACAGAAAAAAAATTACAATGCTTGCAAAAGGGTATTTGTAAAATCATATGAAAATCAACGGTTTTTGGCCTATGTTAGTATGGGCGCCGGAAAAGGACACGCAAAATTTAAATGACGTCCAGAAGAACATATCCTCAGCTACATTTCTGTAGTACATACTAGGGGGTAGAAATGCACAGAAAAAAAATTACAATGCTTGCAAAAGGGTATTTGTAAAATCATATGAAAATCAACGGTTTTTGGGCTATGTTAGTATGGGCGCCGGAAAAGGACACGCAAAATTTAAATGACGTCCAGAAGAACACATCCTCAGCTACATTTCTGTAGTACATACTAGGGGGTAGAAATGCACAGAAAAAAAATGACAATGCTTGCAAAAGGGTATTTGTAAAATCATATGAAAATCAACGGTTTTTGAGCTATGTTAGTATGGGCGCCGGAAAAGGACACGCAAAATTTAAATGACGTCCAGAAGAACACATCCTTAGCTACATTTCTGTATTACATACTAGGGGGTAGAAATGCCCTGAAAAAAAATTACAATGCTTGCAAAAGGGTATTTCTAAAATCATATGAAAATCAACGGTTTTTGGCCTATGTTAGTATGGGCGCCGGAAAAGGACACGCAAAATTTAAATGATTTCCAGAAGAACGCATTCTAAGCTATATTTCGGTAGTACATACTATGGGGTAGAAATGCACAGAAAACAAATTAAAATGCATACAAGATCTAAATGAGCACCTATGGTTTTTTGGCTAAGTCAGTATGGGCGCCGGAAAAAGGCGGAACATTTTTCAATGGAATCCAGAAGAACACATTCTAAGCTATATTTCGGTAGTACATACTATGGGGTAGAAATACATAGAACATAAACAAAAATGCTTGTTTACAACAAGATTGTGCCAAGGCTCCTATCACAAGTTTCGATACTCTGTGAAAACGTAACACATACACAAAAACACATAATTTTTGGATCTAAATATAATACATGTCATGACGAAATAATATCTATCAAGATTTACTACATAATTAACTTTTTTAGCGGAATAATACTCTGTTTAAAGTTATCATATTTTCTCGACCAAACCGATGTCCAATAAATGACTAGTTTTACTACGACTATTATGACTAAACCATACATTGAATATATTTCTTATTTACAAATTTAAATGTGCTATATATCGAGCTATTTTTTGATATTTTAAAAGTTTACAATACTTCAATTTCTATTTTGGCATTTTGGCCAACCTCTCCGTACAACGCGAAACACTGTGCGCTGGCATGGTGCACGAAGCCAGACGCATCGAAGGCACGGTGTCTGAAGATAGGTGCTGCACGTGCGCGCTAGTCACACACAGGCATGACGCACGTAGACAGGCGCGCTGTTCGCGCACAGGCGTGACACACGAAGACAGGCGCGCTGTTCGCGCACAGGCGTGACACACGAAGACAGGCGCGCTGTTCGCACACAGGCGCGGAACACGAAGACAGGCGCGCTGTTCGCACACAGGCGCGACACACGAAGGCAGGCGCGCTGTTCGCACACAGGCGCGACACACGAAGGCAGGCGCGCTGTTCGCACACAGGCGCGACACACGAAGGCAGGCGCGCTGTTCGCAGGCAGGCGCGCTGTTCGGACACAGGCGCGACACACGAAGGCAGGCGCGCTGTTCGCACACAGGCGCGACACACGAAGGCAGGCGCGCTGTTCGCACACAGGCGCGACACACGAAGACAGGCGCGCTGTTCGCACACAGGCGCGACACACGAAGACAGGCGCGCTGTTCGCAGGCAGGCGCGCTGTATGCGCACAGGCGCGTCGTAAGCGCACTGCACGAACCCAGTCGCAACGCAGGCTCATCGTAGACGAGTTTGAAGAATCACACTGCCACAGGCCTTACAGAATTAACTTGCCTCAGTGTGTTGGCTTTAAAGCAGTCCAGTAGCATCTACATCGGACAAATAACACAAACCCAGTAACATCTACATCGGGCCTTCACACATATTGATCCAGTAACGACTACATCGGATCACAAAACTAGACAGATCCAGTAACAACTACATCGGATCACAAAACTAGACAGATCCAGTAACAACTACATCGGATCATCAACCAACATAGATCCAGTAACAACTACATCGGATCGTCAACCAACATAGATCCAGTAACAACTACATCGGATCGTCAACCAACATAGATCCAGTAACAACTACCTCGGATCTTCAAACAATACATATGCATGACATGGAGAATACGCGTAGCCATACGCGTCTCAGGTGCGCTGCACGAATTCAGGCACGTAGCGGGAGCGCTGCATGTACCAGGCGTGTCGCGGACACGCACGCGGCTCATCAACCACATGCTCCACAGGAACGTTGGCCGGTGACACAAGTGCCACACTCGCACTCGATGTGTTGGTTAGCGCCGTCTCATCGTCTCGTGGCTCAGCAATGAGTCGGAAACGCTTCCTCTCTTTCAATGTCGGTATCTGCACAAAACACACCAAAATATCCGCCCACAAACATAACCATATGCAAGTGAACATTTACCCGTATTACACAAAACACAACGTATCGAGAAAGACATGTGACAAAGGAAGGTGTATCTCAGTAATCACAACAGCTTACCTTTTTCATCTGAACTTATACCAAAACAATTTATTGTAGCTATGTAGTTACGAATTAAATATGCAACTTGACTATTGCGCTACGCTTCCATGACATATATTGTCAACTTTGAAGCAACTGGACTTAAATATCAACGCACTCAGCAGCTTGGTAAAGTAACTGCTTAGTCTGACTATTGAGGTTACTACGGATGGTAACAATTTGACGAATGTCAAAGTTCCCATAGCAGTCACTAAAGACAACAGCGACTTATCGCTTTGTTTGAGTATTAAAACTTCAATACAAACTTTACTCACATTCGTACGCAGTACTCACACCTGCTCGTAGGCAGTTGCGTCGCAGACGCGCTGTACGAAGTCAGAGGCAATGCAAGCGCGCTACATGTAGCCATGCGCGTTGCAGGTCTACTGCACTTAGCCATGCGCGCTGTGGATGCGCTGCATGCAGCCAGACGCGTCGTAGGCGCGCTACAGGATCGCACAGGTGCTGCTTGTAGCCGGGCATGTCACAGGGCGTTCCCTCATCGGCTGCACAGATGTGTACTCCGACTGCACAAGCCGACGGCTTGCAAAAACTCTCCAATTGACTGCACTTACACAAAAACTAATTAAAAAATCACATGGTGGCTCTAACCCTTAATCGACAATTAATTCAATTAAGTAATTCACACTTTCAAACAACCAACTTCTATCAATAACGATCGATTTTCGTTAATAAAACGTAGAAGTTATGTTCGTTAAATGAGGTTAGAATTGATCAACAGTATGACGACGCTTTGGGTAAAATAAACTACTTAACGAAGGCATCAATGACTATCAAGTCATAACGATATTCAGCTGATTCAGAAAAATACTTTAATCTTATAAACGCTCGGCCCTACCTGACCCTTACTAATATAACGAAAATCTGAATTTAATTTCCATTATTAGGTTAGGTTAACATTAATTGAATTAATGAAAAACCCACAACCTACATCACTAGAGCGTTATGTAAAATAGAAAGCCTCAGTCTATGGTCTTAGCCTCAAAACATCATCGATATACATCCAGACTTTACCAAAATATGAATTCACTTAACACGTGTAACATTAATTTTACATGTGCTAGGCTTTTTATAAATTGAGAAAACTCAGCTAAATCATTAAGCAAGAGCTTAGCAATTGTTAACCATACTTCAAAATTAATGCACCTTTGCATAACAATTCGAAATATAAAAATATTGGTTGGATCTTACCGAAGTATTAATTAAACAATTCCGTCTTACAATACATGGCAAGGAAATCACGTTCGCCTCACTACTTGCATGTTCCAACATGTTTTTTCCCAGTGACGTGTCTCAAATTACTTTTTCAAGTATCTTCAAAGTACTTGTATACAACTGCGATCTCAAACTAGACACGTTTAGACTTGTCGAAATTACGACTATCGCAATCACAGTAACGATCGATATCTTTAACTTTGCACTTTTTTAACGTAAATTTTACAACATTCAGGGTGAGCGTTAAGGCTAGAATCACGTGAATTCTATCCCCGCTTCTGATTTTAGGTATTTCGATACAAATTATTTAAAAAAAATGTATGGACGATCGGCCAAATCAACAATACTTGTTAATTACTTTTAAACTAACACAAAGTCAACTACATATGTAAAGATATCGAACGTTCCATAGTGACGACTAGAAATGTACTCAGCTATTGAGCTTCTGAGCGACTGACTGACTGTCTGACTGAGCCCTGTGCGACTCCTTGCAAGTGTTTTATAAAACTACCCCCCATTTTTCCTTCAGTTTCCTACTAATTCCTAACAATATTATAATAAAACGTAAACACACACTACTTTGTGGCGTAAGATATCAGCAATCACAGCATATTTTTGAATAATTCTTTCTTTAATAAAAAAAGCCCTACACCCACGTCACGCTTCAGGCTCTACATTTTCACGCTATTAAACTTAGGGGTACATAATTTGGATAAAAACCCTAGTGTGGAAAAGGGACCATAAACTACAAGCTGCCAACATCAAGGAAGTAACATTGCCATGGTTTGTCATCATGACATGTCATTTTGAAATTTGCAATTGATAATTTGACTTTAATAATACAAAATATTCATAATTTCATGCGGATGAAACCGCACGGGAACAGCTAGTGTGTTAATAATGACATAGAAATTAATAACCTATATTAGATATGATAAGCTTTAGATATTCTATATACAACTGTATTGTATAGAGATGTTAGTGTGAACTAGTAAGCCACAACGGCGAGCAACTTTCTTAATTAACTCGGCTGCGTGAAGGTAATACAGATAGCTTATTATTGTTACTGAAGGCAACATTTTTCACGTCTCTATTACCCAATGAATATTATTCGTGTATACGAATCGTCATATCGTTTATACTTAAAATTTTCTGATGAGCGTTAAACACAAAAATGTATAACACTTTTAAAAACGGCTAAATTTCTCTTGTACAATAAAAAACGGCTTAAAAAATATTAAATATCCATTTCCTAGCTCGGGTCAGTCAAAGTGATTGATGTTTTCACAACTTGCTACAACAGCACGAAATGTGTTTGAAAAAGTAATTACTAAAATTTCATGCAAGTAGCAATGGTTTGGGCGTAGGCTGTTTAATTTGTTTTGACGGAACACGAAGGCAATTTAAAGGAGATTTTTAGCTACAGAGGGGAAAACAAAAGAAGGAAGAGTAGAGGTTACCCGTTGAAAAAATATAATACAAATCTTGAATTGAAAATAGTAGACTTGATATCCAATGCATGGAATAATACTCGGAATATTAAAGCTTTTACGTTTTCCCGGACAGAAGTGCTCCATACGAATGTACGGTGGCGTTCATTGGCGGAAATCCACAAATGAATCGATAATCATTCATACTTATACGCTTTAAAAGTTATTCTTTTATTATTTAAAACATCAATAAATCGATAAAACACAGCATACGAAAACCATGTAGTTGTTTTCAAAGGTTGTTTGTAGATGTATGAATTTGGAGACTAAAGTAGCCTCACAAGTTACAAAAAGGCTTTATAAGCAATTATTTAATCTCTCATATATTATTATTAACTGTGTCCACTTGTGGATATACGTATATAATACATATTTAACATCCCGAAAGCTACAAGCAACTCCAATTTTTAATTTACCCTTGCTCACAATATTGTTCATTTGAACACTCAAGCTGAAGCTTCAATATTCGAGCGGGCTCTTTGTATCGGGCGCATCTATTCATTGGATTCTCGAATCAGCAGTTGACTGCACCGCACAATATCGGCCGGCCCTTGTAAGTCGCTAGCTACTAGCTGACGACAAATTCGTACGATTTAAGTTCTCAATGGAAACGCCAATTTCAGCTAAAAGCTTTCGGTGCTGCACTTTTACAAATTGACTGTTACATTTAGTCGATGTATTTTATACAAACATACCGACAATAGTACTCGTAACTTCATATAAATATAAAGTATAGCATAACCCAGTATAAAACGTTACTATAGTGTTAATATTTTTCGTTTCCAAATACGCCCGGAACCGAACCACGGTACCATTTCATATTTTTTTACCTTATAGATTTCTAACCTATACGTAGGTCTGAATAATCAAAGCTGGCTAGTGAGTTAAAAAAACAATGTGTTAATACGTCAGACTGACTTTTAAATGATTATGAATTTCACTTTAATATTTATCAACATAAAATCAAAATTTCCGTAATACAATGTATTTAATTTCAAACCCATTAAAATATACTAAATGTCTTAAACCAAAACCGCATAGGTTTGCGGATTTTAAAGGAAACGATGAACACGACTGCTACTCGGAGAATTATATCAAATGTTTCTGGGATATATGCGACTACCATAAAAGCATAGAAAGTTTTGTTACCAAGCCAAAAGAACAAGGTAAATTAGATAGTTACTTACCCTGTTTGTAACAGATTAAAGTCGTTTAGAAAGGGGGTAATAAAGTGCAAAATGTTAAACTATAGCTTAACATTACATAATAATTTTTATATCTTTACAGTAATCATACAACAACCGAGAAGGCAACATAAAATATTATGAAGAAATAAATTCAAACTTTTACCTTTGAAGCCTAAAATGGACACAGGACTATGAAAATAAAATTATAATCAATAAATATCATTTAATAAATTCTACATCAAGTAAACTTTTTTGATTTCTATACAATACTTGTCGTACATTCATATTTATTCTAGATTCTTTTACATATTTTCCAAACAAATTCCAATCATCTTCATCTATATTTTTATTCATATCACTTATTAACTGTTGCTTATCTGTGATATATTTAAATGTTATTGGTTTATCAACAATTTCTTTAGAAAATTCCAGATTGTTCCATGGTTCCGATGTTGCTGGGACAATTTTTGGTACAGCATGGTATGAGAGACGAGCTTCTTTCGACATAATGGCAATATCGCCACACTCAAGCAGAATTGCCGATGGTGTTACAGTCTTCTCTCTTCCGCCAATTAAAAATATTGCTGATTGACCAAAACTGGAAAATTATCAAAATTTGATTACAAATTAAGATAGAGGAGTTTTATCTATCATAGCAATCAATTTGATTGTTGAGGCCTTACTTAACCACACAATATATATAAACTTCACTAAACATATGTTTATATGTTTATATTATATATTTATATATTTATACACACAGCAACCACTAGATTAACTTTTTTTTTTTAATTATACATAAAAAACTCTTTAACCCAAGTGAAATCTGGCAACATGCATACTATTGTCGCTGTTTAATTAAAGAGAATGAAATTATGGTTTTTTAAATCTTATTATACCTGAAAGAGAATAATGGAGCTTCCAAGTTAACCTCAGAGTGATCAGTATGTGCCGAGAGAGTTGAACTCAAATGGTAATAATTGACAATTGCAGCCTCCGCTTTGAAATCTTCATATCCCAGATATTGTGCTATGCAGTCACAAAGTTCCGCCAAGTCTTCAGGAAATACTGATTTATTGTCTTCCCTGTATATCTGTAATTATAAAATGAAATATGTTGCAATTTTAAAATGCAAAGATTAAATACTAATTACAAAATATAAATGCATAACAATGAAATAACTTGATATTAGTAGAGTGGGGGAAAAGGCATGCTTATAACTTGGAGGGATTTCCTTTAAATGTTTTTTTAAGGAACATGGGCAAAAGCCGAGGTGATCTTAGATTTTAATTAGTGTCTGCAAAATCAATGGGACTGCAAATGTATTAACTATTGTTACTTCCATTTTATGACCTTTATTACCATCTATTGTAATTCTTAATATTTATAATTAACCAATTTAATATTAACTTTGTACTTTAGTGTCCCAGTTGTGATGATATCCAAGAGTTGTCCAACGCATCTTCTTAAGTAACTTTACATCACATTCTCCATTCCTATAACATTCTTTCCACCAATCATTTAGAATTATTTCAATATCTAAATTGGTTTTATTTGGTTTTCTGGAATACTGTTCTAAACATTTTCTTATCCAATAGCGCTGCCCCACACTCGTAAATGGGTTCTTAATAAGCAGTAATCCAGGATGATGTATAAATTTATAAGACTTCCACATATTTGCTGGTTTTAAACCCAGAAACTTTGTTCTAGCATCATCAATAACATAGTTAGGAATAAACGCCTCAACCTGAAATTCAATTCATTTTTATCAGGACATGAATACCAATAATCGATAAATTACAAGTTTTAATTTAATATTTGTGAGTTCTGATACGATTTACTGAAACATGTTAATAATAATAATATAGCCTTTTATTCTGAAATTGGATTAAATATAGTCTCTTATAGTATGCCCCTTATTTCAGCGTGCCTCTTGGCATAGGCCTCCTCCAAACTCTTCCATTGTTTTCTATCTCGCGTTACTATTCTCCAATGTGGACCGGCAGTCAACCTCCGAAACTGAAACATGTTACACATGACAAATTCTTATGTAAGTTATTATTAATACATAACCTACCTTTTCAGTAACTCTATCTTTTCCGAATGATATTACATTCTCAAACGATGGCTTGTTATTGTTACCCTTGTAGTATTTAAAAATATGCATGAAATTATTATCGTTAACTTGATCAATTGTCCGCTTCATGTTCATTAGTTGAATATTAACATGCATAGATTTTCAATATTGAATAAAACTTTTACAAGCAATATCTGTTATCATTCTTAATCAAATTGAACTAGTGCGATAAAACAAAAATCATTAAAGAAAGACATATTTTGCAAAAATGTGTTTTGTTTTCATTTGGTCCTATAATGACCAAATAATGACGTCAAAAGCTAACGTCACCCGAAATGTCAACTATCAATGACCGACATTCGAATATGAATTTTTGCCTGTAAATCAAATAGATTCTGTGGAAGGCATACGGAGAAGGCCTATGTGTCCAGCAGTAAGCAGACAAAAGTTTATGAGGATGATGAAATCAAATAGATTTAATTGATTTACATATCCGTCATCCCTTGTGTCTGCTCCCGAATTTTAGTTACCTACTCTACTCTTTGACCTGCAGCCTGGAATTGTTATATGTCAAGTTTAAGTCAATGTCATGGATGAATTGAGTTTGTCATATTGACAGTAGAAAATATAAAAACAATAAACGAGAAACAACAACTTATTAGTAAATTTGTATTATAATGCGATTTATATTTACGTAAGTTAATAAAACACAATTATAGAAAAAAATGAGTTCTACGGAAATACAAACAACAGATTTAATAAAAGTAAGTTCAAACAAATCGTATTAGCAAAGACAATTGCTTAGCAGGCACGTTGTTAAATTTGTTTTATTTTCAGGATAATGGAGAAATCGACGGTAAGACGAAATTAAGGAAATGGTTGAACACGAACTTTAGAATTGAGATGACTGACGGAAGGGTGCTTATAGGCGTATTCCTCTGTACAGATAGAGATGCTAACGTTATTTTAGGTAAAACAATGAAATGGATCTACCTACGACCTATTAAACTACGACGACCTATTAAAATGTTCTCTGGTTTTATTTTAGGAGCTTGTTCTGAATATCTGAAGAGCAATGACGGTGAAACTGAAGAACCAAGAGTTTTGGGTCTAGTCATGGTACCAGGACGCCACATCGTATCAATAAAAATTGACGACACAATGGACACTACTGCACAAAAATACTATTACGAAGAGTAACCTCAGTCTCATTAGATTTATTTCAAAATGTAATTTATTATGGTAAGTAATAAAAACAAGTTTAATTCATATGTTTTATTTTTATTATACTTCCTTCAATTTTTTAATCAGATATTTTACTAATTCAACTTCTTGATAAATGTTTTTAGTATCATTTGAAAATGGATTAAAGTCATCTGAATTAGCAATATTAACTGGAGATAATAACTCCATCAGACCTTGGCATATTAAATCTATGCCAATTTTAGAGTCATTTAAAATAGAGTTTAGAAAATCAGAATTCAAAATATTTTTTAAACATACAAATGGATGTACAACTTGTGATACATTTTTTAAGTTTTTATAATAATGTACACTTAAATTTCTTACACCTTCATCCTCATCTTGCAATAGAGTAATTGCAGTCTTAATGGATAATATTTTTATTTCATCTGAATATTTGCTTAATTTACAAGCAATTTCATTATTAGCTACCGCAGAAATTATTCTCATATCTATGTCAAAATCTTCTGCTATTAACTTGTATGTAACTTTACATACAACCAATATGATATCCTCATTGTCAGTTATTCTTGCAATAAAAGGTACTATATACCTTAATTTATAAGAAATGCATTCATTTTTAATATATTCAACAATGTCAATTATATGTTCCTTGACATCAATATTTGTTAAACAAGATATTTTATATAATATCTTCCAAACAATACAACTGTACATTCTATTTGGAAATGATAGTAAAACATTTGATATTTCTCTGAGTGTGTCTCCATCACTAGAATCAAGTCTTGTGTATAAAAATTCACAATTTTTTTCATATTCACTGTTTTTTAAAATCAATTGTACACAACTAGGTAATTCATATGATGAACAATTTCTTAGATATTTACCTATTAGTGTATTCATCCATTGATATTGTCCGGGTTCATTTGTGTTTCTTTGTAACAAAATTGTTTCCAAATCGGAAACCTTATAATCTTTTTTAGTAACATGTTCCATTAATTCTTTGCACAAATAAGAATGTTGTTTCTCTTGTGTGATAACATTGAATTTATCCTTTAATGATTCAAGTTGGTTTTGATATTTCATATCTTTGTAATAATTTATACAAATAACCAGTAATGTAAGAGAGCCGTGTAAGAAATTTTCATTTGGTTCATCTATTTTTATAAGTAATTCATAAATATCATTAAATGAATATATGTTGAATATAGATTTTGCGGTAAGCCGTCTTATTGCATATATCGGGCTTCCTAATAATAAATTAAGATTTTTCAACAAAATATTATCAGTCTCTATTTGAGATTTCAAATCATTTGAAAAGTTATGTCTCTTTGCTATATTACCTAGGATATTTAGTATTGGTAATAAATTGGAATGTGATAGTAATACATCTTTGGTATTGTTTAATTTCAACTGTTCCAATATAAACAACCATAAGTTAGGGAAATGCGTACGAAATTCATCACAAGCCACAGTTGCTGTGACTTCGTCTTCTGAACCAGAAGGTTTCTTTTGACCTATTAATTTAGGTATTAAACCACCATATAATTGGAGTGCAGCATTTCTGAAAATGATTAGATTTGAATTAGAACCACTTCTCTCATCATGGGCCTTGCCAAGAGCTAGGGGCTGTCCTTCTTGGAATGAAGTAAAAAAAAATGTTACTATCCACACCCCTAAACTTTGCCTAGATCATCATTTGGACCCTTGTCTCGCATGAACATAAAATAAAGTTACCTTATTTGCCAATGTGGACTTGTCAGATTATTAAATGCAAGTTCAGCTAGTTCAGCAGAATAATTCATAACTTCTGTAATCAGACTGCTGTCTGTCACTATTCTAGTTAAAAAGTGTATGTACACAGCCTTTGGTAGATCTTTTTCGTTGTCACTATTTGCAGAATCTTTCAGATCATCGAATGTTTTGCAAGTCTCTAACAAGGTGTTGATAAAATATTGAAACAGTGGCTGAAAAATAAACACAAAATGTTGACACGTAAATTTTTAAATCTTAAATATGCCAAGATTGCTCCTTGTGATATAAAAATACTAACCTTATTTTTTCGCATATCATTACTGACAATTCTATGAACCATAATTGATAAACCTGCGCCTCTTCTTGTGACAGATGCCATGCTATTTGCTTCCAAAATTAATTCCTCAAGTTTTTGTTTTAATAATGATAAAGGTAGGTTTGAAAGACGATTCTCAATAGGCAAAGATGTTAAACATTGTATACCATCACCTGTAATAAAAAAAAAAGTAACTTGTTGCCTAGCGAGTTCACATTTGTATGTAAAAGTAGTATAGTTTTCATATATCTTGGCGGCTCTTAACTTCACACGTGTCGCAGCGCAGAACATAATTTTAGGTGTAGGACTTGAGCCTCCAAGATATTTGTAAAAAGTAAAAACATTGTAATTAATAAGATAGTATCAATAACATACCTAAAGCGACTCCTGCTGCTTCTATAGCTCCTTTGTGGCGAGATGTCTCAAGAACTTTTGTAATTACAAATAGAGATTTTTCACATACATCTAGTTGGCTATCTGAATTACAATATTTAATAACAAGTGCAGCCAACTCACAGGATGCCTATAAAAATGTTAATGAATTTTAAAAATGGTAACAAAACACATTGCCCACTAATATTAAATGTATTTAAAAAATACCTTCACATTTAACCATAGACAATTTAGGACGATTTGTTCTAATCCTGTAATTTTAGTGTCATCTTCATTATTACTTGTACAACCAGAGTTTTCTATAATTTGTTGAACCATATCATTTATTTTAGAGAAATCTGAACTTGTCGAAACTCCTTCTTCCCAAACAAACTGATTAGATACCACATTTAATATGTCTAACAAAACCCAAATAGTATCTTCAGTAATTTTCAATTTGTATGAATTTTTAAGACATGCTTCAAATACAGCACATAATATGCTCATGTACGAGTGTAGCTGCTTTCCATTTTCAATTGAATTCACAATATCCCTTTTTAAATTGTATTCGGATAAGAGCTCATTGTAGGCAAAAGTAAAAATATCTTCTACATTTTGAAACATAGCTGCATTTACAGATTCTTTTAAAAACACATTAGCTAATAATTTAAACATACTTTGACCACAGTTTATCTCATAAAAGAATTTACTTTTAATTTTGAAAAGGGCATTATCAATAATTTGGTTTATTACAACTGGCTGTTTTAATTGATTTTTGTAATGTTTTAACATTAACTGTACAACATTTTCTCTTATATCATCCGCTGGATCATTTAGCAAACTTATTAATTTGTTAATAATATCTTCATTAAAAAGGATCCAATGTTTATTATCAGATATAAAATCTATTAATAAATAATTGATTTGCTTGAATTGATTTTGTTTTTTCTTCGGAAACTCAGTGAAACAATTCAATAGTACAATTGTTATTTTTATCGTAGTAATTTTACGTTGATAATTCCCATTTAAATTCAATGAAAAAATGATAAATTCTTGCAGTTTTACACAAAATGATAGTAGGTTTTCTTTGATTTCACACTCTTTATGTGCATTATTTAAGTGTAAAGTTTGTAGACGACTCAAAAAGGTCCCCAAACTGTTTAGCATGCTCAATCTTAATAATGTGCAATCGGAATTAACATTATGGGAAAGAAAATTTAAGATCATTTCATATTCAATAGTGCTCGGCCAAGATTTTCCATGAGACACACAAACTATATCAAAAGCTGCCATTCTAATTTGTGGATTACAATGTTCGATGCCACATAAAATATTTCTTTCAACCTCTGTTAATAGAGTCCAATTCTTTTCAAACAAATTAAGTTTGTTACATTGCTTCGCCACATTCAATATACTTAACATTCTTTGTTCTGTGTCCTCATAGTTTTGTAAAGAATCTATGATAATCAAACCCACAGATGGAAATTTCTTTAATGTATTTAAGCACCAGTAGTTGTTGAAGTTGTCTTTCGCTTTTTGTGACGTACAACAAAGTACTTCTGTAATTCTGTCTAAAAAAACCTTTGCCCATTCATCATCGGAATACATTTTTTTCAATATTGAGTAGTACAAATCAGCACCTGCAGACACTAATCCAGGTCTATTTAGACTTAGTAAAAGTCCTTCAACTAAGTTGTATCTATCTACAAATATGATCAAATTTCCCTTATATTGGTCTATGATTTCAGAAAATGTTAAATACTTAGCTTTGTTCCAATAAAAAGCGTGAACTTCGTCTATAATATCCTTTTGCATGTCATCATCACTTACTTCAATGACAGATTGTAAAATTAATTTATTTAAATTTCTCGTACCGTTTATCGAATTCTCCCAATTATGATTCACTAAGTTCAATAATCTTACTTGATTGTGTTTTGAGAACACAATGCTTTGTAAATTTGTTCCCAACACTTTCTTTATCAATATTAAAACTTTAAAAACTATTGTTCTGTAATGTGAATATTCATAAGCCATGTTAATTAGTAGATTCATCATAGAATTGAGGATATTATTTAAAATGCCATATTCATAGTCCTTTTGTGATAGAAAATTGGATTGGAACATTCCGTAAATTATTGACAGTTTTTTTCCTTTGTCTTCATTTCTCTCTTCACTTTTATTTAATTCTTCTAAAATACTTTGTAGCATTAAATTTACAAAAACACTGTCTTTATGCATACCGAGAATGGTATAAAAGCATGTTGAACAAAGTAATTGGTCATCAAATTCATTTAGTCCAGTTTGTATATGATTCCATAGTTTTTGTGCTGTCTTATTGTAGAATTCCAAACTATCAGTACTATCATTTGGTTGACGCTTTTTCTTTACTTTCAGTAATATTTTCTGTAATAGACATATAAAAATTGTTACTAACACTTTAAGCTCATACTGCAATTAATAATTTTTATTTTGTTGAGGTCAATAGATTTTGTATTACCAGGCTTAGCTACACTTCAATAATATAAAAGATGGTCACTGCTAGGTTTGTCGGATCTGAACAAGAAAAATTATTCATATTACTGTTTACTACAGAATCAGGTAAAAACTAAAGTTATCTTGTTTAGGTGTGTAGACAATAATAAATAACGCACCTGGTTTTGTTTTTTTTGTCTTTAGTTACCTTTTAAATTTAACTAAGGACAATACAATTTTAATTAATAATGATATTAAAAAATGAATATAAATCACCTGTAGTGCTTCTGTATTCAACATAGTAGTAGGTACTTCAAGACTTGATAGAATACTGATTTGATCCTCCATTTTCAGTGAAGGAATAACCTATAAGAACAAGATCAACAACCATAAGGTATATAAAACCAATAAACTAAGAAAATAAATACCATTTCACTGTTTTCCTATTTCTTCATTGGTAAAACTGGTATCAATAGAGTTAATTAAAAAAATGTGTTTATGAAAGATCACCAAGAAGTATGCAGCACTTAGATTATAATTAAGACGCGCAGCCACTAGTCTTAAATAATTATTACTGCAATTTATGAATATCATAGCATCTTAGAGTAAAAATATATTTTGTACATTTGTGAGACAAAAAGTATTAGCAATTACTCTTTTAAAGTAAAAAGAAAACATTCTAAGAAAAATTGAAGAAAAACGCTTAAAGTTTTTACTATTGAATTTATTCTTATTTAATAAACTATCAAATTTTTTATTCATAACATATGTTACAATATCTCATTGTTTTAGTAAGATTGTTAACTGATATAGGGACCTTCTAGATTCAAACACTAATAAAACTATTGTGAGAGAAAGCAGAATGATTCAGGAATTTGAAAGTGAAATGTGTGAAATAAAAGGCCATTTCTTTATTAATAATTTAATAATCTACATTATCTATATATACAACAAAGGTCAATCAAAATAATTTAACTTTCTTTGATGGGTTCAAATCCCTCCTTCTGCATTTTCTCTTTAAACAAATCATAGTCCCTTTTTCTATCAAAATGTGTAACCCATTTGGGTGGGCATGACTTTTCAAATATCATTCTGTATTCTGTACACTCTTTTGGTATTCTAGAGCTGTCTCTGATGTTGTGACTATCTAAACATTCCCAATATCGATCTCTAGAATCCCAACAAGTCTTTCGCTGGGCTCGATCAGGGAATGACATTTTTCTTCCTAGTATGCAGTAGTAAGTACCCTACAAGGACAAAAGAAATTTTGAAATTACTCGAACTAGATAATCATAACGATTCTTTCGACAAAAAAGTACTGCCGCACATTTTAAGCATTTAAAATTAAAAATTTTGTGACTTCGCATAGGCACTAAAAATGTTTGTAATCCTCGCTAAAAATATCTGAATTTCCTAATATAATACACAGCAATTTGTTACTTTGTTGTTTAAAAATGTCCTTGATAAAATGAAGAAGGAACTTAAGTAATGTCTCCGATAGAAACCTTTCAATGTAATTTATAATTGTAAGTTTTATCGATTATTTAGATACAAGGGAATAAAAGGCAACTTACTTTAGTAATAACACCAAGAAAAGTCCTGACTATGTAGAACTGGTTTAATCGCAATAAAGCATCAAAAATTCAAAATCTATTACGGCACGGAAGTAATTATATTCGGAACTTTTAACCTCAAAATCAATAAATTCAAAGATAAAATGATCTGTCAATCAATGTCACTAAGTGTCACAGAAAATATAGACAAAGAGTAGATAATAAACTCCAGTGCAGATTATAATCATGGAGCACAGATAACGACGCTTTTAATTTTTTTTTATATTTTCGCTTTCGATGTCACATAAATGTGAAAAGCAAGACCAGTTTTCTATAAACCTTTTTTTTTCTACTTAAGGTCTTAGTAGGCTTTAAACTGTTTACTTAATTAAAATTATAATCTTACTAGAGACATCTGTTACATACTTCCTTTTTTGATAACTTAAATTCTTATCATTTATCAATTTTATTGATACGTGAGATCGCATAAAGAGTGCATTGTGATATTAGAACAAATTAAAATATGTCTGAATTATTAAGAATTAGCGACTTAATTAGAAACCAAGATTCGTTTACATTTTCTTTTGAAGTGACCCCAGATGTCGGCGAAGCTGAACTTGATAAGATTACACTTCACCCAAAATTTTATTCTATAACATGGCACGCTCTGAGCCATCAGTGTAAAGATTTAAATATTGCTCCATTAAAATTAGCAAACTTGCTAAGGCAAAAACATAAACATGTTTTATTAAATTTATCGTGTAATCTTATGACCAAAGCTTATTTAAATGATTTACTCCCATGGCTTCAAGAGAAGGGAATTTGCAATCTGTTTATAGTTTTAGGAGGTATGTATTTTTTATTGTTTATTAGTATCGATAAGTGTCTGTTTATTTCATTTTTTTAAATTTACAGATTCTTTCAATCCAAATAGATCTGATTTCAAAACTTCCTCTGAAATGATTTCCTATATAAAAACGAAAACATTGGACTATTTTTGTATTGGCGTTGCGGGCTTTCCATACGACGATTGCAAAATAACAGCATTAAAAGAAAAAATAGACCTTGGAGCTGATTTCATAATTTCACAGGCATTTTTCGAAGCAAATATTTACAAGAATTATCTTGAAAAATGTAAAGATGCAAAAATAGACGTGCCCATAATACCCGGGATATTTCCCTTTCAGTCTCAAAAAGAATTGGATATGTTCTTAAAGTTGTGTAAGGTTAAAGTAAGTGAAGAATTTAAGATGAAATTAGAAGGAGAATCGGAAAACGTGATGGATATTATAGAAAATCTAGTACTCGATTTACGTAATAATTTGAATGTGAAACATTTCCATTTTTTCACAATAAATAAACTTGGAATAACTTGTGACTTGGTGAATAAAATTCAATTATCATTATAAAAAAAATACGAACGGGTTTTCACAACATTCCATATTTTGTTTGTCATGAACAAGTATTTTATATTCTCCATATTTCGGTTGTTTATTATTGAAATCTCCTCGTATATAACTTTTTTGTAATAAAAGGCCACATTACGATATTTTAGCCTTATTTATAACCCCTTTAAATACTCGTTTCTGCGATTTTTAGGTAAAGTAAAGAACATCTGACTTTAGTTAAGTACAGATTTAGATTTTAGCTTTATCCTTTGTGTGTTAAAAAACAAATTATAAAAACTTCTAGAAATTATCAGGATATTAAATGGAAAGTACCTATTAACAAAAAGTTTTTAGGTATTATATTATTTGTAATGAAGTAATAACACTGCTTATCGGTTTATCGCCGGAGCGACGGTTTTTAATTTATTAATTTAGAGTATTATATTTAAGATAGGAGGTACTTATATGTATTCGATAAATAATTTGATAAAATAAAAGCAGTAATCGTCAAACCAACAAGCCAGAATTAATTGATATCATTTACATTTACGTCTCTTTAAAGATATTATATAACAAAAGGGAACAGTACTTTTTTCAACACATGTAAATGGGAAATTCTTCATTGGGGGACACCATTATCCAAACGTTGCTCGTACATATCCGGCTCGAAGGACCAATTGTTTGGTACATAACTCATCTGTCTAATTTGTGCCCAATAAACATAATTTTCCAACTGAACGCCGACATATTCCAACAACGATTATAACTTAAACTTAACTGTGCAATTATTGCCAAATGCAATACAAAAATTGATTTTTGGACTAAACAACCTGAACTGGATGTATTTTTTCTTGTATGATGAGCTTGGTCGCTTGCTGCTCTAATGATGGCGCCTCTTTTCAAATATTTCATTATGTTGTTTTATTTTATGATCGGTTTATGAATAATAAATCAAGTATTCCGTGAATATATTTTAATAAGACAGTCCTATATACTGTTTTAACAATCGGCCATGTATATAACATCACAACCAAAAAAAAAATAGTACAAAAATCAAATTAACAACTATTTTGCAATTAAGCTCGGTACAGACGCAAACTTCTCCCGGGCTACAATAATTAGTATGAAAAATCTTAATACTTTAAAGATATCGGACACATTTTTACCTTAAGTTTATTGGCGTTTAATCACTGTCAAAATATTAATCAAATTTGAGCTTTTTTATCAGAACTGTATCTAATGATTCCCGAAATAACATTTTCAAAAACTTATGTCTGCACCGATCTTGTGAACTATTGAATAACGTTGAATAAAACACGTGTCGTTGCACTACACCTAATTCGTATCGAATTAATTATATAAAATTGTCTACTTATCAAATTAACTTAACTAAAATCGATAAACGTGAACCTATTTTAAAATGACGGAATATTATACACTGGCAATATTTCTAATTGTGTAAAAGCTTCCAAACCACTAATCTACATCGATACATTGTCTACATTAATTGTTGAATTCTACATCAAAAGTTACATTTTGTATCTTACGTATATAAGTTATTGTTACGATTTGATAAAGCTTCGTTCATTGTTATTAAACAATAACCAATTAGCTACATACTACAATCGTCCTTGTATAAACTCATTAAAAACCTTAAGCGCTCACTATATTATTTTTTTATTTTGTTTGATTAAGATGCGTCAAAAATTCACAAATAGGTAAATTTTTATCGTTTACGTGGCGCTTTAAGGCAGCTGATTTTTGTAACAATCTTAACGATACAGGCTATTGTAAATATAAACAAGGATTTATATTAAAAAGATGAAGTAAAACATTTACGAGCGCTTCAATGCACACTAGCGACGCTCAGTTCTTGAATTGTTCAGTTAAAACTGAACGTATCTAGCGGGTTAAACAAATGCAGCAGAACATTTTGAAGATAAATTGACTTCGATTATGAAAAGTTTACTGCCGGCTACAAATTGACGTCATCTAACGTGCTATTGTAAGATCTAATTTGCTATAAGTTTTAGAGAAGAGAAAATCTATAGACACAAAGCTTGTAGGCCCGGCTAATGTATGCAGACGGGATCGATCGAAGGACCAATAAACTCGGATAAAAGATTGATCGTTTTATTACAACACAATTATAATGGTAGAAAATTATACGTGTTCGGCAAAAAACCGATGAAATCATTGGACTAATCTGACGAAAAATCTTATACTTTGTACATACTAAACTTTTCAATGTTGATTTTGAATTGTATGTATTTTTAATAGCTTCGGATCCCGTTTCATAATCTTTGACAAACATCTAAACTTAATAAGTATTTGATATGTCTACTGAATAACATTAAATTTATATAAAAACAGTTAACATTAACTACAAAGAAAATAAAACGATACCAAAATTATAGATTAAAAAATTACTATGCCGCCATATTTATTCCGTTCTGTTACCATAGACCTGAATTGACACTGAATTCAGTCTTATTTTCAAACATGTCCCATCTTACGAGGTAGTTTATTTACATAGAAATTAATTTCAACAAAGATAGTCATTTGGAATTGAGTACGCCTATGAGTCAACAGAAAAATTAACAGCTAATTTCATCTGGTATAATTAAAAAAAAAAACCATCGATCACTGAAGTTGATTTTTTTACGGCTGAATGCATCGATTGTTCAAGAACAATTTTTTTTATACTCAAGACAGTTAACTTAAAAAAATATGGCGTTTAAATTACTAGGTACTAATTTTAAATTTGAACACAAACAATATACTTCTATTAATACTGTTGGATGTTTTAAACATATAAGATATTGTAAATGGGTTCACTAACAATGGTCCCCGAATTATAGCTTAAAATTATTACTCGCACGTTTTGATGATCGGTTTCGATGTGTTTATTCTATACGCAGAAAATTATTCGAATAACACTTTATTGCTTCAATTTTTAAAATATCCATACAAACGATTACTAAACTATTCGGCAGTGACTATTTGCAAGCTTTAATAATTCTATTTTCCGATTCCAAATGTCTATCACTATAAACAATAGTAATAAATATAGTACAATACATATATCGTTAGCCAAAATTGTATTTTTTATTCGTAATTACTAAATCTACGCTGGTATTGTCTCAGTGTTTATCTCTATACGATATTTAACAAATCAATAGCAACTTTAAGTTTTATCAAAATTCTTTGCGTTTTACATTTAATGTTACCATTTTATCGAAAAAATGGTTGCAATAATGCTTATATGGATTCCATTTGCTCTGTCAACTCCAAAATTGGACTCTCACTGAGCGGCAACATATTGCTGCTTGGCGGTAGACTGTGGCCTTGCCAAGAGGGCTGAAACAAAATTAAATGTGATTTTATTACAAACGTGCCTTCAATCTACTATGCTTTTCAAATAATGTACGCAACTAGGACCTCGATATGTTAAAATGTATCTTTTTTTCTTTCATGCAAATATGTCGTCGCCTGTAGTTTTATATTAGCAATTACTAAAATACTGAATTTATCTGGGTTCTTAATTTTTCTATACCTCAAATAAAAGCTTACAAACGGCAACACTAATATCGTAACAGAATAAAGTTGTAAGTTTAACCTTGGTAGAGCAATAATTGAAAATGTCCGTTTAGGATAACCCACAGAATATAGAATTGAAATAGCTTGGCTTTAATTTTCTCTTGCCGTCGTCGTTGTTCTTTTATTCTTTATTCAATTAGTGTGTATGTAATTAACACACCTAAAAGATGCATCTTCAAAACCTTAATTCCAGAAAAATCTTTGAGTACTAACCTTTTACGGACAACTAATTGTGGTTTAGCTTTTTTGTTGGACACGTGCATACATAAATTTGTAATTTAAATCTACTAATATAAATAAAAATGAACTAGCATGCATTACGTGTCTACGAAAAAGCTAATTTGCAAATAAAAGGTGTGAAAATAAAACAAAGTAATATTATAAATTATACATTTACTTATGATTTAAAATAAAACTTGTTTCTAAGTAAAGCTATCACATCTTACAATATAATTTTATTAGCAAATAATAATAAAACCTCTATACAGACTTTCAAGAGTAGACAAATACGCGAAAATAACCTAAAATTTAATTAATAAATAGATACTTATGTCTAGGTAAATGAAAATAGCATAACATTGGGGAACAATTTAAATGAATACGTAGGAACATTAATTTTTAAAACAGGTATCTTTCCTAAGGTTAAATTGAATACCTTTGGCAAGAGGATTAGCAAGTTGAGGCTTTGCCAATTACAATTTGTTTACGATATTTTATAGGAATGAATAACATTATAAATAATTGATATAGTCCATTTTATTAATATTATTTAGCGTTTAAAAATCATAATCATTTTGATCAAGTATAAATAAATACATACGGTAACTTTAAAGCACTAATTATTGTCATGCATTCTAAAGAAAATCCCATATTGAGAGTAACATAATTATGTACATATAAAAATTATTATACTTAATAAATTAATAATAAACAAATACACGCTACAATGAGACCAATGTTCAATCTAGCTGATGCACGAACTAACAGAGCTGCAGTGACGTCACGTCACGTCACACGGTGTGCAAATTTAATAACTACCGATATTTCTTCACTATACCATGAGATTTAACTCAAATAAGAAAAAAAGACCAAAAAGTAGTTCTTGGTCGCCAAAAATTAGTGGCAATAACATTTTTGCAAATAATTTTGCTTTTAATAGCAAAATTTAAATTTGACTAAGTATACTTTATTTCAATAACAAGACTATTAGTAAACGTGCAAAAAAACAAGGCAAATCTCATGGTAAATGTTTAAGTTGTGGATTTCTACATTCGGAGATCTACTTTAGTTGATCTGTTGGAATACCTGGTAGCAGGCTTGCGGCTGGAACAGGCCCGCGCCCCACTGGCCCGCCCACAGCGCCGGCTCCAGACCCTCGCGCTCCCCCTCCCGACCATCCCGCACCTCCCGACCCTCCCGCCGCCCGGACAGCTCCGAGATCTGACAGGCGCTTTGCAAGCTGGACGGCAGGTTGGACCAATTTTCGTTGCCCAACCTATCCTTGTTCACTATGCTTATCTCCATCGATCCCTGATACGCATATTTCGACATATCATCCTGATTATCATCCGATTTTTTGATAGTTCTATTCGGGTCCTCCACGATGGCCTGAAACGCGAGCAAGTCACGATTCTCCGTCTCTGTCAGAGGTAGCGGTGGTAGGATCTGTTGCTGTTGCGCGATCTTGTAGCTCTGCTGGCGCAGCATGTGTCGCCGGCTGAGGCCGACCTGCAGCGAATGCAGTGAGTGCAGCGAATGCAGCGCGCTCGCGTCGTGCGCTGACATGCTCGGCGGCGTCATCTGCTTCTGCAGCAGCTGCCGCTTCTGCTGATACAGGCGGTGCTGCATGAGCTGCTGCTGCAGCGGCGGCTTGCTGGGCGGCGCGGCGCCCGCGTGTTGCAGCTCCGGCTCCTGCAGCTGTGCCATCATTTTGGGACTGGCGGGCATCGGTGGCGACGTGCTCGAGTAGTTGAAGCTTTCGGGCAGGCTGATTCGTTTCGGCATCGGATTCTTGGAGTCCTGGTAGGGCGAGCAGAAGCTCGCCGCGAACTGGTTGTGCTGGAGCTGGCGCTGCGTCATCTCCTCCGCCGGAATCGTCGACTGGTACTGCGTCTTTAGTTTCTGCGCTTCCTTTTGCACGAGATGCAACTCGAGGACCCCCTTGGCTTTGCAGTTTTCGTTCAATCTTTGACTGTTGAAGGCTAAACTATTTTTTTGCGGGTCGCTAGACTGTGCCGCCTGTTGCGCGACGAGGCCGTCGCTGGCGCGGCGTCCCTCCCTGAAGTCGACCGGGCTTCTGGTCATAGTTCTCTGGCAGCTCTTGTTAGACGACTGATAGTTGATGGGATTGTGTCGGGTTATGAACCCTGGGCCGGGAGTTTTGCTATTGTACGAGGATATATAAACGCACGGATGCATCGGGCTGGTGTTAACCAGGGAGTTGTTCTCGTAAGCCAATTTGTCCTCGTTGGACGTGCAACTGGGCAAGCTGCTGGCCAACTCGCTTGAACAATCCGAGAGTTGATAGTCTAGGCTTTCGAATGTGGAGAAGTTGCTTTGCGAGGATTCGCAGCTCAGGTTTTGACTTAGACTTTTGTTATTAAAAAAAGTGACGACGCCGCTGCTGGAGCTGGAGCTGGCGTAGGAGGCGAGGCGGTGCGCGGGCGGCGCCGCGGGCACGTCCTCCATGTCCGTCTCGCAGCCCTCGTCCGTCGACGACGAGTACTGCTGTTGAAATTTGGACGTCTCGGCGGCAGTACTGGGATGCATCTGTGCATACGCTTGACTAGTCGTATACCTATTCAGTGAAAACTTGCTATCCGGCCTGTATAAGGCGTTCTGAAATAAATCACTTGCGGTCGATGAAATGGCGGCGTTCCCTTCTGCAGTGGACATCGGGGCCGCGACGCCGCCTTGTAAATATGAGTACGAGGGCAAATGATGATTCATGTAATCTTTGAAGGGCGGCGTACACGTTTGCAAACGATTCAGATCCTGCTGCTGAGCCTGAGCCACGAGCCTCGTCGACTCCAGCGGCTTAGGCTGTTCCAGAACGCTACTCAACTTCGTATCCGTAAATTGAGAGGGTATAGGACTCGTGCTGAGATTGACGGTGCCTTTTAAAGGCAAAGGGGATTGTTGTAGAGTATTCATAAGTTTGGCCGCTTCCGAGCACATCGTGAAGGTGGTCGAGTTCGGGAGCTTAACGGTGTCCGAATTGAAATTAGTCGCCGATGCGGAATTTTGTAGGAAGTTGGCAATGACGCTGTGGTCGGTGGCGGCCGACCGTCCGCCGTCGATAGCACATTTTGAATCGAAGCTGGAGGAGGTTAGCAGTCTCGCGCCGTCGTTTGCCTTGTTGATGTCGGGTCCGACTGTGGTCGACTGCTGTAGAAGTCGCCGGCAGTCCTCGCTGGACTGCTTCAGTATGTTCTGTTGCTGTTCGTACGTCGTGCCGAGCAGCCTGTGCGCGGGTATGTTTTCCGGGAGTTTCGTACCCAACCTCTGATTGGATTGGGCGACGTCGACGTTTCTCATGGTGAGGAGCCTCGTGGATTCGGTTTCATGGCTCCTGGGCGGAACGTCGAGGCTGCTCACGAGGAAGCTCCTGTGAGGCTCGGTGGGGTCGGAGTTGCGCTGCAACAGACGCTGCTCGGTCATGTTGACGCCGGCGAGCGACAGCAGCCGCTGCGTCTCCACAGACGATGCGTCGCCCGACACCGACGGGATGGTTGGCGTCGCTCTATATTCTCTCGTTTGGACCTCCCCCGCATGTAATAATCTGAAATTAAATAAAATTGTATATTTTACTTTTAAATAAATGAGATGGGTTGGACGTGACAACTAGGGATAATGGTTAACATTATCGTCTCCGACTTAATGTGGGACAATTGGGAACGTGTTACAAGCAAGTATCTTTTATGAAACCTAAATGACAAGCCACTCACCTGTTATGATGTTCTCGCCTGGCGTCATGCAGCTCTCGCGCCAGTGCCTGGTCCGCCACTGAGGAGGGGCGGCGCGAGGGGCGGCGACCCTCTACGCCCCCCGCGCCCCCCGCACCCACCGCGGCCGCACTAGCGCCCCCCGCCGCGCGCGCCCGCAAACGCTCCAGCAGCAGCAGGTATATCGCCGCGTGATGATCGTAACTGTTTGAGCGAAGACTCTGCCGATCAAAAATTACCCCAACTGAACCACCAGCCCAAATAAAGCCCAAGCAGACTTCAAGTTTACGCGTCTTTGTTAGTTTAGCGTGCGCCTTGCTCGTGTCTAAAATAATTGGTAATTTTGCTTTTAAACAATCAACCTATAAATAAGACTGAAAATAAATATATTAAAGTCGTTGAGTGCAATGCAATAAGGGGTGACTAAGTGACATTTTGTTTCACGTCATTGACTATGTGAGTGACACAAATGTCGGCAGGTGAACTACGACAAAGCAACTATGAGAGATAATTTATCATGTACACAATCGTATTGTGACAAGATTTTTATACATTGAGATAGCTGTCGCTTTACAGATCTAAGGCACATTGGATTTACCGTACATTTATATTTAGACTACGTAAATGCTACGCCCTATATGAGAACAGGTCGTAAAAAAATGTAAAACATCATTTGCCATAAACGGACAAAGAAACATTATTGTACCTATACCACTGAGATCACATTGTTCCATAATTTGAAATGGTACGTTTTTTTGTAAATTACTGTGTGACGAAAGCTTATAGTGCGCACGCTTATTTGTTAGTTTTTAAAGACCGTTTTTTATAGTGTTTAGATTAACTATAACGCGTGATATAGCGGTTGCTTGGTACAATCAGCTTCAATTTCAACTTGTGCATTTGGACAACTGATATGTGATATTAAGTGCATATAAAGCACGAATAAATTCATGCGAGCTAAGCTTGCTATAGCTTGTAAAAGCTCTATATAAAAAGAACTGTATCGGTCTGTGTGCAAAAGCGTTCAGTAATATTCAAAATAATATTCGTAAGGTTACTCACCTCTTTTGTTTTAATAGGGTCGATTCCTAAGCTCTGCATCAGTCGAAGGACTTGCTCATTAGGTTCATTATGTGTGGAAGTATGTGCGGGACTTCGGACCGGGTCGGGGGCTACCACCGGCGCGGTGTAAGGCTCCGTCGACATCCACCGGTGCTTCTTTATCTGCTCTATGGTGTACCGCTTCATGGGTTCCAAGACGAGCATCTTCCGGATCAGGGATTCGCATTCTGAAAAAAAAAACTATAATTTAATTTTAATATAAAATAAGATACAAATGACTTCTATTAATGTTGGTGTTGGACTTTAAAATATAATTTCCTTTTCATAATTCGCTTATCGAATTTGCAAAGCGTTTCATGTTTACGTAAAGTCTTTAATAGACGATATTTAGCTTATAAAAATAAATGACGTAGTTAACATTTTTCACAGCCCTATCCTTTAAATACGGTTTAAATCAGGCCAGGGCTGAGCCCTGTCGGCTCGAGCGATATGAAATTTAAACGCCTTTAACAGGCGCTTCAGAAATTATCTCTCCGCTGCATTAGCGAAAATTGGCAGAGAAGTATGATAGCCATCAGAGATTTAAGCGAATATGGCGAGCGTAATCGTAAAACCCGAGGTTTAATGATACATTCGTGTTCGCAATGACGAGACCGGTGTTAACGACTGCCTACTTAGTGGCATAACTTATAAGTATTTTTTATATAACGAGCTTATATAAACTTTCGGCCATATTGAGAATACAAATGAATCTAAACAGATTATTTTTAGTACAAGTTGCAAATAAACAATATCACAGCCTTCCTGACGTACGTTTCTAAAATAGTTTTGTAATGTATTAGAGCAACGCAAGGCGAAAACCGTTAGATGTAAGTAAAGCTGGTGACGTCATATGTCAGGGCGTCGGGCTTAGCCTCGCTAAAGGTCAGGGGGAACCGGGCCAGGAAATGACGTCTTTCCATTATAACATAAGCCGGGAAACTCAATATCGGATTGTAATAGAATGTGTTTCGGAAAATGAATAAAATATGTGCCCACTCAAAAACAATTAATTTATGTAACTGTTTTTAGTGACCAATGTAAAGATTTAAGAGTCCAGTTAGAATTTAAATGAACGATAACTAATGAAAAACATTGCAAATGTAATAAATGATTCTTAATTAAGCATACGTATTCGTGTCGACAAGGGTGAAATTAATTCCGCCGGATAATGCAGACATTTATAAGCAAAACTCGACTTCGTCGCTAATTTCGTATAAAGTTTAAGTACGTGAATTCTATAAATTGTCCCTATTATAAAAGCATCAACATATCATGCGTCATTCTAAATAAAATATCGATAATTGCTTTCATGCGCCCAAACCGGATGACGGCGGGAAAAACATATCGTCGAAAATAAATCTAATGTAAATACTTCATTCTCAGCACTCCGTCTTTAGTTAGTTTTAACAAAATATAGTTTGGAATCGCAGTGACGAATTCGAATATAAATAATCGCTTAACAGTTTCGTTGCGTTCGGAAATAGATCGCGGCAAGTCGAACGGCCGAATCCTGCACTTCGGGCGCGCAAACAAAACACGCCGCGCATCAACCCAGAGTAATTCCGTACTATTTTATTTACCTTCCCTCGCATCTCTTCTAAAATAAAACCGATGAGTGGTAAAGTTTTCGCCAGGCGATGCTAATAATATCGCGTTCGAACGCAAATATCGTGCGCGGTCCGCCTGACCATTGACGCAATCGAGTGAAAAATGTGCGGGTGTTATTTAATAAAGCGGTGGAAAGTCGGGCGGCCATGATGGCTCCGTGAACTTGTGCGATTTTACGAGATACAAGTCGACGTTCAGACGCCACGAACGGCCGTCATTCCCTTGGCCGCCGGCCATTAATGATGGCCCATAAACTCGATGTAAACACACCATATATGAATTGACGCATATAAACTGTCGTTATTGTCAAAATTAATTTTATGACGACAGCGTTTGTGCATATACGTCGTGTCGTGTCGTTTGTAGCACAAATGATTCACAAGTTATTGAACGGACGCGTCAAGGGGGCACCTGATGAAAGCAAACACTTGTGTATACTTCACACTTGTAAGAGCTGATATATTTCTGCAGCACGTTATAAATAAGTGTCTATATGTCTGTATGTATAGAATGTAATGTATGAAGTGTTAATCTATTGAAAAAAAAACACATTTCGTGAACATGACGTTAGCATTGCTTATAAAGAAACATTGTCTATCCGTCCACAAATCCGCGTTTGTGTGAGTTAATAACATAGGTTAATTTTTTTTCATTCTGCGATGACGAAGTCGCGGGCAACCAGTAGTATAAATGCATTCGTCTGCTCGAATGGCAACTAAAATGTAGTCATATTAATGTTTTTCTTAATATAAAATTCCTATTTTTTTTAATAAGATAGCACTGCTAACTCTTTTTTATCTTTTTAAACTTCGCCTAACTTATTCCGTTCTTCATTTAAAAGTTTTACCGTTGCGAAAGCGTGAGAAGCCCACTGAATAAATGATTTCCGGAATTTACCTCTAACTTTTAATTAAACAAGCCCATGTGTTGATAGACACCGTTATTTTTATTATTAACTAACTATCTCACAAAATTATTTGGTAATTTTAAGCATTAATTATCATGCGAAATACGATACTTGAGTTTATTTACAATTACTGCAGAAGAGTCATATTTAAACCTTCTGATATAATTATCTTGAGTCAGTCGGATAATAAATAACAAATGTCTAAATAAAAGCAAATTTAATAAGACCAAAAGATAATTTTCGCAATAACAAAAGGGATATTCGTATGTTAATATCGCCAGAGAACGGCTGACGTCAACGCCGCGACACCGACCGCCCGAGCGATTTGACTTTGAAAGAAAATACATTTTTCATAACGTCCTCCGATGCGGGCAAAGGGGGCGAAGGAGGCGAAGGGGGCGAGGACGACAAACCGTGCGTAATAATCCAACTCTGCCAACCCAATGAATATTAGCGCAATGGAAAAACCACACCAAATTAGCCTCGTTTTTACTCGATTTTTAATCGTTCGTATTCACATTTTTAATTCAAATCTTTACTAACTTGGATTAGTACTTTATAGACCTATATTTAAAAATGAAACATCAAGACCAAAATAGTGCATTAAATAAATCTGTCACTGTTGCAAACTTATATCTGCTACGATTTTAGTTAATTTTGCTACGACATTAGATGACTGCTAATATGAAGAGATAAACGCGATGTACATATATAAAATTGTATAGCCAGATTAATAACACGAATGTACGTTGAGATACAAATATTATTGAATCTCCGAGTATGACTAAATTTTCCGCTACGCGAACTTTCTATTAGTACAAATGAATTATTCATACCTAATACATAAATATCAGGTCTTTATAGGGTGCGAAGTTTTATAACCGCGGGTAAGGCTCATAAATAAACTGTGAAAAGATACCAAACTATACAATGGAGTTTTGTAAAACAATATTAAGCATACTCTTATTTCTGCACTCAATTATTTAATGGTTATTTAACGGTCGCTTAGTACAGATTTATTTCATTTCACTTACTAACACTTCGTCGACATGTGCAAAAATAATGCAAAAAATCATGGAACAGAAACCATTTGTAGCAAAAGCCGTGCTAGAGTGGAGAGTATAAAACGTTCTCGTTTCGTAACAGGGGCTAGCTGCATCAGCTGTTCGTGTGCCGCCATCTTGTTTCCTACTGACTAACTTTTTTATTCAAAGCGACGTTTTTTTTTAAACATGACAATGAAAAACAGCCAGCATGTATTTATAAAATAAATGTATTGCATCTGTTGTAGTTACTCCCAGGTAGCTAACGAGTTACGATTACTGATTAAATCAGTCTCACAATTTTAAATGTGAATAGAATTTTTGTTTAATTAATTATAAAGGCTTGAAACAAAAGATAGGGAAGGGATACTAATTCGTAAATACCAGAATTAAAAATAAAAGAGCTTCTTGATGCTGTCGTATTTTTATGATTTTTGACGTATGTATTGTGGTTATATAAATTGTCTTTCCAACCAGGGTCGCAAGATTAGGGCAGATATATTTACTTAGGATAAGTAAGTATTTTACAATCGCTTAGAGGCACTGTGCAAGCATGTCACATAACCAGTGAGATTTTCCCCGCTGATACCCATTTGTGCAATGTTAGTCGAGCAAGGTCAAGTCCTCAGATATATATCTATGTTACAGTCAAATTGTGAAAATCGTTAGTTTGGTGTCTTACTAATGTTGGTAGAAATTGTGAAACGAAAGAACTCTATCTACTGACGTTAAATCTTTAAATCACGAATTAGTTGTAATAAAAGTTAATTTTGTTCATGAAATTTTACCTTCATTTAACAATTTTCCATTAACGTTATCAACATTGCTAGTAAGAAAGAAAAAAATACAATTTTATTTTTTACACATAGTATAATACATTTTATGTAAAAAGTTTACGTTGGTCTCAGGTGTGTATCTAGACACGTAAAGACCACCTAAAATATAACACGTACAGTTTTCGTTAGGGAATACAGTACGTCGGTGGCACATGCCATGTTATGAATATTTGAGACTAAATAAGACTTCGTTTGAAATAAACACGTACAAGGTTACAACTGAAACAGTAGGCGAAAGTATTATTAATTTTTAAATATAAATTAGTTTTGCACGAATCCTCTGTTTAGATATAGATTACTTCAAAACAACGTTAAAACGTTCATGAAATCTTTAGTTTTCGATTCAATATTGATATACAAACAACCCCAAAATTTAAAGGTTATTTAGAAAAAAAGTACAGAAATCTTTCTCATCATCGTTTTATGAACCCGAATATTTTAGCTTATCTACCGTTTTTGCTACAAAAAATAGGTCAAAGTAGCAAAAACGATCCAAAGTAGCTTAAAGTCTTTCAATCTGAGTTCCTGTAAACTTGTAATTCCTTACGTCAAAGGTACTGTTTCCACTTCATGAAACGTTTACGTAGCCAGCGTCAATGGATACTATTTCTGGCGCCACCGTCATAGAGCAGCACGTGCTCAATCAATGAACAAAAAAGTAAGTAAACACTTTATGATACCGTGGCTGTACAAGTAACTATTTTGTACGTAATTTGTTACAAATATATTTTTTTAATCTACACGTCATTTTTTGTTCACTTCTTTATTAATATGAAAAAGAGGAAAGATTTGTGACTTTTGTATGTGTTGAAATAACTCAAAAACTACTGGGCCAATTTTAAAAATCCTTTCACGATTATAAAGCTACGTTATCAGTGAGTAGCATAGGCTTTGTTTTTTATCATTTTTCATTTTGAAACGGATGAAGTCACGAGCAACAGCTAGTATCAATTGAAAGAACATGAAAAAATGAGTTTTCGTACTGCAAATAAAAATTTACAAGTGAATAAAATTTGAATTTTTGTAGTTTTTGAGTTGAGTATATAAAAAATGCACATGTAGAAAAATCAACAATGAGTTATCCCTCATTTGGAGATATAAAACACATACGAGGGTGAATCAAAAAATTCTTGGAATCAATATTAAAAAATGCAAAGATTTAAATAATAATATTTTATTTTTCTACATAATCTCCCTCCAATGCAATGCATTTAGAATAACGCGTTTCTAACTTCCTTATTCCTTGTGAAAAAAAATTATTTTCTTGACTCTCGAAAAAGTCCTCTACGGCAGCTATAACCGCGTCATTATCGTGAAATTTTGTTCCACGAATTTCCTCTTTTAATTTTGGAAATAAGTGAAAATCACTTGGGGCTAAGTCCGGAGAATATGATGGGTGGTCAAGGAGATTGAAGCCAGCACAGCGGATTGCGTTGAGTAAAGTACATTGTGTTTTTGAATGAAATAGATTTATAAACAAGAGGATGAGGTTAATAATAAAGTAGCAAGCGTTGAACTAAGTTTTATTGCTTTCGCTCGTGTTATAAAAACTCTTCTTTGATGTGTTTTCCATTTAATGGTTTGGCACTATGTACATTTCGTCGCGTGTTTCTAGTTTAGTAGAAAAATTTATATTATTTTATGATCGAACTTTGAATGTAAAAATAAATTTATCCCGAATAATAAAAACAGCATTTTTTTCAGATTGTATATAATTTCTATATATATACTATATACTATCTATACTTATACTATTATAATAAAGCGTAAACACACACTTCTTTGTTGCCTAAGATGTCAGCAATTACAGCATATTTTTGAATAATTATTTTTTTAATAAAAAGCCCTACACTTACGTCATGCTTTAGGCTATATATTTTCACGCCATTAAACTTAGGGGGTAAATATTTTGGATAAAAACCCTAATGTGGGAAAGAGACCATAAGTTGCTGCCAACATCATAAAAAGAAAGATTGCTAAAGTTTGTCATGTCATGTCATATCATTTTGACATTTGCTATTGATAATTTGACAAATGTAAACAATAAAATAAACTTTTTATAATTTCACGCGGATGAATCCGCACGCGAACAGCTAGTAATAAGATATTTATAGAGACATAGTAGAATTAAATGTATTGAATGAGAAAGTCTCTATTTTTACATTCCATTTTATTTGTAGATAAAAGTTTCTTTTCATTTAAATGCGGCTTTCGAATCGTTCTCTAAACAAAAAAGAGAAAAACAATCGCGAAAAAAATAGAAAACCTATTGTTGAAAAAATAAAGGCTCTACTAAGGTTATACATACTATTTTAGGAACAAAATACGTTTAAAACACATTTGTTTTATTATTTAAAGATTGGATATTTTATTTTAAACTAGCTTTCGCCCGCGATTCCGTCCGCGCGGAATTAAAAAAAACAAAAGTGAGTAGCCTATGTGTTCTTCCAGACTGTCCTCTACATCTATGCCAAATTTCACTGAAATCCGTTCAGCCGTTTAGGCTACAAACTCTAACAAACATCCATCCATCTATACTTTTGCATTTATAATATTAGTATGATGAGTATAATTATCCGCAAACAATCATAATTACGTAAGACGTATGTTCTCGTGATGAGCGTGCACTTTAATTAGTTGCATCTTACATAATCTGTGTAATCATTATGTTTTATTATGTGTAATCGTTAATTAAACACGAATAGGTCTTAAAATTTCTATTGTTTTTGTTATAATAGATTTTATAAACATTTAAAAGAATACTAGATTTATGGAATTCGTCTATAAATATTAAAATCAAATTAAATAACGTTTTACAGATAAAAAATATTTTTTATTAAACAGTTTTTTTACTCTCTAAACAAGAACATGCTAGAATTAAAAGAACTTAAAAATATCTCTAGTTGCTTGTGAAACGGGTGATAATTTTATAACTATATACTTCTGTAATTGCTGAGGTTGAGTAACATAGACTATCGAAATTAAAAAAACAATTAAAAAACTGTTCTGTTTAAAAATTTAGTGCACCTCAAGTAAACAGACAATTTAAAAGGTTTGCCTTTGGTAAGCGGCGATATACAACCCAAGTATAAGACCGTCTTTAACACTTCCTTGTTTGCAATGCATTGCCTTTACATGTGTGGAAATATGACGGTGGATAGGAAAATTGTTTACACGGTCAGCACAACGTTACGAGTATGCACGACTGAACAAATCGCTGACGTAAAATACACATATCGATTGCATTGCTTTCACGATAGCTGGGTTTCTCACTCACTCTACTTATTACTATGAAGTAGGTCGCTGTCATTAAAAACCTATCTTTACGGAAATTAATTGGCTATTGATACGAAAGAAATCTTGCTACGAAATGTTTTGACGTCAATTTTTTGAAGATACCTATACGTTAAAGTTATGGGAATAATTCCATTCCATTTTATTTCAACGGATGCGATAAATTCTAGTAATTCAGTTGGTTAATTTACATTCAACTAGTCAATAGTATTTAATTTAACTTTTGTTATAAGTCGTGGTTCGATTTAGTTTGAAATATTTCCAGTTACACATTTCGACGTCAGAAACGCCACGTGTAATTTGTAAATATCTCAATTTGTATCACAAATATGAAACGTTTTACTACACGATTAGACGTAAAGTACATCGTGAGTACTACGCCTTAGATCACGTGTGTACTATGATCCCAGCTCGTTAGCACCACATTTAAGGCGCCCATACTATGTGTCGTATGTCACGTTTACTGTGAGGAATCTCATTAAACCAAAATAAATTTATCACCTGTTTGTTTATAGAGAATGTTTGGAAGACGAAATTCGTCAGACGATAATATTTATGTTGACGATACTCATTAGAATTCGGTTAATGATAACAAATATTTAATGTGACGTCATAAATGAGTAATAATAAATTTGAAAATATTATTGGAGTAAACAAAAGAAAAACGTAATTAACTAAAGGCGAAACTAACGTTCCTAGAACCGTACTACATCTTACTTATAATGCAAGCTATGGGAAAAAGGGAATTAAGAAAAAAATGCTAATAGGTACCACAATTGTTCTCCGATCGTAACTTTATCTGTCAGATACCAATCCACTTCAATCACTGCTATTCATAAAGCTCGCAAAACAAACAACAAAGGATGAAAATTCCTTGCATTTCGAACATAATGAAAATGATGTTTGAATGCGAAAATTCAAAAGGAATCCACTTCGAACGTTACCGGTTTGTTTTTATTAAAAGAATTCACTCCGCAGATGCCTGTTCGGGTCGTGTTTTTCCACAAAATCGTACTTGTTAACACAGTTTACTCAAAGCTCCGCAAGATACTTTTACTCCCAGCCCACGCTGTTTATACAGCCAGAAAATTTAACTCAAAAAGTAAGCTTGTTAGCGAACAAACTAAAAATAGCACTTTGTAATTCAATATTGACAAAAAATATCACATAGCGTAACGTTAGTCGTATATTTTTGTAATCCATTTTTTTAAATAAAAAGCACCTATGTTTATAACCCAAAGGGTTCGACAAAAAAAATCTCTTACTCTACATCCAACCAATACTTGTTTAAGTCAGTTTTAATTTTAACACACTTCAAACCACATTTCTTACATCAAAAAAAAATTTTTCTAATAGATTACTTTCGTAAAATGTATCTTGCTTACTAATATTATAAATGCGAAAGTTTAGATGGATGGATGTCTGTTAGAGTTTGTACCTTAAACTGCTGAACTGATCTCGATGAAATTTGACACAGATATAGAGGATAGTTTGGAATACATAGACTAATTGCTTTTGTTTTTTTAATACCACGAGGGGAGAGTCACGGGCGGCAACTAATGTATATATGTCATTGTAGTAGGATTAATAAAAGTGATTCCTACGTTATTTTATGTGAATGAAAATAGATAGGAAGGGAAAATTTATTTAAGAACTGTGTCTTGACCTCAATTCACATCACCTCGAAACATGATCGTAAAAAACCCTTTATGCTTACACCTTCATTTTTTTATTTATTAACAATAATTATTCCGATATCCATATTTTTTTTGTCTGCGGACGATACATTTTAATAAGCGTCTTTAAACGAATAAATCAAGATATTTACGAGTATATGTAAACAAGGATATCTGGTCCGTTAAGAGAGGCCCTGCTATCACGGTTAGTACTATCAGAAAATATGTAAAACCTAGACAAAGTAAATAGCATAAAATTACAGCTACGGTACATAAAGGATCTTGTAACACATTTTTGAAGAGTAATGAGATATAATTTAGTTTGATTTATGTTTACCGGGTCCTGTAACTTTGTCGGTCTATAAAAGATTATTGAGTAAGATGTCCGTAATAAGTTACCATTTATCTTAATCTGGTAACAAAAGAACATCAGAGTAGGGAAGTAATATGTTGTAAATCGCCTTCCACGGGCATCGACCCCACGACCACGACAAGCATTCAATCAGCGCGTCCGAGTATGTGAGTACAACAGATCTTTTGTAATTACGCACTGACACGAGCATTGCACGCTCGCGGCCGTTGCGAATGTGAGCTATGCCTTACGAATATACAGTCGAGGAATTTTATTTCCAACCCATTTGTGTGAAATACTTAAAATCTCAAGCTACAAAACTCTAAGTGGTACGAAATATTCATTTTTACATGTTTCCTACTAAAAGTTTGTCGTGATTATTGTTTTATTTTACTCTGTTATGATTTTTACGCGTAAAAAACTTCAATAACATCGCAGATATTTGAATTTCAAAATGCTATAAAATATACAAGTAGTACGTCAGTTTGCAATTCAAAACGCGATATCGTTGACTTGAAACGAATGTGATTATATTGGTAACCGATTTCATGCGATTTTTCTTGGCATAATTTATACATCTGTCAATCTTTATGGCCTGGACAGATTTGAAAACCAAATCTTTGTGCTATTTTGTTTAATACTCTTGATAAATTGACATATACATGTTTACAAATGCCACACTCAATGACATTACGTGGTCACTAAGGCAGTTCCTCAGTGTACATTTAGTATAAGAAACATTCAGTATCCATTAAACAATTAAAAATTGTTTATGGGAGCTGCGACTACAAAAGCAATACTCTCAGAATGAAAATGTTAACTATCTTCTCTAGATTTAAAACAAAATTTATTTAAAACCAGATAATTTTGAATATTTTTTTCTCACTTTAAATTACTTCCTATTTAAAATTTGCATATGGGTTTAAAGTCTATTGTATTTGAACATAATTATTTCGACTATCGTAAGACACAAAACCAACAAGATCTAATTAACGTTATGTAGAGATGCCTACTCTAGATAGTGACAAAACTTTCTAGAACAATCTTCTGGAACATACTAGAAGGTAATAAATGGAGTTGGTTTATCCGACGCATAGTCAATCTCGTAGGAGGCCGTGATAAGGTTAATTAGTTTTGCTTCGGCCCTAATTCAACGTTGCTAGGTCATCCCAATAACTTCGTTAGTCGTTGTTAAGTAAAGTTCACTTATTCCACGCAAGTGTAGTAAAAAATAATAGAAACTATTTTTGTTAATGTTTTTGTCTACCTATTTAAATATTAAATTATCATTTGAATTTTACATTTGGGAATCCTGTAAAATATTTATATTTTACTCACATATTTTGCTAAAAATTGTTTTATGTTTTACTGTGAAAATACACTTAATTACGTGTTAATGGTAAAAGTGTAATGTAAATATCAAATGTTAAGGAAATATACATTTATATAACGTAATGGCAAAGCTTTTGAACATTTCCTAGGAACGAAGCGACGTAATGAAGTTACCTGCTACTCTAGCGTTCCCATTTTCTAAGTGCTCTTTCTTCGAGAAAGGTTCTTATTAGTAATAATCCTGTTTAAAAAGAAGAAATAAAAACCTCTTGTAAATGTCATCGTAAAGTAGAATATTAATTCATCCATAACTATAATAGTAAAAAGAAATTCTATAATATTATATTATTTTTCGTCTATTACATCTAAAATTGCGTTTAGCGCCGTCATATGATAGCGAGCTACCGTTAAGTTTCTACTGCACTACACCACAGGTATCATAACAGATAATCACGTTTAGTATAACTAAAGAAATTAGAACTTACCTTCGCTCATGAAGTAAGGTATCCTAAACCTTCCTGAGAGCACGCGATCCCGTAGCGACTGGAGCGTGGAGCCGTCGAATGGCAGTGCGCCGCAAACCAGCACGTATAGCACCACCCCGAGGCTCTGCAATTACAGGTACATAAACACCACACAAAGGTATAAGTTTGTTCGGAATTAAGGGTCAACCCCCTTAGACAAAGTGACTTTTGATTAGCGATATCGCTAGTACAATCAACGAATACGTGACAAGCACGTAACTTATCGAATGCTATTGTCAATTCCAAATACTTTTGACTTTTCGATCTGCGATAGCGATAATCGCGTGATGATCGTTCTTACTTTGTCTAAGGGGGTAGGCTTTTGAAAACTCCTTGTGAATTGATTTTGTTTTCTCTGCAAAATCGACACGGCCTTTAGTTAAGGAGGTGCGTCGGAAAATAGCTACTCGTATTTTTCTTGTCAAGTGGTGTTTCTTAGTAACCTGTTGATGTCTAATACTGTTGCTGTTTGTATTATTGTCACCTATAGTTAAAAAGAACTTAGAAATATCGTACCCATATGTCAATTTCAGGTCCAGTATATCTCTTCCCCTCGAAGACTTCTGGCGCAGCGTAGGGCGGCGAGCCACACCACGTAGCAAGTAGTTCGCCCGCTGCGTAGTAATTGCTAAACCCGAAGTCCGCAATCTTTATGTTCATGTTCGCGTCCAGTAACAGATTCTCCGCCTGTTAACATTTGATGAATAAATAATTTAATTAGCGTTTTAAGTAAGAAGACACTTGTCAATTGTGATATTTGCTAGAAAACCACAGAAATTACAACAAAGAATACTGTCAATTTATCTGTAACATTGTTTTTGTGTTATACTTTAAGATCTCTAGTATCTGTAGATGCAATATCTACTGTCAATTTGTCTGTAACATTGTTTTTGTGTTATACTTTAAGATCTCTAGTATCTGTAGATGCAATATCTACTGTCAATTTGTCTGTAACATTGTTTTTGTGTTATACTTTAAGATCTCTAGTATCTGTAGATGCAATATCTACTGTCAATTTATCTGTAACATTGTTTTTGTGTTATACTTTAAGATCTCTAGTATCTGTAGATGCGATATCTTCTGCAGATACAATATCTGTAGTAGATGTATCTGTGAAACTTGTATTACCTTAAGGTCCCGATGCACTATCCGCCTCTCGTGGCAGTACTCGACGGCAGACAGAATCTGCCAGAACTTGCGACGCGCGGCCTGCTCCGCCATTCGACCATACCTCGCGATATAATCTGTTGACAAGTAAAAACTTGTAATAAGGTATAAAACTAGTATAGCAACTATTTAACACATAGACTGGACTCTTCGAAATTCTTCAAGCCAGTCTCCAAATCATGGTAGTATGGACATAACCTCGAAAAACATAATCCTTCTCCAATATGGACTAAACAATTAACACAACGTAATAATTCTTGAAATTACTACTTAAATAATATAAATTTAAATATAAATTTATCACTAATAAACTTTTATTTCTAAAAGAAGAGGGCAAACGACCGGCGGTAACACAGAGGTGGTCAACGACGCCCATGGACATCCGCAACACCAGAGGAACTACAGATGCATTGCCGGCCTTTGAGGAAATTGTAGGCTCGCTTCTTGAATTTGACTTTTAACATAAAGAAAGAATTTACGTTTTATGCGTGTTACGTACTTGTGTTTATTTACGTTACGAGATACACGTGTACCTTACGGTACACCTCTCAAGGCTGAACTACTTACGTTTAGACCTTCATTAAGCTGTGAGGTTAGCTAACGATTGATACATCACTCTTTGTTTTTGTTTTTTTAATTAAGAAATGCACGTCTATTTTTGTTAATTAAAAGAACTAAACTCAATAGACCTATCATTTTATCATACACTATCTATTTCACGAAATAAAAGTCGTTGAGAATTTCCAATGATCATGTTAAATGACGGATTTTATTTGAATTCACAATGGATTTTGTACCGCATTATGAAGTCACGGTAAAAACCGATGTCACCATGTTACGTGCTACTGTGAAGGCATGAATATTTTATTTGAAACATTTTATAGTATCTTCTAAAGATATTGTATATGTAGATGCAATATCTACTGTCAATTTATCTGTAATATTGTTTTTGTGTTATACTTTAAGATCTCTAGTATCTGTAGATGCGATATCTTCTGCAGATACAATATCTGTAGTAGATGTATCTGTGAAACTTGTATTACCTTAAGGTCCCGATGCACTATCCGCCTCTCGTGGCAATACTCGACAGCGGAGAGAATCTGCCAGAATTTGCGACGCGCGGCCTGTTCCGCCATTCGACCATACCTCGCGATATAATCTGTTGATAAGTAAAAACTTGTAATAAGGTATAAAACTAGTATAGCAACTATTTAACACATAGACTGGACTCTCCGAAATTCTTCAAGCCAGTCTCCAAATCATGGTAGTATGGACATAACCTCGAAAAACATAATCCTTCTCCAATATGGACTAAACAATTAACACAACGTAATAATTCTTGAAATTACTACTTAAATAATATAAATTTAAATAGTAATTTAAATTTACATTTAATTCGGTGAATAAATAAAATGTGTACGCAATGGGTGTCGAATTAAATTGTCTAATTTTAATTCTTAGAGGCCAGGGTTAGAGTCTAGGACGACCTCTAATAAATACCTAGACAAGAATGTAGACGTTTTAAACACAAACAGAATATCCAATGATAGCTCGTAGAGGTTATTTTAACGTCCTCTAACCTTAGTTTACCCTTAATAAGTCATCATTCATTGAAATGTCTTTTATTAGTATTCTAAATTTGTATACCACCAAATAATTAACCGAATGGTTTACTTATTTTTTAATTGGGTCTTGTTTCGATTTCTGCTGGGTTATAAACGGCGGAAAAACTGTAGATAATTAAATCCGATTACTTATATCATTGTGTCTTTACTTTTGTCCTTATTTAAGATTGTTTTAGATATCTTATTTTAAACTGATAAAAGTGAATCCGTGTGTAAAAACATATACAAAAGGTGTAAAACTGTTTCAAGCCTAGCGTGAAGGAGAGGGGATGTTACGTTGGGCCATTTTTTTATTTCATTTGTAATTACCTGCGTCGTTTTAGTTGATGAAATTCAGCCGTAAACATTTTGTAAAGTCGAAAACTAGAGCGCGACGTCGTGTTGCGTATACAACTATTACGCAAGTTTTTACATTTCATATTTAAACTATACCCAAGTTGTTTATTTTTTTTTATATTCTAGAATTTTATTTGTCATTTTCACATTTCTCTTTGCGATATAATATTGTAGTTTGAATATAAGAACACTAAATTGAAATTAAACTTTATAAATGAATGCAATCATCCAACATATGCATTTTTGGTACCTACGAGTACTTCTTTGACTTTGTTTTTAAAGACAATACACTCCTGACCTACAAAAGCAAGGAAATTGAATTATTGTTTCGTGCGAAGCGTCTCGTTATATTTTAATGAAATTCCCTACAAAGTACGGGATTGCGTTGGCACCGATTGTTTTCGGGAACGTAGTCAGCTGTGCGCGAAATTGCCCTTTCCCCGCCCCAGCCCTGCGCCGCACCCCGGCGAACCCGGCCGGTGACGTCATTGCAAGCTTGCTGACGTCATACACAAAACGACCAAGAAAAGTCCTTAATCGATCTTGAGATGGTACAGTAATTGACTTTTCAAGCCTTTTTACTTTTAACGTATTAGAAATATGATTATAACTTAATTTAATTATTTGCTTTTAATTTTTTGACATACGAATAAAATAGGAACGTTAAGATTTAGTTTTCAACTAGGGATAAGGTTAAGAATATACATTTTTTCCCTGTGGATTTTTCAATCACGTCCTCTCAGATACGAGCCTGTATAAATAGGATCGCTGTGTCGCACACATTAATTACACATTTTTAACAATTCATCGTGCCGTGATAAATAACCGATCCCACGATATTCAACGACATGCTTTCAAAATTCAAGCGAAAATTCGAACACTGATTGATTTATTTTTCAATAATTATTTTTTGCATTTTTTACTGAAGTGTTGAGTTTGTTCGCTCATATTCGTCCGCAACTAAGCTCAAGCCTAACCTAAATCAGAGGTAGACACTAATCTAAATTATGTATACTCATGAACGGTGCATCACGATATTTTCGTTCACTGAATGAACTTCTGGATAGATCGTATTAAATTAATATTATAATATAATAGTTTAAAATGTTTGCTTACCAAATATTTCACCTTTACTTGCATACTCCGAAACAATGTAGATCATGTTTTTCGTTTCCATGACCTGTAAACAAATTAATATTATTCATTATAAGTTCAGTAACTTAACCGCAAAAGATACGTTAGGTAATCCCAAAGGAAAAGATTTAAACATAACTTGTCATATTTCCTTATTTGGTTAAGGTTGTTATAAATAGTGGGTACTTTGTAATTCTGAACATGAAAAAAAAAATTAAACCCATAGACAACACTGACATTAATTTTGCCTAATTGATAGATAATATTGATAGAAGTTACAACAATTATATCACTAGCTTATCGTGTACTTTGGACAGAAACATAACAAATTTCGTTTTTTAAAGATTACAATGGTTATTTTTAGGCTATTAACACTTTTAATTATGATTTCTTACACGATAAATTACACTTGTTGGTGTAAATTACGTAAAATATTGCGTGACTCTAATTCAATGATATTTTTATATTTTCAGCAAACGTCAATGGGACTTTCGGGGTTATTTTATTTTTAGGCAACACTAATCTTTCAAAATGTACAAATGAAACAACATTTTCTTTTTATGTAACAAGGTAACAGCCTTTTAGTAATAAATAGACTCTAATTACATAGATGTATCGAGAAAACAAAGTTTTTATTTATATGGATTGGTCCTTGCATAAGTTTTCGATTAATTTTAACACATCTAAAAAGAAATTGTTAACTTTAGTCATGTGTACCGTAATACAATTTTGAACTATTATTAAGCATTTATTAACTATCGACGCTTTCCTAGGCCTGAAAATCCTGAAAAACACACATTCGTCTAATACGAAACCAAAAACCCGCTAATTTAATTATCACCAAAATATCTGCATAAACGCTAAAAGGAACCATTTAAAACAAAATTTATATAAACAAATAAATGACGTCAACAGACGTCTATTGTAACGGAAACAACACTTCCTAGTTATTATAAAACTAATAAGAAGCCCTTACGTTAACATAGAGTTAACAAGGTTAGTCAAAACTTCCGTAATCAAATTGACGTGATAATCACATTATTTGCCTCAGTAACCAACTCCCAGATATCAATATGAAATCATCAATTAATGAAATTGCATTTGTTCAAATAGTAATTTCAATAATGCGTTTATTTAAATAAGCAGGATTCTAAAATATCCTAATAAATTACCTAATTAAAAAATTAAAAAAAAAACTGGAAATTAAGAAAAAATATTATTTCTACGACTTCATCATCATCAACTTCCCTTATCCCTCCCTTATGGAGGGTCGGCATAGTATTTGCTGCTCTTTCATACTATCAGCCGTCATATCTGAATCCAATCCTTTCTTAAGCATATCCTCTTTCACACAATCCATACATAGTTTCATACATTTCTACGACTTCAATGTAGTTCTTTTTAATTCGTCTACAAAAATCTCTACATTAGGAAACATTAGCAGGTATTATCACAATAAATACAAATTATTGAATAATTATTATTCAATGACAGAATTACAGAATGATTGTAAGACGGCATTCCCCATAGTTTGGTCGAACTGAAAATAAAATCATTGTTGCTTTGCTAACGAAGTATTCGGGATGTATTGTGTTTAAACACTTCGCCGATGAACTGACCGCAGAGTAGTAAAACCTTTATAAATATCACAGTGAGTCAATGTTTATGTCTTGTCGTTCACGGCCATTGTTTTATATTTTACACACTGCCGCTATATTGAACTAGTTCTATATTATTTTGAAGTCTTACTTCCTTATTGTTTACATTTCGAAATTACGAAACAAATCGTGTTTAGCTGATTACGATGTGTTTTAACTATTAATGAAAACGCAACTAAATTTGTTTTTTATTCCACATGTATATTAAAAAAGACAATTCAGGACAAACTTACACTTCATGAAAAGCGAGGAAAATAATCACAGATAATTATTATGATTAGATTAATTATGAATGCACATAATTTTTCAGATTTTATCACACTTCATGTATACATTTCCTATGTTTTGAGTTCTCTACAGCATTCATGGTCACTGCGGATTAAAGTTTTTGATGCGTGTAAAATTAGTTCAATTGGACTCGTTATATATTTGAAATCAGTATGTTTTAATCTGACCTTAAAATCTCATTCTACGTTCATTTAGGTACTTGGTATTTCATGGTTACTTTTGTGATTAACCTAGTTAATTAATTTGAAATGCTAAGCAAAAGTATTTACCCAAATAAGTCTAACTATTAATAAGAAAAAATAATGTTAATCAATGTCATAGTTTAAAGCAAATGTTTCGTTAAACTGAACGCTTTTAGGACTTTAGGACACAAGCTTTGTCTGACGTTCTTGGAACACTGCAAACGTAATTATAACAAAAAAATGATTTTTATTTATACAGACATTGTAATATAACCGTGTGTGTACATAATTGCAGTAGAAATACAAAACGCGGATGTTTGACCGTACGATGATAACATCAAACGGAAATACCGCCCCTTCCCGCGTTTAAGGACGCGCCTCGCTTCACGTATACACGCCGTAGAAAATGTTTATACAACTTGGTCCAGTTCATTCACTGTTTAATTCTACAACGCTATTGAGAACCATTGAGTAGCCATTGTTTGAAAACAATTTTGTTATAGTTCACTGGTTATATTAAAACGGCTTTTACCTATATTTTAGACGCCTAACCTTTGTAGTTTTTACGTTTCTTTTTTTATATCCGCCGAAATGGCGAAGCGACCGCTGCCCATAGACATTCGCAATAGCGGATGCGTTGCCTACCCTTAATTGACGGAGGAGGAGACGCACATAAACAGGATATTTCCCCTTCCTATGCCTCTCCTCCACTGTCAAATCTACGTTCCCTTCCCATCCTCTTCTTATAAGAAAAAGGGTGGGAAGGAAAAGGGACTAAAGTTGGGCCTCCGGCACCACACTCATAAAACGAAACGCGGAGTTGCTCCCACTTCACGCCTGTCTTCTGTGTAGTCGTGATATAACACCGGGCGAGCCGACCCATTCGTGCGAAGATATTAAAGCGGGCTCTACCACTGTTAATTAATTACATAAAGGACAAGATTCGTTATATACTTCCAGGTAACTACTTTAAGGAATTAAGATAAGCAAATAAGCGTACACGAGACACGTGAAGCGCCTTAAAAGGTTACAGTAAAGTTAGATAGAGGTTAGTACAATACCGTACAGTCAAAAATCTTTTTAGTATCTGTTCCATTCAAAGAGCAATTCTTAGAACAATAGCATAAATTGAACAAAATAATTTAATGGAAAGTTTTCTAACATTTTAAATAATTTGAATTTTATGTCACAAAAACCTGCGAATGTGATATTGCATTGTATGCAAATTTAGACACAAATAAAATTAAAAATAATCTGAAGCTGATTGTTTTAAGGCACTTTATAACCTTTATTTTACGTTATTGTTATCAAAATCTCAATTGTTTTTGTAATTACGTTTTGTTAGTCATTATGTTTGCGATGGTACATTCATTGCGGGGGCGATGCACGACAAATCAATTAACGTTCGTCATGTTTAGAGTGGAACAAACAAATGCCGTCAAAGGTCCGAAACTCGCTAATATGAACCTTGTGACGGCGACGTGTTTCTAATTAACATCAAGTTTGTTAACCAACAACACTAAATCAATAATCCAGATTGACCTAGATTGAATTCTATTTATCACTAGCTGTTGCCCGCGACTACGTCCAAGCAATATTAAGAAAAAAAGTAACCTATAATATGCCCTTCTATGTCAGCTACCCTTGAGAAAGGCCGATTAAAATCGACCTAGCCGTTTCGGAGATTACCCGGAACAAAAGCGGCTTGCGAACAGACAGACAAACAGACAGACAAAAAAAATGTGATATTCGTATCAGCAGCGCAAATATATCATATTTCCGAAATCTGCAATTTTCTTTTGATATTACTAACAGACACTCCAATTTTATTATAGGTATAGATTAGAAGACCTTAGCAATTAAATAACACCATATATTCGTAGTAATAGAACTTTACCACATCCTTAGTTTGTAAGTCGAGGCTTACGCCCTATTATTAACCCTTTTCCTTTTTATAATAGCTCAAAACTGGGTAATATTCAGATGATAGATGTTTAGAAGTAGTCGGTTATACGTAAGGTATGTGATTTTTACATGAAAAATAAATTTAAAGATTGTTTGAGAACGGAGGCATTTTATTCTATGTTATGTAAAGTTATTAGATGCATAGTAGTAGAATTATGTAATGGCGTTTATAAAACAATGCCAGATGTCAAATGATGGGAATAGAATATCCTTGATCTTTACCTCGCTAGGCCATGGACGTTATATTTACTTTAATACGATGTTGGTATTTTCTAGAAGTATTTTAATTCTACGGTCTAGTGGTTAATTCAATGAGATAGACAGATCTAAGGACTACATTTCTTTGTTCTTATGAATAGATACTTATAGTAGAATATTCTATTATACCAATAAGAATAATAATATGTTCATTAGTGATTAAAAAGCTTTAAAAATCTTAATTAATAAAACGTAGAAAAAGTATCTGATAATTAAAATTTCTAGAGGTTTTTATAAATTAATTACTTCGGTTTTTTATCTTCTAATAATAGCAAACTTTTACGTAAACACTGCCGTCATTATCTATTTTTTATGTACATATATCAACTGTAGAATTAGTTTTTTGTGGACATAGAATCTGCTGAACTAATTTTTCTCTGCTCTCAAACTAACCGTAGTTTGCTGATAACAGAAGTAGGTACTACTTGTTCTATTAAAATGAATTTAAAGGCACATCAAAGTAAATCGTACTAATATTACAAATGCGGAAGTAGATGGATGGATAATTGTTAGAGTATATTGGCTAAATGGCTGATCGGGTCTCGATGAAATTTGATATAGAACATAGTGTGGAAGAACACATAGGCTACTCACTTTTTTTTTTCCTGTCATGATGTATGGATTGGCATGACGTATGATAGAGTTATGTGGAGGACAAAAACCTGTTGCGCCGACCCTTCGGGAGTAGGATAAGGAGACGATGATGATGATGCGGACAGATTCGCGGGCGAAAGTTAATAATAAAATTTAACAAAGTTAAAGGCATAATTTACTATATAGCGCACTTATATAACTCAATATGAGTTCAGTTCATTATTGTTAAGAAGCAAAAACAACAATTTCCTGTATGAGGAAGTAATGCGGGCAAGCGCAGTCTGCTTCAGTGCAGTGTTGTTATGTAAAACATGACACATACAATAATTATATCCTGTTTATGTAAGCCTACGTCATTAAATCCTTAATGTTTCACTTATATACTTTCGCAGGAACGGACAAAAAATAATTGACATGTTTATTAGTATCTTTTTACCTGTGCAAAATTTTGATCAAGACTTGAAGTAGCTCTCAGATTATTATCAAAGCTGTGTTAAGTATGTTTTTCACTATCTTAGCAAGAAAGAATAGTTACAATCGTAATTCATTAATATAAAACAAGAATTGTTTATAGTTCATTCATTACGTAAATTACTTGATATGTTACAATAAATGTAAATTGTAGTTACTTCTGTATTTATTAGGCAATTTAACAAGCAATTTGCCCGAATAGGGGAGTTTTAATTCTATTTCAAGTTGCAGTGTTCGACATTCCTTAGTACTGGTAGCTAGCGTGTTAGGAAAATTGTGTTAATTGCTATAAATATCGGCTTCAATGATTACGAAAAATTTTAAACCCACCGAGAAGTAATTTTACATTTCAACAGACACACCTACCGTTTTATGATAATTTCCCAATGCGTGTAGTTTCTAAGATGTATAAATATTTACTGCTTATAGTGTCTTAGTTATAAATCAAATGAAAAAATATTACAGATGTGAGTCGCGGGCAAAAGCTAGTATACATTTAATCTACTTCGGTTATCTTGATCCTATTCTTTTTGTTACGTAAACAATCAGCTAGATTGTAAATAACGATTTCGATTAGAGACGTCAGTACGTCACTCTTTACCTAAAAAGATTTACAACAACAATTTGGCAAGAGCCTTGGAAACGTATATCTATAAATTAGATACTTTCACTTCGTATGTCATTAGAAAGTTACGTTTAATATAAGCAGAACGATTAACGGTGGTACATAAAGTTACAATTATTATTGAGGCTAAGAAAACATTACTGTGACTAGGCAGACAACTTTATTACGGACATAAGACACGTTTATATTTTTTTTATAGACATAACATGGAATTACGTTATGTCCTAGATTTGAGTTTGCAAACATGTCATGCATTAATACGACTGTCGCGGTTGGTCAAGCAGATCACGACTAAATAGCGTATCAACCAAATACTACAGCTATGTATTAATAGCCGGTTTCTTAGGCACATTTAAATATTCGTTAGTGTTTTTGGTTCGATAACTTTACGAAATGCGTTTCCGAACTACGTAACTTAGAGTTTTACTCCATTGAAACTTAGTTTAACCCAACACTAATGAATGACTAGGTAATCTATACTATTATAAAGAGGAAAGATTTGTATTTTTGTATGTAACTATTTGATTCACGCAAAAACTACTGGGCAGATTTTAAAAATTCTTCCACTATTAGAAAGGTAATTTATCTGTGAGTAACATAGGCTATAATTTGTATTAATTTTTAATTTCATGCGTGCGAATCCGCGAGAAACAGCTAGTGATAAAATAAATTGAAATATCAGAAACCCAGCATAAGTCAGTTACTGTTAATTCAAGCGGATTTGTTCCGCTGACAGCTAACGGCTAACTCGTAACGGCAATGACAGTTATATCTACTATAATAATAATAATAGAGTATAATAATAGCCTTTATTTCGACAATCTTACAAAATTTACATAAAGAACTTAACAATTTTTTATTTTATAATTATCTTGACACCGGTTTTAAGATTGCGTTGCGGAAACCGCAAAGGCCTCCCCTTATATCTACTAGTTGTGACTAAATTGTATTACATCCACAAAGCATTTTCGATAACAATTTTTTTTAAAGGAGATGGAGGCAATCGAGTGGTCTACGACGCCCGAAATATGTTTTCATCAAGAGATCAGATATACGATTCTCATGGTACTATACTGCATACGCCTAATGCTGAGCTATTTCCGTTCTTATTGCATTGAAAATGCATAATTTAATTAAACAGACGTATATTTTTATACATGAATAGCAATATATTCTCAAGATACATTATTTATTTATTTTGAAGACCAGCACATGTGCTGAGTGATTTTAAATAAAATAAATAAATAAAGATACATTAATTGAAAACTAAAGATTTAGATAAAATAAAAAAAAATATCAAGTAAACATTTAAACACAATGGTAATAAGTGTTTACTTCCCTGTTGTCTAGATTTGTAAGCAGACAATTAATTACATGATTCACTTGATTCGTAAAAGGATAAATAAAATAAGGGAAAAATACAGGAAATCATTATAACCAAATTAGGATACATTTCAGTTCTATCAATCAATTATTTGACAGCATATCCTTAAATAAAAATTAGAAGGTTCGATTTCTCAACCATATTATAATTTACGTTACTGTCTTAGTTTTCAATTATATTTATTCTTGGTATATATTTTACTCGCGTCTTCGTCAGCGTGAAATAAAATATAGCCTATGTTACTTATTGATAACGTAGCTTTATAATGGTGGAACAATTTTTGAAATCGGCCTAGTAGTTTTTGAGTTATTTTGATACATACAAAAATACAAATCCTTCCTGTTTATAATATTAGTATAGATTAATAAGCTAGATGTAAGAAATGTCTTACCTGATAAAGCTTAATAATATGAGGATGATCCAGCCTCTTCATGATGTCCACTTCTCGGTAGACCTTTTGAAGGTTGCCGGCGTCTAATTGTGATTTATCTATTATCTTAATTGCTACCTGTAATAAGAAAGAACGGAAATTTAAAAACATTCACTATGATAATAACAAAAATCGTAACTTTTTAAACTTTATTCTGTATCTCTAGCATTACTTGTAGAGGTGCGTCAGCAGTGGAAACTCGCATTAATATCATTTGTTTATAACCTAAATTTACCACAATAGCGGAGCGACCGATGCAAATCCGCATTCGTAGATGCATTACGTATCTTTAATCGACGGAAGAGAGACAGATAGAGAACACTTCTTCCTATGCGTTCTTTTCTCCGCCAAATGTTTGTTTATAACCTTACTAGCTTTCGCCCGCGACTCCGTCCGCGTGGAATTAAAAAAACAAAAGTGAGTAGCCTATGTGTTCTTCCAGACTATCCTCTACATCTATACCAAATTTCATCAAAATCCGTTCAGCCGTTTAGGCTACAAACTCTAACAAACATCCATCCATCCATCCATCTAAACTTTCGCATTTATAATATTAGTATGATAGTATGATTACGGTTCAATCGTGACGTCATATGACGGTAGAATTCGGGATTTCATTGCCAACCTACGGCAACATTGTGCAAGGCAAATTCTTTGGCTTTGAAGCGTGGGCATGTTGTTTACACGACGTGTTCATAAAGCAGATTCCAGATTATTCGACCTTATGTCAAAAGGTGGCAACGAATTAAAGAGTATTTAACGATAAATTAGATGTGTCTATGTAAGTTATAGACGTGTCTATTATTAAGTTAGAATAATTCGCAATACTTGCAACGGCAGAGTAGAAAAAATCAAGTTAGAAGGCACTATTCCTTAGAATTCAAGTTATTTAGCTTAGGGGATAAAGATGTTTATAGCTGATAGTTTATTTTATTATACATAACATGGTCTTAAATAATTCACAGCACTTCAACGAATATTTGCAAGAATGCGCTTTATTTACAAAGTAATTGAAGCCCGGTGTCCTTGCGTGACATTACTCCGCATTCAAGGCAAAAGTGCAATGTTTCGTTCTAGTTCGACGTTCCTATCAAACTTGTCTGTATGGAGATGACCTCTGTATAGTTTAGATTTAAACTCTAATCCACTTTTATGAGTTAATTTAATGAGATATATGCAATTTACGTTAATTTATTAAGCTATTAATCTCGATATGCTATTGGTAAATAAAAATAATTGCAAATATTTGAATATGGAAATGGAAATCAGTAGTAACTGCTTGTAATTGGAATGCTTTTTAGTTAAATTAGATATTTTTATCTGTGTAATATTTTAGATTGCTATCTAACCTAATATTATATATTAAACTACAAACAAATTCTGTAAAATAAAAACCAATACCCAAGGCTAGATTTTACTTGGACTTTAGCCTAAAGTCCTAAATAAACTCGAGCAAAGACACTAATAATTCTAAGCAGTAAACTCATGAAAACTTTTGTCCTCCAGTTAGAAAAGAACAGTTGTAGCGGTTCGCTGTCAGACAAAGAGGCGTTGACGTCAAAATGGACGTCACTTGCCCCAGACGATTGAGCCAATTGACGTGATTGGAGCGACCTCTACACAGACCACTCAATAAAATATCTAATAAAAGAAAGTTACTAATATTTCAAAGGAAATGGTACGGTCGCAGAATTTAAATAAGACTTCTAATGGAAGAGACTCTGATATAAATTAATTCAATGGGGATCTTTTGTATGCGAATTTTTCTAGGAGGTTAGCTTTTTATCGAAATACGAATATAAAATGAATAGCCTGTGTTTATTTCTCTTTATTTTTATTCCCTTATGATGGAGTTTTTTAAATAGCTAGTAAAATACTCTTTTTAAACGAATATTTTCGGAACTATTCGGCATATAATTTTGTAATTAATTACATTAATTTAAAAGATTGATTATGACTTTCTCGATTATTGCCACGGCCAGCTAAAGGTCTCATCTCTTATTTTCGTCGCTTCGATCAACAATAATTGCTCGAAGTATGAATTTAGTAAGAAAGCTGTATACTGGAGGATTTCTTAACTTATAAACAACATGTCTGGCAGTTAGTCTCGAACAATATATCAAATGGACTTTGCAGATTCAGTATGATTTTAGACACGAAGGCAACAGAAAACAGGACGGGCGATGTATTTACGGCATTGCGAAGTTCGGTCATAGCAAGCGATGTGCCGACATTGACCCGAATGTGATAGGAACACGTGTCTCCCACGTCACACCTGTCATTACTTCAAACTGCTGATAGATTAGGTTACGGTCATACAAACGTAACATTTAGACCATATGTTAAATCTTTTGATGTGTACATTCGACTAAGATGTCTTACGTCACAGTTTCTAAGTCGACAGTTGATGTATATGGTGGGTGAATCGATAAAGTTAATCATCAAAAAAAACTGATTATACAAACTAATATTATGAATCAATCAATAATGAGCTAATTTTCCCATCAACTTTGCTAATTTAACGATTTCAAGAATCCAATCGATCTTTGCCAACTACTATGAAATGTTAAAAAAGAAAGTATTTTTACCATTAAAGTCAAGGTCTCCTTGTACCTAAAAGCTACATTATTATTCGCTAGGAACGGATTATCGTAAACAGCTGACGCACCTGCGCTTCGCAGCGTCATCAGCTAATGGTGCAAGCAATAACATCGCATGATAAAACCACTCTAGCAGACATTCATTATACTGACCTCAAAACTGACAATACGGGGACGAACATCTTATTGTCATTTTATAACTAGCTTTTGATCGCGACTCGGTCCGTGCGGAATTTGAAAAAAAAAACTTAGTAACTGTTTCGGAGATAGGTAGTATATTACAAACATCCATGCAACTAAACTTTCGCATTTATAAGAAGTATGAATTACATGGTATATTATTTCAACTTTAAATGCATAAATAGGTACTTATTTTGCAAACATTATTTAAAAATGTATTCATTTTCATTTCAAAATGTCATTAAACCGGTTCTTAAAGCAACATTTCATAATTTACATTTATTTTCCTGTGCAATTCGGAAATTGTAGCCACAGAAGTAGATATTTTAAATGTAAAAGTGAATAACGAATGTTGACTCATACAGTAAACGATAAAATGAAAACCCATTTTGAAATGTTTAATTTCCGTTAGGTCGTATTTTAAAATTAATGTTTCCTAAATAAATACTTTAGCTCGCAACCCAAACAGGTAGGCATTACGAACTTGTATTTCTACGATAATGACGCTATTTCTTTCGTCTACATCGTACACATAGTACAACCACGGCTCTCTTGGATGTTAGTGACAACATTATCGCTGCTCAGGATAACGGCATGTGCACAATTTTGGTGCTTCTAGACTTTACAAGAGCCTTTGACTGTATACTGTATTATATATACTGTACTTATATAGGCCTTTAGTAATTACACCAGAATACGACATTGTATCTAAGCTTATGGTTCTTTTTTAATTCGTAACGTTTTTCATGGTTACTTTAATGTACAACAATCGATTAACAAATATTTATTATATATTCGAGTGCAGCTTATCTTATTATTATTCTCAAGGATTAAAAACTATAATTATTAACTATTATTTTTCTTTCTCGTACATATTTTTACGCTTTTATAGAGCAACCCTTGGAACGTTTAAAAATGTTGCCATAAAAATGCCTCGTTACGACTCCCGCCCGCTTCCAGCTGTAAAATAAGCAATCTAATTAGTAGTTGTAACCCTGTCGTAATGAACCCAACGCTGCGCATTTCAATTATTTTTATACTAGCTTTCGCCCGCGACTCAGTCCGCGTGGAATTAAAAAAAGACAAAAGTGAGCAGTCTATGTGTTCTTCAGGACTATCCTCTACATCTATACCAAATTTCATCGAAATGTGTTCAGCCGTTTAGGCTACAAACTCTAACTATATCTAAATTTTTGCATTTATAATATTAGTAAGAGTAAAACTAGACTTATTTGATATATTGTAAGAATAATTTACTAGTAGCATTCATTACACTCATGTATCTCTACCTTTTTTCGCGATATTATTTGAATATTTGAATACTGATTTATAGAGATGGTAATCATCATCATACTTCATACTAATATTATAAATGTGAAAGTTTACATGGATGGATGGATGTTTGTTACAGTTTGTAGCCTAAACTGCTGAACGGATCTCAATGAAATTTGGCATAAATGTAGAGGATAGTCTGGAAAAACACATAGGCTACTTGGTTTTGTTTTTTTTTTAATTTCATGAGGACGGAGTCGCGGGCGAAAGCTAGTTCTTTTATAAATTAGGTCAGGCTTTTTCTTTTTTTTTCTACTTGAAATTTGTTCTATGAACAAAAACATGTTAATAGTTAAATAGATATCTCAATAAATCAATGTCACGTGTAACGAGCGAAGTGGTTCTGTGCCAATCCGTGCGAAAAACGATTTCATTTTTACACAATGATGAGACACTTTAACTATAACATTCCTTATAACTGCAGTATTGATACAAACCAATAACAAAACATCTCACGATCTTATAACCTTGTTAGGTTTTGATATAAAAACATTTAGAATTATTAACAAGAATTGGATGACATTCTTCAAAGTTACTAAATATACTCGTATATATCAAGTATTTTAATATTGACGTACATACGTTTTGTCCTACATTTTTCTTTTCCCGCCACTCACCTGTCATGTAGGTCAATAACCTGGGTGTTATTGAACCGTCTAAGGCAGTGTAGGGGCAGGGTAACGCACGAGGGCGCAGCTAGGACTTACAAAAGTATTACTTTGTGCAAACCTATGACTTAATCTCTTTGATTTTTACTGTCAGTATGAAATATATTTTTCCTATATAGGAATTAGGAACATACATGTTTGTTAATTATGCGATTTACGCAATAGTTTTTGTAGTATAGTAGTTATTGAGTTGGTTTGACTTAAATGACAATGAACAAGATACACCAGTTTTGTAACTGAATACTTTGTAGTCTATAGAGAAATTAGAGTGAAGAATAGTCCACGGTAGGTCCCCAAAAGAATGGTCGTTAATCTGATCAAAGTCTTTAAAGTGTCGCAAGTATTAGTAATTGGCAAATACTTATGATAATCCTGAACTTGGTGACCCTTTAAGGTTATCGAACTGACAGAAATATATCTATGTATTTCGGAAGTAATATGATGAAATATCAAGAAACTTTATCCAAATAAATAATTGAATTTCCGGCTTAAACGTACAGAGGTGAAGAAAGTTATCAGGCATGTTTTCATACTTCACTGATAAAAGTTTTAAACGGATCTTATGAATGTTATTGTTTTTAATAATTTTATAATTTATTCCTTAACTTTATAAATCTTTATAAACATTATGTGTCTTGTAAAGTAAATACTAAGAAATAGCAATTACTAGTTTTTTCCTAGAGTATTAAACTGTACTGCATATTTTTGCTTCTCTAACCATATGTAAAAACATAATTTAACCTGTCATGCCTACATTTACTTTTGTTTAAAAATAATTATCATTTATACGAGTATATCAAAAAAAATCCATACATGACAGATAGCAACTGCAACATTAAAACAAAGGCTATAATTGCCACATACAACATCATCATACCAAAATTGGTAATTTCTAATTAGAGCGTGAAATTGAGAATAGCTGCTTCAAACGGAAAATAGCATTGAATAATTAGCAACGCGATATGAACGACGTGACGTCACAAGAGGCGAATCCGATATCAAGGCCTTGTATCACACCGCGATCAAACGATTTTACTAGTATCGAAGCATACGTAAATATGAGTAGAACTGATAATCGACCCTAATACGAATGGCAAAGAGATAAGATTCGGTTGCATGTGTGACGCGGAGATGCTTGTCATCAAATATGAATGGTAGCCAATAGTTTTTAGCACGGGAATTTGGACAAAGAAAAGCTTTTGGCGGTACACAAAGTAGCTTTGATTTAGTACTATGGATTAAAATAGATATCTTTTACCATATCAACGAAATAACTGAGAAATATTGTAAATTACATAAAAATACATTGTTTTTATTTGTTAGTACGAAAATATTCTACATTCTTTTTAAATCTAAACATTAATGTTCTACAGAAGCTAATGGTACAATGGTATTTTTTCATCGTCGAGTGATGTGCGACAAGGGTGGCCTTTACAATCGTCCAGACGAAAGCCATTTCATGTCAATAGAAAGGGGTGCCGTTTAGCCTAAAAGCTTAAAGCCTAAAAGCTTAAAATGTTGATACAGTAAAAAATCACTGCATTTAATACGAAACGCGCAAGTCGCAATTTATTGACTTTGAAATTACGAAAGATACGAAAATAGAGGCATCGATTTAGCACTAGACTAAGTCTAGGTTTAAGGTCTAGCGTTTGAGCTGTATAGACTTTAGTACTTCGGTAGCTTAATAGGTTAACTAACGTAATACAGGATAAGTCACGGGTTTACGCTCACAATTTTAATTACGGTTAACCCTAAAAAGCGTTGTAGGGTGAAGTGAAGTACCAGACCGTAAAAACGTTTCATTTTACACTAAATGCTTCTACGATCACTAAATAATACTATTAAGTTAACAATATAATAATACTGTACGAGTTTTCAATAAGTTTTTAAGCCCTAGATTATGAAAAATACACTTAAAATGACGTTTCCTATCTGAATCTTACTATTCTTTGTCATCCAATTCTTATATCATATCTCATTTTTATCTGATAAGAAGATTGGGGCTCGCTCTACACACTCTTAGTATAACACTTGTAGTTGTTAGCATGTCTAAACCTTGTCAGCTTATCTTAAACCTTACTCGATACCATTGACACTTGATCCCCGTAATGTTTATATCGCTGGTATTAATATACAATCAATAAAAATGTCACAATGTATGACGCACGTACATCGTCATCGCGTATTAATTTGATTAGCAAATCGTAAATTATTATCTGTATTTCAGCGACGAGTAGCGAGCCAACGGAATATACCACCGCTCGACTTTAATGTTCTTAATTGTATTTCTAATTACATTACAGGTGAACAAATATATCATCATCAACTTGCCCTTATCCCTTATGGAGGGTCGGCACAGTATGTGCTGCTCTTCCATACATCTCTATCAGCCGTCATATCTGAATCTTACTATTCTTTGTCATCCAATTCTTATATCATATCTCATTTTTATCTGATAAGAAGATTGGGGCTCGCTCTACACACTCTTAGTATAACACTTGTAGTTGTTAGCATGTCTAAACCTTGTCAGCTTATCTTAAACCTTACTCGATACCATTGACACTTGATCCCCGTAATGTTTATATCGCTGGTATTAATATACAATCAATAAAAATGTCACAATGTATGACGCACGTACATCGTCATCGCGTATTAATTTGATTAGCAAATCGTAAATTATTATCTGTATTTCAGCGACGAGTAGCGAGCCAACGGAATATACCACCGCTCGACTTTAATGTTCTTAATTGTATTTCTAATTACATTACAGGTGAACAAATATATATATACAATTATAGACTAGCTTTCGCCCGTGACTCCGTCCACGTGAATATAAAAAAAGAAAACAAAAGTGAGCCTATGTGTTTAGGCTAACTCTAACAAACAACCAACTTTCACATTTATAACATTAGTAAGATTTTTAGATGAGTGTTGTCATCATTTAAGTGCTTTAAATAAATGTTGTAATTAATTATAGATAGATTTTAGTAGATATTAGAGAGCTACGTTATCTAGATGTTACATGACATTATTTATAGAAATAGAACTTGTAATACGATCGCAGTAGATAGAAATCTGTAATTAATTATAGATAGATTTTAGTAGATATTAGAGAGCTACGTTATCTAGATGTTACATGACATTACGTATAGAAATAGAACTTGTAATACGATCGCAGTAGATAGAAATCTGTAATTAATATGGAAAAAGAAATTCTTACTTGTTCGTTTTTGTATTATAATGATCGTTATTTTATTAATAGATCGGGTGGGCTACCTAATTAATTGAAAACTACCTACGTTCTTAGAATCGTGTTTCAAAGGCAAAGAGATCGGAATAACTTTACCATCTAAAAATATATGTGACAGTTAAATCTTTAAAGTAATTATTAATTATAATAATCATAAACTATAATTAATAAATTATTTTATCACACGCAACTACGTAATATTCAAACCAGTTGATATTATATCAATTAAAAAAAATAATCAAATATTATCAAAATTAAAATCTTACATAGATTAAAAACGTATACGTCTATTTGTTGCTACTTAAATCAAGATATAAGTTATCAATGCTTACTTCGATTACGATAACCTCAAAAAACAATACAAAACAACGATATGCTTTCTCTTATTTTAGTTCATATTTGTTTTATAATATTTAAGTAAAATATATACTTTCTTTGTAGGAAAAAAACACAAAATTTTATCATTTATATTAAAAGGCTTCTAAGTGACAATGTTAAGAAAACCTTTATACAGAAATTATTTCATTCAAATGTCTAGTTGTCCATTTTAAATTACGTTATAAAGACACCTGCCCTAATTAAAAACCAAGCACATTTAGTATTTCGTTTACTTGAATACGAATAATATAACTGCAACGCCGTTTTTCATCATCATCATCATCATCATCATCATCATCATCATCATCATCATCATCATCATCATCATCATCATCATCATCATCATCATCATCATCATCATCATCATCATCATCATCATCATCATCATCATCATCATCATCATCATCATCATCATCATCATCATCATCATCATCATCATCATCATCATCATCATCATCATCATCATCATCATCATCATCATCATCATCATCATCATCATCATCATCATCATCATCATCATCATCATCATCATCATCATCATCATCATCATCATCATCATCATCATCATCATCATCATCATCATCATCATCATCATCATCATCATCATCATCATCATCATCATCATCATCATCATCATCATCATCATCATCATCATCATCATCATCATCATCATCATCATCATCATCATCATCATCATCATCATCATCATCATCATCATCATCATCATCATCATCATCATCATCATCATCATCATCATCATCATCATCATCATCATCATCATCATCATCATCATCATCATCATCATCATCATCATCATCATCATCATCATCATCATCATCATCATCATCATCATCATCATCATCATCATCATCATCATCATCATCATCATCATCATCATCATCATCATCATCATCATCATCATCATCATCATCATCATCATCATCATCATCATCATCATCATCATCATCATCATCATCATCATCATCATCATCATCATCATCATCATCATCATCATCATCATCATCATCATCATCATCATCATCATCATCATCATCATCATCATCATCATCATCATCATCATCCTCCGTATCCTACTCCCGTAGGGTCGACGCACCAGATTTTTTTCTTCCAAATAATTCTAGCATACGTCATCTCAGTCCTATTCCTAAGTGCTAAGGCACAAGACAGTTGTCTCCAATCGTTTTAGCTAAATTAAGAATTACTAAGTATACCATCATTTTTGTAAGTAAAGGAACGTCCTAAAACTTAATCTAAACGGTAATATTCAATTTTATCTTAAATTAAACACAATTAAAACACAAATCCCAGGAGGGTGGGTAGCGATTGCATATTTCAATTTATCGCAGTCCTGACATACCCTTCTTGCTTCGGCTGCTTAATACCACACTTTCTTGGTACCTCATATTTTATTATAATATTTCTTTATAGCTACAAATGTAAGAATAATCAAAGTGGAATATAAATGCTATCCGCTAGATCGGTATAAATAATAAATATATCGTCAGGGTTATTATATTTTATTAGACGTAGTTATTTTGGTCACCCTAGCATATACCTTTGTTATTAAACAGCTCTAGGTGAGTTTGCCTACAAACAGCAGGCGACAGACGATTGCGTCAATGCTTATCTTTTAATTGTGATAAAATCATAAGACAACGAACTGGCTTATTGTAACTATTGACGCACCTGCGATTTAATTGACGATGGATCACTTGATACCAATCTTTTGTAGGCACCTTTATGACCTTATTAACAATTGAATAAGGTAATTATTATCTACATAATAATAGCTTTTACTTAAAAGAGTAATTAAAATGACAGGACAGTAAAATAGATGGTTAACACACGTATTTCATATTTTTTTGTATTAGCTACATAATTTTTTGATATTCATAATTCGAGGCTCATTTAGAAACACATAAATTTATGGAAAAATTGATGTTACTGATTAAATTGTAGTTGAAAAATGTTCTTTATGAAGCTATAAACAGATAAGACTGAAATTTATTATAGGACAAGTTGGAAAACACAAACATTGTAATTTTTTATTACTTTAATAGAGTACTGTTACAAGAAATACGTTTATAATCAGAACCTAACTAGATGTTTAAATAAACGATGTGTCGTGAACTTAGTTTCCTAGTTAGGAGGACGTGCAACCCTCGACCGAATTCAGTGTGATCAACAAGTCTAGACGGCGATCAATACCAGCGTGGGAGCGAGAAAGAATAGGCGCGAGGGAGACAGTTGCACGTTTCCCGTTCCTTGTTCAGGCTTCGCTTGAGATATGGCTACCCATGGAATCGTTACTTTTCGTTTTCACGCACACACTATAAAATTAGTTTGAAAATCTTACGTTATCATATTTTAGATTATTTTTATCATAAAAAAATGGTTTAAAAATATTTCGAACTAAAAATAAACGAAAAGAATTTGATAGTGAACTTACATCGACAACGTAACGCTGTATTTTCACATATTTCATATCATGCTAAATCTAAATTTAAATAGCTTTCATAAATTATATTTATAACATTATCAAACAACATTAAAACAGACATTTTCAGAGTTTCCATTAAATACAAACCATTCAAAATCACTCGGTGTGTAGAGATGGCGTTAAGTAGCACCCACCTACCCTTATGTACGTAGTACGCTACGTCGGGGAGCATAGTACCCTCCATTCTAGTGCCCCCCTCAACCCAACCCCCCACAGCCTCGGCCTAGACATCAGACAAGTTTTTTGCAACGCTACAACCGACACGCATTGAATTTAATTTACCACCGCCCGTCGGTGCATTTCATTCTATCGTGTAGCGAATACTTCAGTTTTATTTAGTTTCCCATGTTGAGTTAACTTTAATTGTGAATGGAAGCAGTATTAAATTAATGAATAAGCTGCGTGTTTTCACCTAATTTCAATGTATAGTAACTATCGTAACATAATCTTACTAATCTCACTAATATTATAAATGCGAAAGTTTAGATGGATGGATGGCTGTTTGTTAGAGTTTGTAGCCTAAACGGCTGAACGGATCTCGATGAAATTTGGCATAGAGGTAGAGGATAGTCTGGAAGAACACATAGGCTACTCAATTTCTTTCTTTTTAATTCCACGCGAACGGAGTCGCGAGCGAAAGCTAGTTTTAATATAAGTTTTCTTCTGTACAACTTAAGTAACATGTTGATAGTCTTTTGTTTACATTTCCGAGTTTATATACGAGGGAATACATTATATCAACAGTGTAGAACATAAACACATAATTGATTGACGTCACAGCATGACATAATAGTAAGCAATGCGCCTCGATTGACCTCATCCAATTGGATTATCCCTAGTTCCTCGATAACTTTCATCAGGTCCGTTTGCATTTATATACACTCCATTGGTTTAGATAGGAATAGGCAGAGATTAATAAGGTATTTAATGCCCAATAAATTATAAACAAAGCCTCTGTAATAAACAATTTCGTACTCGACAAGATTATTGTAACTTTCACAGCAATATTTGTGTACTTATCACTGATAGGAAAGTGTGTTAGTCAAGACAATGATGTTGAATTAAGGATCGTATTCTAAAGACGGTTTAGGAGACATCATTAAATATTTGATATGCAAATCGGAGATAAAAAGAAAGTTTCTATGGCAAAAGCATCTGAAAAACGAAACGCAGAAGACGGTGGTGAGGGTGACCGCGAAACTGCAGAATACAGATAACAGCGAGGCACTGACGCAGAAATCCAAAATAGATAACGTATTTGCGTCAAGCGAACATTTTTCAAGCGGCCCAGTGTAAACGGAGCGCGTGCCATACGGAACGATTTCCTGGCAGAATATTCGCAACACTTATATGTGCACATCACGCATCGAAGGCATGTTCCCGCTTTATTTTAAAACTTCTTGCAAAGCGATTGATTGCTGGAATCAACTGGGAGATAATTGCTCTCTTCTAATCAATACCAGCTAGCCTTATTAATAACATAGAATGGGGGAGCTATTACTGTTGCTATGAAATTAAAATTGACACAGGATAGCTTTAGACAAGGACCAAGCCAAGCCAATAGCTCGCAGCGTTTCGACAACAAAAAAAATCTTCCATTTTCAGAATAAATTTCATCAACACAGTCTCAGTTATTAATGCGAAAGGGTATTCATTGTTATGTGTTAAGACGTTAGACGAACTAAGTAAAGTTTATGGCCGATTTCCCAGTTGTGTTTGACCACTCGTTAATGTTTTTGATTCGATAAATTCATGAAATACGTAACTTGAGTTTTACTCCGATGAAACATAGGTTAAGCCAACACTAATGAATCGCTAGGTTATGACAAAATAAGTGGAAACCTCAGAAACCCAGCATTAGTAAAGAACCTAGTTAACTAATTAACGGCCAAGTGTGAACATTGGTCGCGTGATCTCGGTGCAACAAATCATTTGACAAGCAGAAACTTGCGGCATCGTGATCATGTCTCATCGATCGTGATCGCTATCAGATGTGAGACTTAATTAATTTCTCTCGCTTATATCGAACGAATGAGAGTTACACCCGCTCACAACATACATTTGTAACGGACCACTGCATATTCCATTCCATTTTAAGCGCATGCACACCTTTGACTAAACTATCGCACAACTGTTTAGTTTCCCCTTGATTCCTATGAGCTTATATGGAGATGCGCACACTACTCAACAGCAACACACAACTAAACAGTTGAAGTCGCTGCGAACCAATCGACACACAACATTTATGCGATAGTTTAGTGAAAGGTGCACACCAGCTCTAAATTAGTATGAAAAACGCGAGTTATTTATTAATTATTAACTGAATGTATTATTAACCCGTCAGTCGGATAAAACCCATTTAAGTAACACATATCTATTATGACAAAGATGTTAGTGGGATCAGTCATAACAATCAGATTTAAAAAACCCTGCTTTCCGTAATAATAGACAAGAAATATTTATTATCAATCAATATCCATACGTAAGTTCTAATCAATAACATTATCTTATTCAAGATATTGGTTACTGAGTATATTTAATCAATTCCTTGTAGACGTCAGCAATTAACGAACATATCTACAAAGCGGTTACAACTAGTTTCAACATCCAACCTACTTTCCCACAATGGTTTTGGATGGAATTTTATCTTTATACACATAATTTTCAACCTACAGAAAATAATTTAAAACAACCAACCATGATGTCAGTATCTTAGCTGTCATGTACTAAATACATAATGCAAATATTAACGCATAAACCCAGACTTGTTAAACAAAAAAAATCGCGGAATTTAAAACTCCGACAATTTTCGTTAAAACGTTTTTGTTTGTTGCGGTCAATCGTTACCAAATACGCTTGTAAAAAGTTTCTTCACATATAGGCTGTTACGTTATTTTCTCCGCTATCGATATTGCTTTTTCTTTGGGAAAATAAAGTTTTACGACTGTATTACAGAGGAACAAAAACTTACGGCATTGCAGAAGTTGGAGCTACAAAAACAAGCGGTTAGCTCTATCTCCCTAACCACATTTATAACATTGGAAAACCACATTTAGCAACAAGTATATAACTTAAGGTTCATAAGCAATTTTGTATAAGTTTTGTGATTTGAGGAAAATTTGTTTTTTCACAAACAGCTGTCAAATTGCTCTGCTAACTAAACAAAGTGGCATCTAACTAAAAAATCATAACAAAACAAATAAAATGCCCTTAGGCAGGATTTTTATATTCTTGGTTAGGCAATGAAACACGGTAATTTAAGACATCTCTGGAAAATTAAACCGAAGGAAAATATTGTAGAAAATTCTTAACACCACAATATCAATATCGAGGTAACTATCAAGACAAAACGCTGGCCGTCACCTTGGCGTTAATGGCTAGTACGGGAAAAAAGTTAAATAATAAAAACAAGATGCGTGCATCCGAACAAGGTCGATGCCGCGGTATTTCTGGACGCGGCAGCTAACGTTCGACCTCAACCAACTATGCTGAATTGCTGATTGATGGTTATGTTCCTCGAAATATTTCGCAGATACTCTCATTAACCACTTATGAAACATTATTTATGCAATCGTTTTCAATTGAAAACTGTCTGTTTAAGAAACAAACGCCTAATTTTCCTTGTAAAAAATATATTATTATATGTTTTTTCGGAGTACATTTTACAAACATTTCCTTGTATTAATTCCTATTCCTATGCTTTAGGTGCGATAATACCGTCATCTATGGAAGCAACAACACAGGTAAATGGATAAGTCATGCAATCTAAAAATACTTGTAGCTTTATATCAACACGGCATTCACAAAATATTTCATCATGTTACATATTACATCGTTTACAATATTAGACATTGACCTCCATTACATCTTAACGTATTACTCACAACAAATAGTTTAATAATGACGATTTTCAGTTAACATGCATTACTGATTGCTAAAATTCCTGAATCAAAATAGTCTTTGGTTTTTATAGTTAAAATTAACCTAAATTTAAATGAAATATCGCCTTCAAGATCGATGAGTGGCGTCACCCTTAGTCACTAATTAACAACTCTGATTGCGGCTCAATCGTACAAGGCAAAATAACTAAAATTTGATTATTTGCCGTCAAAACATCCTTGTATATGCATATCTTTAGGCACGTACAATAGAACATAAATTAAACCGCTTAATGAATTTTCAGACGTCCGTTACGAACGCAACCGGTGAGTCATTCACGATGGCGGGGTATTCGGCCAACGACCCACTTCGGCAGTGTTGCCATTATCGAATTAGATACCTAGGTTTCGCGGAGTATTTTTGTCTAAATAAGTTGTTTCATAAAAATAATTTGTATAATTATGTCATTTAATTAATACAATAAATTCCATTATTAAAAAAAAATATAACAATACGAAGATGAATTATAATTTTAAATTGATAATGTTAATGCCATTCAACATAGAACTGCTTATGTAAATAACTTAAATAAAATACATAAGCGGATCAACGTTTTGATCCAAAGTACGAAGTTCATTATCAATCATTGCTTACAAATACTTCGATAGTATTGCCATTATTTGCTATCTACATTAGTAATTAATATATCATTTGTTCTGTTTTAATTTCCGATATCTTAAAAGCGAAACCAAAATCTGAAGGATGGCAACATTCAATTAAATTAAAGGTCACTTACTGAGATTTTCTGGTACGTTTGGTCACATCATTTTTAGATCAATGTTAATTAAGTTTTAAAATTTACTTTAATAATGAAATTAAAAATGGTCGCTGAGAATAACATAAATTATCACCTAGTAATTTTAGCATAATTATTTCGAATTCGATTAGCTACATTAAATCGCATTAACACGTACTAAGGAAAATGAATGTTAAAGAAAACTTTAAACCATTTCGTTGCTCAAAACGACCATCAAAATTAAACAAGACTATGCGGCCAGACTGACCTCTTTAGTGGCTTTTATCTTGAGCGACGACGTGCTTTGGTAGACACGTTAAGTCCTGCCTCTTGGCTACTCGTCACCGGCAGTCATTACGAGAGCCAGACTAAAGACAACCGTAAAGAACTGCCCAATTACAAAATCTAAAACTTTTTTTCTAAATGGCCAGTTAGTTCAACTTTTTATCTAAATGGCCAGTTAGTTTTTAAATCAACTTTTTTTTAATTAACAACAAAGACAAATGACGTGATTCTGACAATCTGCTATGAAGTTTATGACGAGTTAATTCTGTATTTAAAGCCAGAATGACTCGTACCAACAGTGCACGTGTACATTAGCAATAATAAACACAATGCTAAGTTATCCTGACCGTAATTACATTTATCTTTCACGGTTTTATCTCGTGATGTCTGACATGGTCACAAGTGTGTCAACAAACTGCGATCGGATAAATAAACGAATCTCAAACAATATACTCTTATGCCCACACGGAAAATAAATATGACGAGAATATTCATCATACAAGCACAACCTTTAAAAAAAACCAGACAAAAAACAATTATATAGGTAATGTAAAATAACTTTAAAAACGATCACTAAACACATTTACAATCTTAATTAACTAATCTATTATTATCTTGTGTTTTGCTAATAAATTAATCATTTAAACGTTCTACTAGACTAACCCAATGGGCAACATAATAAAAATAAAATAAAAAATGCTTTGAGCGATAAGACTTTCCTCTTATCTGAAATATTCGGCATCAATTACGAAACCATTTAAGTTATCATCTAAAAATAAAAAACAAAGTTTTAATTCGATAGTTAAATTATACTTATTTTATGTTTTGTTATCGCAAATGACCCTAATAATAGAATGCTTGCTTTGATGTGAGAGTTTTTGTGACACAATTGTCTAATAAGATCTTAAGGTTCATTTAAAATGTTGATGAGATCAAAATAAGCAATGAGATTCATATAAATGATTTTAATTACGTGAGTAAGCTGTCCTTGTGTCAAATTTCCTGTTGTAGATAAAAATATATTTAGACGTAACAGGAAGTTAATCAATGTTGTACATCTGGTACATACAAAAGTGCATGAATATTTAGATTAATTTATGATGATAGATGACGAGACGATAGGGACATAAACCAGAAAGTGATAAGAATGAATGTAGATGGCTACAAAGGAGGAGGAAGGCCGTAGACAGTATGGGTGAATTGTGTGAAAGAGGATATGCTTAAGAAGGGAGTGGATTCAGATATGACGGCTCATAGAAATGTATGGAAGAGCAGTACATACTATGACACTCCATAAGGGATAAGGGCAAGTTGATGATATAGGGGTTCCAAAGAGTTATCTATTGTTTTGTAACATTTCGAAATAGAACATATGAAGTGCCGCTCTAATTATGAGTAATGGAACCGGTCTAGTCTAGACATACTTCATGTCATTTACACGTGAGGTATGTCTACGCCTTGCCAGGTATTCATCGATCGTTACCGGCATACCTATAAACATAGCTATATTGAAGTCTTTGTCTTAACGTTGACATAATAATGGAACTTTACGCATGAGAGAATTTTAGATTATTTTTTAATTAATATTAGTTACAGTTAATAATTCATTCTTTGCCTAATACATCATCATAAAAGGCTAAAAGACAAGGTCTTTGTCCGTATAGAAAAGGGTATAAACAATCCCAAACGTCACTGGACATCAGAAGAATGCGTTTTTCAATTGTTACTTTATTGCTTGATCTAAAAATCGTTTTATATTAATTTGTTTTACTAACAATGTTTTAGAGGCCAACATTCTAATCCATTCAATACACATTCCATTATCTCATAATATCCTAAACATTATTTTGATGTCCCTATCATAGTTTACGTATGTATTAGATAATAGATTTCAATGAATCAACTTTATTGTCTATTAAAACAAAGGAACCGAAATTTCATGACAAGGATTAGATGGAATTCATATTGTTTAATACTATCGTTATTACTATACGAAATTACTTAATCTGTAACAAATCATTTACGATAAAGGAATTAAGAGATGTTATAATTAAAAATCCGTTAGACTTTATGTAGGCGAACTGCGAAGCAATTTTTTATTGTAATTTATACTTCCTCTTATAATCTCTAAATCAATTAGGCGATTAACAAGGATCAAATAATTAAGAGTAACTTTTGATACATAAAAAATTTAACTTCCCCGTCCTTAGAGAATGAGTCATATCCAACAGGAAACAATAGCGATAAACATGTCCACCGACGCGTAAACCCAAACGTACCTCATGTAAAGCGCCCACATTAATTCCTTACCAAGGTTCGCCGTGAGCCAACCCAGACGATGATATTTTGCAATTCAATTCGTATCAGGCGGAATCACAAAAAAAACGTAGGCAAAAGGCACCTTCGACTTAACTTAACGAGAAGGGCGTTCACCTGTTCAGAAAAAAATAACGCAAGAAAGAAAACACACATTTAGTATTGCTATTTTTCTTATCCACAACATAAAATATGTTAGGATAATAATTGCTAACTTTGTAAACTAACATAAGTGGCCTAATCAGCGCTCGCCGACGACTCTCGCGCTAAGTTACTTCCAAGTACAAGAGTTTTCGTCTGTGTTTGTCAAAATATTAGTGCGATTTTCGCATGTATCCGTGAATGTTATAAAATTATGGTACTGTTAATTAACAAAATGCTACCGTCAGTTTCGACTAATGAAACACCTGCACAAACATCTATAGTCATCCCTTTTACTCCCTAACAAAAAAAATTAGATAACAACAATTTTTGACTGGTGTTTCGGCAATGGAAACCCACGGCTACGTTTATTTATTGATAATGTAGAAAACTTTTTACGCTAGAGCAATAAAATTTAAAATCAAGATAACACGAGACATATTAAGTAATTTTTTTGTTTTTTTTGTCTGTTATTTAATAAAACATCGCCTAAGAATCTCCTCCAACGTCAATAAATTTTCATACAATTAAACTTGTTTTATCTAATCATTATTTTCTGTGCAATTTTCGGATGTTCACGATAGTTACTAATAAGGAAAATAATTTCAGTCATAAAACCAAGTAGTCCCTTAGTGTAGGCTTCTATCACTAACTGCAGCAGTCATACCCTCTTATATAAAGGACTCCCTTAGTATCCATTATTGACTCTAAGTACTCATACAATGTGATCATACCAAATGATACTTACATAATTATTTTTTCCGTTTGTTTAAATAAAATGTAGAAATTCAATCTTACGTAGCTAATTAGTAATTATATTATAATATTTAAAATACTATTATATATTGAAAATAGTATTTAACAGAACACAAAAATTCTTTCTTACCTCAGTCTTCGTAATTCGATGTCGCGCTAATTTAACAACGGCAAAATTCCCTTTGCCTATAGTCCTTTCTATATCATAAAAACCCACCCTTATTGGGGTTTTCGCAGGACGATCTCGATCCGCCATTGTTGTTTTTGAAATCATCAATTTTAAAATGGAATATCTAACACATCACCAAGTAGGTTTGTATTGAAACCTTTCAGTACTGTACTCTATCTACTTCTATACATAGTAAGTTACGTAGGCTAACATTAGTTACCTATCTTCGAACACACCAGCTTTATCTATGTTTCTCATAAACGTCAACAGTACCTGATGATTAGCTGACTACATAAAATTTCACGTGATTTAGCGTATTAGGACGCGAATGCACTATATCGTTAATTAAAAACAGATGAATTAAAATCCAATCAGATTTTGAGCCAACCAAACAGTAATAAAAGCGATAAACGTTTATTTAAGTCCACAATCACTTATTAATTTAACACAACAATTTGTGTATTTACAAATGATATAAAATCGCGTAGAGGCGGCGTGCGCGTATTTGATATTTACAGCGCCATATCACGCCGCCGCCTCGCCGGCTGTTAACCGGGTACTGAACTGAACTTGACTGAACTCGTGCTCGTATGCCGCTGCCGACTTCTCGAGTCGAGAGAGCGAGACTCGGGCTCGAGTCGAATCGAGTACTCGTGCCCTCATGCAGAATTGAGCATTCTACCTGACGCGACGTAACACGCGCGCGCTTTGGGCGGCCATGTTGCTTCTCACCATGACGTCATTGTGAACACCACTATATTACTACATACGTACGCATATTGCTTAGAATGCTACCTATACTTTATTATTTACGTGGTTTGTATTAGGCAAGATGTAGCCTCACTAACAGTTCAGTACCTTATATTTAGTACTGCATTAATAAAACATTAACCTCCTAAGTCAGTTGGCTAATTACAGAAATCACTTCAGAAAGGGCCTTCCCTTATGTCTGCTAAGTAAACCACGAAAAACCAATGAAAAAACAAATCAATACAGTGGTTATACAAATATTTGTGGTTTTTTGAAAATCATCATATCAATTTTGTTGTGTTCAATAAAATATTTTTTCATTTTCAATTTTTACTTTACGGCTATTCCTACGACACATTCCACAATCTTAACTGTTGATCTAGGATCTAGTGTTTGTAACTGCAAATAATAATAATATATACTGTAACGTAATTTTATCGAACGAAGGATTAACATTAATAGAATATCATCTAACAAGGATAAAGTTAGATGATATTCCATTGGCTTCCAAGGTTTATTGGAGATAGCTTAATGAAGACTTAACAAAAAAAAAGAAGTATTCAGCTAATTTAAGTTCTGACAACAGATGGCGGTAACATAACCGTTTTTATTTTAAATAGTTTATTTTAAGTCTTAAGACTATTTTACAAAACATTCTTTAATTATTACAATACTTTGTCCTCCGTATAACATTTCAAATAAGTGAAATCAGCTCAGTGGTGATTTACCTACTAAAGACTACATTTTACTTGAAAGAAAAATATAATGATAAAGCGCCTGTTGAAAATAAATAGTCAACTTCAATACGTTTCAATACTAATGTACGAGTACACTATAATTGGTATATGTAGTGGTGCGATATTTAAAAATTAATTACTTCACTTACGTTTTTACATTAAGGTACATCTGTAATAAATCAATCTATATTTATAATAATCCATACTAGAGTTATGAAGGAAAGATTTGGATTTTTGTATGTTTTAAAATAACTAAATATACTGGGCCAATTTCAAATCATACTTACTAATATATAAATGCGAATGTTTAGATGGATGGATGGATGGATGGATGTTTGTTAGAGTTTGTAGATTAAACGGCTGAACGGATTTCGATGAAATTTGGTATAGATGTAGAGGATAGTCTGGAAGAACACATAGGCTACTCACTTTTGTTTTTTTTTAATTCCACGCGGACGGAGTCGCGGGCGAAAGCTAGTAACTTTATAAAACGCTCATGAAACTCGATGACAACGCCCCCTAACAAATCACTTATAAAACTAACTTCTAAACTGTCCAGGGACAAACTCAAACTTAAAAAATCAAAATCGATTAACCGATTATGAAAAGCTCGCTTTAACTAAATTAATTTTCCACAAAATATATAACATAATTAGGATTTGTGAAAAATCACAAATCCGTATTTTGCACACCTATCATTGTTCCTTTTCCATAAAAACCTTTCAATGTTCTTGCATGACTTTCAGATTTGTATTTATGAACGTAGAATAAGCCCTCCTGCCAAGCTCTATTATATGTGATATGGCAACATTGTTCTTTTTTGCAATGTGATTGTGGAAGGCTTAAACTTGGACTTCTCTTAAATTTACTATATTTCTAGACATATTTTCATATGAATTGTTTCTTAGTTAAATATTTTAATAATAAACATCACTTGTATCTTAAAGCGAAAATTGGTATATTCCGATCCCTTTTACAATGAATTAATACTTTTATCCCAAGATGTCGGTGATGGTCTATTACAATTTTGACGAGCAACTGTTTGTATAATCCGGACAGTTTTCTGGTATTCCTATGAGCTTATCATCGTGTGAATGTGTAAATAAAATAGGTAGAAGTACATCAATATGAATCAAGTGTCAGATGAAAACTTACAGAATATTAAATGCAGTCAGAAATATAAGGGCACGAAGAACGTAAATAAAAAGGCCAAAGATCCTGCGGAATCGACTGACGAAACGAGTGATAATTTTATTCAGGAAAATTTAAACGAAGCATTAGCAAATACTCTTAATATTAATAAAGTTAATAGTAACATAACCAATGGTACAAGTGCACATTCTGGCAAAGAACTGACCGTCGGTTCTATTATCAAGTCCGAAGCACAAGAAGCAGTCCTCTGTGAAGTTACAAAACATGTAAATAGGTTACAGTGTACAGAAGAAGTAGCAGATAACTGTAACAGCGATGCAGCCTGCTCTTCATATAATAATGGTGAAGGGGAGTGCCACACGTCCAGCCATTCTGACGATGCTCAGATAGACGACATTGACATTATATCATATGAATCTGAGTTACAAATGCCAGAGATTATGAGACTAATACAAAAAGATTTATCAGAACCTTACTCCATCTATACTTATAGATATTTTATACACAACTGGCCTAAGCTTTGCTTTTTGGCAACACATGAAGGGAAATGTATTGGTGCCATTGTATGTAAGTTAGATATGCATCGTAATATTGTAAAAAGAGGCTACATTGCAATGCTGGCTGTTGACAAACAATACAGGAAACGGAGGATTGGTTCTCGGCTGGTAGAAAAGGCTATACAGGTACATATCTTAATTTTAAAAATATAACAAAACGAGTATGGTCATGTTCAAGTGATTGAAGATCTTTTGTTTTTCTAATAGGAAAAAAAAACAAATCATAACAAATCCTCTTTTACAGAGAGAATTCAAGAATAACATGATCTGTGTTTATTACCTTGTATGACTACTATTATGCATATACTAATAAAGGATTTTTTTTATCTGTTACAGGCAATGATCAATGACAATGCTGATGAAGTTGTGCTGGAAACAGAAATAACAAATAAGCCTGCGCTCAAGTTATATGAAAATTTGGGTTTTGTCAGGGACAAGCGCTTATTTCGATATTATCTCAATGGTGTAGATGCATTGCGATTGAAATTATGGCTAAGGTGAAATAAGTAGGTAAATAAAGAGAAATTGTCAATGTTGTGTTGTATATTTTAGAGACATTCTAGTCTCCGGCATATATGTATAAAGTAAAACCTACTGTTGTTAAGATGGTATAACCTAAAGATCCTGCCATGTGGATTTTAGCCAAATGTATAGTTTGTTTCAATTATTCTTAGTCTTGTGATATGTTTTATTTTATCTAATTTATGTTGAAATTGTTACTGAAAATGTTTTCTGACATTTCTTTTCTATCTTGATATTAAGGTTATAAATGATTATGATCCTTACTGAAAATACACAACTTTGATGAATAATGCGACTTATTTATATTCTCAATTGACAATATAAGCTCTCACATTCACACCCATTCCTCTAGTCCATTCTCAATCGAGTTTTTCTCTACCTTTTTTGTATCAAATCTATTTATGTACTGTAACTTGTTCAACTAGGACCTGGGCAAAAATGTGGCTAATTTCAAAAAACAATCAGATTCCAATATTTGAGCTTGCACATCCATAAATGGGCCCCACTGGGGCACTCTTAACATTCATTCTATTTTAATATTTTCATAAAGTGCACCATATTTCTTGCAATTGCATTCTTTCTTGTATGGATGGATGTTTATAAGAAGGTATCTCCTTAATGGATGGATTTCCATGAAATTTGACACATATACAGAACATAGTCTGGAAGAACACACAGACTACTATAAGGTTTTTTAAAATTGCAAACAAGGTCAAGGGTGATAGCTAGTAAAAGAATATGTGCAATGGAACCTAATACAAAAAGCTAGTAAATGAATAAAACACTGTTGTTGATCATAAATATTTAATGTTATAAATAGTGTAGGAATACAGTTTTCAAAACTTGTATTGCATAAATCAAACATCACTTAAAATGTGAAAGTGGTTGTATTAGTTGAAGCTCCATCATATATGAAAGTGTTGTTCACAGGCTTATATTGTTTGGTGACAATTTTTATAGCTTCATGAGCAATACATCCACCTAAGAATGCTGAAACACTATGAATTTCCGCTCCACCATATCTGCACATTTCATGTACATGATCATCTTTAGGAAATGGTGAACAAGAAATATCTGTCAATAGCTTAGAAACACATGTTTTCAACTTAGATATATCACTCTCCGGTTCCCATTCACCTGGAGCTCTGCAATGTTCGGACCGAAACATTTCAGCTGCTCTGAGTAAAATATAATGCACCATCATAACATCAGGTTCTTCCAAAAACCGTGCAATGTAAGATGATACTGTATTATTAAACTGGTATTCTCCAACTAAACTAGATCCTTTAATTAGATGCAAATCATGAGCATGTCTACAGAATAATTTCACTTCAGATTCACTTATATGGTCACAGTGCAATTGGATGACAATTTCTTGGACCTTTCTGTAGACTATTTCTGAATCAATTGCAGCTTGGTTTCTATAAATATTTTGTAGTGTAACATAATGATCTGTTGATGCTGTCATATCTGGGAGTGTACCCCTAACAGGAAGTTTTCCTTTCCCTTCAGCTTCAACAAATGTCCGCAATGCAGAACACATGATCCAAAATGGTGAACTTTCTTTTGTTAAATTAATTGCTGAGCTGCTATACAAGAGCTCTTGTATTTTTACTGGTAGAAATGTTGGTGTCAGCGCAGTATTAACAGCTCTTAGGGCTTCTTCAAAATTTTCTTCATAAATTGGCATACCATACTCATCCATTCTTTTAAACTGATCTATGATTGCTTTAATCTCATTTTTCTCTATTCTGCTCATTGGCCATCTGTTTGAATTTGTGGTTTTCCATTTTTGAACTGCTTTGTACAGAATAACTATCCAAGGTATGTGACCATGATCTTTTAAATCCAATGATTCTATTTCAAAACTATTCAAATAGTCAAATAATGTTTGGAATGGGACGTCTAAGCGTAAATCATGTTGTTCATTATCAGGATGGCTTTCTACAATAGCATGTTCTTTTAATTGAATCCTAAATGAACCTAAGAAGCCAACAGATCTACATAATATGAAAGGAACATTTATCTCCCACAAATGGTTTGAAAGGTTTTGTATAGTTTTCTCACTTAAAGATGTAGCAATCACCACACTGAATTTTTTATAAAAATCTGGATTCTCTAGTAATATTTGATCTGTAGGTTCTTGAACAGCATACCCTTGTACAGCCGGATTTAGCTCTATTATCAATCGCAGCGCTTCTGATCCCCTATTCAAATTCTTACTTGAACATTCTAAGAAAAAGTTACTTCCAATATCTTCATCGCTTACAATATTGTCGTCTACAATAGTTACAGCGCCTACGCCTGGTAAAACTATAGATTTTAGAATTTCGGTTCCTAAAGCTGTTGCATTTATTAAACAGATATGCCCATTTTCTAGTGCAGATTGACCATGATCACCCCACAACCGTAATTGCCGGTCATACTGTTTGTTCTTTTCACTCTGTTCTGGCGACTTTGGAGACGGAGAAGCCATTTTTACTTATTAGGACTTTATAACGGTAACAATGTCTTTAAATTGTGTTAAGTATTTCGTTTTAATATTTCCTATCCGAATTATAACTTACAAAACCTAGCTATCCTTCTTGAAATTTGACTTGACTTGACTTTGACAATTTGATTTTGATTAATCGATTTTTTAAATTGGATCCTACCAGTTCCTACCATTTTGAACTTGTATTGTGTGCTTTGTTTTGCCGTCATTACTTCGGTATGGTCACAGTCATCTGTACTTCTAACATACTCTGTAACGTTTGTCTATGGTACTGGTGTTATGTGACATAATTAATTTACGCTCACAAAAATAAATGAAGCTTATCAAAACCATTATAAAATGAAATGTTATTTTAATTTTCATTGACCTAATGTGCATGGAAATGAATTTACAGACATTGTTTCAGGATTTTAATCCCAGGTAATATAATAAATTACAAAATAAGGCTTGCTTTTAAATCGCAATTCTGACAAATATTGTTTGTTTTCACAGCAAATTCGTGGTGCACACTTGTTTGCTAATATTTACTGCGTTATTGGCTTTGAAATTGGACAAAACTATTACATGGTCGTACTGGGCTGTATTTACCCCGATATGGATATGGAAATTTTTAGTTATTCTTGGTGCCACAGTTGGCACATATGTTTGGTGGCAGTACCCACACTTCAGGTTTGTACAAAATACTATTTATATTCTCTTATTAATAATTACTATTTGTGGCTTTTATATAATAGTTTTTACATAATTTTTATTAAAAAAAAATAACACCCTGAGCCTTTTCGTCAAATGTTTTCGAAAACCTAATAGAATAAGACAATATGCTATTTAAAATGTATATTACTATTGGTCATGCCAAGTACATACTTTAATGTATATTCTTTGTCTTTTCAGATTAGAAGGTGAAGCTTACATTCACTATAAAGCTATGCTAATAAGTCTTGCTATACATTTAATCTTGTTGATGTTTGAACTCCTTGTATGTGACCAGTTGAGCACAAGCAGACATTTATGGATACTGGTTTTTATTCCTTTAATATTCATCAGTATTGTATCCATTGCTATTTGTATATGGTCTGTGAAACATGATCGTAGCTACGAGGTATGTTTTTAATTTTAATTATTTTAACAACTAACTAATTAGTATTTAATTTAATTATAGTAATCTACAAAAGATACAACATGACCTACTTATTTAATGAATGAAATAATTTCTATTTCTTTTTTTTATTGTCACAACTATATTAAATAGAGTATAAATTAATCTTTAATTATTTATTTTTACTACAAGGTACATGGTTTTTTTTTGGTTAACAACATTGTCTTATAAAAGTTAAATAATGAGGAAATGGGAATAATTGTTTGTATGTTTTTTTCAGCTTGAATTATTTTGTGCTGTAAATATTCTACAGTTTATATTCTTGGCATTGAAGCTGGATACATTTATACATTGGTCATGGGAGGTTGTGTTTGTGCCGTTATGGATACTAATGTGCCTAAGCCTTGTAGGTGAGTGTATGTATGCTTTTTATATGATTTTCTAATCACTTATATATCAAATTAATCCATTATCGTTATCATACACTCAAATAGTACTCTCCTTATTTTTTTATTTTGCCTTTTCATTTCATCATGTCAGCCATAATTCACCTAATGTAGGTCATATGCCTCAATGACCTCAAATATTACGACAAACAACTGTCCTCTGCCACCATCATATTCTTATTGACCAAATCATCAGTAAAACTTGCAGAAAACACACCCCGATCTGTCTTTTCATTTTCTGTCACCTTGTAATTATTTGGTTTATGGTAGATAGTATTGATTTTAAGGCTCATTGTTAAATAGATACAAAGAAAGCCACATTATGATCTTATGTAAGACTTCACATAACTTTAACCTATGTTTTCTTGTTTGTAAGTATTTACATATTTATGTAGCTGACTGTACAAATGTTTCAACAGCGATAACTTGTGTATATCAACTGAAACGATTTTACGTATACAATTTGTGCTTTAATATCATTAAATCTATTCTTATTAACAATATATTATGTCCTTTTAGGGGTTTTGTATAGTATAATATTCGCTGGAATATTGTTACGCACGCCGGAGGTCAATGTACAGCAACGACGGACTAGCTTCAACACTGCACTGGCCTACACTTTTACTGTTATACCAATATTGGTGTTCCAGGTATGTTATATATGAATTTACTAGCTTTTGCCCGCGACTCCGTCCGCGTGGTATTAAAAAAAAACAAAACCAAGTAGCCTATGTGTTCTTCCAGACTATTCTCTACATGTATGCCAAATTTAATTGAGATCCGTTAAGCAGTTTAGGCTACAAACTCTAACAAACATCCATCCATCCATCTAAACTTTCACATTTATAATATTAGTATGATTAGGCAATTTAATTATATCAATATAAACAATTTGTATTTATTTGTAATTACTTTAGAATCAAGATTAAAATGTCAAGGACATATTTCAGACATTTTGTTACATGAGAGAGATAAATGATAGGCATATTGTAGAAAAGGAGAGAGAGGAAAGAGATACATTTTATTGAAATTTAGTAACAATCCTTTTATCTTATATTACTATGATTTTGGATTTTACATAACTTGAATTTTATTAAAAAGTTCTACAAGGTATAAGAAAAATAAGTTGGACATTTTAAAATAGATTGGTAACAATTTATCAGAATATTTCTACAACCTTGTATGGATTGGATTATTCATAATTAAATTCTTTGTACTAGTTTGTAACTACTATTATAGTGTGTACATATTTGTTACTGAGGCAATAACTAATTAAAACAAGGCAGTGTTAATGAAGTAATCTAGATCCTAAAATAACCGGTTTTAATAATTATTTATAATGAGTGAACATACATGTTGGTCTATGTAGGTCAAATACATATTATTTTGGCTTCATATTTATATTGAATATTTTTTCTTTTATAACGCCTTGGTGACTGCCAAAGCAAGATATTTTTCAAAATTACCGTGTTATAGAAAAACTTAAAAATAAATTGCCATGCTCGTTTTTTTGTGTCCAGAATCTGATTGAATTTATTTGATCTTAAACTACCAGGTTGATATTAGTATTAGATACAAATAAAATTTAGCTTTGATAAATTGTATTTAAAAGATTTTAATTGTAGGACTTTAGCAATGTTTTTTTCTTTCTGTAGGTGCTTTTAACGAATAAATTGGATAATCGTGATGAACTGTCATCATTTTCTTACATCGTGGTTGTAAGCCCGCTGTTTATAAGCTACGCTACACTGATTGTTATGTCCTTTAGTTCTAAAGGAGGTAACAAATGTAAGTAAAAACTTCTATTAAATACTAAATTAATAGTTTTTACTTTTGATCTAATGTTTTTGATTATATAAACAATTAAAGAAATTGAAGTTCGTATATGTAATATAAAAAAAATATATATATTGTGAACACAAATCAAAATTTTTTTTTTTTAAATCTCAGTCTGTCTTTTTTTGTTTTTGTCTGCTAATAGAAATATAATTTTTAACACGATAATTGAATTCTTAAACTTTGGCGTATTTTCTTTCCAGGGTGGTTTGGTATAAGGAAAGATTTCTGTCAGTTTCTACTGTCAGTGTTCCCGTTATTGCAAGAGTATGCGAACATCGCGTACAATAATAACGTGAACCGCTCTAGTATGCGGAGCGAGGTCACACAGGAGCCCTACAGGGACGAGGAGATAAATAAAAAAGTAAAAGATAAAAAATCACAGAAAAATCAGAAGAAAAACGAAGCAATGAAGCCAGTGGTGCCTGTGACCAGTATAGACATGCCGGATTGACGTAAGTTGAACGTTTTATCAATATTAATGTGAATTTAAAAAGGCCCTTACAAATTGTGACCTATTCTAGCATCTCTTTCACCTGTCGATAAGAGTTAATGTTGTATAACATAGGGAACAAAGACAGATCCATTGTCTTATAAAAGGAAAGGGGTTGTAAGTCCTAATTGGGAGGAATTAAATAAAAAATCGCACTTTGTATTGTATGAATTAGAAAATAGTAGTGTAATGATGTTTACAAAAAAAAAAATTTTTTTTTCAATTTTTTTCCCAATTTGCAATTTACATATGTCAATTTACTTTGAAATTTGTCGTTATTGAATTTTGGGGAACTTAAGCTCTAAGATTTGACTATTATGTTTATTTTTGACTTATCTCTATACAATTAAATGTATTGTTATTTATATTTCATTTGACGAAATTTTCTCTCAATCATTGACAAGGCATATTATGTAACTACATTATTTCTTTATATTTCATAGGATATTTTTTTTAAATAAAAGAACGCTGCTATTTTTTGCCTTCTAATGTTAGAAAGTGAAAAAAAAAGATCATTATCATATCTGTAATAAAAAATTAGGCTTAGAAATGTAAGGGCCTTTGTCTTTGAAAATGAAATATCGTGTGTTCACTTGTTATACATTTTTAAATAGCTTCTAAGTGTAACGAAGCTATACAAATTGTTAAGTTTGAGTAGCACTAAGCCAGAATCCTCTTTTAGTTAAAATGGGATGTTATTAGATGTTAAAGGAAAGTTAACTATTTTTTAACGTTTAACAGGAAATCAAGTTTTGTTGTTTTTACTAAACTATTTGCATGTATAAATATAAATATATTTTTGCATCATTGAATAACAAATAGGCTTGTTAAAAGTAGACTAAGACAGATTAGTAAATACAGTTTCTTTAACCACTAGACTATATCTGTATATAGTTTTTTTTGTACATACATTGTTTTGAATTCAACAAAAAATTATGTTTTGTGAAACTCAGTTTATAAGTAGAGAAAATTACAAATGGTGTTAAAAACTAGACTCACGAGTGCCGATCACGTTAGCTGCATAATAAAAGCTATTTGTATATATTGTAGAAAAAAATGTCATGATTTAAAAATTAAAATGAAATATTGAATTTTGATATAGCTTTAAATGCAATTTTTATAAAAAAAAATATCAATATAATGCGGAAAAGGTCATGTTAATATGCAATTTAGGTCTCGCTTCATGTAATAACACGATATTTAAGTTTTTTTATATATAAATAATGCATTATAATATGGTATATAAAATTAATAATTTCGACACCTTTGAAACAATTGTCTTATAACATAGACCATTTAATTATTAATTCTTAGAAATGACTTATAATCCATTAAATTAGATTTTTTTAATTCATTATAGCTTTACAAAATTTCTAAGTTAATGTTTTTTTTATTAGGTACATTTATTGTCTCTCTTTAATCAAATATCTCTTTAGTAAATCTTTCATTTGGTGCTTTTTGCGTGGATAAACTAAAAAAATAAACAAAAATGCTATATTATGTTTATCTAACCCCTTAAAATTGTTTAAGCTAAAGAAAACATAACCCTAATAAAATATTTTCGTACACAAAGCTTCAGTACTTGTTTTGAGAAAAAAATGTAGGCATAAGACAATAATTGACAATGTTATAGTAATTGTAGATTACGATTTTTTAAGTACTATAGTTTAAAATTACATGGTTTGGTCTTATGAAGTTATGCTTTTAATAATTATAGTAAGTAATAAAAAAAATAATTCTACACATTGGAGTTTAGATATGCACAATGCAATAAATGTTTTCTGTTATAAGTGATATCAATTCGATTAAAAAAACATAGAAATCTTTTAAAAAAATATGCGTATACCTAATTTTTTTATTACTTTAAAACTTTCTTTCTTATATAATTACTTTATGTATTATATATGTTTATATAAGTGAAGTTAATTTACATTAAAATGAATGTTGTTAGGTAATAAATTGTTTACTGTGATATTTTCTTCCTAAACGTTGCTTCGCAATATTCATTGAACAAGTAGTGAAATATTTTGTTAATTTAGTATGGGATAATTTTAATCTAATTGTTTCGCGAAATAAAGTTTTGTGAATATAATATTTTTTTAATTCCCAGCCTTATTTTCCTTTCAAAATTGTTGTATTGTATTTTGTTAAAAACAGATAAATTAATTTATCTATATCTATACTAATGTTATAAAGAGGAAATATTTGAAGAAAAGTAACTTATCTGTGAGTAACATAGGTTATATTTTTTAATTTCATGCGGGCGAAGTCGCGAGCTACAGCTAGTAAAAAATATATAATATATTTTTTATTTTTCTATCTGTTACTTTCACAAGCTAGAAATATTTTACTTTCCAAACTTGATTATAAGTATTTATCAAGATATCGTGACATGTCGAAATAAAATAGAGCGCTACAAAAAATGTTTTCACATTTCGTTCTTATCACGTAGAGGCACGGATGAATCACGTTATTGTAATGGAAAAGATACGTGTATTCAATGACTCGGTAATTTATTATAAAAAATATATAATTGGCTTTTTTTATTTTAATCCTGGATTTTTATATTTCTACAAAAATATTTGGAAAAAATAATTACAGTGAATCGATAACGACGCGGTTATTATCTAGAACCGAGAACCTAACTTAGAAAGAATCTGTTTATAATGTCTTTAAACTTTTTTTTATGTCCTGGCAGTAAATTTAATGCAATTACTGTATCAGATATTTCTTTTTTAACTAATGATACGAGTAAATCAACGGTATAACTCAGTTCAAGGTGCTTGTTACGTGAATAACGCCGTTCGCCTTGATCTCACCTTAACCCAATTCGTTTTCGAACTTCACTTAACATCTCTATGCATAAAGTATTTATTGATTTGCTTCTATAATGATTTCAAAACATACTTTAGAATGGGTTTCAAATGTCCTTAATTCAAAAGGTATATTATAAGACTAGATTTCGCCCGCGACTCCGTACGCGTGGAATTAAAAAAAACAAAAGTGAGTAGCCCATGTGTTCTTCCAGACTATCCTCTGCATCCATACCAAATTTCATCGAAATCTGTTCAGCCGTTTAGGCTACAAACATCCATCCATCGATCGATCCATCCATCTTAACTTTCGCATTTATAATATTAGTATGAAGTATGATTAGTATGATAAGAATATACGAACACTATAATAATTATTTTGCTACCTTATGATATAAAAAAATAAAAACAATTCGAAGACCTATTCAATAACAGTAATGTTTTTAAGTAATTTATCGTATTTATTGATTTTTAAATAATTCTAATATATTCGTGGAATATAAAAGTTACAATCAACTTTTCTATTAGTCTCTTATAAGGTCTAGGACAAATAGTAATAAAAAGTTTAACGATTGGTATTCTCTTGTTGTACAAGGGCTTAGACGCGAACTTTGCTTTTGACAGCTGGTACGGATGTCTCCACATCGATTTCAACCCTCACAATGCTATGCAGTCTAGTTACAAACATGCTTTCCAACAGCACACAACGTACAATGTTTTTAACTAAATATTAATTTTAATTCAACGTTAACTTCTGAAATGCAAGCATGGAAGTGAAATATAGCATCATAGTTCTTGTGGTACAATAAATAAATCAAACAAATAAAGGTAAAACATAAATGTTTCGGTATCTTAACTGTGGTTTATTAAACACTAGCTGTTGCTCGCAACTTCGCCCGCTTGAAATTAAAAACATAGCCTATGTTCAGTGATAACATAGTTTTTTAATGGTGCAAGAATTTTTGAAATCGGTCTAGTAGTTTTTGAGTTATTTCAATACATACAAAAATACAAATATTTCCTAAGCGATTTCTAGTTGTAATATGATATCAACAAAAGTGAACAGTAATAAATGGCTAAGCGAGGAAACTTCGGAGGAACAAGAACTATTCAAACACTCTCGAGAGATGGAAGCCGTTTGTTTTGCGATAACCAAAGTGATATCAGAATGTGACAATAAATGGAGATCAACCCCTGGGGGTAATATACCGCATACATTAAATCGTAGCTATATTATGGAATTAGTCAATTTACAGGTAAATTATTTCATTACTAGTTTTCGCCTGAGACTCCGCCCGCGTGGTATTAAACAAAAGTGAGTAGCCCATGTGTTCTTCCAGACTATCCTCAACGTCTATACCAAATTTCATCGAAATCCGTTCGACCATTAAGGCTACAAACTTTAACAAACATCCATCCATCCATCCATCTATCTGAACTTTCGCATTTATAATATTAGTATGATTAAACAGATTATAAAACCATATTTTATTAAAAGGTAAGTATTTTTCCTTTACCAAACATTTTAAGACTAAGAATTTTATTGCTATTTTAATTATTTATTTTTAAGGTGCTAGAACAAATAATTGAATATCTAACGAAATTAGTAAAATCATTCTACAAATTAAATCCAAAGTTGGCGAGATTAAAAAAGGACAACGATCTCTTAATAAGCAAACATGATCATATATTTGACAGACTGTGTGGATGTCGGTTTACATTGTTGCAATCAATTTATAGTCTTATTGGAACGATATTAAATACTTGCCTCCATAGAGAAGACTCACGAAAACTACTTGAATCATGTTTACGGTGAGAGCTTGTTCATAACATTAAGGGCTAGTCCCACCCCTGGCTGATATACATATGCTCAGATAGCTAAAAAGTGACGTCACTGTCAGATAGAGTAACAAAATCCGATATATCCATCACATATTTTATACGTTGGATTGTTATCTGACATTTTTTACATTTCTTTAGCTTTATCTGACATTTTTTTAGCTTCTAAGATTTTTTACTATTTTTAATATTGTTTACATTTTTCTTATTGTTCATTGTTTTTCTTATTCATGTTCTCTTAGCAATTATCATATTATTATTTACATTGTTCATTTGTGAAAACTAACATGTCTAGTTTTCCCGTTTAATAAAAAATAAAAAATAAAATAAAATAAAATAAAATTTTACCAGAATTGTGGTACAGGCCCTTAATTGACTTTTTAACACATTCACTGCCACTGGCGTTAGATTTTATATAAAAAAATCGAAGTCGCATTGGACGTATTAAATGGTTGTATATTTTCCATACTTCTTAAATTTTTCAATATATGTCTGTAACATTTCAGGTTAGTTGAAATCTACAATAACTTGTTGGGTTTAAGTTATAAAAAGTTTACATCTAAGTTCAATTCGTGCAGTAACACGTACCCTCAAGCAGTGAGCGCTACCAAACCGATAACATTAACTAAAATCGTCCAGGTATGAGTATTGGTCATTTTGGTATAAACTCAAGCTAAATGTACCAACAAATTAATATTAATTTATAGAAATTAGTACTTTCAGCATCCCTTATAGAAAATAATCTTTTTTTTATATTACAAGGTGGCAAACGAGCAAGCGGCCTCCTGAAACCGCCGAAATGGCGAAGCGACCGCTGCCCATAGATATCCGCAATTGCAGATGCGTTGCCTACCCTTAATCGACGGTGGAGGAGACGCACATAAAGAGGATATTTCCTCTTCCTATGCGTCTTCTCCACCGTCAAATCCACTTTTCCTTCCCATCCCGTCCTCTTAAGAAAAGGGTGGAAAGGGAAAGGGACTAAAATTAGGCCTCCGGCAGCTCACTCATCAGACGAAACGCGGAATTGCTCCCACTTCACTCCTGTCGTCTGTGTGGTTGTGGTATTACACCGGGCGAGCCGGCCCATTCGTGCGAAGATGTTAAAGCGGGCTCTACCACTGTTAAATCAAATTAATACTGATTTTTCTATTGTTTTTAACAGTTCTTATCAAAGAGTCGAGCAGAAGTGAACTGTCATCGTTTGATAAACTGTTTAGTTAAATTGTATAGTCCAGGAGTTGATGATATCGAATCTAGTTCCAGCTCAGCTGATAGTTTAGAGATATATCAGTAAGTATTTTACTATCGTCGCGAGCGTCGGTGGCTCAGTGGTTTAAGCACTTGACTTGTAATCTACAGGTCTTGGGTTCGAATCCCGCCATGTACCAATGTGGTTTTCGATTTCTCGAATTTTCATATGCACATAATTTACCCGACGTTCTTACGGTGAAGGAAAACATCGTGATGCAACCTGCACATATGCGCGAAGAAATTCAAGATATGTGTGAAGTCAACCAACCCGCAGTGGGCCAGCGTGGTTGACTATGGCCTAGTCACTCCTTATTAGGGTAGACTCCGAGCCCCTCGGTGGGGACGTATAGTGAGCTGGTGATGATGATGATTTTACTATCAAACTCTTATTACCTCCGCGACGCGTATCCGATAAAATCAATCTGGAAAATGTGTTTACGTCATAAAATTTAAAACAATATACGAAGTCAACTGTAATTAACACTTTTTATGCTTGATTTTTTCGAATGAAGATGACCATTCGTGCCAAGTCGGCATTTAACGTGTTAAAATAAATTAATGCTTTTTTAGTACACTCACAAAGCATATAACACCGCCGACATCTTCCGCGTCACGTCAGCTGAGTGTTGCTGAAAAAAGAGAAGCTTTTATAGAGAGTAAGAAATCTAAGATGAAACAAGTACAAAGCATGATAGAGAAGATAAATGGAAAACAGAAACCTAGCGATGTTATCAGTCAATATTCTGATGGCGATGTACCTTATACCTCGCTCTTAACCAATGAATGTGTTTTGGATACTGTTTTGAAAAATGAAGGTAGACATTTATATACTAATATTATAAAGAGGAAAGATTTGTATTTTTGTATGTATTGAAATAACTCAAAAACTACTGGATCGATTTGAAAAATTCTTTCACCATTAAATAGCTATGTTATCACAAGTAAAAGGCTACACTTTTATATTATTTTATTTTTTAATTTCACGCTAGCGAAGTCGCAAGCAACAGCTAGTATTTAATGAGATTGTGACAAATTTTTATTGTATTTAGTGAACACTGAAGGCAACAAATCGATTGATAGGTTTTCAATTCCCCTCAGTAGAAATTTGTCTAAAAATTGCTTAATCAAATATTCGAATATCGAATAATCGAATATTATCGAAGATGACTATAGTATATAAATAGAACAAATTTATATACTCTGTTTTCAGAAAATGTAAACAGTATTCTACAAAGTGAAGAGATTTACATAGAGATATTATTAGACACTGTTGCTAATATTGCTCCAACACTGCTCGGACCTAACGGCGTGAAAAAACTTAAAACAGGTAACAGAGAGAATTTCTAATCCATATGTGTTGGCAATTTGTTCTTGAAAAAAACACTACATGCCGTTTCAAAACAGTTTTTTAACACACTAATTATAATTTCTAACTCTGATCACGTTATTTGATTATTTTTCTACTAATTAAGTTATTTTTTTAATTTGAAATAGGCCAAATACTGAAACGAAATTTAAATCTGCATTTAAACGATAAAGCCACGCTTAAATTACATTAAAATGTTGATATCTGACAGATTGTAAATGTCGTTTAAGAAGTGTATCAGATGGTTTACAGTATTCGGCTGATAGTTTACTGTAAGACAGTAAACTATATAAAATATTATTTTTCTAAAGGTCGAATACAAGTAAGTAAGAAAGCTGCTCACAAAGTAACAGAATATTATCAAAACATTTTATGGGGTGATGTCGGCAGTTGCTTGGAACATATTATTCTCTGGTGGTCTGCACTGCCTTTGGGGACTAGGTATTTAGATTTTTTTGTAAATTACAAATTGATATCTTCTAGATAAATTGTTATTAAACTTTGTATGTTTTTCAGATCGCCAAATACTAGTCAAAATCTTCGACAATGGTTATTCACAACATTCAATGTTAATAGTAGGTTTCTGATAGCTCTTTATTTAGTTTATATCCATAACTATTGATTACGTAAATGAATAATTTTTTAGACACTCCGGAGTTAATTCTATCAGCTTTAAGGATATTGGCTGATGCATTAGGATGTCATGTTACAACAACATCTTGGGATAGACATTTTGGGTAAATTTTGTCATTTTTTTTAAATATAAGGCGGAAAAGAAGTCAATAGCCGCTAGGTGAAAAATGTTATTTTTTTAAACTTCGCTAAATTAGTTTGTTCTTTAGACGATAGCGTGGTCGTGGTGATACAATACTTATGGCCGGTTTCCCAGCTACATTTAACCTTTCGCTGGTTTTCCGAACTATTTAACGTTAGTTTTATTGAAAGTCAGGTCAACCTAACACTTATGAATCACTAGGTAATGGTAAAATAAGTGGAAATTTCAGCAACCCTACATTATTATTATAAGCTACAACCTTTTTGTAGTCTTTAACTCATTTCAGAGCAACATTTACAACGAATCTGAAACCAACATCTTTGAAAACATATCCAGAATTGTCAGTTTATATTACTGAGGTAAGGTAAATTGTAAATTTCTTATCAATGCATGCATTTATATAGGAGCATGTAATATATAAATATATATATTTTAGAGTACAGTATCTGGTGCGAATTTTGCGTTAATGCTTCAACAGTTGGTAATTCTGAACAACCAGTGCGAGGTGACTTGGGACCATATTTTGGGGGCTCCCATCGAAGATTTACCAATCGTAGAGCAAATCCCCGTATTACATAGACTTGGTACGTTTTATTATAATTATTTCATAGGTAATTAATAAGAAAACTATAAAACAGTCTGGTTGAATACAAATAAAGTTTACTGTGGCATATAAAGTATGGTCACTTAAGCAGACCTTGAGTGTAGATTTAATACTAGGGCTATATTAAAAGAGACTTAATAACCATTGTGAGTGCAGATAAACATAAATTACATCGAGAATTGTGTGACTTAAATTAATGCTTTAAATAAGCGATTTTGTCTATACCAAAATCTGATTTCTAATAAATGTATATTGAACGCGAGTCCGTCTGTGTGGAATAAAAAAGAACAAATTTGAGTAGGCTATGTGTTCTTCCAGATTATCCTCTATATCTATAACAAATTTCATCGAAATCAGCCGTTTAGGCTACAATCTCTAACAAACATCCATCCATCTAAACTTTCGCATTTAGAATATTAGTATGATTTATAGTAGAGTTTCCTAACTCTGCAGACCACTCCATCCATACATACAGACTGTGGTGTCTGTCGGAAACGCGTCGTCTCGCCAATCTCTGGCAGATGGACGACTTCTTCCGCATCACGCTCAAAGACATGCAAGTCTGCTTGGAACAGCTCGCTAACTTACGATTTGCTGATCACACAACTGCTATTGAAGCAGGTGGGTAAAAATATTAAATTTACCGGGCTGTCTAGGTTTTTATAAATATAAAATTTTGAAGAGTGATTGTATGTCTATGATACTGCAATATTTCACTATATTCGAAAACACTTAGTATCTAGCCTACGTGTTCTACATCAGTACATTTCATCAAGATCCGTTAAGCCGTTCGGGATATACTACCTTCTAGCAAACATCCATCCATCCATCCATCTAAACTTAATATATAATATTAGTAATAGTAAGGTTATACGTATGAACATGTGGATAATTTTGATTTTTTAGAGAATATTGGTGTTCATGAGAAAGTAAGTGCAAATATGAGAGAGAAGTTAGTTTCAGAAATCAAAGTTAATATACAGAAACTTAAAGTAAGTATAATATATAAGTACGTTTTTACTATAATTCTGATAATTTAGGAATAATTTAATATTACTAGGACGCGAATGAGGAGATAATAGAAGTGTTATCGTCTGTGTGCGCGACCACCAGCCTCGCGCATCTCACTATGATATTCCCCACCAACGCGGAGTGGCGCCGCGTCTCACAACCGCTACCGGAGTTCTCTATTTACGTGCAGGACTTCTTAGGTAACTGAATATCATCTCCCCAACCTTATCCTACTCGCGTAGGGTGCACCTGGTTTTCCTCCAAATAACTCTTATCATCCATCATCTCAATAACTCCCTTCTTGATCACCTTTCACGCCATTTATCTCTTTCTAGGTCTACCTCTCTCATAGGTAACTGATTACGTAAGAATTAAAAAACTCATTGATTCATTCATTTCAAATTCCGTTAATATTTTGATATCAGTCAGATTGTAAGCGGTGATTACGAAGTGTTTGAGATTCGTTTCTGCATCCTGGCGGTATGTTTCAGACACAATGTTGCTGCCTGTGATAAAGGCGACTGATGACGTCACTTCTCTCAACTTGATATTGAGAATCATGTGCGAATCCTGGCTGCACCACATATACGTCGCTAAAGTTAAGTTCACGTAAGTATTTAAATATTTACTTATCATAGTTCATATTAGGGCCTGTGCCACCAATTGTAAATTGTCTGATAACAATCCAACGTGTAAAGTATGTGATGGAAATGTCGGATTTTGTTCCCTTATCTGACAGTGACGTCATTTTTAAGCAATCCGAGCCTCTATCAGCCAGTGGTGGGATAGGCCCTTAATATTGTAAATGCTAAATTTTGGATGGATGTTTGTTACTACAACTCTAAATGGCACAAGATAATAGTTAAGAGACGGCTCTACTTCCTGAAACACAGGTATTACTAGTTCAGGTAATAGTCCCACAGATTTTGTACAAAATTGTTTTGGTTCTATAATGATTTTTTTATTTTATTTTTTATCTTTTATGTCTCCAAAATCTAACTAATCTAAAAGAACAGATAGGCACATAGTAAATGTACTACGATTTTTTATTTAATTCCGTGCGAACGGAGTCGCGAGAAAGAACTAGTTATTTGATCAATTAAAATAAAATTAACTAATATTTGCAGTAAAGAGGCCGCTCTACAACTTCTGGCTGATTTCGACGAAGTCCGCGTGTGGCTGAACCAATGCAAACAATTGTCAGCTGTCTCTAGGAAACAAATGTTGCAAAATGAAGTTTTAAGGTGAAATTTAATTAAATAATTTATATTTTTCATTAACATGTGTTTAATGATGTATTCCTTTGCTATAGGAGATGTGAGGGCGTTGGCAGACTCCTGCTGCACGCGCCCGGAGACTTGATATCGATGCAGGACTCCACAATCCGGAAAGATGGTGAGAAAACTATTATACACGTTTTTTTATAATTAGGTAGCAAACGAGCAAACAGCCTGAATCGCCAAATTAGCGAAGCGCGACTATTGACATCAAAAGCAGATGGGTTGATTTTTAATCGACTGGGACAAAGACATTTCTCCCTTCCTATGAGTCCATATAAACTAGACTAATATTAAACCTCCTGCAAGCAGTTACTACTTTCACTACTCTCATATAAAAGTAAAAAAGAGACTTATTTTAATTATTGCAGCAATATATGTTATTTTTTGGCTGCGCTTATTATTCGTATGATTCAATCGCATTGCGTAATAGGATGACCTTTTTTATATATAATAAGGGGTCAAACGAACAAGCGGCCACCTGAATCCGCTAAAATGGCGAAGCGACCGCTGCCCATAGACACTTGCAATAGTGGATGCGTTGCGTACCCTTAGTCGACGGAGGAGGAGACGCAAATAAAAAGGATATTTCCCCCTCCTATGCGTCTACTCCACCGTCAAATCCACTTTCCCATCCAATCCCTTCCTTATAAGAAAAGGGTGGAACAGGAAAGGGACTAAAATTAGGCCTCCGGCACCACACTCATCAAACGAAATGCGGAATTGCTTCCACTTCACGCCTGTCTTCTGTGTGGTCTTGGTATTGCACCGGGCGAGCCGATCCATTCGTGCGAAGATGTTAAAGCGGGCTCTACCACTGTTAACCCTGACCTCAGGCCGGGACAATATTAAAAAAGAACCGTATGTTATACATATAACGTGCGAAGTTAAGATTTATGAGGGGTATACAGTTGAATTTTTTAGACTAGGCATACCAAATCGTAATTTAAAAAAAAAACAATTTCTATTGTTTAAAAAAAATTGGACTGCAAGTTATGATTTTTTTTCTCGTATATTAAGGTTTATGTGTTACAGCGAGCGGCGCGGAGCAGCTGATGCCTGCGGAGATGTATGTCCCCAACCAGAAGCAGTGGCTGACGCTGCGAGCCAACTGCAAAGGACCAGTCTCATTTACACTGTGTTGTTAATAAATAAACATTGGACAATTATTTCGTATTTCATTTTAGTCTAAATTCCCTTTATTGGTAACTAGTCAATACCAGAGGAAAAAATCCTAAAAATCCTAATTTTTTTTAAGAAAATTTGCAAAATTTTCAGAACCCTCACCAGCTTAAAATCATCTAAAAAAACCTTTGATTGAGGGTAATCACATAAAAAAATATATCAACTATTCGATTTCTAATTCTCTCTGTGAATACCAAATGTAATATCCTGTAAATCCTCTGAAATCTATAAGTGGATTGGTATAAGTTGTTTTTATCCCCGTTTTTAGCTATTTTAACGTTGTTATGGTTAGCAGCAGTGGTAAAAATTCGAACTAATAGTAAAGATAGTGGGATGTGACCTATCCATTAATAAAAATCATCGATAAGAACATATTTAAAGTTAAATAAAAAGCAATACAACTTTGATTTATTTAATTTCCACTTAATTGTAGTGTCGTACACTTTATTATCTAGTTAAAATTTAAATAGCAGTTTATATGCAACAGTACCTATAACAAAATATTAATACGATCCCTCCAGAAAAATGTAGCATGAATTCCACTTAAATCTACACAGTACGCTTAAATTAAACAAATTTTCTAACATTTCATCAAAATATTTACACAATATAAAGCTTACGTACATAACCTAAATAGAATCATTTGTATCCGTATTTTTACATTTCTCCTTCAACTGTTCATATTTATTAGTTTTAATGAAGTCTTCTTTGGTCTTCTCCATTTCTGTAAGAAGGCTGCTGACGGGCAGAGTTTGCGCGTCATCGGAGTCGGGGTCGGGGTCATTATCGGGGTCGCTGACTAAACCTGAGTCTTCTCCAGATCTGTCGGCGCGTTCGCTCCCTCCGTCGGTGTCGGTGTCGGTATCGATGTCGGTGTCGGTGTCGCTGTCTCGGCGAAGTCGGTACGCGCGCGGCACTCGCTCCCAGTCGCGACTCGTCTCCGCACTTGACGGACCAGCGGCTACCTTCTTACGCTTGTTCTTTTTCTTTTTAACGCTCTTCGCTATCACTCTCTTCTGATGATCCAATTGCGGGAATAGTTCTGTATTGCAACAATGAAATATTCTATTATTTATAACTATCTAAAATGTTACAAGTTTTTTAATATAATTTTTAGTATTTCAAGAATTACAACAATGTTAGAGCTTTAGGGAGATACAATGACGCATTTTTCTATCAACTTCAGCAGATTTCACTCGACCTTCAGAGTCAAAAGCCGTGAAAATCATTGAATTAATTACTCCTTATATAAAGTACTAAAATCCCCTTAGCTTATTAAAAACGTAACAGGTATAAAACATTATGACAACTGTATAAAAAATAAGACAAGTGTATAAAAATCTGACAAGTGTATAAAATTATGACAAGTGTATAAAACTGACAACTGTATAAAAGCATGACAAGTGTATAAAACTGACAACTGTATAAAAGCATGACAAGTGTATAAAACGTATATTCACCGTGCGCGGAGTTGAGCGCGAGCTCTGCAGCGTTCATCTCGGCCTCCTGTATGGAGTGTCCGCGCGCCGCCGCCAGCCGCGTGCCCCTGAAGTACACGCCCACGGAGTACACGCGTGTATTGGTCGGCCCCAGGCACTCGATCACCCTGAACACAAATAGTACATTTAACAACGTTCTTATTTACAAAAAAATATCACTAACGGTCGCCTTAACAAATTAAAATATGTAGCATATAATATTTCCGTCGTTCCAGCTACGTTCTTGTCAAAATTGGTCCTCCAGTTCCGAAGATTACTCGCAACTTGCAAACAGACATTTAAAAAAATGGTTTTTCGTTATTGATTTTCGAAAAAAAAGTTGAAAAATTGGTACCAAATGGTACAATACATTCCTTCTTTTCTCTTTTTACAGTTACAAATATAAAACTTTTATGAAGATTCGTCAGAAATTCCAAAACATACTTATACAGCGGTATATCTGGCTCGCCACCCTCCATGGAGCGCAGCGTGAGGCAGCACTGCTGCAGCTTGGACTTGGGGTCGTTCCAGTCCTGGTTCAGGATGAACTCCTGCAGCCGCGGGAACAGGCACGCGTTGCAGAAACCCTGGCAGTACTCCAGGTTCTGTACATATCAAACACATTTCTACAAAACGAGAACTATTCTAGCAGCACTACAAGAACATTTAAAATACTATTTATTGAAAAATACATAGATTTTTGGTACATCTGTGAAATAAAAATGAAAAACAAAAATACACTACAAAACTATACAAAAAGTAGACATTTCTATTGGTTACGAATGTTGTACTGTGTCTTTGCTTTTTAACCGACTTACCAAGAGAAAAAGGTTATTAATTCATGTGTATTTTTTAAAGGTTATAAAGGAGCATCTGTGGTACTTTCGTTAAAAATTATCGTTAGCTCGAAAAAAAAAGTTACTTGAGTCTATATCTTACAATTAAGTATAGCAAAGCTCAAAGGTACTAAGTTAAATGTAAGTTTTATTTCTACAGTGACAAAAATTATGTTCAGTTTACACAATTCCAGGCCAGCAATCCAGCGCTGGACTGGAATTATATAAACTGTAAGTCACTAATAGTTACCTTGTCAATATAAAGTGCGCCCAGGAATGCCTCCAGCAAGTCGGCCTTGTGTTTCTTAGTGGTGGGCTTCGCTTTAGGGTTGTTGTATATGGCGTAGGCAGACATGTTGAGGTCGTCGCACACCATCGCCTGCGTGCGCTTGTTCACTAACGACGAACGCAATAACTGGAAACATTAAAAAAAATTTATTTACTCCATAGTTACGAAACGCTTTAGGCTGTATATTTTGACACTATTAATCTTAGGGAGTAAGTAAATTAGAAAAAATGATTTTGCGAGAAAGGGACAAAAACTAAAACCTAATAGCAAAGAATCGCGGTTGCCATGGTTACTTGAATCTTCATCCAAAACCAGTAAACACATTGTACAGGTTACTTAAATTATCGGCTATTAGCATCGATTTTAATTATCATTTGAGCGTATTACAAAGATATTTAGAAATAAGTTGTTCACAACTGGACTGGCATACAACAGGCATAGTGTACACTGTCAGTGTATACAATCTATGCCTGGTGGGGACAATGTCCAACTGTACTGGCCTAGTGTAAACACGTGTATAATGTGAACAAAGATTGTGATTATAGGAAGGTGGATGTATTTGTGTGTATTACCGAGAGATGTCCCTCGTGGTGGTCAGGGAAGTGCCGGTACAGCCTGTCGGAGACGACGAGCTGCAGCACGGTGTCTCCGAGGAACTCCAGGCGCTGGTTGGAGCCCAGCGTGAGGTGCGTGAACCCCACCGAGCGGTCCGTGAACGCGCGCGCCAGCAGACGAATGTGCTTGAATTGGACACCTACACAAATTATTGCTTATATCTTCTTCTATATATGTAAAGAAAAGTGGAAATATTAATCTTTATTCCAAAATGTCAATGTCATTGTGAGTACATGTGGTTCATATTGTAGAGAGAATTAGGAAGATGTGATATCGTTTCTTTATCGAATTAAAGAAATATCTACATAGGAGTACAAATCATTTTATATCTATTCAGTTAATAAAACCAGTGTCTAGTAATATCGAAACAAAAAATCCAGATTTCGCGAAGATGGTTTTGTCTTGCTGAACAAAATTCATAAACGGATTTAAAAAAAACTGTCTGTCCGTCAACTGCATATGTTGCGGGTAATCTCCGAAACGGATGGGCCGATTTTAACGGGACTTCATTGGAGGGCAGCTGACATGGACATGACATGACATGTTATGGGCTATAGTTTTTTTTTATTTCCGCGTTGTCAAAATAGAGACCGGAGCGCTATCTAGAACGGGTGGACCGATTTTGACGGGATGGTAGCTGAGCTAATACTACGGGATTATTTTGGTCAATCTTTGTTGAAGTTTGTGTGTAGTGAGCATACCAATGGAGGCTTCGAACTCCGTCAACTTCTGCAGGAACTCGAAGTCCTTGATGTAGTTCCTGTCGCCGAGCGGCTCCTGCTCCTGCAGCGGGTGCAGGCGCTCCTTGCCCCACACGTCCAGCAGCGCCGGCGCGCCGTGCCACAGCGCCATGCCGAACACGCGGTCCGTCACCTGACACACCGCCAGATATTCACAACTAACTGTTCCCGTGCGACTTCATCCGCATACAATTATGAAAATCTTATTTTATAGTTTACATGTGTCAAATTATCAATTGCAAATGTCAAAATGACATGACATGATGACAAACCATGGCAACCTTGCTTCCTTAATGTTGGCAGCTTGTAGTTCATGGCTCCTTTCCCTCATGAAGGTTTTTGTCCACTTTATTTATCCCCCAAGTTTAATAGCGTAAAAATATATACGTAAGCGTGTCATAAGTGTAGGGCTTTTTATTAAATAAATAATTATTCAAAAATATGCTGTTTTCTAAATGTTCATATATCAAGCAGTGAAAAGTTTAAGGGCTTGCTTTTGCCAGTAAACCTGTGTGCCAGCTACTGGCTTACCTCCAGTCCGGCGTCGAGGAAGAGCGCGCCCATGAGCGCCTCGAAGCAGTTGGCCATGGCGTGCCGCATCACCAGCTCGCGGCACAGGTCCGAGCCGTGCGCGTACAGCATGAACTGCTCCAGCTCGATGTTCTATACATTATAATATTTCTAACAGGCTGTTCCGATGCAACTTTATTCGCATCTATACTAATATGATAAAGTGGAAAGATTTAAATTTCTATATTTTTATATGTATTGAAATAACTCAAAAACTACTGGGTCAATTTCAAAAATTCTTTCAAAATTGATGTTTTTTACTGATTTTTAAATTCTACGTGGACGATGCCGCGAGCAACAATTAGTCACATTATTTAACTTTTTTTTATTGCAAATCAAAATTCAAATACTAAATAACAAAGACCTTTGCTATTGATAACAATTAGCATTAATCTTGCTATTGTAGTTTTTGTCTCTTTCACACATACATAATTTCCAATTTATTTAATATCGTGCAATCGTGCAATTACGTAGTCTGGTAAGTTTGGGGCATTTTATTTGAAAAAGGAATATATAAAAATATACTGTGATTGCTGACATCTTACGCCGCGAAGTAGTGTGCGTTTACGCTTTATTACATTAGTATAGAAGTATAGATAGATTACATAGTTAAAGTGTTGATATTACCTTGGCCAGTTGTGCGAGGTGTTGGTTCTGCACGATGGAGGCGCGGTAGGTGGCCAGCCCGCCCTCGGCCAGGCCGGGGAACATGCGGAACAGGTGTATGGAGGAGAGGAACTCCACCACCGCGTCCCCGAGGAACTCCAGCCGCTCGTTGTGCTTGATCTCCGACTCCGTCTCGCTGCGCTTGCCGAAGCGCGACATTATGTTGATTAGGGTCACGATGCCTGCAATTTTCAGGTTATATTCAGCTAAGTGCAACACTTCATCATACTTCATACTAATCATACTAATATTATAAATGCGAAAGTTTAGATGGATGGATGGATGGTTTGTTAGAGTTTGTAGCCTATACGGCTGAACGGATTTCGATGAAATTTTGTATAGATGTAGAGTACGGTCTGGAAGAACACATAGGCCACTCACTTTTGTTTTTTTTTAATCCAAGCGGACGCAGTCGCGAGCAACAGCTAGTATAAAATAAAACATTATACCTATAATCTTTCAAATAGATTTAAAGTAGAAAAGATTATATAGGTGCCCAAATATTTTTATACTAGATTAACTGTGGCTCGCGACTTCGTCCACGTGAAATTAAAAAAAAGTAAAAATCATCAATGGTGAAACATTTTTGAAATCGGCGGAATAGTTTCGAGTTATTGCTATACATATGAAAAATCAAATCTTTCTTCTTTATAATGTTTATAGATTTCGCTAGCAAGACTTTAATTCAATAAACACTAGCATTTGTCCGCGACTTCGTCCGCACGGAATAAAAACCTTTTAGTTCATGTATTCTTCCAGATAATGTTTTACATTTTTGGCGAATATAATCGATATCCTTTCAACCATTCCGGAGATAAGTTGCAACAAACATTCATCCATCTACACTCTCACATTTATAATTAAGAATCTGTATCTATACTAATATCATAAAGAGATAAGATTTGCATTTTTGTATGTATTGAAATAACTCAAAAACTACTAAGCCGATAAAAAAATCCTTTAGAATTTAAAAGGTACGTTATCACTGAGTTACATAGACTATGTTTTAACTATTTTTTTTAATTTCACGCGGGTGAAGTCGCGAGCAACAGTTAGTCTATACTGATTTTAAAAAGAGGAAAAAATGCGTAATTTTGTATGTATTAAAATAACTCAAAAACTACTGAGCCGATTTCAAAAATTCTTTCAGAAATTAAAAGCTACATTATCACTGAGTAACATAGGCTATATAATTTCCACACAGACGAAGTCGCGTGGAACAGCTAATAAGCTAAGTGACCTTTTTTCCTAGTGTAATGTATCCTGCGGTCGCCGTACTCCGGCTGGCGGATGCCGCAGTTGGTGAGGCTGTTGCGCGCGTGGTCGGGGTTGGTGCCGAAGTTCTCGCGGTAGGAGGGGTGCGTGAAGGCCGTCTGCAGCAGCAGCCGCTTCCTGAACACGTAGCCGATCTTCCTCTCCAAGCTGTCCAGCGACTTGTGGAAGCGCAGGTGTCGCACCAGCACTGGGATTAACATCGCGTGCTGGAATGTAGGAAACAGACCAATTGACTACCTCCTTTTGGGAAGTCGGTCAAAAAGTAAACTGGATTCGCGTCTAGTCGCGATATGCGTTTATTATGTATACAGCCTGCGGCAGCTTTTTAATTTTTTTATTTTACTTTTCAATAATATTATAAATGCGAAAGTTTATATGGATGGATTTTTCGAATAAGATTAATCATAATTCTTACTAATATTATAAATACAAAAGTTTAGATGGATGGATGTATGTTTGTTAGCGTTTGTAGCATAAACGGCTGAACGGATCTGGATGAAATTTGGCATAGATCTAGAGCATAGTCTGGAAAAACACATAGGCTACTTACTTTTCTTTTTTTTAATTACACGGGGACGGAATCGCGGGCGAAAGCTAGTGTTTTATAAATTAATGGAAGAATGGATGTTTGTTAGAATTTGTAGCCTAAACTGCTGAACGGATTTAAATGAAATTTGGCATAGATCTAGATCATAGTTTGGAAGAGCACATTGGCTATTTACTAGTTTTTTTTTAATTCCACACAAACGGAATCGCGGGCAAAAGCTAAGTAGTTATAAAACAAAACTAGTTAGTTATCATGTTATGAGACACTTTTCCTAAAACAATGTTATTTGTACAATACTGACTTGCACGACGTCGCACATGAGGCCGGTGGTGTGGAAGCCCTGCGAGGAGATGGCGACAGTGACGTCACGCTTCATCTTGGTCTGCGTGCGCATCTCCTGCAGCTTCGCCTCCTTGGCGGCCAGCTTCTGCCGCTCCTTGTACGACGGCTTCGCCATGTTGGCGATCAGGTGCCGGTACTTCACGTAGTAACGCCACGCCTTTTGATATCTGAATTCATATATTAAAAAAATACAAATGAGTTGATAACCTTTTTGAAGTTAAGACAAATGAAGCTTTGATTTCATAATGCATGTATGAGAGAGATAGATAGAGAAAATTATGTTACTTATAGTAGTTACAAAAACTTACGATTTTCTTTTTTTAATTGATTGTGCTTTCAGACTGTCAATATTGCCACGTCTTTTAATTTCTACTTTTGTCTATTGCGGAAATATTATCATTATAATACTGAAAGTTACCAAAGGGGTATTGCCCTACTTTGGGCATTACAAGGCGTTTAACTATAGTAAATAAAAAATAAATACATAGTTGAGTACGTGTATGGTTTATCCCGTATAAATGAAACGACTTAGTTAAGAGAATGGTGTGAGCACATACGAAATGTTTTTTCCACATAAAGAGGTTTTGCAGGGGAAACGTGTGTTGTGTTTTACAAGTAGTGTCTCACTCAGGGTTGCCGGCGTAGCTGAGCTGCGGCGGCCTTATGCCGAAGTGGACTATCTCTGGGTAGTAGTTGAGGGCGCCCTTAGTGTCCCTGCCGGCCGGCGGGCTGCGGTCCAGCTGGTCCACGCGCACCGAGCACGGCTTCTTCCCCGGGTACGTCACTATCATACCTGATTTATAATTAAATATTAATTTATATCGAATTTAAACGGTCATTAAAAACTAAGCATTTTGGTTTAAATCTTATACATTTAAAGCACATACACACGCCTATAAATGTAATAGTAGACTGCATGGCTGTCAGTACAGCCATGCAGTGCCTACTTACTATTTACTATCCACAAGCACTGGCTTGTTCCAGCTACTGGTGGATAGTAAATACATATCCAGTAAAATGGAGTAACACTAGTTCATAGAAATTACACATTCCAGTAAAATGGAGTAACACTAGTTCATAGAAATTACACATTCCAGTAAAATGGGGTAGATGCTTGCCAGTTCACAAGACACTATGAGAAAAGGCATATTGTCAAGCTTAATACCCCCGATCCCTCCCACTATTTAAATAGCTGATACATAATTAAATAGCGTGGTTAATTTGCTACTAGCCTGCCAGTTAACATTTACTTATGCCTAAGGTTGAGTTCCTATTAAAATAATAATAATTAAATCAAATTAATATAACATACCTTTAATTCTATCAACAAACTTCTGCCATTTATAATGATCCATAGAGTGCACCTCCTCCAGCGTGTCGGGAGGTATCAGCAGACCGCTCTCGTTTATTAAATATTTTAGTACTTCGCACATCGATAAAACCTAAAATTAAACACATTTATTTATATTAAACCAAATAACCCCAAAAGTATATAAAGAAATGTCTAAGGGCTTGTCCCACTACTGGCTGATAGAGGCTCAGATAGCTTAAACGTGACATCTATCAGATAGAGTAACAAAATCCGATATTTCCATCCAATATATTTTGTATGTTGGATTGTTATCTGACAATTTACAAAATTAGTGGGACAGGCCCTAAGTCTAAGGAATTAAGTATTTTTGTTTGTATTGAAATAACTCAAAAACTACTGAGTCAAATTTAGAAATTCTTTTACCATTAAAAAGCTACACGTTATCAGTGAGCAACAGGCTATATTTTTTAATTTCACGCGGGCGAAGTCGCGAGCAACAGCTAGTTAAGTGAATAAAATAGAATGCATGATCTTATATTAAAATGAAATTTTGTAAATATTTAAAAAATATATAATTGCTAGGTAATTGTATGAATGTTTTAATAATTTGCAGGTTGTCTTACCTCACACCCTCCTTCAGGTAAGTATCGCACGAACCTCGGCATGAAATGAAACTGGGAACAAGAAGTGTCCGTCGCTTTTCCAAGATCTAAATCAACTAATTCTAATAACTCGTAGAATAGATATTCCTCTGAAAACATACAAAGAACCGTTAGTTTTTGTAGATAATTAATCTATATCTATCTATACTATATAATATATATTAAAATGAAATTTTGTAATTATTTAAAAAATATATAATTGCTAGGTAATTGTATGAATGTTTTAAAAAATAATATAATTGCTAGGTAATTGTATGAATGTTTTAATAATTTGCAGGTTGTCTTACCTCACACCCTCCTTCAGGTAAGTATCGCACGAACCTCGGCATGAAATGAAACTGGGAACAAGAAGTGTCCGTCGCTTTTCCAAGATCTAAATCAACTAATTCTAACAACTCGTAGAATAGATATTCCTCTGGAAACATGCAAAGAACCGTTAGTTTATGTAAAATTATTAATCTATATCTATCTATACTAATATATTAAAATGAAATTTTGTAATTATTTAAAAAATATATAATTGCTAGGTAATTGTATGAATGTTTTAATAATTTGCAGGTTGTCTTACCTCACACCCTCCTTCAGGTAAGTATCGCACGAACCTCGGCATGAAATGAAACTGGGAACAAGAAGTGTCCGTCGCTTTTCCAAGATCTAAATCAACTAATTCTAACAACTCGTAGAATAGATATTCCTCTGGAAACATGCAAAGAACCGTTAGTTTTTGTAAAATTATAATAAATAAAAAAAATATATAATTGCTAGGTAATTGTATGAATGTTTTAATAATTTGCAGGTTGTCTTACCTCACACCCTCCTTCAGGTAAGTATCGCACGAACCTCGGCATGAAATGAAACTGGGAACAAGAAGTGTCCGTCGCTTTTCCAAGATCTAAATCAACTAATTCTAACAACTCGTAGAATAGATATTCCTCTGGAAACATGCAAAGAACCGTTAGTTTATGTAAAATTATAATAAATAAAAAAAATACACATCCCCACTAAGGGGTTTGGGGCCTACACAAGTTAGGCAAACTACAAGTCGATTGCTTAACATGTTGCTTAACAGTGGCAGAGATTTTTCTATTCTTTCAGTTCCTGCGGTACCAGGTTTAGGACACTGTAAATCAAATACACATTTCTTATTCGCACTGTAAGCGAGATACGTACCAGGTGTTTTAGACCTGGTTCCGCATTCAACGTGTTAACCAGTGAGCCATCGACAATATAATTAGTCTATTACCTGTAATGGTATAGTTTGTGAATGTTGTTCTGCGTGGGCACACACTTGGGGTGCGGCTGCTCGCCGGCGTAGACGCCGTGCCGCATGCCGAAGCGGCGCGCGCGAGCACTGCAGCGGCACAGCGGACCGCCGTTCATCTCACCTGTGTTGTTAAACCTGTATTGAAAACAAGAAAACTTAGAATCTTACTAATATTATAAATGCGAAAGTTTAGATGGATGGATGGATGGATGTTTGTTAGATTCGTAGCCTAAACGGCTGAACGGGTCTCGATTAAATTGAGCATAGACGTAAAGGATAATCTAGAAGAACACAAGGGCTACCCACTTTTGTAAGGGGGTTTGGGGCCTACACAAGTTAGGCAAACTACAAGTCGATTGCTTAACATGTTGCTTAACAGTGGCAGAGATTTTTCTATTCTTTCAGTTCCTGCGGTACCAGGTTTAGGACACTGTAAATCAAATACACATTTCTTATTGGCACTGTAAGCAAGATACGTACCAGGTGTTTTAGACCTGGTTCCGCATTCAACGTGTTAACCAGTGAGCCATCGACAATATAATTATTCTATTACCTGTAATGGTATAGTTTGTGAATGTTGTTCTGCGTGGGCACACACTTGGGGTGCGGCTGCTCGCCGGCGTAGACGCCGTGCCGCATGCCGAAGCGGCGCGCGCGAGCACTGCAGCGGCACAGCGGACCGCCGTTCATCTCACCTGTGTTGTTGAACCTATATTGAAAACATGAAAACTTAAAATTTCACTAATATTATAAATGCGAAAGTTTAGATGGATGGATGTTTGTTAGATTCGTAGCCTAAACGGCTGAACGGGTCTCGATTAAGTTGAGCATAGACGTAGAGGATAATCTAGAAGAACACAAGGCTACTCGCTTTTGTAAAAAATATGTAGAAATAATAAGAATTCTGTAGCAAGCAAAAAAAGTAGATAATCATACATCTAGGCAAAAAGAAAAAAAGTCTATAATTAAGTCTAGAAGAACTTTTGTTGTGAGTATGTAGGGGTACACCGGTAAAGATAGACCTAGAAACAGATGGATGGATTATGTGGAAGGATATAATCAAGAAGGAAGATGAGAGATGACAGAAAGATAGATTACCTGAAGGACGAAAACCTAGTGTGTCAACTCTAAAAGAATAAGATACGGACAGGAAGATGATGAGGGTTAGTAAAGTTTGGATGACTATAAATTTCTGCTCTCAACTTACCACATTTCAGGATGAAGGCGCCTGGGATGGCTCTGTTTTCTTTGCAGCTCCATCATGATTCTATCAGAATATCCCTGTAGACCATCTTCATCTAGACATTCATCACTGTCTGATGATGATGAACTTTTGTCATCCACTAGAAAAAATATCAAAAAACCAAATAAAGGATTTGAAATGAAAATCTGTTCAAAAAAATTTTAACTTTCTAACATGAAGGAACTATTAAACTTCAAAGTAAATAAATTTAAAATTGTTACTTCCCTGTGTTAATATATTAGAACATATTTATACTCCACAACTCGAACTTCAAATTCAGACTCTGTAAGTCACGTTTATATCTTGAACTGCTTGTTAAATTAAGGTCAACAAGTTGAGGTTTTTAGCATTTTTATGTATGTAAGTTATACTCACTTCTATGTTTACAAGCTTTCCCTCTTGATGGCCTCAATGGAGGCAATTCATCCACTTCAGGTCTTGCTTTCCTTCCTCTTTCTATTAATTCCTTAAAGAATGTATTGCAGCGTTTCTCTAGTTTACTTGTTTGCATCACACCTATGCCATCTGGTGCCGGTTTGTAGTACAGCTCAGCTGGTGAACTTCTGTACCACATTTTTGATGACTAAAAGATACCATATAAAATACAAATTAATCTATATCTATACTGATATAAAAGGGTAAGATTTCTATGTAACATACATATGTAGTCATAAGCATCTGATTTCATAAAATCGTTTGCTATTAGAAAGCTAATGATCACTGCATAATATTTACTACAATTTAAAAGAATAAAGTTTTCCTTTAATTCCACATGGATGAAGTCATGGACCTAAGCTTAGTTAGAAGCCACTTTAAGCAAGTTGTTTTGTTTTATAACAACTAAAACCTTAGTCACAAAAAAAAATGTTATTAATTGTTGGTTGAATGATGGGATACAAAGAAATTTAGCCTTATTACATATACCAATGCCTAGTGTTATTTTGAACCACTGAATTTAATAGTGAAATTACCAAGAGTCAATTAAAAAAATTATATACCTCTTCTTCATCAGAATGATGTTCCCTAGACCACTGTTCCATTTTTCTTATAAACTCTCCGGAAGTTTCACAGTAATTTTTCCTGGAACAAAATAAAAGGGAAAGCTTTGTATAACATCTTGAAATCAATTTATAACTCAGAAATAATGTTCTTTTGGTTTTTATTAACTTTTAGGTATAATTTGATTGTATTTTATATTCATATATTAAACTTTACATCTAGCAAATCAGAATATTTTAATTAGTTCATCATTTTCAGTATATTATTTATTTGTAATCTTTACCTGTAGTCTTCTAAGATCTTCTCACGGTCAGTTAAAGGTTTTTTTGGGATTGACTCACGATAGTAACTGGGTGACCTTTCTCTAGCTCTGCTATGAGAATGGGATTCTCGCCTGGATCTATCAGATAGTCTACTTGGTGATCTTCTATCCCTTCTATCTCGAGAATCAATGCTTCGACTATGGCTTCTGTAATCTCTATAGTGTGGGCTATGTGACCTCTTGTAGTCATATCTTCTGTCACGCTCGCGATGATCAATGTATCTTTCCCTATCTCTATAACGATCATGATGCCTCGATGGACTTCTAGATCTCCTGAGTTCCCTATATTTTGCCTCTTTGAATTCTCGTTCTTTCCTTCTTTCAGCACTATAGTCCCTGTCTCGTCTCCTCTCTCTTTCATAACTTCTTTCTCTGTCATAACTTGATTCATGTCTGGAATATCTTGATCTGGAACTATTTGGCACATCTTTTGGAGGATCTTTTGGAACATCTTTTGGGAGATCTTTTGAAGAACTAGATTGTTTTTCTATCGAAGCATGTTCCTTTGATGATCTTCTAACCGTTTCATTTTTGCAAGCTTTACTGTAAGACATTTTCCCCTGGTTTCCGTAACTAAGTTGACGATAAGGATAGCTTGTAGGATTGTTAGGGACGGGGAAAGAGGCGGCAACAGCACTGGAAGATGGACCATAGGGGGAAACAGGAGGAGGGACATTCAAAGGGGGTAAACCTGCTGGCATGTTTAAATAGTGCTGCACGTTTTGTGACATATTAGAGCCAAATGGCGGAGGACGGCTGTAATACTGAGGTGGTGGCACCGGAGGAACAACGGTACAACCGGAGGAGGTACCCGAGGTATAGGTGGAGGTACATTAAGTGAAGGAGGAGGAATGTTGTAATTAACTGGTGGTATCGACATTTGTCTCTACATCCAATATTATTTTGATTAACCTCTATCTTATTTAAATTAAAAGCACTTATAACATAAAACTCTTTAAAATCAACCTCAAACAACAAAAGTTTATTTGACATCAACTTGACACTTGCATTTTAACATGTCTGTGGTTTTGACAGATTGTCTCTTGTCAGCGTTGCCAGCTAAAAGGGATTGGTAAAACTAAAAACTTAAGGTTTCGTTATTCCAAAAGATTGATGGTGTTTATTTATTTTATTTATTATATGTCTATTTTCTTACAGCAGTGAACAGAAACGATTTTATATGCTAACACATTTTTATTCAAAGGTACACAATCATTTTTTATAACTTATATGTTATATTATGACAAACACTTTTAATTTTTGCACTACCAAGGCATTCATCATTTTTATACAGAACTCCGAACTGGCCTTCTGTAAGTGCTCTTAGACGTTTATCCAAAAAAATGGTCAATCCTTCAGCATTTTTAGTAACTCTGCATGTCACTAAGGGCTTTGTATGTTGAAATCTAAAATAACAGTATAATACACTGTTGTGTTGCAACTCTTTAGGTTCACTGTGAATCCAATGAGGTTCTGTTGTAAAACATAAATTATTCCATAATGCTGGATGTTCAGTTCCAGCCACCTGAAAACATTAATAGATTAAATTTTTAATAAATCTATATGTACCAAATGTTTCAAGATTAAGATCCAATACAACTTACCACATAAATATTGTTTTCATTTAAATCTTTCTTGAATACAAAATATGAATGTTTATAATTTGCCAAACAACATTTCTGACCAACTGTCCATTTATGTATCCCGCTGTGTTCTCCCACAGGCTGCCCTGTGTCAATGTCTATAAAAAGACCCTTTTTTGTTTCAATGTACTGAAAAAAAAATAATACAGTCAACTATATAAACAAAAATGATTGAATGATTAAAACTTAATGAAACAAATTCAGATAATATACAAACATCTTCAATGAAATCTTGAAATCTCCTCTTTCCTATAAAACATATTCCAGTGCTGTCTCTTTTATTAGCTACTTGAATTAAACCTTCATCTTTAGCTATACCCCTGACAGTTGTTTTCAATAAGTTTGCTATTGGGAACATACATTTTCTTAAAGCAAATTGCTTCACTTGCGATAAAAAGAAAGTTTGATCCTTATGTTTGTCTCTAGGCTGTAATAGTCTTACATCTAAAAAAACATAAATGCAGTATTGAATACAGTAAAGGCCATTGCAAAAATGTAATCAATTGATTTGTCTAAAAAATCACCTTCATTTTCCTTATAATATTCTAAATAAGGTCCAAATGATGTGTTTGCATAATGACCTGTAGCTATAGCATCAATTCCTAAATTGTTCCTGCAATGTTCAAAAAAGCTATCAAATTTAATATATCTGTTGCACAATATGTCTGGATTAGGTGTTAAACCTGTCTCATATTCCTTCAGCAATACGGTGAACACCTCGTTCCAATACTCTTTGATGAAATACACTTTATGTAAAGGAATATCGAGCTTACGGCAAACAAATGAAGCATCTTCGAAATCTTTTTCGCCTGAACAAAAACCTGCTTCATAATTATGATCCCAGTTTCTCATAAAGACCCCTTCAACATGGTATCCTGTAATTTCAAAAAGTGTTAATCACAGAATTCATTCATTTTCATGAGTATATTTTGTAACAGGTAAACAGCTAACCTAAACGTTTTAAAAGAAGTGCCGCAACTGCACTATCAACTCCTCCAGATATACCAACAGCAACTTTTTTGATCATTTTTTCGCATCACACTTTTCTAATAAATACAGGAAATTGTTACATTTATGTTCGTTTTTCTTGTTTCTATTCTTGTTCTTGTTTTTTCCAGCAAAACATTTTTTTTTAATTCATGAAACGTCAATGTCAATGTCAGTCTGCTCTTGATAGTTGCCAGATATCAAACTTTCGCAATATATGGTATACCATGAAATTACATAACTGCATGAAAGACTGATGATGGAGTAATCCATTTAATAGATTGAATTGAAAAGTAATGTTGAACTCATGTCGTAATTTAAAAACAGAAAGTCTTTTAGAAACGTTCCTCGATGAATATATAAAAATCTTCATATTTATTGCAAATTCTGTCTTATTATGAATGCAACCCTAAAAATAAATGATTTGACAAGTTTCGAGTTTTGCTTGTCGAGGTTAATCGTTTATATTGTTTGTAGCGGTATTTTAAAGGATAAAACTTTTTAAATATGTCTAATATCAATTTACAATGTCTCCTGGGAATCCAATGCAACGATTTTGTTATGATAGCTGCTGATCAAACAAATAGCCATAGTATTATGGTGATGAAGGATGGTGAGTTAGCGAATTCGGTTATTCATCATTTCCAATTTTTTACGATTTTCATTAACAATACGTTTTCTTTTAATAGACGAAGAAAAGATTTATAAAATATCGGACAAGCTTGTAATGGGAGTGGTAGGAGATTCCGGCGACACAACACAATTTGCAGAATATATTGCAAAGAACATTCAACTTTATAAAATGCGCAATGGGTATGAGCTCGGGCCAACAGCAGCAGCGAATTTTACTCGCCGGAACTTAGCTGAGTACCTCAGGAGCAGTGTATGTTACATGTCAACATTCATAGTTTTTAAATTACAACAAAGTGTGAAAGTTTCCTAATTTGTGTCCAGAAATAATGGTTTAGCTTGTGCGCTGCGACAAAAATGTTAATAATTATTCTACCTTTATGTTTTCAGTCACCATACTTTGTGAACATCTTAATGGGTGGTTACGACAAGGAAAATGGCCCTGAATTGTATTTTATGGATTATTTAGCATCCAGCATTAAAGTTCCATTCGCAGCTCATGGCTTTGGTGGTTACTTAAGTCTGAGTGTTATGGATCGTTATTATAAAAAAGGTAAAAAAAGAAATCATACAGATTACAATGTAAATAAGAGTTGTAAGTTTTTTTCCCCTTATTCACTTGTAAAACATGCTGATCTTGGATTTTACAGATTTAACGGAAAAGGAGGCATATGAAATACTTCAGAAGTGTGTCCAGGAAGTACACAAGCGTCTATTTGTCAGCCTACCCAACTTTCAGGTGACTGTTGTGAAGAGAGATGGAATTGAAGTACTCCCTGTTATAAATTCTTCTTCATTAAAGTAATTCACACCTTTTTTAAGATTAAATGGTATAATTTTGTCTGCACAGTTTATTTTATTATCAATGCAATAGTAGATGTGTGTAAATAAGCTCTGAACTGTCTCAAAAGTTCAGGTCACTTAGACTTGAACCATTGAGCTACAGCTCAACTAAATTGGAAGTTTATGGCTTAGCACAATGTAGCACAAATTCATTCAGGATATGGGACAATTAAAATTGTAGTCCCTTTAGAAAAGTGGATTTGACAGTGAATGGGAAATATCCTGTTTATGGGTGTCTCCTCCTTTGCTTAATGGTAGGTAATGCATCTGCAATTACAGATGTCTATGGGCAGTGGTCGCTTCGCCATTACGGTTAATTCATGTGGCTGCTCACTCTTTTGCCACCTTATAATATAAAAATAAAATTAAACATTAAAGATATAATTTCATTTATTTGTAAAATATATTTATCTATGATATTGATCCATTCTCAAGTTTTGCTTCTTTCCGGGCTTGATGGAGCAGCATTGTCCTGGTTTTCAGATTGAGAATTATTTGCATTGTCATTGTCCCCTCCATTATCACCTTCATTATCTGATTGATCTGATGAGAATACAAATAAAAACATCAGAAAACTGTATATTATTACAAAGTTATGGTACAAAATGTGAAAAATACCTTTACTATTACATAATTTGATAATTACATAAGCAGTCCCTTAGTATAGTTTTTAATACTAAAGCTATTTGGGACTGTTCTTACCTTTTTTCTCTGTAGGCATATCCTCAGTTCTATTAGCCACTTGGAAGTGGTATTCCAATTCATCAAAGTCAAATACCTGGTCAGTTGGTAAAAGACAAGGGAGATAAGCGGGAAATGTAGGCTTACATGCTATTACTGAAACAATGTTTTAAAATGTTATTTGGTTTCCCAAACACTACAGAGATTTAAACATTCTATATAATTAAATACTTTTATATTCCAAAAATATTAATTAGTTTTTTTATAGACAATATTTATGGTAGAATAAAATCTATTCTTATTTAGCAGCAATAATAGTGACAATATTTGGTATTTTTTTAAGAAAAAAGTCAATTTTAAATAAACACTTACATGGATAAACTTGATTATCTTCAGTGTTAAACAAATTATGAGTTTCACTTGTCTTTGCTAAGAATTTTGTTAGTGCTTTTTCAATATCCCTCTTTTGTGTGGCAGCTTTTTCTCTTATTGCCTCATACTCTGTTACTGGTTGTTTGTGTGTCTGTATAGGAAATTAAAAAAACCTTTAAAGATGTACATAACAATAGTGTATTCACAAAATATAGTATCTGAAATTACTGTTTAATAATGTAGTACTATTTTTGGAGAAATTCTAAGTAGATCCACAGACATCTCTATAAATGGACAAGCTATAAAACATGATATTTAGTTGCTATTGTATTTCCACCATTTGGAGATGATGATGGTGATTGTTAAAATTAGTAAGGTTTCAAATTGTTCAAAATATTATTAACTGTCAGTAGCATCAAGAATGGCCTTAGAGTAAAGCAAAAGCTAATTTCCAAGCCATTGCTTATCCATTTATACAGATCAGTGTCTTTCCAGCATTTTATTTGGCATGTCAGGAACCAGAGTTCCCTAGCAAAGTTTTCTTACCGGAGTTCTAATATATGCATGAGGGTCAGGAAGTGGTGGTAAATGGAATGGTATATGTGGCGCTGGCTTCGCTTTAGCCCCCGCTGACAACATAGCTGGTGTCCTAGGGGCAGTCGCTTGCTGCGGAGGCTGAATTACATGTCTATTAGGTCTTGCTGCATATTGTTCTATACCCTGAATACTTATACCTGCAAAACAAAGTGAAGTTAATATTTCTTTAATAAACATCAACAAGAATGAAAGTTAGTTGAAACATACCCATATTCATGAAACCCATAACTATATCATTTAGCACTGGTTCAACTCTTCCCGATAGTTCACAATATCCTCTTGCTGAGTTGCCAAGTTCAGTAAAAACTGAAAAGAAGAGAAGATATCTTAGTACTGAGGTAAAATTAGCGTGGAAAACTTTTTAAAAAGAAAGTTGTTAAGACAAAATAATGAAATTTATAAAAGGAAGACATACAACATTGTAGCATTTCAGTTAAAGTCTCCAGGGACATTTTATCTGCAGAATCGAAGCCACTTTCTAGAAGTACTGTAGAAACTGCTAAATTCAGTACCCGTCTTCGAGCATCCAGACCACATTCAACTTTTTCGACGGTTTCAGACATTGTTGACCAATTATGTTATTAGATAGCGATCACTTAAATATAGTATATTCATAACTATAGATAACCACTCAATTTTGTTAATTTTGTTTGAGATAAAAAGAAATACAAGTTTATAATGGTTTATAAACTTTTGTAGGTCACGTCACATAAGTGTCACTGTCACAAAATCAAAAATTAATCACAGAGTAACTAGGATTTCAATTTGAAAATTGCATTACAAATAAATCACTTAATTTTGAATGCATGTAAAAAGCCGATGCAGTTTAAAATCCGGTAAACTTAAATTATATTATATGCAAAAACATTACGTGATTTTTAAATAGTTTTAATGGTACCAATGAATTTTAATACTCTACTGTACAAACAAGTTATTTATGCTGCAGTTTAAAATGTCGAAAAAAAGTGTCATTGTCATTTAAGAAATAATTGTCTTTCTGACATTTTACTTCAGTAACTTCGTTTCAAGTATTTCGATATTATAATTTGTTTAAATGCTAGGTTAGGGAGATCATCTGCTTTGCAAGTTTCAACAGTAGTTATCTCTTAAACAGTGAATCAAATAATTCTTTACACTAATCTCTAATGTGTTAAAATATCGTAACCATTCAAGTTAACCAATTACAACTTTCACTTATTACGACGACAAGATACTCAAAAAAGATTGAATAAACTATTTAATTTCTGGAAGCTTCTTCACGGAAAACCAGTGTCGTCAACATGGTCAGGGTGTATGCACTAGGAGTTCTCTATAAGGGAGTCAATAGCGCAACTGTGCTGAAGGCAGCATATGATTTGCAAAGCTTTAGCTTCTTTCAACGTTCATCTGTACAAGAATTTATGGTGTTTGTGAGTAAAACTATAGTGGAGAGAACACAACAAGCGACAAGACAATCAGTCAAAGAAGGTGAATACATGTTACAAGTATATGTACGAGCAGATAACCTTGCTGGGATCTTAATATCCGATCATGAGTACCCCAATAGAGTAGCTCACACATTAATAACTAAAATTCTAGATGAATTTACTGCTAAAGTGCCGACAAATTTATGGGCAACTGGTAATGAAACTTCTATAGATTTTCCAGTTCTACCTCAGTATTTAGCTAAATACCAGAATCCAAGAGAAGCTGATGCTTTAACGAAGATACAAAACGACCTTGACGAAACAAAGATAATACTGCATGATACAATTAAGGCTGTACTAGAAAGGGGAGAGAAACTGGATGATTTAGTTGCTAAGTCTGATAGTTTGACAATGCACAGTAAGGCATTTTATAAAACGGCTCGTAAAACCAACAGTTGCTGTAATTTCTGAGGTATTTAGCATTTTTTATAGAAATGCTGTTTATCAGACCTAAAAAAATAACTATAATGATTTTAGTGTTGTACAATTTAATATTTATATGAAGAGTTCTGATTTCATACTTTGACATGAATATGAACACTTTGGAAAAACAAAAACCTTTCTTGACTATGTTGTTAATTAATTTTATGTTTCTTATAAACTTAAAATCAACATGGGTTGGTATTCTTCATATAAAACTAATTGCACACTAAAAAGAAAAAGGCATTTTTGTAATAATATAACAGATTCCTTTTCTTGAGAAAATCTAGTGAGGGGTGGGTGCCCCTTAGTAGTGACTGCAAATATGTAAAATAGATAAAAAAAACACTATAGAAAAGACCTTATTACTGATAGCTGCCATCTTAGACCTAGCCTAGATCAATGACGACTACCATGTCTCTTTTGGGATATCATAGGTATAACTCTACTTCAGATGGTTCATAGTAAAAGAATGTAATATTTGATATGATCTTCACAGGTTCAACTAACCTTTCCAGTGGCTACCCATTGGTTATTTCTAAAATAGCATTTTATTTAGTTAAATGTATAATTTTTTCATATAAATAATGGGTATTACTTATTGAGATATGATTTTGGAATGTGATATTTGATGTAATAGCATTGAGTATTTCATTTTGATTTATTTTTATTGTATAGATGTTAGATTTTGCTTGTATTTTAATCTTTGTAATTAAGATGTTAGAATGTTGTATAAAAAATATAAAAGGGCAATAAAAATCATATGTACAGTATGAAAATATACTTTTTATGGAATTGTGTTTATCAAATATCTTGACTGTTTGGAGCTTTGTATGAGTCCCTTCGCAGAACAAGATAGGTGTATCGAGAATACGAGAGAGGACTGCAGTGCGCAGATGACCTTGTGCTGTCAAGATGTTTGAAAAGACAAATATTTAGATTATAAATGTAGTAGATGTTGTGTGGTAATAGATATGTCATTAAATTAAAATGAATTATTTTATGTATACATTATAATGCTGCCAATGTATAAATCTGTGAAATTGAATCTTAAAAACCATACCATGTAGAATGTTTAATATTAAATAATGACATTTATATAAAAGAAACTTATAGGTTATAGTTATGCTGTGGGCTTTGTATTAAATTGTATATGTTCAAACCTCCAAGTTTTCAACTGCTCGGGTATATCTTCAAAATTGTTATAATCTATTTTAATAATCAAAGTTATAGTAGATAAATTGAGTATGCTCCGATTCCTTTAGAGGGAACATTTAGAGCTGCTAACACTTATATAGTACAATTTCTTGTTTAAACTGACAATTTTTCAAAAAAGTAGCAAATTGTATAAATTCATAAGAAAATCTAAACAATCCACATTGAAAAACAATCATGTTATTAGAAAGTTCTGACAAATTTATATGTACCAATGTTAAAAGGCCTAAAGTTTTATGTTTATCAAATGTCCAAAATAAAAGTTTGTTAAATGAAAGTATACTTATATAACCCTCTGTTTGAATACATACAGATTATAGTAAATGCACAAATCAGTTTTAAATGCAAATGTTAATTTATATAATAATAAACCATCTTAATAAAAAATGTAGTATTCAGAATGTTATAGACTTACAAATAAACATGGTATAAAGTTAAACTTAGGAATAAACTAAGTATAAGCAAATATTAGTACAAATTTTGCTTATACTCAGTTTATTCCTATGTTTAACTTTATACCGCGTTTATTTGTAAGGCTGTTAATGTTTTATATGAATTTGCTAAGATATAGATAGTTTTATATGTTTACATTTATTGACTAATTGTGAAAGTTCAATATACCACATTATGTAAATATATTTTAAATATGTATTTGTCAAGTTTTGATGGTCTTATATAATGTTTAGCTTTGGATGTTTGCTGTATTGTATGTTAAATGCCATTTAGTATAAGAGTCAACTGTTCGGTTGACAATTATTCAGTTTAGGTAATAAATATAGGGCCTGTTCAAAATTATACGCATTTTATGTTAAATTATCTATCTTTCTATTATGAGTTGTAACTCTGCATCGGATGGATTTTTCTTTATTTCTTGATAATTCTTATATTCTCAGCAGTCAGAGATTTTATAATTTAGTTTAGTAGACTTAGCCTTAATAATGATCCAAATTGTTTTGTTATTAGATAATCAAATGTTATATGAACCTGAAAAACTTACCTGATTTAAAAAATATATTGGAGGGAAATAAAACAAATGTTGAAATAAAAATACATATATTAATTTTACATCAATATTAAATTACAGCCAACGTAACTATGTAGGTTACAATAATAAAAATATACCTATATAATTTCCATTGAAACAAATAAATAATAAAAACAAGGTATTTTTTTTCTTATTAGTAATAACCTAATTCTAAAACTGATTGACTATAAGAAGGTTCTGCAGAATACCAGGTAACATCTTTAAAACAATCCATCTACAAGCAAGGGAGGGCTCACTTATAATAATAGTATTATGGAATTTACTCGTTAAATCTATCATTAATTAATAATGAGTATAATGGCGGAGGAAAGTGTCCCAAAAAACGTTCGTAAACATTTATCCCTTCAATTTTTTGTTATCATGATTTACTATTTTTCACTAATATATTTTTTACACTGATTACCTTGTATAATTGATTTATCTTTATCCTCTTGGGAACCAGTAAAGGGTTACAAGTAATGAGCATGTCACAATCCTCCGCCATCGGTTTAACCTAAAGAAGGACAGGTTATCTTTACAGGACAATAGACATTTTTGCTTCTAATTTTTTGGCGTTAAGCAATGAAATAAAGAGAAAACATAAGCTTTGGAATAGACCCAGTGAGACTTTGAGGAAATAATTCGTGGTTTAAAGTATACTATTGGAATTCCATTTTTACCTACACTGGCCAACTATAAATGAAACCCCGAAAATAAAACGTTTACCAGAAAAAGAAGTGACACATTATGGTCCATTTTGGTCTCCTTGATTTTTCGTATTTGATTATTTGTCTAATGATGTACATTTTCGTATAATATTTACAACAAATACAGGTTTTTGAAATAAAATCGATGCTTTTTGCATAAATCAACAATTTAGAAAACTTAATTTGTATTAAATAAAATTACGAATCATTTTTATCAAACATTAAGTTTTAAATTGATTTTAAATAACATTTTTGTAGTCTTGTTTGTCTGTTGTATACATTCATATTTTGTAAAAACTTCAATTGTTCTGGAACATTCAAAAACCTGCTTAGAAACATGATACTGATTAAAACAGTATAAAATTCATTAATAAATGTATCTAAATCAATTGTTGGTACCACGATTTCATAGATTTTTCATTATAAGGCAATATGAAAATAATCTCACTGGAAGGATAACAAATTTAGAAAGTACTACTAACAAAGTAAGAATATTTACAAAAAATAGATAATAATAGCTTAAAAGATAGGCAGCGAAATCACATACACGAACTAAGTAGAGGATAGAAAATAAATATATAAAACACAATCATTTAAATGCCCTTTACAAGAATTTCACGAACGAAATATGAAGCTATATATTCTGAACTTATTAAAATTTATTCACAAACAAAAATGCAACGCGTGACGCCCGGTTTACAGTATTCCAATACAGCGAACGAATTCAGCGCTGGAATAATCCAGTATCATTAGAAAAAACGTAAGCCCATACTGGAATGCATTGTGTGGGTTTTCATTTTTCCAGTGGTAATCCAGCGTGGATTTCGATCGCTGGGCTGGAATAATGTAAACCGAGTACTATGTGTTTTATGGTCTTCCATTTTCATTTTCAGTAAAATTCGTCAAACTTATTAAAGGTTAAAGCGTTTCACCTTTTCAAGTCGAGCAATTTGCCTACGAATTTCTAAGAAGATGCTGCTTCATTCAGACAAACATCAAAATTGAATTTGATTTCTTTTTAACACATCTGTGTTTTTTATGTTTAAATCTATGCTCTAATATTACATTTAAAATATGTTACAATGTTCCCACTTGTTGTTTCAATAATGTTAAATACTGCGCTTCTACAAAAAGGTTGACTTACGAATTGAATGAATGTACCATTGTCGCATGTAGCGAAAATCATATTGTTGTAAACTGTTGCCGTTTTCGTAAAATCAGTCTTCTTTTTTAAAAAAACATTTTTTGAAATCAAACCGTTTCATTTATCAAAATAAATCGTACACCTAATGATCGAAATGCAATGAAAAATCAATTCCTTCAAAGGCAGCGTAAATTTTTTTTTTTAATTATTGGTTCAAATTAAACATAAAAACAATGTGTAAAATTCTTGGTGTTATATGTTCATTTACTGCCATGTCCGAAAATCACTGATCTATAAAAACAGATTTTAGTTAAAAGTAAAAATAGAGGAAGAGACAAAAGTAAAATGGTTTCGCCAAATATTAAAACTCGCAGGGACTTCAGCTAATGTTAAATTTAACACTAATCGACCTATCTGACGAAAAAATGTACATATACGTGTAACTTTTTTCATCGGATGGGTATTGATTTACAATGATATAACCAGTATATACGAAAAGTCATCCCAGTTTTGATAAATATTAAATCATCGAATTTGTATATCAAATACTTTGGGATTGAATCTTTATACTGGTTCTCATATCAACACACTTATTGTAAGCACTACGTGATTTATTCGAACATATATTGATTAAAAACACCGTAAACCTCTCACTTGCATGAAATTATAAAAATAATAATTTATTACAGACGCTACAATAACAAAGGAAAGAAATCATATCGAAATAAATGCTTTATAGTGTGTATGCAGCTGTAAAACTACGAGAATCAGTCATGCAAAATAAGTCCCCGAGCACACGATTCGCAGACTACCAAATCGATAATAATAAGGACTTAGATTACCCCAAAAGCAAAACAAACAAACATATTTCTATTCACATTATGCTTTACGACTCTTACGACTACTTACACTTTATAAAAGGCATCCATCGATAAAAATGATTTATTTAATAATCCGACTTTATCAGGAATCCAGCAAATAAATAACACGGGATATTTTATCTACCACAAATCACGACACTGGCAACATAAGTTTCAATCGGCTCTTACTTACAAATATAACTTGGAGTCAAGTACCACAAGGGCTTCTACGTGTATTTGTACTAATTGGGGGATGGGGGTGGTGACACTATTCATACATCAATAATTTTAAAGTCCACTGAAGCGGACAGACGACACGATTGCAGTTTTCAGCATCGAGTCGTCAATCGAACGCGAAAAGCGACTTTGGTATTCACTTTTCTATATAATTCTCACATCCATAAAGAAGTGAGAGCTTACTAGATCTCAGATTTGCAAGATTGCGTTGCCCAACCGTTGGGTTGAACCATATCGAGTATAACTCGCAGCAGCCGAGGTCATTCGGCAAAGGAGCGGCGACCGTGTGCAGGCGACGTGCTCTCATTTGTTGGGCACGTGGATCTTCTTGGACCTGAAGTCGTATATCTTGCGGCAGAAGAGCACGAGGTCCGGCGACACGGAGGGCGGCAGCTTGGTGTCGTTGGGCGCCAGCGTGGGCGACACCTCGCTCGCCGGCAGCGCAGGCACTATGGACGGCGCCATCGTGATGCCCTCTTCTGCCGCTTTTAGCCGCTTTCTATATCTGCAATGAAAACATTTTGTTAGAATTTCAAGTTTTCTAGTAAATCGACAAACTAAGTTTTTTGTACATAGCAGTCAATGTGTGGAAGAAATTAAAAACATAAGAGAAAAAAAATGTTTTAGGGTAACACTTTTGCAGACTGACAGCTGTCAAACGTCAATATACGCGCCTTTTCTGTGCGCTACACTTTGACGTATGACAGGTGTCAGTGCAGTGTGCAGTATGCCGTGTGCACACCCACCTGCAGTACTCGTTGAATGTGAGCACGTAGCACTTGTCCTCGATGCAGGCGACGGAGTTCGCGTCGCGGTGGCGCGACGCGAACACCTCGTCGGGCGCGTCGTCCGCCTGCCGGCCGCGCTCCGTGTGCTCCGGCCGGTAGTACCACACCAGGGACACCATCATCTCGCCTGCAGACCGACACGTACATTACAGATATGCACACGCTTAGCATAACTGCGTGTAACGTTAGTTCAGACCGGCACACTGACCGTCATCGGGGTTCTCCCAGAGGCTGGCGACGCGCGCGACGAATGGCTGAGCGCGCGCGAGGGAGGCGCGCAGCAGCACGCAGTCGCCGCGCGCCACGCGGTCGCCGCTCGCGTGCCACATGCGCGCCCAGCACCGCGCCGTGCGGTCCAGCCGCGAGTCGTTCTGCGACACACATCACACAACCGGTGTTAAACTTATCTCACAAAGCTCTCCAACATAAGATGTAATCGTTGATTTATGAAGAGTATACTTACGTTGAGGTAGACTTTGGATACGTAGTGTTCGCCGTCCCAGTTCCAGCCGTTGCTCCAGCGCGGCGGCGGGCGCGGCGCGCGCGGCTGCAGCGCGGCGGGCGCGAGGGGCGCGGGGGCCCGGCGCGCGCGCCGCCCCCCACTGCGCCGCCGCCGGCCGCCGCGCGCCCCGCCCGCGCAGCCCGGCGCGCTCGGCACACGCAGCTTGCCCTCCTCCCCCGCCTCCAGCGCCTCCATGGCCTCGCTGCCGGCGCTGGGGGTGGGCGAGGCGCACGCCGCCTCCACGAGCAGCGCCGCTTCGTCCGTTTTTAACGCAGTCTTTTTTGATATCAGTAGCTTTGCTAACTTCTCCACGCTCTTCCCTTTTGATTCTTTATCCATACCTAGTTTACAACGTTTCCCTGTCTTTTCATTATTCGTCTTCTCTTCCATTTTGTCGAGGCGAGAGCCGGTCTCGCTCGTCGGCGCTTCGTCGACTTTCTTAGCTTTCGCTTGTTTCTTTGAAACTAGCAGCTTAACGACCTTTTCTACGTTCTTGCCCTTGTGTTCCCCGTTAGGTTTTTCTATCGTCGATTTAGGTTTCTTTAACAGTTTGTCTACTATCACCGTTGCCTCGATTTCCTTCGGCCCCTTCTCTTGGTCTTGTAATTCACTGGCTTTGCACTGAGATTCATCGACATTGCTGGTAATATCACACTTGGGCTTAAGACTTGTTTCTGTTTGATTTGATGGGGGTTTAGTCTTATTGGCTTTTAATGTTTTCACAGCCTTGACTACATCCCCATTAGTACTATTGTCGTTGCTAATGCCTTTTTCACATTTATCAAAAATTTTACTGCCTGCGATTGTACCATGGCTAAGTATAACTTTATTTGTTTGGTCTTCCTTTATATTGGAACTGTCGGTGGGTGATAATACTGATTTTAGGTTGTGTGTGATTTTTGAATCAATCTTGCAAGCGTTCTTATATGCTAGTTTCTTTTCTATGAGTTGGCTCACGGCGGCTATCGTTTTCGGCCGCACACCATTCGTAGGTGCGGTATTTTCAACGATGTTATTATTAATATTTAATGTTTTCTTCGCAACGTTTTGGATAACGTTTTCGTTCGGTGACAAAAATAACTCTGCGGGGTTTAGCTCCTTGTCGGACGCGTATCCTTTGCCATCGATACTATTCTTTCTTATTAAATTGTCAAGAAGAAGTGCACTTTTTGTTTTTGTCTTCTTTATGCATGGTTCCTCCGTCACAGCTGCGACATTTTTAAGGCGGGGATCTTCATCTATCGCTTCGATGAGAGCTTTTTTAGCTTTAGGCTTGCTGACAATATTCTCTAATCTTCTTTTAAGATTCTTTTTTTCCGCAGGCGGCGACTTAGGCGTTCTCTTTGTACTTGGTGTCGTTTTCTTTTTAGTTTCTTTTGTTACAGTTTCTATCCTAACGATGTCGGTGTGATCGCCCGATACTTTTCTTCTTTTCTGTAGCTTTACATGTTCCCCAATTCCATTGGTTTTACACGTATCATCCAGTTGTATATCTCTTATATCGATTTCAAGTTTGGGCTTCGAATACCTTCTCTTAACGGCTTTATTTGCTTCCGTTAAATCAGGTATTTCGGAGAGCGCCGTCGTGCTGTTATGTTCCCTGAGAGCTTGCGCGTCGCCCTTCCTCGGCGGAGTGTACGTGGTGCCTTCGTTCTCTTTTTTTACGTCGACAAGGGGCGTCGATCGTTCGTCCGATGATGATAGATCTATCGGTACACAGATGGGTGGAGAGATGGCGAGCACGTCATCGTCGACGTCGCTATGTGGAGGTTGCTGAGGTGTCGACATGAGGAAGCCGGTGTCGTCCCCCGCCAGAGTCCGCCTGGCCATGGCTTTGCCGAGCCTGGCGCGGCGCGGCGCGACGGGCGGCGGCTGCGGCGCGCAGGCCCCCGCAGACCCTCTGGCGGGCGAGGGCGGGCCGAGGGCCTCGGCGGGGCCGGGCATGTCCGCGGCGCGGCACATGTTTTCGCGAACGTCGAACAGTTCACGTTTGGGAGACGCACCGCCGATGGTCGGCAGCGGACAAGGATGGGGAGCATCGGCCGCGGCGGGCGGCTCCGGCTCCAACGGTGGATCCTGAAGTCATAGATACTTTTATTAATTCATTTTAAAACTGACCTAAATAAAGAGACTCATCTGCATAATTATGGTAATGGTGTGACGGAGTTGTCATTATTTCCTGCATTAGAGGGAATAAGAGGTTATAAGAGATATATTATTATTGTTACCTTGCCGCTGCCGTGCGTGTCGGCGGCGGAGTCAAGAGCGCAGGCCCGAACCTTCGCGCGGAAGGCGCCCCCGGGCGGCGCTAGAGCAAGGACGTCGGCGGGGCCGCCACCAGCTGGGGCTTTACCAGTAGCGGGCCCAATAAGGACGTTTTTTGGACACGCGTTTAATGGGCACGGGCATCCACGATACTCTGCAATAAACATTCATAATGTCAGAACAAAATACACAAACAAAATATTGTATAAACTGGAAATAGATGGAAAAAATTGTGGTAACTTACCGACGTACGGTATCCTTTGTGGTGAGTGTTGATAGCAGGGTGGTGAGCCGTAGTACTGTGGCGGCGGGTACGGATCACCGCCCACGCCCACCATCTGCAATTGTAGACAACAATTACCACTAGTTTAATAGTTAGAAGGACAAGGTTGCTCTGGAAAAAGTTACTTCTCTTATGGTGTTACTTAAGTTCATGTTTATAATTCTGTGTAGGCACCTAAGAAAAAGTCTATTTGTATTAACCAATGGAAGTGAAGTGGGATCATAGGGAAGTCTTACCGGAGCATCAGGCTGTGGGGGCGGGATGTGGTAAGGCCCGGGCGGCCGGTAGTACCGACCGTAGCACAGCTCCGCGGGGTAGTATGGCGGCGGTCCATACTGTTGCAGCATCTATAACAATTACAAAAAAATCAGAAATTTGTTTGAAATGTTACACTCAGATTCTTTTAAATGGTTAAACAGTAGATGACTTAGCTATTTCTCTTACTATTGCACTAAACGCTTCCAAAAATGATAATTTTTAAATGTGGGTAGTGATAGAGTTAGAGAGAGTGACCAACTGTTTCGCGAATTCGAACCTACTGCAGCTTCACAGCCCAAGGGCACTAATAAATTCCTGCACTTCGTTGCTTAAATGACAAACAATCTACTCGCTTTTGTCACGTTCATTACTTGTTTTACTTAACTATAGTAAAGTGTATTTTCATAGACTAACAAATGACACTCACCGAGGGATGCGGCGGGTGGTAATGTGGCGCGGGGTGATATCTTCCAAGAGCTCTGTCTGCTTCGGCACTGCTCTCTTTTATCAGGGGCCCTGCGGGTTGGTAATATCCTGTAACAATAGAAAAAAACCATTGAAATCTACATCTGGGCATTTAAAAAAAAACAATAAATGTACATTTAAAGCTAGAGTCGACAGAAGTAAATGTTACGTTAATTCAATTCTTTAATTAGGTACCTACTTGCTAAAAGATAGTTTACCGTGTCTAGTAAGTTTGTAACTTCACGGATACTTCATAGACCGTCAATTAAAAGTGAGAGACTCGCTGGGTTGGAGCTAAGATTATAAGTGTAATTCAAATGATTTGGGGGAAGTTGGCACGGTTCCAGGCTAGTTTCCGACATTTGCTGGAAACTAGTTGCCTCACAAATTGGCGAACATTTCATTCTGTCGGCATATGCATAAGTGGACGGTCGGCGCCACTCGTTACGCCGGGCACGGCGCGGCGCTCGGCGGTCGCCTACGCAACATACTTATGACTACTTCATTCAAATGTACTCAAATTCAAAAACTACGAAGTACTGTACAATATTCAATTAGATGCCCGAGTATCACACCTCAATTTTTTAACAGAAATTACACGATTAAAGATGTTTTTTTAAAGCTATCGTATAAAAAATCTCCATTACGTATTCCTATCACCAAAAACCAAAAAGTTTATAGATGTTTACAAATTAGATAGTTTTGAAATTATTTTATGGTTCAGAGTGTGTGACGTAATTTTTGTTCTACATTATGAAGCAAAAGTAACAATAACATTTGAAATTACGTACCTACAAATGGGAGAGAAAGTTGAACGCATATCGAATTTTATGTTCCAGTTTATTACTTGCCATTCTATTTATGTGTTATAATTTCGGAAACTTTCTTTAAATATTCCCATATTCATAAATCATATTTTTGTGAAGGTTGAAAACTTAATCTAGAAATTAATGAAGAGCAAGATTTCTGAGGCTAGAAAAGCTTGAAGTTGTTATTTTTCTAGCTTCAGATAACAATTAATACTAGTAATAACAAACATATACGGGGGGGGGGGGGACACACATGATACGCACACAAGACAGATGAACAAAGAAGGTACCCTATGAGCTGGTCTGCGATCAGGAAAGAGAGCCCGAGGAAGACCCAAAGCCAGATGGACAGACGACATTACAAAATACCGGGAAAAACCTGGACGAACAAAAAAGATAGGGACAAATGGAGAAAAATGGTGGGGGCCTATACCTAGCAGGGGTCATGACTGTTTTTGTGCTTTATATTTAAATTATTGTAATATTCCAAATGTATTTGTCATGACAATAAAGGCTTATAAATAAATAAATAACAAACATAAACGTATATTACATAACTATGGGTTTATTACAAAAAGTAGACGATAATTCAATCATTTCTTAGGAAATCAAAGTTTCGTTTAAATCGGATAAAAGTATAAATTGAACTGTAATTATAAGTCCTAAAAGGATCAAAACTTTTCAACGATAATCTTAATCCCGATAATTATATCAAAGTTTTTTCAATTGCAGAATCAACTAAAGGCAGGTAAATTTTGTTTTACGTCATTTCATTTAATCCCAGACTTGTACTGGGTTGCTGACATTTCATATATTTTATTATTACCTAATGATTCATTAGTATTAGGTTAAACTAAGTTAAACTTACAAAGGAGTAAAACTCAAAATACGTAGTTCGGAAACGCATTTCAAGAATTTATCGAACTAAAAACACTAATGAATGGTTAAACGAGCTGAGAACCTAGCCATTAATTGGATACTCAGGTTAGACAGTTTACTAAGTAGCTACTAATTACTACTCCTCCTTTCTTCTAGTTTAGTTACTAGTTTAGACTCCTTTGGTCTAGTTTAGTAACAATTAAACGATATAAAACTCTACCAATATTTTCCTAACCATTGACTTCTGCTAATTCATGGGAAATGGGTCTATATTTAAATTAATTATCAAATAGACTACAATATTGGTGATAGAGTTCAGTTTTTAGACCGCAGTCGTATTGATAGTGCGTCGACCACTTCCGATTGCGCAAACAATATACAACTTTCAAACAATAGTAACACGGGCAAGCGGTAGGCACTATAAAAACTATCAATCGATTTAAATCGATAATACGTACGTATTTAATACAATTATTGAATTAATTTAAAAAAAAAAAACAGGAATAGCCCAAAGTAAAAGTACTCGTATATATTACCTCTTGTTGATCATATGCTTGATTTCAAATCAATTTCTCTGTAGGGCAGAAAGAGTAAACAAAGTTCAAAGAACTAAAAACTAGTTGTAACGGATCCACATAAATAAACAGGCTACTGCTTTTGTATTTTATTGTTAGTGAAGGCAACCGCTGACCCATAAAAGTACCGAGGCATAATAAGTGAATTGTGCGGTGTTTGTTAACCTTACTTCATACAAAAAGGTTGACATACGACGGTAACTCCGACTTATTCTATCTTAATGTACTTTTACGGTGGAGAAGTTAAATGATTTATATGATCGTGTACAAACTATTATACATGTACAACTATTCTACAATTCATCGCTTTACGCATTATGTAAGGATGCTCTTTACGCGACGTTACAATAAACTTAATAGAACTATAAAGGAAATAACAGAGCTCACTGTACAGACTCGACTTTGGTGACGTCATGTTTGTAGTGCCGAGTTTCGCCGCGCGGCGCTAGTGCGTTATACCGTTAACACGGGGGCGGCAAACCTTAATCTCAACATTATTGCTTACAACTTGTGATACTCTAATACAATAATTATGTATTGCTTTATTTAGAACGAGTTTTAGTTTTATTGCAATGCGAGATTTTTATGAATAAAACTAGTTTATTTGCAACGTGAAAAAACTGGTTGAGATATAACGCAAATCACTAGAGCGGTGAATGTTATTAATTCGAATATCATTCACAAATTAATTCGATATACTTTTCAAGCATGACATTATTTAGTTTAAATTAATTTGAAGCACAGGTTCTTGGATTCTAGGTATATTCACTGTATGAAATAAAATACATTTAAGTTTAACTTGGCAAAGGTTAAATGCATTTGACTTAGTATTCTTCCTTAATAGTGTTTAGTTTGTTTTTTTATTATAGACAAATAACATGACGCCGAGCTTAATGGAAAGTAATAACCGTGTCCTATAAACATTAGGCTTATCAATGGAATTGATCGCGCTCCACGCGGCTCGTAACTTGGCCTCTAATTTATTCATATCCTCTGACTTTTGTTATTTAAATTAGACAGGGAAATCAAACAAAGATACCGGCTAATGCTAAAATACTCAGAACTTTTTCTTTACTAATTTATTGATGGTACATTTTTTGTTAATTAGATTTAATTAAAGGCTTTAGCGAATTATGTTAGAATCAACTGTATTTAGACAACCATCGTAGACGATTTCTTTTTAATATGAGATGCTAGCGTCATTTCAGCCAAGTATGATGTTATGGCATTTACTAAATTAGCGCGTATCAAGTCTCGACCACAACTCTACTAATCAACAGATAAGATCACGGTCAAGTGCTGTTTATTCATTGTAAAAACGTTTCCACACATCTAAATATTTTCCGTCGAATTGTCTTTGGATTACTTTTTCGTTTCGTATTTAATAAAGACTAGCTGTTGCTCACGACTTCGCCCTCGTGAAATTAATATAAAATATACCATTTGTTACACTGATAACGTAGCTTTTTAATGGTGAAAGAATATTTGAAATCGGTCCAGTAGTATTTGAGTTATTTCAATATATACAAAAATACAACAATCTTTACTCTTTATTATATTAGTATAGATTAAACAAAGAAAATAAGGCTCAGGTTGGTCTACATTATTTCTTATTGAATACCATTAGTTGTTGATTTTGGTGTGTTTAAAAAAATGTATTAGGATATATGAGAAATTGTTTATCTTGCTATTGATTTAAAGGATTATTTAGCGCAAAGCGACCGTTGAGGCGATTCGTGTAGACAAGTCCTGAGCAGTGGGAGCAAATTGTTTAAGGGGCGAGCTAATTGGTGGCCGGATGGAGCGGCCATTGTGTACACGATGCCTATCGCCTCGCCTCCAACCAGCTTAATTGAAATTTCACTCTGCAAAGCTTTTTGAAATACCTAAGTGAAGGTACCTATTCATTTACGGGAAATTTATTTTGCTTTATTGTGTATTTTTTGCACGCTGTCTCATCAAGTTTTGCTTGTTATGAACGCTTTTGTTTTAATTATGAGGTTAGGATAAATTACGACACGAAAGAAACGTCAGAGGTCGGTCCGTCAGCAGATTTGTTAATATTTTTATAATTATAAAAGCTTTTTGGTAAAAGCTACCTGATTATAAAATACTCGAATATCAGGAATTTAGACGGACAAAGTAGATAAACACTTTATTCTTAATAATTTATGGTTTAATGCACTTTTCCTACAATATATTGGATCATTATTATCTATTAAACAATGTTTTTTATATATATTTTTTAATTTTCATGTTTCTGAAAGCATTTTTATGCAATGTTGTAAAAAGATAGAATCAAACGCAGCGATGAATATACATTTAAAAGCCCTGATTATAATGTAATTACACGTTTCTTGTTAATTATGCACAAATTTTCATGTTTATATTTTTTTATACTTCAGCTGCTAGCGATGCGCAGTTTAGTGCGATAATAATCGCTATTTAATTGCACAGATAAAAAATAGAATTGTGTTTTAACATGTGTAGATGCCAGTTATTTTCAATGAGGAAAGAGGTTTCTTCATAAATGTAACCACTACGTGAGGAGGGGTGATCATTTTTTAATCATAGCTTAAAATAGAAAGTAATAAATAATTTGATATCATAGTGCTTTAGAAACACGATTCCTTTATTTGTAATAGATGAATAGTCGGTGAAATGCATCGCAACACGCGAACCTAACATAACATGGCTATGAAGTCTCCTACAGTCTCAAAGAGAACTTTTTAATTTCATACAGTTACCAACTAATATCGAGGAGATAAACTTTCTAAAGTAATTTTAAACTAACGCTGTCGTGAGTAAAAAATCAAACAAGAAGCTAGGTCTAAGAGGTAAGCTGCAGCTAATATGGTCTTGTTTTAATAGTATTTTTCAATTTTGGATTAAGATCAGCGATACCAATAGGCAAGCGATACAAATAGACTGAATGAAACCATGATATCGTGTATTGAACATGCTTAGTTTTAGTCGATAGATGGTAGTGGCATTTGCTAAGGATTTTAGAATAAATACTATAATTTAATATGGCAAAGGACTTTGATATATCAGCAATTACATTATCAGATGTCAGGTGGATAGGTTCAATTCTTTTATTTAGTAAAGCAGGTGTGTTAAGACTATAAAAAGCTATCTATAATAAAAAGTACACTTATCAGTACCCAAGATCATGTACCTATTCCTAGTTAATGACAGTAATGGATGTAGCATATTTTAAATTATAATTAGGCGTACCTACCATCGTTTATTATCACAATAACTTCGTGATAATTCTGAATTGAAGAGGTCAATTTTGTACGCGTATGGTTGAACAAATATCTTAAACTGTCTTTCGCCCGCGATTCCGTCCGCTTGAAATTGAAAAAAAAACAAAAGCCTATGGGTTCTTCCAGACTATCCTTTACATCTTTACCAAATTTCATCGAAATCTGTTCAGCAGTTTAGGCTACAAACTCTAACAAACATCCATCTATCCATCTAAACTTTCGCATTTATAATATTAGTATGATTTGTGTTATCTACAGTAATCTTTAAAACCTAGTTGTAAGAGAATAAAAATCATATGAATAAAAGCGTGGCCTAAATGAAGCGAGTCGTTTGCCTTGGGAATCGCAGCTGCTAAAGGGAAACTATTTTCGATACCGCTTTTTGCTCTTATTCATCTACCGGTTTGATTGTGAAGTTACATGATCAATTACTGAGTTTTATCTTTCATAGACTTTTTTCTCGTAAGCGATTGGCATCATTCTGGAATTTAAACTTGTTAAAGCATTTCGCTTATCACGTTATAAAAGAATTTAACTGAAGTTGTGTGCATAAGCTGTGAAAAAATTAAACCAGTCAAGTGTGTCGCCGAAACAATATAATGCAGGGTTCCGTAGTTATTTATACAAATTACAAAACATTTACAGCCTTAGAAATAAACGCGGTATAAAGTTTGGAATAAACTGAGTATAAGCAAAATTTGTATTAATATTTGCTTATATAATTTATTCTTAAGTTTAATATTATACCGCGTTTATTTATAAGGCTCTTAGATATTATATTTAGAATATTCTAGGCTATTTTTTATTTATAATAGTCGTTAGTTATTTGTTGAGCATAGGCTTTGAATATCGTAATTTATACGCCACAATATAACAAGTTGACCTATTTATGGTCGATTGAAGATCGGTTAGATACTTTCTCAATATAACGCTTAGTATTGATATTCCCACATAAAATTGCTATCTAAAAATTCAAATAAAAAGTGAACTGTAACAATAAATTGTAGTACATACATTACCTTTGTTATTTATATTTACAGGTTTGAAAAAGTTTGTAATACGTATTTCTAAATTTTCATTTTTAAAAAACTTACATTTTAGACGTTTGACTTGCTTCTTTACGGAGCCCTTATGTGAGTTAATTTATGCATTATAAAATTAAAATAGTTGTACAAATTCTCGTGATCTTTCAAGCTTCAATATGATATAATCAGCATATAATGTGAATAAATAAGACATGCTGTGTACTTTAAGCGATGGTTGGACATAAAGATTATGGCTTGCGCATTAAAATTAAACGGTACATTTAAAGGTTTAAAAACGGGTTTTAAGATCGATTGTTATGTAGCTTTCTTATAATTTGATGCAAATAATGTATGTTGACCGATAATTTAAAAAAAAAAAACGTCTTTAATGTGAAGGGAGGTAGAGTTGTTAGGGGAAACCTAACCGTGAATTTCCACTGTCAAAGCACTTGGTAACCTTACTAATATTATAAATGCGAAAGTTTAGATGGATGGATGTTTGATAGAGTTCGTAGCCTTAACGGCTGAACGAATGTCGATGAAATTTGACATAGACGTAGAGCATAGTCATACTATATAGGCTACTTACATTTTTTTAATACCACGCGGACGAATTCCCGGGCGAAAGCTAGTAAGATTAAAAGCGTATCTCTTATTCTTCATCAAAAAATTTAATGTTTTTGTATAAGCAATTGAACAGTGAAAACCTTTATTATGTTTTGATAGAGTTGCCCGTTCGTGAATTTATTTAATATAATACAAAGCAAACTATTTAATATGAATAAATTTATACAATGATCGTTTTGTTTTAGTATAATTAGGCGGCTATCAGAAACACCGGAAATGATGTTAATATTATGTATAAATGCGTAATTAAATAATATTTACGAGTGAGTGGAGCCGAGCGGCGCGGGGCAAACAGATGCCGACTGATAGATAACGGTCAGGATATACCTCACCGCTTTCGTTCCGTTTGATGCGACACTATTAAATCTCTAATTTACACCTTGACACGATTAAAATTCTATAATGTGTTAGTAAGAAAAATAAACGACAGTTTACTAGGAAACTTGACCAATATAAGTGAAATTTCAAGATTTAGCGAAAACAAAATAAAAATAGATCTGAAAAACGTGTGGCATAAGAGAGGGACAAAATTTTATTTGAATTCTAAGCATAAATGTAAAGATCAAATTAGTATATACCTTTCAGTTGCCATCAACAAAGAATATAATCCTTATTTTAATAAGAGTTATAAAATCTTTTAAACGTACACATTGCTCGCAATGATGTCCTACAAAAATGCAAGCAAAATTATATCAAAAGTGACCTCTACATCAGCTAATCCAATCACGGTACACTAATATGCAAATATGAATAAAAACAAAAGCCGCGTATAATATGGCGGGTAATCGTCGAACAAACACAGCGGTGGACGGACCGGTTAAGGGTAACCGTTCAATTAGCGACAGCGAGCGTGCAATTAGGCTCGCCGCACACGGAGCCGCAAAAAGCCGGCGATACCGAGATAATCGTAGTAGAGTAGACACGGATTGCGGTCGTGCCTGCATTAGATAACTAAACGCTTCCCACTCGCCCGTAAAAACTGCCACTGTTAACACTATTACACTGGCCGTTTATTAATATAAAAAAGAAAACGAGTAACCGATTCCAAGAAGCATGGAAGATAACATTTTATAGTTCTATAAATAAACAATTTTACATTCGATATTGCTTCCGTTTTGTTACAGTCGATTGTAATTTGTAATAAACTTTTACAAGATGAAATATTTTCCTTGCTTATACGTAAATCTTAACATTCTTTTAACATACACAGAACTATATTCTGTATGCAAATATTAATAGCCGGTTCAGCTCAACTTAACTATGAAATAATCACGTGAAGAATAAAGCAACACATTCGTTAGTTTCAAATCCTTTGAATAAACGACAAAGTTAATCTCTATTATAATAAAGCTATTTGAATTCCACACTAAAGTATATTTGCTTTAACACATTCTCTAGAACTTCGGGAGTTGATTTAAGTTTGAAACAGAGATCAAGGATGCTGTACGCTACATCATTTTCCTATTATCCACACTTCGGGAAAGTTTCCGACAAGTTTCAATCTAGTCCGGCTTTTGTAAGAGTATTTACAGGTATCATAAATCATCGAAGTTTGTATTAAGGTCATTCGAGCGTTATGTGAAATACTTTTTCAACATCGCTTTATCTTTAATTTTTACAAAATAAAAAAAAAAGTCAAATAACATTGAAATTTGACTGGGATTTGTTTATTTTATTTTGGCTTTGAATTAAAACGAATTCATTCTATAATTAAATTTCGTACTAATTTAGTTAAAAGTTAAATAAATCGCTCTATTACAATGTACTCGTTAGTTCAAGTTATCCGTGCGATTTGCGAGTGGCTTTTTAAAGTAAATGAGGTTGAGGAACGGAGGCAATTTTTCGTGAGTTAATTTGTCATGACTGCGCTCGGAACGGAGTATGTTCGGGTCGGACCACCGAGCTCGGAGATAAACTGACCGCTATTAACAACCCATTTTGTTATACGTGCTTTACTTTATGTATCAAAACGATTGAAAACTTCTGTATTTTCCACTGTAGAATAGATTCTACTAGCTTTTGTCCGCGACTCCGTCCGCGCGGAATTAAATTTCATCCAGATCCGTTGAGCTGTTTAAGCTACAAACATCCATCTATCCATCCATCGATCTAAACTTTTACATTTATTATATTAGTATGATAATCCGTCATTTTCTATCAGAATAGAATGTAACATTTCAGTGTAAACTTGGGGAGTAATTAATAAACACATTTATATCAGAAATTACTTTAGAATATAGTTTGACTATTTGAAAGACTGTTGATGACTTCATCGGAGAATTAGACTTCGTTCAATTTAATATAAAAAAAACTTTTAAAATCCTATCTGACGTAAACGCAAATATTTGTCTTAAATTTAATATCGACATTGAACGGCCTTTTAAGTTCGTATATTTTAATTAACGACTATAACATGAAAATTTATTGGACAGATAGCCATTTATAATCTTGAAATGTTTTCGTTTTAAATAATTATGTAATTTAAGAATAGAGAAACTGGTTTTTGTGCTAATAAAAAAACTAAATCAACTGTGATAGGTCTAATAAAGAATGCTATAAAGGTTTACAATGCCTGATTCACACGAGGGCGAAATAGTAAGCCAGTGTAGTAGACAGTGCATTAATGATAGTGTTTAAACGCACACTTCCAGTCTCTGTTGTAAATATATTACTGTCTACTTTGCATCATTGTTCTGTCCTCGTGTGAAAGCATTACTCAAAGAATAGAGGCATATCGATAGGCTGTTAAAATGGACGAGCCGCATTTGAAATTCAAATTTCCGATTCCGTATGAATTCAGTACCGCGCTGTGTGCCGGGATTGTTTTTCATTATCTATTGTTTGTCCACGAACACAATTGATATAGGCAATTGCGACCGCGCTCTACTACTCATATGAATATTAAACTGCTTTTTTTATAAAATGTTTATTTGTTGAAGTACATAACGTATAAGTTTATACTATCAGCACCTAAATGTAAGTTAAGGTGTTTCTTAATAAATACAAAGATATCCTTCATAAACCAGCGCATAAAATACCATATAATGTTAAATGGTAAAAGACGGGCTCTCTGAAATAAAAAAATACACAAAGCATATTCGTATAAACAACAAAATGAACAAGCCGCTTAATTTGATCTAACTATTTTCGAGGCAAACTACGGGCGTAGTAAGTAGAGAGCTTTACGACTAAATCGGGCTCTCACAAAGTGCTCCATCTCAGTTAGGAAAGTGTTAACAGATACGTGTTTTGGTACAATGTGATTGTTTACCAACAGACGGTAGCTAAGCAACTAATATTGATGTTTGTACGTTTGTATACATTTATGGAGTTAGGATGGACTTTTAATATTACCTTTTCATTTCCCACGATATTAATGTATTGTGTAAACTTATAAATATATAGATTTGATTTTAATTTTAACTTAAAAAATTATAAAAATAGATTACACTTGTCTGACATTTATTTCTATTTTATTTCTTCAAATTCGAAATCGATAAATTTGTAAAGCTTACAATATTTTTTATATTTTTTTTACAGGGGAATTTGACGCGAAGTGACTATAATGCCCGATAAGTCTAAAACTAACAAAACTCAATTATTTAACTTCCCTCATAAACAAATGTCGGCCAAATTAATACAAGTGATGAGGCAGTCACAACTGACGGTAAAACATGTCTATCAATAACATTATGGATTTGGGTAAAGATATGAAATATGTTGGCATAAATATGATGTACTATTTCATATTCATCAATCATTCTCATACAGACTATTCTAACATAACTCAGTACCAAATATAATGCCGTGACCCACATTATGACGGCAGTATTGGAACAAACATGACAATTTGTCGTCGCGATATATTTAGCACCTAATGCATTTATTTTTAGCACAAATAAGATCTCGCCTTGTGGGGTAGGTAGATTGCCAACATTTAAAAAGCCGATATTGATAAAAGATTGCAAATACTAACTACTTTTTCAATGAATTGAATACAGTAACATAATTAATGTATCAAAATGAACAATAAACATTTGTCGGCATTTTTAGTGAGCGCGCATTAGGCGACGGTGTCAACGAACTCTGAGATGTGACGCAACCTGAATTACAAATCTGTAGGCAACCGACGTCCGCGAAATGAGTCGTGGAAATAACGAGCAAAAAAATACTAAGTTTTTATGGCATTTTTATCTTTGCGATGTTTATGCCTATATAAACAAATATCTAAAACATTGATAAATCTTTACCGTATGTGATACGTTTTTAGTAATATTCGTTTCTTTGTTTTTATCGATATTAGCGACTAAAAACTAACATGAAAGCATAATGAAGAAAATTATCGACAGAAAGTTTTTTTTTGTAATTTATTTAACTTATTTCAAATATATTAATTTTAAAATACAAAATCATCATCATCATCAACTTGCCCTTATCCCTTATGAAGGGTCGGCACAGTATGTGCTGCTCTTCCATACATTTCTATCAGCCGTCATATCTGAATGCACTCCCTTCTTAAGCATATCCTCTTTCACACAATCCATCCATACTTTCTTCAGTCTTCCTCTTCTTTTGTAGCCATCGACGTTCATTCTTAACACTTTCCTTCTTTCTTAACACTCCCCATCGTCTCTTCGCATAACATGTCCATACCACGTTAACCTTTCGCTTCTCAATTTCTCCACCACTGGCGCTACTTTCAAACTTCCTCTAATACACATTCTTCTTCTTAATCTTAATTTAGATTTAAAGTAAATTCCATACGTTAATGTGGCATTAAATTGTAAAGGGCTGGGTATCAATTACTACCGTACGTTGATGTATAACTCTGACCATGGGTTTGACAAACAAACTTTTAACTTTTAACAGTGGTAGAGCCCGCTTTAACATCTTCGCACGAATGGGCCGGCTCACCCGGTGTAATACCACGACGACACAGAAAACAGGCGTAAAGTGGAAGCAATTCCGCGTTTCGTCTGATGAGTGTGGTGCCGGAGGCCTAATTTTAGTCCCTTTCCCTTTCCACCCTTTTCTTAAGAGGAAAGGATGGGAAGGAAAAGTGGATTTAACGGTGGAGGAGACGCATGGGAAGAGGAAATGTCCTCTTTATGTGCGTCTTCTCCTCCGTCAATTAAGGGTAGGCAACGCATCTGCAATTGCGGATGTTTATGGGCAGCGGTCGCTTTCCAATTCGGTGGGTTCAGGTGGCCGCTTGCTCGTTTGCCACCTTATATTATAAAAAAAAAACTGTTGGTCGCAAATTGCGGCGACACTGTTCCAATGACTATAATGGCTCAATTAGTTCTTTAATGTCACATGGGCGTGGTTGTCGGGATACTTTTGTTGGTATGCACCGTATTCTAAGAATATTATAACATTTTATAGTGATCTTTTAAGCGTATTACACATGCAATTTATCATACTGTATACAATTTCTTACGTTTTATACAGTATTAGCTGTTGCTCGCGACTTCGTCCACATAAAATTTGAAAACAGTAAAAACCGTATCCTATGTCACTGAGCGATAACGTAGTTTATTAACGGTGAAAGAATGATTGAAATGGGTCCACTAGTTTTTGAAACATATTTATAATTCATAGCAAAGATGTAGTAGAAATATGAACGTATCACATGAAGGAAGCCTTACTAAGCTATGGATTTACAATGACGCAATTACCATAACAAAGTTTATTAGATAAAAATCGTGTTTATTTTTGCACGCGTCGTCGTGAAGTTCAAAGATCGTATTAGTGAGTTCATTGTCCTTAAATTGGTTAGATACGATGAATGTTTTTTTTTTCATCATTATTTTCGCTCGACTTTTTGTCGACTAGCGTACATTAAACTCAGTACTTAGTGTGTTGTAGTGTCCGGGTTCATATTTGATTCATCACTTTCTAGTACATTACTACGAGTATATGGGTGTTTTTTAAAGATGGACTCTAGTAGATGAAACCCGTTTGCAAGTAGGTGTTTCAAAATCTACAGTTCATTGCTTCATTCTATTAGTCTTATTGAATTCCAAGATGAATAATTTTTATAATTAAAAATCCTAAATGTCTGTTTTTTAACATTTGTTTAGTACGAAAAAGTCTACTTTAAAGTGATATAGATAATAATCTATTCACAAATACTAATATTTATCTTTAGTAGCGGTATAATGGTATATAATTTTATGTTCTTTGTGTAGCGGGAGCATGAACATTCTTCAAGATCTAGCCGTGATTATAAATAACAGCTTTTGACAACGGTCCAAGTTAATACCGTTCCGATGTTGTATTAAATTCGATAGATGAAACGAATCTATTACGGAAGGTTTCGGTCATTACATAATTCTGGTTAATTACTGTTTATTTTACCCTACAGTGGATCCTTACAGAGTTATTGAGGGTATTAAAATGATATATTTTCTACAACAATTAGATGATTTACTTACTGGATAATTTTTTTTTAATAAAAATAGTAAATTTTTGTTAATTTAGTAATATTTCCTTTAACCATTCCAACTAAGCTCTACGCTTGTGCTAGGATATGGTTCACGACAATAGTCGAATGGCGGGATTCGAACCCTCGACTTCACGATCGGTAGTCCGTACCCCAAACCATTAGGCTATTGGAGCTTAATTAAATTTATAGTTATTATTCTTTAATACAGTAATTAATCATTTAACATTATATCAGGTTTGTAGTTTTAACTTACATAGGCTAAGCTCATTTTCCACTAGAAAACATCAACGAGTGGATTTTATCTTTAAAAAATCTAATCTTCATTACACGATCATATTTATAGTCATTCGATTTACGTACTTTTAGGTATTAGAATTGTTGCTTATTATTGAAAAATTTCCTATACTATAAGTTTCCGTGAACTACCGCCCCCGACAGCCGCGTGATAACAGATAGGCGGCAGTAAAAACTATTCCAGCGATCATGTTTCGCGGAAAACGTTAATAAAAGTGTTTTTAAGTGCAGTGTGCGTAGGTATTGCTTCAATATGGGGCTCTTTGATGCGGCTTTAATGTAAAGTGTATGATGTGTTCGGAAATTAACAAGGTTTTTACTCAAGTATATTGTTTTAACTTTACAATCACAAAAAAGAAACAAATAAAAAGAATACAGTAGTGTGGACAATAACTAAGTGATAGACTCTATCAAGTAAACTCAGTAGGTTATAAAACAGATACAAAAAGATGATTTAAAGAAATATTCGAAAAAGAATAACTAGGATCTTTCGTTAGGTATTTCTTAGTTACTTTTTAGAATCGCAGGTCTCTTGTAGTGTGTTTTCTTTTAATTGAAACATAAACGGTCGCTTAATAGCCGCATCCATAATAGTTTACTACTCATTGTTATGACTGCTATTAACCACGTGCTCGGCAATGAATCAAACACATTTCAAACTAAATAATACACGGCGAATTAACTAAAACAATTATTTATTATTCTCTCAGCTTTTAGCATTTCAAACGCATTCTTCACGCATCAATTTTTAGCCAAAGTTACTGTATTTATCTTCTACACTAATATAATAAAGCGTAAACACTCACTACTTTGTGGCGTAGGATGTCGGCAATAACAGCATATTTTTGAATAATTCTTTCTTTAATAAAAATCCCTACACTTACCACACGTTTTAGGCTATATATTTTCAGTCCATTAAACTTTGGGGGTAAATAAATTGGAAAAACCCTCATTTGAGAAAGAGACCAAAAACTACAAGCTGCCAAAATTAAGGAAGCAAGGTTATTATAGTAACGGTAATTTTGTCATTTGCAATTGAGAATTTGACAATTGTAAACAATAAAATATTTTTTTTATGCGGATGAAGCCGCACGGGGACAGCTAGTTTTTGCATAAAATAGAAAATATATTTAGTCGCTAAGAGGGGATGTTTTTAAATTTTTGTCGGTGAGTCAGAAATAGACTTGACTAAAAATAAAAGCGGTTTCGGTCGTGATTCATACGGGAACCAGGGGGGTTAAGATTCAAGGGCTTGGCACACGTCCTTCGTTACTTCCTCACACATACATTTACATACGCGTCCGTTATTTGAGGGCACTCTAACTAACGCTATTCATCATTTTGTCACGTATTTGCCCGCTGTATGAACCGCTTCCCTTGCTAAGATTGTTATAAATTACATCTGTTTTCATCGTTATTTAATAACATCAAGAACTAAGTTTCAAAGATAAATAAATAAAATGATTTGTACTGCCATTTATCGCTCCAAGGTATAAAATGGTTAGCCAGTAACGTTTTCGAGCGAAGCATTTTCTGTAAATCCTATTTCATCTTAAATATTTTTGCTCGCGATTTGCTATTTGAGGCATTCAGAAAGGATTATAATATTATAATACAGCGTAGTGCAGATATTTCTTTTTACAAACTAAATGTGATAACCAATGTCATTTGAAGGTACACGATTTATGGCCGGTTTCCCAACTATTTTTAATCATTTGTTAGTGTCTTTGGTTCGATAACTTCGTGACATAAGTTTCCGAACTTTGTAACTTAAGTTTTAGTCCGTTGAAACTTAGGTCAAACTAACACTAATGATTCATTAGTGATAAAATAAATTGAAACTTCAGCAACAGAGAACTAGTAAAATAATTGTACAAATAATGAACCTTAACTTATTTTTAGACTATTGAATGGACATTATCATTTTGTAGAGAAATTGTTTTTATTAAAGGGCGAGCGTTGCCAAGTGCGTTTTATCGTAAATTGTTTAAATTTAAACGCATTGACTGAATGAAATTACATTAAATAAGCCAATTAAATAAACGCATTGAGTTAACCGTAGAGCAGTAAAATATCACGTAAATGCATTTAAAATAAAGCAGTGTACAAATGTATTGAATACAAATCACATCGACACTGCTCACCCCTATGACCTTGAGGCTAGGGTTGCTCCCTTCCCGGCGGTGAATAAGTTTATAAAGTGTTAAATTCGGGTTGCCACTTGTCTAATGTTACGGGAATTGACCGAGATTAATATCTGATGTTGGATGAGTGGATTTGAGTTTATTTGTACTGGTTTGAAAGATAAATATAAAAATTCCCTTTGGGACTTTAACGTGTAGGGACGGCCGTTTTAAAACCAGTTATATTACTTCATAATTCATATCTTTTTTGGTTGATATATGAAATAGCTGAAGTATGAGTTTCCAGTCGGTACATCGTGCGTTTGATTTCGATTTTGATGTTTTATTATGAAAGTTGCCAGTTTTTATTTTATTATACTAACAGACTATAATAGTTTGTCATGATTCCGAACTTTAATTTGATGTAATACACGTCAATCTTTAAAATAATTATAGTTTACTTTTTGTGAGTGGCAACCCTGTGTAAATTGTGACGTTAACAATTTATATTTCATGTTGAAACGTAAGCTCGAATAGAATCTGTGATGAAGCGATGAGAGCGCGAACTTACATTATCAAAACAAACAATTGTACAGTCTGTGCAAATCAACTTGTTTATCAGAAATTGCATCATAACTTATGTATCATTATAGTTATCTAGATATGAAAATATCTTACGATATTGCTGCTGTTAATCGACCACTAAGGTCGTCCCTTATTTACTCGTAGATTTAGTAAGACATATCTGCACTAAGGAATTGCATAAGTAATCGTTTAGTCTCCGAGTGCGGCAGTGCTATTATTTAAAATCGTTTATATTTTTATTACTTATATTAAGGTTCTACATTTACTATCTACACTACACGAAAACATAGATAATATAATAATTAATTGTTCACACATTAAATGCATTATCAAAAAAAAAAGAACCCTTTCACATTTGTCATGTCAGATAAGTATACCATTTCATTTACAAGTACGATAAAGTTAAATAAGTTGGGTTATCGATATACATTATCACTTCGGATATCTTAAATCTTAATTAACTTAACACGTGATTTAAGCATGTGATTAAATAACTTACACGTTTGTTAATGTTATACTAGTGTGGTCTCTTTTGATCATAACTTAGTACCAAGTTGGATAAAGATTTGTTTATAAAATTAGACTCAAAAATGTACATTAAATACCGTTTAGATTAGTGTATTGGCTAATTAATTCGTTTTTTTATTCCGTGAAGACGAAGTCGCTGACAAATGCTATTCTATACTAATATTATAAAGAGGAAAGATTTTTATTTTTGGATTTTTGTATGTATTGAAAAAAACTTAAAACCTACTGGACCGATTTCAAAAATTCTATCACCATTAAAAAGCTATCAATGAGTAACATGGGCTGGACAATTTTTATGTTTTAATTTAACGCGGGCGATGTCGCGAGCAACAGCTAGTAAAGAATGAGGCATTCAGATTAACTTATAAACCGTTGCGAAGTTAAATAATCAAATTGCAAGCTTGTTGCTTCGTAAATAAAATGTAAAACTCTAAATTCCGAGCGTCTTCTAATAAAGAAGCGATTTAAACTCCACAAACTGCTTGAATGGAATCCGCTGTGAAAAAGGTATAAAAGATTTGCGAAGAAAATATTAACAACATTGCAGAAGAGCGTACGGGACGGGACGAGCGAGTGATTTCAGTACGAGACTTGTATTCTGGAGTAGTTACCGTCGAATGGAACCTTTTACATTAAAAATCTATACTAATATTATAAAGAGGAAAGATTTGTATTTTTGGATTTTTGTATGTATTGAAATAACTCAAAAACTTCTGGGCCGATTTTAAAAAATTCAAAAACGACTGGACCGATTTCAAAAATTCTATCACCATTAAAAAGCTATCAATGAGTAACATGGGCTGGACAATTTTTATGTTTTAATTTAACGCGGGCGATGTCGCGAGCAACAGCTAGTAAAGAATGAGGCATTCAGATTAACTTATAAACCGTTGCGAAGTTAAATAATCAAATTGCAAGCTTGTTGCTTCGTAAATAAAATGTAAAACTCTAAATTCCGAGCGTCTTCTAATAAAGAAGCGATTTAAACTCCACAAACTGCTTGAATGGAATCCGCTGTGAAAAAGGTATAAAAGATTTGCGAAGAAAATATTAACAACATTGCAGAAGAGCGTACGGGACGGGACGAGCGAGTGATTTCAGTACGAGACTTGTATTCTGGAGTAGTTACCGTCGAATGGAACCTTTTACATTAAAAATCTATACTAATATTATAAAGAGGAAAGATTTGTATTTTTGGATTTTTGTATGTATTTAAAAAATTCAAAAACGACTGGACCGATTTCAAAAATTCTATCACCATTAAAAAGCTATCAATGAGTAACATGGGCTGGACAATTTTTATGTTTTAATTTAACGCGGGCGATGTCGCGAGCAACAGCTAGTAAAGAATGAGGCATTCAGATTAACTTATAAACCGTTGCGAAGTTAAATAATCAAATTGCAAGCTTGTTGCTTCGTAAATAAAATGTAAAACTCTAAATTCCAAGCGTCTTCTAATAAAGAAGCGATTTAAACTCCACAAACTGCTTGAATGGAATCCGCTGTGAAAAAGGTATAAAAGATTTGCGAAGAAAATATTAACAACATTGCAGAAGAGCGTACGGGACGGGACGAGCGAGTGATTTCAGTACGAGACTTGTATTCTGGAGTAGTTACCGTCGAATGGAACCTTTTACATTAAAAATCTATACTAATATTATAAAGAGGAAAGATTTGTATTTTTGGATTTTTGTATGTATTTAAAAAATTCAAAAACGACTGGACCGATTTCAAAAATTCTATCACCATTAAAAAGGTAATTTATCTGTGAGTAACATAGGCTATTATTATTACTAATGTTTAGGAACTATTAATAAACAGCGTGTTTCTGGACGCCGGCGTTAAAAATTCACTAAACTTTAACTTTTCTCGGCTTACGCTGCCTAAACCGTTAGAGGTATATAAAAATGATGTATGAAAGAATTGTGGATCTTAAAAAGTTCTACAGAAAAGTGCGCGATAGCATATATCTATCTTTAACGGTTTTCTTACAATAACCACTTTTGTGTTTACAAAATGAATTAAAAATCCAACGCTATTTGCAGCGTTCTTTTATTGTTTTCAATATTAATCCTTATCCAAATAAATGCGTTTGTTATCAGGAGAATTTAATGTAGAATAAAATTGTCCTTCACAGTATTTAAATTGGACTAATATTTTAGAAGATATCGCGAACACAAACAATAAGGGTAACCGAAAAATCAGCTTTCAAGCTACCGGGCTTAGAAATTTGGAACCTTGCATCGGTAGATTTCTGTTATTGCGTAGATTACTACTAAGTTAATACTTTTGGTAATAGGTTGAAAAAAAGGGCGAACGTAATAGGTTATATTTGTAATATTGAATACAATCCTTTTCAGATAATATTTAGATATACAATTTTTGTTCAATACAGAGAGTAAGGTTATGTTTTCATCTTTTCATTACTGTATGTTTAAAGAGAAACGTTTTTCAAATATAATGCTTTAGTTATTATACCTTACTCCAAGGTTATGATAATATGATAGAAAAAATTTGGTAATACAAAATATTAAATAAATCTACGCCTTTGAGGTTAAATACCTTTATCGTACATCCATAATTTACAATACAAATTCCAACCTACTTAGGTGTTTATGGATAAAGTACGAAAAAATTTTACTCCCTAGAGTATACTATTTAGTTCAAACTCTTCAAATAAATACAAATATTCAATAAACGCTGTATGAATCGAGTTTACTCTTATCAGTTTATAGTACAACTAGCTTCGATATCGTCAATTTAGTTCAAGGCATGCGACACCGTCTCATTTAAGTAATATATTAAGTTTCTCATTGAAGTTGTTAACGCAATCTAGACTACGAGTTCTATGTTTAGTCCAGCTAAACTAAGACCTGGACGAAATAGAGCGGCGAGTGTGTTGACGAGAATAAGTGCGGCTTATTTTAAATAATTAGTGTTGACAGAGATAAAGCGCTCTTTGTGAATGCAAAAAGTATGATCACGATGTAGAATTAAAGATCGTAAAGCCTGTCTATATCTTTTCAATTAATTGGACTATTAGTACCGCTTCCATACGTTTTACAAGTAAAAAATAAGATACTGTATGTCTAGAAGTAAAAATGAACTACATATTTATGATTATAATTCGATGTGGGTTTGAAAATACGTTAAAATTCATTTTTACGTTTTGCTTTCATACGACACATAAAGCGTCCAATAAATTGGGTACATCTCAATATCGGGAAAATATTCTGTAGGAAAAAAAGAATAAATCGTAGAAGTAGCACATTACCCCACGTTAAAGTTCAACCTTCGCTCGTGTAAAGTTTTGTCGGTCAGAGGCACGATGGCGCTCGGGCCACCAATTGGTTACAATTTTGACGACGGCCGCTCCGTTGACATACATACACCTTATGTAGACCGACGCACAAACATAGGTCTATGCTCGCTAGAAACCGCATTTATGCCCACGGCTCTATTAATATTTTCATTTAAATCATCCGCATCCAACAAAACATCTTAATGTTGACGGAATTTGTAATCGTTGTCTTGTTTGAACAACAAGCGGCACATTTATTCACTTACTATCTTGAGCCCGCGACTCTGTCCGCGTAGAATTAAAAAAAACAAAAGCTAGTAACCTATTATTTAATTCTTCCAGACTATCTTTGATGTCTATGCCGAATTTCATCAAGATCCGTTCAGCCGTTTAGGAACTCTAACAAACATACATCCATCTAAACTTTCGCATTTATAATATTAGTAAGATAAGATAAAAAACTGCAGTTATATTATTTACTTTTAACAAAATCACAAGGAAAAAGCTATACGTTAATTAAAATGAACACGAAAATGTGTTAAACATGAAGATGTTTATCAACATTTTATCGAGCGTATATATATTAAAGAAATATAAAACACAGAAAGCATTTTATATGTAGGTATAGTAGCGGTGCTGAATGATACGAGCGATAGCAGTCGATCACCCCTTTAATCTTTTAGATGGGGTCCGACCCCTACGTCATCAAAATAAACTTAATTGTCCATATTAGTCATCCAACTACGGATACGTAATGGATGCGTCATATATTTACGCTTTCAGTGTTACTAACCATATTCAATTTTAGAATTTATGTATATCTTAATTTAAAGTTTAAGGGCCTGTCTCACCAAATTGTATTATCTTGTAACAATCAAACGTTAAAAATATGTGATGGAAATATCGGATTTTGTTCCCTTATCTGACAGTGACGTCATTTTTAAGCTATCTGGGCTTCTATCAGCCAGTGGTGGGACGGCCAAATCGAATCTAAATATTACAACAAATTAATCGATTGTCATTAAAAGGATACAATTTAGGGATTCATTAAGGATACCTACAGAAATTAATCTCCGCTTTTACGTGAACGTTATTGTGTAGCGATTATAGTAAAGTAATTTTTAAGGTTGAACTAAAACATGAACAGAGAATATATTTTTTTTAACGTAAGGTACATATGTATGTTCGTTTATCGAATAGTTACTTTTTCCTTCTACACATAAAATCTTATTTTTTCCTCGTTTGTTGTGAGTACATATAATTAATATATCCTTGAATCAATCCCGATTTGATTACAACGTTATTATTTTTTATGTTAGCTATATCTCTTTAAAATGGAGGTATTTAAGTACATAAGCATCGTAATAGTAATGTTATAAATTGATTAAAAAGAAATACAGAAAAACAAGAATGTAATGGTTTCTGTCGAAACACCGACACGGAGCCATTCTCCTTCTCTTTGTCCTAAATAAAAACGAGACAATAATACGTCGTAGAACAAGTATTTCGGTTGAATTTCAGAGTAATGACTGCATACTAATGTGTACGTTTTATTTGTTAAAAACCATATATAATAGTATCTTTGTTAATACGAAAGGTATGAAAGGAAAAATTCTTATTAAAAGAGCGTTATCTCAGGCGGTTCTTGGCCTCAATAGGATGCCTTTGAGTGTAAGAGCAGAGTGGGTTCATTGAGGCTGGGTTCAGGATATGGAACGGACGTTGCAGCGCCCCGAGGGTACAAACTACTGTCTTATTGAAGATGGAGAAAACTCAAGTTTCCATCAAAGATGAGTAAAAGAATCAAACTTCAAAAATTGGTTAGTCCTAATCAGGAAATTTTAATACAATTGTACGTACAGATTAATACTATATGATGTAGCTTATAATTTTTACCTTCAGATTCTTTTATACGAGTAATATTATTCCAATGATAACTGCGGTTTCTGGTATTAACAATCTAGGTCACTTCCGCGCATTATTGTAAATGATCCTTTGTAACGACGCATACGAATTTTACAATACTTATCCGCTTTTAAAATTAAACACAAGAGGGTCACCTCTAGCCATAATTTTGCATTGCGTTTACATTAAAACCCTTGTTAATAAAACAAAACACTTTAATAATATTATAACAAGTTACAATGTAGTCAAGCTTAATGATTATGGATTAAACAGTTTGTATGATAATGACATATTTATCGTCATAATCAATTAATGTCGTAATAAATGTTTATAATTAAATTGTAACGTACTCTTATATTTATCACTAGCTGTTGCCCGCGACTTCGTCTACGCAATATTAAGATAAAAAAGTAGCCCGTCTATGTCAGCTACCCTTCAGGGAAAGTCTGGTCGAAGCGACCCAGCCGTTTCAGAGATTACCCGGAACAAACGCGGCTTGCGGACAGACAGATAGACAGACAGACAGACAAAAAATTTTTGTATGCGATTTTCGTTATCAGCAACGCACATTCATCATCTTCTCGAAATCTGGAATTTTTCTTTTGATATTACAAACAGACACTCAATTTTATTATGTGTACATATAGAATTTCATTTGGCGTGGTTCGTGCTATATGTATAATAGCTGTACCACGCGACTTCGTCAGTGCAGCATTAAAAGAAAAAAAAAGACACGAAGTACATAATTAACTAAATATCCCTCGGGAACCTGACATTTTTCGGGGATGAACCTTATCCCACTGTGGTCCAGACTTTGTTAAATATCTGTGCCAAATTTCAATAACATAAGTTGAACCGTTGCAGAATTATCGAGTAAACATTAAAAACAAAATTAATGTATCCCACGGGAACCGTAATTATTTCCAGGTTAAAAAGTAGCCTATGTGTTCTTCCAGACTACATAAGTGCCGAATTTCATGGAGATCCGTTAAGCCGTTAGGCTACAAACTCTAACAAACATCCATCCATAGATCTAAACTTTTTAAAAAAGTTTACAATTTATAGTATTTAAGTATGAATTATGATTGCCCACGACCCACGACTTCGTCCGCGTGGAGTTTAAAATTCAAAACTTACATTCGCCCTTTTTTCATCCTATTACCTAAAGTATTATCTTAGTAGTAAGCTACATAATGAACTACTACGGTGAAGTAAAACATCGTGATGCAAACTGCACATATCGGAGAAGAAATTCAAAGATTCATATGTGTGAAGTCAACCAACCCGCAGTGGGCCAGTGTGGTTGACTATGTCCTAGTCACCCTAAATTAGGTTAGGCTCCGAGCCCCTCAGTGGGGACGTATACTGAGCTGGTGATGATGATGATGAATCTACGTAATAACAGAAATCTATTGATGAAAGATTCCAAATTTCTAAGACCGGTAGTTTGTAAGCTGATTTTTCGGTTACCCTTATTGTTTGTGTTCGCGATATCTTCTAAACTATTTGTCCAATTTAAATACTGTAAAGGACAATTTTGTTCTACATTAAATTCTCCTGGCAACGAAGGCATTTATTTGGATAAGGATTAATACTGAAACCAATAAAACAACGACGCAAATAGCGTTGGATTTTTAATTCATTTTGTAAACAAAAAAATGGCTATTGTAAGAAAACCGTTAAAGATAGATATATGCTATCGCGGACTTTTCTGTAGAACTTTTTGAGATCTACAATTCTTTCATACATCATTTTTATATACCTCTAACGGTTTTAGGCAGCGTAAGCCGAGAAAAGTAAAAGTTTAGTGAATTTTTAACGCCGGCGTCCAGAAACACGCTGTTTATTAATAGTTCCTAAACATTAGTAATAATAAAATATAGCCTATGTTACTCACAGATAAATTATCTTTCTGATGGTGAAAGAATTTTTAAAATCGGCGCAGTAGTTTTTGAGTTATTTCAATACATACAAAAATACAAAAATACAAAAATACAAAGTTTTCCTCTTTATAATATTAGTATAGATATAGATATAGAAGTATAGATATAGATAACGAAATGTCCTAAAGCAATTCTTGGGTTGAAATTAATTATTAGCGGTCGCCCGCGAGCTTGCCATTACAAGACTAAAAAACAAGATGCCAATAATATTCCCGCATGTATCAAGCTCAGCTATCTTTTCCGATAAACTCGTGTTAAAATAGAGCCGTTTCGGTAATTACCACGGAACAAACGCAATCTTGTGCACACAAGACATAAAAAAATTAAATATAAGATTTTCGTTTTAAAAAAGATATACTGCTGTTTAATTTGTTTTATGTCTAAAAAACATTTGTATTCAATAAGACGAACACGTCTTTATTTACTGCATAAGACTTTTATATCGTCTTTTCTCAGTAAACTCGACAGTTGCAGTAACAAGTTTGCAGTGAACGTATCAATATTCAAACAATTGTTCAATTTATACGTAATCGTTCCGCACGGCTGACGTCGGATCAGAGAACGTTTGCTGCATTTTATTCCACAGTACACCACTACTGGAATTTCGGTTGAAATGACGTGCCACTTTATGTGAATGCTTTACTTGTGTGTATTGTTTTTAGACAGAATTTAAATGTTTTACACAAGTGATTACATTTTTAAATTGTTAAATTACTAATTTCAATAATTGTTTAACAAATATTTTAAGATCTATTCACATTTAGAATTTTGAAGACAAGTTCTGAATTACATTTATAATTTCAAATATCTCACAAGAAGCGTAAATCTGTACGTTGTGTGTGAAAAAAAAAAATCTTTTATCTCCATAATTGTAATAGAGAACTCGTAAAAGGAGCATTTAATTCGCTAAAATGATATTATACCTGTACAAAATATGAATTTAACGAACTTTACAGAAATATATAAATTGTAAAACACCATGCGAATAAAACTGAGAACGACGTAAAAAAGTATTACAGATTCAGAACTCGCATCGAAGTGCCAAATCCCTGACGGGACGCGAATTTTAAACATCGTCGAGTTATTGATAGTTGGACGTCTGTCGTATTTTATTTGACAGTTGGTTAAATCTACTCAAAGCAAGGTTATATAAAAATTACCATCAAAATGTGAAGCGTTATGAATCGTTTATTTTCTTTGAATCCACAGGTAAAGATGACTGAAATGTTATAAGTCGTTTGTGAAACATAAATTTTACGCGATTATTTGTTAAGATATAAACAAGTGAAGTTATTTCCACGACCCAGAGAGGCAGGAAGACGAGCAATATTCATTTGGCACGACTCGGAGACTCGATACTTCAACGATTATAATGAACCATTCTCGCGTTTAAGTAACAAGGGTCTTAATGTGGACAAAATTAAGGTTACCAACAATCTTATCGTTTGTAACGTCATTTAATTTTATTTAAATCAACATTAACTTCTTATTGACATTAAAATAATTTAACGGTAAAACAAAACTGCATATATTTGCGAAGGCATTGATAGAAATGCGTGTAACGACTCATGCGATACGACCAGCACAATTATATCTCAAATTTAGGTCTTACATGAGCTGTCGATATTAACCTAGATGAATTGAAAATGTTTACAAAACAAATCAATATTACGTAGTTTAGTATCATTGAGTAATCGATAAGTAAATGTATGAATTATAAATAAATGTAAGGAAAAATATCAAAAGCAAATACATTTGTTAGGCGGAAACTCTATCGTATGGGACGCGGCAACAATAGGCTACTTTCGTATTCATCCAATCATGTTAAAGCTTGCGAATGAATGGATGTTCATTTTACAATATTTCATTCGGATCCGGGCAAGTCAGGAATAAGGACACTATACAAATATAAATATCTTATAAACACAAAAGAAAATACTCCTATATTGAAGATATGTGCGAAAGTTCTTTTAATAATTCCTATTTTTAAGAAAGATTCGAACATAATTATTAAATGCGAATAATTTTACCTAGACAACAATGTGACTATACCTGTTTTAGGGTTGGATAGAAAGGGACAGAAAGGGGCAACACAGGTCTGCGAATTAAAGTCTCACGTAACCCTGTTAAGTCTTGGTAAAAAAGGGGTCGCTGGTAGAGCTAAAACCGACACAGCAACAAGGATTATTTTCTTAATTATATGTTTATTTATAACTACAGCTTTCTTTTGTTTCACACAGAGAGATAACTTCTGTCAAATAAGTAAATAAAAAATGTTGAATCTTTACCCTAAAACATTCCAATCCATTGGAGTTAAAACATTTGAAAGATACATTCTGGATTTGTTGAGACAGTGTCAGGCGACAGTTGCCGCGTTTATTTTGACGTAACGTCACATTTCATACATTTGCTGAACATATCAACTGTCTAGGCGGCCAGCACTAAAATAGAACACGCGACAGATATAAAGACGTTCGATTTAAAACGATTAGTCACTTTCATTATTGAAACGGAATCAAATTAATTAAACATAACAAGATAATACTATTTGGTTTGGAGATTTTTGATGTTTTGAAATATTAGAGATATCAAAATATGTTGTTTAAACTTAACTATATTCTGAAATAATTTCATAGGCGAATTTCTTTTAATTGGGTGTGGAAAACAATTATCACCACTTCCTCGTCGTAGCATCTCAACAAACAATTTAAACTTTTGTAAGTTTATGTTGGTTTATTAAATATTTTGTTCATAAGTATGTAATGATATAATTGTTGACGGGTGGCGGTGGGTCGCTACAATAAAACTGGAAGCGGAGTATTCTTGAAGCGTTTACCGCCCAGTGGGACGGTTAACACGTTGTAAACGCGGCGCCCCTTTGATTTATAAGTTTGTTATTAACGACCTGTTACAGCTTGTGATACAATGTCATTTGCACGTTATACGTCTAACTTAATGCAGCGACAAATAAGTTATTAAGTTTAAAAACAATCTGTTCTTTATAAAATAGTATTTGATAAGTATAAACGCAGCTATTCTTAAATATCCATAAGTCTTCGATTTTCGATTAGAATTTTGCAAATATAAAATGCTGACTACGTTTTTTTATAAAATTTTTGTCCACAAAAATAAGTTGAAACCATACTATTTAAATAGTGGAAACTTAGTATATGCCAATAGATTTATTTGTGTATTTTAAGATATTAATTAAAAATTAAAAGCGCTGTTAAATTTTTGTAGGATATTTTTCAAGGTGCGTATGTCGATGCAGAACTAATGCGGTCTCTAACAGCTCACTTTTAATTAACGTCAATTAATTTGTGGGAAATAATGGTTGGGTCCTAAAGCTGTAAAGCGTTTAAGTTTTATAGTTATGTATAAAATTGTTTTTATAACAATGTTTTAATATTTTTTTAAAGTTTTTTATTAGATTTTGTTAAATATGTTAAAAACTTTAAATGTAACTTGTCTTGTACAATAAAAATAGGTTATCTGTACTGAGGATTTGAAGGTATCTTTGACGATATGTCAACTTTAAAATTAGAATTAACCATTTTAACTTTGAGATTGCGAATGGAAAAAAATATTGTAAACAATTAGAAGTATCGTTTAATAATAAATCAGTAGTAATAATATAGTATTAATAGTATCTGTAAACGATAAGTTTATCACATAATCTTGCAAAATGTCAATACGTAAACCGCTAGGTCACTAGCGTGAGAATATTAAAATTGTATATTATCGTGGTTTCTTATAAATATGTAGATATTATTGATAATTTATTTACAATAAAATTAATAAAGTAATAACTGGTTATATGTATTACCATAAATGTCGATAGCTTAATAAACGATATGCAATGTTATAAGCAGCTTTTAATATCAAATATTTAACGGAAATACCTACATTATTGGCATTGCAGGAGTGATAATGGTAATTATCGGTCTCGTGCAATTGTCTTAATAATATTATAAGATTGATAAGATGGATGGATGTTTCTTACTAGATATCTCCAGACCGGGGAAATGGATTTGGATGAAACTTAACATATAGAACATAGTGATGAAGAACACATGGGCTATATAATTTTACATAAAACGGTTTTTTTTTAATTCCGATTACGTCTGCACGAAGTTCAGATTTATAGGAATGATAGAATACAACTCTACTAGTGTTCTCTAGTTTTATAAGCATTATTCAACTTTGTGAAGCAACAAGTGGTTTCACCACTGCACGTATAGGGTCCATTCAATGAAATACGACTTCAATAAAACTAGCGTACAAAAGTTTGCTGCAATGGATTTTACTGCATCTTTCTTCTAAAAATAAATGTTAGATCCTCCATGTTGCAAAAAAATCATAATAAAAAAATTACGTTAAAATCCGGAAATAAAAAACATCGCAAAGCAAAAACATTTACATTATAATTTTAATTGCTGTTTTTCAAGGTATTAACAAAAAAATAACATTATCACATAATTTAAATAACTAGCTAGTTTCTAAATATTAGAATTATGTAAACAACTTACGCGCGTAAATTTGCTTCCTTGACATGTCCGTTTCGTTAACACATGCGGAAACTCGCGGAGTTTGTCAGTACAATATGAAGACACGGAATGTGAGAGCAGAGTGACTATGATCGGGCAATTACTGCGCATATCGTTATATCGCCGCGAATGATAAATACGAGGTCGGTACTGATTTTTGGCGAGGTCTTACTTCGGCCTTCGTAAAAATTAGCGCGTTTTGCATAATGCGTGTGCCGTATTTGCATTATCTGTGCGCTATTGATAATAAAGTGACACAGAGATAAGATCTGAGACCACTGTAGGAAGCGTTGGGAGTTTCACACGAGGGCAGAACAGTAGAATCCACAGTACAGCTATTGTTTAAATACACATCTACTGGCGCAATATAGCCGTTCTATTTCGGCATGTGCGTATGAAGATTAATAAGCAATAGTCTGTTGCTCTGCCTTAAATGCCCTCGTGTGAAACAAGCATTATATAAGAGGGGCAACCTTGCAGTCGCTTCCCAGGTTCGCACGATAATAATATGCGAATGGCCTAAAGTCGTGTTGGTAGTCTTTTTTCACCTTGATTTTAAAGTTTAATACAAATCGACTAAATTACTTGTAAACACTAGATGTGTTCTTATTGTTTTTTTACATACAGTTACGGTTCAGATGATATGAAACTGTTTGCTCATTTTTTCCTTAAAGTAAATTCGTTTTGTCAAAAATATTTACCTACATAAAATTCATTTTAATACAGAAAGGGATAATATTTTAACATAGTACATATCTACTTTTAAACATATGTTATACTACTGATATTAATAAAATCACGGTTAAATTATTATCTTAAAAGATAAACATCAGATGCGAGCAACTAAAAGCTCTTGCACGCGATTTTCGTGTATTCGTTATGCAACGTTCGGGGCTTTTGAGCTTTTATTGCGGCAGGTTTAACGAGGCGGGTTACACTTCCGCGGCTTCCGTGCCTTCCGCGATGTCCCTAGATTGCTGATAACATTGTCGGCCTTTTGACATCACATTATATTGCTGTGGGAATTTCACTAATCCAATAACTGTAACATGTTTAGAGGCACGATAACAAATACTTAATAGAGTTTACCTTTTCAAGCATAATACGCGCAAGTCGTAGAGTTGCGGAAACTAGCGCTATTATGATAAAGTTTTAAAAAATTGAACATTTTTAAAAAATCACTGTAAAATTACTTTTAACTGACTATTCTAGAAGAAGCTTTTACTTTAAAATTAGACGAGATCGTAAGTTTATATTTAAAAATGTACACAATTTGTTTTTTTTTACACATCTCAATAACATTTATCGAGTTTACGTTTAAAAATATAATACAATTTTATTTACAAAACTTTATTACTCATCCGTAATATATCAAGTCTGCGATGCAATAAATCCATCTATAAAAAGACGTCCAGCTCATATCGTTTCAACTCCCCAGATTTAATTTGGTATAATTACGTTCAACACATTAGACGGGAGACGATCCGTCCACTCCGCGTTCGTTAGAGTTATTTATGGGCCATGCGGGCGGCGACAATATCGCTTATTAATTATTAGCTTTGTCCCACTTACACGCTTGTAACGCCGTATGAGACTATCCCACTTTCCCGTGGGAACCTTTGTGAATAATGCGTACACTAGTTGATTTATATTTAGTCTAGACTAACTGATAGGTAAATACAAACCGGTTAATCTCTTCTGATGGAATGGATTGAGATATATTTTTAAAACGAAATAGGATCTTCTCACGGTTACACAGAAATATTTTACTCACATACATGTTAAACATAATGTTTAAATATAAAAAAGAATCATCACACCTTAGTTTTGTTGTTTTATTATAATTAAAAACTCAAATGCATATAAAATTATCATCAATACCAACTTAGTTATCAAAAAGTCGCTTATTACCGTAAACGGTGTGGTTAATAAAAATAATCGATATTATTTCAATTAATAAATTTAGCATATAACATTGCCAACTTTATGTGTTTATAACTGTTATTGGTAAACGTTTGAGGCAACTGTATGCGGTGTAACGGTAAACTGTTTCTGCGATGTAGGGACTTTGCGATCAAGTTGAGATGACGGCTGATGAAATTTAATAGCTGTCGAGATTCAGTGTGGAGCAATTAGCAAACTGGATTATTGGCTACATCGACGGGGGATGTTTACTTTCCCAGCTCTTTTGGATGCGATGTGTCGGAAAATTGATGGGTTTTAATTGGTTTTAGTTTACGTAGTAACTTTTATACTAAAACTTTTTTAATAATTTATTTATTTATTCATAAAGTACACTAACAGATAAAATAAATAAAACACTATTTATTGACCCAAAAAATTACAAGAAAGAAAAACAAAATTTACAGAACATATTAATGAGACAAAAACAACAAAAAAAAAAAAGAAAAAAAATTCTTGGCCAAAAGGAGAAGGCTCAGCTGATGCGGTCTCCAGCTTATTACTGAAGGCCGCGCTGGTTTTCAGCCTCCCCTTAACTACTAGTACATGGTTCAGTTTATGATGCAGGGGCAGTTGATATATAAGGCATCATTGCACTCATGTGTGTGTGTGTTTGTGTGTGTGTGTGCGTTTGTGTGTGTGATGAAGAAAATAAATATATAGGGATACATATCATATACATACATACATAATGTGTAGTATCGAAAAATACAAATGGAGTTTCTGAAATCGGTCCAGTAGTTTCTGAGCTACTCCACTACATACAAAAATACAAATCTTATCTCTTTATAATATTAGTATAGAAATAGATAGTTAATATTAAGTCCTACGTCAGTGCACCATAAATTAATTCGGTAATACTAAATTCGTTTAAACTAATTTAAACCGTCCAACTTAGTAACTTAATTACCGCACTTAATCGATTATCATACGCATAAATCTATGTACCAGAATAATTAATAATAAATCTACACTTAGTGTAGCCGTTACTAACTATTTAACAACTCTGGGTATTAGTTACATTGCAATCCATCAATACAGAACTCTAATAAAACTAATAGTAGTTTTATCTATGAAAATGAATACGTACATAGTAAAGCAAGGGTTATTTCGCTATAAATTACTCGTTACATACGGAAGTACATTTTCGTGTCAAATAAAAGGCTGTTTACAAGCCGCAGTCGACTACATTGTAGCGTTACAACCGCATAGGAAGTAACTGTAGGTAGTTTTATTATGCGATATTATCGAATACAGCTATTTGAATTAATAGCATTTTTATCTCTTCAAAAGGAACGAGTAGTGTTTATGATGATTATTTTTCGATTTTATATCTAAAATCTTTGAAAATTCTGGTTTCTTCTCAAGTTCTCTATTTTGTTTAGAAAATGAAATAACGGTCAACACGGTATCAGTTACCGTTTTATATCACATAAAAAAGACACATTTCATATCGCAATCAAAAGATACGATAATTTAATTAAACAATTAATCAAATTAACTTGATAAAACAAACCATAAAGAAGTAGAAAAAAGATAGGGGACAAACTACATCCCGTGTATACGGGGGTTTTGTGATATTAACAAGTCATGGGTAGGTCTGGATGCGGGCGGGATCGACCCGGTGACCCACTGCCGACTTGATTACTGCGCCCGATTCAATTGGCCGCGCTCCGAACACGGTTAATACTATTATGTCCATAAACTAACATTACAGCTGTGCCTACACTATAATATACATTCTGTTGTGACTACAGAAAGTTGCCACTCGAAATATTGTGACAGATTTTCAATAATACTTAAAAAAGCAAATTGTTAATATTCAATTTACGCGTTTTATATTTTTATTTAAGTTTGTTTAAGAAGTTAAAATATTCTTAAAGTAAATTAATTTGTAATGATAGAACGAACCACTAAAGCTATAGTTTTATTTTAAAACTTTTAGTAATAAATGTTAAAAGAGTAGCGTACAATAAAGTTCTATATTATTAAGATAAATTAGTTTCAAGTTTCAGCATGAAATAGCAATTACGATTACTTGTTAGAAGCTGTATGTTTTCTGAGTTATAATCTTGATATTAAATATTTGTTTAAACTGCATTAATTTAGCAATTATCGTAACAATTTGTTACTACGATACTATCTAACAAGTTTATTTTACGTTTAAATTCAACAGACAATAGATTTTTTAATTTAAAAAATGTAATTTCAAAGCCAACTTTACAGTGAACGTTTTACCACAGATAATATTACTGTTAGTAGTTTTCTAACAACAAAACCACAGATTAGATTACTCCTAACTCACCGTAAGGTGACACGTGTGGTGTGACTTCACACAAGCTGCACGTCTCGCTTAGCTTACCTGAAACAAAAATATACATTAAAAAAAAGTTATGTACGCGACCTGTCACTTTTATTACAAGTGTTTAGACATTAGAACTGCGTTTTCATGTAAATGTCAAACGGCCTTTTATGTTCTTTTTCTTATGGATTAAAAACAATAATTTTCAATTGTTTTCTTAAGGTTGTTTTCATAAATTAACTATATGGCATTAATACACACCAGATTGTCTTAAGTCTCGTTAACACGATGTAAAATTTAAAAAAAAAAAACGTCTTAGAACATGGACTTAAATAAGTTGGATCGTTTAATGTCGGTAATGTTAACAATTGATAGCTTCCTTTGGTAATATTAAGGAAACATATGAATGCCAACGATTCTTTCAATAGCACATGAATACTAAAAGAAAATTAAAATGCGAGTCACGCGCTAAACACATGCTCATAGAAAATGAATAAACATTCCAAATCGTATTCAAACTATATCGAATACATTACTAAAATAATAGAATTTAACTGCGTTTTATAATCAACAATGAGGAATATTTTATTATATTAACCATTTTGAAATAAATGTTGGATTTAATCAAGGAATAGGCAATACATGAGGCATATTTCAATTCAAATATCACGCAACTTCAACTAAAGGATTGCATTAAAGAATTAAAAAAAAAAATTAGAGACATTGATCTTACTAACAACTATAATTAAAAAAAATCTATTGTCTTTGAAAGTATACAGAAATACAGTGCAATTTAAAATAGACAGATGCTTTCTAATAGTATTTCGCTAATATTTTAAAGATGTACATTGTTAGTTAAGTCAATTTGTACTTGTAAATATACTTAAATCGTCAGTGTTTACGATTTGCAACGACGCGACAAATATGTCGGGTCAGACATCAACTTTCTTAGCGCCCTCTAGCGACGTTCAAAGGTCTATTGTGAGACCGTTAAAGGGGGACATGCTTTGCCCCACAATACCTTTATTGTTACTATGATAACAACTTGCGCTAAAGTGGGTTAATAGAACAATGTCAACGATAAACGGATTTACGAAAATTCAGACAGTTATTACCTAATTTTAATCCACAATAAATCTCATTTATACTTCTTCCGACACAATTAGCAATTATTATTTATCTGTGTCATCAAAAATGTTACAGATAAAACAATATTCATTAAGTTTTTTAATTAGCTTTTATAATCTAATCTTTGACCGACTGATTTGTGAATATTTTTATCTTTTGTATTATTATGGGCTTCCGTTCTTTGAATATTTAAGTAAATAATCATCTGTTTAAAGTTAAATTTTTGAGCATAATCCAATTCAAAATATTTCATCTATTATTTAATGGGCTTGCGCAACTGTAACCGTATCTTTTGTAAAGTCTGGAATGTTGTCTGTCTGTAAATTATTTAACAGTATCTTTGTCTAAAAACTTTCCGATCCACTGGTAATCTTCTCCACGATAGTCTTTTAATTAATTTCGTTCTTAAATAGTATGCATTGGTCAATCTGCTGCTTTATACTCTTTGTTCCTCGCGTGGGGTTTCACGAACTAGTTTAACGTTTTTTGTTACATTTAATTATTGTTTACGAGTATTCGAACATAGTAATTACAGCAGTGTTGGGCTTACTTATCTAAATCTCCCACAAGTGAAGTAAACAATTCAGAAACGAGAGTCACAAAGCACCCCATCTCGCGTTCCCTGTTTAGTTTCGAGGGGGAAGAAAGGGCCGCACACCACTGATTATTGTTTTACTTCTTTTATAGCGCTTCGGTTGGCCGGAGGCATCCTTAGCGAAGGGTTATTTCAGTTGCGGCCCAACTAATTATCGCTTCGCTAGGGCGCAGTCGCTCCCCGTGTATTTGTGACGTGTTAACACTTATATGACGGTTACTTTAGTGCCCCACATAATTCTTAATGGCATCTTGAGTTTTGTGCACTATTTATGACTTGTTTTTTGGTTAAGGATTTAATGTAATTTTATAAATTTTTCCATGGATTTCGATAATCGGCTTGTAAATAATATAATAATTACACAGTATTAAAATATATTCATTAACAAAACTTAGTAAAATTGCAAACTTACTGGGTTTACTATCTTCATATCATGAGACATCTGGAGTTTCGCGATTATAATTAACAAAACTATCACTTCAATAAATTTCCGGTTAACTTAAAAAAACCGTATATTAATATGCATCGTTTCAACAAGTCTGATATGAATAAAAGGTCGATAAAAACTGTTCGAAAGTAATTATCTGTCTTGATAAGCTAATTCCATATAAGAGGATTATGTAGATTAATTGGAAACACGTTATCATCAGAGAGCATGTGCGACGCGCGTTCAACTACTGCCTATTCCTTGTTGAACACAAGATAGTATGAACATCACAAACTAAATAATATGGTAAATTGTTACTTTGTATACCTATATGTCTTCCTAAAAATATGTTTTTTTTTCGGAATAACTAACAGCTACATCATATATATTAACATTCATAACATATACAGCAAACACTGTGTGATTACCTAGCCATCATCGTTAATACGAAGTCGCGGGCAACAGCTAGTTTAAGTAATAGAAACAAAAGAATTGAGTTAACAATATAAAAGCATTACAATGAAGTTAAGACAAAAATCCATCCAAATCCATCCTTCCAAAATTATACATGCAAGTTTGGATGGATGGATGTTTGTTATTATGTATCTCCAAAATCTGGATCTGGTTGAAATTTACAACAGTTTACAATCAGGAATATCTATTTATCCTGGAAATTTTCTTCCCTCGCGAACGAAGTCACAGTCAACAGCTAGTTAAATATACAAGAGGCATAAATAATATTCTAAACCTATGGTTGTTCCTAAAAAGCATTCAGTAATAAACTAAAATAAACCAGGTCACAATCCACTAGATGTATTATAAATTCCCGGTTTTTATGCGAACTTTGCTTCAACTCGACTTGTACGTGCAAAGAAATTCAATTACTCAAGTTCAAGCCATATAAAATATTGCTATTGTAAAGCTGTAAAATTTGGAGATAATATTTTATAATATTTATTATACATTTACATATTGAAATGTGGAAATAACGTCCGTTATCGAAATCAAAAGCAACAATAAATTGAATCGGAGATAAAGTGATACGGAGCAATTTGCAGATAAAAACACAATATTTTATTCTAACCTATGTATATTATTGGAAGACGTATTATAAATACGGCTACATAGTCGTGAGTTAACACTGCAGAAATAAACAGAAAAACATGTTGTAAAAGTAGTTAAAACACTAGAGCATAGTAAAAGAATCTTTGAATAGAGCAATCTCGTACTTACTCGTAGATGATACAAAATCCGTTCGGATACGCGCCAAAATGTTGTGGCATTTAAGTCCTAATTAGGTGCATCTATGTTGCATTCCACAGTAGCGTTTCGACCTTCATTCGTTTTAGCTTCGTTGCAACTGATTGGGAATAATTATTCCAGTTGTGGTACACGATTTATATTCCTTTTAATTTTTCTGAACTATTATATGCTGATATTAAATTTTAAGGAAAATGATGAATTAATTTGCATATCTATGTTTCGAATTCACTGCGAAAAACATTACTATCGTTTCTAAGTAATTAAAACTATTGGATAACAATTTTAAGTTATGAAATCACTTGTTTGTAGCTTGCCGGCTATTTGTAACTAGTGTAACTTTATCATAAGAAACATACACTAAGTAACAACCTATGTGAGCACTTAACGATTCTGAGTGCAGTATGTTTCCTAATAAGCTTACGTAAAAGTTCGCTGATGAGCTTACAGTTCCGCTGTAGTAAGCGCCCTTTGTTGATTAATAAAAGTCCCACTTCCTTTTCCTGTTAGCGAAGCGTTTGAGGGGGAGTCCGATGACGTCACCGGGCGGCTCGCATCAATATAACGTCCTCAACAAAAGCCCACACGAGCCACACAAGCTGTGCTTTGTACTAGCTTAATAACGAAGCTTTACGTAAAGCAAAATGCTACTTGGTCTATAACATGTCTTTAGTATACAAATTTTCGTGACGTTTATTGTAATAACGATTTAACTAGCGCTTGACAATCTCAATTATTATAAAGTGGTGATTTGATCACTATCAGTAAGTTACTGTGATAGTTAATAATCCCATATGACAAAACTGAACATCATACGTATCATGGTAGACCTTTTGTTCACACTTAGTAGTAAAATAAACGTACTAATATCATAAATGCGAAAGTTTAGATGGAGGGATGGATGGGTGGATAGATGTTTGTTAGAGATAGTAGCCTAAACGGCTGAAAGGATTTCGATGAAATTTGGTATAGCTGTAGAGGATAGTCTGCAAGATAACATAGGCTACTCGCATTTGTTTTTTTAAATCGCAGGCGAAAGCTAGTAGTTATTTAAATAACTGTCTATTTTATATTGTGATGCTAAAATACCATTTTATTATGTACCTGTTATTATGTTATAGTAATAACGTATTATTATGTATGAAAAAAAAGTCATAAACATGCATACAAAATTGACCTGAGCGTGCATTGCGACGCCATTTCAGTTACGTAACTTATTTGTTGTTGAACTTGAGACCATCTATTGTGTGATTTTTTTTACAATTTTGTTATGACTATGTTTATTTCGTTATATTTTGGTCTACCACGTGTTTGTTACTTCAAAGAGGAGGCAAACGACCAATCAGTAATAGACCGAAGTACGAAAGAAACCGGGTATCAGATGCCAAGCCCAACATCTACCACTGATTCGCGTTTTTTTAACTCTATAAATATGTGATATGAAGCAATTTAATTTAATAATCTATGTAAACAATAATGTGTTGTTATTGCAAAATGGGAATGTATATCTTATCATTATCGTTAAATAATTAAAATTCGACAATACATTATACGAAGATTTACTTATACGATAAAAACATTAATATAGATTTGATATTTTTTTCCTTAAACAAAATACACAGTACAATTTTGACAAAACATAAGAGATGAAATGTCAAAATCAGTTATAAAAACATGGAATAGATTGTCAATATCCAGTTGCAACCAACATCGTATCTACAGTAAATAATCAAAAGTGGTTGATATTCATTTAAGTAATTTATAAGTTCCTTTGAAGTATTAGCTACGATTTTTTCACACTGTCATCTTAAGCAAACTAAAAACACAAACATAAGGCCGAAGCCCGGATTCGCTGACGGATCTGCCCGAGGTCGGTCTGTCGTGATATCGTTCACTCGCTAGATGTAGGCAAATTATCGCACAGTAAATACCATTCGAATTCCCCTCGGACCACATTCCGGTTAAGTACGCCAATGCGATACTATTAATTTTGACACGAATTAATTAACTGATATCGGTTTGTTGAACTTCATCTATTTCAGTACTGTTAGTTCATTTTATTAATGGAACAATTTCTGTTATTAAATGATACATTTTGGTACCCGGAATTTCCTTACAGGATTTTATAATAAAAGGCTAATTATTAAATGCAGTCTTTAAAAAAAGAGAGGCTGTATATTAAGAGAAACGAATAAAAATTACTTAGCAACTAAACGAAATACGCTTCTACTAAAATATTTATATTTTCGTAGAATGCACATACGGTTTTAAACTCAGGTTTGCAGCAAATAGGTAATTAAATTCATCTCTTCGCCAAAAAAAACCGCGACTTCATATTAAACAGGCATTAGCCATGTTATCGCGAACAAAATACGATCGCGAAAAAAAACACCGATTTGCGTCAGAGCGGACTTCTCTTTGCATATCTATACACATGTTAATTTGCCTGCGTCATATCTAATTAATTATTCCAAACTATACCTTAACATCTGTATACGTAGCTTTCTTTGCAAAAAAATTGAACAAGATATATATAAAACATTGTTTGCAAATTACAAATAATTCGAGTCTTTCCCACTGGACCTATCAACCTTTTTTCCCATTGCATCGAATGATCCGTTGATCGGTGGACTGAACGCCCCAACGGGAAACAGTATTTTTATTATTAAGACATTTGGATTAAAGTCTCAAGATTAGATAACGATTCTCTCGAATAGATAATACTGATAATAGATAATACACAATACATTGTCTAAGAAAAGAAATATATGAATCGCAATACAAACTCAGCGTAAACTATAGTAACTTAGATCGCTATATTACTGAGTAAAAGTTGGAATTGTAATAATAATCTGGTAGTTTTGTCACTGACATAATATTCTATATGGACTGAAAATGTACTCACCGACTAAGCGACAGAACAATGCCGATAAAATGCGTCGGTGCGTGTTGTTTGCGTCACAACTTACGTAATTCAAATAAATGAAGTACAAAAACTGCTGATAGTCAAATAAAAATTATTTTAGGGCATTAATCGATGGAATATGAAGTAAAAAGTACTAAATCATCTATACTATTATAATACAGCGTAAACACACACTTCTTTGTTGCCTAAGATGTCAGCAATTATAGCATATTTTTGAATAATACTCTTTGTAATAAAAAGCGCTACACTTACGTCACGCTTTAGGCTATATATTTTCACGCCATTAAACATAAGGGGTTAATATTTTGGATAAAAACCCTAATGTGGGAAAGAGACCATAAGTTGCTGCCAACATCAAGAAAGTAAAATTGCCATAGTAAGGTAATTGGTATTTTGACATTTGCAATTGATTATTTGACAGATGTAAACAATAAAAAAAAAATCATAATTTTATGCGGATGAAGTCGCAGGGGAACAGCTAGTATATCATACAAATGTTACATCGATTAATAAACTAACACCTAACATTGAATAAGAAATTAGAGGTTTTTTAATGCACAACTGTCGCATCCAGAGTTGTTAATTGATGACAAGGAGAAACCCATAGCGTAAATTAATGGACGACCACTTAACGACTATCTTTACCTAAGTAAAGTAGCGTTTGACAACTCTTCCTCTAGTTTTGCATTAACACTTTTTTAAAGCTCAAGCATTCTATTTAACCTTTTATCAAATCGTTATAATAGAAAAGTTGTGCTGTAAGTAAATTAGTAAGGAGAAGTGTCCAAATCCTGTGGTATTAGTTGATCCAGGGCCGGTTAGTGTTAGTGTAGACTACGTGCGCGATACTCACCGGCGCCGTAGCGATCGTGAAGCGTATACAATGGATAGTCACCTAGTTTGAGCAGGTACGCGGACAACAGCAGCGCGTCGTGCCGCGGCTCTCCCTGTCCGCGCGGCGCCATCAGCGATCTGATAGAGAAGTCAGTACTCCCCTGTCCTCCACCGATCCACCCGCTCATGCTACACAACTTGCACTCCTCTTTCATAACGTATAAATATAAATAATCTCTCTATATTCCGTTTTTTTTGTACTCGGTTTGTACTCGGCACTGGTAAATCACATATAAAAATACACACGTTCCCACATCACAGAATTATATCACAGCAATTCGGCGACGTCTCTTCACATCACTTCACACTTCAACACTGCTATAGGATACGAAAAAGAATAAAATCTTTCGTATACCGTCTTAATTCGCTCAACAGTTTTAAACAAAGGAAAATGGAATAAAGTCTCTGTAGGAACAACCTAAAAATAGAAAAACATACATTAACTAAAAATAGTTTGGTGTAACCCTTTTAACGTATTTTGTCATTCAAATAAACGTTATATCGTCGCTTGTTTAGCATATTCCGCTCGATTTGACCTTTTGAATCATTGAAATGTCACAAAGTGTGCCGAAACGATATTTCAGTTTCGCAACGAGTTGCGTCATCCCCGCACCGACTGCAACACTCTGATTAAAACATTCCCATGAAACATATAAAATCCTGACATAATAGTTAAGTGAAATAATCCTGTCTACTTAAATACTACGAGGTAGGACTCTTTAAAAATCACATTCGAAAATCAAAAAGTTTTTTTAAAATGTAATGCTAATCAAGCGATAATTAACGATTATTTTTGTAAACAAAATCTTTATGTTTTGTATAGCGGTGTGGTGCCAAAGGGCTGCATTGCGGGTCGGAGTTGCAACTCGCAATGTCTATCGCGAACTCAGTTTTTATGATGCGCTTATTGCCTAATACCGTTAGCCAATCGAATACAAACATGTTTCACTAATGAATTAATAATCTATATTATTATATAATAAGTGTTTGTTTAACATATAACATGTCCTTTTAAAGAAATCCTTGACAAATCTATTAAATTCCAATTGTGTTTAATTCGACTCTCTAGCTATTAAAAAAAATATTTTTTTCCGACAATTTTTTAATTACCGCCATTTATGTGTTATGTATGATTACTAGATTTAAATGATTTGTAATAAAAATCTATTCAAAAGAAACAACACAGTTACTAAGAGTATTTTAGTTTCCTTGTAAATTAGTTTGTATTTTTTAATCCATTTCCAAATGTATGATTTTTAAATGTAGTTTGTCGCTTGACGTTTTAGTTGCGAGTGTAGAGGTAACGTCGCAATATGCAGCCGGCCTTGAATCGGCACATAAACAAACGTCACGTGTGCCACCGCGCCGGCGATCATGCAACGTTATTCCACCCGCCTCCATATCTAAACGATCGTAAATTTACAAAAACACTTTTTCACCGACGGAAATCATATTTACATTGGATTACGCGTTATTATATCGAGATCATGTTTAAATATTCAATCATGATTTTCGCTGGTATCTAAAAGTACAAAGTCCTTTACGTTACGAACTTATAGAGTCTAAACGGCTGAACCGATTTTGAAGTTTGAGATGTCATTCAATATTCTGCCGCGGAGAGTTATAGATGTACAATCGGGCTATTTAATTTTGTTATTACTTTGATGACTAAGGGTCTATCCCACCAAATTGTAAATTGTCTGATAACAATCGAACGTGTAAAATATGTGATGGAAAAATCGGATTTTATTCCCTTATCTGCCAATGAAGTCATTTTTAAGCTATCTGAGTATCAGCCAGTGGTGGGACAGGCCCTTAATATTATAGCTTATTCAACTTGCGGTGTATCATCAATGTTTTTACACATGTACTTAAACCAAGAAGGTTAGGGATCGTTAAATCTTCTTTATTGCCAGATACTTCTTTTTCTTTTCACGCCGAATAAAATTCGAATATAACTTACCTACTACGAAACCGTTGCACGATAGGCAAACAATAGCCGACAATAAAAAAAGTCTTCGAGAATCTTCGGTAACACTTCCCGAAATTAAAAAAAAGGGCATTAATAATAGGTGTAGCAGCACGTGCGATCAAAGTAAGGCAGCTGCTATGACAGCTGTTTGGACGGAAGGCCTTCCCCCGCCCCGCTCTACCGCGCCGCACCCCGCAATCCCCAGCGCCACTACCTGCCTCGCGACTTGACTCGACCGACGCTAATTCAAGTTTTTTAACCGTACATCAGTATTCAACAAGCGTAACATAAATATCGGCCCCTAATTAATCAGATCCTTACTTAATTATACGAATTAAGGGACGTTAGAATGCAATAAATTGTTACATTTGGACTCTCAGAGGGCCGAACGTCCCCCTCAGTCACAGACGATTATTTACATTACTGAAGATTACGTACCTTATAAAGACTCTTGAATCATTACAATATACCTTTTATGACACGATTTAATTATAATAGCACGAGTTTAGGTTTTACTGCAATGGTTAGCAGATATACATTTGAAAATACTGTTTTAATATTCTAACAAAAAAAGATTGTATAATATTTTACCATAATTGAAATTAAAAAAAAAATCCGTAGTACTAGATACCATGAACGGATTACCTTCTGCAAAGGTTAAAAGGCTATTTGAAATATGGAACAGTCTATGAATGTTGTCGTCACGGAATCAGAAATTATGAACAGATATAGTATTAAACGTAATAGCTATCAAACTAATACTAATAATATTTGGCAATGTTTTCTGGCTGTTTTCCCAAATACAAATAAAACAAACGTTCGATTTGATACAGAATCGAATGATTCGTGTAAATATCGAAAATACAGTATTCGTAAAAACACTTAAAAGCTATATCTATACTAATATTATAAAGAGGAAAGATTCGTATTTTTGTAAGTATTGAAATAACTCAAAAACTACTGGGCCGATTTTATAAATTCTTTCACCGTCAAAAAGCTACGTTATCACTGAGTAACATAAGCTATCTTTTAATTCTACGTGGACGAAGTCACGAGCAAGAGCTAGTGTTTTATGAAGTAAGTCAAAAAGTCTAAATGTTATCTTAGTTAAGTCCTTTGGCAAAGATTCCTGGCTAACACCCAGACAAATAAAAACCTATTAATGCAAGTCTATTGTTCCTTTCTATTATGGAAATCAATTTGTAAGATTTGATCCGCAAAAGGTTAAGTTTGTTAATACAGAATTTAGAAGATGGCTTAGTACGATGTTATTGGCATAGCATATTGGCGTAAACCCAATTTGTTAGTGCTACGAGACGGCCTAGACTAACATCGACTTGAGCTAGATAATGCTATTATGATGGATTATTTACTAACTGCCTAATATAAATCGCTATATACTAAAGCATCTAGGAACTCGAATATAAGCAGTTTATAATCTAGTTCAAACCGATTTGTAGTCGACAGTTTTATAAAAACTACGAGTTGTTATTAAAAAAATATTGTCGAAAATACTTTAGAATTGTGAAATCAATTCAACAAGAACTCTGTTATCAGGAATGTAAATTATCAGTATTGATTACCATATCGACTACGCGATAGCTTAACTCGATACTTTCCTTTTGCTCATTGCGTATTATTACTTTTATAATGTAATCTAGAGTTATTGTTAAAGAAATTATAAAAAAAAATAAAGATTATCTAGCTTTCTACTGATTTATAAAATAGTTCGATTTCATGGCTGATTTGACTAACGCTATAAATAGAATAAAGTCTTAGATAATTTCTCATTATGTGAATTAGGCTGAAATCCATATTCAGTTTGATTGAATACGTCCGGTCGTGCGATATCAATAGCTAAGACATTTCAACTGTCTTGAAAATATGTTAATTAATCTTGTCCTCAATAAAAATACAGAAACGCAAAAACTTCATAATATTTTTGTAAGAGATATAACGAAAGCTCACATAGTGCAGATTCACAAGAGACTCAAATAGTTTACATAAGCAGAGCTTGCGTAAGTGACATTTAAGCGAGACTCACGTAAGTTAGCTTTAAGTTCATATATTTAATACATGAATTAAATTGCGAATAAATCAATTGCGAATGGCAGACAAGAGAAAACTAAGTTTAGTAATATGTAAGGCTTAAATTAGAGATAAACAATTTGATTAGTGTGGACCTAGATTCAGAGCGTGAAGTAGAAAGGAGCTATGAAAAAAAACTCAAAGTTGCACGACTAACGGTAGACGATCCGAATTATTGAACAGCGATACAAATACAACCATTTATTTACCTCAACCTAAAATACTAGATACTTATACAAATATTATATTATAATGAAGAAAGATTTCATTGTTTGCAATGAATAGGCTACGAAACTACTATATCTATTTGAAATTTTATTTCACTGTTAGTAAACAACACTATACCAAGGTGGCAACGGCTACATTTAATACTAGATTTATGTTTCTGCCCGGTGCAATCAAGAGCAAAAGCTATGCAAAATAATGTCAGATATCTTTGACTCTACATTACAATTAAATTAAGAGAAATAAATATTTCTATTCGAAAATATTCCTATTTGATATGAAACAAGTACAAGGCGATAGACATAATATTAATAAACAAACGATATTCTGATAGTAACTTCAATGGAAGCTTCTCAACTGATTTATGAATCTAGAAATGTTTTATTTATTCATTCTTAATAGAATTAATTTAATGCAACCATAAGTTAAAGTATAATTGGAACCATATTTAACACTGACGAGAGCTAAATGTTTATTTGAAGGGGAATCATAATAAATAACCAATAGATTGCGATATCGAAGGATTTATTGAAATTGCACGAATCCCGATCGTAAAACTTAGTAAGACGCTATGTAAATCCAATTATCTAAGTAATTGATATCTTATAATCCACCGCAACGCGATGTGAAATTATTTGCAATAGAGGTGTCGTAGGAGAGGGCCGGAGGGCCGGAGAAAGTAAGCCTTTCACTTGGCCTGCCTAACCACGCACTATATTAAACAACTATAGAATTCCTTGGGGTCGTTGGTAAAGAAAACCACAAATACAATATCATACCAATTAGACTAAAGACAGGCGATAAAAAAACCCCCTTAAAAAATGTGAATGTTTTAGGAAGTAACAGAGCAATGCAATCCCGCCAAAATTTTCTTCCAAATACTTTTCCAAGGTTGTAGGCTCGCGTCTTTGTTATTTATTCTTTACACATAAACAAATAGATACATATCTTGAATGTGTGTATTTTTGTATTAAAATTCGTGTAAATTATGCAACACTTACACAATTAAGAATGTAAATATTAGCTCGAATATAAACAGGCAGAGTATGATGTCATTGACGATTTCTATCATTAAAATTTGTTAAAAACATAATTCTATAATTTTAATGTTAAAAAACTAAAAAAGATGTTTTTACAAAATATCATATGATTGTTCTTTATTTTGCGAGCTAGAACTCGTGCCTACTTAATGTTTTTAAAATGTTTGTTCAAGCATCAAGTATAATTACATCAATAAATAAAATGCAAACGAATAGTTTTTAACTTTAGAATTTACCTTCGATGTTAACTATTCTTCGTTTAGTTTAGTTTTACAAACGGATAGAAGAAAGATGTAAGTTTGCACGAGTTGATAGTCAATCTAATTTGTAATTGTAGCAATTATTAATTTTAGTTAATTAGTAGGTCAAAACGCTTCTTGAATTATTCTCGTTCTTCCGCAACTGTTTGCTCGCCTTTGTCGATCTGGGACAACATCGTCGACAGTAATTGATAGCACTGACAACCGGGACACACATAGTAAATGGCTAAATGCTTCAGTCCGTCTTACAAACTGTTACAAACATTCGGACTACGCTCAAAGAAACATTCGTCAAGGATTTCCTCATTATTTAAATTAATGTAGTTTCAATAGATTTGTCATTGACATTAACGATCTCGTTTTTGTAACAAAAAATATTGTATTTACAAGTAATAAATTTTGTTCCTAATAGAACTATTAGAACTATTATTTACGAACGTAAATGTGGAAGTATGAGATGGCCGGCTAGGAGTGTGAGGTAAGATTTATTTAACGTGTCCAAGCCGCTCGGTTTGTTTGCGGATAACTGCGAAACGACCGAGTGGCTCTCGAAGCTTAGATTCAGTACACAGATTAGCCGTATGACCGTGCCCGTGCCGGCCAAATGAATACTTAATAGGTTGTTGACGTTTCCTCAAAATGGTAATGCGACACCCGCGTTCCGTCTTCATTTACGCAGACGAGCCGCTTGATAACGCCGAATGTGATAGGCGCGCAGATTATGGCCGGCGACCACAAGGAAATTCGGCATCACCGGCTCGCCGATACCACGGAACCAGTTCCGCACAATACGACAATGCTTGCAATTTCTTCCCGCGATCAGATCAAATGCGCTGACACCGCACCGCTATACTTATGTTACATCGATAATTTATTTACATGTATATATAGGAAGTTTTATTCGGGCACAGGTCGCACACTTATCACTTTGGCACAACACGACACTGGGTATTAAACGTCGAATCGAGTTTGAATCGCGAACGGAAGCGCAGCACGGTCGTCGGTGCGTCGTGTTTACTGTTGGCGCCGCGCTTTCTGGCCACCGTGTGAGACGGCCGTCCGCCGGCGTGGTTGACAGTCGACTGGTGGCGTTTGAGGAAAGCTGCGTGATGGCGCGGCGCGGGGCGGTGCGGGGGCCTGCGCGGCGAGGCGCGGGGCGGGGGCCGAGGCGGCGGGGCGGGAGGCGCGGCACACCTGCGGCGGGATCGGTCCGACGTGAAGCTTCCCGCTGAACTACGCAATAAACGCTCGATAAACTTTCTCATTAGGCGCGCCTAACCGTGCGATTGTAAGCTCGCTCCTCTGGCCGCACCACGCCGCACCACGCCGCGCCGCGCTAAGCGACTGCAATGCAATGCAATGCAAGGCAATGCGACATGCGGCCGATTCACAGTTGTCCACAGCGCTGCACAAAGCTTTCGCCACGCGTCACCTTCTACCGTGCGTCTGCGCAAAGCCTTCTGTACACTTAAAGTACGTAAACATAATTGGAATTAATGACTTGTATGCAGTTGCGAAACAGTTTAATTTAAAGTTTAATTGGTTAGTCATGTGCGCGATAAACGCTAGTAAATGGTTATTTACATAAGCACAATTAATGTGGAATGCTATTAGTAATATGATATAATTTTTTATCCTATATCTTACTTTTGATCACTTTTTAAATTCACCTACTCTCTTTAATTGCTATTTCTTTAAACTTGGGACATAAAAATTCCTTTAATTACTTATTTAAATATATTAGTTTCAATTATTCCTTTTTCAGTATTTTGGTGAAATGTCAATAACCAATTGCAGAGAAATAGAGTAAAATAATAAAGTTACAAATAGAAAAAAACCTAAATTCGGCGACCTCGAGCACAGCGCCACGTGTAATCAACACGTGTCATCGTGTCAATATCGGCAGTTTCCCGTGGGTTGACACGGCATGCACTCATACACATCATCCCTCTCAATCTCCCTACAAAAGACTGAGAAAACAATATGATACGCGTATTTCGGCAATTGAAAGTCAAGGTTGTGAACCCTTTTGTAATATAATTTATCTTTTAGATCCATCTCCTTGAAAATCTTCTTCCATTTGGTCTATTTGCGGTTTTGACAACAGCTAGGAAAAACTGATTTTTTTTTACTTTCGTTCTTTATTCTTTAAATCATCATCAACTTCCCTTTGCCCATACAGAGGGTCGGCACAGTATGTGCTGCTCTTCCATACATTTCTATTAGCCGTCATATCTGAATCCACTCCCTTCTTAATCATATCCTATTTCAAACAATCCATCCATACTTTCTTCGGTCTTCCTCTACCGTTGTAGTAAACCACATTCAATCTTAACACTTTCTGGTTTATGTCCCCATCCTCTCGTCGCATAACATGTCCTTTATTATTTAAATAAGAAACCGTTATCTGAAATGGTTAGATTTCAATAATTCAATGCAATTCAAATCCAATAAATTATCTTGACAAATATCGCTGTAACGGAGTCGTGACAATGAACAGACAATTTGCATGACGCGTAAAAATTTACGACAGATATAAAAATTGTCATGCAATTGTATAGCGTTTTAATTTTTTTTTACATATTTTTCAGTCTCAATTGTAAAATTAATAAAACGAGAATTTGGATAGCTACAAAGTTACAAGAATCCCGTAGATGGATTGTTTGAAAGAGATTAACCGTAAGAAGGGAATGAATTCAGATATGACGGCTGATAGAGTTGTATGGAATTCTTCGCCGACCCAAGAGTGTAGATAGCTGATAATAAACAAACGCAAGTAGGAAGCTCTCACTCTAAATATAACCTGCAAACACTTTAACGGCTAACACTAGTTCTGAAACTCGGTCAATAAGTTCGACATCAGATAAGATCGTGAGACAGACTTCTTAAGTTGAAATGTGATTTAAAAGACGACTGGATAAGTTTAGTCTACTTTGTAATTCCAGAATCACTAATTGGCCACCATTTGTAGTACGAAATTGTTTTAATTCAAAGAGTAATCAAATGTAAACTCAACAGGTATAAATGTAGCGTCTCTTTTTGTCCACTTTCTATCGTCTTTTTTTCTTTTTTGTTTAAGTATTTTAGAAATAAAAACTCATGTTGATTTGATCTCAGTTAATTTTTCCATTCACTTAGGGTTCTCAAAACTACCAGTAACCAGAGTTGGTGTATATTTGACTATAGACTGCCAATTTGAGTTTTAATTCCCAGCCGTGGTAAGTACGAGTACTTACGCAGCCCATAAATTATTGATAATGTATGGGTTGCATTAAACGTCGGTACATTTGCTCTCCAGTTCTGCCCATTTATAGGGTGCTGCGATGAGTGAAGGCAACTGTTCTTGCCTTAACAGTTTTCTTACTAAAATGTAACAAGTAGTGTCGTCAGTAGCCTAATGGTTAGGATACCTTAAGTACGTAGTTGGTACTAAGTTCGTACCTAATGAAACTTAAAATGTTATTATAGCTTTTTTTTGCAAAAAAGAAAACGAAAGCATTGTGCGGTGGCATGGGTCAGCTTTAACCGATTTTGTAGAAAGTTGCGATTTGTATTTTCCTAGAGTGTCAGCTAATGGGCCGTATTAAGACAATTTTCAAATGATTTCTATTTGTAGTAGGATCAGAGGAGCGCACGGATGTTTCCTTACCAGCTCCTTCCGTATCTGTCCTTCGAATACCACAACCGCGCATAATCTATACTAATATAATAAAGCGTAAACACACACTTCTTTGTTGCCTAAGATGTCAGCAATTACAGCATATTTTTCAATAATTCCTTTTTTAATAAAAAGCCTTACACTCACGACACGCTTTAGGCTATATATTTTCACGCCATTAAACTTAGGGGTAAATATTTTGGATAAAAACCCTAATGTGGGAAAGAGACCATAAGTTGCTGCCAACATCAAGAAAGAAAGATTGCTAAGGTTTGTCATGTCATGTAATTTTGACATTTGCAATTGAGAATTTCACAATGTAAACAATAAAATAAAGTTTTTATAATTTCACGCGGATGAATCCGCACGCGACCAGCTAGTTCATTATAAATTAAATCATTAGAGTAATTAATTAAATAAGCAGTTAAATAATTCAATAACAAATTCTGGGTTAATCATCATACGTTGATATTTATTAATTATATTATAACAGATTGCAGAACGTAAACTTTACCTATTACCTAAGTCTAATTAAGACTTTGAGATTCCATGACATTTACTATTTTAAGCGAAAACAACTTTTTATGTAGTATTCAATCAAAACCTGTACTGCTCACAGCGTGTGAGATTTATTTATTAAGCTAATGCTAATATAATTTCCCTATTAATTAAGATGCATGTAGCAGTGATATAACCTATAAATATCAATTAGCACATAACCTATAATTGCCATCAAATTACACAGCAGTGGCAAAGGAACCATATAATTCAATGTGTATTGATGAACACTTATTAGCATTTTCCGTTCCCATTACGGAAACCGTCGGCGGTTGTAAGAGCTAACCCGCGCGAAACCGTGTTTTTATGTTTTTTGTCTGTGGAAAAAGAAAAAGAATATAAAACACAATGTTCCAGCCAGCTGCGCTTGCGCATCCTGTCTGCATCGCTACACCTCTTACGACGAACGTATAGCTATCCTTTATTGGCACATCGATTTATTCGTTGGGGTAAAAGAGATCACAATACTGAACTGTTGTTGCATTGAGATAACGGCAGTCTTCCGTAAACCGCCGCGTACTTTAAGGTGAGAATACACTGAAGAAAATAATTATTTCGCAGTTTAAAACCAAATTTCATTTCATACCAATTACCACCAATATTAAACTAATTAAATTTAAAAATCTTTTCGCGTCATAATTTTGTTTGATTTATATTTAAGAAGTTTGAAAGTTTATGAAAGCATTCCTCATTACAAGACTTTTAGTTTATATTATTTTTTACTTTTTTTACTTTGAGTTAATCAATCTAAAAACTTGCATAAAACCATAAATGGGCATTAAACAACTATTTTTAAAGTATTTCAAATATGATCCAGTTAACTAAAATTATTATTGTTTTTTCTCTCTTAGGGACAAGTGTCGATAATCCAAATTATTTATCCACGTAAGTGTGTAAGCGCCTTAAGAACAATTTATTAGACATGCCTGTTCGTAGAGCTAAGTGTGAAATGGTCTTTACTTCGGGACAAAACGATGGTTTGTCAATATATTGTAATTATGAAATAATAACATCGAACTCCCGGCCCTTACAACTTAGCGGTAATAATGCATCTATGTTCTACGAACAATTGACTACTTCATCGTGTATCATTTGTTTTATCGCTACTTACGTTATGGTTAATTTCATATAGCAGTACTTATATGTAAAAATACTAGCTGTATTTAGAACATAAAATTCGTTTACGGTATGCAATGTACGAGTATGTTAATTTAATGAGCATTAAATTGTTCAATGTCGTGTTTTTTAAACTACAAGAAAATGTAACGTTTGTTTGAGTTTAACTTATCCTTTAATAAAACAATAGGCATTTTTACAATCTTTTATCGTAGAAAATTTGCATTCTTGAACCTAAAATTCAAGGATTAAAAGAACTGATGCAATAAAATTTGTTTACATATAGAGAAATCAATATAATTTTCTTCCAGATTGTAATATACGGACATACAGACTACAAACTTTTCAAAACTTTCATGTACAATGTCATATAATAAATTGCGTCATATAATTTAAACAATAAAAGTATATATCTATAAAAAAATCGTGTACTGTAAAACATTTTGACAAACGTTTGTTCATGAAGAAATGTCGTCCAGTTAAACTGGGCCCAATTTATATAGCAAAGGTAATTATGGAGCAATTTAATTTATGATCACGTCGACGTGGGGCACGTAGATTGCCATGGGAGTTTAATGACTTAATAAATATCAGTGTTCCTAGGCAGGCCACGTTCCAGCCCTTCTTACCCTCTTACAATTAATGTGGTGGCATGTTTAGTTAGCTTCATTAAAACTTACCAAGTTATGTCCTTATTATTATATTTTTACTCTCTTAAATTTAGTTGGTTAATTGCTAAAAAGTCGGACATTTCATTTTGCCTTTTGTAATTTTTTTATTATATTTTTTACATGAAGATATTATTGTTAACAAATGCAAGTTTGGCAACATATTAACTTGTTTGAAAGTTGAAAATTATAAAATTATTGATAGAACAGTTAAATGTATGACAAAGTAACAGTAATAGTTTTTCTCGATATTTGACTCTGAATATATTCTACAAATTTTCGTTCGTAACATTTAGAAAATTGCTACAGGACATTAGGGAATCAACTCTACACCTGTATGCGGACCACCCACTACGCTCGTGACATTAAAAAGTGATATGTCAAAAGTAACTTTTTAACATTACTCTTGCAAAGGTCATCGATGGAAAGGTTTCTTTTACAATTAGCAGTAAACAAAACCCATTAAATAATTAAGAACAGCAAAGATAAGCATTTGGTAAGGTCCACGTTTTTTAATTCAGACACTGCCTACACTAAGCTACGAAAAATCTATAAAGACATAGGCAGTTAGATTGTTCTGATGCCCGTGTTACAGATGATTCAGAAAGAAAGCTAATAAAATGTTCCGTGAAATCTACTACATATTGTGTCTCTATTTTTTCCGAGAGAATGAGAGAGATAACTATAGTGAGATATGAATTTCACTGAGCGGTTCACACTGTACTTATCTTTCGACGTGTAGCTGATAACGTACTAAGTGTCGGCGGTTAAGGCCACTCTTTATCTTACAAGGCCATTACGGAACATAATATAATTTTTAGCAATTATTAAAATGAAGGACGATTGGCATTTGTTAGAAAGAACATTTACCACTGTAACAGAAGCTAATAATGAGATGGATCAAATTAAATAACAAACTAGCTGCTGCTCGCGACTTTGTCCGCGTCAAAAAAAATAGTATAACAGGCCTATGCTACTCGCTGATAACGTAACTTTTTAATGGTGAAAGATTTTTTAAAATCGGCCCAGTAGTTTTTAAGTTATCAATACATACAAAAATACGAAAATATAAATCTTTCCTTTTTGTAACATTAGTTTAAATTCAACATGGATAAAACCGTCAAATAAAGCCATAGTTTCAAGTAATTTGAAAAACACGTAAAGTTTGGCATAAAGTTTGATAGTTTACGAGCCGCTCGATTAATATCGATGCGTGCAAGCTATCTGTACAAATCCATTGTAGAAATACCGCAGTTTATTTTATAAAAATCATTGAGGAATGCGATGTCGGAAAGAGGAAGTGCGATATCAAGGAGCTGTCGCGTCGCTGGCGTCCGGCTTCACGCTTTGTCTGCTCGTTCCTACAATTTATACAAGTATTCGCGGCACGCGGCACGCGGATAATGTAAGTAATCACTACATAGTTCATCAGGATTCATTAGCTTGTTGATAAATTCAATTAGCTCGACTGTACTCTTAGGACACTTCAGCAAAAAACGCGAATAAAATCAAACCGTTCATCATACGCGGTTCAATACTTTAAATTAATGCCGGGTTGCTAAAGTTTCCATGTATTTATTACCTAGAGATTCATTAGTGTTTGATTGATCTAAGTTTCAACGAAGTAAAACTCAAGTTACGTAGTACGGAAACCCACAACAAACTACAATAACACTAACGAATGGTTAGATAAAGCTGAGAAACCAGCCATTAGTATTATAGTTAACTAAACGTGGTTTAAGATTTGTATTAAACTACTGTAGCTTGTTAATCGCTATTTCTGTACTATTAATATTTCGAATCTACCAGGATCACCAAATCGACTAAATCGATTAAAACTCGTAGTTCGAATTGTAGAACAAATCTTCAAGTACTAATAAAAAATCGAGTTGCTAAGTCCAGATATTAAGCTATGATGATCGCAAACATTCATTAGGCGATGGCACTCGTAGATCATTAATGTATCTATACTGTTGACAACAAAAATATGGTGACTACAATCACTTCAATATTATGACATGAGTTGCTTTAACAATATGAAATCGTACGAGAGTATGAAAGACTAGCTGTTGCCCGCGACTTCGTCCACGCAATATTAAGATAAAAAAGTAGCCCGTCTATGTCAGCTACCCTTCAGGGAAAGTCTGATCGAAGCGACCCAGCCATTTCAGAGATTACCCGGAACAAACGCGGCTTGCGGACAGACAGACAGATAGACAGACAGACAGACAAAAAAATTTTTGTATGCGATTTTCGTTATCAGCAACGCACATTCATCATCTTCTCGAAATCTGGAATTTTTCTTTTGATATTACAAATAGACACTCAATTTTATTATATGTACATATAGAATTTCATTTGGCGTGGTTCGTGCTATATGTATAATAGCTGTTCCACGCGACTTCGTCAGCGCAGCATTAAAAGAAAAAAAAGACACGAAGTACATAATTAACTAAATATCCCTCGGGAACCTGACATTTTTCGGGGATGAACCTTATTCCACTGTGGTCCAGACTTTGTTAAATATCTGTGCCAAATTTCAATAACATAAGTTGAACCGTTGCAGAATTATCGAGTAAACATTAAAAACAAAATTAATGTATCCCACGGGATCCGTAACTATTTCCAGGTTAAAAAGTAGCCTATGTGTTCTTCCAGACTATGCTCTACATAAGTGCCGAATTTCATGGAGATCCGTTAAGCCGTTAGGCTACAAACTCTAACAAACATCCATCCATAGATCTAAACTTTTTAAAAAAGTTTACAATTTATAGTATTTAAGTATGAATTATGATTGCCCACGACCCACGACTTCGTCCGCGTGGAGTTTAAAATTCAAAACTTACATTCGCCCTTTTTTCATCCTATTACCTAAAGTATTATCTTAGTAGTAAGCTACGTAATGAACTACTACGGTGAAGTAAAACATCGTGATGCAACCTGCACATATCGGAGAAGAAATTCAAAGATACATATGTGTGAAGTCAACCAACCCGCAGTGGGCCAGTGTGGTTGACTATGTCCTAGTCACCCTAACTTAGGGTAGGCTCCGAGCCCCTCAGTGGGGACCTATAGTGAGCTGGTGATGATGATGATGATGAATCTACGTAATAACAGAAATCTATTGATGAAAGATTCCAAATTTCTAAGCCCGGTAGTTTGTGAGCTGATTTTTCGGTTACCCTTATTGTTTGTGTTCGCGATATCTTCTAAACTATTTGTCCAATTTAAATACTGTAAAGGTCAATTTTGTTCTACATTAAATTCTCCTGACAACGAAGGCATTTATTTGGATAAGGATTAATACTGAAACCAATAAAACAACGACGCAAATAGCATGCGATTTTTAATTCATTTTGTAAACAAAAAAGTGGTTATTGTAAGAAAATCGTTAAAGATAGATATATGCTATCGCGGACTTTTCTGTAGAACTTTTTGAGATCTACATTTCTTTCAAACATCATTTTTATATACCTCTAACGGTTTAGGCAGCGTAAGCCGAGAAAAGTTAAAGTTTAGTAATTTTTTAACGCCGGCGTCCAGAAACACGCTGTTTATTAATAGTTCCTAAACATTATTAATAATAAAATATGGCCTATGTTACTCACAGATAAATTATCTTTCTGATGGTGAAAGAATTTTTAAAATCGGACCAGTGGTTTTTGAGTTATTTCAATACATACAAAAATACAAAAATACAAAAATACAAAAATACAAAGTTTTCCTCTTTATAATATTAGTATAGATAATATCAGAGCGCGAGAAATGATTTAAATAGAATTATCCGGTCGTTGAGATGGTATACTCGAGCAAGTTGGGTTGCTTTAAATCGGCAAATGCGGAAGCCAGACAAATAGGTTGGCAAGGAGTTTGTGTTCAATCGGATAGTCCCAGTTAAGTTAATGGGACAAATTTAAATAGCTTACATGCTGACAAATCCATGGATCGTGATATATTTGTGATAGTATCAATATGGATAAAGCTCTTATATGATAACTGATATGTGAGAGGTAAAATGAATGTTGTGTTTTTTAATATAATAATTCATACTTTTACATTTAATTCATACAAGTATATAAAGATAGAAATTACTATGTTAGCAATAATTTACATTTGATAACACATTGATCACACATGATGATACAAAGGTGAATATATTATGGTAGGTACAACTATGTATTTCTTGAAAAAAAAAAAAGATGATTGTTCAAGAAATCTAGTTAAAAATACCCAACAAAAATATACAGTGTTTTTTATTAGGTAAATTGATTGAATATTTTAAAAAGCGTGTAGTAATTTTAAGACTTTCTTTTTAATTTTTATGTAACTCTTTAAATTGTGCGCCATTTGATTTTTAAACTCTGTAAGTTTGTTGAATTTCGACACAATTACAATGTCCTTCATTTGAAAACATCATAGTCACCTCCGTTCGAACACCTCTAGCCCGCGGCGTGTATCTCTTCGCGGGTACAAATGGTTTTATACAGTGCGATGCAAGAACCAGTTTAACGGTCGCAGCTTGGCCCGTTAACTGCTGAATACTGAATTGCTTTCCGTTGTATCACTTCACTCAGATTTTCGGACAAGTAGACTAACGGCTTACCAAGGACTTTGAAATTTAAATTGATTTTTCATTGTTGTTAAAATAGTGTACACACATTGTGTTGTGGTTATACGATATATTTATACGCTAACGCACAAGAGAATATTTTCTGATTAACGCACCATAGTAACAACTACTAAAGGGTTATCTGTTTAAGAATTATTAAAACAGTAGTTAGGGTTTCTTGTAAACTCGTTCTTTGCATGTATTATGCTTTTTAAGGATAAAATGTGTACGTAATACGTATAAGTAAGGTTAGAGCACCATTTTTGTAACACCTGACCACCCAGTATGTGATCAATGGTCCGTGATATTTGCTAGGAAATCGTATTTCTATAGCTATTGAAGAGCACTGAATATAAAACTATGTGTAAAGGCAAACATGTTTTTTCTAATGTTTATGTATTTCGTAATTATGCGGCAACTTTTTCTAGGAATATCGTAATACGTAATTAGTTTTTTTTTGCAAGTCATATGTTTTGTACGGCCACATATAAAACCGATCTCTAACATGTTAAAATTATTGGTTTTTATACTGTATTATAAATTTAAAATCTTCTTTTGCATGTTGCTGTTTACAACAAAAATAATTCGTGATTGTTTTCACTTGTCTTGCATATCAAACTTGCTTTGAAGTTTTTTGTTAACTGAAAAAAATATTGAAAGCTTTCGTAAACAAGAGATGTGAAACAGACACAAAGCTTTCAGTGCATATCCAAATTGATGCTGAAAAGAGATGGGGTAGGTAGACATCAAAACATCGTAACATACGGAGTTACGGAGACACCGAAAAACTTTCAGCAATAGGCAGTTTGGAGTGGTCTCTTCAGTCTAACAAATGATTCCATTCTATACACAAAGTTGTTAGAATGTCTACAATCTGACTAAGCTGTTACGCTGTTGTAAAACATTTTTATATAGTTCCCAAAAAAAGTAATCTTAAGTGTGTCAAACAATTAATCTTATTCTTACTAAATGCGAAAGTTTAGATGGATGGATGTTTATTTACGAATCTCCAGAACGGCCAATCGTATCCATCTGAAAAGCATAGATGTAAAACATAGTCTGGAACAACACAGGCTACTTTTTAGTCCATAAGTTTTTTTTTAATTTCACGCGGACGATGTTGTTGGTGGTATTAAAAAATAATTAACTAGTAGCTAATTAATGTAAAAAAAATTACACTATAACCGTCAAGATTATTTAAAATATATTTTGACGAATATATGTATTTGTAATTATTTTTTTAATTTGATATAACCTTCAAAGACGTCAACGAGTAAAAGCCACAGGTCATTTTAAGAAGCCGCTTCAGAATTTCATTATCAATAAAACATTACCAGCAATTGTAAGAGTTGTGGAACTTGACGTCACGATGACGTCACGCGATTCCTACTGAGTACGCCCACTGGTTATCAATGTTGTGTGGGCGATACTGCTAATATTATCATTTCCTAGAACTTGAGATTAACTTAAAATAGACAAAGAGGTCTGAAAATATCTCTACTTCCACGGATTACGTTTTGCAGATAGTTGGGTAAGGGTTAAAGGACTCTATACATAGATACTCTATTATATTTTTAGGATTCGCCATGAGGTGGGTAGAGTCTTGTTATATTTGCTACATTGTTTGTATGCATACATGTATGGAAATATATTTTTCTGAATCTCTTTTCACAGACACTTAGCGTAGTTTTGTTTGTAAATTGAATATTGAAAATTCTGTTTACATTAGTATTAAAGTCCATTGAATTTACGACTACAGCAAATGGAGGAACAAACTGACCCATCTATTTTAATATAAACAATATAAACATTAGCAGGACTGGCGCGAGTGGATTGATTTGTCTGGTGAATCACTGCGATAGTCCCCGTCGAACAAAGAGGGATGCGTTTTTATTCCTTATTGTGGACCACAAAGAGGACCAACAATCGAGCATTCACTCCTTGCTCGAGACGTAGGGTTGTCAAAAACGGTACACTGTAGGTAACTGTTTGTTTATCGTTGTAATTTATTTAATCATAACATCAATAGCATATTAATTGTTGCCCGGGTTTCCGTTCCGTGCGAAATGCGAAGAAGACTATTATATATACTTATGAAAATGGTAGCAATATGTAAATTGAATTGTTTTTCTTGTTATTATTGCAGTAAAATATTTTAAAAATTGGAATTATTGAGACATCCGAAATATTTTAAATTAGTCCTTCTTAACAATACAATGTAAATTTTTACAATAAACTAAAGTACTTTCTGTCAATTTTCAGTTTTAAATACGCATGTAATTGGCAACCCTACAACATCGTCTACATTTCAATAGAGGGGAGCTGCGGGGGGTGTGAAGAGGGCCCGGGAGGAGCGTCACGTCGCCGCCGTTATAAAGCTCCAGTGGATTTCCGAGCGCTCTCTCAAGCTCTGCACTGAAGCTGCAGATAAAATTTTCACAAGATATTACCAACAATTCCTCTGATTTATTTCTAATCCCATAAATGTCTCTATTCAAGAGTTCTCTGACAATCTGAGCTTCGATTCCTAGTATATTCATTCGATGAGTTTACGATTTTCCGGATTTTATTTAACAAATTAATCTGGTTTAAATGACCCGTTTTTACTAGAGTAATAAACATTTGAATACTACTTAAAATTTCATAACTTCTGATATTGACGAAAAAAGTAACTACTAAAGAAAAAGAAATAAAAAGCCTTATTTTACGCAAATAGAAATATGTACGTACTATCATCAATAACATTGACTAATGTTAATTCATTGGTTATTCTTAGATATGTATATGTTATGAAATATAACATTTTCCTTGAGTTTTCGTGAAATATGTTTAGTTAAAATGAATCATTGCTCTATTTAAAGTTAAAACAAATCATCGGAAAGGTCACGTCGGTGGTCGCAAGGGAGATAATGGATTTATCTACACCGCGAGGGATTGCGGTTAAATTTATATTGTAATTAGTATATTATAGATACGATATGACAAATCAAGCAATTAGACAATGAGTAATGGTAAAACATTGTATTTCGGAATATAATGTAAAATGCAGAGAACTTATTGAGAAACTTTTTTGACGTTTTGTCGTGAACGTTGCGTTGCAACTATGAGCGTCGCCAAAGGAAAAAGATAAGTGAAGCAACTGTCCTCCAATAAAGAATTTAATATTATAAAATAGGCATGAAAAGTACTTCAAATAAGACTATATTAATGGCAGGTTTCCCATCCCATCCTAAACCAGGTCTAAACCGGGACTTCAGTTTAAGACCTAAATCATCGGTTTACAACGCATGACATGTTCATAAAATTGTGTAAGTTGTATTATTGTACGTGATAAACATACACATATACTGTAAAATGTCCGTTAATTGGTTACGTTAAATGGGAAAACGCAGATACGGCTTATAAAATTATTAAGTCTCTAACCACTTTAAATAAATACTTTTATTTAAGTCAAAGTTGAAATGTTTAATACTTGTAATAAGTTAAGTATAAAATAATTAAAATAAACGTTGTAGTGTTCATTTGAGTCGCGGGCCATTAAAGTCGGCGCGGCTTAACGGTCACTCAATTAACGTCGGCCCGGTTTGATTAATCTCCGTACGAGTGGAAACTTTCAAGGGGATTGTTTACAAAAACTGGATTATATGATATCGGAAAGTAAATGATATCGCTGTCGTTTGTTTAATGTGTACTTTTTGACCGACTTCCCAAAAGAAGTCGGTTAAGAAGGAAATACTCAATTCGTCTGTATGTTTTTTTTATGTGTGTTACGGCATTACTCCGCCGCTAGTTGACCGATTTAGATAATTCTTTTTTTATCCGAAATGTAATGCTTGCAGGTGGGTCCCATTTTTTTGTTTGATTTTCGGAGTCAAAGACTACGACGTAGTTAAATAGTTTAGCTCAAAATCGCGCGACGAAATTTAGGGTCATTTTTTCATTTAATGTAATATTATGTTACAAAAAAGTAAGATGTTACACTTCACCATGTTCACTACAAAATTACATTCAGTGGCCGTTTTTAAAGACTGAATAACAAGCAGCTTATATTTTCTGCATTTTCAATGTATGGTATGCTCGAGGGAAGCCAATGAAAATGGACATCAATTTTCCGATAGCTTACCTCCGTAACTCGAAAAATGCCGTGTTACGAACATATCTGGAAGATGCCGTCTACAGATATTCTGTGAAATTCCCTTCGATTCGCAATAACGGAAGTACAGCCAATTTGCTATTTGTTAACTGCTATTTTATAGAAATATAAGACGTTAGTGGGAAATTAAATTTTTTCATGCAATAAAATGTTTATATAGACATTTTATTTACCGATAACATATGGTGTTATTGTAGAATTTAAGACACAAAATCAAAAGAAATCACAACGTAGAGATAACTAAATAAGTTTTTAATTAAATTCGCACGTGTGTTGCCATAATCAACAAGAGTCTTTATATTTTAGTTGTAAGGATTTGGTAATTCTTACCATGAATATTCTGAAGTTATTACACTGCTATGGGTATTTATGTTTTTAATTTTGAAAGTGACTTTGGTATATGCTGTTGACCGATTTTTCCTTCAAAGGAAATGTCAATGTTAAGATGACTGCGGTCAAAGTCACTGTCGCTTTGTGATTCATTTAAAAATAATAGCGGGTGACGCTTACGCTGTCGCATTTATCCCAAAATAGCGACTTATTTGAGAGTTGAGCGTTCCATTCAATTGTTATGTTTTCGGGCAGTCGCTCAGACAGTGAGTGTTCAAATGTCCTCGCTTTTGTCTTGGAATCACACAAAATGTATTATGGCTTTAAAAATATCTTAAATTATATAAGTTGAATTGTCCATCGTTCATTCAACGAAATACAACAGTGGGAAAATTGTTTTAAAAGGGTCCGTTAAACCACAAGGCATCAACATCGAGTGTGCTTGCAATTCGACACGGGGCCAGGGCTAAGCGACGCTTCCGAGAATGTCACGTGACTCACTGATGCACATATCCAGAAGCCTTTTATTTACACTATTACTGATTAATTTGCATTTAAAGTTTTTAGACTCTAGTACTTAAGACTAGAATGTACTGAATTCTAACCTGATATTCGTCGCTAATAGTCGAACTACATTCAGAATCGTTAATTGATTACTAAGGGTGTCGTTTATTTTTAACACTAACTGTTGCTCACGACTTCGCTTACGTGACATTAAACAATAATAAAAAATAAAGCCTGTGTTACTCACTGATAACGTAGCTTTTTAATGGTGAAAATCTTTGTGAAATCAGCCCAGTAGTTATTTCAATACATACAAAAATATAAATCATTCCTCTTTATAATATTAGTATAGATAAGGAGTTACCTCTAGGTCACTGCTTACCATTTAATGGTTTATAGTGTGACAGACTTAAATTGCTTCAAATATATAAAAATAGTTTTACTTTACCTTACTCCATCTTAACTCCTTTTTGAAATACATGTACTCTAGGATTCTTACCTGAAACAAAAAAGAATCGTTATAAAAATTCAGCATCATGAGGAATACCACTATGATTCATAGTTTATTTATAAAGGGAAGTATTTGAATGATTCATAGTTAATTTCGGTGAGCGGTAAAGCATACACGACTGTTACATACAATGTTCGCTGGACTGTTTACATTTGTAGGACGATAATCGATTTCATTAAATAAACAAACAGCCGCGGAGTGCAAGGTCATAGAATATTGAAGGGCGTGACATAAATATCGACATACTGATGGAACAAGTAGATTTTATATATAACTTCAAACTGTCGTGGTTTTTACGAATATAATGTTGGTAAGATACGGGTTTCTTAACACGATTGGGTTGTTTTGTGTGACTGTGCCGAAATATTGGGAGCTAAACCAATTGTGATAAGAAACCCGTATTATTATCTATTGCTATCAAATGTCTATTGCGTTGAAACATTGATTATTTTTCTTGTTTTTGTCTTAATAAATATTAGAAAATGTGTATTCTCTAGAAAACACTAGTAGACTAAAGGAAGTTAACAACTTCACTCTAATTTGGATCGAATCGTTTTTATGCAAAATTACTGTATGTAATATTTACACAAAAAATTACACACTGCACAAAACTTACAAATGAAATTACTGCACCTGGTAATAAGTCGAAAGCTTCCTATGATTTTAAAACGAACATTTGAACAGTTTCGTAACATAGCAAAGGTATTTAATCGGATTGTTCACAACATTCATTAAGCCGCCGGCCCCGTGTCGACTGTAACGGTCCGCTACTGAATTAAACTTTGCAGTTAATTTTATGTAACCCGTGACTTTTAAAACGACTGCATAATGTTTTGCAACATTGTAAGCATACAAGGAACCTTTTTACCCGTTTCGGCTTTCACTATTTTTATTTTATTAACTGTTTATAGAAACGACTAATAGTTGGTTACTCTAACTAGTATGGTTTATTTATAGCAGACTTTTTTAATTATTATAGAGAATACCACTAATTAGACGACAAACATTGTTTGCAGAATTATTTCTCAAACAGATCAGTTAGACACGCATGCAATTTTTTGTCAATTAACACCATGATGAACTGAGTCCGCGCATCAGCGAGTATGTAATAAAACCTAATACTCTCTCTAAAGCCTAGAGAAAATGTATACGCCCAGAAGTGGAATATGACATCGTATGAATTGCTCTTGAGTTTGTACAAAGTTGACAATGGCCCGTTTCACACGTTCAGAATCCCGAAACGTTGCAATTAAAGAAATTCCGAAATCGTATTGTCGCAAAAATTGGATACAATTGAATAAAAAGATTAAAAGTGTAAACTGAGTGTCGATAAGCATCAGTGACATTAATGAGCCGAACAAAAACCAACACAAACGCGACATAAATCCGTTCGCTTTATTAGCTGTGAAAGCTCGATCAACAATAGCAATAAATAAAAGGAAAACGAAGCAAAAAGCGACCGCTCCATTCATTATACAATCCAAAAGACAACATTGCGGGCGCCCTTAAGCGCTCATTGGTCGCTGGAAATGCTCGACTTTCGTGGCTACTCTCCGGGAATCCCGCCGGAATGTTCTCAAGAGCTACCTGCTGCGATTACCCGACCGAGACAAGTGGGCATCGATTCCTTTGGCGTCACAGCAATGAAAACGGTATCTCACCAAAATAGGATAATAGGAAAACAACGGAATCGAAGCGCCGTCGGCACTCGCTTTCAAAACGTCGCATCTATTTGTAACCGAGACCGTTTGTAAGTGCAACCGATTCGCTTAGTTACAGATAAAGCTATTCCCGTGAATTCTCCGAACGAATGTGTTTACGTGTTTATACAAATGTCGCTGTGATTTACGAGATTATTTCAGTTTATTTCGATGAATCATTTCTTTCAGTTCCTCCAAATTGTCGATGTTTCGTTTGAAGTGATTACAATCATAAACAATGTGCTAATCTGTGATGTGAATATAATAATTGTATCATTGAAATTGCATAAAACAGCTTGGGAAAATCACAAAAAGTAAACTCCTTAGATACTTATACGAAAGGCAATGTCATAACTATTTCCAAGCATGTTTGTGCGATTTTAATAGACGTATTATAAATGTTCAAGCAAAACACTGCTCATACATGTCATTCTTTTTACAATCTCATCTCCTTCATGCATTTAAATTTACTGATTTCCATTTAAATTGTCTCCCACGGTCATAAACAACTAGTATTTGAATCTGGTAGACGTACAAATTGAATAGATAAAGACGTTGTTGTATTTAGTTGGTTAATAATGAAATCCTGTGTATTTAATCAGATATTATCTGTCTATGAAAATAAATATTAGGATTGTAATATTATTGTTTAACGTTTAGTGTTTTTTTAATTAATTTTACATTACTTTATATTTTATAGTTTGCGGCTTTGATTAAAGCTTTTTTCGATGTTCAAAATGATTATGTGGCGCTTATTTTAACAGAAAAAAGTATAATAGGGAAAAATACAGGACAAAAGGTTTTTTATTTACTTTTTTATGGTTCCTGCAATATTGTAGGTCCAGTACAAAAATACCGACTCATTGATTCTTGGAAACAATAATTGCTCAGTTCTCATATCTGATGGGACATCGGAATGTACGAGTACAAATGTAAATAGCGTTTTACAAGTCAATCTTTATGATCGTATTACTAAGAAGTAGTTAAGTCATATAACACCTATGCTCGGTTTCTGAAGTTTCCATTTATTTTATCATTATCTTAATCATTAGTGTTAGGTTTAACTAAATTTCAAAACTCAAGTTACGTACGAAAATTTATCTGGGAAACCGGCCATTAGATTTCTATCAAATGCAATATTTGTGGAATATTGTTCTAATAATATTTGCACTCTTAAAAGCTCAAATGATTTTAGTTTTTAGTTTAAATATAAATTAAGTAAATAATACCTACAATTAACTGCCAAATTATGTTAATTAATGATAGGATTCTAGAATAAATATGTACTTTAAAATTTGAGAAGAAACAGAATTAATAATCATATTGTAATAAATTGAAGTTTTATTTCAAAAATCGGGTAAAATCCGCAAAACTTAAAATGCAAATAAATTCCGAAGGCCGAGTCCGCAGCGATTATTATCTGTTAATTGGGCAATGGAACATTTTCCTCTTTGCTATTGATCTTGTATAACTTCCATATGTTTGTTTTAACTGATATGCTGTTCAGAGAAATGTAATGAGTGGAATATCATAATGATGGAAAACTTTTTAAAATAATTGGAAATTCCTCATCTGTTGTAAACAAAAAAGAACTTACGGATATTTAGTTTAAAGTCACTAACAATACAATCGTTATCGCTTCTTGAATTGGTATAATTAGATTTTTCAAAGTTCACAACATTGGAAAACCAACATAGATCTTAAGTAATGAGGCGAAAGCTAATCTTTGTAACTTCTCTCGTCTATAAATTACTTATACAAACATTTCTCTAACTGTTATAAAATGCATTTAAGTTATTGAAAAGAAAAAAACCGTTCATAATCTAAAGATGTTTGAATCCGTTCGTTTACGTCATTGCGGCGAATGCGACGTAATATAAAGTACACAAATACCGTTCCTGTGAATAGATGAATATTATAGGTGTTTGAACAACAGATGTACCACTGTATACGAACTGCTTCAACTGGAATAAATTAAACGCTTCACCGATACCCATCTATAATTGCTTTTGCATTCCTTTGTTCTAACCGGTAATGTGTCAATAGTACTACGTGTTATTGGAATAAATAATAATTCTACACGTTTTAAGTGTTCTTATTTAATTTGTCTCATTAATTAAATACTGGTAAATATTTACACATTAAATGTGAGAGTGCATTAAATTGGTGATCAGTGAAAATTAAGCTAAAAGATTACTATTAAAAAACCTCTTTCGTCGACCCCACGTAAGTGGGATAACACAACGGACATGACGTGACAGTCAAATAAACTATTAAATTACTATGATTAGAATTTTCAAAGTTCACAACATTGGAAAACCAACATAGATCTTAAGTAATGAGGCGAAAGCTAATCTTTGTAACTTCTCTCGTCTATAAATTACTTATACAAACATTTTTCTAACTGTTATAAAATGCATTTAAGTTATTGAAAAGAAAAAAACCGTTCATAATCTAAAGATGTTTGAATCCGCTCGTTTACGTCATTGCGGCGAATGCGACGTAATATAAAGTACACAAATACCGTTCCTGTGAATAGATGAATATTATAGGTGTTTGAACAACAGATGTACCACTGTATACGAACTGCTTCAACTGGAATAAATTAAACGCTTCACCGATACCCATCTATAATTGCTTTTGCATTCCTTTGTTTTAACCGGTAATGTGTCAATAGTACTACGTGATATTGGAATAAATAATAATTCTACACGTTTTAAGTGTTCTTATTTAATTTGTCTCATTAATTAAATACTGGTAAATATTTACACATTAAATGTGAGAGTGCATTAAATTGGTGATCAGTGAAAATTAAGCTAAAAGATTACTGTTAAAAAACCTCTTTCGTCGACCCCACGTAAGTGGGATAACACAACGGACATGACGTGACAGTCAAATAAACTATTAAATTACTAGGTACTAGTACTGATAGCCATTTAGCAAAATTAGACAAGTTCGGTTAATATTCCCTCTGTTATGAGATTGTGAAATCCTCTAACATCGACCTTTTGTGTGCGATATTTAAATTAAAATGGATAACAAAGAAGGTAAAAATTACTCTGTTACAAACAGAATGAGTCAACTTTAAAAACGAACAAATGACAGTATGAGCATTGCTATTTTTGGACAAACATAACGTAATACAAATAAGTGCAATTATTTTAAATGAATCGACGATGCGTCACCGCAACCAACAAATCAAGCCATTCGACGATACATTTTAATGTTTACTAAGAATTACAACTAAGCACTTATTAACTACAACAATTTGATGAATCTTACTATGATAAAGTTTATTCAAAATACGTACGACTTTGGACATTCAATTATTTTATACTAACTTTCGTCCGCGACTCCGTTCACGTGGAATTAAAAAACAAAAATGAGTATCCTTCTTTCGTTTGTTTCGTTCTTCCATATTATCCTCAACGTCTATGCCAAAATTCATCATGATCCATTCAGTAGTTTAGGCAATATACTGTAACGAACATCCATCCATCTTAACTTTAGCATTTATAATATTAGTAAGATTAGTAAGATTATCATCATAAATATCGCTATTGTGAAATTGTATAATAATGGCTAGCTAACACTCTAACGTAATGTGAGAAAAACATGGTTTCTAATCTTTTTTAATATTCGAATTTTAGCCTAAAAGTTTTAAAACAATATTCGATTAAACTTATGCTTTTATAATAAGATAAAGAGACATTGATTATCCTCTCAGTTACCTTATTGTTTTAAGCCCTTGTGTAACAAAAACAAGTGAATACAAGAATGGAGAACCTTTTTGCGCGTGATAATGACATCCGGACGATGTTTTGGTAAATAACAGCTGCAACGTGCATCCTGTAGAGGACGTATTATCTCGAACACTCTATAAAAAATCACGTTGCAAAAAACAAGGAAAACATAAGCGGATATTTAACTAGATATAAACGACATTATCATGTCAAAGATTTCATTATTCTTACCAATAAGAGCGCGCACACACCTTTGTCTAAACTATCGCAAACTTTAGTCGCGTTTGATTCCTATGAGCTTATTTGGAGGTGCGGACACTATTCAATTTTTAGTTGTGTAACTACACAGTTGAATGGACTGCGAAATAATCTACAATTATACCTGTTGTGCGATAGTTTAGTCAAATGTGAGCGCCCGCTCTAAAACATGTAAAAGCTTTATACCTTTTAATTTGTCATTTCAATATTATAAAAGGACAAGTAAAGAACGGTTAGTATTTTCGAGGACATAACACTTGTAACATTTTTGTATTCGACAAGAACAAAACCAATAAAAGAAACGAATGTTATCTCATCCGATGACAAACTCTGATGGATATAAAACAGATGTTGGTCTCGGCATTTAGATCTGGAGTTCGTGATACGAATACATAACTGGGAAGGTTACTGTGGCACTGCTGATTGTTAAATGAAGGACTTAGAAACCTCAATGGTATGTAAAGTAAATAATATATTGTTTGTAAAAAAAAAATTGACTACAAATTTTTAAACACTTTTGAAACACATGGTTTTAAGTCTTAAGGCTTTTATTTTATCATGTTATCATGTTATTGGTAGTATATTTTTTACTTTTATAAAAGTTTGGTTACGGCAAAATATGAAATTTAAAATTGCTTTAAAGCTTAAATCATATCTTATTATTATCACCTTATTGATATCAGTCTAAGTTAAATCTTACTAAAATTATAAATGCGAAAGTTTAGATGGATGGATGGATGTTTGTTAGAGTTTGTAGCTTAAACGGCTGAACGGATTCCGATTAATTTTGGCATAGATGTAGAGGATAGTCTGGAAGAACACATATAGGCTACTTACATTTGTTTTTTTTTTAAATTCGGCGCGGATGGAGTCGTGGGCGAAAGCTAGTAATTTTATAAATTCAAATTAATCTATTTAGATTTGTACCGCAGTATATCGAATGTACAATCTTTTGACCATAAAAATGTTACGTCACCTCCGGTGTTAAGCGTCACGTGTGTGGACAGTCTCAAGGACTGTTTAAATTTACTCAGTCTTCCACATCGTAAATCTTGTTATCGTTTCTAATACTAAAACTACTTATACCTACGCGGACAAAGTTTTAAGTGGCTTCTGATTCACCGAACGATTGTAAATGCCGCCCGTTTTTAATTTGTCTAGATGTATAAATAAATGCGAGATTTAATTAAAGATGAAAATATTTTATGTTAAACTGCATATTTTAAAACATGTTTCATCCAAAGTAAATAAATTGCTGGTTAATAAAGCATCACAAAACATTTATTTCACTTAGAAGAAACTGGAAATTGAGCCCCAAATCTATATTTAATGACAAAAAAAATGCACCCAAAATGTTCTCTTACGCAACTCTATAATCATTGATATAAAAACAAGGGCCCGAGGCGTTTACCTGCGGTAAAATTCGAACCAAAATATTTGTGTCCCTCATGTTTACAAGTCTGGGTACGGTATGTCCTTGACATACTTCCGAGCTTCGTTCCGATCGCATTACGCATTGCAATAAGTCCGATTAGGTCAAGGATGAAAGGGAATACTGATATTAATACAAACATTCGTACAGACAGAAATATACTGTGTAGTAAATGTATATCATACTAACTTTTACCCACGATTCCGTCCGAGTGGAATTAAAAAAAACAGTAAATACCCTATGTATTCTATCAGATTATGCTCTACATCTATGCCAAATTTCATGGAGATCCGTTTAACCGTTTAGGCTACAAATACTCACAAACATCCACGCATTCGTCCAAACTTTCATATTTATAACATTAATATGAAGTAGGATTTCATCACAGGTGTACAAAATGTATGTTCATCTTTGTCGTTCTCTTAAAAATTATGTTTTCGTACAGGTGTTTTTGCAGTGAAAACTCATGATCACATTCAACATGTTTCAAACCACTGTCACAGAGCAAAATTGCGGCAAACCAAAACAGGCGCGCGGCTCAACTTAATTGTTAATTACGCGCTTGTACACTGTCCTGCAGCATTAATTGGACACTACGTATAACATACGAATTTGCAGATTTTACTGCAAATGAGAATTAAATGAAACACATCGTCTGTGAAACAATTAGTACGATTAATTATTAAAAAATTAAGAATCCCAACATAACATTTTGAAGAGTACAAATGATGACTCAAATTTCTAAATAATTAAAAAACTTTTGATGAGTTCATAACAAAACTAGTGGGCCGATTTCAAAAATTCCTTCACCATTAAAAATCTAGTCACCCTAACTCTAGGGTAGGCTCCGAGCCCCTCGGTGGGGACGTATAGTGAGCTGGTGATGATTAAAAATCTACGCTATCAGCGAGTAACGTAGGCTATATTTTTTTAATTTTACGCCGGCGAAATCGCGAGCTATTTTAGAAATAAATAGCTTTTTTTATTAAAACTACAAACTTTTATTAATAATTTAACATCTAGATATAACACTCGATTAATTTAAATTCGTACATGCAAGCAATTTCAAGTTATACTCGTACAGTTGTGGTATAGAGGATGCGTGCCTTATCTCCGACACCGCCGCCGAGGAGTCAGGTAACGTTTCGGATTTCATTTACAGCTTTTAAAACGACAGAATGTGCTGACAATATGAATAAATTGATCTTTAATAAATAACGTTATATGGGAATTTTAACGTTTAATTATTATATAAATGAGACTGTTTACTTTTTCTCGTTAATAATTATAATAAAAATAACATGAAAATATTTTATAACTAATTAACTGCTAAGACTATGTACCGATATTTGGAACTTTAAGCAAATATAAATAATAGAAATTAAAAAAAAAAAACAATTACAAACAATATATTAATAGATTAAAATTAAAATTGTATAACACCGGTATTATTATGAAAAACGTTTAAAAATAAAAGTAGCTATAGATCAAATAAAATATAGTTTTATTCGCTGTACTAGAACAACAGTAGTATAGAGAAAAACGATCTCAAACATCGCAAGTCTTATTTTCAAAGTTTTAAAACTATCCGGATTCATTACAGCTAACTTATTAAGTAGTTCGGATTCAATCCATTTAGTGTAATAAAAACTACTCGAAGAGAGCGCTACACTATACAGCCTTACTTTAAAAGCTACGCAGAACTGTGATAAATTTTTCAGCGAGCTTAAATCTAAAAATCCGTTTCGCAAGCGAATTTGCAGCTGATCTTTTATTTTAGAAAATTTTTACGTAGTACGAAGTGGTTTATTATTTTTACCCTCCACTTTTAACAAGATTTACCAGAGTTTAAAATCAGGAACGTTTAATGATTGTTACTTCAAGTCTAGTTAACACGTCCATAGCAAGTTATATTTGTTTTCGCCGTAAAGATTTAAATTGAAGTGCTTGAGGAACATTTTAGAATGGCTTTTTTTTAATATATTTAGTTCCATACATCGACTATAGAAGAACTCGTATGATGAATTTTTATGATAGATAATATTATCATTCAATTAAATTGTAATGGACAAACGCGATGAACCTTACAGTGAAACGACCGCGGTAGCAGATATTATTTACGATAGCTATCGGTAGCGAGGCGCTTACGTGAAGCTTTCACCGAAAGCGCCCGTCTACTGCGGTTTCTACCGGTTATTTCAACTACACCGTATGATCTTACGATATTACGCAGCCGTGTGTAAAATGTGAACGACGTTTTGTCTTTTTAATCCTTTCACCGATCTTACTTTAAGATATTATTTTAGGATTCGTGTGAAAAAAAGACATTAATTCGATTAGATGTAAGAAAGAGAAGGTAGGAAATAGTAAGCCTAGGAAGAGATGGATAGATAGATGTAGACGTTAAAGAAACTATTAAGAAGGGAGTGACAAAATGTAGATCGTCTCAGAGGAGAAATACCTCGTAACACGACCCCAAATAGACTGGGAAAAGATGAGGAGATGATTTATTTTGTCTAGTATTGGACTCCGTCATGAACATAACCCTAAAGACATAAAAAGTTAGAAATATACAAACATAATGGACTCAACTCCTTAAACTCAAATCTCGCATCATTAAAATCGAGGTTGAACGGTTAAAATTGAATTCATATTTTAAAACAGACCGCCGTATAGAGATAGATTAAATAGAAAACGATAGTGGCAAAAGTGTAAGAGCAGGACGTCGTCGGAGCCGAGTTATTCTGCCATTGTTGTGAACAAAGGAGGCCGCTAGCTGCCAGTTCGTACAATGCAAAAGGATGTGCCGCTGACGGCGAAAGTGATCAAACTACGATAATGCCCAAGTTTACGGTATAGTTAAGGCTAACTTTATCAAACTTTAAGTGTTTGTCGAAATACATATGCACTTAATAGTTCAAGGTTTAATTTTTTTTTCATATTTGACTTGTTTTATAAGGCGTTTTCTTTTATTTTTAAACGTTAGACAGTAGAGTTACAATTTCTTACACAATTAATAAATTTCGATAACGGACAGACCTTAAAAAGCGTAAATAACAAAGTTTCAAACTTTAACTATTCCACTTGTTTTCACAAAAACCGAGGGAACTTGCGCTGTGTTTGAGTTATTGGGGAAAGTTTTGCGATCCGCTGTTTCCTATTATATTTATGCGGTAATTTGTCAGTTAGGTTTTAGCTGTTTTTATTATTTTATCGGATTCATGTATAGCGTCGAAGGATAACTTTTGTATCTACTATATCGTTTTTGGACGTCATAAAGTCGACTTCTATATTACACGAGTAGATACTGGATAGATAGGTAAATGTTATGACATTGCGGTTACGAACTTGTATATTAGGTTACAAGCAGTAAACGACGCGACGAACAAAGTTAAATAAAATTTCTTTAACCAGATTAACATCTAACTATTAAACGAACACCCCAAAAGAATGATATGAAAGTGTATATTCGTGACTTTACATACTCCTCGGTGTCGCGTCCGTGATTATATTGTTTTGTCTTTATAATTGAGAAGCACAAATTGTAGGTGTTTTTACTTATTTTATCCAAAATTGGATAGCAATCGATCGAAAAAAATGGGACCCACCTGCAAGCATTACCTTTCGGATAAAAAAAGAATTATCAAAATCGGTCCACTAGCGGCGGAGTTATGCCGTAACACACATAAAAAAATAAAAATAAAACATACAGACGAATTGAGTACCTCCTTCTTTTGGGAAGTCGGTCAAAAATACCTTACAAGCGTATAAAAGACATGTTTCTAAAACAGATTGCTCAATTAAATGACTAATATCGTTCTTAACATGTGATTCAACATTTACCTTATTTGTAGAACAAAATAGATTTGTGGTCTGTTTATCGAGCATATATTCCGTAAAAGTCACCTTTAAGATACTTTATGTTTTCCTTAAGACTTATTTGAAATACACTTTAGTATGAAACATTGCTTGTTTAATCAGATATAGGGCTGTAAAAAAATGTAACTTATGTCTTAATAATAATGTTTAAAAAATAGTAAGTTCTCTGTTTGTTCTATGTTCTAAATCTGCGTCAAACTTTATCTAAATAAGTAACTTCGTTTCGAAGATACCTCGTAGCGAACGTCCATTCAAACTTTCACATTTATAATATTAATGTAAAATATATAACTAGCTTTTGCCCGCGACTCCGTCTGCGTTTTAAAAAAAACAAAACTGAGTAGCCTATGTGTTCTTCCAGAGTATCTTCTACATATATCTATACCAAATTTTATTGAAATCCGTTTAGCCGTTTAGGCTACAAACTCTAACAAACATCCTTTCTAACAAACTTTCGCATTCATAATATTAGTATGAAGTATATTATTATTAATCTCCATATATCTTTAATTTCTTATTTTCATATATAATATATTTTACATGATTTGTTATAAAAAAATAAAACATATTATATAAAAAAATAGAACTCCACCGGCTGCGGAATCCGATGACTCAAGCAACCAGTGGTCAGGGCTGCAGAGACAGGAACCTCCTCACAATACGAGCGGTTTCCAAAATAACCGCCTTTAATATTATTATATATAATTATTTCAGAATACGTATTAAACGAATTAAGTTACTTAAGGATTAAACCAACGTCAAAGTGAAAGCAGATTCTAATTGTCTAGGGTTTAATTAAAGCATCTTATTTATTACAATTAACTAATTGAGAACATCTTTGTTGAAAAAGAGCTAGTTGATAATTGCTTATTTTCGAGATTGGCCGCTACGTGTTGGTACCACTGGAATTTCTTCGTACTATAGTCTTAATTAAAACGACATAATTCGAACGCCTTTTGTGTTATTCTAGTCGTCAACCGAGTATACTGGCGATTGCGCGTTTGTTAAGGAATTTTTGATGTTTTCTATTCCGAATTCTTGTAGACTATTAACAGATAGATATCTTAATAATGCGATAGATAGGTAAAAATCTTTGAAATGCATATAAAATACGAATTGAAGAAACTAAGATTAGGGTTGCCATTTCTTTGGTCTCCAAGAAGTCAATGGTTGACTAGTCACTTTCTTAATTCCGCTTTAGTTGACACTAGCTGTTCGCGTGCGGATTCATCCACGTGAAATTATAAAAACTTAATTTTATTGTTTACATTTGTCAAATTCTCAATTGCAAATGTCAAAATGACTTAACATGACATGACAAACCTTAGCAATCTTTCTTTCTTGATGTTGGCAGCAACTTATGGTCTCTTTCCCACATTATGGTTTTTATCCAAAATATTTACCCCCTAAGTTTAATGGCGTGAAAATATATAGCCTAAAGCATGACGTAAGTGTAGGGCTTTTTATTAAAAAAATAATTATTCAAAAATACGCTGTAATTGCTGACATCTTAGGCAACAAAGAAGTGTGTGTTTACGCTTTATTATAATAGTATAGATAGTATACTCGTAGATAGATTTGACAACCCTGAATACGACATCACAAATATTTTCAACTAAACATCAAGTGAAGCTATGTACAAGTCGTAAGTGTCAGTGTCCCACTAAACTGCTCTTAATCGACTTTCAGTACCGCCTCACGACCATTGGTATAGACGTCGTTTGAAAGTATTAGCCTAATGTAAGCTTTATAAGCATACGCGTATTAAAAACGCCATTTTGAACATGTCAGACACTTTGTTGTAATAAAATGTTTTTAACTTAGACTGGAATTATTATTGTATAGCATTGTTCAAAGTTTTCGCCATATTTAAGATGGTTTAAATATTAAAAAATGCACAGATATTCGAGATATAAAACTGTAGATGTAAATCTTATAAATGCATCCAACAAAAAGTTTCCAACGAACTTTTCTGTTACGGAGAGATTAGACCGCGCTAAGCTTGCAAAAACCAAATTGAATTTCTAACTTATTAACAGTTTATAGAGAAGTAATTTAAATGTGTTTTTCATTCCTTACTTTTATTATAACTGAATGATTATTAATTAAATTCAAAAAGATAAATGAATAATGGTTAAAATGTAAAAAAATCTGAACTTTAATTCTATACTAATTTTACATCTATACTATCTATCTATATCTATACTATTATAATAAAGCGTAAACACACACTTCTTTGTTGCCTAAGATGTCAGCAATTACAGCATATTTTTGAATAATCCTTTTTTTAATAAAATGCCCTACACTTACGTCACGCTTTAGGCTATATATTTTCACGACATTAAACTTAGGGGGTAAATATTTTGGATAAAAACCCTAATGTAGGAAAGAGACCATAAGTTGCTGCCAACATCAAGAAAGCAAGATTGCTAAAGTTTGTCATGTCATGTCATTTTGACATTTGGTATTGATAATTTGACAAATGTAAATAATAAAATAAAATTGACATAATTTCATGCGGATGAAGCCGCACGGGAACAGCTAGTACTAAATAAAAGAACGGCGACGATTAGTCAATAGTAAGAAAGATAAATTAAGAAAAAAGAGAAAGAAAGAAACGACAGCAAGACAGAGACAGAGAGAATGCTGTCAAAAATACTGGCATAACACCAAAAGATAGCAATGCGCCGTTTTAAGATTTGAAGCTTAGCGTTTGACGTCGGACGAGATTGTTTGCCACGACAAAGGTTCGAAGATGTGCATTCTTGTTATAAAGATAGTGTAGTAGGTGGTTATAGTTCGCTCAGTGCTCTATTTGCCGCGAGTTACTCGAGAGGCCCGCTCCAGCACGCCGAGCGCCGACACTCCATTCTCGGCAAGGCGGAAACGAGAAATTGGCCAACCGAGTGCCCACTAACTTTATAAACCGAAGAGCTTCTGATTTTATAACGGTGCTTTGGTTCTTGTAAAATTATTTTAATGTAAAAACGTAGTTGTGTGGCTATCATTGGTAGGTTTGGATTTATTTATATGAAGACATTTATGTTCTTACTTTGTTGAAATGTTATTTAATACTCATAATGAAGTCAGCTCCGATTCTGTCGAAGTGGGAAGTGAATATTAAATATTTGACTGTAGGTACATCCGAACACACACATTTTGAAAACATTAATATAGAAGAACTGGGATGGCTACCTAACTGGAAATCCCAGATCATTTTCAAGATAGTGGGATACAATTGACTTTTTGTTAAAATGACGTCAAATGATCATTATCGTGTCGATGAGCGTTTGAATATTTGAAAGTATGTTTCGAACACAATAAGACGCTATTCGCTCTAGGCGTGTAGAAAGCCGACATTGCTATGCATACGGCTTACCGTTACCTGACTATTGTTCAGAAAAATCGGCAGCTGTCAGCAGATGTTATATGATATATAGAAAGTAAAGTCACGCTTCATGTGAAGTAGTTTTTTTTTAATAATCGACAAAAATAGAAGACGTTGTCTTATTTCAGACATCCTCTAGTTTATATATAAAAAATTAAATTTATTGTATTATAATTAATAACCAATACAGACTTATCAAGGATTTAAAAAAGCAAATCTAAGGTAGCATCGCATTTTAAAAAAAAATCTAACCAACTACTTGATCTGTCTAACCGCGACCTTTAAATAACTTAACTCTAAGTAAATTGTCTCAGTTGGTTTAACAAAATGAATTAATCAAAAGCAATTACAAGACCGGAGCGTTCACAAATTAACAAAACAAGAAAGCAATCTTAACAGAATCGTCACAATTCTATTTGAAGTATCTTTAAGAATTAAACAAACCGAAAAAGAACACAAAGGAAATAAAAAGCTTATTACAGTGGTATCTTAATTTTTTAAACAAGAAAAATATCTATTGTTGGGTCTCGAAAACTGCCACAGCGCGCCTCCACAGGTTTTAATTATACCGAGAAAGCTAAATTAAAAAGCATCCGGCCGTAACGATCGCTCTACTAAAGGGAGCTTTATTCCCTTGTGCTCGTTTTAACTAACGTTTGTTTGTTTGCGAGCGGCTTTTTTAATTTCACAACCGCCTCAGCTTGTTAATAAAAACCATAAACCGATATATATTTAATTAAATAAAACCCTTTCCATTTCATGACAAATAAAAGGAACTGCGACAAATAATTTGATAATTATCACCACTTAATTCAATTTGAAACACAAAGATCCTCATTGTTGTTAAAATTCTCAACATCTCTCGTGAAAACTTTGACAAGTTATACGTTGGTCATAATCTGATTAACAGAGCAGCTAGCTGGAAATTCATCCAATATCAGAACGTCTACGTTTACTATATAAAATCGTAAGTATTGTACTTAAACAACGTTTAACTAGTAACGCCACGTGTTACAAACACGTGTAGCAATCAACTAACAATAACAATTCCTCTATTTTACGAGAGGTTTCTCTTAATAGACCTGTTCTCAAACATTTCTAATCTGTCCCTGTGTTAAGTCAATATGATTTTCAGAACTTGATACTCTTTATTAATTAACAAGTAACTATTGATCTCTTTCTTCCTTAAGATAAGAAATCTATCTTGGATTCAATTTCAAAGTGTTTTAATACAAAATGAAACACGTAATACTTATGAGTAATTAAAAATTAAACCTAAAAACCTCATAGACTATAAATACCAAGAATCTGAATCGAATGACAAATCATTGTTCAAAATAGGACAAACGGAAAGATATCTATAGGAGGTCACAATGAAACGTCTTTGAAAACTATTACCTTACAGCTTTGCAGTCAAAAGATAACGAATGTAATACTATGAGAAATAACAGAGTTATACAAGAACAATTTCTGTCATTTCCTTATTTTTGTCGGTTCAGAAGCTGGCAAATATTGCGTAGTGTTTGAGTTATGGAGGAAAGTTTTGAGTCCCGCCCCGTCGCGCTGTCTCGTGATATTTATGCGGTAATTTGTCTGCGACCTTTGAGATCATCCTTGAAATCTTAATGGAAGCTGTATTAACCAAAGTTTAAATTCAAATCTCATCATGTAGTGTTAATTAAATTTATCGTTGTTGCAAATGAAAATTAAAAAGAAAGTATTATAACAAATAAACAAAACAGTTTTTGATTATTATTAACTATTTCTTTTATTATAAATTCGTTATTTCTGCTTACTCCTCTGGGTTACAGGTGTGATTTTTTAAAAGAGAAAGGGACAAACAAACAGCGGGAACACCATGGTGTTCATCGACGCCCATGGATATCCACAACAACAGAGGAACTGAAGGTGCGTTGCCGGCCTTTGAGAAGAGATAGGCTCACTTTGAAGGACCCTAGATCGTACTGGTTAAAAACAAAGGATTCAAAGTTTGAGGAAAGATAATAAATGTTTACATATTGTCATTCGATAAGTGTAAAAGGAATTTGAAATATAAATAAAGCGGCCTTGTAGCTTGTAGGCACTATTTTGAAGCATTACCATTGAAAAGGTCGACCCTTTGTATCACAACAAGAGAGATAAGATAGCGTGCGGTTATTTGCTGATAAGCGTCCCATTCCGACGCTCATCGTTTACCGATAACAGCGGATGTGTCACACACCCGTTTAACTTATTACATTGCTCTAAAGATCGAGATAAAGTTAATCTAATAGCTTAATAGTTTTGTAGATACTGATTATACTTTTTTATACTATTGTTTTTCTATTGTACTATTTTTCATATGTTACGATATTCAGGCTACTTTCATGAATTTAGACGAGATTAAACAGTATGACGGAATATTATTCCGTTTTTTTTCCTTAACACGACGCAAAAACTGTTTAAACTATTTCATTAATAATTAAACTTTCAAGAAAAAGCTAAGTGAATTCTAAGTCGTGTAATAAAAGTATTTGCCAAGAATAATAGAGATAACTAGTATAAATTAAATAACTACTATTAAATATACTTTAAATTGGTTATTAAAAGTAGAGAGAAGTGAAATAAAAGCGATGTAAGTCGTGGAATTTCGGCAAAACTCCAACAAACTTTGATTCGATCCCGCGAGCCGGGCCGCGAACTTATCAAAGTGATTTGGCAAAGTTGAGAGAGATCTCTTTAGAGATGCCTTACGTGCATGCATTAAGGCATTTTGTAGGACGTACGTCTTGTTTTACAACATAAAATATTATAGCACATAAGTAAAGACTTTAACGAGAATTTTGTATAGTAAAATTTTAAAGCAAAAGTTTTTTTAACAAATGAAATCCGTCGGACCTAGTAAATGAGATAGGAAGGCCCAAAGTAGACCGACGTGGAGATATTTAATGGACCAGGCTCAGGCCAACCTGTAGTATCTCAGATGATGATAAAGGGTATTATAGTTTCAAAGAACTATTTATGTTCATTTAAACACTTTACTTTCTAAAATCTAAATAAATATCAAACAAAAAGGATATCAATATACAGAGCGCTCCGCCGCGGATTGTTTAAAAATTCAACAATAATTCCAAGTGAAATACCCACAGCGATATTGTCGGATTACTCGTATTTGTGCAAACGTGACAGCAGAAAATCACATCTAAAATATATTTTCATGACAAGTGACTGCAAACCGCGGATTATCTCTATCAAAGCTGTACAACATTCGAGTATTTTTAATAGCTTTCGCACGCGACTCCGTCCGTGTGGAATTTAAAAAAAAACAAACATGAGTAGCCTATGTGTTCTTCCAGACTATCCTCTACGTCTACGCCAAATTTCATCGAGATCCGTTCAGCCGTTTAGGCTACAAACTCAAACAAATATCCATCCATCCATCATTTTAAACTTTCGCATTTATAATATCAGTAAGTTAAGATTAAGTTAATTCAACTGAACTGTATCTTCATATTAATCTAGCATTCCTTATGGCGAGGAAGTTATCTAATAAACTTACCAATTATATAAAACACGAGCTGTCGCCCGCAAACTTCGTTAGCGCGGATTTAAAAAAAACCTCATCTATCACCTTCCCGCGTTCATCTACCTTCTACCAGCTATCTTTCAGTCAAAGTCCCGTCCAAATCAGTCCACCCGTGCCAGAAATAGCGGTCCTGACGCCATTTTGACAGCGCGGAATGTAAAAAAAAAGTAGCTTATAATATGCCCGTCAATGCCAGTTACCCTTCAGTGAAAGTCCGGTCGAAATCGGTCTAGCCGTTTCGGAGATTACCCGAATCAAACGCGGCTTGCAGACATTGCGGACAGACAGACAGACAAAAATTTTTTAAATGCTATTTTCGTTATGAGCAACGCAAATACATCATCTTCCCGAAATCTGGAATTTTTCTTTTGATATTACAAACAGACTTTCCAATTTTATTCTATGTATAGATTGGAAAAAAACAGTCAAAAGCCAGAAGTACTTTTTTCTTGAATCTTGTTTGTCAATTTTCATATTACAATGAAGCAATCGTATAAGAAGACGCGTTATCAGAAACACATTAACCTACAGACCTTCAGAGAGTTTACGAGTACCGCAAACAATGATATGACAAATGATAATTTAGACACAATACCACTCACAGGGCAAAGGGCTAAGATAGGGAGTAAGAAAGAGAATCTATTGCGTTACGGTGTTAGTAGGTAGTTTCTTAAAAAAAAACTTAAAGATTAAAAAAATCGAAAACATAAATAAGACTTTATTATCATCATCATTAAAGGGAACACGTTGCTCTCACTCGATTCCTCCAATTACCCTCAAATTGGGTATTCAAAAACTGAACAAGAGCTAAGAAGCTTGAGGTACGTTTGATAACACGTCGATAAATATCATTATACCAATTACCGGCGACAAATGGGCCAGAGCGCGATCTCAATAATGTCTCAGCGCCTATTGATTGAGATGTACGACGTCTGTCGACAGTAATTTACGCTATTTTGATCATAATAATCAATAACATAAGGTATGTTTTCTCATGCGTTAGATTCCGATGGTATCAACAGACCCACCACTGTTTTGAACCGCATGCTCTACTTACGTATTTCAATGCCGTCTTTTAGTCCGTTTGTTTGAATACTGAGTTTTATTTATCACAATGAATTCATTCCGTAATTTTTGTTTGGGAAAAATCGAGAACTGTTTTGCAAAAAATAAATTGTTATAGATGTTTGATCTGTTACTCTTTAATTAAATTGTTGTCCGCTTTTCAATAGTTCCATGAATTTGAATTTCGAACTAGCAACGTGTTTTCACAAAAGTCTGGTTCACACTTGGATAACAGAATTGGGTAGTAGCGCCAGGCATGGATTAAATAGAATTACTGACACCAGTTAAATGCTAGTCCAGTTATTCAGCGCTACTGTCCAACAGTAATGGATAAGTATGAACCAGGCATTACGGTATCGTCTTTGCTATCGAGTCTGTTTTTCACTATTTTTCAAAACTACCAAAACAACTGAATTATTCTTAAGGTTATCCTTATCTGAATCCCTTGTTAATAAGATTTTATTCTTTTCATCAGTGATAAACTTCATTATTACTTTAGTAATCTATTGTATGAGCTAAATCTTGTATAAAAAGTCTTGAACTAAACTCGCAGTAATAGTTGTTGGATGTAACCGTGACATTTGACCGGCGTCGGCGAGGTCGCGGCGTCTGCAATAGACCACATACATGCGTACACTACGTACACTGATGTGTATGTACACATTAAAGCATAATTCTGTCTGAACGGAGTGACTTGCTACTTTATCATACGTCTATTAGGTCTTGGAATCCAGGTTTAGGACGAGGAATTATTTTTAATCGAGGCAGATTAATATAGAATTGATAGATATCAACACAAGAGAAACGAATTTCAGGACTTCTATAAGTTAGAAAGTAAAGGTTATCGTGTTACAATTAAAATAATCAATGATTATTTTTTACAGAAAATAAACTAAACAAACACGAAAAACACAAGAGGTCACATTTACAACAACGTGAAGTACACAAAAAGCAATTCCCTCAGTCGGGTCGCAGTGTAATAGCGCGGGGCAACACAGTGTCGTCCGTTTTGTAGTATCGAGTTCACGTCCGCTCTCTCCAAATAAATTACCGGCCAGATTGACCCAGAAAGTTCCCGCAGCCGCGGCGCTATGATCTCCAATGCTCACTAAAGCGTGCACAAATCGCAGCACGTTTATAAACAAATTTACTTAAAATGGAAGTATTACAATGGAAGAGTGTAAATCCTCAGTGTTTGTCGCTTAGGGTGATCCTTAGTGTAGACTTCTCATGCTAAGTTTACTCTCAGATTAAATTTAGTAATCGAATAACCTTAATAATGTATCGTATAGAGTTCCGGAGAAACAATTTTAAACAAAAGACTACAAGGCAGTAAGTAATGCGTAAATGATTTTTCCGTTCCTTTAATTTCTAGTCGTACTCATAAAGCGTATATTTAGTGACGACAAGTCTGCCACATGCCTCCACACTCAAACTGACAATATGGGTGGCCACTGATAAGTATTAAGAAAATAAAAAAAAACAAACATTCGTCTGCAGACCAGCAAAAGTCTACATAAGTGCTTTGATTCAACACGTTACCATTCATTGGTTTAGATGTTACGTATTCAAACAGTTCCTAGAAATGTATTTGGTTGTAAATGCAATAGGAAATGTAAAGCGACGTAAGCGTACGTTCGCACGGGCAGACTTTGTACGCCGCGGTAGAATTCAAGGTCAGCAGACTTTTTACGCCCACGCGATAGGTGTTCGTACGAGCGTAAAAAATCCACTCTTGAATCGTATCTCGTGTCAGTAAGACGTGTAAATTGTTTCTGTTAAATTACTAGCCCGACCCGAAAACTGGCGACTGAATCCGAAGTCACGTAGTTAGAGAGCAAACTAAAAGTAGACAGTACATTTTCTTTAAAACTAACATTTGCTAATGTTTAAAAAAAGGTTTTTTCTACACGCACTAACAAAGCTCTCATGCAATGTTTTATTTTATTTTCACCCGAATATTGATAAAAAGTGTTCTACTTGATACATATAATAAGTTTACATATTATATAGTTATAGAAAATTTATTTATTAGATTTCTATTAATCAGTAGCGGCTCGTGGCTCGTGGGTCCTGGAACTAGTGGTGCACGATTTAAATTGTAGGAAATCAAACCAACTATATTCTTTTGATTTTACACAAAGACATTTAAGAAATATATAAGACTAGGCATGTTTTCATCGGTACTTTCTCTAGAAGGTACTATGTGAATCAGTTGTCAAATTTAATATGCCGCTTCGTAACCTTGTATTGACATCTGATAAAACATTTTACAAAATTATAAGCTCCATCTTTTATTGTAAAATAAACAGTATCACAAAACAAAATAACAATTAAATTAAATTACATATAAATATGATTTAGTGACACTTGCTGGCAATTAATTTAAATATAGTTAATTATATTGAGATGTGGTTATGGGGATCTATCAATAGACAACGGTAATGAGATTATGTGAAAAATGTTTCAAGTGAAGTGTAAACTATGCCTACTCTATATATATTTTTAATCTCTTTGATTTTATACCACCAATCCCTAAAAAAAATTCAAGTTAATTGCCAAACTAATCATCCTTATTAGACAAACTATAAGATAAACTTTATTTTTATTTGCAAAGGTCAATTTAGGTACTTAATTTAGTTATGTATGTTAAAGTATTAAAATTTTTGTCGAGTTAATTTCATGAAAGCGATGGTTCCAGTAGGATAAAACATATTACAGTTAGGGGTTGGGTCGCTTAAATTTGAAACGAATATGTAATAAAACAACTGTTAGCAAAATTATTTCAAGTCACTGTATTTATTATTTTAAAAACATATACAATTCGTGTTTTTAATTTAATAACATATGAAAAGTACACAAAATACACCGCAATGACGTCACGCTATCACCATGACATTCATTGGTTACGTAAGGAATATAAGGCAGAGTCCGTGATAAATATCCAAATAACAGTGAGAGAATTATTATATTATCAGGGTCCAAAAACACACCAAGTTAATAGAAAAGAGGAAAATACGATCAGAAAATTTCTGACATTTTAGTTTCATTTACATTATTTATTTAATTAATTTTGACATGTGACATTATCATGTCAAAGCAGTAAAGAGTATGGTAGCTATTTATAGTTTGTCTAAATAAGATGGATTAGTTTGACAATTCATTTGTAATTTAGTAGGGATGGGTTGTGTAAAATCAGTCATGAATCTTATCGATTTTAGCTTTTATTCTTATAGAAGTTGAAATCGATAGATTCATAGTTATAACTTAAGAATTTAAAAAAATCACTGTTTTCTCAAATTAATAATGACCTGCAGAACTATTACAAATAATGAGAGTAAAAAAAATATTTATTACTACTACAGCCGTACGTAATCGAATTGGATTTCGCTATTATTATTGTCATCGCTAAATTCTCTACACTATAATCAATACTAGAATTGTCCTCTAAATTAGTTAATAAGAAAATAATAATTTTAGTTAAGTTCGATAAATTTTATTTAAACCGAATATCGATAGTTCATAATTGTTCGCTATGCGTGTTTGTTTCGACACTACGATACCTGTCTATTAAGTACGGTATTTTCCTTCATACAAATTTAATTCGATACTTCATATGCGTCAATTATCAAACTAATCTAATCTTATTTAGATAAACTATAACTGACCGGTTACAAAGTTAAGTCGCCCTCTCCACTCCACGAGATTGCGCCACTGTCTATAGGACATTTTTATTCAATGATATAGTTTGCCCCTGTCACTCCCCTGATATCATCCTTGTCAGTCTATAGTTTAATGATCGAAATATTAACGAAATTCGTAAAAGATAATTTTTATTGTAGCTGTGCATTATAAGTTCTGCTGCCACATATTTTTCTGTTCCGTTTAATAAAATCCTAACTCCCATACAACAATTACTGATTGTCATAGAACGTCTGCCAAAGTTATAATAAGCTCCTTTTGTTAATTCGTATAAAATGAAAAGTATTATAAAAATCGTGTTTCGTGTTGAATGTATTATATTTATTGCGTTAATTATTAGGACAAGAAATCAATGTGTCCGAAAGTCCGTGTATGTTATGGATAATCTCCGAAACTACTGCACCGGATGTAACAGGACTTTAAATGCAATGTTATAGGTAGCCTAGTCTTTATAACATGGTATATTCAATCCAATAACATAATTAGTAAATCTTATTGGTGATCATCTTTTGCCCCCCGCTATACTTAGAACTTTGGGATCTACAACCCACGACAGAGCTATGATAGTACAATATGTACACTTGTTAAAAGTTTGCGATCCCTAGCACTAGTTAATATGTTTTTCAAATCTAACTTATGAAGTATAACATATTATTGCTTTACTTTAAGAAAAAAATGTGGTTTAATTTCCTATAAGACATTACATACATTTTTTACATGTAAAGATATGTTACAAAACAGATCAATTTTTATAGCTAGTGATCGCAAACTTGTTTTGATCGGTGTAAACACAAAACAAACATGTTCGACAGCCAAACGCGGCGTATTTTTATTAAAATGGACCAATAAAATTTATCGCGGCGTACCAAGATACGCCAAGTCGAAAAACGCCTCCGTATGAACGGCTTCATAGAGTCCCATACGTTCCATTTTGACACATTATTTATCGCCCAGCGTTTTCACGTCCGTGCGAACGGCTGACAGCGCGTTGAGCGTTAAAACAATTACACTAGGCTCCAAAAATATTTGTCCATCTACATTTTGACTACATTCCCAAAAAAAAATTATTTTATAAAGACAATTTATTATGTTTCCTAGTTTGTATGATGTTCATTTTTGAAGCTGCAATTTTGTTTTAATTTAGCTATGTGAAATTAAAACAAGTAAAATATAGAATAACTACTAAAAATATTTCTACAGTAGTTATCTAATGTCATTTGACTAGAAAACACGCATTATATATAGTGCTTGTCTACCGATATTTTTTCATTCTCAGATTTTTTTAAATTTTTATTATTGGATGGTCTAAATAATTTTGGAAAGTAGTGTAGCGTAACGCGTGATTTCTCCTACGCTCGTGCGAAACACTTGTATGAAGTTCCATATGTTGCATTTTATTTTTACGCTAACGCCCAATGCCCAAAATGGAACAGTGCGCGTAGAGAAATACGCCAAGTCGAAAAACGCCTCCGTATGAACGGCTTCATACAATCCCATACGTTGCATTTTGACACATTCCTACCGCCTAGCGTTTTCACGTCCGTGCGAACACTCGCTAACGGTCCTCTGACGTTGAATAAAAGATCAAACCAACGCTGGTTTGATCTTTTATTGAGCATGCATCGCTTCGTACGCTTTATCTACGAATTTCATTTTGTTTTCGTCGAATTGGAGTTTTATCAAAACCGTTTAAACCTTTAACAAGACAATAGATAACAACTAGAACAAAAAGAAAGAACAACATTAAAGTCATATGTTTTTGAGTTTGTAATAAGTTGTAGATTTCATAATTATTATCTTGCAATAAAAAAGAACGAGTAAAAGCTAACCTAAGTCACAAGCAAGTTGTAAACAACACAGTTTAGTTGATAAAGTGTTGTAGCTTAGATAAGTTGAATTCGTAATGTGCATAAGTTAAGTTGATAAATGCAAACAAGGTAATAAATACCGTAGTCACCAACATTTTTAGAATAATCTCATTAGACTAGTACAAAAACAATCGACTTAATTTTTTTTCTATACTATCATCTATTCAGAATGAATACCTAATATCAATTCTTCTCGATCGAGTAGAGTGTTAAAGTCAGCGTCTCGTAGTGAAAGTTTTCACACAACTCTCGGATAACGTTTATATGAGGCAACAAGTCACGGATATTTTACACGTTTTAGGAGTTAGATATTTTGCTCCCTGATGTCTAAGAATGTTTAGAATTACATCTGCTTTAAAAAAACTATTTTCGAAAGTGTTCGTATCGGATTAAGTGTTAAATCTGTTTTCCTACTACAATACCATATCAAAATAGGATGTAAAAAGTTTTGGGATATAAGAAACAAACTTGCATTGCTTGTTATATAGAAATGCAATCATGTATCAAAAACTGAAGAACATTACTATCCGTCATAAAGGTGGATAAATCCGTTCGTAACCGACTGGTAACCGAGGGATTGGTGAACGAATGAAACGTATGAATAATTCATCGATTCGTTCATTCGGACAGCGAACGTCGGATAATATTGTTATGATACATCGATAGACTAACGAATATTTCGACATCCGACTGACAAAGTCTTAATATCAATAAATTACATAAAACCTAAGCGGAAATGTTTATGCTTTGTAAAGAATAAATGAAAGTTTAACATTAACAATTACAAATTCTTACACTTTATCAGTACTGATATTTCATATAATACTAGGTATACCTCTGTATAGTAAATAGAAATAGGTCACTTTTATATTGGCCAGTAGTTAACACGTGCCGTTGCGATCGTGAGGGTAGAAAATTGACTTTGAAGCCCTTTGACGTAGCTTTATACAAAGTGCTGCCAGATTTCATTAACGAATGGCGCTCGTTAATTTAAACGATTGTAGCCCTTTACTTGCTGAAAATTACCCAAATAATTATCGGACAGTTTCGAAATAAATGAATAATTTACGCTTAAACCAAGATGGTTTAATATAGGCTTTCATTTTATATGATCTAGGCTTGGATCTACACGTACACTTTCGTCTAAATTTAGGTCTTAAATACTCTTAACATGCATCTTAGTTAACTGATGTAACATTGCAGTTTTTGTTTTCGATCCTACACTTGCTGGCATTAGTGTGCGTAAGATGCTTTAGGCAACGTGGGCGGCATTACACCACAGGCCGCCCACAAGTGAATTAAGATCCTGTTACTTTTTAAAACGTTATCTACGAATAAACATCAAATAGTGATATAGTAGGCTTCAAGCTTATCGATAGTTTACACTTTGTATCAAATAATCCGAGATTACATCAATGTAATGCATTATTAAAGTGGTACTTAAATGTCAATGATAGGCCAAAGAGTTAATAATGTAGTATGCTTCAATGTAAAGATGATTTAGTTTGTAATCTTGTTTATAGAAACGCTAAACCTTTAAGGTTTTTCTGCCGCTCACGAATATGACACTGGTTTGTTAGATATTTTGTGACAAATATTTTTGTACCTTATGATAAAATCTGTGTACACGTCTTCACCAAATTCTCCTAAATGCAATTCTAATTGTAATTAGTAGCAGCACAAAATAATCTAGCAATATAATCGAATGTATAAGTTATTTGTACTTGATATTTATTCTCATCTGTGTGTACAATTTTAAATTTAATTGATTGTCGAAAAACTTAAATAAAAAGATCATAAAGGCACTACTGTAAGTACCGTTTTTGAGGGCGTCTATTGTTCTGTTAACAAATTGTTCAAGTCCTAAGTAATCTATCTGTAGCATTACATTGCTCTGTACACTGTTATTGTAATTCAATTCCAGTTTCGATTGCTATAGAACTCAAAATCGTTTGCAGGATACCAACGATAATTTACACCGGGCTTGCTTAATTTGAATTCACATTTGTCATTCTCGTATTAATTTGGTCCAGTTCAATTAGTTACTAGCTGGTGGAGTCACGTAATTTGATTTCATATCGGAATGTAGTCGTTTTAATTACGACTAAACTTTAAAAAGGTAGGATTAACAATAAGTCCCCAAAAGATTAAACGAAGTTTTAATTTAAACAACGTTTAAAGTAAAACTTTCAGGTAGCAATTGTTCTTAATTTTCAATGTTACGGTAACATTTTCAAGTCAGATTTAATGCTCATTCCGATAAGATTAAATAGTAAAATAAATAATTATCATAAACTGTAAGTTAGGGTAAAATATTTAAACAATCGTTAGTGTTTTTGATTCAATATCTTCATGAAATGCATTTCCAAACTACGTAACAGTTTAACTGCTTTGAAACATAGGTCAACCTAACAGTAAATAAACAATTAGAAATAATAAATAAAGCATCTAAAATCTATATTTATGGACTGATAAAGTAACCAAAAAATAAGTGTGAAAATTAATTTAAAAACCGTTACATCCGCAGAAATCAGTTACGCAATTATTACCAACAATCGTTAAAAAATGAAGTATGGTATAACTGCATAAATGAGAAATTACTAGCCAGTATCACAGGTTGTGTAACCGGTTTGAGGCGATAATGAGTGAGCTTGCTTCAAGCTCGGAGCTCATCATTGGCTCTATAAACGACTGGGACGCGTTAATAGGTCCCCTTATGCCTTTGCGCTCGCCGACCGTCTTCATACCTATCACTGCCAACTTTTTATAACAAGTTACAACTTTAATAAGTGGCACCTTATATGGGTAGACCTCCGCGACTAAGATATGTTTAACGGGAAGTGACAAAATCTCTTAGAAACAGCAATTTTGAATTTTTACGTAAGTTTTCACACCAGTAATAGAAAGTTATGAGATATATCTTTTGTTTCTTGTATACTTCTGTATCTATACTAATATAATAAAGCGTAAACACACACTACTTCTTGGCGAAGGATCTCAGTAATCACAGCATATTTCTGATAAATTCGTTCTTTAATAAAAAGCCACTTATGACACGCATTAGATTATATATGATCCCTCTATCTAACTTAAGGCGTAAATGAATTGAAAAAAAAAAACCTTCATGTGGGAAAGGGATCACAAGCTGACAACATTATGGAAGTAAGGTTGCCATGGTAACGATATTGTTATCCAATGTCAAAGGTCTTCGTTGTGATGTGTGCATTTGAATTTTGACATTTGCAATTGAGAATTTCACAAATGTAAACAATAAAATAAAGTTTTTATAATTTGATGCGGATGAAGCCGCATTCGAACATCTCGTATACACATAAATTGAATAGAGTTAATGATGATTTAAGTCTTTTTTAAGTATTTTAATCTCAATAGCCTAATGGTTTGGGGTACGGACTACCGATCTTGCGGTCGAGGGTTCGAATCCCGCCATTCGACTATTGTCGTGAACCATATCCTAGCACAAGCCTAGAGCTTAGTTGGAATGGTTAAAAGAAATATTAGTATTATAAATTAACAAAAATCTAAGTATATTTAAAAAAAAAAAACCATTTAGATTTAGCCTGGAATTAAAGAATCCTTCCTTATAGCAATATCTAGATATTTACAGTAGGTAAAAACTTGTAATATAGTGCAATAATGTTAGAGACAGTTTACCGATACATTTTAATTTCCTGCAACTTATCGTTTGCAGGACCACGGCTTATAACAAAGTTTTATTTTGTTATTCTATTAATAACGTTAAAGCATTTAATTTCTTTTATAACTATGAATTTATTATTTAAGCACAAGTTTATGTTTAGACTAATAAAAAAAATATCGAACGCAATTTTTATAATATACATATTTTAAAATTGTTATTTCGCAATTTTTTTGAGTGATGTTAAGTTATGGTGTGGTGGAAATTTGACAATAATATAAAACAAATGTTATTCGAATTAAGTAGTAGAATGCGTAACTTTCACGGTTTAAAAGAACGCAAAGCAAGAAAATCAAAGAATAAAACTTCGCTGCCTTAAACGTCTTCAGTAGAAATAATATTAATCAGATAACACTAACATCAGTTTATAAATTTATATTTGTCTCTAAGAATCGTGCAAAAACGCATTCAGTTTATATAATCTTGTAAGAGTAACTCACTACGAGTATGTACTAAAAAGTAGAATTGTACAAAAATTGTAACCGTGTAGCTAACATAAAATTGCAGTAGTCAATCAAGCATAATGTAAACATACTCTTGGACCTTAAATACGCTTCGCAATCTTAATACGAATAATCACAAACTGCGTTGTTGCATTTAATTCGAAACTGTAGCCATATGAAGTATATCAATTCGATTGATACGAGTAAAAATAGAACTAAAGTTATACACACTTGTATGTAACGAGATATCGCAACTGATTCCACTCCAAGCATTTGTTAAAAGTCTAACCGTATTAATAATACGAGTAGTACCATCTTCTATACGTTGTGCATTTCTTTTAAAACTTCGAAATCAATAGGAGACAATCGACATTTCGGATAGCACTTGAAGTCACTAATGTACGTACCCGACAGACGGTCGCTGTAAGGTGACCGCGACCCGACCTCTGCGTGCTGGTCACCTGCACCCGACTGACGTCTGGCTACTTAACTCCTCAATTTTCAATTTAAAATGCGTTCCACTAAGTACAAATAAATGTCACTACCGCGCATGGAGTTAAAGGTGGCTAACAGAGACCCAAAACGACCTAGGTGTATGTTTTTTTCTTATACAAAACCCACACTAAGAGTAATAATTTATGATTTCGAGTTGTGAAGTTAGAGGTTATGTTACAAACGAATAGAGAAAACTGCGACGTCGACGTCTTATACCTACAATGCAAATGAAAACAAACAAAAGTGTATCGCTTTGCGAAAATTACTTCACTACAAATCATAAAACCAAGTCAATAACTTCTGTTTTAAATGAAATATTGTTTTATATCAACTTTAATAATTGTTTAAAATCGCATTTACAATAAATCCTTCAATAACTTTAGCGATATCGCGGATCGCGTTACAAAGGCGCCGATTATACGTCATAAGCCATCACTTAGCGAGTGTGGTGATTGAGCGAAATGCGTTTATTATTGCGTTGTGTGGATCAACACAGAAATACGGCATCCACGTTGTAAACACGCTACGAGCGGGAACGCAACAAGTCGCGACAACCCTACTACCGCGCGACCTTTTCCTGCCTTTTACGACCTTTTTGACCCCAAACATCACCAGTTTGTACTACGCAGTGCACTACCAAAATTTCGATGAAGAAGAATAACCATATTATAGAAAACATATTTAAATAGTTTTTATAAAAAGAAAGCGCATGCATTTATAATTTCCCAACTTTTTCATTTACGCTGCATACGCTAAGAACGTATGCAGGTATGCCCAAAATCGTCTATGCAAGCGAGCGCGTTGTACCTTGATGTTCCGCGTACGCGTGTTGTTCCATGTACGCGTCGTGTTCCGTGGACGGTTGTTCCATCGTTCGCGAAGGTGGCAGATCGGCGATCATAGTGGAATTGTTTTGATACGACGAATTACGTCCGGCGCGTGGTGACGCCGCCTAGTGCGCAGTGGCGACTGCCGCGCACTGGGCGAGAAAGGGATAGGTAATGATGACGCATGCGTTAACAAAACGCGGGAAGCGTTTTCTAGAAGCGGTTATCCCTGTACGATACAAAACAATTGCTTCGACTTTGTTGACTCATTGATAACAGTTGCATCAAGAGTTTATCAAAACAAATGACAATTATACACTAAAAAGAATGGCGAGGGATAGTTCGAACAACCATAGGTGTTCCGTAAAAATGGAACGCCCGGAACGAAATAAAATACAATACAGAAGTCACGTACGCATTTAGACTATTTCAATAAGAGACTATACAATTTCTTCGATTTTTTAACAAGATTCTGGTAATCCTTGATGATTGCAATAAATACTTTTTAATAATAGTGCAGATTGAATTTGTTAGCATTAGTGGGTTTTCGCACGTATCGTGTCGAGCATTTCGCGATAGGCGCCACAAAACTATTTAATAATACTCGGATGAACGCTTAGATGGAATGACATGATAACGTAAGTTCCTTATATAATTTCACTGAAATATCAACCCTGAGGGATATAGATAAAGTGATATATCTTAGTAATATGTGTTTAATGATATTTAAAATATTTTTAGCGGTTTTTGTAAATATATCTCATAGATATCCTTAATTTACTTTTGCATTCAAGACAAAAGAAACAATTGATAGAAAAATTATCTCGGGACGTGACACGAAAAAGAATAGGCATCCTTTACAATTTACTTGAATAAAGTGCGATAGCAATAGAGTGGTATAGTTTTACGGTTCCTTTTTGTACAACTTATACTTTGAACTTACTTAACTAGCCATATGTTACAAATTGTAAGCTATAAATAGTTCTTAACTTACGCATCTGTGTTTATGTCGTTGGATTGTTTATATAATAAATATTGAGTGCGCAGCAAAGTTCTTGTAAACAACTTCAAAGATAACGTAAAAAATAAGTATTGTGTTTACAATTTTAACCTAAACGGGTAAACAGAAACATTACAGCAATTGCTTTCTAATATGCTTCTTTGTTCTAATTGGCAAAATTGTGTATAATACTTTCTAATTAGACTGTATACAACTACTTGGTCTATGAACTAAGAACAATTATTACCTATACCTTTAGTTATGTTACTAAATGTTATCTTAGTTCTTATTAATATTATAAATGCGAAAGTTTGGACGGATCTCTATGAAATTTGTCACAGATGTATATAGGAAGGAAGAACACATAGGCTACTTACTATTTTTTTAATGCCGCACGGACGGAGTCTAGCTTAGCCAGTTTATAATTAGTAATAGTTCTTTGTAACATGTACAAATGCAATACAATAATTTTCATATTTTCTTAAAATATGTTTGAAAACTCTTGTTTTATTACCACAGATAAAAGATCTTAAAAACTTATCGTATATAAATGACCCGGAATCTAACTTGAGCATCGGATTAAAACCCCAGACACTTGACCTTTGATCTGTTAAACCCGTTTACGTGTAAAACGTTGATTACGCAATAAATTAATCGAGCCCTGTGAACTGTTCTCGCATTTCGAATGTCGTTGGTAGTCGAGGGGACGGTAATTGGAGACTGATGATTGTTTATGTCACCGACATTTTCTGAATATTGCCCATTTATAATACACCTAAACAAATTGTACAGAGACGGTAAATTGCATATCGATATAATTCATTGACAAACTGTAGGACGACGATAGGATTTTCAGTGGGGACTTAAGAGACAATTTAATAGTTGCATAAAGATAGATAAAGCCCGCTACAGACGCTCAGTTCTGACAGTTAACTGAAGAGTCGAACTGTTCAGTTAAAACTGTGCGAATGTAGACAAAACTTAACCGTAAAGTTACTTACAACTAACCGTTAAATTTGGATACAAATAAACACTTTTAACGGAACAGTTCGACTCTTCAGTTAAAACTGTTAGAACTTAGCGTCTGTAGCGGACATGACAAAATGACACGAACTCCAATATAAACCAATTGCACAAGTCGGCACCTTGCATTAAGATTTAAAGCGACATGCAAATGTTCGTCTTAAAATTTTCTTAGGCAAATTAAAAACTTGCGGCATTCTCTATTAGTGAAATTTATATCGCATAAAACAATTTGCGTCGTAATTGATTAAAGTTTCAGGTGGCCAAGGCTCCCCGCTGTCCCGCGTTAACGCAACTAGGACATCGGGTCAAGGATAGAGCTCGCAGAATCTAAACATTATAACGTTACACAGATTTGGGAATTGTAGTGTTAATTATTGTTGTAACAGATTTATTGGGGAAATTTGTACGGTGATCGATTTATTGGATGTGTTAATGGACAGGACAAGTTATGATGGATATCGTCGTGACACGTTTACCTCTGAAGCGTTATTTGTCGCTCGGGTGACATTCACATACGTTTTTCTTCTGATGCTTAAGGGATGTTGTAAGTTGTTGTTAGTTTAAAACAAAAACTAATTGGACGATAGAGAACGTTTCATTATTAAATATTACTAGTTTACACATAAAAGAATCCTAACGTAACATACTATTAAAGCAAAATACCATATCACGAAGTCACTTGAGAATAAAAATCTTCCGGAACTCTAAAGCTACTCCGCGTACTCTTTCAATAAATTAAAGCCGAGCACTGGATATAACGTAACAACGATCGGAACAAAAACGTCGCAAAGTAAAGCCAACAAAGAATTCACATTCGAGTATTTTTACACGATACGTTCGAGTACTTTTACACGATATATACTTACAAGTATTTTTACACGATACGTGAGTCGAACGGACGGTGTACTATCGATGGTATGTCGGACATTAAGTTGAATTAAGTAGGGGCTGTTTCTTAACAATCCCGCGGGATGGCCTCGGATCTAGAATGTCGTTTTGCATGACCGAGATCACTGATATTGCCCTAATATAAGCGTTGTCGGTCTTTTACGAGGTACTCAACGCGACGTCTTGAAAGATAATTGGCTTCAACGTGTGATAAAATCGGCGAGCCCTTATTTAAATCCTGCTTTGTCGCTATTGTGCTGCGTTAGCGATGTTTCGAGTGGGATTAAAGTTTATCATGATTCGGGTAATGTCTTTATGACGCTTTAGAACAATCTGTTTGGTACATCGAGTCGTTTTTGTTTTGTTAAATTAAATATTCAAAACTAGCTGTCGCCCGCGACTCCGTCCGCGTGGAATAAAAAAAACAAAAGTGAATACCCTATGTGTTTTTCCAGACTATTCTCTACATCTATACCAAATTTCTTCGAAATCCGTTCAGCCGTTTTGGCTACAAACTCTAACAAACATCCATCCATCCATCCATCCATCTAAACTTTGGCAATTATAATATTAGTACGAAGTATGATTAGTATGATGTAGCGAACATCTTGATATTTTTAACATTAGTAAGATACGGGTTTCTTACCACGATTGCATTGTTTTTTCACACTACCGCATCACTTCAGTCAGCTCGTGAACATGGCGCATGCAACTGTGCCGAAATATCGGGAGCTAAATCAATACAATCGTGGTAAGAAACCCGTATCTTACGAACATTATATTTGTAGAAACCACGACAGTTTAGAGTTATATATCTTGATATTTTGTCGTGAATTTTTTTAGATCATCCGCGTTAATGTCTTTAAAATAATGTTGTATTTACTATGGGCAGTGTTACGTTTATTAGTCTTTGGCGTTATATTTCTTAAATTGTGCCACATGTACATATTTTATTAGTATTTGATATATCTTGTTACTATAGTGATGTATTATTGTTAAGTCAGAGTTATGATAAAATAGATGATTATATAAAAACTGAACAAATCGTTTAATTCTCAACAATAAATTATCTTATATTGTTTCCACCGGATATAATTAATTTAATTTTCTTTGGATATAAGATGTTAAAAACGGTTCCGTACAATAGTTAATGTTATAAAATATACACACGTGGCGTTAATTATAAGATCTGCAAAAAGATTGGAACAATAAACATACCTCTTTCACAACATAAAGTACCAACGATTTAACTCGACATATAACTATGTAATACGTTTGACTAGACTATTGGACGTCTGTTAGACGACCTTTCCTAATTGCTTACAATAATTTATGTTCGTAACCTCGTTCCAAAAACAAGAGACGGTGAGTCAAAATCATTGTTACGAGAACATGAGAACGAATTGATATTCACCTTGAATTTAGTGATTAGAAAATATAAACATATATTTTACCAAGGATCAAATATAGAAAAAAATATATGATGTTTTTTGACCTTTTTTACGTAACTAGCATATTCAAACTCCCCTTTAAATAAACTGTTAGAGTTGGTACTTACAGCATTTGTTGTAGGTGTTTAAGGCTTACCTGGAAAAAATGAATAATATTTAAATCGTAAATGCCAACATGTAGAATACTGTAACTACAAGTAAGTTGTTATTGCTAAATATTGGTTTAGACCACGTTACGTAAAAACTTAAAGCTAATAAAAAGCAAGCTTGATATTAGTATCAAGCTTGCTTTTTATTAGCTTTAAGTTTTGCAAAAACGTATTTATACTTGAGTAGATCCATACTCATTTTTTTATGAAATTTACAGTATTTACACATTTTTATTAATAAAAAATATATGTAAATTATTGAATCTTTTATTAGGCGTACAAAAGCACGTGTTAAGCTATGTTCGAGTTGGATTGAGCAATGGATACCCCGGTTGTGAAAATATTTGGTTTCCCCGGAATAGTGGGATGGCGGGATGGCGGGATAGCGGGCGCCCAACGATTAGGGCTGCTACCACTTCGAGTAAGACCTAAATTCATCGGAATTCCATATTTTAGCTTCTGTTTTGAGATTGATGTCACTGTATTTCGTTTAATTTTTATGTTCGCCGATGAGTGAAAGGCTTGATAATTCACTGACAATCGTATTTTCGACATTATTCGCGTTCTACATTTATTGAAAGTTGGCAACCCTACCTTCGCTCCCTTTTTCGATGCGGATCGCTTAATTGGAAAGTGCCTGTATTTTTCGACAGGGCCGTGTTTGATTTAGTTGTTTCAATCGTTGCAGAGGACAATGTTTGGTCGCAGAACCGATATTGGTTCGGATCTATTTGTGCTCGATACCATGAATATTTACATGCGGATAGAACTGTGAATTTTTTAAATACAATGCGTGAAACATGTTTATGACCTTTGATTAATGGAATATTAATATTTCATTTGTTATTTTACAAAAATGTGGTAGTTTATTAACATATATAAAGACGAAGTACGCTGTTGTCCTTTAAAACTGTCTAGTAAAACGATATCTGTCAGATAAATCAGTTGATAGTGGTTACAGTACATGGTTTCGCAGATTCCCTCAATCAACGTACATTCGTAAGCTATCCTAAAGATTGGCAAACACACGTGATATTGCTTTACGCTCAAATAAACCGCATGAAACGTTTCCTGTATGAATAGGCTTTGCCGCACGTTATCACTGTCAGTAGAGTAATGAATTAAAACAGATTGCAGTTACCGCATGCTGAAATAGTTTAGCGATTTGAACGGTAATTTATAATAGTAAAGAGGATTGATAATTCAATCAAAATGTTACATACGATTAATTTGTCTTGTTAACACCAAATGTTTTTTTTTTAATATTAGTAGATTTTTGTTAATTTACCAATATTTCCTTTACCCATTCCAACTAAGCTCTAGGCTTGTGCTAGGATATGGTTCACGATAATAGTCGAATGGCGAGATTCGAACCCTCGACCTCACGATCGGTAGTCCGTACCCCAAACCATTAGGCTATTGGCGCTTACGTTACAATGAAAGTTAATAAAAATTAACTATATACAAGAATTCAAGTGTCATCGCAAAAACAAATTGGAACAATCAGTCGATTTAATAAGTTTAATTGATAATAACAATCAAAACATCGAACCACAACGACCGATATAATAATTCGAATTATTTGGCATTGGGTCGTAATGGAGCGAGCGAATGCGAGGGACAGCGGGCTATTATAAAATCGTTAATAAACACCCGAATATAAAGTGGGATGTTTCAGGCGTCGGAATAGTTGGTGCTTTGCGGCGCTACAAATGCGGATTACGACCTCGACTGTGCACATTTTGATATCTGTTTATAAAGATTTTCTCATTAAACTTTTTGAAGCAATTTCTTGTGCTTAGCGCTAAAATGTGATTTTTACACAATTTATACTTCCCCCCGCGACTCCGTCCGCGTGGAATAAAAAAAACAAAAGTAGCCTATGTGTTCTTCCAGACTATCCTCTACATCTATCCCAAATTACATCGAGACCCATTCAGCCGTTAAGGCTACAAACTCTAACAAACATCCATCCATCCATCTAAACTTTCGCATTTACAATATTAGTAAGAAGTAAGATTGAATTTTGATGCTATCGTATGATTTTGTCTTTTAATAGCTAGAGCTTTGGTTTATTTCAATACGTGTTTAGTACCTAAAACTATTATCATTTGTTTTTGTATGGTGACAAAAATGAGATACACCTTACTCAGAAACGATAAGTGGTAATTGAGTCTCTTATTTAGTACTAGCTGTTGCTCGCGATTTCGCCCGCGTGAAATTAAAAAAATGTACCCTATGTTACTCACAGATAAATTACCTTTCGAACGGTGAAAGAATTTTTAAAATCAGCCCAGTAGTTTTTGAGTTATTTCAATACATACAAAAATACAAAGTTTCCCTCTTTATAATATTAGTATAGAGTATACATAGATAAGTAAAGTTCACTAAGCGACTGTTAAGTAATCATGAAACGCCTGGGGAGTTATGTATTTATATACAAGATTATACCTTGAAGGTTAATTAGCTTTATTGATGTAGTGAGTAGTTATGTGAAGTATGCTGCAAGTTATTGGTAGTTAACTTTGTAATCACCTGAGCCTTGTGCCTGTGTGACACATTGCTAATGATGTGATCTCTTCATCATTAAACTAAACATAAGTAAATATTTATGTCATTGTACAAAACAAGAAAGATAATTAAGGTAGATGTTACTTGAAAAACAAGTCGATCAACAACAGTGTAAACTACATGTGACGTCACTCGATGTAACGTCGAACTCTTTATAACGTCGAAATAGCTGGACTTTGGTTGGTTTACCTTGTCTTACATACAATAAACAGGAACGGTTATTTGAACTATTTTGATTTATAAACATGGCGAGTTAACTTTGTGTATTGAAGAAAAAGTTTTATAATACGCTCAATACAAGGTAGACCAAAAACAAGTGATATCAGGAAACATAAGTCAGTATAAAAAAGAACATATTTTTCGTCACTCGATAACATCCATTCCATATAACGTTGCAAAATGCTCAGTCTCTTGAGCGACGTTATATAGAGTTTACATTGTATTAACTTTTTGTTGAAGTGTTATAGGAACAAAAGATCAAATAAATCAATACAACAAGTATAAAAGAATCGAAAGTCATATATAAAATTTCGTTACGCAATATTCGCATGTAATGAAGAACTTCAATAAAACGTCATATAAGATTTATCAAATACGAGCCGTTGCTCGCGACTTCGCCCGCGTGAAATTACAAATATAACCTATTACGTTCGCCCTTTTTTTCAACCTATTACCAAAAGTATTAACTTAGTAGTAATCTACGTAATTACAGAAATCTACCGTTGCAAGATTCCAAATTTCTAAGTCCGGTAGCTTGTAAGCTGATTTTTCGGTTACCCTTATTGTTTGTGTTCGCGATATCTTCTAAACTATTAGTCCAATTTTAATACTGTAAATGACAATTTTATTCTACATTAAATTCTCCTGATAACAAACGCATTTAATTGGATAAGGATTAAAATTGAAACCAATAAAAGAACGCTGCAAATAGCGTTGGATTTTTAATTCATTTTGTAAACACAAAAGTGGTTATTGTAAGAAAACCGTTAAAGATAGATATATGCTATCGCGCACTTTTTGTAGAACTTTTTAAGATCTACAATTTTTTCATACATCATTTTTATATACCTCTAACGGTTTAGGCAGCGTAAGCCGAGAAAAGTTAAAGTTTAGTGAGTTTTTAACGCCGGCGTCCAGAAACACGCTGTTTATTAATAGTTCCTGAACAATAGTAATAATAAAATATAGCCTATGTTACTCACAGATAAATTACCTTTCTGATGGTGAAAGAATTTTTAAAATCGGCGCAGTAGTTTTTGAGTTATTTCAATACATACAAAAATACAAAAATACAAAAATACAAAGTTTTCCTCTTTATAATATTAGTATAGATATAGATTTAGAAGTCTTGAACGTGTAGCGTCAAAAGGGGACTCCACCGGGCCGGTAGATACAGCAACGGGCTTATGAAAACATCTCTTTTATACACCGACTCCTTTTCACAGAAAATGGTATCTTATATTAGAAAGCGAAGAATTTATTTTCACGGATTTATTTTATTTAGTACGCTCAACAAATTGGTATTTACGCGACTTCATAACATTACATTTCTTACATGAACAAAGAATATTACATTTCATCGCTTCTTATATATTTATGTACATTCTGTTACAAAATACTGTCTCTTAATTCATTAAAATATATGAGATGTCCTTTTAGCCAATAAGAATGGCCTTAATGGTTAAGCGAAGAATTTATTTTCACGGATTTATTTTATTTAGTACGCTCAACAAATTGGTATTTACGCGACTTCATAACATTACATTTCTTACATGAACAAAGAATATTACATTTCATCGCTTCTTATATATTTATGTACATTCTGTTACAAAATACTGTCTCTTAATTCATTAAAATATATGAGATGTCCTTTTAGCCAATAAGAATGGCCTTAATGGTTAAGCGATAACTTAAGCGGAATTTCGGTGTTGTTGGTTTGTCCTCTTACTATAGAAATTGTAAAATAATGGTATGCCATGCTAGAAGTGAAAAGTATATTGACATGTTCGAAATCTAGATCTAGACTGCATCATAATCTTGTAAGAACTTGAAGTGTACACTAAAAAACATTGATTGCGTAAATTTCTAATGTTTGTATTCGGAACGAATCAGAAATTTTCCACTGAACTACGGCTTCATGTTTGAAGTTCACGACAATGGACTTTCCTTGAACATTTACCCTTGTGAGTTGTTCAAGTAAAACTTTTAAAAATTGACGAAATTAAGAGGAATTAATTAATACTTTAGTTTATGATTGGAGTTTATTTCATTAGTTCGCAAACTCACTTGAACATTGAAGGTAAATTACTCATTGATTTAAAAACCAAATATAAAACTGTAAATCACCAGTCACATAGATTCAAATAATTTATATTACTATAATCATACTAATATTATAAATGGGAAAGTTTAAATGGATGCATGGATGATTGTTAGAGTTTGTAGCCTAAACGGCTGAACGGATCTGGATGAAATTTGGCATAGATGTAGAACATAGTCTGGAAGAACATATAGGCGACTTACTTTTGTTTTTCTTAATTCCACGCGGATGGAGTCGCGGGCAACAGCTAGTATAATATGAACATAGGTACAACAAGTAACTGGAACTAACAAAAAAACTTAATTATTAAAACTCAAACTTACCAAAGTTAGCACGTTTGAATTTAAATTGCGGCAATTATAATTATAGCTTTATAATTCAAGTGAGATAAGTTAGCAAATGTTTGAACTACACGTCGACGGCATTGATATGACCTTGTTGCTTTAAAACGTGTAATTGAAACACAAGATCTGAGTTCCGGCTCTAAATACATTTAATTATATAAAACACTATTTAATACAATAATTCATTGATACGTATTAGGTCGAATTTTTGATCGAAACATGTAGTTGAAAAGTTCAAGAACAACATAAAACTGACGCCCGTAACCCAGAAGGTTATGTGGAAGATTTCCATTTGACGCACTCTCGACACATCTCTCGTCTTTTCTACATTCTTTACATCTACGCACGCATCCTTGTTGTTTTAGAACGCACTATTCAAGCATTATTAATATTACTGTAACTTTGCTTTTTATTTTACAACTAGCTTTCGCGCGCGACTCCGTCTGCGTGGATGTAAAAAGAACAAAAGTGAGTAGCCTATGTGTTCTTCCAGACTATCCTCTACGTCTATGCCAAATTTCATCGTGATCCGCTCTGCCGTTTAGCCTACAAACTCTAACAAACATCCATCTATCCATCTAAACTTTCGCATTTATAATATTAGTAAGATTAGTAAGATAAGATAGTAAGATGTAAAAAATATGCATTGTTATAGAGAGATAGAACTTTCTTTCAGGTGTGGTAAAACATTCCACTCTTTCTACGTAACTAGTAAAAGTGTACGAGCATATACATTCGTCTGGCAGCAACAGCACCTCTCGTAAATCTACAGCCGTGTAAAATATATACGAGGACAGTAAATAGCGTCGTTGAGATGCCAAATAAGATTTTTCCAGTGTTTTAAAGCTACAAGTCCTGTATCGACAGTGAAGTCGACTGATCCTGTGTTGCGATTTATTGTAACTAGCTTGTTTTACATATAAGTAACTAATATAGTGAATTTTATTTACATTCTGATCGCGAATTCAATTTAAAAACGCGTCACAGAAAGTAAAAATTCGATTTGACATGGCAATTTTAATGTTATTTATACATAACTCCGACAAGGTTGAACTAAACAATCCAACACAATGTTATAATGATCAATTCATAGCGGCAATTGGAAATACATCGGTCTGAATCGAGTTGTAATCGGCTTTCCGAGAAATGCGTTTAAAGCAATCCCTTCCGCACGTGGCGGACGGCGCTCGATTGCTCCAGCGGAATTTAAAATGAAGTGAAAACGAATGCATTGCGCTCCATTGATTTGCCACTACATCTTCGACTTAATGTAGTGTTTTTTAACATCTAGGTTGCTATCAATAGAGATGATTTTAATGGTATTAACGTAATTAACTTAAAGAATCAGAGCTACTGATTGCACCAGGATGCCGCGCTGTTCCAATACATTTGATTGACATTGACAGCTGTCAGATAGCGACGGACGAATATGCTAATTATCTAGTGTCGCCCGATTTTTCTTCTTAATACTATTTACAGGGGTCTTTGGAACCCTTTATGCGAATTTCGTAGCCTTTTTTATTGTTCTAAAGGCGAAAAGATTTTGGACGGTTCGGAGTCTTATATTCTTCCAGATGGTGTCATGTGGAAAAGGTTAAAAATACTGACTGACTAAATGCTTGTTGTTAATAATATATCTTAGTTATAGGCAACGATATTCAAAACGTATTATCACAGTCTTTAACCGACATTAAACTTGAAATTTCGTTAATTAATTACATATTTCTTGAACAGTCGATCTAATAGTATAATGGAAGTTAAGAAATTATTTTAAAAGTTGTTAAGTTGAAGCATAAACTGTTGCTGAAATCGCAAGATTAAAATGCTTAAGCTTAACAGCGGGATAATTTCTTGGAGTTAGGAAAATTGTATAATGATAATAAAATAAGAAATGAATGAAATGCAAACGGTCTTCAGTTCAAAATCTTTCAGCTTGTAAAGACTTAATTAAATATTAAAAAGTAATGAAAACCCGTTAAAAGAATTGAATATTGTGTATTTTTTTTCTCGAATATCTATATTTAGATAGAGTTAAAACGTTTACAATTTTTTTCCGCAAAAAGTTATGCCGAATTTACGTATCCGCCGTTTGTAATATCCTATTTGTGGAGTTGATTTTGTTTCCAATGTTATATTTATAGGGTTCTAAAAGAGGCAAATGTATGCGAAACAACGGAGACAAGAATAGAAAATCTCGTAACAGATTTACGACGGCGGATATATTGTGTGTTGACATTTTAAATTTACTTATGAAAATGTCAGAAATTTAAAAAAAATAGACGTAAAAGTTTAGTATCTGGTAAAAATACACTTAGTGAGTGTTCGCACGGACGTGAAAACGCTAGGCGGTAGAAATGTGTCAAAATGGAACGTATGGGATTCTATGAAGCCGTTCATACGGAGGCGTTTTTCGACTTGGCGTATTTCTCTACGCGCACTGTTCCATTTTGGGCATTGGGCGTTAGCGTAAAAATAAAATGCAACATATGGAACTTCATACAAGTGTTCGCACGAGCGTAGGAGAAATCACGCGTTACGCTACACTACTTTCCAAAATTATTTAGACCATCCAATAATAAACATTTAAAAAAAATCTGAGAATGAAAAAATATCGGTAGACTTTAAGCATTATATATAATGCGTGTTTTCTAGTCAAATGACATTAGATAACTACTGTAGAAATATTTTTAGTAGTTATTCTATATTTTACTTGTTTTAATTTCACAATAGCTTAATTAAAACAAAATTGCAGCTTCAAAAATGAACATCATACAAACTAGGAAACATAATAAATTGTCTTTATAAAATGATTTTTTTTTTGGGAATGTAGTCAAAATGTAGATGGACAAATATTTTTGGAGCCTAGTGTAATTGTTTTAACGCTCAACGCGCTGTCAGCCGTTCGCACGGACGTGAAAACGCTGGGCGATAAATAATGTGTCAAAATGGAACGTATGGGATTCTATGAAGCCGTTCATACGGAGGCGTTTTTCGACTTGGCGTATCTTGGTACGCCGCGATAAATTTTATTGGTCCATTTTAATAAAAATACGCCGCGTTTGGCTGTCGAACATGTTTGTTTTGTGTTTACATAGATCAAAACAAGTTTGCGCCACTAGCTATAAAAGTTGATCTGTTTTGTAACATATCTTTACATGTAAAAATGTATGTAAAGTCTTATAGGAATTAAACCACATTTTTTACATAAAGTAAAGCAATAATATGTTATACTTGATAAGTTACATTTGAAAAAAAATATTAACTAGTGCTAGGGATCGCAAACTTTTAACAAGTGTACATATTGTACTATCATAGCTCTGTCGTGGGTTGTAGATCCCAAAGTTCTAAGTATAGCGGGGGGCAAAAGATGATCACCAATAAGATTTACTAATTATGTTATTGGATTGAATATACCATGTTATAAAGACTAGGCTACCTATAACATTGCATTTAAAGGCCTATTACATCCGGTGCAGTAGTTTCGGAGATTATCCATAACATACACGGATTATTCCTAGTAATTAACGCAATAAATACATTCAATACGAAACGATTTTTATATTATAATACTTTTCATTTTATACGAATTAACAAAAGGAGCTTATTATAACTTTGGCAGACGTTCTATGACAATCAGTAATTGTTGTATGGGAGTTAAGATTTTATTTAACGGGACAGAAAAATATGTGGCAGCAGAACTTATAATGCACAGCTACAATAAAAATTATCTTTTACGAATTTCGTTAATATTTCGATCATTAAACTATAGACTGACAAGGATGATATCAGGGGAGTGACAGGGGCAAACTATATCATTGAATAAAAATGTCCTATAGACAGTGGCGCAATCTCGTGGAGTGGAGAGGGCGACTGAACTTTTGAACCGGTCAGTTATAGTTTATCTAAATAAGATAGATTAGTTTGATAATTGACGCATATGAAGTATCGAATTAAATTTGTATGAAGGAAAATACCGTACTTAATAGACAGGTATCGTAGTGACGAAACAAACATGCATAGCAAACAATTATGAACTATCGATATTCGGTTTAAATAAAAATTATCGAACTTAACTAAATTATTATTTTCTTATTAATTAATTTAGTGGACAATTCTAGTATTGATTATTGTGTAGAGAATTTAGCGATGACAATAATAATAGCGAAATCAAATTCGATTACGTACGGCTGTAGTAGTAATAAATAATGTAAATGAAACCAAAATATCAGAAATTTTCTGATCGTATTTTCCTCTTTTCTATTATCTTGGTGTGTTTTTTGGACCCTGATAATAATTCTCTCACTGTTATTTGGATATTTATCACGGACTCTGCCTTATATTCCTTACGTAACCAATGAATGTCATGGTGATAGCGTGACGTCATTGCGGTGTATTTTGTGTATTTTTCATATGTTATTAAATTAAAACACGAATTGTATATGTTTTTAAAATAATAAATACAGTGACTTGAAATAATTTTGCTAACAGTTGTTTTATTACATATTCGTTTCAAATTTAAGCGACCAAACCCCTAGCTGTAACATGTTTTATCCAACTAGAACCATCGCTTTCATGAAATTAATATTTTAACATACATAACTAAATTAAGTACCTAAATTGACCTTTGCAAATAAAAATAATAAATAATGTAAATGAAACCAAAATATCAGAAATTTTCTGATCGTATTTTCCTCTTTTCTATTATCTTGGTGTGTTTTTTGGACCCTGATAATAATTCTCTCACTGTTATTTGGATATTTATCACGGACTCTGCCTTATATTCCTTACGTAACCAATGAATGTCATGGTGATAGCGTGACGTCATTGCGGTGTATTTTGTGTATTTTTCATATGTTATTAAATTAAAACACGAATTGTATATGTTTTTAAAATAATAAATACAGTGACTTGAAATAATTTTGCTAACAGTTGTTTTATTACATATTCGTTTCAAATTTAAGCGACCAAACCCCTAGCTGTAACATGTTTTATCCAACTAGAACCATCGCTTTCATGAAATTAATATTTTAACATACATAACTAAATTAAGTACCTAAATTGACCTTTGCAAATAAAAATAAAGCTTATCTAAATAAGAATGATTAGTTTGGCAATTAACTTGAAATTTTTTAGGGATTGGTGGTATAAAATCAAAGAGATTAAAAAATATATTATATATAGAGTAGGCATAGTTTACACTTCACTTGAAACATTTTTCACATAATCTCATTACCGTTGTCTATTGATAGATCCCCATAACCACGTCTCAATATAATTAACTATATTTAAATTAATTGCCAGTAAGTGTCACTAAATCATATTTATATCTTAATTTATTTGTTATTTTATTTTGTGATACTATTTATTTTACAATAAAAGATGGAGCTTATAATTTTGTAAAATGTTTTATCAGATGTCAATACAAGGTTACGAGGCGGCATATTAAATTTGACAACTGATTTTCATAGTACCTTCTAGAGAAAGTACCGATGAAAACATGCCTAGTCTTATATATTTCTTAAATGTCTTTGTGTAAAATCAAAAGAAAAATAGTTGGTTTGATTTCCTACAATTTAAATCGCGCACCACTAGTTCCAGGACCCACGGGCCACGAGCCGCTACTGGTTAATAGAAATCTAATAAATAAATTTTCTACATAATATATAAACTTATTATATGTATCAAGTAGAGCAATTTTTATCAATATTCGGGTGAAAATAAAAATAAAACATTGCATGAGAGCTTGGTTAGTGCGTGTAGAAAAAACCTTTTTTTTTAAACATTAGCAAATGTTAGTTTTAAAGAAAATGTACTGTCTACTTTTAGTTTGCTCTCTAACTACGTGACTTCGGATTCAGTCGCCAGTTTTCGGGTCGGGCTAGTAATTTAACAGAAACAATTTACACGTCTTACTGACACGAGATACGATTCAAGAGTGGATTTTTTACGCTCGTACGAACACCTATCGCGTGGGCGTAAAAAGTCTGCTGACCTTGAATTTTACCGCGGCGTACAAAGTCTGCCCGTGCGAACGTACGCTTAGGGTTGTCACAGTATGATAATCACATATTTTGTTTAAGTAATTTTTATAAACATATTTACGAGTTAAAATATCTAACTAAATGTTTTCCAATTTGTAAAGAGTTTCAAAGTAAAAGCAATACTTACATGTTTTTAAAGTAAAATTGTAGTTAATACGGTGTTTCATTCTTTTTAATCACAACAATCTTTGTCAATCATAATTAAAATTTAATGAATGCTTTAACGTTTAATGCAATATTTAAATCCTTAACAAGTGGCACTTAGTCGCGACTTCTGATATCTCGATATAACGATTCACCGCAATACGAGCGACAAACCAATTATAACATCATTAATGAATACCGAATTATAGAGTCGATTGCGGAATAATAAAGTGAAACGAAGAGGCGATTTGACGAGTTTTCCGGATAATTTATAAAATACAATGCCTATATTATGAGCTTTGTGTAAATATCGGATGTATCATATGTCTATCGGAAAATGTTTTAAATATGTTTTAAATGAATGTAATATGCAAATGATATACTAAATAGACGAAGATTTTCATGGTACGTTATTATTTTGCGCTTAAACAAATAACGCAGTTTTAAAAAAGACAAAGAGTCTTATTGAGGTAAAATAAAGTAAAAAAGTATCTTTGATTTAACAAATACGGCACTAAATCTTTACAATGGTTTAAATAGCATTCTCATTTCCTATCTCACATAAGCTAAGCTATTAAACTGTATAGAAAGCAATTTACACATTTATGCGATACAGAAAGAGGTACAAAAGGACTCAGAGATTGTAAAAGCAATCACGTCCCTGTATAAAACAATACTCGTACTTTCTGACATTTCATTTTGCAGCCACACAAACACTGCACAGACCTGACAAGTGGCAATTATAATACAATCATTAAGTTTGCTTATTTGTTTGTGTATTGAATGTTAATTATAACTGTCATTGATACAGGATCTGATATTGCTGTCGTTGGTACGGAAAGTTTATTGATTGTGTTTTAGTAAATTATTATCTTTATGTTATCAAAACTTGAATCAGTAAATAACAAGCTTGCATTTAATATTAATAGCATAAATGATTTAAGACTATTACAATATTTTCAAATTAATCTAGACAGATTTATGTTCTGATGAAAAGAATACTTCACTTGTGAAAGGGATTTTGACCATTTAATTTAATTTTCTAAGCAAGGCAATGTTTTCCTTGTAACGTGTTTGCCTTTTTAACTAGCATTTAAGTTAACACATTTTATATTGCCTCTATCATGATCGTTTAGAAACAAAACACTTTAGAAGCTATTGTAACATTAAAACTGTTCTGATGAAAAGTATACTTCTCTTGTGAAAGGGATTTTGAACATTTAATTTCATTTTCTAAGCAAGGCAATGTTTTCCTTGTAACGTGTTTGCCTTTTTAACTAGCATTTAAGTTAACACATTTTATATTGCCTCTATCATGATCGTTTAGAAACAAAACACTTTAGCAGCTATTGTAACATTAAAACGTGAAACGTACAAAGTGAATTAGCTCTAACTACGTCACGATAAGTGTTTGTGCCTGGTTTTGTTATTTATGTTCATGCAAACAAAGTGTTCGTCAACGGTTGTTTACGTCGATTATAGAGGCGTAGAGTACGCTTGCCGCGGGGGATTAGCTCTGCGCGGTTGGTAATGCGATATAACGAGTATTTAAATCTAATGACGACCATCTGGATTAAACGGAAGTATTTGGGTCATGAGTTACTTAGACTTTTTAGAACGCATTTAATGCATGATGCAGTATGAGTCGGCTGGGTCCCTTTAAATGCGGTAACAGTTTCATCCTAAATAGAAATATTTTGTACTAGCTGTCGCCCGGGACTCCGTCAGCGTGGTATTAAAAAAAACAAAGGTGAGTAGCCTATGTGTTCTACCAGACTATCCTCTACATCTATACCAAATTTCTTCGATATCCGTTCAGCCGTTTAGGCTACAAACTCTAAAAAACATCCATCCATCCATCTATACATCCATCCATCTAAACTTTCGCATTTATAATATTAGTATTAGTATGATTATTGGAATATTTAATTTTAGATCGCTTAAACATAAGCACACTTAGCCCTGAAAATTACACGCAGTATTTGACTTTAATTTAATTATATAATGTTGTTAAGAAGCAGTGATTGTCGGTTTATCCCGGTTTAATTAAAAAACGTATGAACCTAGGCAACATTTCCGTACCTATGTTTAGCTATTTCTCTATGCGAAGGAAATTGTGTATATTTTCAATATAAAACAATGCGTTTAAATTTTGAATTTAAACATCAAAACAAAACGTACGAAGATAATAAATAACAAAGATGCGAAAAACACTTTTTCTATTCTCAAGCAAGAGGAGGCGAAAACAAGGGGAAATAAATAATGGACTCCAATTAAGTAAGAAAAGTAGGATGTCCGCGAGAATACGAAAACTGGAAGAGACATAAATTACTTTGAGCGCACGTCACGAATGAATAACGTAAATTATGAGAGACATATCACGAAAATCTTACCCAAATAAAAGCTGATATAAAGTGTGTTTATCTGTTTTCAAAATAAATATAGATCTGACGAAATATTATTGTTTTTCTTTTCATAAATGGCGAATTTCAGGAACAATTTCGATGAAATAATTAAATATCAAAAAATGTACAATTGTTTGCCTTAATTAAATGTATTATAATATTTAAAGTAATAGATTAAAGGTAACGGAAAGAAAAGTAGGTACTTTTTAATATCGCTTCCAGTTAAAACTAATCATTTAAATTCAATACCAACTCTTTGTAGGTTCGACTTGAGAATTGTTCTTGTCACTACGCATATTTTTACTGACCTTTGTTGGAATGGTAAGATCATGTTTCTTTAAAAACTAATTATAAGGGTTGCTGAACTATTTAACGATTCTGATAAGAAGCAACCAATAAACTGGCAACTAATCATACTTGTTAATTTGAAATTTTACATGGATGGATGGATGTTTGTTACGAGTTTGTAGCCTAAACTACAAAACGATGTAGATGAAATTTGGCATAGATGTAGAGATAGTCTGAAAAAACACATAGGCTACATTCATTTTAAATTCCTCGCGGACGGAGTCGCTGGCGTAAGCTAGTTTAATATAAAAGATAGTTATGAAATAATGGACAATCACGAATTGGACATAAATGCACTGCGATCCCGCGCTTGTGCCAAAATCCTTGATGATGAAGACAGAGTGACAGCGTTATTGAAATATTTGTTTCTTCACTTAATTTGGACAAAGAAAACTGCGTAATTTCAAGTAGTTTTTTTACACGAAAAAACAAACCCAGTAATATTTATAGTAATATATATTGCGTAAATAATTTATATGTATTGTCTAGCTAGCCGTATGTCCGTGTCTAAGTTACTAACAAGTAAGTAAAATTAAGTTAAGTAAGTAATTAATTAAGTAAGTAACCATAGTCTATTACAAAAACTGTGGTAGGCTATAATTTTGATTGTTTATTGCGTTATTCATATTAATTCCACAATAAAACTTAGTAGATATTTATTAAAGGAAACTTCAAGTCGGTTATTAAACGAACAGCATAGTGACAGCAAAAGCACTCATTTTCGCTGTAAGCTTTCCAAAGCTCTTACATTAAAGGCAGGTAGAGTAACTACAAATTCAGGTCTCGTAATGCCTTTTATCTTTATAATAAGCCTCTCATGTAGCTCCGTATTTTTATTCGTGACCCCGACTCGGGTCGGATTCAGTTATGACGTAAAACGACTTCATATTGAAGTAGAATTACAATCAGAATTTGCAGATATTTTATTAATTAGTATTTTGTCTAAAAATTAGTCTACGAAGATCTTCAAATTTGCTTTTGTATATTTGGGTTTGATTTTATTCTTTTCTTCAGATTCAAACAATAGCGTGGTAGAAGAAAATTATGATTTGTTACCATTTTAAAAATGTTTCTTGTATTCAAATGCAATATCTAGATCTAGAAATCAAAAAGGATTTATTAAATGTTTAACATTTTATCTTCCGTCAGATTAAAAAATGAAACCAAAAATCGTGTAAAACACATCACGATAATAACTCAATAAAACTGTTTGTAACTCAACAAAATTGTTCACATAATACAGGAAATCATAAAGTTGAAATAGCGAAACAAATGTCCTGATACAATAAAATTGCGGTACGCGCGACTCGCTTGTACCAAATCAAATATTTAATCCGGTCCGTGTGGGCCCGCCCGCGCCCCATTTCACTGTGAGCTGTAAAATGCCGCCAAACCTATTATGTTAGCACAAATAATATTTTTAGTGAAAAATAACGCACGTATTCCGATTGTTTAAATTGAACGGTATTCATCTGTGGCAATCAATGGAATACACGCTTGGAATAAAAACTTTAATAACGTAGCATTGAATGGAATAGTTATTTGTTAGTTTATCTAGAAAATCTAGATGCGGATAACATTGTACATTACACGTTACACATTACGGTATACCCAATAATCGATCGCGATGCTTTTTTCATGTCTAATAGGTACTACTAATAACCGTTTTTTTATTCTATTTTAACGGGAACTTTGACGTTTTTTTATTTTTATTTTAACAGAAATTGTTATGGCAATAACAAGCGAAAAACCTGACCTATCGTTTAGAGTGTGATTAATTGTTTTTTTTTTTTTTTTTTTTTTTATTCTATTTTAACGGGAACTTAGACGATTTTTTATTTTTATTTAACAGAAATTGTTATGGCAATAACAAGCGAAAAACCTGACCTGTCGTTTAGAGTGTGATTAATTGTTTTCTTACAATCCTTTTAAAAACTAAACTATCGCGCAACTGTTATCCGATTGTCGACTGTTTCGCAGCCAATTCAACTGTTAAGTTGCATAACTATTATAAAAATCGAGCAGTATTCGCACCTCCATATAAGCTCGTAGAAATCAATTCGCGACTAAGCAGTTGTGCGATAGTTTAGTCGAAGATGTGCGCGCGCTCTTAATATTCGCATTAACTTTAAGGATCGATAATAAGATGTGGCTGTTCATCAAAATAGCTAAATGTCTTAATTTAGATTAACAAAGGAATATATCGTTTGGAAACAAATACCGTACTTTGTAGATATTGATAAGTAATTTGTATCAAGTTATAGCAATAAGTTATGGAAGAAAGTCATTAAGGCAATGAATAGGTATTCAGAGCACGCCGACCGCTATAGCGTCCATAATAAGCCTCTCTTCGATATTTTTATTCATACCGCGTACATTTTTATTTTTAGATGAAACCCGCAACGTATTGCTTTTAGTTTTATAACTACTGAAACTATAACTTAAGTGAAGATTAAAAATGTTAATCCTGTATTATCTATATCTATACTATTATAATAAAGCGTAAACACACACTTCTTTGTTGCCTAAGATCTCAGCAATTAGGCATATTTTTTAATAATTCTTTTTTTAATAAATAGCCCAACACTTACGTCACGCTTTAGGCTATATATTTTCACGCCATTAAACTTAGGGTGTAAATATTTTGGATAAAAACCCTAATGTGGGAAAGAGACCATAAGTTGCTGCCAACATCAAGGAATCAAGGTTGCCATGGTTTTACATCATGTCATGTCATTTTGACATTTGTAATTGATAATTTGACAAATGTAAACAATAAAATAAAGTTTTTATAATTTCATGCGGATGAATCCACACGCGAACAGCTAGTCTTTATCTAAACTCTTTAAGCATTTAATTGGTGATATCACAAGCTATTGAATTAATACACGCTATTAGTTCAGAAAGACAAACTTAGTTAAATTATGCTGAGTTGCTGAAGTTTCTATTCATTTTATCGTTACCTAGTAACTCATTAGTGTTTGTTTGACCTAAGTTTCAACGGAATAAAACTTAAGTTACGTAATTCGGAAACGCATTTCATCTTTTCGAACCAATAACATTAACGAATAAATGTAGCTGGGAAACCGGCCATTATTGATTTAAAATTAAAAGATAATTTAAAGAAATTAAAATGCACAAATGCTTCACGACAGTGTTCGTAAAATCCCTAAAGTATTAAGCTAACTGTGGTTAAAATAAAACCATTTGTAATTCAAATTGGGGAATGTCAAAACGTATCCGATGATTCATTCATTAAATTAATCGCAAGTATGACGGGCGACAGTTTTCCGTGTACTTTTTCAATGGAATCATACTAATATTATAAATGTGAAAGTTTAGATGGATGGATGGATGGATGTTTGTTAGACTTTGTAGCCTAAACTGCTGAACGGATCTCAATGAAATTTGGCATAGATATAGTGGATAGTCTGGAAGAACACATAGGCTATTCACTTTTGTTTTTTTTAATTCTACGCGGACGAAGTCGCGAGCGAAAGCCAGTTAATCATTCAATCATGAATGATTGTTGATTTTTAAACTGAACTGAATTATCAATAACCCGCAAGTGACATCCCTGCTTCGTTTTTAATTAATACAATAATAATAATTGGTAGATACAACTGCTATCTATATTCAAAAGCATTTCTTACCTAAAGCCAGTGCCAGGGGTAGGGCGCGTTTGGGCGACCGCCCAGGGCGCTGGGCAGAGAGGGGCGTTAAAGTCAGCGAATAATTCTCTCATAAACCTACTATTGGGGGACACAAAGCATGGTAAAATTGACGCCCAGGGCGCTTGTAGCACTAAAACTGCCTAACGACATTTGCCTTCTAAATATGTGTGAATTACGAATAAAATTAATAATATAACGTTACAAATTATAGTTCCATAACTCCCGATATCAGTTAAGTCTGTTAGTGGTAACATAAAGACATTTATAGACTTCGGCTCAAACAATCTCAAGAATATCGCAATGAGATTGTAGGAAGTTGTAGTGTCAAGAACACGAAGTACAACATGCCCAGACTGGTAAACAAACATTACTTTATACAAACGTTATTTCGACCTTGTAACATATCGTCTACACTGTATTTTGTTTACAGAACTAAAAATAAACTGAAAAGTCACTAATTTATCATTACCATATGAAGCAAAAGAAACTAGTTGTTAAATTAAAAACAATCCTTTAAGCTATGTAACTGATATCTCACTCGTCATAATCTGTTCAGCTATTAAGGCAACGGGTAGTCACAGATATGGTCAAATGGGATACATTAAAAACTAACATACCCGTAAACATAGTAAACTAAACGCCTGTCCCACCACTGGCTGATAGACGCTCAGATATATTAAAAATGACATCACTGTCAGATAACGGAACAAAATCCGATATTTCCATTATATATTTCACACGTTGGATTGTTATCAGACAATTTACAATTTGGTGGGACATGCCCTAAATATTCATTTTATTATTTTTTTAAATCAACGCAGAAGTCTCATTACCTATGTAAATTATTAACAGAGTAAACGTATTCATTGAAACGCAATCCATTCGGTCGAAGCTTTTAAATGTAATTGCTTCACTATACTATGAATGATATGGATTTCTATTCATTACTATATCGATTACATTAAATACACGCTTAATTAATTAAAACAAGCTAAGTGTAATAAATCTCTAAAACTAAGTTATAAGGGTACAAGGCGTATTCGCCTCTGTGGGTATTGCCACGCCATAAGACAAACAAGTTATTGTCTAAAATGTTTTGGCTCTAACCTATATTAAGACTCTTAGTATAAAAACCACATTCCTAAATAAATACTGAAGGGTTTTAAGATAGGGAAAAGGAAATATTTAATTCAATGGACTGTGACAACTTATACCGCAGTGTTTGCTCATTTAAAATTAATTGGCATCCCTGTCATTCGGTTTGAAAAAACAAAGACAACAATATGTCAATACAAATGTGACAGTAATGGAGATTCACTGTGATATTGAGATTCATAACGTAAGGCATGAAGGACTTTATATGAATAAATTATATGAATGATCGGTCTAATTGATATCAATCTATCGCATAAATATTCCAACTAGCCTCTATTAATACAACTGGACGTAAGACGGTAAATAGATTTATGCATATCAATAAACAATGTCGTCAGATGGCGCTTTGCTAATTTCATATTGCAAAGGTTAGGTGGTTCAATCACTTAAAGTGGACAATTCACACCGTTAACGGATGTGTAGGAACGGCATTATAATGACTTAAATACACGTTATCTTTTAAACATTTACCGGATTTTTTTTTCATATCAAATACTTTTTGTGTGACTAAATTATAGACAGTAAGTTAATTTTACAGTGTTGTTTTGTTTTATTATCCTTTTAAAATCAATTTAACAAAGAGTATTTTGATTGAGATTAGAGTAAAGAGTAAAAAATTATCAACAACAAGTAAATTTACATGCAAAGAAAAAGTTCAAAATCTACATTAGCGTACATTAAAAAATCTCCAGGCGTCTAATAAGCGCGTAAGTCAGTCCAAGTGGCAGAAACTGCAGAGTAAGGTAATGCCAACTAATTCATATTCCACCAGGGACCAAAGAACTTCTCGACACATACTTACAAATACCGCTGTTAAGATTTCTAAAAGCAAACAAACTGAGCATTATATTACGTTTTTGAAAGTGCGAAACTCTAAAGAATTTTTATTTAAGAATTTACACGAAATATTTGCAAGGAAATGTAAGTGAAAATTTTGTACGAGTAAAAGAAAATGCGCTTTTTCTTTTATGTGAAATATCATTTGCTGTTAAGAGTAGATTTGAGGAGGAAACTTTGCTTTTTACTGTAAGCTCTCTATAAACTGCCGCACTCAAAGACATTTTTAATAATCTTTTAGAACGTAGTGCAGTGTACATTTTCTATAATATATCTATGCATTTAATAAAATTGGAGTGTCCGTTTGTAATATCAAAACAAATATCCCAGATTACGGAAAGATAATGTATTTGCGTTGCTGATAACGAAAATCGCATTTAAAAATTTTTTGACTGTCTGTCCGCAAGCCGCGTTTGTTCCGGAAAATCTCCGAAACGACTGGGCCGATTTCGACCGGACTTTCACTGAAGGGTAGCTGACATAGACGGGCACATTATAGGCTACTTTTTTTAATTCCTAATTCCAGGGTGGTCCAAAGGTCCAAGCTCGTTTATAATAAAACTAGAGATCATGCTTAGTAACCAAATCCCAAGATTAACAGTACTACTTAAACGGTTTTATACTTTCGTATTAGTCGATAAAACTAAGAATTATAAATTGAATATATTTATTAGAGCGTTTTTATTCTCTAAAAGAAATATAATAGGCATAGGAAACTTATAAAGTCATTACCCTGACCGCGATCGTTCCACAAATACCACAAGCTTATCGTAGCTAACCTAAATAGTTTTCCTTGGCCGAAAATCTTGTACAACGCTACCAATCAAAATGCGTTCAACCATTTTAACAAATACATATAACGTTTTTACGCCAACTGATTTTTAGTAAACAATTTGAATTGTAGATTTTTTTAACGTTTTATTTAGGTAATATAAGATAGTTAAAATCGCTTTAAATAATATAAATTATACTATTGAAACATGTAATTACTCTCAATATTAAAAACTAAATGACTGACATTGCTTTATTTATTGTTTTTTTATCATAATTAGGACTGAGTAATATATTGGGACTTATTAAAGTTTAAAAATCAAGAGTAAAATGAAAACGAAATAATAATTGTAAATAAATAGTTACATATAATAATACTAGCTTTCGTCCGTGACTCCGTCCGCGTGGAATTAAAAAAAAACAAAAGTGAGTAGCCTATGTGTTCTTCCAGACTATCCTCTACATCTATACCAAATTTCATCGAAATACGTTCAGCCGTTAAGGCTACAAACTCTAACAAACATACATTCATCTTAGTACGTTTTTTTTACTACTAAGTGAGAACAAAAGGTCAACCAAGTATACTAAAGTGTGAGTAAATGTTCGTAATAAATAAAAATGTTAAAATGAACTATATCCATTACTCAATAAATTTAAACCATTGTAATGCAAAGTGGTTCCTCCGCGTCATGGAAATTTCCTCTCAAATGAATTATGGAACGAAACTGTTGAATATTTTCCATACCTCTGAATAACTTTTAACAGATGTTGACAACTTAGCAATTGTTTGTGATGCAGTTTATATTGCAGCTGTCAAATCAGACTTGATACATATGATTTAAATAGATTAGACATAATTAACTTAATTAGATATTTGACAATTTTATATTCACTAGCTTTCGCCCGCGACTCCGTTCGCGTGGAATTAAAAAAACTAAAGTGAGTAGGCTATGTGTTCTTCCAGACTATCCTCTGCATCCATAACAAATTTCAGCGAAATCCGTTCAGCCGTTTAGGCTACAAAGTCTAACAAACATCCATCCATCCATCTAAACTTTCGCATTTATAACATTAGTATTATATATTCATATATTAAAAATAAAATAAGTAGTTAACATTTAAAATGTACCGTAGCCTGCGTAGAAATAATATAATTTTAGAACAACAAACAATAAAATCATTTTAGGTTTACTTTTGTAATAGAGTGGAAATGGTTAGAAAATAAAATAGACACTGTAATAAAACAATATTAAGCATGTTATAGACTAAAACAATTTCTATGAACTGTATCGAAAACTAAACTGTTTCCGTGCGGAAGAAGCTTCGACCGTCGTCACTTTATTCGCGGTCGATTAACTGGCTAACAGAATTAAAACGACACAAAAACCGATTGCACAGTTTAAATAGTCTTTTGAAATACTTACTTCAACATTAACTTAAAATATTCTGTAGAAAATTACCAAGGAAATATAAATTAATTTCCTATATTTAAACGGATAAATAACGACGAAGGACGACGAAAATTGTTGATTTACAAATTAACAAGGGGTTAATTACTTACCGGTATTATAGAATAACTAAATAATTAATTCTCATTAAAGCCTTTAATTAAATGGATCGGAAAATACTTATTAAATTAACGAGTTTAGTCATTTGGAGAAATAAACGAAATGTTTGATCTCAGTTCTCCGAATTTCGCTTCTAGCACAAATCGACTCAAACGCGATTGATTCAATACTCGAAAGTGTCGTGAGTGAACTAGCAAACTGCTCAGAAAGTTTATTTAATACACTAATGGATATTGAAACCAATCTGTATGTAACATACATATATACCTATATGATTTGATAAAAATTTTGAAAAATATTTTCAACTTTTTAAAACCACGGGATAGATTTTGATGAGATTTAGGGTTCTCAGGAAGCCAGTAAAGAATTTTGTCAGCTTGTGCCTTAAAAAGGTTTTTTCAACAAGTTCAATATCTATACTTAAAATATGACCTTTATCAAAATGATTTATTTCGATTTTAAATATAAGTTAGTTACATATTAATTTTAATAACATGTATTTTAGATTGTGTAGGTTATAATGTCAATAACGCATAAACAATTCACACAATGCATTACCGTTTAAATTGCCTTAAAAAGCTTCATATGAACAGTTCTGCAGTCAAGCGTCGCTTACTCGATATCAAATATTCACGAGACCGCAGCCGAATGAATATGTCACAGGACGTGCTGTTCGAAAATAAATAACATTTCAACGAGAAATAACATTCAACTTCGACACACCTAAATCTGATACTCGCGAGCTTTTAAACTGATTTATTTATTGAATGACTTGTTATAAATATAACGCAAAATTCTTCCACATCTGGAAAACATCGAGCATCATTCAATATGATATAGAACTATTTAATGTAAAATCTTTTATACCAATAAAAAAACTATCATCATCATCATCCTCCTTGTCCTACTCCCGTAAGGTCGGCGCAACAGGTTTTTGTCCTCCAAATAACTCTATCAACGTCATCTCAGTCATCACTCCCTTTTTGATCATGTCACCTTTCACGCAATCCATCAATCTCTTTCTAGGTCTACCTCTACCCTTCCACACTCATAACTAACGTTCTCCTAAGAAAACTATCAAGAGTATATAAAACTGTGTACAACAAAGTCTTCTAATTTAGATTAAATCTATCAGAAGAAGCTTTATGAAATTGTTTAAGAACGTAAAAAGGACAACACGTAACAATAATATCCCAAATGAAGGCAAAAAATAGATCGCAATGATCGAAATAAACGTAGCAAATATAGTCCTTTACAAAAGTTGTCTTTGAACATTACATGTGACTTGAGTCGACTAACGTCGCGAGCTAACTCCCACTGGAAGGTAACACAGTTAATTCATAGTCGGTCCGAGACCAAACAACTTCTCGCCTTTAACAGTAAAGACTTAGTTTTAAAGTTTTCCATACGGTAACTTATTCCGTCTTGTGTTCTATTAAGAACTTGTTTACTGTGAATGACCAAGTAACACTTACAAAGTTATAGACCAACTTGACCGTGGATTAACACTGCCAAAATGTATTCACAATAATAAATTTTAAAGTTTAAATATAAAAATAAACAGAAATTAAACTTACAGTGTTCTAAAAAGCAAGAAGTATTAGTTACTTTTATGCAAAGCAACGTAGTAAATCTGAATAGCATAAAAGATATTCAAAAAGCCGAGAACAAATCATAAAATTATTATCTCAAGTAACTTAAACGTTGTCCTTCGAATAAAATAGAATTAAGTTGAATATCGTCAAACGATTTCAACGTTTTTAAAATTTAAAAAGTTGGAGAACAACATTTATTATGTTGAGTTGACTAAGATTTATTCAAACAGCGAGGCAAAGGAATTAATTACTTAAGCGAGAGACCACGGTGCGAAAGAATTCTGGCTTCTGTATAAAGTAGCGGACGGTGCATCTCGCCTTCCAGTTATTTAAAGCTTTAGTAATATGTACGTTCTTAACCTTGCAAATTAATGCAAACAGGGAATGTACCCGGGTACAATTTACGATTTAAATTAGTAGAGTACTAAAAACCACCTGTAACTAACAAATCTCAACAATTAAAGTTCTACACTTATTTTAATTTTCAAAAAAATAAATATCGCCTTTTTGTTGTTCCCTAATTAAGTTTGTCGTGTTTCGTATTGCGCTTGTATAAATTAAAATTAGAATAAAACTAAGTACAAATTTTGCGATTCTTATCAAGTATTTCTCCGGTTTATATTCTCTTATAAAAGTTACAAATGCAATCTTATATCGTTGTAATATAAACCAGCAAACATTTGGTACATAGTTTTCAACTATTCCTTATATAGTGTAGAAGGTAAATAGAAAAGAATTATAGCCTAAATCATTCAAACCATTAAGTGAATAATCCCATAAAATAAACCAGCTTTTAATATACAAGTCAAAGACTATGTTGTCTTACTGCTAACAAATAGTTTCCGGCCACTAGAAAACGACAGAGATTAGTTGACATGAAGATAAACTATACCACATATTACTTTAAGTAAACGCAAGTTAAACCAGAGTAATATCTTTTGTTAGTATTTTAAATCTTTAACCGATGTTCTGTTTAATACAATACTTATATTTAAATTGGATATGGGATTTTTGGGGAAAACCCAGCAGTGAGCTTGAAAGTTGATGATGATCATCATCTCCCCTGCCTTATCCTACTCCCGTAGGGTCGGCGCACCGGGTTTTCGTCCTCCAAATAACTCTATCATCCGTCATCTCAGTCATCACTCCCTTTTTGATCATGTCACCTTTCACGCATTCCATCCATCTCTTTCTAGATCTACCTCTACCGATGTACCCCTCCACATTCATAACTAATGTCCTTCTTGTTACATGCGATTCATCCCTTCTCATAACATGCTCATACCACGCTAACCTTTTACTTCTTATTTTCTCAACCACTGGGGCTACTCTCAAACTTCCTAAAAGTTGATGATGATGGATAACAATATTTACGTTTTTACGACTTTTATATTTACTTTTCTTTGTTGTTTCAAGTCTTAATGAGATTTAAAATCATCATTGTTGTAACTAAACTCATATTAAATGTGATTAAGGGAGCAAAATTTTCCTGCCTGTGTTAACAAAAACGAGATTGTTATCGATTCAATAGACGAATAAATCCAGGTAACAATAGGATAAATAAAGCTCGTCACAAATTGCATACACCCGTAACAATTAAAACAGTTTTCAGTCAGTTGAAAAGTTTCAAAGGCTGCAAAGCGTTTACGAAATACAGTTGGAACTTGCGAATGTTGCTTTTTGACACGTCACAATAGAATCATTTTAAATGCATTCATGTAAATAAAACCAATTGTATTTAATTAAGAGGAAAGTGAAATGTATTATTTCATACATATAAATCTGTAATGAGAAATACAAAAGGTAATTAGGACAGGAATTCGAATACCAGTAGGTTGCACACTTGCATTCAAGTTACTGAGACGTGCCAGCTACAGCCATGTGTAGCTGGCAAGTGACAACGTTAACTGGCTAGGCGGTACAAAGCTTGTTCCTAATAAGTCTCGTTGACGATCTCGCGATTTACTGGCATGTATACGCAATATTTTAAAACAATATACTTAATTTTTGCAGACCTTACTTTTTTCTATTAGTACGAGTTCTGTTAATATGTATTTTTATAGTAATAGTAAGGGCGGTTTCTGCAACTCCACGGCTAGCGCATTATTTGTGTGGGATAATTTTATAATTCGCCTTATAATCACCATAAGTCGCCAACAAATTTGAGTGTGGGTTTCATACATATCAAGTTACATACATAGGAGTAGACGTTATAAACAACTTACCTGGATCATGATGAGCGGAGGGAGAGGGCGCGGAAAAAGCACTGGAACAGCCGGCGCGGCGACTGAGCCCGCCTAGCTCCGGTACTGAAAATAACACATCACATTAAATTGTACATTAAGATGATTAAATCACATGAATTGATGATTGGAAACAGACGATTCCAATATCACCTCACACTTGAAAATAGTTGCAATCGTTTAGGCTTTAAGACATCATGAAAATGATATACGCAGTCGCGTAAAAAAAGGGCAAAAAAATTGACGACAATGGAAACTATACAACTTTTGGAGACATCAGAACGTTAGCACATAATAATCACAGAGACAAATAACTTTGAAACAGTTGCGAATCACTATTATGGAATCAATGGTATTAAAAACCATTATTCATTAATATAGAATATTTTCCATTCATTCATTCTTTCTCCACATGATACGATTGACTGCCGATACCTTAATACGAGTAGCTGTCTAAAGTTACACTCTGCTCACTGAATTTTGTAATTGTAAAATATTAGTTATATTCTGTTCTGTTACTAACATGTATAAGAGACTTACTAACAATTTTATGAGCTGATTTTAAAGGCTTGAAATAAAATAAATTATTATTATTATTACTAAATTTAATACTGAACCCAGGCTAATTCTCATTCTACAATACCTTTTCAAAAATTATTGTTCATAAGCTGTGATAAACTTCGCAACAACATTTAAAGAAAACGTCTAACCAAAGCACAAGTGACGATGAAACTTATGTTTACTCCTCTTGTGCATTACATTAAAGCTCCGACACTTGAAAACTTACATCTAACTTAACTGTAAGTGTTCTATTGTTAGTTAGCAAGTGGCGTCAAGTAGATTAGAGAAATCACCGTAGTTCAGTGATGTAAACATTGTTGTAGATTTATGTATATTATGCCACCTGAAAATTGTAAATCCTATCTGATTATAAAGTGGCATAAATGAATTGTATGTAATTATGGGAATATGCAGTTTAGTCGCATAGCAACAAAGCCTAATTTATCAAATAAACAAAAACTAATAGAAATTTTGCACTGTGCCTTAAAAACAATACAGATGGCAAAAATGTTAATTTTATAATTATTGAAGTTCAGTAAATGAATTTAACATAATTTTGGTATGATTATAATGTAACGATGTTCACAATTGTACGGTGACATATACCTAATTATAATGACGTCTGCTAGAGACGAGAGGCTTACGCGAGCTTTGCTTCAAGAGGCGCGTAATTTGCATTATTATAACGGAGATGCTACGGCGAAACAACTGTTGAGAAACTTAAAATTCAAATTGCTCTTCTTACAAGGCCATGGAAAATAGACTGGCCTTTGATAAACTAACTGCATTACTCGCCTTTGTTTTATATTGTCGCTGCATTAAAATTACTTTCAGTGAAGTCTTTATGCCACAAGATGGACCTGATTCTAGTTGTAAAAGCGAGTTTCTTGTTAAGAAAAACATGACTTTTGGAGAACTTATAAATTCAACTAAATATCATTCAATGTTGCCATAACAAGCATTAATTATTGCAATACAATGTTATTCTTTTTCTATACTAATATTATAATGAGGAAAGATTTGTATTTTTGAAATAACACAAAAGCTTCTGGGCCTATTTCAATTTTTTTTTCAACATTAAAAAGTTATGTTATCACTAAGTAACAAAGGCTATATTTTTTATTTTTAATACCACGCGGACGAATTCGCGAGCAACAGCTAGTCGTTAATAATTTAAGTTTATTCTTTAATTAATATTGTCTACTAACTCATAGCAACTCTTTGTTTGATATGGTTTCGAAAACCACAATGTACAAATAAAACACGTCGCAAACAATCCACGTCCGAACGTGTTCTGTAGAGCGCGTACTTTGCCAGAATGTGAATAATGTAAATTTAATGTAATTGAAAATGTACTACGTTATTTTGAATACGCTGTTAAATAACACGAAATATTATTTTTTATTAATTTAAATGAGTTCTGCTTACATCCGATAGAAGTATTTAAGGTCGTTTTTTTATAAGAGAAGGGGCAAACGAGCGGCGAGAACACAGAGGTGGTCAACGACGCCCATGGACATCCGCAACACCAGAGGAACTACAGATGCGTTGCCGGCTTTTGAGGAAATTGTAGGCTTGCTTCTTGAAGGACCCTAAGTCATACTGGTTTGCCATAGAATTCACTGGTATAAGCCGATCAAATAATTCTCACTTTTTACATCAAATTTTACACAAATCACATTCGGTCGCCAGTCGTCATTATTTTAATTTTTGTAAAGTTAACGAACCAAATTGTATTCACGACAGAATATAGGAGTAAATAAGGTAGTGTAGATTTGTGTAAATTAGATTGAAATCTAAAAATACTAGCGATGCAACTAAAATGTCAGAAATGTCATGTAGGTTTAAATTAAATGAGATAAATATTGAAATCTAGCCTAACCGTGATATATTCATTCGGTACGAGCTCGCTTACATTTTAAACATATCTCGGTGTTGTCATACATTTATCCCTTGAGCAAACAAAACAAAGCGAGAGCTGCCGAGTCGCTTAGCGCCAGGCTTTCATGATTAACTCAAACAACTTCAGTGTTCGCCGCATTTTCATTTTCCCGTCATTCTGCCTCTTTGTATAAACTTGTTTGTGCGAAGGAACGACGTTGGTGTTTTTTTTTCTGCAGCGAGATAACAAATAGGTTACACTGCTTAGACGCTAATGAACGCGCATTATTTAAATGTAATTCCGCTAGCGCTAGGCCGTCGGAATCAGATGCGATGCCGTTATTACCGCGTCGGAGAAAACCGTTTCATTTCGAATTTTATTTCAACTTACATATTTCTACAAACGTTTGAATATATTTTTAATTGTACGTATCGCGTTTTTAATATGTTTTTGTTAACATCTACATAAATGTATACTATCTATCTATCATCATCTTCCAGGCGTTATCCCACTCACGTAGGCTTGTTTAATGTTTAGGATTCTTTTTTACGGTCAGCCATATGCCGTAAAATTGTACTACATCCAGCAAAATTCTTTTGTCTAACTTCAAAGTTATTTTTGATAAAGCTGACCGTATACTTTAACTCTATTAAACGTATTAGTATTGCCATAGTCATTAATTTTATTTGCTTTTATATGCGAGTTTTTTAAGGACAGGTGTAAAGTTTCTGTAATTGATATTGAATTAAATATGTGCTAACGCCAAATTAAATTGAATATCAAATAGTAGCGATAGTGCTGATTTGAAGTCTGGCTGGTGGACGGCTGCTTAGATAAGTGGCCGCTCTTTAATATCTGCAGAATAGACGTTGTTGGAACTCTGCCATCGACTGGAGTCATAACGTCCCAGTTATAGGGGAAGGCGAAATATTACTAATATTGGTCACATATTTAAACCGTAAGCATCGAAAAACTGTAGGGAATAGGATGCATAGGTTGGGGAAATATCCACTCTATGCATCCTTCTCTGTTAAAGGAAGGCAACGCATCTGCAAAAACAGATGTCTATGGGCAGCGGTGGCCTTTGTCACGTACCATAAAAAGTTTAATAGTATAATTGGAAGAATCATAAACTAGGTGTAGATGAAAATAATTATTATAAAGATCAAATGAATGCATTTTGTTCTGAAAAAGAAGCAGTAGTTGATCAATACATTTATGAAGACTGAAGAAATTATTCTATCGTTAGGTAATTAAGTTGATTTGCAAGCGCGAAATCAATTTGAATTATTCGAAATTATTACAATAAATTTAAATTTATGAATATTTGTATTTAAAATCATAAAATAATGTATTAATTTTCTTTAACTTGTACCACAAATATATCCGTAGTTGGCGCGACCAATACTGCATATCTGTAGAAACTTTTCTTCAGACCGTTATAAAGTCTGCAGCAATTTGTAGGTAACTTACGAGATATGTGCTCGTGTAATTGGAAAGTAAATGTTAGAGAATCCATTCAAATATTTCTTTAGACAAATTGCAAGTTTGCGAAGATAATCGTGGACCCTTATTATTTTCGCAATCGTTATAACAAGAATAAAGTAATACTTAAAAACTCGAAAGTTTTAAAATAATGAAAATGATATACTTTCAAGTAAATGCTAAAGCAACTTTAACCTTAAATAAAGGCAAATATCTTTTAAACTAACTAGACAAAAGCTGTGATTCAAAAACAACAATAGCAGACACTCGTAGTAAACGAGCTACAAAATGTAATGATACGAAAATAAACAAATTATCACTGTGTACTGGAATACAGAATGTTAATAGATGCTTTGTATAATAAGAAAGTACCTCTCTAGGCCGACATCGCATTGACATCTGCACATTTGGCAGCACGCCAACAAACAAACTATACGATGTTTTAGGATCTGCTAAGTACACTAAAGCATCGAGCTTGCGGAAAAGATTCGAGTGAAAGTGTCTTACATTTTATGTTCGGGGCTAAACGAGCGTTTATTATTTACACAATAAACACCGACACGAAAAAGCTTTCTATAATATTATCTTAACATTTTTGCTATTTGGAAGTTGCTTACGTAATTTATTTATTACATAACAAAACTAACCATACACTCACTGACTACAAAGTTACACATATTTGTGGCTTAGCATTTTTTATTCTGACTATTGGTCTTCGAAAGGATGTAGGCATAATGTAAAATAAACTATAACCTTACAAAATACACCTACTGTGTTATAATGAGAAAGATATTTTAAATCCCTTGGGTAGTTTAAGAGTTAACGCGATTAAAGATCCATCAATTTTTATACCTATGTTTAGATTATCATGTCCAATCATTAAGAGAAAAATGGGTAATTATTAGGGAGTAAATAGCATCGACATTTAGTATCATATGGAAGTGTGATTAAGCATTAATTATTTAAACAATTATAAACTCGTATAAAAATTACTTACCAGGATGTGGATGTGTGTGCGGATGTTCTGCCGGCGGCTGCATAGACGATAGTGCAGATAAAGGCGTGTAACGGGACCCTTCCTCACGGGGGCATCCCTCCTATAAATATAAATAAAGTTGAAAATGCATACGTCTCAAACCCTTGTACTTTATACGAAGTACTCACAAATATTGTATGTTTTGATTACAATTTATGTGACATCTGTTTCAGTGATAAAATAAAACATAGCATTAATTCAAGCGTTTTAAGTATTATAAAATGCATGAATTCGCTCATCAAGCTTGTGTTTAACATTACGTTAATAAGGTTTAACGGTTTAGACAATATAATCTCCGTCAAGAGTTACAGCGAAACTCCCCTCTTCGTAAATTGTTTACGGCTCGATAGAATTCGTGTTCAAAATTCATCGTTTAATATATGAGCAAAAGGTTTATTTTTCATAGCAATGATTTCGCAGTTGTAAGCGATGAAGGGTAATATGAGGATGAAGACCCGAGGCGTGTTTACATAGAACTTACTTTATTACCGGGCATTAATGAGGTTCGAAACGCCTCAAGATAAATTTTCTAATCCGGAAAGATAATCCATTTATGGAAATCAACATCTTTTTTCTAAGAAATAATTTTAAAGGACTAAAAAAAGCATATTTACCTTCTCGCAGTTAGCCGTCGCTGTAGTCTGGGTGTGACTTGTTGACGAAATACGGTATTGCATTCCGGAGACAGTGCAAAAACCTTCATGATGATGAGTTGAGTATACTCCAGTTATTGTAACGTCCGATTCTTGGTTAACAATTACTTCAACTTTCTGTTTCCTGTCAGTTACTGCACTGTCTTCAACGTCTTTTTTAGTCTCTTCATTTTTTAACTCCGACTTCACGCCGGCTGCGATTACGTTTTTTGATTTATGAGTAAATGATTCGTCACTACATGAATCTGAAGTGGTTTCATCTTTGCTAGATTTAGGAGATCGTTTTTCATAGCTTGCTGCCAAAATTGCCGTTGCATTTAAGCTAGCCATACGCTTTTGCACTACCATATCCTTTAAATCCATGACAACTTCGTTTCTGTTACGTTTCTTCTTAACAGAAATACCAGTGGTCTTCTTCATTTTGTTGGATTTTTCATTATCGGGTTTTGTAACAGGAAGCTTTGTTTTCTTTTTTTCTGGTGTCTTCGGTTTTTGTTCTATTTCGCTGTCCTCACTGGAAGACGTAGATGATTTAGGATCCCAATATTTACCTGCACTTCTAATACCCGGAACTCCACGTAAAGTCCTTTGTGGTAAATTATCATCGGAACTTTCAGAACTTTCTTCTTTTTTGTCGTTCCTGACTTCGTATTCAGATTCTGAGGTGCTGTCCTGCTTTTCTACATCTTTGGGCTTTTCTTTCTTCTTATTATATGACGTTTTTGATGTACTAGGCATTGGTTGACGGTCTACAGTCTTCATTAAGCCTAATTCCATATGAGTTCTGCTTTCATTTTCGTATAGACAGTGAACTTTTGCTATAGCATTCAAAGAAGCCATTCTATGTTTTTTAGGACCTGCCCACATGGACAACAACTTTAGTCTCCTTTTACTCGGTTTTTCATTACACAATACGGAAAAGTCATCTTTGAGATCAACAAGAGAATCTTTCGATAGTTCTTTTAATTCTTTTGAGGTTGGTTTTTTCTGACTATCTGTGATTCGTTTGAATTTTTTCATTTTTGTCTTTTTAGCTTTAGGACTATCAGATCCAGATGATTCTTTAGATTCATTGTCATCATTAGACTCATTTACACTTTCTTCTGATGAAGAATAACTGAGAGATTTCTTACTAAAAGAAAATTTAGAATTATCTATTTCCTTATCGGATAAAGTACTTTTCTTTTGCTGTTTCTTTATTAAAGTTTGTTTTGTGTTTACTTTTACAGGGGAAGACGGTGTTTCACTTTTTGAGGAAGAAGATTCGTTATCAAAAAATTTGATGGGGCTAAATGGTTTTCCTGTTATGCTCGATTTACGTGCAACCATTTTATATGATTTGCTCACGATAGGTTGTGGTATATCTTCCACATTCTCTTCGACATTACTGGCATTAAATTCTAAGTCAGAAACTTGGTCACCAGCTTGTTTTTCACCAGAAGTTGAATCCTCTGACCGCTTGCTTGCCTTTAGTTGTTGAACTACTTCCTCAATGGGTCTATGTGGGGAGTATTTTTTTCTTTCGGTATCAGTTTTCTTATCAACAACTGTTCCCTTAACACGAGCTATCGGTCGTACTCTGCCTATGCTTTTGGTATTCGTATTACGATAATCCGACAAGATACTCTTAGGTGAATCAACTTTATCCGTAAAGGTATAAACATCAAACTCAGACCCCTGTGACACTAGATGATTGGATGTACTTTTTTCTTTATTGTGTTCGTCAACTTTTGTTTCACATTTCATTGGTAAGAATCTTTCAGATGCGCTTACATTGCCTTTGGAATATTTACAACACTTCACATCTATATCAACTGTTCTCGGAGACCGGCTTGAAGTAAAAAATTTAAGAGGACGTTCTGATTCAGATCTAGACGTTTCGGCTTGACCTCTTAAAGACGTGCTACACGAAGCACTACTACTTGGGCCTGATTTATAAACAACGCTTTTCTTACTCTCAACACTTCCTGGAACCTTCGTATCATTTCTATTTTCTTTTGATGTATCAACAGAACTATCCGCTTTCGTAATATTAGAAGTATTTTTATCATTATTGTCATTTTGTTTGTCTTCTTTATTTTTATCCTCTTCCAATGCAATTTCTTTGTCTTGCGGTTCAAATTTTGTGACGTTGCCACCTTTCTTTTTAGGAGTTTGTGCTTTTCTATTTACAAGTTTTGTCTTAGAAGAATTTGGATTTTTTTTCAATGAATCTACATTTATTTTGTACTTTACATCATCATTGTTATCGTCGTCATTATCAAGGTTCACTGCTAAAGTTGTTTTTTTAGGTGCTCTAACAGTTTTTTTAAGAGCAACAGCTTTGGTATTTACATTGCTTGGGGTATTTTTAGGCGCGTCTTTCTTTTCTTTTGGCTCTTTTTTGAGCTTTTTCGTTGGCGAGCTACTTCTAGATTGACTAGTTTTTGTTGTTTCATCTTTTGCCATCTCAGCGGAATGATCTTTCGCTTCTTCAACAGCAGGGGCTGCGCTACTAGTTGAACACGAAGCTTCATCTTTCTGTTCGTTTTGTGTATTTTTCTTAGCACTCTTCAAAAGAGTTTTTTGTAATGGTTTGCCCTTTTTTTTCGTAACAACTTTCTTTTTTATAGATTTAGTTGCAGAGTTACCCTTTACAGCTGTTTTTCCTGTAGCCCCTTTCTTAGGTAAGGTTTTAGAAGCTTGTGACCGCATTGTCCACTGTGGTCATATGAATGACCGTCATTGATGGACTGATGAAGGAGCTCACATCCTGAAACAAAAACAATAAAATTTAAACATGTGATTTTTCTCCATCATCGTATCGCATTATTAAATTTGTACTAACAATTTAACTCATACAAATAACTTATTATCAAAATCCAATAACATTGAACATTTAAGATAAAAACCGATTATATTTTGACCGAAAACAATAAATTATTCCTTTTAAAACAACATCCAAGGCAATTATTCGCTGTAAAACTAAACAGAAGATCGTAAAAAAAGCAATTTAGCAATGGACGCATGACCGACCAGAGCACGGATCAAACTATTCCAATAAAAGTTTTTAGACGGCTCTACTAAATGTTATAAAACTACGGTATTATTATAGCATAATTGCATTTGATATTTCCCTATTTATAACAATTTTTGAACACGTACTACGACGAAATCAAATCTTTCCTGAAAAAATACTATTCCATAAAATACTTAACCATTAAATTCAACGTAAACAAGACGCGTAAAACGATCACAAGTTAAATTAAAAGGAATATCTTTGTGAAATATAAGAGAATATCCGTAAGTTCGGAATAGAGAAAACTACGAAGTCTGCCATCCGAGCGGTCTGTAATAAAATAAAGGTCTCGCTTCAAACAAAGGAATGCTTCCACACTCCGCGACCGCTCGCTTTTATTAGATTAACTTGACAAAAGCCGGTCGGACTCATCGCTTAATTATTACGGCTCCGTGCGAATCGTTCCCCTTCATTATCTATTGCCGCCCGAATCACGATTGTTATAATTGTTAGCTTAACCTGTCACCTGTCGCGTAATCGAGCGTTACTGCGAGATAAAAACAATTGGACGTCGAATTTAAATTAATAACTGACAACTCAGCGTCCTATTAAGTTACAATTTATTTAATGAGGGTTGTATACAAATTTATTGACACATTGAAGAAAAATAAAAATGCGTTTTTTTTTAATTAAAAAAAATCTCGGTGTAAATTTTTCACAAACGCAGAGAGGTGTTTAACATGACCTTAAACAATCATATTTGTCGTAGTTCCAGAATTCTTAGTTAAAACAAGCTTTATTCAATCTAGAAAGAATCGTGAATAATTTAACAAATCTTTGGTATACATCGCCGCGATTGTTTAGTCTGGCGCGGCACTTGAACGCCGTGCTAAAGAAAAATACCTCAACTCAAACAAAGGATATCTACGAGCTATTTAATCAGACGTTGTTGGTCGTACTTTGAACATTCCTGTCTCTGGGTGTTTGCTCTAATTGAATTAGAATTGATAACTATATTATTTTAGACATGAAAATTAATAGTTACAGTTTCTTATATCGTTTCGTAAAAATATTATACACGTAAGTGCCCAGAATGTGGTCAAAATAAACAAAGCGTGGAGAGTTCGATTCAAGCCAAGTGCGCAACATTGACACATTGATACAATCAAATCTATATTCTAAATAAAGATCATTCACTTGTATTTTGTTCAATATTCTGTAGGATATTTTTTCACTAGTTTTGCAACAAATAAGCCTTTTTAATTGAATTATAAAGAATGATAAATTTATAAAATCCATTTAAACTCATCTGATATAGTACTCTGAACAGTAATATTTCTTGGTATTAACGTTTTATTAGCGAAGAGAACGCGACCGTTGTCTGTATTGAAACTTGCTCACAGACTTCCGAGAGTTTGAACCACAATTAAGATACCAGTGGAAAAGCTCGTTAAATTCAAAATGTTGTGCGAAACTTACGTTACAATCACAAACAAAAGCACCGACAATTTATAAAAATAAACAACACAAGTGTTAAAAGAACACAAATTATAAACGCTTTCAGACCGCACTATTTTTAAAACTGCAAAATACGCTGTGATATGATAAAAATGCAAAACATTTTTTTTGTTAGGTTTTTTCATCATTACGTAAGTAAAAAGCACTTCGGTCTGACTTATTTTTTTAAATGTTTGCTAGCGTCTAATATTTTTGTTCCTTATGCACTTGTGAACTTAATTTAGGAAATAGCAATTCCGCTATTTTGTTCTCATATTTTTTTCTTATTCTATTGTTTATTATTTTCATGCCAGCTTCAACTACGAGATTCAAAGCAATGTTATATGGCTTAGAAATAGTAAGACTACGTAGCTCCAAAACTGACATTTTATACAAAAAGACGAACGCCTACTTACAAGTATACTAACACAGTAAATGTCTATATTTTTTCGTATAGCAAAAATCCCCTAAAGCAAAAAATAACTGGTAATTAATTTTCATAATTATCTTTACTTCTTACAAAAGTTATTCGAATTAATAAAATGTATTTTCACATTTCCACACAAATCACATGAAATATTAAACACTAGCTGTAACTCGCGATTTCGTCCACTTGAAATTACAAAAATGTAGCTTATGTTACAGTGATAATGTAGCTTTTTAATGATGAAAGGATTTTTGGAGTCGGCCCAGTAGGTTTTGTGTTATTCCAATACATACTCGTACAAATATAAAAATCTTTCCTTTTTATAATATACATTTACATATTTTTTATTTAATTTAATAAAAAAAACGGAATTACCAATTAATTGCGATAAATTAGACATTAATATAAATTGAAATTGGAAAGCAGTATCAAATTTAAAAATATTAATTACCTTAATGAACCGCTTGCACCAAACTTTTTAATTCGCATGCAAAATGTCTCCATTTCATTAAATACCCGGATAAAAGTTAACAGCACTTTTCCATTGCATTCAGAAACTCAATGTGCGGATTTCATTTGCTGAGTACCGCTTGAAAAAACATAGTTTTTTCTTAAACGTTGTAAAAACTATTATAACTTTTACGACTTACTCGTATTTAACCATGTTTTTACAAACTATCGTAACAACAAAATATTAACTACAACTTGAATGTTCCATATACAGTGTAAACTCCACGTAACGTCCCTCAATTTAACGACAAACTCCCTAAAGCGACGAAATCAATTGGCTTTGCTTGGTTTAGCTTGTCTTCCATACAACAATACACTCTACATAGCATTACATACACTCTTCATAACGACCACAATTGAGTTATGAAAAGTACCTTTCAAGTTTAAAATGAGTAAAAACTGCGCAGCTGTGTACGTTATTTTGTCCTTTATCGCCAAGATCGCTCAATATCGCAAGATATGAATAAAATAAGTAAAAAAGTACAAAATAATTACTGGTGCAGCAAAAGACGTCAGACAAAAATAGCAGACTATACGCAATAGCGTTCAAATAAGATTATTTTTAAATACGCAACTACTAGATACCTACTAACACTATTTTGAAATAAACTTTTTTTTTTAATTCTAATTTATCCTATCTCCATTTAACGACAACTCTCTATAACGCCAAAAATGGACAGTCCCTTCAGTGTCGTTATATGGAGTTTACACTGTAGTTATTAATGTTGATGTTTCAATTCATACAGTCGGTAGCTTTTAAATCTGATTTACGTTTTATTAAAGTTTAATTTACCTCTAATGACAAGAAAAGGGAAAACGAGACAACAAATTATATTTCTTTTGTGTTATAAATTAAAAAGCGCTCTTTCAAAGCTGTGTAAAATTTAACACTATCTTGGCAATAACCGAGCTCAGCGGGCGTCTCAATCAAGATTTATGGGCTCGGAATAAAGAAATCAAGTGTCAAAATTGTTACCAAGCGCACGCAATAGCCCTTTATTACTTTTATTGTACGTCCATTCATTTTTGCTTTGAATGACGCGTCGTCTCGGGTTTTTCTCCCTTTTGTGGGATAAGGAGAAGCGGAGAGCGCACTCTATGTGAATACAGAGACGCTGGCCCGTAGCAGGGAGTTTGTCAACTCAGTTACGTCGTGTTTTGATGTGGAAATTTCTGTTTCAAAGCACCTTATGCTTTGTTATGCTTTATTTTTCGAAACCTTTCGCATTACACAAATTCGTTGTCAAAATGTATTACGTGCTTAGAATATAAGTCAAACGCATAACACAATTAACATAATAATAACTATAATAGCTGTTGCTCGCGACTTCGCCCGCGTGAAATTAAAAAATAATAAAACACGTAGCCTTTGTCACTCACAGATGAATTACCTTTCTAATGGTGAAAGAATTTTTAAAATCGGCCCAGTAGTTTTTACATACAAAATTATACATACAAAAATCCAAATCTTTCCTCTTTATAATAGTAAGTATAGATAGATATAGTATATAGATACTGGGTAAATTTCGACAAATCATATTAAGATTCCTAAACAATTTCTAACTAAAAGACATGCCATCCACCATGCAAAAGCTTGTACGCACTCAATCCTGACATTCACTTTGCAAAATAAATATTATTACTGGCGTAACGTATGATTACCAGCACAATCGGAACGTGGAATTACAAACATCCATTTTAATGCGTGTGTCGGTGTTTCGAGCATTCGTTGAGTGTTTAACGATACTTTGCAATAAAAATTATGGAGATTTACGGATTCATTTTTGTTCGATTTGCGACAAATTACTACGATATTGATGAATCATTTTATTTCGATTGAAAAGTTTAAATCTACTTTTAAAAGCCTTCGTTTATTATATACATATGTATACATTATGTAAGCTTTAAATCAATTTTAAAATTAAATTTTCGATCGACAACAAAATGTTTAAAAATTGTTAAGATAAGAGTATATTTAACTTGCACTAAGCTTAGTTCTATTGATAGAATTCAATCATAACAATACCTTAAGCCGCGCGGCGTATCTACTCTATCAATATAATTCTTTTATGCGTCCGCTTCTTTCAATTTGAAACTTTCATTGCTTTTACTATGTAAGTAACAATGGAGCTCACATAAAAATGATATTCAACCGCTCGTGAACTTCGATACTAAAGTATAATATGTATTACATTAAGTTAAAAGATTAATTTTAAATGTCTCATTATAACGAAGGATTTGTTGTAATGGGGTAACCAGTATTACCTTACTTTGTATCTTATATCTTAAAACAAATTAAAAGTCAGTAGTAAAATCAATAGTGACAAGCGAAACTATTGCATAAATGCATGTGACAGTACAGGGTGAAGATAAGAAGTATGTCCAGTTCCCTTCCAGGCCGTATCGAGGAAAGAAAAGTGAACTTAAGAGTACTCGTAATCAACTTAATATAAACATGCATAAAAAAATTATGGTCGTATCGATCAGAAATATGTAATTCTTGTCTACATTTCTAGTTTCCGGGTGTTAGTAGTTTATTTCCGTTTTCATTAAAACTTTTAAACAAGTTAATTAGTGACTTTATAGTACAAAAACCAGAAAAGCGAAGACTGCATTATGTCTAACTACTTGACCGCGATGAAATTATACCGTAGCGAGAAGTTATAAGCATGCCAAAGGTCACGATGCCTCTGTTAAAACACTCATTTTTAAATTAGGTTGTGCGAATTTGTGCATCCAAATTATTCTCCACGGAAAGATCCAACCGAGGTCGTGCAATAATTTGTTTCAGTATAAATATGTCGGAGTGACGAGCAGCTTATTTAATTGCGAAGGTAGATAATAAACACGGTAAATTCAGCATTGTGGGTGTGCGTATGTCGGAGATGATGAAATAACAATCGCGTAACAATAGAAACACCTTCATTCTTTATTGAAAACTGCACAACACTGTCTAACCAGTTCAGATTATCAGCGGCGCTTACGGAGCGAAGTATTTGAGATTCGTTTCAGTATTTGGCCGTTATCCTATTATAAACTTTTTACAAACCATATTTCAGTGTCTTAAAGAGTGGTTGAAATGTAAATGATAGTATATGAATACATATTATTTAATCAAATTGATGGTTTAGAAAAGTAGAACTCAGCATAAAATTACAAAACCGTTAGTAACAGTTTAGGCAAACATTGCGCACAGTTTTTACGTCTGACCGTATCACTAACAACGTCCTGGCTCCTGATTGCTTCCGGCCAATGAACTCTGTGTGTGGCCACACCGGAAGTCAAGGCCATAAATGAAAACGACCGATGTCCGATACGTACAGTATGCTAGCCTTCGAAACAATGAGAATCACTTGAAGGCAGTCAAATTAAAACATTGAACATCCTTGTAAATATACTTGAATGTCTGAAGGCATAAAATATTTATGATCGATCCTATTACAAAACTAGTGTGTGTTATGACTTTATTCTCAACTTTGACAGTTTTATAATTTATGTTCTAAGTTTAAAACCATAATACAATAGCTTACAATATCGACGCCCCCCGCGAATAATCCGTTAATCGTAAAAGTGTAAATGTTCAGGAAAAAAAAACCATTTTTCTTTAATAACTGCATTAAACAACAAGTATCAGAGACTTTTTATATCGCATATGATAGCTAATTTTTTCAGCTATTTGGTTATTTCAACAAAATTTAAGTAGTTCCAAGGGCTTAGTTTTAGTTTAACTGGATGCATTTTACTATATTAGTGTAGGTGAAGCTCTGGTCAGTTATGTCACTTACGATATTGTTCGTGTAAATTTATATTTTTAAAACAGCGGCAGTAAAATCGTGTTGCGATGTTAACCGTGTAAGGATTCACTCGATAATGAATGTAGCTGGAAATCGTTTTCTTAATAAAATCCCGAATAAGTCTGTATAACTACTATGCTAACACTTACTTAAATAAGATTTACCCGAATAATATCGTAACAATGTTTATTGTCAAATCATATTGATTTTTTTTTACGTATCTAAAACTATATTGTTCGCTTAAAATACATTTTAAAGAATTTTTATGGAATATACGCGTAGCTTTTTATATCTTCGTAAATAAAGATGGAAAAAATCTGAAAAAAATTCACATGGTGTATTTTAACTTCTAGATGCCGAAAAACGCATAACATGAAAAACCCCGTAATAGGTCATTACCGGATTATTCGCGGGGGGCGTCGATATGTAAAGTAACATTTCAGTGTGATAATAAATTACACAAAACATCCATTTATTATAATAGCCTATTCACATTGGATAAATAAAAATGTTGACAGAATTGCTAAGGGTCTGTTATGCCTAGTTCACACTAGGCTTGTTATTTTGATCGAGTATAAAAGAAATTTAGCACCTAAAATACTACTAGTATAACATACAGTACTAATGCTGGGTTTCTGAAGTTTCTATTTTATCATCAACTAGTGATTCATTAGTGTTAAGTTGACCTAAGATTCAACGGAGTAAAACTCAAGTTACGTGATTTGGAAACACTAACGAATGGTTAAAAGTAGCTGAGAAACCGGTCGTAAATTGTTGTTCAGGCACTTTTTAGACAATACTCGACTAAATTACTAGCCTGCGAACTAGCCATTAAAGCTGACCCGATAAAGATATAGATAAGGCATGTTGTGACGTGTGCATCCGAGCTGTCGCAACGGGCAATCGTGACGTCATTTCCGGTCGCTATCGCCCTGAGCACACACTCACTGTCATCTGTTTGCTAGCGGGAGTCTATTCTAAATGTAAACTTGTACGCCACTTTCTAAACTGTGTATAGTGTTTAAACAAGCACATTTAAATTGTTAATCAAATACGTAAGATAAATAAAAATAATAGATTGTATACATCTATAACATGTATTAATAGTTACAGAAGATTACACATTACACACATTACACATTAAATAGTTTACAAGAAACTAGTCTTTAGTTGAAAAAAACTAATAAACCCGACTCATTCTGTCTAATATGTCGGTGAAAAATAATCACTTCGTCTTTGTATATCGGACGGATTGTTGGAGAAAATAAAAGCAGCCATAGTTCCACAACCCAATTTATTAATCAAAAAGTACTCACTCAGTATAATTGTGATATAAATATAGATTCAAAAAAGAGCAATTATCAGTATAGCGTTTACGTAAAAATCCTTTTGAATACACAGTTTGACTGGAAATGTAGGTAACATTTGTCAAGAGAAGAATGATGAATGCATTGACGTAAGCCGTTCGTAGGCATTGTTCACACACTCAGGAATATTAAGCGCTAGTCAATAGCTCTTTAAAGGTCTACAAAGACATTTACCATCGATAGCTTACGAACCGCTTCCGTATTTATACACAAAAGAAAGTAAAAAATTACTAAGTAACTTCAATTCTGTCATTGCGGCATATTTTTTAAACTATATTTAAACAATGTAGTGGCTTTCCGTGATCGTGTTTGTTTGGTCACAATCATTTTTATATAATTCACAAAACCATTTTTAATTCAATCAGTCCAGTCGTTCATGTTCATTTTACTTCATCAAACGTTAATTGATTTCTTTAATTAAATAAAATCAAACATCGATTGTATGTTAAACATGTAAAAACAAAAGACGATAAGTGAAACAAATTTCTCCATTCGCAATTCAATGGACGGATAAATTTGCTCAAGCATTCCAAGATTAGGACACAAAAGGCCGCGTTCAAGGAAACTTCGATTTCCGTCGATTGTTAAACGTCCCTTGGTAAATTAAATCAGTCGTAAGGTTCGAAACAGAATCATTTTTACGTCAACCGGTTACGTTGAGCCAATATCCGCGGGTGTCGGTAAGCGATTTCCCCTTTTGAAGTGCGCTTGTGTAAAATATATGTCGACTGTGATGAAAATTTCATTGAAACCGTTATATCGGATTTCTATTGGTATACATTGTTCACGGCGTTCGTTTAGTGGTGTAGTTGACTTCGTTTATGTTCCTTTTCTTTTATTTTATTTCCTTTTAATGACAATAAATCGTTTAGAAACATTAAAATTGACGACGTAAATGTATTTTTGTACAAAAAATACCAGAAAAACCATATTACACGTGTTTTATTACTTAGTTTTTCGTAAGTTTATTACGTAAAAGTACATAAAAGACAAAATAATTCATCCACGAATAATTCATATGAACCATAAGTCAAACAAATACTTTGTTCTCTTGTCACTTTGTACGCTTCGTTCGTAGTCAAAAGAGGCTTGTGACGCTCCCCTTCAATATAAAGTCCGTAACTCTTGACGAGCCCTCACAAGATCCGCCATTATAAATTGCATGTTCGGCTGGCAAAATGTCAAAGTCATAGAACTATTACGTTGTCAACTTTGTGTGTTTATCTAGGGTTGACACACGGCGAAAATAGCCATAATATATTGAATACAAATATTTTATGCTTGTTTAATACAATTTTAAAATAGAAAACTACCTTCTTACAATGAAGAATAAAAAGTAAGATGGAGAAAATTTCCTCAAATTTTAAGGCCTTTCATTTTCGAATTTACCACACGTACGTTTATACATCAGTAAAAGTACAAATAAAAAAACAATTAATTTTAAATAATTTTAGTAATTCATAACATTTTTGTTACTTTATTTGAGACTCATTTATTAATTTGTTTCTGGTGAATAAGTAAAGCAAAATCATAACTGAAAATAAGAAGATTGTTAATTGTGACAGCCCTGGCAACATGTCATCAACTCACGTTTAAAGTCGGAAAGGCAGTTAGATAGTCATTTCGCATCGCCGTCAGATACCGCAGTCCATGCCTTTTCAAAGTTTTAAACTTTACCACGCAAGATTGTTTTACCAAAGGGTCTCACACAACCAAGTGGGGTGACAGGACATTTTAAAAGCGTGTGGAGAGCCTTAATGGAACATAAGAAGCTCTTAGAACGAAAGAAATTTGACACGTTAAAAACACCTACGTATTTTTGAGACGCGAAAATTAAACATTTCTTTTGTGTAATACAGTAAAACTTTGAACAGTTAATTTGTAAACACTTTTAATTATTAATTATCTCGAGTTTTCTAGTGGGCACTAAGAAAATTTTCTTAGATATATAAAAAGGATCAAAAGACTGAAGCACAGATTAAATAACTTTAATAAATAGAAAGCTCTTTTATCGTCGGAACTTTGTTTATAATCATATTTCATACTAATATTATAAATGCGAGAGTCTAGATGGATGGATGTTTGTTAGAGTTTGTAGCCGAAACGGCTGAACGGATTTCGATGAAATTTGGTATAGATGTAGAGGATAGTCTGGAAGAACACATAGGCTACTCACTTTTTTTTTAATACCACGCGGACGGAGTCGCGGGCGAAAGCTAGTATTCACATAATAATTTTATCTTCAGAGATAAACTTTGATTGCTTAATAATCGACATGGCATTATATTTCTATTATTGTTTTCGCCCTACTGTTAATAAATCACGGAATAATTTTAAATGATTGTAATAGAACAGAAATAACAACCGGCTTTGTTATACAAGGTGCATGCTAATAACGTTCTCGTCTGGTTGTGGTCAATTAACAAATGTTGCTCGACCGCCTTGGGAAGTGTTAAGTGTTACATTGAACACACTACATATTTTAAGTATTACAATGCGTTAAATTAATGGTCGAGTATTTGATGTTTTGACTAATATATTTTTTTAAGTTTTAAACAGTTATAATTTTAAAATCAAAAGAAATGCGTTTTCATGAATGTTAACATTTAATTGTGAAGAATTACTTATCCGCTATATCAAACAATTCATTACATTCAAAACTCATTATCATTCGTAGTTTCTGTAAATATCTACTGTCCGGTAACAAAACAATATCGCAATCAATTTCGATCGCAATGCCATCTATACCCAAAACATTAATATTACTAGAGGTTTATTCTTTCTAAGAGATTTTGCACAGAATTGAATATACCTCATTAAATTATTATTACCATTTCGGTTACTCTATTAAAATAAAACTCTGAATGCGTTATTCAACGATCGCATAAAATAGAAACGATTATGTGCTTGATATTTAAATTAAAACCAGTTCGCAGCTCGAGTTTCACAAAGTTAATCTCGTAATATTAATTCTGTATTCGGACACAGCGTTGCCACCTCGTTGGGAGACACCGCCCACTGGCATTACAAGTATGGAGATGTATAAATACAAACAAATCTACATCTCTAACCTACCTGCTTGTTACCCAAAGAGATTCAAATATATATAGAGGAAGCATAGTTCATTTGAGACATTTTTCACATGATTCTCACTATTAATAGGTCCTCAAAACATGTCACTATAATTATTTGTATTTAAATGAATTGCCAATATGTCACTAAATCATATTTAAATGTTCATATTTTATTTTGTGACAAAAGATGGAGCTTATTTAATTTTGTAAAATGTTTTATAACATGTCGATACAGCCATGAGGTGGCGTACTAAACTTGACAACTAATTTAGTAACTTTCAAAGTTACCGTTGAAAAAATGTTGTTCACTATTCTATATGTTTATTTGTTTGCCTATGCCACAAATTGACTAGTTAATGATATCCTCTTACCCACAAACATTCTGCTTTGAAGCGGACTGTTGTGAGCGATGTCAAACAATATTGGTTTTAGCTCAACGTTTGATTCAGTACTGCTTACACAATTCGCTTTCAACTTATGACGTTTAACGGGTTATGCTTGGATTGTTTGCTGCTAGTCAACATAGGAACACCCACCGATTAATATTAGTTCTCTAGAAATTTACTTTAGTAGAATAATCACAGTTCTAAGCTACGATTATTGTATGAAGTTTTTAAATTGGTTTATTTATTAATGTCAGAGTTTTTCAGCAACAATTTTAACATACAGTAAGTATTATCTTTTAATCTGTAAAAAAAATCTATTTTAACAATACTATTTTGTATGAAAATATCGGCAGTGGAAACCAAAGTTATAACGTGTCTAGATAATCTGTTTAAACTTGTTTCCTGAAAGCCATGTAGATACGGCGGCGGTCGCTACAATGCATGCTTGATTAAAGGGGAAACTTAATTACATTAAGTGCAGCATTATGCTTTGATCCCGTGATATTAATCCCGGACTGGGGGATGACTATAATGCACGCCACACACGTTAGGTTTATCATGACAATTTTAACATAACCCTAATGTGTGTAGCCTGCGTAACGATATACTATCACAAAATCTTTTCATACACCTCTCTGACTAAAACAAGCTCATTTTTTTAAAGTGTTTTATCACGCAATCATTTCTAGTAAAGACCAATCGATGGTCAGAATTCAGATTTTAAAAATGACTTATTTTCTAATTACCGTTTATAAAAATGTTTCTTCTAGTATTAATACTTACAATAATTATTAGAAACCTTATTAGTAGTCAGGCCATAAACATGCTCCCAAAGAGTGAGAGAATAGATAATTTTACTAAAAGATAACTTTATTAAAAGTATATTTAAAATCGACACAAATGTAACGGAAACTATTTAAAATCAATTAATTTGTATGTAATCTAAAAATTTTAATAATCTTATCTCTGTCGACCCTATATCGCGTTATGAAACATAGTTATAACTCGTTTTAATCCATATTGTTTAACAGGAATTAATATACGCGTTCCAGAGTGACCTACTTCCTGGATTTCATTGTCTCTCGTCCCGTACCGTGTGAAATAATTAACGGTAAACGGGCAACCTGCGACATTATTGGTTTACGTTGTCTATTGCTGCTCAATATCAGATCCTCTCGAATTGTGTGCTTACGTAACAAGCAATCGATGTGACTAACTGCAGTAAACAACGACGATGTTTATCTTTGTGCATATTACAAACTGTAATAATTTCATATATATAAAACACTAGCTTTCGCCCGCGATTCCGTCTGCGTGAAATAAAAAAAAACTAAAGTATGCCAATGTGTTCTTCCAGACTATCCTCTACATCTGTACCAAATTTGATCGAAATTGGTTCAACCGATTTGGCTACAAACTCTAATAAACATCCATCCATCCATCGTAATTTTCGCATTTATAATATTTATTATATGATAAGTTATAAAATAACATAATAGTATGATTGTGTATTTGCTAAACAAGATTTTTGGATAAAAATTTTAGACACAACTGTGTGGGTTTATATGGTCGAATTTACTAAAAACGAGATATTATATTTGCATATGTTACAAATAAGTATGTGTTTTAGCATTATAAAGGTAAATTGTACAAATAGGTTCGTTCTAATTTCTTATTTTCCATTGAATTCATCTATACTGTCAGAACAATTGAGACATTGCCAACCCTATCATTTACTGTAAAAAATGTGATACAACAATACATTTCAAAATACCAATAATTTGATGTTAGATTTTCAAGGTAAAGCAATCTATAATCTACTAGATTCCACACGCGACTCAGTCCGCGTGAAATTAAAAAAAAAAACACAAAAGCTAGTAGCCTATATGTTCTTCCAGACTATCCTCTACATCTGTGCCAAATTTCATCGAGATTCGTGAAGCCGTTTAGGCTACAAACTGTAACAAACATCCATCCATCCATCTAAATTTTAACATTTGTAATATTAGTAAGAAGTAAGATAAGCATGTACTCAACTCTCAACATCATGATAATATTCATAATATGTATAAAACATAACTTTTAATGTTATGACGCTTCAAAAGCGTTTGAATAGCATCATATTCGATGTAAACCGATGATGGAAGTTAGTTCTCAAACAAGCTAAGTCCCGTAACTTTATCGATCACCTCAAGTTTTTTTAATATCGCTAAAACATATTGCACTGAAATTGCAATTTGTATACCATACTTTTATTCCAGATAACTGCTATCCTGTATTGATAAGTTCGAAAGTATAAGCATTATGAGCTTTAGATGAATTTTATCTATACATTATATTTATATTTTAACGATCTGAAACACGTTTATGATTATTTTTTTTAGTTATTGGACAAAAACATAAATTGAAAAATACAATAAAAAATATTAGATGCGATACAAAAACCCACAGGATTTAAGTGTAACCACTGGTCGCTTAGTTTATAGCATATAAAAAGTAATAAAGAAACATAAGACTATTTTACTCACAAATAACGCAGCTATTCAATGGTGAAAGAATTTGATAATTGAATAAATATGTGAAATATAATTTCCCTCAACTAGCTTTCGTCCGCGATTCCGTCTGCGTGGAATTAAAAAAAAACAAAATTGAGTAGCTCATATGTTCTTCCAGTCTATCCTCTAAATCTATGCCAAATTTAATCGAGATCCGTTTAGCCGTTTAGTCTACAAACTCTAACAAACATCCACTCATCCGTCTATCTAAACTTTCGCATTTATAATATTAAGTAAGATTAGATGCTTAATAAGAACTTTCTCATCTTCCTAAAGGAAATAGTAATTAAAATCCCCTGTTTTAACTTTTAAAACAGCATGACTTTCAGGATTAATTACTTTTTATTGATAGATGTATCGGTGACTATCATTTTAATACAAATTATCGGTAAACTTTTCCTTTTATTACGGAAATTAATTAAATTTGTAGAGTAAAAATTTCGGTTGTCAATAAAAATTAATTGCTTTTTAAAATAATAAATGTGTAAACGAGTGCACCGCAGTGGCGCTGTGACCCCGTTGTGGCGTTAATCAAGTGAATTGGTGAACAGCTGTCATGTCGCCGGAATTCAGTTGGGGCTGCTCCGAGCCTCAATAGCCCGCCAGCGACGCTAATAGCTTTGAACGTTTACAATAATGATTTACACCTAATACTTGTACAATTCATATATTTAGAGCGGGCGCACACCTTTGACTAAACTATCGCATAACTGTTGTGCGATTGTCGATTGTTTCGCAGCCCATTCAATTGTTTAGTTGCACAACTAAAAATCGACTCATAGGAATCAAAGCGCGACTAAAAAGTTGCGACAGCTCAGTCAAAAGTGTGCGCGTGCTTTTATAATTGTATATTGCTCTTAAATACATTAGTTATTATAGGTCTCGAATAATTTGTGTATATTCGTATCGTTAAAAAACAAAATACACTAAAAACAAAATCTTCTCAAAAAAACAGTACACTAAAAAGTAACGAAATAATTTCTTGAAAATAGTAAACCTCCCTTATTGTAGCTGTTATGTCTATATTGTACAATTATTATCACTTTGATGTCGGTGTCAGCCGAGGTATATGCAGTGATATTTCTACGTAAGGTTTTCTACATTTTTATCATAACAATTGACAATTGAAAGTATAGTAACGTTTTTAGTAATGACTGACACCGACTTCAAAGTAATAATAATTGTACAATATAGACATAACAGCTACAATAAGGGAGGTTTACTATTTTCAAGAAATTATTTCGTTACTTTTTAGTGTACTGTTTTTTTGAGAAGATTTTGTTTTTAGTGTATTTTGTTTGGAAGTCGGTTTTGTTTTTTATTAAAAAGTTTATTTATTTCTCGATTTTTAGTGAATCTAGACATCGCAGTATGATAATCACTAGCTTTCAAACAAATAATGAGTTATCTAAATCGATTATCTAAGAAATTAAGTAAACAACTAATACATCGTTGCGATCATTCACTCATAATTCGGTGCGGCCGCGCGCCGTTGTTGCCCGTGAGTTTTAATATTTTGATAACTTCTAGAATCTTGCACAGAATTACATACTGTAAAAGGCAATTACGATCTACATATAATACTATATCGTGAAAACATATTTATTTGGATAAGGATTCATACCAAATAAGAATAAAAGCGTTTTAAATAAAGTCGATTGCACTTATTTGACGGTTTTCTCGAAACAAACGGTTATTGTGCGACAACCTTAAGAGATAGATATATGCTATCGCAGACTTTAATTCAGCTAATTGAATGACCTACAATTCTTTCATACATCATTTTTATGTAGGTCTTATAGTTTAGGCTACGTAAGCCAAGAAAGCAAACTTTGTTACAAGTTGGTATTTTTTTCTGCGACTCGTAATTTGCTATTTATGATATCTCCTAAACTATTTATCGGAATTACACAGTTCCAAGGGTATTTATAATCTACATTAAATTCTCTTGATGATGGACACATTTATTTTGATAAGGATTCATACCGAACACGAGTAATAGCGTTGAAAGTGGGGTATAAATTTTGATCGAAATTTTAATGAAAAAAGTGGTTATTGTGCGACAACCTTAATAGATAGATATAAGCTATCGCTGACTTTTATTTAGCAAATTTAAAGGGCTACAATTCTTCCATACATAATTTTTGTGTAAGTCTTATAGTTTAGGCTACGTAAGCATAGAAAGCAAAAAAGACACCAAATTTCGTCACGCAATTTTAGCTAAACTATTTAACTACGCCGTAGTCTTTGACTCCAAAAATCAAACAAAAAAATGGGACCCACCTGCAAGCACTACCTCTCGGATAAAAAAAGAATTTTCAAAATCCGTCTACCAGGGGCGGAGTTATGCCGTAACACACATAAAAAAAAATTAAAAAAAAAAAAAAACATATGGACGAATTGAGTACCTCCTTCTTTTGGGAAGTCGGTCAAAAAGTGAAAACATTTATTTTGCCATCTTTCTGTTTTTATGTTTCGTGTAAAACAATACTTGATGGAATATTCCTATAAAAAGTTTACACTTATTAGTTTTTATCGTTGCAGCAAAGGATATTAAAAAGTTTTCTTGCTAATTGAAGATCTTCGAATAAGTATATTATTTAAGAAACGTAAATGATATACAAGAAACATATAATCTGCAATCTCAAATAAGAGTGGGCTTTTATTTAAACAGTATAAATCATCAATAAAATCCGAATGCTTTAGACAAACAATAAAGGAAATCCGGTTCTATGAAGTTACAAATGATGAAATATTTTTAAGAAAAACATTTGATCTACATCTTATCAAAATAATGTGGGAAGTTTCAATCAATGCTTAGAAAAATGTAAGCAAACAACTTTTAGATGTTTTAATATTTTTAGCAAGAATTTAATACAGACTTCCTACAGAGCGTTTAGATTTTACACCTACGTAAAATTGTTTATTCATTTATTTATTACTAGCTGTTGCTCGCGACTTCGCCCGCGTGAAATTAAAAAATATAGCCTATGTTACTCACAGATAAATTACCTTTCTAACGGTGAAAGAATTTTTAAAATCGGCCCAGTAGTGTTTGAGTTATTTCAATACGTACAAAAATACAAATCTTTCCTCTTTATAATATTAGTATGGATTTATTTATAAGTATAAAGTTATAAGTTGTAAACCCTAATTTATCTACTTAATTTCATATAAAAAAAAAAAAGGTACAGGAAAAAGTCATTAAATTTGCATCAATTTGCTTTGTATCACAGAGGCAGTCCTCGAGTTGAGTACGCGCTGTCGACCGCATGGACGCAGTCTATAAAATAGGTCACCAAGTCACGATCGACTCACTAGTCGAGTACTTAAAACCGTTGAACACCGAATAAAATTCAAATCAACATCCTTTTCATGTACTCGGTTCTGTTTTAATTTACGTTCTACGAAATAAATCTAGTCTTATAAGAGAAAAACAAAGCACTCATTGTTTTATAGCAAACATTTTTCTGTCGTGAGTGTAGCGACATTTATACGAATCATGTATCGACGTAAAAATTATTCAATAACAGTTTGCAAACATAAAACAATAAACTCATACTGCCTTACAAATAAACGCGATATAAAGTTTAACTTAGGAATAAACTGAGAATAAGCAAATATTAGTACAAATTTTTCTTATACTCAGTTTATACCGCGTTTATTTGTAAGGGTGATAATTAGTAAAAAATACTCATTGGAAACAAAAAAGAATTTATAAACTGTTGGATGATTTATTTTGTCACACATCAAAAAGCAAAAAGCTTTAAAAATGAAACTATAATATTTATTCAAAAAAATGTGTTGTACAAATAACAGGATTGAAGCTTATCTGGAATATCCATTAGGGGAATTCATGCAAATATTCAGCAACAACATTCCCGTGAACTATGACTTACGGGCAGCAGTTAAATGCTTTTAATGTTTAATCCGCTCCATACTCGGCTTTCATTTACTATTTGCTGTTTACAAACACTCTGAAGCCAATATTAATTTCCATTTAATGTTTACTATGCTAGTCAAGTTATAATAAACTAGCTGTTCCCGTGCGGCTTCATCCGCATAAAATTATGAAAATACTATTTCATTGTTTACATTTGTCAAATGTCAAAATGACATGACATGATGACAAACCATGGCAACCTTGCTTCCTTAATGTTGGCAGGACTCTGCTTTCTGGTTGAGTGCGTACTACAAGTGTTTTTTTCTGTTGCGGTTATTTTAATTAGAATTTCGGTTTTAAAGTCATTCTGTTGATTTACTTTTTGTGTTATTTGTTGGTTATTGGTTTTGTGTTTGTCTAAGGTAAGTACTTATATTTAAAGTTAATTTTTTCTGTCCAAAATGGATACAGACCCCCCTGATCCCGGGGGTGGGAAAGATGATTGTAATGTGCTTTTTCAGACAGAGGTATCATTAAATAATACTAGAAAACGAATAAACTTTGAACACGACAATATACCACATGGCGTTGTTAAAAAAACTGGCGATCTTCCCATCCCTTCTATTCAGTCTACCTACATAAGTCCCGATTTTACTTCGAAGAAAAATAAATACGAAGAATCTGACTCCCCTTTTCTTGTCCATGTTTCTAAAAAAGAAAACGAACCTGCTTCAGGTGTTTCTCTAAGACCTATCCATTTTGGTTATTTCTTATCGAAAAATAATATTAAGGGTGTGCTGCCCGATGGTGTTAAACACGTTGGTCGAAATCGCATATCGGTTCAGTTTAAGTCTGCATTAGATGCCAATAATTTTCTAGATCTACCCACTCTTTCTCAATACAATTATGAGGCGATAATCCCCTCTTACAATGTAACACGTATGGGAATTGTTAGGAATATGCCCACTGAGTGGTCTTTGGAGGAAATTGTCGAAGAATTAAACTCTGATCTTATCTTACGAGGCCTCGGAAAAATAGTACGTGCCCGCAGGCTTAACAGAAAAGTCCGTAGAGAAGATGGGACTCCTTCGTGGATCCCCACACAATCGATTGTGCTTACTTTTTCGGGACAAAAGCTACCGGAATATGTATATGGCTTTTTTAATTCTATTCCTGTACAAACTTACTTATTACCTACTATTCAATGCAACAAATGTTGTAGGTTTGGTCACGTCAAGTCACAATGTAGGTCGAATCCCCGCTGTTTTATCTGTGCCCAACCTCACGAAGGCGAATCGTGTGACAAGACATCCCCAACCTGCCTTTTCTGTTCTGGAAGTCATAAAGCTAATGACCAAACTTGTCCTGAATTCGACAGACAAAAAAAAATAAAATACGTTATGTCTACAGAAAATAAGTCATACCAAGAGGCTTCTGCTAGATACCCACGCACCGGTATGCGTTCCTACTCTGGTACAGTCAGCAAGGTCCCAAATATATGCTCTCCCCAGCCCTCCTCTCCGCGTATCCCATTAAATGCATCCTATCGTAAAACTATATTTACTCCCCGTCGTACATCTACTCCGGCTTCAAGCCCTGGTTTTGACCGTCGTGCTCATCAAAAATTAACACAATCCCCCTCTTCGTCTCTTTCCAATGGTTGCGCCTTTCAGAATACCAATATTTCAGCTCCTGATTCTTCAATGTCAAAAGACAAAGAAATATCCTTTGTATTAAACTTCTTCTCTCGACTTTCTGACGTCGAATTACCGAACAATCTCAGAGAAAAACTTACGCAGCTCTTATTCTCCCTTCCCAATGGCTCTTCGCAACATTCTGCAATGGAATTGTCGTAGCGTAAGAAATAAAAAGCATGAACTTATCGACCTTATTAACAACCTCAAGCCTGTTATCGTTGCCATTCAGGAGACTTGGTTGAAACCAGAGATTCGATTTCGGATCCCAGGTTTTGCCTGTCTTAGGGATGACAGGGATGATGGGCATGGTGGCTCTGGATTTCTAATTTCTCGATCTATTATTTACTCACAAATCCATCTTCCAGCTCATTCAAACTCTTTTAATGCTGTAGCTTTTAGAGCGTTCAACATTTCTTTCATATCAATATATATTCCATCTCCCCGTATTTCCATCCTAAATGAATTATTTATGATCATAGATTCACTTCCTCCTCCTGTAGTTCTTCTGGGAGATTTTAATATTCATCACACTCTGTGGGGGTCCCATTCCTGCGATTCTCTTTCTTTTCCATTTCTTGACCTTCTGCACGACCGTGACCTTTGTATATTAAATGATGGTACTCCCACGCGAAGAGTACGACCGGGTCAAAACGAAAGTGCGGTAGATCTTTCTATTTGTTCGCCTTCTTTAGCTTCTTTATTCTCTTGGAGGGTACATCCATTTACCTATGGAAGTGATCATTTCCCTATTCTATTGACTATTCCTGTTGCTCCTTCTTCCACCCCTTATAATAATCCTCGTCCCTGTGTTAAATATAAATTATCAAGAGCTGATTGGTCTCAATTTTCTTCTGAGACTGATCGTTTAATTTCTGAAATTCCCCTTCCCTGTCTCGAAAATGTAAAGGATACTCTAGAGTATTTTAAAAATGTCCTTTTTAAGCCGCAGATGAAGCTATACCGTCTATTTCTATAGGAAGAAACAAGTATTTCCTCCCCTCCATGGTGGGACAGTGAGTGTACTCAAATGTACAAAAAACGTAAAGAAGCCGAATCTATTTATAACTCTTCCATGACTGAACAAAATTTTATTAATTACCAACACGTGGCTGCTCAAGCGGTAAAAACCTTTTCGGAAAAAAAACGTTCTGGTTGGCGGAAATTCTGTGAATCCCTCTCCCCTAGGTCTCCTCCCTCTATGGTGTGGAGAAATATAAAACGATTTCGTAGGTCCATTATCTCTACTGATGACTCTTCTAACAATCAGTCGTCTGGATAGACACTTTCGAACAAAAACTTGCTCCTCCTATTGCCCCATCTGCAGAGGAAGCTTCAATCTACCAGTCTTCAGTCCCTTTCGAGAGTGAATTTGACCAACCCTTCTCATGGGAAGAGCTTTTGTGTGCTATTGATGGTCTCAAGGATTCCTCACCAGGTATAGATGGTATCCCTTATTCTTTTATCGTGAAATCTGGACCAGAAACGCGTAATTTCTTTTTAAAATTAGTAAATATTTTCTATCTCTCCAGTCTTCCACCGGAAGAATGGAAATCCCAAATCATACTTCCTATATTAAAACCTGGGAAGTTAAGTAATGACCCTCTGGGATATAGACCTATTGCACTATCACCTACCATGGCTAAAATATTGGAGCATCTTATTAAAAATAGACTGGAATGGCTAGTTGAAAGTAGAGGTATAATAGCTAAAAGTCAATTTGGTTTTCGTAAGGGATCAGGAACGATGGATAGTTTAGGTTCATTTATTACCGATATCCGTATAGCTCTTTCGAAGAAGGAATCGGTGATTGGTGTATTTCTGGACATCTCATCAGCATATGATAATGTACTTCTTCCGGTGCTCAGAAGCAAAATGCTTCATTTGAACATTCCTGTGAGGATAGTAAACTACATATCAAATTATTTTTCGGCTAGATCTATCCAAATTTCCAGTAAAAATTCTCTTCTTCCCTCTAGATTTGTCTGGAAGGGTCTTCCTCAAGGATCTGTCCTAAGTCCCTTGCTGTACAGTATTTACACACATGATCTGGAACTTTCTGTCAATTCCTTTTGTGATGTCCTACAATATGCTGATGACCTAACACTTTATATATCGTCGACAATCTTGACGTGGCAACATCTCGACTTAACACTGCCATTGGTTACCTTGATGATTGGCTTCAACAACATGGTCTTTCTCTATCTATACCTAAAAGTACAGTTGTAGTGTTTTCAAGAGCCAGAAATACACCTAATGTCTCCATCACTTATAATGGTAATACTATCCCTGTAAAAAATAAAGTTAAATATTTAGGTCTTGTTCTGGACTCAAAATTGACATCAACTCACCATATTTCTCATGTCATTACAAATGCGAAAAAAACATTAACATTCTTAGATCTCTTTCGGGTGTTTGGTGGGGTTCCCACCCTTTTTCACAAAAACTCTTGTATAACGCTATTGTTAGGAGTCATCTTGACTATGGCATTTTTATTTTAGAACCATGTAATAAATTACCTCTTCATTCACTTGACAAAGTACAGGCTAAATGTCTCAGGCTTATAACTGGGGCTATGAAGTCCTCCCCTATTAACGCCATGCAAGTTGAATGTGTGGACCCCCCTCTACATATAAGGAGACAATACCTTTGTGATCGCTTTATTTTTAAAATTTTTCAAAATTCTACACATAGTCTTCTCCCTAACTTCACGAACTGTCTCTACTCGTTTCCGCCGGTGGATATTGGGCTCGCAAAGAACCCCCATGTCTTGTAAAAAGCTATCTCAAAATTACTCGTCTTCCCTGCCCACTCTTCCAAACTAGACTTAATCCTATATTTGAAACCCCTTTTGAGGCAATAGTTCATAATCCTAATATAATATTAGATTTAGGTATAACTAAGGACTCAGTTTCTGCAAACACCAATTTCCAGAGAACAGTCGATGAGCGCTGGAGTGACTGGCTTGTGATTTATACTGATGCTTCCAAGCTTACAGTGCGTGGATATGTGGGAGCAGCTGTCTGGATCCCTAAATTTCGTATAGTTTTAAATTTCAAACTCCCCTCCCTGTCTTCGGTATTTACAGGAGAGTCTGTAGCAATTTTAGAAGCGTTACTGTATATCGAGTCACACAAGATCAGTAAGACAATAATATTTTCGGATTCTAAAAGCTGTTTGGATACAATTTTATCAAATCAATTTAAAAGTAAATCAAAATTCCCTTTTATCTTAGAAATTAAAAAATCTTTGCAAAGATGTTCTCTGCAGGGTCTTCAGGTCACTCTTGCTTGGATTCCGGGTCATTCTGGGATCCAGGGCAATGAGTCAGCTGACTTACTAGCGAAAGAGGCAACATCGTGTGGCTCAATGAGTCACCATAAACTATACCTCCATGACCTGATGTCCTTAGCTAGGGAAAATCTTATTTCTAGTTGGAAATCTGTTTGGCTCGAATCTTCTATTAGTAAAGGTAAGTATTTTGCAGACATCCAAGACTCCATACCAGTTAGGCCATGGTTTTTCAAATTCCCTAGTGCAAATAAGCAGATAACGTCGACAATCTGTCGACTTCGTTTAGGCCATGCTTGTACTCCTGTTTTTTTAGCAAAAATTCGTGTGAAAGATAGCTCATTGTGTGAATGCGGACTGGATGAAGGATCCGTGGATCACATCTTTTTTACTTGCCCCAAAAGAACTACATCCCTTATGGATATGCTTCCCAATTCCATCCCCCGTCCCATTAACTTTAAAACTCTTTTGACCTATGTAAATACCCCTTTTGTATATATCCTATGTGACTATCTTAACACAAATAATATTAGATTATAAGTTGTACGTCCAATAACCTACTAACAATATATAAATGTTTTGTGTCCGTCCTTTTTTTTTAGGTAGATCAACAGATTTATATAACTCAAAATTTTAAAATCTTTAGACCGCTTGTACACCCACGAACATCTCCATAAGCAGAGTTTTTGTTGCCAGTTTCTCCCAAATTATAACAAAACCACAAACACTTGACACTGGCCCAATCCGGTGAGGGAGAGCCATAAACAAGAAATAGAATAGATAGATAATGTTGGCAGCTTGTTGTTTATGGTCTCTTTCCCACACGAAGGTTTTTTTCCACTTCATTTATCCCCGAAATGTAATAGCGTGAAAATATATAGCCTTAAGTGTCGTAAGTGTAGGGCTTTTTATTAAGGAAATAATTATGCAAAAATATGCTGTGCTTGCTGACATCTTACGCCACAAAGTAGTGTGTGTTTACGCTTTATTATGTTAGTACTAGCTTTCGCCCGCGACTCCGTCCGCGTGGGATAAAAAAAAACAAAAGTGAGTAGCCTATGTGTTCTTCCAGACTATCCTCTACATCTTTACCAAATTTCATCAAAATCCGTTCAGCGGTTTTGGCTACAAACTCTACCAAACATCCATCCGTCTGTCCATCCATCCATCCATCTAAACTTTCGCATTTATAATATTAGTATGAAGTATGAAGTATGATAGATGGATACAAAATACGATTGTGAACTTCAAAACTTTATCTGGACTATATTGGTTTTCAATATTCGGAGAGCTTATTAACCCTATTAATTAATTTAATTACAATTTAATTTTAATTAAAGCTAAACAATTGAAAGATTAAAGGGTTAACCTCTTTATTAGAAAACTCGTTTAATCGAAATGTTAAAACTCCAGGCCCGGGCGAGTTAAGAATCCCTCAGTTGTGAAACCGAGAGGTACACTGCGGTAAAAGCGATGTTATTTGACACAACACAAATCCCCGCGTCAAGTCACCTACTAACCTGTTTATTTTGATACAGAGCTTGCCTTCTTGTACACTATACAAACGAATACGGAAGTTTTATTTGGCGCTTTGATCCAGAAAAAGACGAAATTTACGAAACACTCGTAATGTTATTGTTATTTCATATTTTTCAAGGAATATAAAAGGGATGGGTATACGTTTTGTTCTTTTGAAATAATAAGAAATACTCCCGGCTCTTGTTTTATTTGCCCATTCTCTTAGAACATGCTATTACTGGTGAACATGTACTAATTGGTAATTACCAGTATGTACAGTTAATATAACTCATTTAATATAACAACTAATGAAAAATATTTCATATTAGATTACTTATTACCTTTAGTTTCATATTTGTTATTTGAAGTAATAATTTTTTTGCTATTTCGTCAATCTTTCACAATTACCACTGTTTTTCTGTTGTCTATTCTAAATTTAACAGACACAAAACAATTTTCTTCATTCGCTAACGGCACTTGAATAAAATCCAAGCGTACAAACTTTCCCGTTCTCAAACACAAAGTGGTACACAAACTTAACCAATTAAACAGTGACTTACACAACCGTGATTCACTTCGACCGCAAGCCTCGTTTACGTAAACTGTCCACAATCAAACATTGCTATCACTACAAACTACAAAACCGTTTATTCGTTAAAAAAAAGTTAATCGACAACGAGTTCCGATATATTTTAAATAAAGCGTTATTCCAAATGTTTGTGTGCGGTTGCATTGAAAAAAAAACTAACAAAGCCAGCGTTCCTCTTGTGCAATGTTGGCAGCGTTTTTTGCTCGTTTGTGTAATATACGCGATGAGTTAGAAAAGTATCGCTATTTGTGCATACATTTGCGTCATTTACAAAGCCGGTATTTTTAGATAAAAGATGCTTATGCTGGTGAGATCTTTACAAACACTCGCTTCCGATACAAAAATAAATATTATACTCTGTAATAAAGATTAAACTAATTTACAAGTAACTTATTATTGTCGTTTGTTAACTTATTAATAATTATAATTTTATGCTTCAAACATTTTTCTTCTTACGTTCACTTGATTTCAATTGTTATATGACTACTTAACTAATTTTTAAAAGGGTCAGGGAAAAGCAATAAATAAGTTAATTATTACATAAATGTTGTTATCTTTTCGCGTATTAAATAGTTAACAATTTAGTCTTTTAATTCGAAATGCACATATATTTCTTATATCAACTTATTATTTATTTCAATGTCTTGAACATTGGCCTCAGTGTTCATGGCCGTGCCAATAGAGTTAGATGTCAGCTTTTTGCAATCGATGTAGGACGTACGGCCTTGTCTCTCCATTTAGGATTTCAATGGAGTGCAATTGTTTCAACGAGTCGTGTCTGCCATACAATAGCGCAATATATTTACGCTGTGTTCATGTTTTATAAGAAATAAAAAAATACATAAACGTTATCTTACTAATATTATAAATACAAAAGTTTAGATACATGAATAGATAGATTTTTGTTTGAGTTTATCGCCTAAACGGAACGGATCTCGATTGTTGGCATAGATGTAGAGTAGTCTATAAGAACACGTACGCTCCTTGATATTATTTTTTAAATTCCAAGCAAACAAAATCGCGGGCGAAAGCTATTATTAAATAAAATCTTTGCAATTACCATTTTTTAGAGTTAATTTTATAAACATTTACACGGTGGTTACATTTAGAAAACATTATTTTAATGAGTAACATTCAATTTAATCTGAGTATAAGCTGCACTCGCGTTAAGTATTCATAAATGAAAAATTACTTGTTTATATGTTGCATTAGCATACGCCTAGTGTAGTAAAAATGAATTAACATATCAGAGTCACGCTAATAAAGTGACGTGAATAGTTATTCTAAAAGTGTTTTTAATCTGTTTTAATGTATTTTACAACTAGAATAAAAGGTATATGAAATTAAAATAAAATTGGATGTTTAAAAATTATTTTATTACAAGTTCTTTATGTTACTTTCTCTTCCGTCTTTCTCAAATAATAGCTTTCGCTCGCGACTTCGTTAGCGTGAAAAAAAAATATAACGTATGTTACTCACAGATAAATTAAATCGTCCCAGTAGTTTTTGAGTTATTTCAATACATAAAAAAATACAAATCTTCGTCTTTAAAATATTATTTTAAAATATATAATCAGCATAATTTGTAATATTTAGGACGATAGTCCATTTAAGACACTTTGCTACCTTAATTTACTGCACACGAAACTAGAGTATAGAAACACAAAGAAAGCGAATAAACAATATTTAAATGTGACTTTGTAATGAGTTTCTAAGACGAGATTATTAAATGAATGTTCTAGACACAAGAATTCGAAGACGCATTTTTGTTTTACTTAATGCAGAACAAGGTTCAAACGGTTTCACGTTTGATGTTAAAATGTATATACATGACAATTAACTTATTACGGACGCTATAAGACGAGATCATGTAGGGATCGGTGTAAATGAACATGTAAGCGGGTGTCTCGTGGGCGTTGTATCAGACGTGTCAATTGTTGCCACGTGCGCGACGCCGATACTAAAAATATCTCGCGTTGCGGTCGCCCTTGACGCACTCAGCCTCACGAATAGGGATGTCAACTCTTATGATCCGAATACTTCCTATAAGAGGTGCATATTCAAACTTGTTTGTCATTTTTATCTTTGGTTCGGAATAACAACTGCGTTTTTCAACCCCTAAAATGACCGGATAGTAATCGTTTTTGTTTTTTTATGATCCGCGAAGGATTGATTGGTTCAAGTCATTCGGTGTCGTTTTTTTTTCGCTGCTATTCAGGTCGACTTGTTTAGATAGGCGACAACCCTACTAAGAAACGTATATTAAACGAAGTGTAAGGAATTGATTGAGTGTGGCAAACCAACAAGTGATTCGTTTGATGTTAAAATTCAGATCCTTCTTGTGGGTCTTCTTTATTTCGAGAATTTATGCCGAAAGTACTTTTGCTTTGAATGGTATGCTGGTATTTCATTACTTAGTTTAAACTAAATTAAATTTACTAACAATTTTATTTCAATAAACGTAACTAAACTGCTCTAAAAAAGCCCTCTCCGTAGTAAAATCAAAACGAGATAACTTAAAAACTGCCTTTTAACAATCCTTAATACAACAAACATCACAATTTTGTAGTTCTGCTCAGTATTTTATTGCACAATGCAATAAATAAATGATGAATGAATTTGAAATTGCACAATATTTCATATCATCGTTTATTGAAATATCAAACGTAAATATATAAAATGAATATATTTGTGATATAAAATATATCGACAGAGATTCCCTCATAGCATATAGGAACACAATTTGTTTAACAGGAATATCGTAAAATTTACAATTAATATTTTCATGAATATTACAAAAGTATTGAATTTATTCCAATCAATTGGAACTCGTTACTCTGTATACAATTTTAAATTTGTTATAATGATATTTATAAACCAGATACCAGGCCCAGATACCGCTGGCGAGACGCCGTGGAGATGGACCTGCTCGAGCTAGAGTCGATCGGCTGGCAGGCGACGACGCAGGACAGACGACGCTGGCGCTCTCTCGTGTCGGAGGCCAAGACCCACTTTGGGTCGCTGCGCCAACGCAGTAAGTAAGTATAATGATATTCAAGGATGGTTTCGGACAGAAAACTGTTCCTGTTATAACATTAAAACTTGAACCTGACATCATTATAGTAACTTAAAATAGTACTTATGAATGTGATTATTACCAATTTTAAACTAAAGAATAGACAATTATTAATTACTAAAGGATTTATGGCCGGTTTCCCAGCTACATTTAAACATTCGTTAGTGTTTTTGGTTGGATAACTTCATTAAATGCGTTTCCGAAGTACGTAACTTGTGTTTTACTCTGTGGAATCTTAGGTTAACCTAACACTAATGAATGACTAGATTATAAAATAAATGGAAACTGCAGAAACCCAGCATAATTGTAAAGGAACATGTTTAAAATTTGAAAATATATTATATAATATAACAAGTGACATGAAATGGTTTCAAATAACAAGGAAATAAATAGAAAAGTTCGCTTTGAATACGAGCTTGTATAAAATAGGGACTGAAGCAGGAAACGAGAGAATTTTCAGAAGATTACGACAACTCGCTGCGAATCAAATCCCGTGCCGGAATTATTTCTCGATCCATTTGACTCTCCAATTTTGTCGCTATGGAAAAATGTTTCGTAACATTTGATTTTCATTCTGTGTTCAATATTTTTGTAAGTGATGAAATATTCAAAACTCTTTATCAGATTTTTTTCTAAACTCAATAGGGAAAGGTTAGCTTACGTTTATTTATATTTTAGACCATCAAATACAAAAATGTAATCGGATGTTGTTATTATAACTAACAAAATATCTCTTTTATAGCTTTAAAAACAGGTCCATTTATCTATGTCTATACCTATTCTATGCTAATATTAAAAAAGATTTGCATTGAAATAACTCAAAAATTACTGTGTCGATCTCAAAAAATCTTTCACCATTAGAAAGCTAAGGTATCGCTGAGTAACATTGGCTATATTTCTTAATTTCACGTGGACGAAGTCGCGACCAACAGCTAGTAGTTAATGCTTATAAAAAATCGTTCATTACTAACTACTCGATACAATACTTAGCAGTCTTTTTATATTTTGGCAAACAATGTACTTTTTCATTATCCATTTATTCTTACATTTATGCCTGACTGGGATTTAAACGACTACGCAAAGCTTCAATATACCGACAGCTGTTTAACAAAGTTAAATTCAACAAGTTTCCAAACTATCCATCCGTCCAACGTTAACATATTTGAGTACTTAATAGTTCCCGCTAGAGAGCCGTTACTGTTTGTCTGTGGGTATGAAAAGTTTACATCTTTTCGCTTTATCACTCGACAGCAAAACTATGGTTTTTTACATATTAAATTCAGACTAAAGACAAAAAAGGGATGCATACCATACATTAAATAGCATGCAAAATTTCTGTTGTATAAAATACACTAGCTTTTCCCATGCGACTTCATCCGCATAAAATTATAAAAAAATCATTTTATTGTTCATATTTGTCAAATTATCAATTGCAAATGTCAAAATGACATAACATGATGTCAAACCATGGCAACCTTGCTTCCTTGATGTTGGCAACAACTTATGGTCTCTTTCCCACATTAGAGTTTTTATCCAAAATATTTTCCCCTAAGTTTAACCGCGTGAAAATATATAGCCTAAAGCGTGACGTAAGTGTAGGGCTTTTTATTAAAAAAAGAGTTATTCGAAAATATGCTGTGATTGCTGACATCTTAGGCACCAAAGAAGTGTGTGTTTACTCTTTATTATATTAGTATAGATATAGAAGTATAGATGTTGATCTGATAATTAAACAATTACAATTTATTAAGTCATTTACAAACCCCTATCGATGTATTAAACGACAATATAAATGAAATAATCGGTACTGTACAAGTAGGTGCGACAGATTAACGACATTTTAACACAGAGTACACAAACTATTAATTGCATTTGACAACGTTAACTGACAATTAAGCGGTACAATCGTTGCCAGTGTTATTTAATGTGACATATCGTGTACAGTCCTGTCTACGTCTAAAACAGAGTAAATTAACACTGCAATAAATGTTTTATTCTCCGAAACAGTTGGATAAAGTTGATAGCTTTTATATACTTAATGTTGCTCACAATAAAATTCAAGACGTGGTTTTTATATTTTCATATGTTTGAGACAGATAAACTCAAAAACTACTTAACCAATTTAAGAAAATCTGACACCACCAGAACGGTGTAATGTCCCTGAGTAACATAGGCTATATAAATAATGAATAAATGTTAATCATTGCTAAGTCGGGATAAGCCGTGTTTATAATATACGAGATGTTGCTCGCGACTTCAATTTACTACATTCGCATGGAATTAAACAAAATACCCAATGTTACTCACTGATAACGTGCCACACGATTACAAAAATACAAATCTCCCCTCTTTATAATATTAGTATAGAAGTATAGATTAGTATAAAAGGCGTCACGCTGTCCAACACTCAATTTAACCTACAAATAAAACTCGTCCGACCAATCAATGCGAGACTCACGACTCGAGACGGGTTCGCTCAACGCACGTATCAAGTGCCGATAAATTCACTCACTTAACGGAGACCGGGAGATACGATTTCGATAAATGCTTGTGAAGAAACGAGATGGTAAAAGATTCGCTTTGAATTATCAGAAGTCTTTGATTAGCGTAAATACATTTTTAAGAGGTTATTAGTTAGATTTAAGGACCAATTTTAAAATGAAATGATTTCGGTAATGTAACTAAAATATAAATGCGAAAGATGGATTGATGTTCATTACTACGTATCTCCAAAACTTCTTAATAGATGTCGATGAAATTTTGCACAGATGTAGAACATAGTCCAGACAATAACATAGCCAACAACTTACTTTAACAGTGGTAGTGCCCGCTTTAACATCTTCGCACGAATGGGCCGGCACGCCCGGTGTAATACCACGACCACACAGAAGACAGGCGTGAAATGGAAGCAATTCCGTGTTTCGTCTGATGAGTGTGGTGCCGGAGGCCTAATTTAAGTCCCTTTCTCTTACCACCCTTTTCTTATAAGGAGAGGATGGGAAGGGGAAGTGGATTTGATGGTAGAGGAGATGCATATGCATAGGAAGGGGAAATATCCTTTTTATGTGTGTCTCCTCCTCTGTTGGATAAGGGTAGGCAACGCATCTGCAATTGCGGATGTCTATGGGCAGCGGTCGCTTCGCCATTTTGGCGGATTCGGGTGGCCGTTGCTCGTTTGCCACCTTATGTTATAAAAAAAAAAAAACGAAGTTTATTTTTCATTCTGCGCAGACGAAATCGTGGTCATAAGCTAGTAAACAATTGCCTCCAAGCAAAGTAAGACGTCAGTGCTAAAATGACTCTTATTGTACATAAAAGTTGAACACCGCTAACTTCTTTAAAGAATAATTAAATCAAATTAAACAGAAGATGATCGCTATCAAGAGATAATCCGTAAACCAGCGAGCGAAGCAACTTTGATCAACAACTTAACTTTCTCAATGGCACCTCATAAATTAACAAGAACCTTGCGAATTTTAAGCCAAAATACTTTAAGACTATAAATAAAACGCGTTCATTAAATTTGCCAGTTAACTCTGTATTATAACAATGTAGACATAAAAATTCATCATAATTATATAAAGTTAATTTTATCGTTTATCTCTTTCATAATTTGAATTTATTCATTGCTAAAATGTAAATAATATTGTACACTTTTGTTTTCATATGTACTTACATTATAAAAGGAAATATTTATATTTTTTTATATGAAACGGATAAACAATTGGACGGATTTCAAAAAATATTTTGCCATTAAAAAGCTGCTATATTACAAAGTAATAGGATATATGCGATATTAAGACGAATTCGATATACAAAGCAAAAATTAAATTAAAATCTTTGTTGTTAAAATTAACTTACAGGACACAGAAAATATTCTTAAGAAAGTATTACATTTTATAATAAATTCTCTTTTGTTATTGTAATTTTATTTTGTTTCTGTAAAACAGTATACTTAAAACTAATGGCACGTGAATATATTATGTATCGCTTTAATTGATTTGTTGCCGTCTTACGAATGTTTATTTAATCTTAAGAGCAGACCCTCGCGACACAAGCTGCGCCTAGTGCGGGGGTACTGATTATCATTTCTATTGTATCCACAAACAATGGTCTATACCTTCTATGTATTATATTTATATTGTTGGATTCAAATAAATTATTTTTAATTTTTCATATTTTTCGACAAAATCATCACTGCAGTTTCATAAAATTACAACTCTATTCCAGTATTTACCAGCACCTCTTTTAAATAAATATTACCGAAGATCAAGTACTACAAATTTTTGAAGAAAGAAACAAATTTTGTTTGCTAAAAAACTATGAAACTAAGCTATAAAGTTATTCTATTTACAACTGGCAATATAAAGATAGCATATATAATTTCCATCACGGCTCGAATGTAACAACATCCATACTAACAATAAAACGTTTATTTGACCCAGTTACGATTACCTAGAATATGCATAATATTGTTTAGATACAACTAGTGAGCATAATCGGAAACCTAAGCCTCAGAACTGTAACATTGTCAAGGAAACAATTTACCTACCCTGACCTCGTTCCTGTAGTTATCAAAGACCATTTCTTGTAATTTAAAGACTTCATGAAAGAACAATCATACACCATTAAAGCGTAATAGTGATACTTGACTACTTGTTTAGCTTATTTGATTCACCTGTGGAAAACAAATAAGGAATAATTTCGGGTCGTTTGCCGTCTCAGAATAACTTGAGCTGCGATATCAAAGTTAGTTTACTAATACATTATCTTCTTTCTTATCTTACTGTTATTATAAATGCGAAAGTTTATATGGATGGATGAATGTTTGTCAGAGTTTGTACCCTAAACTGCTGAACGGATCACGATGAAATTTGTCATAGATATAGAAAAAAATCTGGAAGATCGTATCGGCTAGTACTGACTTTCGTTTTTTTTATTTAAATTGGACGAAGTCGCGGGCGAAAGATAGTATTAAATAAATAAAACATTCATACCTATAAATTGGTCCTTCGAGCAGATTAGTTTAAAAATAAATGTTCGTATATTTGTGCTACCTACGCAGTCTCGACGTATTGAGTTTCAATGATTGAATTCACAATAATACGACGCAAAAGTCTGCACAAACAAGAAGGTATTTGCACACGACCTTTAGCGATCACGTAAACAATTTCTCAATATCTCAGAAAAGTTGTTATTGTATCAGAAATGTTTCGAGTTATTCGCTATTAATTTGAGCTTGACACCTAATTAGTCGATCTTGATGACAGATCAGTTAGATCTTGTGACGATACAATCATAAACAATAGGTATAGATGGATCATAACATTTATTATTATGCAATCATGCTTAGAAATACCTCACACTTTAGTCATTCACTTGCAGTTATCTGTCCTTAAATTCAATACATAAAACTTTACGTTGAAATAAGCGATGCAAAGAGAAGCGGTTTTCATCACTGATACTGACAATTGTTTAATTTATGCTGCTCTAAAATTAGTACCTTTAAAAGCTCACTAAAAGAAAGTGTAATATGAAACTTAAAATATGCCGTATTATAAAAGCTGTAAACTTCGAATAAGCTCCGATAGTATGTTGCGAAATGTTCAATATTCCTTTACCCCGTTGCAAATTGTACTCAACATTATTGACTTACGGTGTGCCGATGCCGAGCGAGAGCGGAAGATTTGCATTTTGATTTTAGATTAACGTGTAGGTTAAAGCGTAAATGTATTTGCAGCAAAATGTTCTTTATACCATTTTATGCTATTATATTTAACATTAAATGCACACAATGTTTTAATATTTTACCGTATAAGGGTAGAAATTCAAAATGTAGAATTGAAATTTTGCAAATCAACACGACGTAGTAAAATTTTGTTTCAACATCAAAATATTTTTCACATAGCAATAAAATTAACACGATATTAAGTGTAAAATCATTTTCAACAGGTTTTCATTAAATGAACGTTTAATATCACGCAAGAGTAACAACCAAATAAACCAATTCAAATTACGAGATGATTTAATAGAACCGAGACTCGCCGCACGACAAAATTTTAATTAACGTTACATCAACATTTTTATTTTTTATTACTTACTAGCTGTCCCCGTGCAGCTTCATCCGCATGAAATTATAAAAACTTGATTTTAGTGTTTACAATTGTCAAATTCTCAATTGCAAATGTCAAAATACCAATTACCTTACTATGACAATCTTGCGTCCTTGATGTTGGCAGCAACTTATGGTCTCTTTCCCACATTAGGGTTTTATCCAAAATATTTACCCCTAAGTTTAATGGCGTGAAAATATATAGCCTAAAGCGTGACGTAAGTGTAGGACTTATTATTAATAAAATAATTATTCAAAAATATGCTGTAATTGCTGACATCTTAGGCAACAAAGAAGTGTGTGTTTACGCTCTGTTATAATAGTATAGATTACTTTAAATCTGGAAAACCAAATGCTAGTACATAATATAACTTCACGGTAAAATTAATCAATTGTTCTATTTTCTAGAATCGCTTTGAAAACCAGCATAAATTTTATCAGAATTCTCCTTATTTTAACAAAGATGGGATCGATTCGAAGAAATTTATACTCTCACAGCTGACAGCATTTTCCTTCGATTGGAAATTATGCAGGCTATTGTTTTTAATGGAGCTATAATTTTAAAAGGGTAAACCTTTTCTCCGGGGAAATGTTGACGTCTACGGTACCTACCTAGAATAAACTTTAGGAGAAATTAACAATATCAAATTGATATAAGAAATTAAGAATACTAAGAATTATTTACAATATAAAAGATACTGTTCTTTATTACTAAGAACTAAGATTTTTTATCTACAAAGAGTTAATTTCACGTTCTTGTCAATGTTTCTAATATCCAAAACCCTTATTTGTGTCAGAAAATCTTATTAATTTGCTATATTCACTATCACTTAAGACTCCTCCAGTCCATCTCTAGATTAAAACTCTACGATTTTAATTTTGTTTAAAAATTCATATCCAAATAGAACACGTCTTCTACACATTTTTAACTCTTAAACCACCTGATAAGTTTCATACAATCTGTCCGAATGTTAATAATACTGTTAGTGAAACTTTAACTGCAAGTTAAACATGCTTGGAACAAGGTTATTTAATAGTAATGTTCCAGTAAAGTCGTCTCGGAGACTGCATTAACTTCGCTCTCACAAAGGAAACAATTCCTTTAATGCTAAACGTTAGTTCGTTACATTAAATATAATAAGCATCTTGGACCGCAAACCATTATTGGAGATATTTACACTTGATAGCTGCTGTAAATTTAATTATAATAGTACAATAATTCTCGTGCTATATTACTTCTAGAGCTTCAAATATTTTTTTAGTAACTAGCTTTCGCGACTCCGTCCGCGTGGAATTAAAAAAAAACATTAGTGAGTAGTCTATGTGTTCTTCCAGACTATCCTCTACATCTATACCAAATTTCATCGAAATCCGTTCAGCCGTTTAGGCTACAAACTCTAACAAACATCCATCCATCCATCTTAACTTTCGCATTTATAATATTAGTATGACTAGCTTTCGCCTGCGATTCCCTCCGTACGGAATAAAAAAAACAACTTAGTATGTAGCCAATGTCCTCTTCCAGACTATGTTCTACATATGTGACCAATTTCATCGAGATCCGTTTAGTAGTTTAGGCTACAAACTCTAACAAACATCCATCCATCCAAACTTCCGCATTTATATAATAATATTAGTAAGATTATGAGTGGTATTTTACGGTTTTAACCGCATTATTATTTTAATATCGATTGCCTTTTGATTTTGTTTTTATTTATCATTTATAAGTTGATATTCATGTAACAAATGTTGGAATCCAACGTCCTGTTAACGTAAATAGGTCAACTGAGACCCAACAGCCTGTAATTTACGGTTTACGCAATCTAATCAATAATGTAATGTGACACTAAAGCACTTACCATTGGATGATTTCTTTTATAATTCTCTAATAAAATGGTCATTAATTTTTTTCTTGAATCGAATATAGTGAAATTTGTAGAAAAATTATAAAAAGGCTAAAAGCTTTTAGCGTTTCAACATTTTACGGCGAAAAGTATTTTATAACTTTCTTAATATTTTTTGTTAAACAGATTATCAATTAATTCTTTTCAGATTCAACCAAACGAACATCTAATTAATATTACAAAAAGATTATCTTGGAAAGATAATTCTCGTTGCCGTAAACAAAAGATTTTTTGAGGTCTGGATTTTAAAGAACATTGAAGAGTACTCGAAAAGACAGTAAAGTCTATCTATTTCTTTTTTTCGTGTCCTCTTTATGTTTTATCCAGGTCAGCGACACGTCGACGGGAAATAAAGCACTGCTTATTTTACACGAACTGGATCGCTTGTAACTTTTCAATTCAAATGAAATATATTCACGTTAACGATAATTAATCGTAAAACGTAGTAAAAATAAGGAAAAACATTAAATCAAATGTATATTTGTAGGGGTGACCCGTCGAAATTTTAAAAATCTTGATATCTCCTTCTACTCATTTATACTTCTTTTATAATAATTATATTTCCAAACTCTTCAAAAAAAAAAAAACATCTTTTACTCGTCGTTCATCTTTTTTCTCTATAATAAGACTAATCTAATTTTAAAATAGTATCAAAATGTAACCGTCGAAATAAGTAAATTAAAAAGAAAATCTATCAACCTCCTTATCCTAAATATTATTACTCTAAACTACGTCTTTGTAGATCTCAATAAAGATATCACAAAAAATTGCATTCAATATTCAAGAAACAACACTAACAATCAAATAACTCAATAACTCATAAACAGTTAGCATTGCGTTCAAATAAAACTCAAATTCAAATGAAGTGCACGATTGAGAACTTTAAAGTGTAAAATCTTAGACCTCTGAAAGTGTAAAGAAGTGTGAACTCCTTCCCGGCGCACTCCGCAGTATCTTGCGATAACTAAGTGATGGCACGGACCAGATTAATTTATTGCTATCTCCCCACGGAAATGCAGTTATACAAAAAGGCCAATTCAATCTCGCTTTAAACGTACGCTTTGCATGTCCAAGTGTTCTTTGGATTGCTCAATTTAAATAATTCTTTTATTTTTTATAAAACTAGCTGTTGTCCGCGACTCTGTCCGCATGGAATTAAAAAAAAAACACTTAAATAATAGCATGTGAGCTCACAGACTATGTTCTACATCAGTGACAAACTTCAGCGAGATCTGTTGAGCCGTTCTGGAGATACCTTCTAACAAACATCCATTCAATTAAACTTTCACATTTATAATATTAGTAACATTGTGTTAATATTGGACATCTTTATTTAAAAAAAAATAAGATACTAGAATATTGTTTAGAACTGCTTTGACAAATATGAGTTCAGCTTCGTAGTTGTAAAGTTACTTGTGTAAAAACATCTTCACTCATTCCCTTTAAAAAACAACAACATATTTTACATGTATACTTGTTATTTTTCGGCAGTAGAATTTCCACAGTAACATTTTACAAAACACGTAGCGATTCCCCCGACGACCCGCTCAACTTGTTAGCCGACCACTCGACTTAGGAACAGCGCGAATGCTACAAAGTTACAAATTGAGATAAATTAGACAACCGATGGAACCCTTTTACTCGTCCACTTCTTATTAGATTACACGGATTGTACAACGACCAAAGTTGACTGCAAAGCGAAAGCTTTCAAGTTTTAAAAGTTAAGATTAATATTTAATTTATCATAAAATTGGATTCTAATTCGTTAGAGTGAATATTCTTTTATTTAGCAAGTAGCTGTTCCTGTGCGGCTTCATCGGCATGAAATTATAAAAACTTTATTTTATTTTTTACATTTATCAAATGTCAAAATTCTAATGCACATATGACAACGAAGGACTGGCTACCAATTACCGTACCATGTCAATCTTGCTTCCTTAATGTTGGCAGCTTGTAGTTTATGGTCCCTTTCCCACACTAAGGTTTTTTTTTTCAATTTATTTACTCCCTAAGTTTAATAGCGTGAAAATACATAGCCTAAAGCGTGTCGTAAGTGTAGGGCTTTTTATTAAAGAAATAATTATTCGAAAATATGCTACGATTGCTGACATCCTACGCCACAAAGTAGTGTGTGTTTACGCTTTGTTATATTAGAATAGAGTATAGATAAATATAGATAAAAACCTATACTCAAGAACTCTAGAATTCTAACAGTAATATAATACTAAATCAGTTTAATAGTTTAGTTTATCTGTCCTGTTAGTTTAAATAGAAAAATACATCATCGCTGTAACAAACAAGTTATTTAATTAACATTTTAGGGACAAGAGAACAAAATTGCAATAGATAAAGTCCCAGCACGACGTATGGCCACGTGGGAAGGAAAACACGTACAAACACGGCCTAGTAATAAATCTTACGATATGCAACGTAACAATAATCATATTTGTTTTTCCTAAGAAAATAACACTCATTTTATTCAGCGTTACGATATAAAAGCTCGTTTTCCTCAAATTTATTACATTTATGTAAGTGTTGTGAAAATATTATAATTATGGCAATAATTTACGTCCTTAACAAATAGAAACAAAATGCTAATGCTTATGTTTTTAATTCATCTAGATTTTTGGGTAAATAGGAGATTGTTTAGACATTTCGTGTGTTTTTATTTACCTCTTGTTTCTGTAAAAAATTACCTTAAACTTAATGTAACAGCCATAATAAATGTGTTACGATTTTTTTATTCTTGGATTAATATATAAGATCAGAGAGTAGATAAATAATGACAAAATCAAGATGTCAAGTAATCATTTGATATTTATGTTACACTTTTCCCTTAGAGAATTAACACTTGCAAATTTCGTTGAACATTGAAACCGGGAGGAATCCAGCGGTCAGCGAGTAATTAAGGTCTACGGAGAGTTTTGCTTCGTCCGAATGTACGAGTAACAAGCTGCGCCGGATATCCGCGAATTAACGTAGCCCTCAACAACACCCTGTATACACTGTTAATTAATTAACTAAGACAGATTAACAGTTATATTTCAATGAGACCTAATTTAAATAAGAACTCACGTAGTTTAAATGAAATCAAATTTTATACAACATAATTTGTAACAAGTTTTAAGACAAGTCTGGTAGCCGTTTTTCAGCTTCGTTTAACCATCCGTTAAGACTTTGGTTCGTTAAATTCATGAAATGCGTTTCCAAACTATGTAACTCGTGTTTTACTCTGTTGAATCTAAGTTCAACCTTACAGTAATGATTCGGTAGGTAATGATAAAATAAGTGGAAACTTCAGAAACCCAGCATAAGTAAAAAATGGACTTAGATTAGACAGTAATCTTCAAAGCAGATTTTAATTGATTTAGAAAATATAACGGTCAATTAAAATTGATTAGTCGATGTAACGATATTTAACTTCGTTTACAATTTACTAACAAATCAATTTGCTGAACAAACACAAGCAATATTTTAGATAACATTTCTAACAATAATATTACTTATCGAATATAAATAAATTTGTCTATTCATAAAGTCTAAATTATGTTTGTACCTACCAATTTTACAAAAATGTAAAGATCTATTACCTTATTCGATTCTTTCGACTTAATTATAAGTATTTTACAATAATTTAATAACCAAACTATCATATAATTAAGAGTACGAAACATCAAGTTACCAAACAAGATTAAGATTTGTGAAGCCATGACAAATTATATTTCTCCGCGGCGTATATCAGAGATGTAGGAAAGTCAGAACTCCAGTATATTAACATAATGGGAGTTAGTCTTGTTTTCAGATGTGTTCAATTTGCAATGGTCTATAAGTTATTAAATTATTTAAACTTTCGTGAGACATTTTATAACTAATTATTTTACGGCTCTTACTCACGTATACTTTTTTCGGTGACGGCACCGACAGTTTCAGACCCTGCGGGGGTCCTTCTTCAGGGCGAGGGTTAATGGTGTTATGTCGCGGTCGCGTCGCGTCTCGCACTGCGAGCCATCGCCCGAAGGGCGCGGCTTGAGGGGGCGGGGGGCGCCGGGGGTGCAGTTGCCGTTGCGTGCGCCGGCGGCGACGATGTCGACGGGCTCAATATTGATGAGTCATTGTTGATGTTATTTACATTAAACGGGGCGCAAAACGTACTGACTATGTCAGCTACGTATTCAACACCATCGTCTTCGTTCTTCTGCTTCGGTCTCAGCAACAGGGGTTCCCACGTTGGAGACAGAGACCAACCCTTGTCTCTGTTGAAATTCGGTCGACGGTTGATTTCAATGGCTTCAAGAAGCTTACGTGACACAAAGTTCTTGTCGCGAGCCAAGACTTTTACACGGTCGAACCTAATGTAGTGAGGTGTTCCACTGGTAAGGGCGTGCTCTGCAATCGCCGACGTGTTGCTGTCCAGTTTGCGCATGCAGCGAATATGCTCAGAGAGCCTGGTGTTAATATTGCGGACAAGGTTGGACACCTGTTACGACGAAAGTACAGTATCAGGACAATATTCCGCCCCCTTACGCAGATAAGGAGAATACTACGTTCGCCGAAAGACCGCACTCCCCTAGATTGTCCGGGCGTCTACGAAGTTCCGTGCGAATGCGGCAAAAGCTACATTGGTGAAACGGGGCGCAATATTAACACCAGGCTCTCTGAGCATATTCGCTGCATGCGCAAACTGGACAGCAACACGTCGGCGATTGCAGAGCACGCCCTTACCAGTGGAACACCTCACTACATTAGGTTCGACCGTGTAAAAGTCTTGGCTCGCGACAAGAACTTTGTGTCACGTAAGCTTCTTGAAGCCATTGAAATCAACCGTCGACCGAATTTCAACAGAGACAAGGGTTGGTCTCTGTCTCCAACGTGGGAACCCCTGTTGCTGAGACCGAAGCAGAAGAACGAAGACGATGGTGTTGAATACGTAGCTGACATAGTCAGTACGTTTTGCGCCCCGTTTAATGTAAATAACATCAACAATGACTCATCAATATTGAGCCCGTCGACATCGTCGCCGCCGGCGCACGCAACGGCAACTGCACCCCCGGCGCCCCCCGCCCCCTCAAGCCGCGCCCTTCGGGCGATGGCTCGCAGTGCGAGACGCGACGCGACCGCGACACAACACCATTAACCCTCGCCCTGAAGAAGGACCCCCGCAGGGTCTGAAACTGTCGGTGCCGTCACCGAAAAAAGTATACGTGAGTAAGAGCCGTAAAATAATTGGTCTATAAGTTATGTTGAAAGTTTATATATCAAAACAGAATGGTAGTAATCAACTATTTATTTATTTTCTTTTTATTATTTTCACAAAAGGGCAAAAAAGTTATACAGTTTACTGAATTAGTTTTATATCCTCAACGACTTTTAATTTATGGGATTATCTACATTTTCAAGTTTTTGATAGAACTAGCTTTTACCCGCGACTCCTTTCACGCAGTGATTAAAGAAACGTAGTATGTAACTTATATGTTATGATTCCATGCCATGATGATGATGCCATGTGTGTCTGGATTACTAATGCAAGGAAGAAATCAATGAATGTCATGTAATTATGTTGATAAGCCTAATTTAAATATATAAATAAATGTATTCTTCCAGGCTATGTTCTATTTGTGTCAAATTTCATCGAGATTTGTTGGACTGTTCCGGAGATACTTTCTAAACATCCATCCATCTAAAGTTCCGCATTTATACATTGAATAATAATATCGTATTAAATGTGCCAAGTACATTTCACTAAGTATATTAGTTATTAAATGTGGTAAGCGATAGACCTATATTTGGTCTAAAATTAATCAGGTGATAATTAAATTCGCACTCAGACCTCTGAAATCATTTGATAGGTTAGTTTATAGCATCATATATTTCACTTTTTATCGTATATACGATATTAGCTTTAACCCTTGATTCCGTACGCGTGGAATTAAAAAAAACTAAAGTAACTACCCTATGTGTTCTTCCAGACAATCCTCCACATCTATGCCTTTTATCCATTCAACAGTTTAGACTGCAAACTAAACATCAATCCATCTAAACTTTCGCATTTATTATATTAGTAAAATTCAATTTACAGAAATATTAAGACTATTAAGTTTAAAAATTGAAAGTGACGTTAACGTTACGACAAAATAACAAAATCAGAGATAGAGGCAAGACAGTCCGTTATTATCTTACTACTGTAAACATAAACACAAGAACGAGCACGCAGTAATAATAAATCCTCGAATATGTTAGATAATAACAACATTGTATTAGTGAATCAGAACGCATTTGTACGGTATTTCTATACTAATACTAATATTATAAAGAGGAAAGATTTGTATTTTTGTATGTATTGAAATAACTCAAAAACTACTGGGCCTATTTTAAAATTTCTTTCACCGTTAGAAAGGTGATTTATTTGTGAGTAACATAGGCGATAATTTTTAATTTCACGCGGGCGAAGTCGCGAGCAACAGCTAGTATTTTATATGCGTAAACATATTAACACTTTCAGTGCCAACAAATAATACAAAATGAATAGTGGCATTGAACGTGTTAACAACTAAACACATAATCACTTCTATATCTATTCTAATTCATTTAATATTTGTCATACGCAGTTTAAATTGTTACAAAATACGTAATATCTCATCAATTCATATCAATTTATGGATTATGTAGTTTTATGTGTATTAGTTACAATTCAGCAATGATCCCTAATTTACGTGATTAAGTATTTAATCATAAGCTATTAATATTCCAATATTGAGATATACACCTAAATTATATACTATTCGCTTTAACATACAATTAAAACTATACATATTAGTATTTCTATTTTAAAAACCAACGACTGTAGACTTTAAAAAAAGCTCCCTATTATTATATTGAAGCGTGATTAAGAACCTGTCCCACCACTGGCTGATAGAGGCTCAGATAGCTTAAAAGTGACGTCAATATCTGATAGAGTACCAAAATCCGATATTTCCATCACATATTTTATACCTTGGATTCTTATCTGACAATTTACAAGAATTGTGGGGCAGGCTCTAAACATTCTTACTTGTAGGTTTCCGATGTAACAAATATTAAACTGTACTCGCCATTTTTCTAATTCAGTTTAAAACGGTTCTATTACTGTTTATTGCACTCTCCTGGAAATTTTCGTGTCCAACATTCGGATATGGTGTCGAACAGCTTTAAACAAAAAATAGCTAAAGCTAGCGCTTGACCACGATCGCAGCAGATAAAAGTGATGCAGTCGAAATATGGTACGCGCTAGGAAGCTAGTCGTATAATCTATCTATCTATACATATATTATAATAAAATTGGAGTGTCTGTTTGTAAAATCAAAAGAGAAATCCGATTCCGACCGAACTTTCACTGAAGGGTAGCTGACATAAACGGGCATATTATAAGCTACTTTTTTTAAATTCCGCGCTGTCAAAATGGCGTAATGGGTGGTCCAAATTTGCTAACGAAGTTTGCGGGTGACAGTTCGTAATAAATAGAAAATATGTGTTTCCTTTAACGAATACTAAGCTAGTAAGAAATTTATCAGAGCAACACGTGCCAAGAGTAATATAAACTTGATACGTATTAAATACGAGTACAATGAAGTCGGTTCGAGTTTCGCTGATTAGTCCCCGCCTCGGCGCTTTACGACGCTGTTCTTGTGAACAATCATTACAGATGAGTATATCTTCATGTAATATGTATTCTTATTCCTAATATTATATAATTTTCTTTGTTTCTAGTGAGTACTTTGTCAAATCATACTAATATTATAAATGCGAAAGTTGAGATGGATGGATTTTTGTTTGTTAGTGTTTGTAGCCTAAACCGGTGAATGGATTTCGATGAAATTTCGGATAGGTTTAGAGGATAGTCTGGAAGATAACATAGGCTACTCACTTTTGTTTTTTTTTATTCCACGCGGACGGAGTCACGGGCGAAAGCTAGTAATTTATACAGTACTTTACAAATCGAAAAAAGTACTATTTTTTTGTTTTCTATTTTAAGGGTGTCAAATATAATGTGAATGTAAAAGTGACAATATTTTTAGGGAGAAGCCCTTAGAGTAATGTATTTAATTTCAAATCGGTTTCTTGAGAAGGGTGCTATAATGGCAACATTAACGCTATAAGCACAAAGAAACATAAAATCAAAGAGTATGCGTATGTTGTAAACAAAATAGATTCGTTTTCACCCTATTTATCTTTGTACACCTAATTAATAAATGCTTTTAAGTGTTAATGTTTTCTCATTTATTTGATAAGTAAACGTTTTTATCAACATTTTGTTATGATTCGATAAAAGTTAATTTAAATAATTGCGAAATTAGGAATTGATTAACCTTTATCTTAGCTTCCGTGATTTAGTATTAAAAATATATCATCGAGATTAATTGCCCACTTTAGTCATATTAAGATTTCGTTCACTTTCATAGATATCAAGATTCATAAGTCAACGGAAGCGTGATACAAAATGTACAACTAATCGAATCCGATAAAGTCATTTCAAATACCTTCATTAATATTCATTACGGAGTCAAATTAACAAGAACTATACAATAATAAGCTGTACATAAACAGGGCGTCGTGCCAGGGACAAAGTAAATTAGCATCTATTCCATTTAAGCGAGGGTTTAATTTAAGCTAATTATATCCTTTTCTTGAAACTTTACAAACATTCCTGGCATTGTAGACGCCACGTGAAATAGAAATGCAAGGCCGTTTCGTCTATATTAACTTAGTATACTAATACTTAGTTTCATCCGATCTTGAAACAATGTTACTTATGCAGGGACTTTGACAGTCTGTTTTAATTTGTAAACACATTTTTATCAATATTTTAATAATAAATTGACACTTAACATCGGATACTATACTGAGAGACGGCAGAAAGGCTGAACATCCCAAAATAATTTATAAAATACTAGATGTTCCCGTGCGACTTCATCCGCGTGAAATTATAAAAACTTTATTTTAGTGTTTACATTTGTCAAATTCTCAATTGTAAATGTCAATATTACCGTTACCATAATAACCTTGCTTCCTTAATGTTGGCAGCTTGTAGTTTATGGTATCTTAAGTTTGATAGCCTGAAGCTTGTAAGTGTAGGGATTTTTATTAAAGAAAAAAATATTCAAAAACATGCTGTGATTGCTGACATCCTACGCCACAAAGTAGTGTGTGTTTATGCTTTATTATATTAGTATAGATAGTATAGATGAGAGACCTGGACAATTAATGCCAATTAGAAATTCAAATGTAAAATAGTAATGAAGAATTTCACTAATGTCTAATTTGAGTTAGGGAAATCCGCAGATAAAACCCCACCGAGTACACCTCAACTTAACCCAGGACTAATTAACAAAGAGCCTCGATTACGGTCGGCAAACGGTTCATACAAATTATACGGAGTTTTAACGCTACATGTTTATATCCTCAACTTACAGTTCATATTTTATTTGGGATTAGCTTCAAAAACGACATAAATGTTACAACTAAATTTGCAGTACTTTAAACGTTACCGTTATTGTCAGTCAATTTAAAAATATTATTAACTAGCTTTCGCCCGCGACTCCGTCCGCGTGGAATTAAAAATAAACAAAAATGAGTAGCCTATGTGTTCTTCCAGGCTATCCTCTACATCTATACCAAATTTAATTGAAATCCATTCAGCCGTTTAGGCTACAAACTCTAACAAACATCCATCTAAACTTTCGTATTTATAATATTAGTATGAAGTATGATAGTTTAGCTGTAATCTATAAAACTATGAGTTCTTTAATTAAGATGTATTATTTCCCGTGATGAATGTAAAAAGAGAAATCAACACTATATGAATCTCTTTCTATGCATTAGTACCTAAAACCGTCTTATGTTAAAGCAAGCAAATATAAGAACCACATAATGAGTTACTAGATCTCTTTTGCTATTCGAATTGAAAATAAGCGTAACAAGAAACTTAAGCTCATTAAGAGCCGGAACATAACTAAGAGGTAACTTTCACTTTACTAATCCAAATTTAATTTTGTGGAGATTACCATCGTGATGACATTTACATATTAAACGGCTCACCACGCTTTTCACTTAATGATGAATAAATTATTATCATTAAAATCTAATCAGTTTGTTTAACAAAGAACAGATGAAAGATTACAGGGTTGTTTTAAATTGTAGTAAAAAGCCCTATAAATATTATTAAAAAAAGTAGAATATAGATAAGACACGAATACACACACACACACACACACACACACACACACACACACACACACACACACACACACACACACACACACACACACACAAACACACACATGAGTGCTTTATATCTCAACTGCCCCCTGTATAAATTGAACAATGCAATAGTAGTTAAGGGGAGACTGAAAACCAGCGCGGCCTTTAGTGATTAGCTGAAGGCCGCATCAGCTGAGCCTTCTCCTTTTGGCCGAGAACTGATTTTCTTTATTTTTTTATTTCATTAATTAGTTCTGTAAATTTTGTTTTTTTTTTGTCTTGTGTTTGTATTTTTTGGCCAATAAATAGTGTTTTATTTTATTTATTTATTTGTAAGGTATACTTTTAGCATGTAAATAACATGTTATTGTTAAGGACAACCAATAAATAACATTAAAAATGACTAATCGCAACAAAATAAACGCTAAGCTTTTAAATCAATAAATACAGAATTAATATTGAATATAAAATCATTACCAGTGAGGATTTTCCTTGAAATACAGCCGACAAAATCTTGTTATCAACAGTGAATCAAATGTCACCACCGATAGACACCAAATCCGTTCGCAACGCAAATTCTATTATGTGATAGTGGGAGAATACGCTCGATGTTATACGTAATACAAATTGACAAATTGATGTCACACTGAATAAGGATTGATTTACACATGCAAACTAACTACCAAGAACATATGAAAATCTTAAGAAGTACTTCGCTAGAAAATATGTAGTTCTAAGACTTCCTTTTCCTTCCCACCCTTTTTCTCATAAGAATAGAATGGGAAGGAACGTGGATTTGACGGTGGAGGAGATGCATAGGAAGGGGAAATATCCTCTTTGTGTGCGTCTCCTCCTCCGTCGATTAAGGGTAGGCAACGCATCCGCTATTGCGAATGTCTATGGGTAGCGGTCGCTTCGCCATTTTGGCTGATTCAGGTGGTCGCTTGCTCGTTTGCCAACTCATGATATAAAAAATAAAGACATTTATGGTGATTTTAGCAAAATGAATTGCGAAAATATAAAGCTTAAAGTTAAGAATAGAATTTTTCTCAATTTCTGAGAATAAATATTTTCTCTACCTCTTCAATTGATGAACGTGTTTGATACGAAAAAAGCCAATTCCTGAAAATCTATTTCTTAATTGATTATTTTTTGATAAAGTCGTAAACTGGCTTAACTAGACAGAATTTAATTATTTTTTTTTTTGGGGGGAGGAGTTCAACAAACATTTATTTTCTAGCCTTCTTTCGTTTTAACAGTTTATAGTGCCAAGCTATTATTTCAATTGATCGGAAGTTGTTTCTCAACCAGGGACAAGGCATTTTTAACTCCATATTGATACGAGCACGAGCCTCGTATACTAAGCTGCATAGAACTTGGCTCAATTCCATGTATATTTTTCATTTCAGAAACACCGCCATACATTTTGATATCTGAATAGCGATAAGAAATCGCTTTGGTTGCGTTCACTCGCAGGATATTGACTAAGTCAAGGTAATTTTTTAACATTTTGACATTTAAACTCTAAATTACAAGTAAAAGATAACTTTATGTTTTTTATTAAATTACTTCAGGAATATTAAAGCAATTAAACAATTCTTAACTAATAAACACTCGTAGCTCTCAACGTTAGGGAAAAAATTTGGCAAGCAATCAACTTTTTCTAATTCGTCCGTGCCTCGGAGCTTAATTGCCGCCAAGAGTTTGCGACTTCTTACACTCAATAATCCTTCTCTGGTATTTTTTCCGCATTTAACGTTAAAAATACTAGTTTTCTGTTAAAATCGCTGGTAAATTAGTAAACATGTTATTTTTTAATACGATTTTTTCTTAGTAACTTAATTTTTTATTTTTCTTTGTGTTTCATTCGGGTAAGTTATTAGATGTTTATTTATATTTTTATCGTTTTGTCTGACGGATTCTCGGAGACAAATATCTGGCTTCTTATTCTACTCGTATACTAATATTGTAAAGAGGGAATATTTGATTATTTTTGGCAAAAATTCAGCTCATAAACTGAAAGGATTTCAAAAATGATTTCGTCATTAGAAAGCTACATTATCACTGATATATTTTATTATAACTAATTACGACAGAAAAGATATGAGAAGTATATTTCTTACAACCGAAGCTGGAGCAGACCGCTATTTAACGGGACAATGAATCTTTCAGTCATCAAAAGGACATAAAAGCTAATAAATCCGTCAATTCAAATGTTATCACTAATTTGTACATCGGTAATGTATGTTTTGGTAAGGAAGTGGAAACATTTAGGTTTACAGTATGATTAATTAGACATTGTCTGGCGCTGAGCTAACGAGACGGTCTATATGCGTTAATTACACGGTAATCCTAACATTAACAATGTAATACGATTCCACAAAGCTGGAGAACATCAAGAGACTTGCTTATGCAATTAATTATAGACATATCACAATTATCTCGGCGATATCAAGTAGTGCACTGAACTCTTACAATGTAATAACTAGTGAGACGATAAACTCAAATGAACAATATTTTTTCGCGCCTTTTTATAGTAGAAGATATTAAAGCAGCAAATAAGGAAGTTACCGACTATCTTACTAATATTGTAAATGCGAAAGTTTAGATGGATGAATGTTTGTTAGAGTTTGTAGCTTAAACTGCTGAATCTCGATGAAATTTGGTATAGATGTAATGGATAGTCTGGTTGAACACATAGGCTATTTTTTTAATTTCACGCGGACTTAGTTGCGGGCGAAAGCTAGTAGACTATAAGTTAAACAAATAAATTACTCACGACCAAAGAAATGAATCTTAAAAACTCCGCTTCGTAAGCGTGCGGTTCCTTTTAAAATCTGTCAGACAACATTTTAAAGGAATTATGAGCTAGCGTTGACGTATAATTCAAAACGCTGTTACTTTCAAATGTACAATACTTATTTACCAAAAAGTATAACGATATTTATCTCATTATTCAATTTACTAAATTATTCAAGACAATATAAGTTTACCCATTATTAAACTGTGTATTAAGTTTGATTTAAATAAAAAAAATCTAAAGGCAACTCTACATTCACATGCATAAGGTCAAAGTCCTCAAAACAGCCAGTCTAGCCAAATAATGTTAATTCACAGAAAAGTAGGTAAACATATTTTAAAAGTATAAGTGGGTATTTACAATAGTTTGTTGAATACAGATCTCAATTTATATCTCAATGCCACGTCAAAGATGTAATTATAATAGAAGAGCATTTTAATGGACTAAAAGGTTATCGCCGTCTCTTTCTCTCATGATGAATATTAATAAACTCTTTTTATTGCGCCTTTTGAACGTCAATGTACTGCATTGAAATGAATCTCGAGTTATAAACTTCGAAATGAGTTCTTTTAGTCACGGTACGGTTTTTAAATAAAATTGAGACGTAATGAATTCCTGGAACTTGCTACATCGATTAAAATCTATTCAGTTCCATTTCTACTCATAAAAAATGTAACCTCTAATTTTTAAACAGTTTCTAAACTTATAAAACTACTTAAAAGGGGTTAAAGTTTTTTTAATAAAATACTTCCTTGCATTACAAAATAAACTTACATTTCAAACAGCATCCAAAGTTGGTTACATGATCGACTGATCTCATTTACCGTTAACTTATTAGGATAATTGCAAGGTACCCGATTGGAGGTAAGAGACGGGCCACGTGCGACACGGACGAGCACCAAACCTCTAACTGCGCGGTTAAGATGCGCAGATGCCCTTAACATACCCTCTCTATACTATGTATCAAACTCTTAAACAAAGGACTCGGAATCAATTACAGCCCACGGGCCAACTTTAAAAACGATTGTTTTTGTTAAAACGCGCTGGTAAAAACCAATCGACTTCACTTCGCCAACTATGCTTGTACCTCAACACTGCCATATGACGCGGCAAAAGAAGAAAAACGCGCAATATGCGCCAAAAAGAGACGGAGTTACACGGATTAGCAGGCTGCAGGAGGGAGACGGCTTCAGTCATTTTGTAAGCTGATAACCAGAGGCAGTGAACAGAGCGAGGGGAACCATATTCTCGCGCGACTCCGCATGAATGTAATGAATTAAGATTCAATTGTACAAGCTAGACTTTGTGCGTGTGTATGAATAGCGTTGATAGAAAGCTTCCGATAGACAAACTTAATTATAATCACACAAGTAAACATAAAAGCGAGCAAGTTACATGAAACTTATAAGAATTTCTTATTGGATTATTAATAGTACACGAAGAGAAAGTAGTAAAAGTGGCTTAACAAAGTAAAAAAAAAAGAAACTGAACAATATCCAATGTCATGTTACACAATGAACAGTAGAGGAAAACATTTCGTAAGATCAAAGCAGCGAAAAGGTCCGAACGACCTTAAATCAAAGCGATAAGACAACACAAAAGAACCTAAAAAGCTTGTATTCGCACTCTAAAACAACATTATCCTTATCGATTCAAGGATACATCCTTACACCGAAATACATGCGCTACAGTATAAAGAACTGGCTATGTATAAAACAAAGCACTGGTGGAATGCGGCCCAAAACCGATCTACTCGTATGCGTATGGCATTGGGCCATTACTCGCTAAATAGAGGCACAAATTGAGTGGCGATCTTTACCTATACATCCATGGAAATGCAATCCATCATTGGATCGCCGCTTACTACGGCCGCGGCACGCACACGGCCGCCAGCGCGCACACTAGCGCACCGCACCTCCTCACGCCAAGGGAAAATCTTCACACACGACACAGATAAACATGTCAACTACTAGACATTGTTACCCTAAAGTAGTTTCACGTTATTCACACAAAAACACCATAACGCACAATTGATAACACAAACAACATATATAAACACTGAAACACACAATAAATTTCCAATATCACCCGCGTTCAAGTCACGAACACACAGTTTCGATAAAAAATACGCGTAGATATGGTAGAGTCGATTCGGCAACTGTTCTCCCCGCCCTGTTCCAGAGGCGAATGGTGCCGCCATATTGAATCTCACGCTACGAGCGACCTAAGCCACATCTAGCGGTCAAATCTCGTACTAAAGTGAAACCAACTACTACTTCACGTATTTTTACATTTTCCAGTAATATTATCAAAGTAAAAAATAATCGTATGATTTACACGAATCAGGTGTAATTTTTTTATTATATTTTTATGTACTTTTTAGTTTCCATTAACAATTTACAGTTACTTAGAGGAAAATTTTTAATACTTCGTTGTCATGTCACTTGCGTACACTAGAGTGCGCTGTTTTATAGAAAACAAAAAGCAGTCGCAAGCGTTATTTACTCATTTATTTTATGTACGTTTTTGTGCAGATTCTCTCACAGTGCGAGCTTTGTTCACGTTTTATTTAATTAACGCGGTATTCTTCTCATTAAAACCTTAAGTCAGTAGACAAAGCTCAACGAACAATTGTAGTTTTAGGCACTTTACAAGTTAGATTAAATTGTTACTTTCGGAGGTCTTATTATTTTAAGTACAAAATCACCTTATTTTACTTATACAATATTTTGTATTTCATTATAAGCATTTTAATTGTTTCAATTATCCTCAAAATTAAATGACAATTTGTTAATTATTTTTTTATTTTCTGTTTTTTTTTTGTTAAATTCTTCGTGTATAACTTAAAAGTAAAACGCTCTTGGCTCTTTTTATATGTACGTGTACTTAGGTATTTTATCGGCTCAATACTGAATACTGATATTTAACAAGTAACAGCGTATTAATTGATAAAGCATAATTTTGAGATCTGTCAGATAATCAGCGGCGCTTACGAAGCCCGTTTAAGATTTATTTCAATATTCGAATAAGATAATGTTAATGATAACTACCCTAGATCATTGGCTGGCGACGCCTATAGTGTGTTGTTAGATACGCAATTTTCAATATTTTATTTCAATTACGATTTTTAAAAACATATTTCAAACACTACTTGCTTTTTTCTCCTATAAAAATAACTACACTGTCTCCTATTTCACAAATGCATTCAGTGAATTATATTGCTAAAGTAATTGATAGACGTAATAATAACTAACTATTTGTAGAGTGAAAGGAATGTTTGTTACGAATAAAGGACATTTTTGTTAGCTGGGGCCATCGATGAAGTAAGCAATGAGGCAAGAACAATAGAGAACAATGCATAATTGTTATTATAGACAATAAACAAATAATAGCCACTTTCCTAAGTCATATTAAGCTGGTCGTCAACTACCTTTATTTATAACTTAAGCTCGTTTTTGATCCTAATCGTCCTAAGAGGATATTTTTTATGTTCAAAATGCGTACAAATAAGCATCTGAATGTTTATTTAATTAACGCGGTATTCTTCTCATTAAAACCTTAAGTCAGTAGACAAAGCTCAACGAACAATTGTAGTTTTAGGCACTTTACAAGTTAGAATAAATTGTTACTTTCGGAGGTCTTATTATTTTAAGTACAAAATCACCTTATTTTACTTATACAATATTTTATATTTCATTATGAGCATTGTAATTGTTTCAATTTTCCTCAATATTAAATGACAATTTGTTAATTATTTTTTTATTTCGAACACAAACGGATAGGAAATCGAATGAAAAACTAAAAATGAAACCTAATTTTATTCCATGTTAGTTTTGCTAGAACAAAGTCTCTCACACAGTATATGCGACATAAACTACGAGAATAAATATGATGTAAGCGTGCCAGTAATGGCAGCTAAACAGTGATATTCCTTGACTTGTATTTAAAAAACTGTTTCTGAAACTGAATGTACGATTTTAATAAAACGATAAACTGCGAAAATTGTAATAAAATTTAACGTCACTTAAGAATATTGCATTAAATATGAAAAAAACTACATAAAAGCTTTATAATTGCGGTTTTATTGTAATTTATTCGTGTTGCAAATTGAATGGAAGTTGGCAGCTGTCCCGGTTCGCGAAAGAGAACTGGAGTACCTACTCACACTATGACAATGAAAACTGACGCTAGATATTAAAAAAACATATAACTATAATTGCGGTAATAGGACTCAAATGTATACATTTTTTTTATGAATCAAGCATTGCTTGTAAAGAAGCAATATAATTGTAGAAATAGTTATTTTTTTATTTCGAACACAAACGGATAGGAAATCGAATGAAAAACTAAAAATGAAACCTAATTTTATTCCATGTTAGTTTTGCTAGAACAAAGTCCACTCTCACACAGTATATGCGACATAAACTTCGAGAATAAATATGATGTAAGCTTGCCAATAATGGCAGCTAAACAGTGATATTCCTTGACTTGTATTAAAAATTTTCGTCTCTATTATTTTCAAAGAAAATGACAAAGACAGCGTTTCTGTTTCGGTATAGATCATACGGGAACGCCACAATCGGTGGCAAACATATAGTTTGAATTTCGCAGCCCAGGTTAATGTGGGTAATCGGTCACAATTTTATTTTCGCACACTAGTCGGTAGTTTTGAATCCCTCACCCGCGCGGGGCTTGCGGAGAGGTGTGCGGGAGAAAGAGTCGTGTGAAAGCAGCCCAGTTAATCGGTCGGTTAAAAAGTGCGAGTTCAAAGGTAATCAGAAGTGGTTGTTTCTCCGACAACGCGAAAAACACAAATAGCTTATCAATTTTGTTAGCGAACGATCGCGTTGTACTTCGGTTTCGCGTTTAATAACAGTGCACATGGATGCATCTGCAGGCAGCATCGCTGGCGCCTATAGGCTGGACAGAACTAGACTTGACTCGACTGACACCGACAGAGACCAGGCACCTGTAGGCGGTAAGGGGAGCATCGAGCTGGTAAGTACCACTTTATCCATCACCATCCCCATGTTTACAATATTATGCCGTTCGGTGCATGCGTAGTTTTTGGTATTTAAGTGTGGCGGGACCGCGGGTGTTCGATACCAGTGTTTCAACAGTACGAATAAACTACGCCTTCGATTGTTTTTCGTCGGTTGATGTAATGTAGTCTCAGTATGAACGTGAATTATTATTAAAACTTACAAACAATAGGCCTATCACGCTATTGTCTGAGGGAGATTGTTGTACCAAACAATATAAATGACATAAACATGTACCTTACACCGCCAACGTAGACAAATTATTTTTGTTTAGTAGTACAAGAATTAGGTTGTGTAGAACAAATATTCACATTATGTTAAAGAGTAGATATTAACTTGTCTGGTACCTTCCGAGACCTAGCCTAGATCATTAGTTGGTGACCCCTAAGTTTTTCAAAAGCTTTCTTCGTTTCTGTACCTATCCTTCCACTAACATCCAATTACTTGTCTCATATCTTCGCATAGTATGTTAATAGTATCACTAAGTTAAGTAGTAAGTTAAGTAATATTGACAGCTGTAGAATCCAAATTAAATAAAAACACAGAACTTTTTCGTCAGATTAATAATAATTGGTTAAAGCGACACTTTTAAAGAAGTATAATAGTTTTTAAGAGATTTAGAGTTATTATTTAAGAGTGAATAATAGAGATTTATCTTTATTATTCACGCCGGTTACTTGAATAGAAGTAAGCGCATTTAATTTATTTTATTTTTGGCTTGGCAGCAATTTTAATAATATATTGAAGTAATATTTAACGATTTATCTCCAAAACGAATATAACACTCGTCCGATTTAGTTTTGCCTACGTAAATATTCCACGCAAACTATGTGCAATATTTTCACAATTTACTCTATTATTTTGTAAGCGGCTTTAATAAAAAACGTCGACGGGTTTGTTTGTTAAAATGGCTGGCTAACGTTTCAATGTGCTACACTTTGTAAAACGAGCTGTCAATCAAAAAGCACACGAAGTTACCCTAGTCGAAAATGGTGTTCTTTCACCGATTTTGTCGAAACCGAATAAAGTGTTGACGGTTGGTTATCTTAAAATACCTAATAATTTTATATTTAAATATTTAAGTAATCCATAGTTGTACTTATCTTAAATTTAGATAACTAGATTTCTTTGAATATATTTTGAATTTCAACGTATAACTAAGTTAATACAAAAACTAGTTATTTCAATTAACATTTTCGTTTATTAGACCGCGTGCTTCGCTTCATGTTGTTAATATTATCAACAGCTGATTTGCATGGTGTACTCCGAAGACGCGAACTAACGGGCCCCGTATTGGAATAACGCTATCTAACGTTAACAGTTTTACATTAAATAATGATTGAATTCATAAAATAACTACTTTGTTTATTGGTTTTATGCATTTTTTATTAATATGTTAAAAATGGGGTTATACAGCCTGTTGACATAATCAATATATTGGCTACGTTGTAATTTAGAAAAAACTTCTTTTCAACGATATCTTTGTTGTATTATATTGTGTAAAACCGAAATATAGGAAACTCTATATAACGTTACTCGATGTAACGTCGATTTTCTTATAACGTCGCTGACTCTTTTTAACATCGAAAATGTGACATTATAAATCATTTAGTAGAAGGAAGAATAATATAGTTTTCGTCACTCGATATCACATGCACTCCATATAACGTAGCAATTTGCGAGAGTTTACACTGAATTTACTAACGAGGAAACCGGCAATTAGATAGTAATATTTTTGTACAAGTATTTCAGGAGAGGAAATTCATGGTAAAATCATTTCTTGTTTACAATAGATATAAATACATATATATTTTGAAATACATATTATCTACTATCTATAAAAAAACTTGCTAAAAACTCACTAATTCTAAGTGTACCGAATGAAAAAACCAGCTTCGCAAAATTAAGGAAACAAGTTGTAAAGTAAATGCACCAAGTGACTTTCTAATACGGCAGTTACATAAACACGGAAGGTAACTCTTTTTACATATAACGCTGACAAATCAAATATAATTACCGACTGACCAATTGTTTATTACTTTTAAATACAATACAAAAATTGGCCATTTATGATAATAACGACGCCTGTATTGATAATAACGACTGAAATTAATATTTGGACAAAGTAAAAAATAAGTAATATTTATGCTTTCTTCTTTATTTAACTGTTTTTAGCTAGTTTTTTTATAAGGTGGTAAAAGTGTAAACGACATCAATTCCATGAAATAGAAAAACGATCGTTGCCCATAGACATTTTATAATTTGTTTTAATCTAAATTTCAACCTGGAAGCGGAAACTAGAGAATTCTTTTAATCCTTCCGATTTTTAGCTCATTTACTTTGAAAGTAACACATTCGGTAAAGTATTACAGCTCTCTGTTCTCATTAGTTCGTACACTCTGTAAAATTAAGAGTGTTTTTAAAAGATAACGGCAGAACATTACAGGCTTCGGCGCTCGCTTTTATTACAGAGTTTATCCGACACGTTGTGTAAGGCTACATAATGAGTCTTACTCAAATTATAGTACTTTGCTGATCGTGCGCACGCAATATGTTTAATAATTTGAAGCATTCGTTATACTAGTTACTTGAACTAACGCAAATGAACCAATGTTTAACCAATACTGAATAGCCTGACACAGGAAGCTAAGTTATTTTGTGAAATGAAATCAGAATTGCTTTTCTATGCTAGGAAATATAATTAGCATTTAATACTGATCAATTAATTACTTTTAAATGAGCACTAGCTGATGCTCGCTACTTCGCCTGCGTAAAATTAAAAAACCTGATAACGTATAAATAACAGGTATACAAAAAGTATTTATCAACGGATTAAATTATTTATAGATTCAAAATTTAACTCTCGCAGACTTTGCCAAAGTTCACTTGATTTTATTAAACTCACAGCAACCTGACAGTTGAGTGCAGAACATTTAAAAATTAATAAAAGCAGCTTTTTGCTAAGTTAAAGTAAATCTACAATTTAATAAAAAGAACTTGCATCTTAGCTTAGTCAAGACATAAATGGTTATAGAATACCTCAACATAAAACGTTCCAGACTGTTCTTATTATCCAGTATTCCAGTTCTTATGGAGGGAAAAATAAAGCAGAGGAGCTTGTGACGCTGCATTCCAAGCCATGCATACGATGCATCAAAATATGCCTCACGAACGATACCCATTCCGGACAATCTCGACTCGATTCTTGCCTTGCCTTGCTTACTTCAGTTCGAAAGTAGACGCACGAGAGTTCGGACGTGTCTTACGTCGTAACGCACCGTCTTCGCGAAACGGTAGCGATTCAAAATAACTTGTCTAATCTTGTTAACTTTGATATTAGGAAGTGTGATTGTGTTTTAAACGAAATTTTTATTTGAAATTGTTTTGGATTTGTGTATCATTTGGAATTAAACTCCATAAAGATTTGGATTTTTTTTTAAAGTAAGTAAATACATGTATTGTTTTGAAATATTTTTTATACAACATACTAATATATCTATATATGTACATTTACAGTTATAGTTACTTTTTTAATTAATTTAAAAGCTTAACCGTTTCTAAAGTCTTAAAGAAAACGTTACTTGTATATTCATTGACTCTTATTCAATCGAAACTTTCTGTACGAAATTGTAGAAAAAACTTTTTACCATGCATACCGTTAAATATGTAAAATTTACATACGAATGTCTGTCTATCTATTTGTTAGTCAATCACGTCCGCATATAAACATCGCGTTTAAAACACGCCTTTTAAATCTACATATGTATGAAAGCTAGTATCGGTTACAATAACGAAGGATTCGTGCAAACTACACAAACAGAAACGGTTTCGATGTGCGGGAAATCGTTTATTTTCCGTTTAAATTACCAATTAGTGATGTTCTAATCTGTATCGATATCGATATCGATATCGATATCGATATCGATATCGATATCGATATCGATATCGATATCGATATCGATATCGATATCGATATCGATATCGATATCGATATCGATATCGATATCGATATCGATATCGATATCGATATCGATATCGATATCGATATCGATATCGATATCGATATCGATATCGATATCGATATCGATATCGATATCGATATCGATATCGATATCGATATCGATATCGATATCGATATCGATATCGATATCGATATCGATATCGATATCGATATCGATATCGATATCGATATCGATATCGATATCGATATCGATATCGATATCGATATCGATATCGATATCGATATCGATATCGATATCGATATCGATATCGATATCGATATCGATATCGATATCGATATTTCTCTTCACATCGTGAGGATTTATGTAAATATACCTCGAAGTATTTTCTCTCGCATTCCCTGTGTGGATTTGCATGGACATTAAAGATGTTTACAGAACGATTTCTCGCGGCAGTTTCTGATCGGCCTACATGTGGTTTGTGTGTGCAAGTGTGGAAATTTAATTGGAAAATTATATAGAGTTTTATTGTACCGAGCAAATCGCAGCTTGTAGTCAAACGATCTTAATTTATATGGATTTTAGATTGACTTTAGGTGAGTTTATTATTATTTCATTATTTAAAATATCCGCCGTAACCTGTACTATTTTGATTGTTATATAAGTACTGTCAAAAAATCAAGAAAATGGTTTTAAAGATCTAAAAGCGCGGTGTAAATCACGCAAAATGGTAACGATCGTTATAATTCTATCGAAATTTATCAAATTAAAAAATATTTTTCTAATTGTTCATTGGAATATCTATTTCGAAGAATCGCCGGATATGTTAATATGAAATTAAATCTCTTCACATTAGGATGACACCCCGGATGAAGCAGGTCAATGACATAGACTATAATAAACAACGCAGTTTTCTATTTCAGCATGCGTGCATTTTGTCCTTTGGAAATATTTAAATAGATTTTAATTTCCTTCTTTTCCAAGTAAACTTTTTTTAAACAAATGATATTTTATGCCAACGTGTGGAGCCAAATCACTATTTCAGTCTGATTATCGTATTTTCTACACTAATTAAGAGGAAAGATTTACATTTTTGCATTTAACGAATAAACCCAAAAACTACGGCATCGTTATCAAAAATTCTTTAGCCATTAGAAAGCTACATAAACATTGAGTAATATCTTTTATTAGATTTTATTCATTTCGCGCGGACGAATTCGCAAGCAATAGTTAGCAATCTATAAAAAAAAATATATAGCTACGAATCAAAGACCAGCGGTCTAACACAAGTATAACCTCTTTTTCGTTCTGCCACTGCGATGTTAAAATAAAAAAGATTTGCCAAAGAAAAAAGCAAAGATCAAAGAAGCGAAAACAGCGTACATTAGTTTCCTCCGACTTTAAATAAGATAAAGATCTAAACAAAATTTAAAAATGTAAAAGTTAACACTCGCATGAGTATTATAGCACGTGTGTGGGTTATGTTAGGTAACCGTGAATTTCCTTCGGTGAAGTCAAAAAAACAACACATCATCTCAGTTTTTATAGAGAGAATGACAGAGACAACTATATTTTACGAATGGCCAGTAAAAACTCTCGTTAATTTGTTAGGCTGTGGTAAAATTATATAACGTGTTTGGATGCGTTCATTTAAATCGATCAACGCATTGATTTCTCGATTAACTTCTGGTATTCTGTAATTTTGTATAATTATGTTACGTTATCAGTATAATTTGCTTATACGCAAATTGTTATGCTTTTGTTAATTAGTATTACGTTTATACTTTTTAATTTCATACTTAAAGAAAATTGTACTCGTAAATTTAAAAACATTATTAACAAAGGCCATAGTTTAAGTTTTTAATTTAATTAATTTGTAATTTTAATATGAATTTAGTATGTTTAAGTACCCTTGAAGTAAAAGCAGAAAAAAGACAAACTTTTTAATAATAATTAAAAAAGTAAGAGCATACGCACATATAAAACGTAAAAGTATTTAAATCTACTAATGTTATAAAATTAAAGCAAAGCACGGCTTATACTTTCTGTTATGAAGCTGACGGCCGATAGTTGCAGAAAGTGGTTTCCAATTAAGTTATGCGGAACGTACGCGCCAGCATTAGCCGATTTATCAAGCTAATTGCATACTGTACTATGTTATGTTTAATACACAATACTGTTACATTAAACACCCATTGTTATATCTTTTACTGTTCGTAAAGTTATTAAGATTAGACTTCTTTTTTCTTAAACTAATTCTAACTAAGTATTCGACCTAAACGATTACGCAATATGCGATCAAAATTCGTATACATAATCAAATAAAAAATATAATATTACAGTGATTTTGCGGCCTTATTACGCTATGTTATTGAAGGTTAAATAAATATGAATAAATAAAATTTGACTATTTTTATCAATACTAAACTTTGCATGTATCACGTGAGATATGACAATAAAATTGTCTATTGTAACACATTGTAAAGATCGATAAAAGTCAATGTTAAATCTCTGAATTTCGCAAACTACGTGCAAAACATTTGAAAACATTATCAGTAAATGCAATATACAATCTGAGCTATGGACGGTAATTCAAAACGTGATTTCATATCCGTACAAATACTATAAAGCCAAGATGGAAGCATTTTACGCCTTTTACAAGCTTATTCTCAACCCGTTGTGCCATAAAAGACTTCAATGTCGAATAACCATAGATTTACAAAGCCATTTCCTTGACTTTTTATGATCGCGTAGGGAACTGCCTTGTAGATTAACTAAGTGCTACATAACTCCATAACTATTGTGTAAAAAAAAAACATACAGACGAATTGAGTACCTCTTTCTTTTGGGAAGTCGGTCAAAAAGGATAACAAACGTGTGTTTGACTGATGGTTATTTTGCTATCCCTCGTATACCGTGTAACATGACCTCGCGTTAAAATAACTGAAAAACGAGACGAACGTTTTAGCACGAAAGTGTTAATAAATTGACTCCAATCCAAAGCTGTCAATAAGACATTTTCAACAATAACGGTTTGACTTTAGGAGGTTATTATAGTTACTAAGCTTAGATAGCAATAGACGTTTCTGCGCAGCGTAGTAACGCCATAACTGAATTCCAAAATTAATCTCTCACGTCTCAAGTATCAAAAGCTTGTTTTTAACATTAAAAAATAAATATGTTTTGTATTTTTAACCTTCACGCAAAATCAGTTCAACCAATTCTTTTTTTAGCATCTAACGTTCAAAATATTTGCAGTAAAAACGAAACCAGGGCAATGCGCACACGCACTAACGATGATCGGGCGTTTCGTAAGTCCGCTACAATCCTCACCGCAGTTAACACACAGAATTACCGCGTCTTACGTAAATATAGACTTCATTTCGTTTGTTACATACGCATGCCCGACAGGAGGTACAGTCGCGGAAATCCGCGATGTCCGACTTTAGGAAAAAATGCCTTGTTCATTGTAACGAGACAAACTCCGCATCTTCCTATAAATCTATACTATTAACACCGCCAACGTCCCTGATTGTACACGGACGCTATAAGTAAGGTGTCTTTTTGAAAGCCTATAATAGAAGGAGACTAATTAAAGAGATCAGAATGAAGAGTTTGTACAAAGCGTGTGTTTGTAGCAGTGTAAAGTTCACCTCAACGGCAAAGTATTAACAGTTCCTCTAGTATTGTGAATGTCTACGTGTCGATGATCACCTCGAATCTTTGCTCCTCCCCCCCTATAAAAACAATACTACACGTTGCCGGTTAACATATCAAGAATTATGCACAAAGTTAAAGTTGTAAGTTGCTACGATTTAAATTAGCAAGCAACTTTACATTGTAGAGAATTATAAAACGTGTTAATCCTGCAACGATGTTATTTGCATGCGAAAAAGGTGTTATAACAAGCTTTACGGCTTAGCAAGTTCTTACACTGGGGTATAATTTTACGTTTAAAGTTTTAAAGGCATAAGCCACATATGTGTTTAATTAAAGAATGTTATGTAAAATTCATTGAGTCATTTTATTTTTTTCGTTACGCTCTGTTGCATTTAAGTGCAATAATTACTATAACTGTAATAGAATATTTTTTAATCGAGGAAAAATGTAGACCATCGTAATGTTAAAGAAAAGCCTCTTGATTTTTGCTGCTTTACCCTTAATTAAAGAATGTTATGTAAAATTCATTGAGTCATTTTATTTTTTTCGTTACGCTCTGTTGCATTTAAGTGCAATAATTACTTTAACTGTAATAAAATATTTTTTAATCGAGGAAAAATGTAGTCCATCGTAATGTTAAAGAAAATCTATTAGGCTAGCGCGTACCATCTTTCGGCTGCATCGTCACTTCCTTCAGGTGGGATCGTGGTCAAGCGCTTGCTTAACAAATATAAAAAAAAAAAAAAAAGCCTCTTGATTTTTGCTGCTTTACCCTTAATTTAAACATATAATAACTCTTTATTTTTAATACCTGTTGCTCGCGACTGAGTCCACGTAGAATTAAAAAATATGGTCTATGCTACTAAGTGATTACGTAGCTTTTTAAAAGTGTAAGAATTTTAAAAATCGGCTGTGTAGCTTTTGAGTTATTGCAATACAAATATTTCCTCTTTATAATATTAGTATAGATAGGCGAAGATTAAAGATCGAAATCGAAAAAGATTAATTTTAAACAATAGTTCTATATAAACCTTGGTATCTAGACACTAAAGGAAACGGACGCAAGACAACGCTGACCCTAATCCACCATAACCAGAGTCTGTGTCATGAACCGGCTCTACTGTGCCGCATTCACGATGCTAATGCTAACATTATGGTGAAAACACTGCTATTGGACCTTGTTATATGCCCATTTTCATACATATTTAGTATGTTTGATATGTTTGTAAGACGGAACTTTAAGCATTATTATTAATTAGCTGTTGCTCGCGACTTCGTCTGCGTGAAAATAAATAACAATAGAAAATATAGCCCATGGTACTCACTGATAACGTAGCTTTTTAATGGTAAAAGAATTTTTGAAATCGGCCCAGTAGTTTTTGAGTTATTTCGATTCAAAAATAAAAATCTTTCCTCTTTATTATATTAGGATAGACTAAGCTACATACATCAACATATCATATGTAAAATTTTTAAATTATTCTTTATCTTTTAAATTATCACTAATAAATAGTAGGATGAATCGGCACTTATTGAGCTAGCGCGCTCTATCCTTCGGCCGCGTCTTCACTTAACTTAGGTGGAGTCGTGGTCAAGCGCTGGTTTATTTATGTTTAAAAAAAAATAGTATGATATCAATTTAATCAAAATTAATGAAATATTTAGTAAAAACCAAACTCAGGCATGATTTTTTACGACGGAACCATTAAATGTAACTTAAAATAATTTAAAAAGAAATTTATTTTAACAGTAAATTACCTCACACATTTTTCGCGTTCTTGTATAAACTTTTCAAGAGAGCGTGTTAACGTTAAGAACATCTAGCGTTTAAGTTAAAATGTCTCGCTAAATGAAGTGTCGGCTTGCTGCCGTCCACTTCATTACTCACCTCGGAGTTAATTAACGTAAGCACTTTATAACTGTACAGTTCACGAAGACTGGGTACGAACAAACATCTCATGAGATTACATTTGAGTTCTGCCAAAATATTTACATAAACACTGTAATATGTTGTGATTTCAGTTTATGTGTGAACTAGCTGTTCCCGTGCGGCTTCATCCGCAAATTATCAAAACTTTATTTTATTGTTTACATTTGTCAAATTCTCATTTGCAAATTTCAAAATTACCGTTATAATAACCTTGCTTCCTTAATGTTGGCAGCTTGTAGTTTATGGTCCCTTTCCCACATGAAGGTTTTTTACAATTGTATTTACCTATTAAGTTTAATAGCGTGAAAATATATAGATTAAAGCGTTTTTTTTTATAATATAAGGTGGCAAACGAGCAAGCGGCCACCTGAATCCATCGAAATGGAAAGCGACCGCTGCCCATTAACATCCGCAATTGCAGATGTGTTGTCCACCCTTAATTGAAGGAGGAGGAGACGCACATAAAGAGGATATTTCCTCTTCCTATGCGTCTCCTCCACCGTCAAATCCACTTTTCCTTCCCATCCTTTCCTCTTAAGCAAAGGGTGGAAAGGGAAAGGGACTAAAATTAGGCCTCCGGCACCACACTCATCAGACGAAACGCGGAATTGCTTCCACTTCACGCCTGTTTTCTGTGTGGTCGTGGTATTACACCGGGCGAGCCGGCCCATTCGTGCGAAGATGTTAAAGCGGGCTCTACCACTGTTAAAGCGTGTCGTAATTGTGCGGCTTTTTATTAAAGAAAGAATTAATCAAAAATATGCTGTGATTGCTGACATCTTACGCTACGAAGTAGTGCGTGTTTACGCTTTATTACATCAGTATAGATAGATCTCGAAATTACACGAAGGATTCCTAATAATTAGAAAAACACAAGTAAAATATTGAGACATCAGGCGACAGACATCCAGAGCTTGTAATCCCTTACTTACATTTAGTCTTGGTAAAAAAAGTTTACTGTAAGACAGCATAATATAATTTTAATTGTCTTGTAATTTCCTCTTTTATAACAAAAGCTCTCAATTATGTCATCCGCAGGTTGAAGTTCAAGATCAGTCTCACGTGTGAATGAACTAAAGCCTGAGCCGTGCGAAACTGCGATGTAAAGAGATGACTTCAACGATAATGAAAACAATATCAAGGCCAGGGGTCTTTTGTTTTTAGCACTGCCGCCCGCGGCGAATTTGTTTGATGTTCGTTTAGAAAGCGAGAGACTATAAAACTTCCTAAACCAGCGTAACTGGTGTTACTTTTTTAATGACATAAATTAACGGAAATTTGCTATGGTTTTAGTGATAGATAAGATGTTATTATTAAAATATAAATAGTAGTTAGTGTAAGTGTAACCTACTTAATTGAAATCAAAAGTTCAGAAGATTCAAAATCTAACAATATGACACAATATAACAAAACCAATTTGAAACCACAATACATTAGTGTTGATAACGTAATTTAATATTGTGTAATATTTTATTTAACCAATTGTAAACAAAATAACAAGACTACGAAATACGAACAATGAACCTGCAAAACGCTTCCGAGATACACTGCTGTTAGTGAACGAGAAAGCGGAAAAGTTGGCATTTTCTGCGCGTCACAGAATACGATTTCTGGACGTGATGCTATTATAATAGGGTGACCATACTGTAACAAATTATAGGACAATTATTTTTTTGTTGCTGAAGGAATTTTAACTATCCCAATAATAATCTTAAGCCGAACGTGGATGACTCATGAGCTTAATTAAATAAGTAAGCTTTCAACAACCTTTAATAATGTTTAAAGAAATTTTAACTAAAGTTAAGTTTAATTTCATAGGACATTTTAAGGGAATTTCAGACGTTATTTTGATAGGACATTTAATTTTTACATGAATTTGTTGACATTTTTAAGTGCAGTTATAGTTATTGCTGTTTATTT